>CM077183.1:29240719-30549469 GCA_039654105.1 Coreius guichenoti
TTCTATACAGCCGTTTCATTGAGTCTATCCTAAAATATGAATCTATAGGGGCTCTTGTAGACCAACAGAGGTTTGCAGGGAACAAATTGATTGTAAAAGAAACAAATCCAAGAATGTGTCCTCATTTTTAGGCTCTATTCTGAGATACACACCTTGTGTCGGTCCGGCAGAGGTGCGTGACTCGTGACTTTTTTGACCCCAGTGGCTCGATTAAAAAGAAGCTGCAGAAAACTTGCGCCCGTACTCCTCTGACAGCCACAGCGGCGTGCTCGACAGAGGTGGAGGACACAAACATGGACCCTGTTGAATGATCCGATTGCCACGTCCTGCAGGAAGAGGATGGAAAAGTTGCAATTGAAAGATCATGTTAGGGTGACACCAGGAAGCAGAACAGCAGTGAAAGCGCATTGATGTGTGGGGTGGCTTGATTACAGCCATGGCAGCGGTTAACGGGATTACACGTGCAGTGGCGTGCATGTCATGAGGTGCCGTTGTTAAGGGATTTACTCTTTAATTTGTCACCGAATTTGCAAAATTAAACCCAGGATGGAACCCGTGTTAAGTTTCAATTTTCTGATGAAAGGTTCACCTATTATCATTCCAGCAAACTAATTTAGACATCAATGTAATTTGTCCCAGATGCTAATGCAGGGAATTATGCAAAGGTGAAACCCCTTTGAGTATGAAGTACAAAGCTCTTGCTCTCAATTCATTCTGTGAGCGTCATTCCATTTCGTGGTCTCGAAAGTACTTTGTTGCAATGTTATACCCAGATACCCAGCGGATTACAATCTTTCAGGCTTTGGGTGACTTTTTTTAAACGCTTGACCTTAATTTTCTAAATATTGCCCATTTTCAATTTCACTTCAGTTATTGAATCGTCATCATTTGGGATTAAATAATAATTATTTGTTAAATTTTCTTGGCATTCAAAGTGCTTTATATGGAAGGGGGGAATCTCCTCAACCACCACCAGTGTGCAGCGTCCACCTGGATGATGCGATGGCAGCCATATTGCGCCAGAACGCCCACCACACACCAGCTGATTGGTGGAGAGGAGATGGAGTGATGAAGCCAATCAGTATATGGGGATGATTAGGAGGCCATGATGGACAGAGGCCAATGGGCAAATTTGGTCAGGATGCCGGGGTTAAACCCCCTGCTCTTTTTCGAAGGACATCGAAAGACATGGGATTTTTAATGACCACAGAGAGTCAGGACCTCGGTTTAAGGTCTCATCCGAAGGACGGTGCTTTTTGACAGTATAGTGTCCCCATCACTATACTGGGGCGTTAGGACCCACACAGACAACAGGGAGAGCACCCTCTGCTGGCCTCACTAACACCTCTTCCAGCAGCAACCTAGTTTTTCCAGGTGATCTCCCATCCAGTTACTGACCAGGCTCAACCCTGCTTAGCTTTAGTGGGCAACCAGTCTTGGGCTACAGGGTGATATGGCGGCATCCAATATATAAACTTTAAATGCACTTTGTGACAAGAATGATTGTTTATAAGGTGACGTATATCTAAAAATAGTTTTTTCAAACTACGTATTTATATTTGTAAATAAAAGTCAGTTTTAGGGGGCCATTGAAAATAAGGGCATACTCACACTAGGCACTGTTGCCTTGTACTGTGCCCTGGCGTGATTGTCCCCACTCCCCACTCCCTTTGCACTCACATTGCACTTAACACTCTGGGCTGGAGCACGCTTGCGTCATTTAAGATTCAACTTTTTGTTTTGAAGAAAATAGCTTTCGCTAATAGACTGCCTAATTTATTATAGGTTTACCATTTATGCCGTGCAGCGATTTTCACTTGATTGTGCTGCACGTATCAGAAGATTATTACGGCGGCAGCTGATTTTAGAGGAATTTGCAGTAGCTCCTCACTGCAGAACATGAAATCCAGGGGGTGAAGTTGGATCCAGATCCAGGGGGTGGAGTTGGGCTAGGTTTAGGGTTGGGGTAGGTGTAGTCTCAGCCTCAGACGTCACACCCACGGGCCGTTGGCTGAACGTCTGATGCATACAGCACACTTAACTGGAAACACTTCAGGATTTTTGAAGACATCTGGTTGTTTGAATTCTACAGGATGTCCTCGAGACGTGTGTGTTTCGTTCTTTAACGTTCCGCCTGGAAACAAATGCCGTGACACCAAACTCCCTTGTGGAAGAAGAAAGCCGTCGTGTTTACAACTGTGACAATGAGCGCTTACCAGGATCATCTAAACGCTGGATTTTAAAAAATATGTGAAGTTCGCGGCTCCATTGTTGCAGTAATATAGCAAAGTATATAAAGTTGGATCTGGATCCAACCCCGCCCCCTGGATCTCGTGTTCTGCAGTGAACCTTGTCAGAATTTGCAGCTTTACTAGCAAACTACAATTCCTGTTCACCAATAAGGAGAGAACCAGACCTGTTTTAAACCTAAATATACTTGAATTAACTGAATTATTTGAAAGTGTACTATCCAAGTAGTAATAGAAGATGCCCACCTCTTCAAGCGGGCCAGGGCACGGTTCAGCGAACTGTGCCCGGGAATGGTACGGAGTGATCACACTAGTCAAACGAACCAGACTTTGTGGGTCAAACGCACTTAGGTGGGGTTCAGATTGCCTAGTGTGAGTACACCCTAAGTTCTCCAGTAACATTTTACCTTAACAGAACATGCTGCAGTGGTGGTCTGGCCCCTGCAGCCTGCAGTATGTAATGGTACACATCTGAATCCTTGTCCAGAGTCTCGACCACCTCGCTGTGCAAGAGGTCTCTTTGCCACTGACTCTGTTCTCTTAACACGTGGTGGAAGACTTCCTGCTGGGGAGCATCCACTTCGGTCGTTCCTCTCCACAGCCGTAAATGGTAACCGTCCTCCACCTTCAACAATCACAGTAGAGCCATCACCTTCTTATCTTTGTTTGTAGGACATTTATAAAAGATGAATTGCAAGTGCAAACTAAAACTACATGTTTGCTCACAACTGGCTTTGGCACAAAGTTATCCTTTCTGCGCATAATATATTCTAACTCTTTTCTCTAGAGGTGGGAATGCGGGCCCTTTGGGTCTCTAAACCCAATATTATGATGTAAGTTGCAGGAATGTGTACAAACCTTTTTAACCGCCACATCCACATGATCACAGCTTAAGCAGGACATCCAGCCTTTAGACTTGTCTCTGGCCTCCCTCAAGAGTTTTTGTGTGAGTAGAAACAGCTTGGCACGGTCTGGAAGTTCATTTTCTCCACAGTGAGACACAGAACTGAGTCCTGCATCATTTTGCTGTGAATAATCAGTAAATCTTCCTGCTCCCTGGTCTTCCCAGTATTTCGGTATCTGTATTGATGACAGATATGAATGTTATATATTTTATGTAGTACACATGCTTGCATATTAAATTTTCCAGCCCCTTAAGAAGCTTTGGTATAGCTTTGACTAGGGGTTTCCAAGTTGTTTTGATCCCATTGTATCCCAATGACCCCAATATATACATGTTGAAATCTAAAGTTAACATGTTAATTTTTACAGCCATAAAAATATACTTTGTAATACCCCTGGCTTGGAATATTTTTGCCCTTCTAACACCTGGGATAAAAAAAAAAATTGTGCATCAGAGCACTAAGTGTGTTGAGATTGCATGCAGCTGTGCTGATAGTCATTAGTACTAAACTCAGTACACATGGTGCTTTGTACCTGGAAAAGGCGAGAGCATTCAGTAACCATGTGCGACAGTCCCTGTGTTGCAGCCAGGTTCTCACTTAGATCCCTCTGGTCCGGCCTCCCCAAGCTGTATTTCCGTTGTCTAGTCCTGTGTCCAAAAGAGAGATAATGTTCACACAGAGCTGACTAAAACAGCTTTGCAGCCGTCTAAATTAGTAACACTCCCTCCTATAGGCTTTACCGGGGACCCAGAGGGAAAAGGGGTATTGATATGATAAGACACTGGGTTTTTTTTTAATGTTTTTTGTCAAGGAAATGTGAAATAACGGATGGGATTGCTGACACAAAGCCTGCATTTAATTTGTTTGTTTTCTAGTGGTTCTTCTTATAGCAACACGCTGAATCTATCTGCAGTGCCAGTGCATAGCAGCACATCTACATCTCAGCGGGAGGGCAAAGAGAGCTTGTTGGCTCCGTGGCAGCTGACTTGCATAAATAGGGGGAGTTACTTCAATTGCCTTCAAGTCAGCGTCTTGGATGCGTTTGCCCAGGCAGGACTGTGACGTAACTGTCTCAGTTTCCTCTCTACCCTCAAGACACTCCAGAAAACAAACTAGTGTCTATAGCATCCCTATACTTCAGAGCCAAATTATTAGATAACTTGTTGTGGAACATATGCCAAACATTTGTCCTTCTCTTCTCAAAAAGAAAGTTTGAAGGTACTAGATTTGGAAATATTAATCCCAATTTCCTGTAGAATCTTTCTCTCTCTCTCTCTCTCTCTCTCTCTCTCTCTCTCTCTCTCTCTCTCTCTCTCTCTCTCTCTCTTCCAGTGTTTCATTAACCAGCTGAACTGTATTACAGATACAATATCTCCCTTATCTGTGAAATTAAAGCCAGATGTTGAATTGCGCTGTTACATAAGCTGTTCTCACACAAAACTGACCCACCAATTGTGCCATACAAAATGGATTTTGACTTTTTGACTGAAATTGAAGTAATCTTTATTGTAAAATATGACAAGCCTTAAATATTGCCAAAATGGTGCATAAAATTTGGAGCTAGATACAATAAAAATGTTTATTGGATATCCACCACAAAGGTATGGGCACCAATGCAATATTATATTAACAATATAAAATGTTATGTAACCGTTACAATGCAACTGATTATAGTTTTGACTGCTTAAACCTACCTCATGCTGGTTCTGTCTCTTTTGAAAGAGTTGAGGTGGAACAGAGAGGGCGCCAAGCACACAGCGATGTTGGTTGGGGTCATCTGGTTCTCCTCCACGCAGGCGACCACCTCTTGGAGGAAAAGGAGGAGGCTCTGAAGAGCCTCCCTGTTCTCATCAGGCAGGAGGTAAATGGCTGCTTGAACCCCCGCAAACTGTTGATCTTTGGGGAAGTCTGTAGAGAAATCATAAATGCAGAATAATAGCTTGGAAACAGATGCTTCACTTTGTGTCTTGACAATCAAATTCAACAATTTGTTACTCTTGATGTAACTACAGTAGATTGAGTCAAATATTTTGCTTCATTTCAACTTAAGCTGGCTTACATTGGTAGATGTGCAGGAAGCTTTCACACAGTTTGCTGGAGAAGATGGGTTCAGGTAGGTCTCTGAAATACTGCTTCACCATGTCAGCCACATCAAAAGCCGACTGATTTTCAAAGGACACACCATCGGGGTCAGCCTCCACCATGTCCCTTAAATTCTGAATGCGGGATTTGACCCCAGACTTTCGGAAGAGCCCAACCTGTCAGGTTCAATGAGATATGTGTTGGTGAAGGGGACAAACTGTTACGTAACTTATGCAGTTTATTCTACTGTAATTATCATATAATATGCATGGATAGAAATAATAACACAGTCAATACAGTCAATAACACGTCAGCCATGAATCCCATTTAAAGAGTGCAGATATGGATTCAGCATGTCTAGCCTGGGAATTAACATGACTCTAAACTGTAAAAAAAAAAAAAAAAAAGTACAGTTTTTAAGTACAGTCAACTTGGATGTTTAAATCATTTCAACTTAAATTGCATTAAACTGATTTAAAAAATAAGTTGAATCTTGTATAACTTATAAAAAAAGTTGGAAATTGCTTAACTTATTTTGATGAGTTTAAGCAATGTAAAAACGTATGTTGTCATAACTTATTGATCATATGCACAACCTGAAATTCGCTTGGGTAAAATTTGCTGTATCCAGGCAAAGTGTCCACTAGTGGTTCTAAAGTACAACGTTTGCTCTCTTTGAGAAAACATCATCTTAGACCGTTTCAAATCAGTAAAATGCACATCCAATAGACATTTCATCTGAAAACTTGATTTTACGCATTTTTAAAAAATACTGATGTAGAGTCATGTTTTTCCCTTTAGCAAGAATAACAGCTGTTTAATATAAGCCTAATTTTTGGATGATTATGCAAATTGAACTTTGTACGTTTAGCTTTTATTGAAACAGTCTCTATTGTTGGTTGACGACTGGATGGCATACCTGATCCAAGCACTCAGTCCTTAAGAACTCCATTGCTCTCAAAATGCTTGGTGGCAAAGGCTTTCCCGATTGCTGAACACTCTGGAGCAAAGGCACCTCAAACACCTTTCTGCTCTTATGTTCTGAAGGTTTAACCTTTCGGTAGACTTTTTGCACAGTCCTAGAATGGCAGAAGTGCAGAATGATGTATTTTTAGATTGTCACTTGCATCGCCCACCTACATTTGTCTGAGATAATGAAGTGTTGTGCTAAATTGAAAGTAGAAGTAGCAGCGTATATTTAGCGGATCACATTAACCATATTAGCAGTGTTGTAAGGCCCTCATGCACATCAGCATCAGTGATAAATGCTTGCATGTGTTTAACTGACATTTCATTTGTTTGTTTGTAATAAGCTTCTTGTTATTTTCTCTGTATGAGCTTGAGGAATCTAGTAGTAAAGAAATAAAGCAATTAGAATGGATGTAGTGGTTTTAATCTTTGTGTACATATTGGCCTGCTGGCGAAAGGCTCGTGATGAATTTCGAACTGTCCTTTTCGTTTAGCAAAGCCCATATTGATTTACATTCTGAAAGGCCTTTTTTCATTAGACAGTGAACTTGCTGCCATGACTATAGACTGTGTAGTAGAGAAGATAACCTGACAGCAATTTAAGTCCTCCTTCTCATTATTTCTATATAAATCAGGTTCAGGGACCTTGAGATAAAACTTCAAAGCCAATTAAATTCGGTTTTGCCGGAGCCAACTAATACGACAAAAATTGGATTGTCAAAATTTCATACAATCTAGTTTCTCTTGATAGCGTTAGCCTCAATTACCCCTTTATTTATCCTAACTCTCCTCAACATCAAGCTGGGTTGTTCAATGAAAGACAATATAAATAACTCCTATTGACTCAATGTGATTGTTTAGATTCAAGAGGCTCTGCATTCTACACAAATTTGCAATAACCAGTCTCATATATTGTTTATTGTAGAAGAAAAGAGAGGGAGAAGTTTTGAATGGATGGCTTATCTGAAATCAAGTGAGCTGACTCAGTTAGGATGCCGAATACTCAAGCAAGCAATCAATGTGAATACGGGGGTAGACTTAAGAGCGTTGTTTCTTTTGTAGTTAGCTCAATGGTTGTTAAAACAAATAGGCCAATTACTCCTCTCCCAAGAAGTCAATTATCCTCTCCTCTTCGGCATAAGCAATTGTTCTTTTTTTGTCCAGTCAACTACACAATTGTCAAACATGTTATTAATTGCTCCATGGGGAGCTTAGTTCTCAGATTTGGGTTAAAATATTATGCTAGCAAAAGGCAAATATTTCCTATTAATGATCTGATCAAAGAGTCCTTAAACATATTGAAATGTGCTTCATGTCTGGTGACTTGTAGGGAGTGTCATCAATCGCCAATAGATGATAGTTTTTATTGTATTGCACTTATCCAGTTGTTTAAAAGATTATGTCACCTGAACAGAACCTCAAATTGGTTTTCAAGCAAGTTTCCTGCACACCCCCAACACCCGCCCTAATTAATTTTATAATGTTGCTGTGTTGGGCTACATAAGCTCTGATATTGCCACTGAAGCCACGTTTCCACAACAGGAACTAGGGACTTTGGGGTGGTACTCGGTGTGTTTCGACCGCAGGGACCAGTGTCTAAATGAAGTTCCGGATAAAAATTTTCCCCCTCAGAAAGTCCCTGCTCGTGAGGTAGTACTTTTTCAAAGTTCAGAAACTTTTGGGGGTGGGGCTTGGGCGCTAAACATTCTGATTGGTTGAGTTCACGCAGCATTTTTATTGGTTGACTCCACGCAGCATTTTATTTCAACCACCATTTTTAAAAGTCTGTTGCGGTGCGTGCAGTAAGTGTTGTTTGCTATTCGAATCAACAATGGAATTTAAAACATACGACTGATGGGCCGATGATGAGGTTCAGGCTTTATTAAGTTTATATGCGGAGGACGAAATCCAGCGGGAAATCGCGGGCAGTCCTACATCACCGGACTAATTTGCCTAATCTTTACGATACTTAAGACCACGATGGAAACGCAGACAGAAACAGGTTTGGGGGAGAAAAAAGTTCCTGGGACAAATTGTTCCGGGTAATTTGGGTGGAAACGCAGCTAGAGTCACAGTGTTTACACTTTTCAGGGGAATGTGAACTTGTTAAACTGTGATAGGAGAAAGTATTTTGACATAGAAAAAATAAACATGTCACCTTTAATTATGAATAAGATGAAGTGAGTTGGGGGAAAAAACACCATTCTTATAAACCCACAGTTACTCATGAATTGGACATCAATGGACTCAATTTCACAAAGAACAAATCTCCATTGTTAATCTATATCTCCCCATGCTATCACATGGTCAATTCACAGTGTGAGAGTGTCTTCCAAAATGGTAAAAAAGAGCAAGACTCTGCTGTGTCATGCAGCCTATGGTGTGAGAGAGGTGTGAGAGAAGAGAGATTTTTCAAGGTTGCAGCTCAGCATAAATAATGAATGAATCTCTAAACAGCAGGTCTCTCACTCTCTCTTTCTTCCTCTCTCATTGTCTCAGTGTTTTTTAAGCAAGCTACTTTTACCAAATTGTGTCCATCCCTCTTCCCCTCCCCTGTTTTTCTTCCTCAGCCCATCTTACCAGTTCCAGCCTTGTTTGCTGAAGGGTGAGTGCTTGTCCATCAGAGCCGTGAGCCTGAGAAGGCTCAGTCTTTGCAGCATGGAGACATGTGGTGCTGATTTTGCCTGTATGCCTGTGCTGGGGTTACTCAGTGAAAGCATCTGTGCACTGGACCAGTGGGGCCTCTGAATTCTGAAATGTAGGAAATGAACCAGCTTTTGTATAAATACGCATTGTCATTGCATGTTTAATGGTCTTGCAAGCATTTGCTCTTTATTGAATGAGGGATGCATGTACACAAGATCCCTAGCGTGTAGCATGAATTCGATCAGACACTTGTTACAGCTGCCTTCATAAAATGGTAGTTTGTGCCTCTTACCGATCAGTATGCTCTGTAGGCTGAGCAGTGTGTGCAAATGCTTCTGGGTTCTTGTTGTATGTCTCCTCTAGGGCAGCTTCATCTGTCTCTTCTGGTTCTTTGATCTCAAGGTGGATGTCAGTCAGAGAGGAGGGTGAGGGAGAACCCGAGTGGGAAAAATCTGAATCCCCGTCCTCTGACAACTTATCTGTCCAAGATGTTACCAACTGCTGCAGGCCACAAATGCGTTCCATTACACTGTCCAAAGCTGAGAAGACGTCATCATCTAAAATCTGCATGTGATCTGGCACATTGTCATAAATGCTGACACGGTGATCACACGTAGCCAGTGGGCTGCATGCTTGTTCTTGGTCCTTGGAGCTACTGCTTTTACACTGTCTACCTCTGTAACCATGGAAGCTGCCAGTCCTCCAGTTGACCGAAGTGTTGTCAATAGGTGAGAAGGCATTGTTGTGGGAGAGCACAGTTGGGAATGTCCCTGGCTTGTGTCCATGGGGTATTTCAAAGACGGGGTTGGTGTCAAGGTTGCGCTGGTTGTTGAAATGCTGCTCGTTGATTTGCTTCTGGCTGTCTTCTTGTTTGGGCAGCCCAGGGCGTTTGCAGTTGCTGCGCACCTTGGTCACAGGGCTTGGCGTGCTGACTGTGCTGCTGCTTTCCGAGGGACTGCTACTGGATCCAGAGGGTGGTGTGCTGGATGCAGGACTTCCAGTCTTGTCTTGGAGCCTTGCTAGGTCTAGACATTGAAGATGCTTCAGTCTTTCCTCACCAAGACCTTCCTGGATAATTGGTCCACTTATGACAAGTCTGGCTTTCCCGCTTCGGGTGTGTGGCTGTAGCGTGCTTCCTGTTAATCTGAGTTTCTCCATCTTCCGTAGAAGGCTTTTGCCTTTTTTTACTGGAGGCTTTTCTGCAAGGCACTCTTCACTGCTCAAAGTGTGATGTTCAATGGGGGATGGAGGTCTGCTGGAAGAAGTATCGGGAGATTGGGGCTTGTAGTTCGAGGAACATCTCGAGGAGCTACGACTTTTTTCGGGTTCCTCTGCCATTGTGTTGGGAGCGCTTCCCCCATCGCTGTCAGCATTACTAGAGCTATGAGTGGAACAAAGCTCATGGCATTCACCGCTATCGGAAAGAGAGGCCTCACAGCTTCCCGATCTCCTAAAACTTGAAATGGGGCTGTTCAGTGAGTGCAGTAGCTCCCCGTCATCCACACGTATCCAACGCCTGCTCTTCCTGTCGAATGACCATTTTGGGCTGATTGCATAGAGGTCTTCTTCCTCTTCTTCATCTCCCTACACGAACAAATCAATATGTTATACACAGCGAAGGAAGGTGGGTAGGAAACCTTTCCCCAGGCTTTCTTTTGTTTATATACTGTGTTTACATGTATCTTCTCTAGAGTTTTCTCTCAAACTCACCCTTCTTTTGGACCGGCTCAACTCCAGCTTCATCTCCACGCACTTGTTTAAGGTACTTAATCTCCTGAAAGCAAAAGACAACATTGATGTCAAATAGGATGACAGCATGATGTTCCTCTCAAATTCCTCCCGCTGTGATTAGCAAGACGTCTACGTCACCATAGCATGCGCTCATGTCGCCAAGGGTTGAAAAGCATTACCTGCAGAGAGAATCTAAGGCATCCTTATCCAGAAATTCATGATCACTCTTCACCCAGTCTATGTCAATAGGGAAACAGCAATCTGGAAGGCAAACAAATTCAATTGAATTGCAGTACAATAATATTTGCAATTTATTAGGACACATGGTTAAAGTATGCAATGAGAAATTATCAAAATAAATATTTACCGGTGAATAACTGTGCATACTGAGGAAAACCAGCTGCCTGAAGCCAATCACAAGCCCCCTTTGCTTCAATCTCTGCAAAGAGAATCAGTGCATATAAAGTATGTCATTTCTGGCTGTTTAGCTTTTATGAGGCTAACATAAGAGGCAAATTCAGCAAACTATTACCACTTAATTACATTTATTTTTTAATTAACATTGAAAGTGGAGCATTGTTTTGTACAAAGCCATTTTATTCCACCCCAAGTTTATCAACCATCCTCTCATTTCATTAATTTCATGTGGATTAAAAGCAGAGGCTGGCTAATTTGCTGCTAATTGAATGTCTTTGGCTTTAACATGGTTGACCAAAAGAAGGCAGGCAGCAGGCACACATGATTCCAGCCTTGCTTGCTGCTTCTATTCCTCTGTCACTCATTTACGTTCACCTTTTTAAATTTTTTCCTAACATAACACTGCCAGGAACAGATGGTGGAAACAAATCCTTTCTTTGCACTGACTGGCGATCCATAAAATCTATCTTTCCCATAAGCGGCGAAGGGGTCAGGGGAAGACAGCTGGATCTGTGCTACAAAGAACAGATGGCTCAGATATGTAAACATAGGGACCAAGTTAATGCTGCCACTCCCTGCTCTGACGCAGGAGCGGCCTGTAAAGGACTGTGCTGGGTGCGATGGCCTCATGTAGCTGTGCTGTAGACGACATGTAGGTTAGTACCATGGCTTGCATTACTGTAACTTATCTGGGCTGCTGAATTCTGGTCTGGATAAATGAGCATTGCAGATCAGAAGTTTCTCAGACGATGGGTGTGAATTTGGAAGGCAACTTGTGGGAAATGCGTACATACTCATGCTGGTAGCTGATGCAATAACTGCTACCTCTGCAAATTACCCTGTTCCAGCCATTTTTTGAGAACTCTAGCATGGGAATTATACAAGCGTGATCGTATCACATGCCTCTCCACTGTTTAATAGAGCTGAGCAGGGAAAGGCACTTCCTCTTCTAAATACCTCAGGCGGTCCTACAGGAAGTTGTGCTTTTAGGGTTTGGATGCTGATAACAGATGTGGATTGTGATTGTCCCCCACCCACCCCAGCTCTCTAGAAGCCTACAAGCATCTGAATGGTCTGGGAGGTTCTTGGCAAATGGTGCTACGTGCCGCACAGGCTGTACGCTATGAATGATACAAAACGCTGTTAGATTGGTTGGCTGATACCTCCCTTCCTCCTCGCAAGAGGCACATAGACACTCCAGGTTGAAGCCACCTAATAAAGTGCTACAGCAGGACCCCTGGGGCTTCAGCAACTGCCATAAACACCTATCTTCAGAGGAGCACTCAGAGAGTCGATTGACATGAGAAAAACATCTATAGGACCCCTGAGGGGTGGAGAACATCATGTTTGGCTGACAGCTTGAACAGTTGTAACCTTCAGAGTCTTGGCGATGCTCATGCAGAGCAACCTTTAGCTTTTGAATAAGTTCAGAAAGAAATTCAAGAGATTTAAAGGAAACTAAAAGTTTCAGGAAGTCTCCCAAAGTCTAGAGAAGCATATTTGTGTTAAAATTCAATATATTTTCTGCGTATGTGCTTATGTTTGATAATAGAATAAGTACAGTTCTATAAAAAAAAAAAAAAGACTAGTCTTATTCATGTCATTCAAAATGTTGAAGCTAAATTGGTGTTTTTTCTCTAGGACTGAATGTGTTAATAGTTTTGAATTGTCATTGTACTTTTATAAAACCTGTATTCACATCCAAGATGATCACACTTCACTTTGATGAAGGTTACAACTGTTCAAGCTGTCAGCCAAACATGATGTTCCTCACCCCTCAGGGGTCCTATAGATGTTTTACACTAATGGTTCGTAGAGTTTGTACAATCCTGTAAAATGAATGTGTGAAAGATAACTGAGATTCATGGCTTAAATAAGCCAGTCTGACGATGAGGAAATTTTTACTCCCTTTAAATCTTTTTAAATTAGGTTTTAACAGCATTTCAAGTCAAACGCCCCACAGGGAGAAGGTCTTCTGCTCCAACGTGTTCTCATGAGTATTCATATGTATTTTATATAAAACGTGGTTTTACCACACGTCCATTACTTGTGTTTACATAGATACTAAAACGTAAAATATTAATGTATTGATAGCGTCTAAAACTAAAATAATTTATATATGAACAACTTTAGTCGTACAAATGTTTATGAATCCGATGAGTAGTTACTTCATGGAATTAATCAATTAATTCTATTGGTTGATTCTGTTGTATTATTGACCAATGAGATAGAGATCTTTGGAATTATAACATTTCATTCAGTGCCAGCTCTATTCAAAGTATTACATATTTTAAACAAAACTATAGTTTAAAATCTTAAATTAATATATATATATATATATATATATATATTTTTTACCATTACTTATATAATATTTATTTTTGCTGTGGGACATGGCAGTTTTCTAAATATGAACCCATAAAATACACCACAAACACACCATAAAATGATCATAAACATAATTCATTTTATTCTTGCAGTGTAACCCAAATTTTCCAAAACCATATGATTGCATTATGTGCGAAACAGAACCAAATTCAAATCTTTATTCAGCGATCTTCACCTACAACCGAAGTAGCACCAAAGTGCTTTTTCCCAGAGGCTAGCGTATTTTTCCAATTCTTTTCAATGGAAGCGGCGTGATTTTTAAAACGGTAGCAGCGTGACGAGCCGCTGAACTCCTGCCATTTTTTACCGGTCACTGAGAGTTGAAGAATGTTCAACTTTTAAAACCCAGCACTCATCAATGTCACTTTTCTACCACCCGTCCAATTACAGTGGAGGAGGGGCGGGACAAATACCACACCGACCAACCGTCACATTCTTTTTGTACAACAATAACAACCAACAAGAAGCACATATTTTTTTCTCTTTCTTTTCACTTTTTTTTGAACAACAACCACATCTCTCCATCCAAAAGCAAGTCCCAGAGCAAGTACATTGTGTTGACATTTTTATGTTTAGAAAAATACTATTTGTGAAATCAGTTACGTAGCCCATATAAACAATGAGACCAGGCTGGGTGCTCCCTATCCCAAGTCTTGTTAGTTTTTGCGATCATACATCAAGAGTAAAAGTGAAAAGTCACTGGCTTTCTAACCATCATCATAATCTCCAGATGTGGCACAGAAAGTTTTTGAGCCATGTTAGCCCATTTTCCATAACTATGAACTCACAGCTGTTTTCTGACTGACAAAAATGCTCCATTTCATCAGTGACAGGACTGATTTCGATGAAAATGTTGGCAGGTACAGAAAAATGAGGTCATTGGGATAATTGCTCAGACACTCTGTTGTTACTCCTGGTTGCTAGCAACAATCTGTTCATAGATCAGATGTGCCAGTGCAAAGAGAGACCCTGTAACTCCTCTAAAGTTACTGCTATCCAGTAATCAGAGATCATTACTGCTTGCACAAATTGTTAGATATATTGCTGATGAATTAAATGTTCAATGCCAAGGAGTTGTCATAACCAGCAGACAATAAAACCTTCTAGTGGTCTACCAGCAGACCAAAGTATACACTCTTATATGATTTAGTCTAGTTAAAGCAAAACCATGGACAGGTATTCAGCTCAATAATAACATGCAACATTCTCTAATAAGCTCACTTTTGTTTTTCTGTGACAAAGTATTCACTTAAAATGATTAAGTGGGCCCTTTGAAGTCATTAAGATGTTACACCGGCTTCACTGATAACATCTCAATAACTGCTGATTTACAAGCGAACAGTTGTATTCGTTCAACTAAATTATGCCCATGCTTGTTCTGCCATTTATTAGAATATTGAACCGCTTAAATGTACCATGCTCTCATAACTAAAGGGCAATTTTAGTCATAAAATGGCTTAGATCAGCATTAGATTCATTTGACATAAAACTTTAGAATCGTTTAAAATAAAAATGAGCAGGCGTAACGATTTCTACTTACTTGTAATGAGCATTGTTGTTTGTTTGGTTCTTACGCAGAAATTTCATATAAAAGCTTCAGACTGACTAAGTATAATAAAGAGTTTCAGGCATTACCACAAAAAAAAATAATCTAGGCAATAAGCTTCAAGCTTCCATTAACGGATGCAAAGGATTGCTACTTTTAGGAGAAAGCTAGGCTTCTCATTCACACTGGTCTCCATAATTAAATCACAGGAAGGACATTCCCCTCTTTCCTCACTGGACCAAACCAAACACAACTTTGACTGGGTGGGTTGTTCCCTAAGTAAACAATGACTTTTGTCAAGGTTATTTACAGTGAGTGCCTGGAATTATTCTAAGCATTTTGAACAACTGTTGAAAATTGTTGTCTGGTCATTCATGTAGTAAGTATTTTGAATGGCTATATATATATATATTGCTGTCAAATCGATTAATTGCGATTAATTGCATCCAAATTAAAGTTTGTCTTTACATAATTATACACCGTACACACACATATATTATTATGTATATACTGTATAAACTCATGCATGTATATATTTAAGAAAGATTTGCATGTATATACTGTATATATATTTATATAATTTATATTATATAGAAATTTTATATATAAATATAACAAATGTTCTTAAATATATACATGCATGTGTGTGTATTTATATATACATAATAATCATACACAGTACACATATATTATGTAAACAAACTTTTAAGACTTTTTTTAGTTATTTTTTTGGTGTTATTTTTTAATCGATTTGACAGCACTAATATACTAATATACTAATATACATAGTGCTGTCAAATCAAATATATATATACACATACATACACACTGTATATTAGTGCTGTCAATCGATTAAAAAATAACTAATACATTTTTCTGTAATTATGTTTAATCGCACCTTAAAGTTTTTAATATATTTTTATATTGTTATAATTTCACATTTAATCTTCAAATTGATGTAGAAACAACATAAAGGCAGTATATTTTAAATATTTGTTTAATGCCATCTTTTTATGAATGAAGGCCAGTACCACTGATACCAATACTGCTACTGATGTTGTTATGAAATTGCTTTTTTTTCTCTTTTTTAGCCATTAATTATAGCTGTTCAACATTACAGTATAATTGAAAGCTATAATTTTTAACATTTATTAGGCTTTAAAAATATAAAAACTTTAAATTTAAATCAACTTAAAACAAACTTCACCTAAACCCATTTTAATAAATGTTACATTTAGCTGTGCTCTTATATATCAGGGCTCAAAGCTAATGATTTTTTTCTATTTGCCCAGTTAGACTTTTGTTGACTTGCCCTGACAAAAAGCACAAAAAAAGTTATTGTTTTAATTGTTTTTGACCCATGTAACCTTGTAAACAGTGCTTTTAAGACAGATATTGAATACACTTCACAGCCTTCATTAAATTATGAATTGAATATAGATTAATAATTTTTAAAGCTAAGATATTCAGTCAAGAGCAATGACCAATGAGTGATTTTTCTCTTTTTCTTTTGTTCTTTGACTTTGATTAACATTAATGACAGACCTCACAACAGCAGGTTTATTAGGCTGTTACTTTAAGACCTGACACGCATCCCATTTTCACACAACTCCACGTTCATTAAGACTTTATTTAACTCATTTGAGACTGTGCATTCGAGGATACTCAACAAAACGGGAATTTTGGCATACTTGTGTGTGTTTTTTGTGTGTTCAAGTGCTGTCTGAAGTGGCTTTCTGTGCGCATGAGTCGTGTGTGTCACACAGACAGGAGATTCACAGACGTGCACCAGTACCGCACTGAGTTGTGTGTCTTGTCGCGCTTAAATGGTTTAAAAGCATTTGAATGAATAAGAGCACGATCATAAAATGTAACGCTAGCCAAAGGGTGACGGGAAAAAACGGATACTGCGTTAATTGTTAAACTGAAAAAATTAATCACATGCATTAACGCGTTAATTTTGACAGCCCTAAATATATACAAAATTTGATGCACCTCTTGATGGAAATAAATGTTGTGATGTTATTTCCATCAAGAGGTGCATGAATTTTTGGTCAAGATCTTGTATTGACAATGTAAGAGTCCAGCACTCTGTAAAGTCTCCTCCAGCACATCCCAAATGCTTAGGTCTGGACTCAAAGGGTGCCAATTCATGTGTGAAAATGATTCTTCAGGCTCCCTCCCAACCATTCTTTCACAATTTGAGCCTGATGAATCTTGACATTATCATCCTGGAATATGGCCATGATGTGTCTTCCTACATGAAATGAAAATCAACACACACACACTCCATCAGTTAGGGTTAGAAGAACTGTTGCCAAACATATAACATGCTAGAAACATAATAATCACTGCAATAATGATCCAATCCAGTGGACTCTTAAGCATTTGCCTATTTATATCCAGACTTTATATATAAATATAAGGCATTACACTTTATAACCTTTTAGTTTTATTAGGCATTTCCCTTATGACAGTACTCAGTCATAAGATATTTTGTCTAGATAGTGCCAGTTCACTGATGCCTCGATGAAAGTTTTGTGAAGGGGTTACAGATTTGAACATCTGCTCTTTTGTTGCATTTCTTCGGAGGACAGACGCAGAACTATGATGCTAATGAGACCCTAAATCCCATAAGGATATCGACACAGCCCATCACAGCTAATAGTTTTTGACTCTGAGGCTTCATCAGGACTTACTCCATAGTAACCCATTAGCACTAATGGCTCTCATTAAACACACCGGTGTTTGATTACATCCTCTTAAGTGAGAAAGCCTGAAGTTCTTAGTTCGAAATTCTCTCCTAAGTGAACATTGAAAGTACAGATGAGGACAGGATGGTTTACTTTGTTTCTGCAAACATTTCCTAAACTTGACTAGAGAAAACTAAGAGTGTTTTATATTAAATGCAGTACTATGCAAACCTATCTGACCTTTTCTCTTTACTGTAGTCAGCTTACTTATAAGAGCAGACAATTCTGTTGTTTTGTATTAAAAATATCAGTGTCCAGCAGAAAGAAAGGGGAAAGAATCACAAACCAGGCATGTGATAAGTTAGCGGAAGGCATGACAGCCGTTCCTGGCTCCATCGTGTCCCCAGCCTGTCCCACCCTTGCTGAAGTCATTTGGCGGCAAGACACGCAGCACTTCAACAGTGCAGTTTCCTCTCTGGCTCTGTGTCAAATTGTTTCAGTAGTGTCACTATAAAAACTTGTTCAATTGAAAAAGTAGAAATACTATATGGAGTACTTCTGTATATATAAACTGTTGTGTCTGTTCAGCTTGATTAGTATTCACAGCTATTTGTATGTTATGTGTCTATGTGGTGTAATATGCTTTAAGACAAACCATGTGCAAATTCATGGCAACACTATTGCTAAGTATTTTCTCCTTAAAACTGCAGTGAACCAAATACGGTCTCAAAAATGCGGTTTGAATACGACAGTGTTTCTTATGTCACAAACTACCTTGTAACCAATCACGTTGACGCTTGGTCAGGACCCCACGGCGTCACTTTTTAACGCACAGGGTACCTTTCCTACCCTAAACCTACCCACTTCTCACCAATATAAACAGGCAACAGTCACAGGTTTTTATTGCAAAAACTGACCAAAAACAGTAAAAAACTCATGTTGCATTCCAAGTCTTCTGAAGTCATACGATATCTTCATGTGAAGAACAGTTGATATTAATGTTTTAATTGCTGAAATGATGATCCCGCCCCTCCATGAATGCACTCATATCATATCATATCTCATTCAAAAGATACACCCGGCTCTTTAGCATGACGCAATCGGTCACAAGACACACGAGACCCAATGATATTTTACAATCAAAGCTGACGTAATGACGCAATAGGTCACGAGACATACGAGAGCCAATGCAATTTCACTATCAAAGCTGTTTCTTCGGGCGGCAATTTTTGAATGTGTGCATGATTTTCGGCAGATGGAGATGCTGATCGCTTTGGGGGATTTTCTTCACACAAATGGAACACTTGGCTTTGGAACACTTGGAATATTTGTACTTTTTGAATAAATTGTGCCTTGAATAAATTGTGTTATATGCTGTGTTTTATATCATATAATACACACATGGGTAGGTTTAGGGATGGGATTGGGTTACATGTTCAAACATGTCTAAATAGTGTAAATAAAAAAATAAAATAAATGTAGATAAAATTATTCTGGCTGATTAAATTGAGAATCACACTCCAACATGTCATAATGGCAAAATCATAACTCAATATATAATTTCATCATGACGATAACATTCCCATGCCCAACACGTCTGTGTATGACGCCAAAGGTTTCTCACTGAAATCAGTGGAGTACCTTGCGCGTCGAAAAATTACGCTAAAGGGGTACCCTGTGCGTTAAAAAGTGACGCCGAAGGGTCCGGACCAAGCATCGATTTGTGACGAGTTGGGAGTGGGAACGTGTTGGCGAAGCAGGGGAGTCTCAAGAGGAGCCAGGTTATCCCGGTATATTTTTCTGTTGATATGAAAAATTGGGTACATTTAGCAATATAGCGGGTGAATTATGTATATTACGATGTTATGATGAACTATATGCCTTTCTCCACTGATGTTCTATGATGTTCAAAGCATTTCTAAGGATACTGATTTTTAAAAGGAAGCTGTCTGACTCAGAGTATGACTCTGAATATATATCGAATACAGTGGGGAGAACAAGTATTTGATACACTGCCGATTTTGCAGGATTTCCTACTTACAAAGCATGTAGAGGTCTGTAATTTTTATCATAGGTACACTTCAACTGTGAGAGACGGAATCTAAAACAAAAATCCAGAAAATCACATTGTATGATTTTTAAATAATTAATTTGCATTTTATTGCATGACATAAGTATTTGATCACCTACCAACCAGTAAGAATTCCGGCTCTCACAGACCTGTTAGTTTTTCTTAAAGAAGCCCTCCTGTTCTCCACTCATTACCTGTATTAACTGCACCTGTTTGAACTCGTTACCTGTATAAAAGACACCTGTCCACACACTCAATCAAACAGACTCCAACCTCTCCACAATGGCCAAGACCAGAGAGCTGTGTAAGGACATCAGGGATAAAATTGTAGACCTGCACAAGGCTGGGATGGGCTACAGGACAATAGGCAAGCAGCTTGGTGAGAAGACAACAACTGTTGGCGCAATTATTAGAAAATGGAAGAAGTTCAAGATGACGGTCAATCTCCCTCGGTCTGGGGCACCATGCAAGATCTCACCTCGTGGGGCATCAATGATCATGAGGAAGGTGAGGGATCAGCCCAGAACTACATGGCAGGACCTGGTCAATGACCTGAAGAGAGCTGGGACCACAGTCTCAAAGAAAACCATTAGTAACACACTACGCCGTCATGGATTAAAATCCTGCAGTGCACACAAGGTCCCTCTGCTCAAGCCAGCGCATGTCCAGGCCCGTCTGAAGTTTGCCAATGACCATCTGGATGATCCAGAGGAGGAATGGGAGAAGGTCATGTGGTCTGATGAGACAAAAATAGAGCTTTTTGGTCTAAACTCCAATCGCCGTGTTTGGAGGAAGAAGAAGGATGAGTACAACCCCAAGATCACCATCCCAACCGTGAAGCATGGAGGTGGAAACATCATTCTTTGGGGATGCTTTTTCTGCAAAGGGGACAGGACGACTGCACCGTATTGAGGGGAGAATGGATGGGTCCATGTATCGCGAGATCTTGGCCAACAACCTCCTTCCCTCAGTAAGAGCATTGAAGATGTTTGGCGGTATAGATTGTTTTAGATTCCGTCACTCACAGTTGAAGAGTACCTATGATAAAAATTACAGACTTCTACATGCTTTGTAAGTGGGCAAACTGCAAAATCGGCAGTGTATCAAATACTTGTTCTCCCCACTGTATATCTACATGTGCGTATATGGTTAGATCACATTAGCCTGTTATTTTCCACATGTATTCTTATAAAAACTATAACATTGTTCAATTTCAAGGAATGACGGTTCGCCTTCAAAACACTGAGTCAGTATTCTTGGTAATGTTTATGTGATAAGGACAAGTGCTGACATTTTACACGACTCTCGTAATAAGTATATAAACCATACACTGCCTGGTTTCCATGGGAATTTTTGTAATCTGAAAAACTCAATTACTAGTTACAAAATGAAAGAGACTCTATTCTATTCAAATTTAAAAGGTCAAAAGCTTTACAGACAATAAAGCAAATATAAAGTCTCTCTTTTGCTTTTGCATCTAGCTTCTTTGGGTATAAAAGATGCACTCAATCCCCGACATGAATCGCTTGACAAAGTTATTTATTTATTTTTCAGTTCTTCTGTGGAAGAATTGCTCTTGTTCTGGGTAGAGCTATTTTGACACCTGGGGATAATTACAGCTCTGTTTAAGATTTGTTTTCTATACCGCCTGGCATTTGGATTGTCTCAGACTTGTCAGATCCCTTCAAGAAGAAGTGCATCTGAGAAGAAGAGTCGTTCGGGGAACGGAGTTGGCACAGACGTGAATATACCCCCGTGAAAAAATCATTCCAGCTCAGCTCACATAATTGTGTGTTTTCGGACGGGCTGACGTGAACTAGTGGTGGCAGGACTATCAGCGTGTTTCATTTCAAGAGAACACAACATGCTACTTTACTCCGGTGGCAGTCTTCGGCATTCATTAAAGGCTAAGACATCTGTTTGATCAAACTGTGAAAGAACGGCATGAAAAAGAGCCCGGTGATCAAGACTTGCACTAACAAAATTGTTCCAAATCGAATGGAGATGAATGGCTTTGTTTTGGACATATGTGTTCAGTTGTATACAAAGCGACAGATGGCTGACGGCCGTCTTTCATGAACTCCGCAGAAACTGCAGCCCTTTTCTCATTCTGTCAATGCGAACCTGCTGTTTGCGTGATCGTAAAGTTGTGTCTGGGCGTTCTGTTGACCCCTGGTCACCCTTTACAGAGGTTACACAAGCACGTTTTCATTTCTCAAATACAGGGACGACCGTAAAGATATATTTTGTGCAATGTTATGAAAGGGTGAGTCCCTTGTGTTTTGGTTATATTTATAGATGGGTTCTTTTGTAAATGCGAGGAAGAGCTTTGAGAACCAGCCAACTTGAATCCGTGGCTGCCTCCGAGTCTCTCCAGTGGTATTTCCTATATTTCCGTAAGCATTCTGCTCCAAGAACTGGCTGGCCTTCCTGTACACACACACACTCTGTCATCACAGCAGCGACTATCAGCTCCACTTCCACTGGGCCCGGGGCAGTGCGGCCCCTGATCTGACTGTTGTGCAGTCATAATCTTCTCTGGTTCTGTCACTGTGACCTTCTCGGAGGGCGGTGGAGATAGGAAATTAAGAGTGTGAAATACATTATCAAGATAATCCACACTGCGGAGATGACTACTATTTGAGACTTTTTCTCCAAGTAATAGCCTTGTACAACTGTGAGAGCCAGCTAATCAATCTGGTGTGGGGGCAAGAAGAGATGTAGTGGGCTCGGGTCCAGATGCTTTCAAATGAGATTCAATTAGGAGTGAATATGAATAGAGATTACATTAACAAGCGCACATAGCTGATCTGTGGCACTTAGTGTTTCCTGTGGCCTTGGAAGACCTGGCAAACTACTGTCAAACTCAGAGTCCAACTGGCCCTCAGGTTTTATGCGGCACTCAATCAGAACTTTGCAGTCAGAGAAAGAAAATGTCATATTAAGGGCCTTTCATATGCAAATGTATGACGCGATGATGAAAGGATAGAACAATAGATCCCTATGGACAGGGGTGCACATAACTTTTTTGGATTGGTTCTCAAGGGAGCACCTGGAGATGCTGCTTGGTACTCACACTTTACGCGGCACACTTATCCTACAAGCTGTCGTCACCACTTTCCTCCTGACTGCTCTCCTCTCTATCTTCTTTTCTTCTCGAACATGGTAGATGATGATGCAGGTCTGCTTCTTTCTCACTGGTTAAGCCTGCGATTTGCTGTTTTCATCCACAAGTCAACAGCTGGTCAAAAGTCTCTGTTGTCATTTTAGACAAGTGAATGTAATATATTTCTGTCAAGTTAAACCAAACTTTTATTTTGACAGGTTGCTTAGAGTTTCTGTGTGTTATGATATGATGATAGTTTTTCTCAAAAAGTGGTAAAATGCTGATGAAGTGACTCTCAGAGCGGTTCTGGAGATGAAGTTCATGTGTTCATGTCCTCATATAGTGAGACGGCAGAGGCTGAAAACACTGTGAGCGTCATTACCACACAAGGGGTAAAAGGCACACAGTATTGATACAAATACTTCAGCTAAAATATGTTTTAAATAATGTCTAATTTAATACTTGTTCAAAGCAATCACTTTAGCAAAGTTTGAACTATTTTCTGTTTATTTTGATAAATAAAATAATTCATTTTTGTTCAATAAATAAACTGTCATTAAAATATGTTAATATAGAAATATATTTTAAAAATATAGAAACAAAATAATTTTTAAAAGTAAAGATTCTGAAAGCATTGAAGGAGGTCCCATAATAATTTAATATAGATTTACAGTAGTAACAATAAATTATATTTTATCATATTTTTAAATATGATGGTTTCATTATAAATATGGGTATTATCTCTAAGGTAGACAGCCAACTTAATATTTGATATTTACAATCTGAATCTAACCATGTCATGTCAACAAATGGAAAATCCAGCCGGCTGTTTATTATCATGTTGAATAAGGTGCCTTTAGCCCCAACAGCAGGGGCGCCTTTTACCCCAAATACCATACTTTTACATATTCTTCTGTTATCGAAAAATTGTTGCTTTAATTAGCTTGAACAAAGCTGAAAATCATTAACAAGACCTTTATCTCAAAATATATTCAATAATTTCACAGATTCTTATTTGCTACTTAAATATACAACATTTTTAAAAACATATATACAAATATTAGATCAAATTAGTGCAGAATCAACTTTGCGCTGCTGCCCACGATCAGGCAAATTTCCACGTGCATCTCGAAAAGTGGATGTTTTGGAAAGTGCTGAGGCAAGTTTTTGTGCCATCTAGTGGTTTAGAGGAAAATAAAATTAAAGGAGCCTTTTACCCCGTTGTACACTACTGACCTGCTTTTTATTTATTCATCAAAAATTTGACAAATTCAATGAAATTCCACTTTATACAGTAAATTCCATTTTTATGACTGGATTCCGTGATTACGTCTGCTTTTTCTGCATCATGGGGCCCTAGAAAAAGCCAACTAGAAAGACATTTAACAACTAATAATTAATGAACACACTTATCATCATGATTGCTTTCTTACCAGAGAGCTTCCTTCCACGTTTTCTGCTGTGCATCGTTTATTTTTACCACACATGCGCACCTGCGCACCAGTTATGTACACCCCTGCCTATGGAGCTATTGACACCGGGGACAATCAATCATGGCGTGACCAAAGCAAGATTTTTTTTTTCCGACCAGTGTGTCGAGCTTTAGATCACATGCCCAGAGCCGCTGCTGTTGCACAAAAGGGCAAGATTGGTGGCGATGTTTTGAAAACCAGTGTAAACACAGAAGCATTCCGGAAGAGAGAAGAGAATGGATGTTGAGTTCTTGTTACTATTGGTGTCTGAGAATAGATTTATTCTCACGTTTACTTCATATTTCTTTATACAGAATATAATTTCTGTTCACATTCCACTGAATTATGAGATCTGAAGAGCTTGAAACAGTGTACAGCACACTCTATGTCTGTTTTCTTCTAGATACGTGTACAGTGGTGGTCAGAATTATTGGCACCCCTGGTAAATATGATCAAATATGGCTGTAAAAAATAGATCTGCATTGTTTATCCTTTTGATCTTTTATTTAAAAAAAATCACAAAAATCTAACCTTTCATTGAAGTAAAAGAATTGAAAGTGGGGGGTAAATCACATTATGAAATAAATGCTTTTTTCCAAAACACGTTGGCCTCAATTATTGGCACCCCTAGAATTTTAAAATATCTCTGAAGTATATTCCCATTAATATTTACATTTTTTAGCATACCAGGGTGACTAGGAACATGAAATTGCCCAGCTATGATGTCTTGTTCCACAGGAGGATAAATATGAGGAAACACAAAGGCCAAATTCCCTTAATCATTCATCACGAGTAAAACCAAAGAATATACAGTGGGGAGAACAAGTATTTGATACACTGCCGATTTTGCAGGTTTTCCTACTTACAAAGCATGTAGAGGTCTGTAATTTTTATCATAGGTACACTTCAACTGTGAGAGACGGAATCTAAAACAAAAATCCAGAAAATCACATTGTATGATTTTTAAATAATTAATTTGCATTTTATTGCATGACATAAGTATTTGATCACCTACCAACCAGTAAGAATTCCGGCTCTCACAGACCTGTTAGTTTTTTTTTAAGAAGCCCTCCTGTTCTCCACTCATTACCTGTATTAACTGCACCTGTTTGAACTCATTACCTGTATAAAAGACACCTGTCCACACACTCAATCAAACAGACTCCAACCTCTCCACAATGGCCAAGACCAGAGAGCTGTGTAAGGACATCAGGGATAAAACCTGCACAAGGCTGGGATGGGCTACAGGACAATAGGCAAGCAGCTTGGTGAGAAGGCAACAACTGTTGGCGCAATTATTAGAAAATGGAAGAAGTTCAAGATGACGGTCAATCTCCCTCGGTCTGGGGCACCATGCAAGATCTCACCTCGTGGGGCATCAATGATCATGAGGAAGGTGAGGGATCAGCCCAGAACTACACGGCAGGACCTGGTCAATGACCTGAAGAGAGCTGGGACCACAGTCTCAAAGAAAACCATTAGTAACACACTACGCCGTCATGGATTAAAATCCTGCAGCGCACGCAAGGTCCCCCTGCTCAAGCCAGCGCATGTCCAGGCCTGTCTGAAGTTTGCCAATGACCATCTGGATGATCCAGAGGAGGAATGGGAGAAGGTCATGTGGTCTGATGAGACAAAAATAGAGCTTTTTGGTCTAAACTCCACTCGCCGTGTTTGGAGGAAGAAGAAGGATGAGTACAACCCCAAGAACACCATCCCAACTGTGAAGCATGGAGGTGGAAACATCATTCTTTGGGGATGCTTTTCTGCAAAGGGGACAGGACGACTGCACCGTATTGAGGGGAGGATGGATGGGGCCATGTATCGCATGTATTGGCCAACAACCTCCTTCCCTCAGTAAGAGCATTGAAGATGGGTCGTGGCTGGGTCTTCCAGCATGACAACGACCCGAAACACACAGCCAGGGCAACTAAGGAGTGGCTCTGTAAGAAGCATCTCAAGGTCCTGGAGTGGCCTAGCCAGTCTCCAGACCTGAACCCAATAGAAAATCTTTGGAGGGAGCTGAAAGTCCGTATTGCCCAGCGACAGCCCCGAAACCTGAAGGATCTGGAGAAGGTCTGTATGGAGGAGTGGGCCAAAATCCCTGCTGCAGTGTGTGCAAACCTGGTCAAGAACTACAGGAAATGTATGATCTCTGTAATTGCAAACAAAGGTTTCTGTATCAAATATTAAGTTCTGCTTTTCTGATGTATCAAATACTTATGTCATGCAATAAAATGCAAATTAATTACTTAAAAATCATACAATGTGATTTTCTGGATTTTTGTTTTAGATTCCGTCACTCACAGTTGAAGAGTACCTATGATAAAAATTACAGACTTCTACATGCTTTGTAAGTGGGCAAACCTGCAAAATCGGCAGTGTATCAAATACTTGTTCTCCCCACTGTAGTTCTGATGTGCAGCAAAAGATTGTTGAGCTTCACAAAATAGAAAGTGGCTGTAGGAAAATAGCTAAAGCATTGAAAATTCCCATTTCCACCATCAGGGCAATAATTTTAGTTGAAGTTCCAATCAACTAAAGATGTTACGAATCTGCCTGAAAGAGGACGTGTGTCTATATTATCTTAATGCACGGCGAGGAGGAAAGTTTGAGTGGCCAAAGACTCTCCAAGAATCACAGATGGAGAATCACAGAGATTAGTTGAGTCTTGGGGTCAGAAAGCCTAAAAAAAAAATCAATCAACCCCTACATCACCTCATGTTGTTTGGGAGGGATTCAAGAAAAATCCTTCTTGCTCATCCAGAAAGAAACTCCAGCATATTCAGTTGTCAGACACGACTATAAATTCAAAAGGGACCTGGTTTTATGATCAGATGAAATTATAAAAAGAGCTTTTTGGCAGCAAATCCACCAGATGGGTTTGGTGCAAACAGGGATAAAAAGTACCCTATGCCCACGGTTAAAAATACTGCTGGATCTTTAATGTTGTGGGCCTATTTTTTTGCTGGATGTCCTGGACATCTTGTTCAGATACATGGTATAATGGATTCTAGCAAATACCAAGAGATAAAAAATCAAAACCTGACGGCTTCTGCTAGAAATCTTATAATGGACTGTGGTTGGATCTTCCATGAGGACAACGATCCAAAACAAACATCAAAATCAACACACAAATGTGTCACTGAACACAAAATCAAGCTTCTGCCATGACCATCCCAGTCCCCTGACCTGAACCCTATAGAAAATGAGTGGGGTGAACTGAAGAGAAGAAGCACCAACATGGATCTGGGAATCTGAAGGATCTGGAGAGATTCTGTATGGAGGAATGGTCTCTGATCTCTTGTCAAGTCTTCTCCAAACTCATCAGGCGTTATAGAAGAAGACTGCCAATAATTGTGGCCAACGTGTTTTGGAGAAAAGCATTTATTTCATAATGTGATTTACCCCCCACTTTCAATTATTTTACTTCAATGAAAGATTTTTGTGAATTTTTTGAATAAAAGATCAAAAGGATAAACAATGCAGATTTATTTTTTACAGCCATATTTGATCATATTTACCAGGGGTGCCAATAATTCTGACCACCACTGTATGTTACGTGTATGAGTCAGAGAGCGCTCATTCGCTCTAGATCTGTCAATCATATTACGTGATCATAACTCCTCTCCCTTTCAGATGACAACGTCCTGTATACTTCTGAGTTCCACACATAAACAACTGAAAGAAACGATTCTACAGATGAAACATGAAGCCAAATATACAGTATGATTACGATGATATATATGTTCTGTATGTGTTTTTTCATGGGGCTCTGAGTATTTTTATAACAACAAAGGATGTTGCAAATCAAATTAGTTATTTACTTCAGTGTAAACCCTAATAAGTTGCTCTAAAAAGTTCAACGAGAATTTTTTTAAGTTAAGAAATATTTTGCTAGCCATAAACTAATTCAGAAAATGCCAACTTGCTAATTTGCTAACATGTTAACAATAGCATGGTATAGCACTTACTGAATGAGTACAGCAACTTAAAACATGCGCCACTTGTCACCATGATGGTAACTCTCCAAAAACCCACATTAACAGAAACTCTTCTAAATTAGCATAACAAAACATTAATCACCACTAAATCTCCCTTACCATTAATCTTGCACAAAAAAAACATTATATAACACTTAATTTTCGCATTTACTCTCCCTTTCGAGTGCCATGGGCAAAGCATGCTGGGAAATAAAAAATCCCAGCCCAGTTTCAGTTAAAGTTAAGTTAGTCTAAAATAAAGGAAATTAGTTCATACAACTCAAAACAATGAAACAGTTCAGTTTACTTAAAATATGTCAGTGCTGTGAACTCAAAAGAAAAAGAAAATTCTAAATACTCATAACAGTTAATTTAACTGGGCTAATTTGTTTAATTTAAGTTTGTTCTACTCAACCAATTAAGTATTTTGAGCGTTAGGGTTTACGGTGTGGTTCAACACCCTCTGGCTCCACCTGCTACAGTAGCCACGCCCCAAACTCACCCTATTGGTTGAGCTGGAAAGAGATTGACAGATCTGAGCGGACCGCTCTCAATGTTTTGATGGTCCCTGTGAGGTTCAGTGTTTACACTTTTGGGGAGATAAACCCATGAATGTCTAAATTTAATTACTACTAAAACTGGGATATTAAAAGCTAAGGTTGCTTGCCATATATATGCTACTACCTTTTCATCTATTTACTGACCAACTCATTTTTGCCATCAGAGTCTGAACTGTGTGTCATTCTGGGTAGCTCTGAAATGTTGATTCTCCATTTGATGCCTGCCTGAAGTTTTAGACTTGGAAAGTAAAACACGATCAGTCATCAGTTGACGGTGGTGAAACGGGCAGCAGCTGTTTCTGTTTGGGACACAAGCTTTAACAAGTTATCCAGTTGTTCTTGTTGTTGCAATCTGTGGAGTGGAAAATGCTCAGCCGTGTTGGCATGAAGGTCACTGTGTTATGTTCATGAGGGACAGAGTGTTCCTATCAGGATTTCCCCATGCCAGCCCTGTTGTTGGTATCAGGGTCAAAAATAGTTGCTTTTATTCTCTTGTCCATCACAGGAAATGATTGTGCACAGGGGCTACAAAGTTCTATTTTCCCCTTTGAAGTTTGATTTAGTGTTGATCATCAAGTCCATAATCTCCATATTTTTTTCTAATACATTTAAATGAAGATGCAGGAATGTCTGTGTAGGTGTGAGCTAGTCCACTGTTTGGTCCCAGAGTCATACAGAATGCTTTTACATTCACGGCATCTGAAAATGTAGCATCACCTGTAATGAAATTGATTTTACTGCATTATATCATAGGTCCAGGAAAACAAAGATTGCACTTCACACACTTGGACAGTGTGACATGTTTGGATTTCACATTCAGTCTTGTACGACAACATCTTGGCCACAAGCACTGTCCTTTCTTTTTCTGTTTTGGAGAATCAAAATGGCCCAGAAGAATTGCATCAATTGAGAGGATGCCTGTATTCAAACAGTTTGCACACAGTAAAGGAGAGCACAGAGAGAGAAAGAGCAAGTATGTGTTTGTTTCTCCTCTCAAGCTGTAATGCCAGCTGCCTGACTCTTAGGGGAGCTGGAGCCAGTATGCACAGCGTGAGTTCAGAGTATGCAAACTGTTTAGATTCAGCTTTGCGTAATATCTTGCTGGCTTCAGTTAGCAGTGCCAGAAACTGTAAACACTCATTCACCTACGTGTATATATACATGCACCCATGCATCGTCTCTTTACAGCTATAACTATAATAGAAAATCACTCACACTATGTAAAAGCTGAATCATTTACTGTAGCTGATGCTTTTATCCAAAGCAGCTTACAGTATGTGTTCAGTTACCAGCCTAGATCTTTAACCACTATACAACAACACTGTGAACTGAAAAGCATTATAATGTGCATACAATGGCCCCCAAAAGTACTCGCATACTTAAAAATGTTTGAATGTCATTGGATTAGATAACAAACTATCAAAACCAAGTGCATCTGCAATCAAATGATGCTAGAGATTTTGAGCTAGAGAAGTCCACAAAATCGTTACATCCACAAAATCGATATTGCGAGTACATTTTTTGTGAGTCATCTTTGCCTGAATGTTATGGAGCCCTGCACATGACATGCAGGAAAGAATACCTATATCGTGGCCAAGAATTAAGAATTAGTTTCCACGACTTATTAATTCATCAACATGTTTTACTAATTCATTCCCTCACTTTAAGTAAATAGTGCACACAATATAATAATTCATTCCCTCGTTTTACTAAATTGCACACACCATATAAAAATGAGTTCCCTCGTTTTACTAAATCATGGCCATGTTGTAATAATTTGTTCCCTTGTTTTAGTTCAATCAAACGAGGGTAGGAATTAGTACAATGTGGCCACGATTTACTAAACTGACTGAGGGAACAAGTTCATAAGTTGTGGAAACGAATTCTTAATTTGTGGCCATGGTTTAAAGGATTAGTTCACTTCAGAATTAAAATTTCCTGATAATTTATTCACCCCCATGTCATCCAAGAAGTTCATGTTCTTCTTTCTTCAGTCGAAAAAATTTTTTTTTTGAGGAAAACATTCCAGGATTTTTCTCCATATAGTGGACTTCAACAAAAAACCAATGGGTTGAAGGTCCTTGCAGTTTCAATGCAGCTTCAAAGGGCTCTATACGATCCCAGCCAAGGGATCTTAGTGTTATCTAGCGAAGTCTTATCTAGCAAAACTTTCTAAAAAAATAAAAATGTATATACTTTTTAACCACAAATGCTCGTCTTGCACTGCTCTGCGATGCGCCATGCATTACGTAATCATGTCGGAAAGGTCACGTGTGGCGTAGGCGGAAGTACCGACCCAGTGTTTACACAGTGAACGTGCAAAGAGCAAAAGTCAAATGCCCTTTAAAAAAAAAAAAAAAAATGTCAGTTGATTGTGAGGTTCAGCTACGTCACGCAAGACCTTTCCGATGTGATTATGTAATGTGTGGCGCATCGCAGAGCAGTGCAAGATGAGCATTTGTGGTTAAAAAGTATATACATTTAAATTTTTTTTAGAAAATGACCGTTCGTTTAGCTAAATAAGACCCTTATTCCTCGGCTGGGGTCTTGTAGAGCCCTTTGAAGCGGCATTGAAACTGCAGTGTGGACCTTCCACCTGTTGGTTGTCATTGAAGTCCACTATATGGAGAAAAATCCTGGAATGTTTTCCTCAAAAAACTTAATTTCTTTTTGACCGAAGAAAGAAAGACATGAACATCTTGGATGACATGGGGGTGAGTAAATTATCAGTAAACTAATCCTTTAACTAAAACGAGGGAACAAATTAGAAATTTGTGGCCATGATTTACTAAAACAAGAGAACAAATTCTTAAATTCTACAATCATTAGAATCAGTCATTAGAATCATGTTCAAAACTATGACAACCTAGACAAGTTTCAATATTAATTTTATTTTTCAAAAATTACGACAATGTTAGTGTTAATGCTCTTGAGGAGCACTCACACCATTTCTCAATTACCGTAATTATGAGATTACGACTTGTTAAAAGCATTCACGTCCTTGTACAACTTGTAATTAGAACTTGTAATTTTCAGAGAGCTCCAGCTTGTACCATGTGACGGCTGTACCACCTGACCACTGCAGATTCATATTGCCATTGACAGTGTTGCCATAGTAACAAATAAGCCTGAGAACTTGAACAGCTCCGAGTAGAACGTCACATGTTGGCATCTCGAAATTATGGTAATTACAACATGCCGTAAACGCAGCATTGTTTACCAGGTACATTTTTACATGTCAGTTGAATATTTAACTGCATCATTTCAAATCAGTCTGTACGCAAAAAGTATATTATCATTTAAGATACAATTTAATGCTAGCTGTGAAAATAGCATTAGGCCAAAAATGTAATTTATATTACAAAACGCTATTAAAAATAATATATCATTTGAGATGTGCTGGAAATGACACTGTTGAAAAATGCAAAAAAAAGTGCTGCATACTGTATGTCGAGTGCTGGACATTGTTAGTGGAAAAATTAAATAGACTAGTGAAAAAGTAAAACTTGTTTTACAGGGGTCATGAATTTATACTGTTGTCTGAGGTCAACTAATAACATTCGAGTGGTTTTTACATTCAAAAACATCATAATGAATAAGTAATAGGCTATTTTTTACCCTGGTTTTGAGCCTAGCTCTTGAAACGCTCGGTTTTTATGGGTGTGCTGCATTGAAGACTTGGAAGTAAATGCCCACTGCTATGATTAGATAACAGTTTTGCATATTATAATGAGCTTCGGCTCCCTTACACGTGAGGAACTGTTTTGAAAACTTCCAATGTGGAGAAACGGCAACCGGAATGATTCGTCCACAGGGCTCGCAAAATGTCTTTATCAAACAAACACAATGATTTATCTCTCATCCACCCACAATTAATTGGAATGTTATTTTTTATTACTTGGCCGGCCCGATCGGTGGATATAACCGCAAATCGTACATAACTAACCCACACACACAAGCGCGCACCCACAAGCCAAGTACTACGTGCATCAGCAAAACTTCACCTCAGACAAATCAGCATGTTCAAAACTTCCGCGATTGTATTTTGTCTTTTTTGAATCGCAGCACAATGAACCAACAACACCTCAAATACAAAGGATACTCCAGCCTGTGACAGCGTGGTAAGTTATGTTTAGTTAGACACGTACATAATCAGTAGATATCAAACGTAACAATGCAATACTGTCACATATAAAAAACATTTTTTACTCACATAATTGTGTTGCATCATTCCTGTCAGATCCAGAAGCCACAGCATAGTTTTTTAATCTCATCCTGTCTACAAATCCAGTCTCTTGTTTACAAACGAATCCACAGTGAAATGAAGCGAACAAATGAAATGTCTTCCCCACGTGAGCTGGATCTTCAGTAAAAATAAAGTTCAACCATGCATTCCTAATATTGGAATCCGAAGGAAGCTTACGGCATGTTTGAAACATTCCATAAGCTTTATTGCTTGGAAGTTCGATCCGGTTTAGCTCCGCGTAGGCCTATGTTATTTATCTAACATGTCATGACATGCACGAGTCGGTGGGCGGGGCTACAGAATTAGGTGTTTGTCTTGAGGCGGCGTTTCACTGCACTCTGACGTCACGGGGACGCACATTCGCAGATCGATCGTTTGCTGAGCCAGATGTCAATAAAAGCTTTTCTTTTCAGCTCTGAAACTTACAGGATATTCTTATATTACGATGACCTTTTATATATCAAAAGCTCAAGGGAAAGTTGATTTTTCAGTTCATGACCCCTTTAAAAGAGTTTATTCTCAAAATTTTCATAGGGCCAAATGAGCCCACGGTTGAAGAAACACCAATATGAGTGCGAGTGTGTTTTGCACCACTGTCTGTCCTACTTGGACCACCTTGTGCTTTATGAGGCGCATGGCCAAAGCAATCTCAAATAACATTGCCCGTGACCAGTGAGACAGGCAGGAAACAGTCAGCTGGAAGTATTAAGTATAAGTTTTGCAGTTCTCTAATGGTATGGTTATTTTATGTCACTTAATTATAATGTATCTGTAATTTTATAAGCCATTAGTGATGTACTTTAGTGTCATTTACACAAAAGTTACATGTCCCGCTGCAAGTCCATCTGCTACACCTTGAAAATCCCCTAAAGTACAACATCAACACCTTAACTTTTCTGAAACATATAGAGGACAGACATCTGTTCAATGAGTTTGATCATTGAGGTGTTACTTAATTTGGGAAGAATCCAAAACTAGCAGCATATTTGTGAATGTTAAAAGACAAGCCTGAATATGAACACATTAAAGATTATGCCATAAAATATAAAATAATAAAAAAATAGAAAAGGTGGATTACTCTGAATGGGAACATTATAAGTGAAAGTAGTTTTCTAATACATGTATTTATTTACTTTGTCAATATTGTGACCACATTCTTTAGTACAATTCATGACATAAAGTCTCGGGACAGTTAAACTTCTGTATTTCTATTTGTATGTAAAAATGCGTGCTTGCCAAATATGGGTCCATCGCTCATTGAGCGTTCAGACGTTGACTTATGAGGAGAGATCGGTCAGTGACACTCAGGATGTAATGATGGAAACTGAACTCTATGATCTTGAACGGTGATATTGCCGTTTATAGAAGTTTGTCTCCAGAGGAAATCCTTGCCTGATTAACCAAGTCCTGCCCTCAGGCCCAGAGCCCAGCCCTTTCCTGTTTAGTCCCAAGGTGAGAGAGAGACAGACGCGGAAAGATACGTAACTGTCTGAGGATGTGGACATTAATGAATGAGGAACTTTATGAAAGGATAGATGTTCATGAGATGAAGATACAAGGAGTTGTGCCCGTGCCATTGATTATCCCTGACGTTAACAAAACTGAACTCGACTCAACTAAATCACTCGGACTCGTCTCTCGCTAATTGTGTTTGACAGGACTAGAGCAGCGCTCCAAAATAATATTTCCGAACCCTCATGGGCCCCATAAACCTTTGATAGGAAGATGACTGATATTTCAGAGGAAAAATTACTCCTCATAGTTATTGGTCATTCATAATCCTGTTTTGAAGTGTTAATGGAGAACCATATTTAAAGTGCCAAATTTAATACACGCATCCAGCAGATATATTAAATCTTTAAAGCTTATTTTAGAAACGTACACGACCAACTCCCAAGGACAGCTAAGTTCCTTGAAATAAAAATGCTGAAATGCTGTGCTGTGACCTTTTTTCAGAAAGCAGGGGTGAGATTAAAAAAAGTTGGCGCTGGTAATATCGTTACATGGAAAGTAGCGGGAACAATATATTATCTTTGAGTGCCGCTTTGTGTAATTTGGAAGACGCACGAAACCTATTTACTTTGAGTAACATGTTAAGTGAAATCTGTCATAATCGGTGCTGTTAAGGTATTTAGAGCTCTAGAGGACAGAATATCATATCCAAATTGAAAAAAGTCATTTATAGAAACAGTATATCTTCATTAGGTTGACTTTTGTTTAACTGACTTTTCAAGCTATGAGAACAAGAAAAATTTTGTGTGTAGCCCAGATGTAATTATAAACCAGTTTGATGTTTTTCGCTCCTTAAGAGTGTCAGATTCCTGAATAATGATGTATTAAAGCCTAAACAACACAGTTAATTTATTAATGAGGTGATAAGTGAATATGACTTATTGTTTGTAACTGCACACAAAAATTACTTTTTTGCAATCTGACTGATTCACTATCTTGTACAGAAGAAAATTAACCATTGACCCTACAAATGTTCCCGTCTGACATTTTTTTCAAACAAGCTTTTTAACTCTTTTTCTAATGCAAGTCTATGGAGAATCTGTGTTTTTGGATACTTTTAAATGCAGTTTAGTCAAAAATACTAGCGAAATACTGCGTTTTTCCATTCCAATGCTCTACTTTTCCATTGTTTTTCTATGTAAACATGAGCTAGACGGATGTGTATAACCGTTGCGTTTGAGTCTTTTGCAGTCTCACGCAGGGGCGGCGTATACGTATGGCAGAGTATGGCAGTTGCCATACCTTATATCATTCAGACAAAACATGGGAAATAAACAGCTTATGATGCTGTTCATTAGTTCTGTTGCTTGAGTTGGCCTTTGGCAGAAATTGCAGCTTTGAAAAGCAAATTTAAACAGCCGCATCCTAACCAGACGCGATGCGATAAGCAATTTGTCTGTCCAAACCGTCCAAACAACCTCGACCCCAAGACGCGACAAAATAAAAGAAGTTTTAATATCATTGTGCATTGTTGCTTTCAGTAGGCTATGTCTATAAAGATCATGAAAAATCATATTCAAATGTCTTTTTATATGCATCTAAGGCTAATTCACCTCAGATCTTGAAAATAAATTGAGAAAACAACGTTTAAACTGTCAACTCAAGGTGAACAAACAAGTGTATTCTATGATAAAAACAATGGCTTTAGTCACTCATATTTTTAATTATGTTAAAATAGTGTAAGAAGGAATTTCATGTACTTATCCATTTCATTGTGAATGCTTGCGCTTGCAGAGAGAGCCCGCCCACACGCTCTTCTGATTGGTTGTGATTTTTGATTGATTTTGTCGTGTCAGGACAACCGTGTAGGCTTATAGGGCTGTTTCAGAATTTGCATTGATTTCGTATTGTTGTTAATTCTGTGCATGTCCGTGGACTCCGTCCATTATTTTAGTTGATTTTTTTCCACATTTTGTTTAAATATTACATGATTACTTGGGAATGTCGTTGTTGTATGGCCAGAAGGAATCATGCCATACCCTAGGTTTTTGTGAAACGCCGCCACTGGTCTTGCACATGATACAGCATTCTAAAAACGCGGCGCTCAAGTTAAATCAGTTAAACTTTTAAAAAATGCATCTCGAGACCTTGCATTTTTTTCCCCATTTCAAAGCAAAAACGCGTTCTGTGTACGTTTACATGACAACAATGTACTAAAAACTGTTTTTCCTTTGCGTTTTTCACTTACAGACGACAACGTTGTCAAAATGATCTCGTTCAAACGGACTGACGGAAAAAAAACCCCTAAAAGCGCTGTATTCTGCTGCCAGGCCAGTAGTTGGCGATGTCACTTTGTAAAGAAACACTACGCGTCTATAGACTGAACACCTTGATGTCACCGTTTTCAGAAATTTGCGTTTTTGTAGATTACACAGAGATGATTATGGTATAATTTTCAAAAACATTGACTTTGAAACCCGTTTTCAAAAATTTGCGTTTTCATGCTCCCAAAATGCTGTTGTCATGTAAATGAACAGCCAATGCACGGAAAAAGTTTTCAGTTGTTTGGTTAAAAATGGTGTAGTGTAAATGGCCCCTTAAATTACTACTAAAATTGCATGAGATTCCATATATTTAAAGTTGGCAACATTTGGCACTGGACTGGAGTCAAGGCCCGTTCACACCAAGGACGATACAACTATAACGACTAGTATTACTATAAAGTTTTTATAATTATTCTAATTCTATGAGAATAGGGAAGTCCAGGGAATATTAAGGAGTATTAAGTAATAATATTGTTTGAATCACTTTCAGAACTTTTTTTTTCTAGTTAATGAACAATTAAAAACACTATCAGCCAATCAGAATCCACCCGTTACAGAGCTCTAGCATTTAAAGCAGCAGACAACATAACTGCAGTGCACACTCATAATAAACAGAATGTCATCGTGTGTTGGTGTGAACATTCCTTCATGGTATACCTTCTGAGATTTACTGTTACACTAATGAGACAGTGCTGCATTAATAAGGTAGCATCTTTTAAGCCAGTTTAAATTGGAAGGAAAGGATGCCGATGACAGAATAAATATGTTGAGGAAATAACATGCCAATACTCATAACCTTTCTCCCAAATTGTTGGATGAGCCAGACTTTGATGAAAATGTCACACCATCTTTTCTTATTGAAAATCATTACCACCTTAAAGATCATGACATTAAGGAACTAGCCAGGTACATAAACATCGTACAAGTAAGCAAAAATGCCCGCTGGCCAACACTGAGTCCTGATGTGGCTGTCCCATTGGTGCCTGAGAAAAATGTCATGGACAGAATGTCCATTCATCAGCTGTTAAGGAGACAACATTTCACAAGAGCTTTCCAGATATTGATGCATGATCCCATTGATGTCCTATTCTTTGACAGTAATTCATGATCAATATGAATTTTATATGTACATAGTTTTCATAAATGTAGAGTGTTGATTTAAAGAGGTCATGAACTGCATTGTTTTATTGTTTTATAATGTTTCCTGGTTTTTACATAACAAATGGTCATAATTTAGAAATAAAAAGCATTTTTAGCCCTCTGATTTGAACGCTCTGTTTGAAGGGGCGTGTCTGCTGTGAGACTTCAGTGTAAACGCCCACTGCTGTGATTGGCTGACATCTTTGTATATGAAATAGCTAATTATTACATGTGGAACTGTCTGAAACTTTTAGCACGTTTTTACTATTACAGCTCTCAAGGTTAACTAATCGTGATAAGTGTTGATTATAGCATTACTTTTAGATCTATGGCATTATATTTAGATTGTGACATGAAAGGTTGCAGTGATGAGCATTGTAGCCGATCACAGACATGTTGAGCGCATGAATGCAGTGATCTCGTCATTGCAACTCGATTTCTGCACACTAACAGATGTTTTCATCATAACTAAGAGTACAAACACAATGTAAATTAGAGATTCATTGATTATAACGGGAGTTTTGACAAGAGTCCAGAACTCAGTCACTGATAATTATTTTTAGTCCAGTGATCCTGTATCGCTCTTCTCTCCTCGTCATCTCACTAACACGCCAGTGGGCAGGGCCACAGTTGCAATGATGAAGTAGGTGTTGATTTTCTTTTACAGAGGCGGTCTTTCACCTATAGATAGGCACATTCCACAACGAGTCGTTCTCTGGGCTTAGTTACAATAAAAGCTGTTTTTGGACTAACAAGGAAGTTCTCAGTTCTGAAACTTATATTATTATAGTATGATGACCTCTTATATGTCAAAAGCTCAATGAAAATTTGATTTCTCAATTCATGACCCCTTTAAATGATAATCTCTCCTTGGAATCACTATTTTTACAGGATTTTTTTCCCTGAAGACCTCTCTGTTGAGCAATACTTCAAGCAATATTTGAATGGTCCCATCAGTCACAGATGCATCATGCATCCTTGCAGTATTAATAATAAAAAAAAGGTACTGACCCCTAACTTTTAAACGGTAGTGTATACTGCATATTGTGCAACCATCTTTAGCAGCAATAACTTAAAGTAATACATCAGTAGTCTCATATTCTTCTTGAGGGCAACTCCTCTTCAAATCATTGATGTTTAGAGTTTAAGTTAGTTCACACTGCTCCAACGAACCCCACCTTCCAAAGGTTGTTGGATTAGTGTGTTAAATCCTGTCTGTGTTTGTTCTTACCGACTAAACATGTTCAATCAGTGTTTATCATATTATGGAATATGTGTGTTTTATCAACAAACCCTGACATATAATCTGCCATAATCATGGAGTCTGTTCAGTGGAGTTGCTGGTTCGCCATAGAAACAAAAATATATTTACAATATTATTAACATACACTCACCTAAAGGATTATTAGGAACACCATACTAATACTGTGTTTGACCCCCTTTCGCCTTCAGAACTGCCTTAATTCTACGTGGCATTGATTCAACAAGGTGCTGAAAGCATTCTTTAGAAATGTTGGCCCATATTGATAGGATAGCATCTTGCAGTTGATGGAGATTTGTGGGATGCACATCCAGGGCACGAAGCTCCCGTTCCACCACATCCCAAAGATGCTCTATTGGGTTGAGATCTGGTGACTGTGGGGGCCATTTTAGTACAGTGAACTCATTGTCATGTTCAAGAAACCAATTTGAAATGATTGGAGCTTTGTGACATGGTGCATTATCCTGCTGGAAGTAGCCATCAGAGGATGGGTACATGGTGGTCATAAAGGGATGGACATGGTCAGAAACAATGCTCAGGTAGGCCGTGGCATTTAAACGATGCCCAATTGGCACTAAGGGGCCTAAAGTGTGCCAAGAAAACATCCCCCACACCATTACACCACCACCACCAGCCTGCACAGTGGTAACAAGGCATGATGGATCCATGTTCTCATTCTGTTTACGGCAAATTCTGACTCTACCATCTGAATGTCTCAACAGAAATCGAGACTCATCAGACCAGGCAACATTTTTCCAGTCTTCAACTGTCCAATTTTGGTGAGCTCGTGCAAATTGTAGCCTCTTTTTCCTATTTGTAGTGGAGATGAGTGGTACCCGGTGGGGTCTTCTGCTGTTGTAGCCCATCCGCCTCAAGGTTGTGCGTGTTGTGGCTTCACAAATGCTTTGCTGCATACCTCGGTTGTAACGAGTGGTTATTTCAGTCAAAGTTGCTCTTCTATCAGCTTGAATCAGTCGGCCCATTCTCCTCTGACCTCTAGCATCAACAAGGCATTTTCGCCCACAGGACTGCCGCATACTGGATGTTTTTCCCTTTTCACACCATTCTTTGTAAACTCTAGAAATGGTTGTGCGTGAAAATCCCAGTAACTGAGCAGATTGTGAAATACTCAGACCGGCCCGTCTGGCACCAACAACCATGCCACGCTCAAAATTGCTTAAATCACCTTTCTTTCCCATTCTGACATTCAGTTTGGAGTTCAGGAGATTGTCTTGACCAGGACCACACCCCTAAATGCATTGAAGCAACTGCCATGTGATTGGTTGATTAGATAATTGCATTAATGAGAAATTGAACAGGTGTTCCTAATAATCCTTTAGGTGAGTGTATATTTATAGTATTATTTCAGGGTAAGCAGATCTTAAAACGGCTTATTTTCAAAACTACATTAATTTTCAGATCACGGTAAATGGCATAACATTTAAGTAAGCACCTATGTCACACCACATCAGTCATGGCTTCATCAACAACCTTTTGTTTTTTAAGTCCTCCTCTTTGTGTGTGATTAAAAAAGATAATTATTTTTTGTACCAGTTCTAGAGATGGAAAATGATTATATTATTTATATTATATTTTCAGCATCATTTGTTTCTTTGTTTCCTCATCCACATTAATTAGTGCAATTCCTATTTTCAGCTCTTGTGTAGGATGTCCAGCCATATGGCAACTAAAAAAAAAAATGTCTTGGCTACCGCTTAGTAAGAAAAAGGATGATTTGCATGTTATTCACAAACTCCTTAGCATATTCCCGAAGGCTTGATTACATTATTATATTTATATATTGGCCTGGATTATAGTCATCGATAGTGATCAGCCAAAAAGTATAATTATAGGGCCTGCTCTAACGCTCTACAATGGATATATTATACAGTATATTATATAGTGTTCTATTTATTATTCCTTGTTTCATGAAGTCTCTACACCAGGGATCTTCAACAGGGGTCCACTAGGGTCCTCTGTAGTACTGCAGACAGCGGGTCCATCAATTATTGTTTGATAAATATTTTTGGGAAAAAATGAAAATAAACGTGCAATAAGTAATATCAGTTTGTCTTACAGTGGGGAGAACAAGTATTTGATACACTGCCGATTTTGCAGGTTTGTCCACTTACAAAGCATGTAGAAGTCTGTAATTTTTATCATAGGTACTCTTCAACTGTGAGAGACGGAATCTAAAACAAAAATCCAGAAAATCACATTGTATGATTTTTAAGTAATTAATTTGCATTTTATTGCATGACATAAGTATTTGATACATCAGAAAAGCAGAACTTAATATTTGGTACAGAAACCTTTGTTTGCAATTACAGAGATCATTCGTTTCCTGTAGTTCTTGACCAGGTTTGCACACACTGCAGCAGGGATTTTGGCCCACTCCTCCATACAGACCTTCTCCAGATCCTTCAGGTTTCGGGGCTGTCGCTGGGCAATACGGACTTTCAGCTCCCTCCAAAGATTTTCTATTGGGTTCAGGTCTGGAGACTGGCTAGGCCACTCCAGGACCTTGAGATGCTTCTTACAGAGCCACTCCTTAGTTGCCCTGGCTGTGTGTTTCGGGTCGTTGTCATGCTGGAAGACCCAGCCACGACCCATCTTCAATGCTCTTACTGAGGGAAGGAGGTTGTTGGCCAAGGTTTTGCGAAACATGGCCCCATCCATCCTCCCCTCAATACGGTGCAGTCGTCCTGTCCCCTTTGCAGAAAAGCATCCCCACAGAATGATGTTTCCACCTCCATGCTTCACAGTTGGGATGGTGTTCTTGGGGTTGTACTCATCCTTCTTCTTCCTCCAAACATGGCGAGTGGAGTTTAGACCAAAAAGCTCTATTTTTGTCTCCTCAGACCACATGACCTTCTCCCATTCCTCCTCTGGATGATCCAGATGGTCACTGGTAAACTTCAGACGGGCCTGGACATGCGCTGGCTGATCATTGATGATCATTGTTCTTACACAGCTCTCTGGTCTTGGCCATTGTGGAGAGGTTGGAGTCTGTTTGATTGAGTGTGTGGACAGGTGTCTTTTATACAGGTAACGAGTTCAAACAGGTGCAGTTAATACAGGTAATGAGTGGAGAACAGGAGGGCTTCTTAAAGAAAAACTAACAGGTCTGTGAGAGCCGGAATTCTTACTGGTTGGTAGGTGATCAAATACTTATGTCATGCAATAAAATGCAAATTAATTATTTAAAAATCATACAGTGTGATTTTCTGGATTTTTGTTTTAGATTCCGTCTCTCACAGTTTAAGTGTACCTATGATAAAAATTACAGATCTCTACATGCTTTGTAAGTAGGAAAACCTGCAAAATCGGCAGTGTATCAAATACTTGTTCTCCCCACTGTATATCCACTGCAGACCGGGAACACCCCACAAGAGCTGCAGTTTTGGAGATGCTCTGACCCAGTCGTCTAGCCATCACAATTTGGTCCTTGTCAAACTCGCTCAAATCCTTATGCTTGCCCATTTTTCCTGCTTCTAACACATCAACTTTGAGGACAAAATGTTCACTTGCTGCCTAATATATCCCACCCACTAACAGATGAAGAGATAATCAGTGTTATTCACTTCACCGGTCATAATGTTATGCCTGATCGGTGTATATATATATATGACCACCCAGTTCAAGATAACTAATAAATTAACTAATGTTAACGAATTGAATGCTAACTATATTTATAATAAGGTCCCATTAATTAACATTTAATGCATTAACTAACATTAACTAACTATAAGTAATATATTTGTTGCAGCATTTATTAATATTCATTAATGTAACTTAAAAAAATACACCTGTTCATTGTTAGTTCATGTTAGCTCAGGTCCATTCAATTATATTAACATATTCAACTTTTGATTTGAATATTAATAAATGCCTTAGAAGTAACAAATGGAACATTATTATAAAGTGTTACCCATTGAATCTTAGTGTAGTGTGTTACTGATTATTTGAATGGTTTTGCCATTTATCAAGGTATGTGAAAACATGTAGTGGTTTCTCTATCCACAAGGGGTCATTGGCCTTCATTTCCTTTTCTTACTCTGTTAAAGACAAAAGGCAATACATTTTGACTTGGCGGGTTTTATAGCACATTCAGAAATATTGTCCTCATAAGCTTCAAAGCACCTTATATTGCTTCCTTATAAGTAATGCTACACATACTCAACTGTTATATTTGCTTTAACACTCCAGCTTATTGATACGACAAATGCCAATCAATGAAGCTTTAAATCCCACCAGCCCACAGTGAGTCAGAATATTTCCATTTGCCTGTACAGATCACAGGCAGAGGAAAAACTAAAGTTTGAAGCGTTGTTGTTTATTTGTCACACCTGAAAGGGCAAAGGAGATGTCCTTTGCAGCTGTTAAATAAAGTGAATGGTTGAAGACACTAAACAAATGGCAGGAATGGTAATGCGTTTGTTATGCAGTCTTTGGAAGTCTTCTCAATCTGCGAGATGCGGCTCAGTGGAACTTTCCGTGATTCGTTTCTGAACGTGTTTCACCTCATAATTATTTCCGCAGTGTTATCCCTGCATGCTTGGGCCAAGTTGAAGTCTGGGCATATAAACAACATAGACTCATTGAAAAACATGCCTACATTTTTGCAAATATATCCGAAAACGTGCCTATAAATGCAATTCACTGCAGTTTCCAGGTGAAATGAACACTATGACTGTAGAACACCTACAACTTGTATACCTTTTCACACTGATGATGATTACAAGGGTAGATCGATTAATAAAGACTTATTTTCACACAGTTCCTTGTCGTGGCCTCAGAACACTTATAAAACGGTTAGTTCCAGTCCTTGATTCTGATGCAGTCCTACTGTACCTTTACTAGCGATAAACACCAAATATAGAACATTTATTCACAAGTCTGTAACTGATGTAAACTGTAATTAAACGTTAAACTGTCATAAAACTTTGAACGGCGGGCACTGACGTCACTGCCATAACACGATAGGCTGAGAGGTGCCGCACCGTTACGCTTTCTCCAATGGTAAGAGATACAGACCCTCTCATCTCCCTATAATAAGACAATCTCTGCTGACACTGACAGCGCTAGTCAAAGCATTTGTCAGTTGTGTCTTGTTCCCGTGTTCACAGTCCTTTCAATATAAAAGTCTTCGCTAACCTTACTGAGTGACTCACTCATTAAGACTTTGCCGCCATCTAATGGTGTAATAATGTAACTTCTGTTGCTGTTCACGGTCAGGGAATATTTTTCAGCGGAAGGAAGGCTTTTAATGATTTTACAAGTTGCATTGATACATATATTTTGGCTTTAATATTTGTATTGTGTGCTAGTGTTTTATAAAAGCAATAAAGTACAAAAAACAAGTGCCTAACAACGCCCCGTAGCTGTTATAAATTCACTGTAAACCACGGCTACATAGTGCATGACTTATACAATACATTTCGATGTTTGCATCACTTAACCAGCTCCATATATATGGCTGTTCGGATGTAGTAAACTTGCTCAGTAATTTGCCTGGTACAGCACTGCACTTACAATGCAGAGCATTTGGGTACGGGTCCTGCAAAAAACTCAAGGAAATGGCAAGGTTAACACTATCGGTTGAGTTTTGGGCAGGGTTTGGGCACGTTATTTTCAAACACGATATAACATTAACCTTTTTACGCCACTCGCTGTACATTTCATTTCCGACCTGCCGCGGCCGGCAGTACAACTAATGAAATAAAACGTTTTCAGATTCATCTGTTCCAAATAAAACGGCATGCTTTTAGCACTCACTCACTGGACATTTCACTTTGAAAGTGTCGCGAAATGTGCAAGAAGCAACATAATATCATTTTGCAGAAATTTCGCCAAAGCCACGTTTTTCCAATGAGCCTGGGTTGCATATAAAAGAAAGTCTCATGGTTACTGTAAGATCAGCAGTTGGTTTGGTTGTTTCATTTAGGAATTGTTCTCTCAGTCGTTCTCAGATTTTTGCTTGTTGGGTTGAGATCGAAAGGCAATGTTCTCTTGAAACTGATTTGTTATGGTCCTCTAAAACTTTGCACTCCCAGTCAATAAGGATCTCAAGCGTGACAGGCAACATCCAGGACAGACAAAAATTTCGAAGGGTTACCAAGCAAATGACTGGGTCTGGACTCCAAGCCATAGTCATTTAGCTTGATAAATAGGTTCTTTGATTCCCACCCCCTGCCGACTTGTTGACATTACTCTCTTGTGAAGGTTATTTTCCAAGGGATACGATCCATCCCCCAGATTTTTCTTTTCACAAAAGATTCAAAAACCTACCGTTATATTAGAACACATAGAAAATCTTAAGCAACATCATCAGTTTTCTTTGTGAAGGCTAATAAAAATCAACAGTCCACTTTTAATTGCATCGCAGTATGAATCGATCTTCCTTTATCTCTAGCAACAAAACCATTGTAGAGAGTATCTGAATAGAAAGGCCACTGATCATGTTGAACGGGTGAATCAGTTATTAAGCATGATTGTTATTCTCATCTCTTATTCAAGCCTGCAGTCAAGCACCTTAGCGGCTGTGATAGATTCGAAAACTAAGCAGAGCTGACTGAAGTTTCAAGGTTAGGGGGCTTTTTATGGACTCTGCGATGGGAGCGCCAAACTCGGTCGTGATCATGGTTTCTATTATGGTTAACATGGCCCTGCAGACTACTCATCCGTCATGGTGATGCTGAACGAGTGGAGTGTTCCCTACATCAGGCCTGAGCAGGTGGCGGGTAGAACTACTCTCCCCTGGCTTAGGAAGTCGGACAAGTCAGTCAGACAAAGTAGGACAAAGCACCATGCGGTGATGTGCATTATGCATTCATAGCTATGGATTGAACAATGAAATGTGATCTAATCTGTACAAGATTGTGTTGTAATATTCTAGGGATCAGCCACGATGGTCTAAGGTTGCCTGGTTTAACTAGACTTTTTGTAGTGTGTATGTGTGTGTGTGTGTGTATATATATATATATATATATAAATAAACACATTACCATGCAAAAGTTTGGGGTCAATAAGATTTTGAAAGAAGTCTCTTATGTTCACCAATGCTGCATTTATTTCATCAAAAATACAATAAAAACAGAAATATTGTGAAATTGTATTACAATTGAACCCTTAAATGCATGAATGTTTCGCCAATCATTATTACATATTCGGATCTTTACCTGTCACGATAATATAAAACTCTTCTGATATTAGAGTAACAATTACAAGAATAAAATAAAGCATATTTTGTTACTTTTTGGAGCTTGGAAGGGTTCAGTTTGAGCAGATGTTTCATATCATCATCACTGTCCTCCCCAGAACTCATTTCCCAGTACGTTCAGCATCTGGCTCATATTCACCATCTCAAACATATTCTCAAAACTATCATTTTCAACATCTTCAAAATCTATATTTTGATCACTGACAGCTTCTTCACCAGATCCACCATCAAGTGACAGTAACACTAATATTTGATTGCGTTCAGTACTTGCTCTGCAGTAAATCACTGAGCCATTTCAAGTTTTGCTGATGATACTTCCTGTTCTTTTGTTTTCTGCCTGCGGTAACTATGAGCATCATTGTGTATCAGACATTGCCACCTTGTGGAATAAAGGTGAATTGCACTTATTTAGTCATCAAAGATTCAATTATTGTTGTGCAGAGAAAATATACTTACACTGTTACACACCTCGCATTCAATACTGCATTCAATCGTGGTCAAGTTAACGCGAAACCAGTCTAAGACCACTTTCAGATCTCACCAATTTCAGACTGTTTCTTGATCCAGCACTTTGTTTTATACTGATAATATATAACATACTGTATACTAGGGATGTACACGAAGCCAAATACTATGTCCGGAAAGGACATGACATTCTACAGATCCCCTAAAGGGACATGCAAAAAAATGGAATGGAAAAAAAAATATGAGATGGGAGGAAACAATATATTTCAATGCTTTTGCGTTCTCTCACAATTATGTAGTTGGGTAATTATAATTTGCCGCTATCAGGGAGCATTTATATGCCGGTTATTGGAATCGCTTTTGAATGCACACTCGCTTTTTACTTTCTATTTCACATTCACATCACGCGTACCCCGTGTATAGGGAGTGCCGGTACTGACCACACATTTTATAAGATAAGATATTTGTCAGTGACGCTCATGATCAGTCATCTCTCCCTACTATCTTCACGTGATAAGTCAAATGTGATGTACTGTAATGTAGCGGACTATGCACGAACCATGTCTCTTTAGGGGCTCCGTAGAATGCGTTCATTTTCCGTGCCTTTCCGAATTTGGATTTAGGCTTAGAGCACATACTGTATGCAGCAAATATTTTATATCGCCTCTCCACTTTACCTCTAACTGCTGCGTACAGTATATGAACCCTGTTCAATTAGCTTTAGGTTTCACACTGTGAAACTTGGGTTCCTTCAGAAGCTCTGGACTGTGGCTAGCAGGCAAAAGCCACACCAGCCCCTGGCAGGTCACTACAGTTTGTACACGGATGATACTCAAGCTGTGCTGACTCTGGAAGAGTATGATTCCTGTTGTTACATGGCCTTAAGGTTAACTCTTGTCTTTGTGTCCTGCAGAGTGGTAGACATTTTTTTCTGCTCTTTCAAGAATTTTTGCACCTGGCAGCAAGTGGCAAAAAGTGTCTCTTGTTCATTGCCGTGAGCAGTGAAACAGACCTCGCTCTGTAAATGAGCGTCTGACAAAGGAACAAACCTTTTCTTGAGCTAAATTTAAACAGGGTGCACTTAACAAAACAACAGAAAAGGAAAAAAAAAAAGTTTGGCTTAAGTCCAATTTTATATTCCACTTATTCCGAAGCCATTAATTTTATGTGGAGCCTATGTAATTTTATTAATATAAACATACATTTTCAAATGTTTTTATAGACACTGAAACGTCCATTATAAACATATTGAGAGTATCTGAAACTTGAGAGCATTTTACGTATGAACAGCTTGATGAACAAATGATTACAAATTCTTTTAGGTTCATAGAATATTAATAAACATTTATGTTTATTAGTAAATTTATGAATATTAAATGTTGTGGTGTTATTTCCTTCAAAGGGTGCATCAATTTTTGGCCAAGATCTTGAACTGACAATTCAAGAGTCAAGCACTTTGTAAAGTCTAGCCCAGCACATGATACTTCATGCTCCCTCCCAACCATTCCTTCACAATTTGAGCCTGATTAATCTTGACATTGTCATCCTGAAACATGGCTGTGATGTGTCAGTTGTTTAAGAAATGAAAAGCTACACACTCCATCAATTAGGGTTAGAAGAACTGTTGCCAAACACTTAGGGCCCTATCATACACCCTGTGCAATGTGGCGCCAGGCGCGACGCAAGTTTCAGCCCGACGCAGTTATTATTTTCACGTCCTGTGCCACGTTGTTTAAATAGCAAATGCATTTGCGTCAATTTGTGCGCCCATGGGCATGCTGGTCTGAAAACGAGGTGTGTTCAGGTGCATTGTTGGCGTGTTGCTATTTTGACCAACTGAAACCTGGTCTAAAGTCAATGGCGCAATATATTTTTTTGTCATTTAAAGAGCGTGTTAGTAATATGCGCCTATAGGCGAGTCCACAACGCGTGTACACTCTGCTTATTACACACACAGGGATGCGCAACAGCACACAAACATTTTTAAATATTATATCATCAGTCTTTCCACTTGCAAATTCCGCCATGTAAATAGCAATCTGCCATGGTGCAAGTGCAACTGGCTTTTAAAGGGAATGAGAGATGAGACTCTGATTGGTTTACTGCACGTTATGCCCAAAACACACACATTACTCAATAAGAGAATAGGGACAACCCTTTTAGACCATGCGCCAGGCGTGCCGAACATTTTTCCCGTCGTTAAACAAGCCAAAGTGGATTCGGACACGCCCCCAGTGTGCACTTGCGCCGTGCGCTTTAGACCATGTGCTTAGATCGTTAAAATAGGGCGCATAACATGCTAGAAACATAATAATCACTTCAATAATGATCCAATCATAGACTCTTAAGCATTTGCCTATTTAAATCCAAACAGCAGCTTTTTTTTTTTTTTGGCTGGGCAGTATATATAACAACCAAAAATGCTATGCAAAACACCTACATCAAAAAAGGGCACCTACATAATTCTCTGTTTTAATTTCAACTTAAGTCTATACACTCAGTCAACAATTTTCCTCTTTGACTGGCAGCTCAGTGTTTGCATGGTCTTATCCCATGTCAATATTACAAATAGTATTAAATGTGTAAAGTGACCTTTTCCTGCCAGTTTACCAGCAGCTTATTTTCTCTCATCGGGTAGATTTATAGCTCGCCAGCATCTCTCTGCCTTATTGTGTTATAGTCAGCTGTTTTCTCTGTCCGTGCCCTGTTCCTTTAGACCTGCTTATCCAGCATTATTCGGCCCTCATCTCACCCTAAAATGAGAGTGTCTTATGTTGGCCTGAATCAATCAAGCCTGATCTCGAATCACTTATTGCAAAAAAGGAGATGGCATTCCATATGTAGGGTGCAGAGAGATGGAGCCAGATTTCCAGCGGATGAATCAGAGTGAGGAAAGGGAGAAAGATTGAGCATGCGAGGGAGGGCCCAGAATGGAGTGAGCCGGTAGGTGCGATGCCACGGATAAGAGAAGCAGCTCAGCGCGGGCGGGAAAGACCGATTTTTCTGATAAGACTGCAGAGAGCCGAAGGTAATAAATAGAGAAACACAGGAGGGTTGGACAGCGAATGTGGAAATGTGTGAAGGGAAGGACTTCTGAAAGCAGACGGGTTGCAACCGAAAAATGTTTGCCTCTACGAGTTCAACTGTGGTGTACTGAATGGGAGAAAGGAGCGAGACATTTCATCTGTTGTCTGAAGACTGTGTGACTGAGTTTGTATGACATCAATAAGTGGATACACACAGCGTGTGTGTGTCCAATTCTGTAAATTGTTCTTGACCATTGCATCCTCATTCATAGAGACTGAACACACAATGGGGTTTTTATTGTTTGTCCGACTGGGTGTCTAGACGCTGCTGACAGAGACATCTAACCTGAGACCCATGAAGGGCAAACAGGGCTCACAAACAAACAAACACACACACCTGAGCCCACAAACAAAGGTTTAAAGGACAGATTTGATGAAGGTTTGATGGGGTATCTTGTGAGCTCTAGTCATTACTGACCTGTACAGTAAATCAGCAGGTTCATTCACCCTACTGGTGCTGTGATTTAATACAAACACACACAAACACAGATTAAAGGCTGAGGAAACACAGATAGACAAACTGCGATACAACCTCATTTTGGCAGTAGAAGGCACGACACCAAGCTACTGCTCTCCTTTGCTTTCTATGAATATGGTACATCTGGTGTTCCATTTCATTTAATCATCAGAGACACAAATCTCATATAGATAACAATGTGATTGCAAGCAGGTAAGGACCTATTAGCCTGCGCCATCTAGAGTTTCATGACAGAACTTTGTATTTTTATTAAGAATAACAAACTGATATCGGGTCCTACTGACATACACTATATTGCCAAAAGTATTGGGACACCCCTCCAAATCATTGAATTCAGGTGTTCCAATCACTTCCATGGCCAAAGGTGTATAAAATCAAGCACCTAGGCATGCAGACTGCTTCTACAAACATTTGTGAAAGAATGGGTCGCTCTCAGGAGCTCAGTGAATTCAAGCGTGGTACCGTGATAGGTTGCCACCTGTGCAATAAGTCCATTCGTGAAATTTCCTCACTACTAAATATTCCACGGTCAACTGTTAGTGGTATTATAACAAAGTGGAAGCAATTGGGAACAACAGCAACTCAGCCACGAAATGGTAGGCCACATAAAATCACAGAGCGGAGTCAGCGCATGCTGAGGCGCACAGTGCGCAGAAGTCGCCAACTTTCTGCGGAGTCAATAGCTACAGACCTCCAAACTTCGTGTGGCCTTCAGATTAGCTCAAGAACAGTGCGTAGAGAGCTTCATGGAATGGGTTTCCATGGCCAAGCAGCTGCATCCAAGCCTTACATCACCAAGTGCAATGCAAAGAGTCGGATGCAGTGGTGTAAAGCATGCCGCCACTGGACTCTAGAGCAGTGGAGACGTGTTCTCTGGAGTGATGAATCACGCTTCTCTGTCTGGCAATCCGATGGACGAGTCTGGGTTTGGCGGTTGCCAGGAGAGAACGGTACTTGCCTGACTGCATTGTGCCAAGTGTAAAGTTTGGTTGAGGAGGATTATGGTGTGGGGTTGTTTTTCAGGGCTTGGCCCCTTAGTTCCAGTGAAAGGAACTCTTAATGCTTCAGCATACCAAGACATTTTGGACAATTTCATACTCCCAACTTTGTGGGAACAGTTTGGGGATGGCCCCTTCCTGTTCCAACATGACTGTGCACCGTTGCACAAAGCAAGGTCCATAAAGACATGGATGAGCGAGTTTGATGTGGAGGAACTTGACTATCCTGCACAGAGTCCTTACCTCAACCGGATAGAACACCTTTGGCATGAATTAGAGCGGAGACTTCGAGCCAGGCCTTCTCGTCCAACATCAGTGCCTGACCTCACAAATGCGCTTCTAGAAGAATGGTCAAATATTCACATAAACACACTCCTAAACCTTGTGGAAAGCCTTCCCAGAAGAGCAGAAGCTGTTATAGCTGCAAAGGGTGGGCCAACTCCATATTAAACCTTACGGATTAAGAATGGGATGTCATTAAAGTTCATGTGCTTGTAAAGGCAGACGTCCCAAAACTTTTGGCAATATAGTGTATATTAATTTAGAGTAAATTTGCAACTCATTTTGGAATTGTTTCTTTCTTAAAATGTATTCAGTTAATATAACCGTAGGTTGACTTTCAACATTGTAAGCTTAAACACCTCCTTTCATTGACCATTTGTTGAAAAAAAGTACTTTTTTTTTTTTAAAAGAGGCCCTTCTTCTCAGCCCCCACTGCTGTAAAGAAATGTGCCATCATTGTCTGAATTTCACGGATTTACAGTGTCAGTAAATCACCAATAAACAGAACGTTATTTTTATACTTGACTTATTTTACTTACTAACCAGATGATAGTGTTAATCCATTTCATGGATTATGTGAAACTCCCCAAGATAACAAACACCCCATGCTTCACATATTCTCTGGGTCCCAAAAGTGGAAGTACGTTTCAGTCAGATGGCTCAGGAGCTCAACACGCAACTGTCACTTCCTGTTTGCATGTTCATTCTGCGCACACAATAGAGCTTCAGGGTTTAAACAAAGTTCAGCATTAGAATATAATCAAGGGATCCTATCTTCCTACTTTTCATGAGTCTACTGGAAATAATCTGCGATCTCTCTCCAGCTGTGCGTGAAACTAGATTGAGATCAAAACTAATAGGAGGCGTTGAGAAGCGCCGGTGATTCAGTTTCAATGGCTCCTCCTTTATCGTCCTCTGCCACATGCGGCCCAGCATGTAGATGAATTGGTCTCAGAATTGGTTGTTCCCTTTCGTTCAGTCACTGACGTTACGTCTCCGTTCCCTCCTCAGGGAACGAGGGTTACATACGTAACCGAGACGTTCTTTAGGAACCAATGGGGATTAGATCTCTCAGGATTTGGTAACATTCTGTTATCAGCAAACAGTAGAAGACATAATGAGGGGCCCTGTTGAATAAATACAAGGCACTATAAAAGTTATATAAGCTCCAAATAATAATAAATAACAGAACAATGGGGTAGTTTTATTTCTGAAGAGGGCCTCAGTAGATGTAACTTGCAAAAGTGCATTAAACTGTACACTGTAAAAAAATAAAAATAAAAAAAAAACTCATTGTAATTTTTTAGTTTTTGCATGGGCTTTGAGTTTTCCTTACTCACAAAAGTTGATACATTTTTAATTTTGTCAATTCAAATACATTTATACAAATCAATTGGACAAACAGTAAATTAAAGTTGCAGTAACTTTTGTCTCTCTATCGCCATCTCTGTTTGAAACATAAAAATGCAAGTTACTTGCAGAGTTTTTTTTTAATGTGGGTTGTGCTTCGGCACTGCTCCTCTGCCAGATGAATATGATCACACGTCAGTGCGGAACTGTCATTGTGTCGTGACAATAAGAAACCTATGTCCTTGTAGGCATAATCAGAAAAAAAAATTTCATCTGAACAAGTAATTAACATATCTGCTGCTTTTGTTTTGGTCTCCGTGAACTTCTTTCTGGAGCAAAAAAATGAACCACAACCCAGTGTATACCACACAGACATGAGAAATGTCTATAGAAAGCTTGAAATGTCTACTTTAAATGAAACAATTCAAATCGAAAACAAAAATTCTCTTATTATTTAATCCGTATGAATCCAACTTTCCAAGCAGCTGCATCCTCAGCACACAGCATATAAATCTGGTTATCTTCTTTCTGTTTACAAACGTGACATAACCACACAAAGACGAATGTCCTCAAATAGACATTTCAAGCAAAAGTCATTTTTATGAGCTTATGTTGCAAATAAGATTAAGGTAGGGAGACAGTTTTGGACACTGATGTCTTATGTACTTTCTCAATGATTTCTGTTACTTTTTAACCAAAAAAAGTTACATACTGCAGCTTTAAAGGAGTCCTATTATGCCCCTTTTTTATAAGATGTAAAATAAGTCTCTGATGTCCCCAGAGTGTGTATGTGAAGTTTTAGCTCAAAATACCCACAGATAATTTTTTTATACCATGTTAAAATTGTCACTTTTTGAGGATGAGCAAAAACACGCTGTTTTTGTGTGTCTCCCTTTAAATGCAAATGAGTTGGTAAGAAAAGGGAGGAGCTTCAAGAGCTCGTGTTAGCAGCTCCGATTACCTCACGCAGACACGCACTGATAATGTCAGAAACTGTTCAGCCTTTTATGTTCAAACCGTAGTCGGACAATAATGGAGAGACTCAAGAAGAAGTGACAACATGTAGAATGCAACAGGACGTTTCTGAATGGTTAGTTGATGAATTTTGCAGTTATCTATCTTCAAGTCATCGATTTGCATGTCCTGTCATGATAATCTATAAATCGCTTGTGTGGGAACTGTTGTAAGATGCCTACAGAGCCAGAGAATATATGCTGCATGAAGATAGAACAGGTATAGTTTAGTTTAATTACGGTTATAACTTTTGTTGTCATCTTGCTTTTATGACATGCTATTGCATATGCTATTTGCTAAATGTGCTTTAGTACTCTTTCTCTTCTCTAAAGCAGCCCAACATGACCTCAGCCCCTTTGTTGCGTGTTGCCCATGGGCAGGGTTTATGTAAATTTTAGGGTTTGTGATACCAGACGTTTGTTGTAGTCCTTAAAAAGCGATTTCTGTAAAAGAATATATCTCCCTTTGCATTGAACTTTGAGAGCCGTAACTTTACAGATGTTGTTTATGTTCAAACAGCAACATTACACATTAACTAAAGTTAAAAAAGTGAAATCATAATCAAGGACCCCTTTAAGTTTAGTTTAATAAAATCAAGATAATTCTTTACAGTGTCTCCAAATCAAGAAAGCTGCTTAATATTTTTGTTTTTGTAAGTGGATGCAGTAAGTAGACAGAAACAGTTTGATGAAATTGTTGAAGGTTAACAGTATACCGAAACTAGGCTCTTGGATATCTCCCAGACGGTGTCTAACCATTTAAGGCTATGACACTCTCCATGCTTAAGGGAAAGACACTTAAGCTCAGGCCTTGAATAACAGACATGCTTGCCAAGTGACACCATAGAAGACAGTGTGCAGATTGCAGTGTGAAAAACCATTAGGAAACCTGCACATTTGGAGCTCATACTGATGACGCAAACTGCTGTAAGTCTTAGAAGACTGCTACTTATCAGGCTTTTGAACCAGAATAGAACAGTGCCCCTGAAACAAGAGACAAAACTTTCAGCTTCCAGTAATCTCTACATTGAGCAATAATAAAGCTCTGGTTTCAAATTATCCTAAAGCCTTGATTCCCAACTTGGAACTTTCGGCCCTGCAAAACCTGAAAGGTTAGCCTATTCTGCTCTCTTCTCTCTTCTCTGTGTGTGTGTGTGTGTGTGTGTGTGAAGTAAATGACCCATTATTGAAGATCAGCTAGCTCTTTTTACTTTGTAATAATAATCAGAATGTATACAAAATACCTGAAAGCCTGAAAAACTTTGAATATTTTAGGAGTTGTTTTATTATTTTTTGAATGTATTTATAATTAATGGCTTTGTAATTTTATAGTGATACACATTAAATAAACATTAAAATTAAATAGGCAATATATTTTAAAGGTAACAGGGTTGGAGATTTAAGTGAAATTGAACTTGTTATCACTCAATTTGTTTGGGACCAAATGTTTGTGTGTAATTAATGATAAACTAATATTTTCTGTGAAAGAAAGATTTTTTTGTAGACATACTTGCACAATGGTTAAAATTAGTGTTTTGTTTTATTTCGACTATAAATTCAAAAGTTTCAAAATTGTACATTTTGACAGTTTGATTCAAAATGATGACATTGTTGAATGATTTTTATTATTGGTTACAGTCAAAAAGGACAAGACCTCTGAGGTAGAACAGGACAAAAGGAGTATACAGGCAGATGATTTTGTGTAAAACAACTAAAAACATGAGATTTGTGCCAATAATGCGTGTTAAAAAGTCATGTTTGTGTAAAGTGCCATTCAATTTCGGTGCACTCAGTTTTTGGCCATCATCTCATAGCAAGTCTATTCGACTGACTCCTAGAGTGGCTAATGTAAGCTGTTTATTCCTATTTGCTCATTGTTTACTTTGAGAAAGTTGTGTTTTCATGGTCAGATGATCTCATAAACTCGTGGGTGTGCGTCAGAAGGATCAAGTTCACATAACCATTTCTATTCATCTAAAGAGCTTTACAAGTGATAACACAATGTGGCACTGTAATTTCTATAAAAATATATCTCTGTAAGCTTCAAGTGACAAGGGATGTTAAAGGAAGCACTGTACAGTATGCATGTACGCAGGAATATTTTTTATTTTATTGTTAAGTCGGACTTGACGTTGCGAGACTCTTATTCGTTACGGTCATTTGCATGCACTCAGCAGTATAGAGTGGAGCTGAAAAGTATTGATTTAATAACTTGCAGGGCTGTAGTGACAGTTGCTTTGGGTGTGCAAGCACTGAGAGATGACAATTTTATGCATCATCAAAGGTAATGAAGGATCTGGATCCTTCCTTCAGGGAAGAGACTTTTGATTAGGCCATAATTCCAGATTATCCTTTTGAACTGGATAAAAATGAGGGAAAGCTGAAAAGCCTATCTTTGGAAAATGCTTTCAGGGGAGGAAAATTAGGTCATTAGAGAGAGAAAAGTCATAAACAGTGCCCTGAGAGTCATATGGAGGACATTTTTGGCAGTTACAGAGGTCTGTCCTCTAAGTGGACATTTAGCATGTAAACTTTAATTTATGAGTTGTGGGGCAGCACAGCAGGGGGGCATTCTCAAATGTTTTATTAGCAAACATATTATTGTATTAAGAGTATTTCATTATTCAAGTTGGAAACTGATCCTCAGCATTGGTCTTGTTTTTCATAAAATTTAGCATAAATGTCTTGTTAGAGTCTTGAGGCAATAATATACGACCAATAAGATATGAAAAACAGGAAACATGCTTCTCGGACCACTGAATGCAGAAGTTTTACGCCATGCAACCTTTGATTATTGGGCCAAGTTGTTTTCAAATGTAACTTCAAGAAAATGTAAGTTATAATTGGTTTATCTGTATTTTTCCAGGTCCCCAGACATCCTGGTTCTAGATGGATAGAGGGATGGATGGATGGATAGGTAGATGGATGGATGGATGGATAGATGGATGGATGATGGATGGATAGGTAGATGGATGGATGGATGGATGGATGGATAGGTGGATGGATTGGATGAATAGGTGGATGGATGGATGTGTAGATGGATGGATGGATGGATGGATTGGATGAATAAGTGGATGGATGATGGATGGATGGATGGATGGATAGGTGGATGGATGGACTGGATGAATAGGTGGATGGATGGATGGATGGATAGGTAGATGGATGGATGGATAGGTGGATGGATGGATGGATGGATTGGATGAATAGGTCGATGATGGAAGGATGGATGGATTGGATGAATAGGTGGATGGATAGGTAGATGGGTAGGTAGATGGATGGATGGATGGATGGATAGGTAGATAGATGGATGGATGGATGGATGGATGGATGGATAGGTAGATGGATGGATGGATGGATAGGTGGATGGATGGATTGTATGAATAGGTGGATGGATGGATGGATGGATGATAGGTAGATGGATGGATGGATAGGTGGATGATGGATATGTACACTGAACAAAATTATAAATGCAACACTTTTGTTTTTGCCCCCATTTTTCATGAACTGAACTCAAAGATCTAAGACTTTTTCTATGTACACAAAAGGCCTATTTCTCTCAAATATTGTTCACAAATCTGTCTAAATCTGTGTTAGTGAGCACTTCTCCTTTGCTGAGGTAATCCATCCACCTCACAGGTGTGGCATATCAAGATGCTGATTAGACAGCATGATTATTGCACAGTTGTGCCTTAAACTGGCCACAATAAAAAGCCACTCTAAAATGTGCAGTTTTATCACACAGCACAGTGCCACAGATGTCGCAAGTTTTGAGGGAGCGTGCAATTGGCATGCTGACTGCAGGAATGTCCACCAGAGCTGTTGCCCGTGAATTGAATGTTAATTTCTCTACCATAAACCATCTCCAAAGGCGTTTCAGAGAATTTGCCAGTACATTCAACCGGCCTCACAACCGCAGACCACGTGTAACCACACCAGCCCAGGACCTCCACATCCAGCATCTTCACCTCCAAGATTGTCTGAGACCAGACACCCGGACAGCTGCTGCAACAATCGATTTGCATAACCAAAGAATTTCTGCACAAACTGTCAGAAACGGTCTCAGGGAAGCTCATCTGCATGCTCGTCGTCCTCATCGGGGACTCGACCTGACTGCAGTTCGTCGTCGTAACCGACTTGAGTGGGCAAATGCTCACATTCGATGCCGTCTGGTACTCTGGAGAGGTGTTCTCTTCACGGATGAATCCCGGTTTTCACTGTACAGGGCAGATGGCAGACAGGGTGTATGGCGTCATGTGGGTGAACGGTTTGCTGATGTCATCGTTGTGGATTGAGTGGCCCATGGTGGCGGTGGGGTTATGGTATGGGCAGGCGTATGTTATGGACAACGAACACAGGTGCATTTTATTGATGGCATTTTGAATGCACAGAGATACCGTGACGAGATCCTGAGGCCCATTGTTGTGCCATTCATCCACGACCGTCACCTCATGTTGCAGCATGATAATGCACGACCCCATGTTGCAAGGATCTGTACACAATTCCTGGAAGCTGAAAAAATCCCAGTTCTTGCATGGCCAGCATACTCACCGGACATGTCACCCATTGAGCATGTTTGGGATGCTCTGGATCAGCGTATACAACAGCATGTTCCAGTTCCTACCAATATCCAGCAACTTCGCACAGCCATTGAAGAGGAGTGGACCAACATTCCACAGGCCACAATCAACACCTGATCAACTCTATGCGAAGGAGATGTGTGGCACTGCGTGAGGCAAATGGTGGTCACACCAGATACTGACTGGTTTTCGGACTGGTTTCCCCCCCCCCCCCCACACCTGTGAGGTGGATGGGTTATCTCGGCAAAGGAGAAGTGCTCACTAACACAGATTTAGACATAGGGGAAATATGAAATAGGCCTTTTGTGTACATAGAAAAAGTCTTAGATCTTTGAGTTCAGTTCATGAAAAATGGGGGCAAAAACAAAAGTGTTGCATTTATAATTTTGTTCAGTGTAGCTGGATGGATGGATGGATGGATGGATGGATAAGTAGATGGATGGATAGATAGATGGATGGATAGATGGATGGATGGATTGGATGAATAGGTGGATGGATGATGGATGGATGGATGGATAGGTAGATGGATGGATGGATAGAACTGCATTCTACCATGTTAAAAATATATTTAAATTACGGCACATGCTTTCAATGCAAAATGCTGAACAGTTAGTTCATGCGTTCATGACCTCAAGGCTAGATTATTGTAATGCTCTACTAGGTGGTTGCCCTGCACGCTTAATAAACAAACTCCAGCTGGTCCAAAACGCAGCAGCTTGAGTTCTTACTAGAACCAGGAAGTATGACCATATTAGCCTGGTTCTGTCAACACTGCACTGGCTCCCTATTAAACATCGCATACATTTTAAAATCTTGCTTATTACTTACAAAGCACTAAATGGTTTAGCTCCCCAGTACTTGACCGAGCTCTTAACGCATTATACTCCATCACGTCTATTGCGGTCTCAAAATTCTGGCCAGTTGATAATACCTAGAATATCAAAATCAACTGCAGGCAGTTGATCCTTTTCCTATTTAGCACCTAAACTCTGGAACAGTTTTCCTAGCATTGTTCGGGAAGCAGACACACTCTGTCAGTTTAAATCTAGACTAAAAACACATTTCTTTACTATGGCATACACATAAAACATTTTTAATTTATACTATTCAAATCAGTTAAATGATTTTTAGGCTGCATTAACTAGGTCAGCCGGAACCGGGAACACTTCCCATAATACCTGATGTACTCGTTACATCATAAAAAGAATGGCATCTACGCTAATGTTAGTCTCTTTGTTTATCCCGAGGTTTACTGCAGTCAGCCGGATCCGGGCCGTATCCAGATCAGATGGTGGACCTGCGCCCAGACATGACCAACGCATCCCTAAAGTGTCTGCAGAGACCGTGTCAGTTAGACTCCCCCTGAAATTGCCTCATCGACACGGCATCCTCAATAAACCCGTCCCCGGCGTGATGACTCCGATCTTTCGAATATTCCTATCTAATAATTGCCTCATCGACACGGCATCCTCAATAAACCCGTCTCCGGCGTGATGACTCCGATCTTTCGAATATTCCTATCTAATAATTGCCTCATCGACACAACATCCTCAATAAACCCGTCTCCGACGTGATGACTCCGATCTTTCGAACATTCCTATCTAATAAATTGCCTCATCGACACGGCATCCTCAATAAACCCGTCTCCGGCGTGATGACTCTGATCTTTTGAATATTCCTATCTAATAATTGCCTCACCGACACGGCATGATGGCCAGAGGAGAACTGGCACCCCGACTGAGCCTGGTTTCTCCCAAGGTTTATTTTTCTCCATTATGCCACCTGAAAGAGTTTTGGTTCCTTGCCACTGTCGCCTTTGGCTTAGCTTGCTCAGTTGGGGACACTAAAATTTTAAACTAAATATTTAAATAAATTTTTAACTAAATTACTGATCTGCCCGCATGGTCACTATATGATAATTGAAATGAGTTGGATAACATCAACGTTTTCTCCAGAGCGGCTGTACAGCCGAATCAAATTCTGTTGCATTATTTTCCTGTTTAACACTGAAGCTGCTTTGAAACAATCAGCATTGTAAAAAGCGCTATATAAATAAAGATGACTTGACTTGACTTGACTTGATGGATGGATAGATGGATTAAAGTCATCATTTTATTTATTTATTTGATTGTTTGATTGTGGGGTTATTACACCCTGTGCTTTCATTGTAATTCTGCATTTAGAAAAAGTTAACATGCTCTTCAAGTCAAAATGATCTATGAACACTTAGTACAGACCATTCATTCATATAACAGTTGTACAAACTGACATTGACCGGAGCAGCACAAATTCCAACACATCCGATGTCCAATCAACCCCTGGTCACATGGGACAATAGAGGGAGACTGAGCAGTAAATCTCAGATGCAGCTGGTTTAATGAGCCTTGGCCGGCATTGAGCCCTGATTATATATGGTTATGAGGGTGTGTGAACGCCTGCCTCATGCCCACCCAACCTTTGAGCCCTATTTATGGAGAGGTCCACACGTAAATATGTTACTCTAATCAGCTATTTGCATTTTTTATGGTAAATTGCTGACAGTTGCAATTTATTGTTCAACATTTGGTGTAATACAGGCCAGTTGTAAGTAGTTAGAATGATAATTCTGATACCCCAGAACTCAGCTCAACTTCTTCCCGACTGTTCTTTTGTATTTTTAGTTCCTAGAGATTTCAGCTGACTTTTGATGTCTTTCATAAAGGGATAATTCCCCCAAAAATGAAAAATTTGTCATAATTTACTCACCCTCAAGTTCTATATGAGTTTCTTTCTTCTGTTGAACATAAAAGAAGATATTTTGAAGAATGCTGGTAATCAGACAGTTGACGGTAGCCATTGACTTCCATAGTAGGAAAAAAATACTACTACTACAAAAAACAAAACAAAAAAAAAAAAACAACATTCCCAACATTACCAACATTCTTCAAAATATCTTCTTTTTGTTCAACAGAAGAAAGAAACTCATACAGAACTTGAGGGTGAGTAAATGATGACAGCATTTTCATTTTTGGGTGAAATATCCCTTTAATAATCTGTTGTACATATAATATGCTATAAACTATATTTTAATACTTTGAAACATTTGCGTATTAGGTAAAGCCTATGAAATGGAGACCTGCAAAGGCTGTGAAAAACAAGTTAGTGGAATTTATTGTCTTACTGATGGACTGCAGTTATTCCAGCAAAGCCACTTGTGAAAAACATTAACAGACTCAAAAGAATTCCGGTTTGAAAATGATATAGTAAAATCAAATGTAGGCATAACTTTAGGTTACCATTAGGTAAAAGCTTTTTTTTAAAAATGAAAAGAAAAGATAAAAGAAACCAAAATAAATGAATTGGTATTCTTGAAAAAAAAAAAAAAAAAAGGGTTGTGATTTGCTGGGGAAGCTCATTACTTCCTCATATTAAAGAAATATTAATTGTGATTTATAATCTCATAACTGAGACTTTATATCTCAAAATTGTGACTTCATATCTCGTAATTGTGACTTTATGTCTCATAACTTTATTTCCTCTAATTGTGACTTGATATCGTTATATCTCACAGTTACAACTTTCTTATTGTATTTTACATATCAAAATCTGAGTTTAAATTTTTACTTTAAATTTTATCTAATAAAATTATTTTTTATTTACTCTGAGATGGAAACAGGCTTCCATAAGATTGACACTCCAGTAATATCAGTGACCTAGAAAATGCACACTGAAAAAAAAAACAAGTAAAATTTACTTAATTTGTCTTTTGCAAGTTTTTGCACGCATAGTTGCAAACGCAGAGACCTCAATACTTGGTACAAAATACACAATGACGGTAAAATTGGATCGTTTTTGAGTATGAATGTGTCATTTTGAGTAGAAAATGAACTCCAGATGTCCCAAAATGGCAAGCTAATAAACCTAACAACAAAAGCAATGATAAAACAGTGTAAATACAGCTGGAAAACAGCGAAAAATCTACCTTATTAATTATTCATGCCCCAGTGCATGATGGGAACACCAGTATCAGAAAGGTTGAATAGGTTTTATTTCATTTTTAATGTAAACGTTGATATTTACGCTTGAATTTCTACAAGCTTGAATTGAGTACTAATATACACTCACCTAAAGGATTATTAGGAACACCATACTAATACTGTGTTTGACCCCCTTTCGCCTTCAGAACTGCCTTAATTCTACGTGGCATTGATTCAACAAGGTGCTGAAAGTATTCTTTAGAAATGTTGGCCCATATTGATAGGATAGCATCTTGCAGTTGATGGAGATTTGTGGGATGCACATCCAGGGCACGAAGCTCCCGTTCCACCACATCCCAAAGATGCTCTATTGGGTTGAGATCTGGTGACTGTGGGGGCCATTTTAGTACAGTGAACTCATTGTCATGTTCAAGAAACCAATTTGAAATGATTCAAGCTTTGTGACATGGTGCATTATCCTGCTGGAAGTAGCCATCAGAGGATGGGTACATGGTGGTCATAAAGGGATGGACATGGTCAGAAACAATGCTGAGGTAGGCCGTGGCATTTAAACAATGCCCAATTGGCACTAAGGGGCCTAAAGTGTGCCAAGAAAACATCCCCCACACCATTACACCACCACCACCAGCCTGCACAGTGGTAACAAGGCATGATGGATCCATGTTCTCATTCTGTTTACGCCAAATTCTGACTCTACCATCTGAATGTCTCAACAGAAATCGAGACTCATCAGACCAGGCAACATTTTTCCAGTCTTCAACTGTCCAATTTTGGTGAGCTCGTGCAAATTGTAGCCTCTTTTTCCTATTTGTAGTGGAGATGAGTGGTACCCGGTGGGGTCTTCTGCTGTTGTAGCCCATCTGCCTCAAGGTTGTGCGTGTTGTGGCTTCACAAATGCTTTGCTGCATACCTCGGTTGTAACGAGTGGTTATTTCAGTCAAAGTTGCTCTTCTATCAGCTTGAATCAGTCGGCCCATTCTCCTCTGACCTCTAGCATCAACAAGGCATTTTCGCCCACAGGACTGCCGCATACTGGATGTTTTTCCCTTTTCACACCATTCTTTGTAAACTCTAGAAATGGTTGTGCGTGAAAATCCCAGTAACTGAGCAGATTGTGAAATACTCAGACCGGCCCGTCTGGCACCAACAACCATGCCACGCTCAAAATTGCTTAAATCACCTTTCTTTCCCATTCTGACATTCAGTTTGGAGTTCAGGAGATTGTCTTGACCAGGACCACACCACTAAATGCATTGAAGCAACTGCCATGTGATTGGTTGATTAGATAATTGCATTAATGAGAAATTGAACAGGTGTTCCTAATAATCCTTTAGGTGAGTGTAGAATTTACTTTGTTTCTGAACACATTTTTTCATGTAGAAATTAGTTTTTTTTTCTGGAGTATTTACTTCACCACAAAATCATTTTTATCAGTGCAGTTTTATTCTGCATGGTGGCTGCCATTTTGAGAACACTTGACAAACGATGCAAAGTTTTGGTGGCAGAATAAATGAATGATGTGAGAAAATATGACAGTGAATAATACTTCTACAGTGGCAATGGTAACCAAAAATGTTCCACTCCAAAATCACTTGTCGCTTCATCGCGTCTGGTTAGGACACAGTATTAAAAACAAATTTAATCCCAGAATATTCCAAATGATGTTTTAGGATGGTCTATAAAAATAATCTTTTTTTGAACTGTCACGACAACATTTTCAAATCAGGAATTCAGAAGAACAATGATTTCCCAGATGCGATGTTTCAAAATCAAACAATTCCTCAAAACGACCTGACAAAATATTCATGGCTGTGGTAAAAAGAAGAACCTCTTTTTTTCAGAGATTCTGTTATTGTAGCTTTGGAAAATGTGGAATCTGACCCCATTTCCTTCCATTTTTTCCAGCTGTGTATGTTTCTTTTCTATCCCCCCCCCCCACATTTTCTTTCTTTCTTTTTTCAAGATTGCAACATCTGGTGAGGCTTTCTCACAGTAATCTCTGGAGCTAACAGGCCTGCTCTGCATCATAATGGAGCTCAGAACTCTTTATACACAGTTCCTCTATCGTTCGCACACGCAAACACTGCTCTGACAGGCACACCAGAAACACGTGGCTCTGGTTCCTGCGATGAGGTAATGCCTCTTGGCAAGGGTGAAACAAGAGCTGACCGTACTCAATGGCGAGGACAATCTGTTCAGTGTAAACCTCAGGTAAAAATAAGTGAAGCAATACAATAGAACAGAAGGAAAAGTAATTATCATTGTTTTCGTTGCGCAGGCTCTCACAAGTATTCCGACTTTGACGTAACCCAGATACTGCAATACCTCACACATCAGCCCACATCGATAAAAGCTCCAATCTTTCCCGGCCAGATGTTTACTCCAGATGCCAGAACATCGCTTTGCAAGTGCCGCATTGTATTTTACTTGGCTGTGGTGTCGTGTGAAGTGCCACGACAAATGCGAGTCCCTGGCGCCGTGCCACATTTAATTGGGGTGAGTTAGTGTTTGGCAACAATCTGTTTTAATTGGCTTTCAGTGCATATTCAGTTCTCGCACGTTTATGGGCCGCATCTGGCCAACACGGATCCTTGGATGCACCTCGTGATCTATGCGCGTGCGACCGTATTTGGACCGAGTTATGACAAGCTGGGTCAGGGCGTAAATATTAGGACAGGCTTGTAATGAATGACGGACAGAAATCCCCACCCTTGAGCGAGAGGAGGCCCCATCATAAAGACTTGGAGATAGAAAAACTATTAAGGAAGATTTAGCCCTCTTATCGACCAAAGGCCATTTCCTGCGGTGCCTTTCATGCTTCTAGGGTGCCAGTGATGTGGATATCCGAGCAATTAACTGGCCAGTGTTAACATGTCAGGGGCTTTTATCAATCACAGAGTTAAAAGAAATGTTTCAAACCATTTTAGACATTTGGAAAGCCATCATCACTGAAAACTTTGAGAAGTTAAGTGGATGACACAGATGATGACTCAAGTGAAGTGTTTCCACAAACCAGCAACCTTTTAAAATACATATTATCTGCAGTTCACATATAAAGCCTTGAAACCAGAGATTTCCCTATGCGCACTCCTTGTATGCTTAAACAAACGTTTAGCTTGTCATTACACCTCGGTTATGCAAAGTTCACTGAGAAAATCATACAGCAAGAACATCAATGGACCACCAAGGTGGTCTGTCGACCACAACAGAGAAACCCACAATCTCTTTACCTGAGAGCCGCTTCTCACGTGCACTTTTCCAAAATATATCCCAAGCCTTGTTAGTGGAATCCTTCACATGCTCGCTAAAAGACCTCCTGAGTGGAGTTTTCACGGTGTGTGCCATATCCATACGCTTTCCAAGCTGTCCAGTCGCTTTTCACTCCATCTGAGCGCCGTGAATCCTCCAAATCCAACGGGGAGCCCAAAGAGAAGGAGGTTTCTTCTTACTAGCTTGACACTTGATGTAAAAAGTCTGCATGTGGTTTGCAGACACCCTCTAAAATGAGATTGTGTAAGAGAGAGAGAGAGAAAGAAAGTGGGAGAGTGGAAAGGAAGGGGGAGAAAACTTTTTTCCCTCCTAAGTTAGGGGTCAGAGGAGCCTGAAAAGGAAATAGCATCTACTTCGGGTTAAGCGTCACCATGCCTCCTCATCTCCCTTGCCTCTAAGACAAAGTCAGTCATGCATCTGGATGGTCACCAGTCATTCACAATCATTTCCAAGGACGCTAAGATAAATATTACGTTTGGATGTCTCTTTTGCTGAAGGGTGGGGAACTAGACTAGACCTTTTTTCTTTATCTTTGCTTTTTCACCGTGACTTCCCGTTTCAAAGGAGAACTTCTCTGTTTTCTATATTTCATACTGTCAGCCCTTTTGAGGTTGACTCTTTGATTCCAAACAAGCTATTTGGTTCTGAATAAACAGATCTGTCGTGATTGCGTATTGGCTTGTCACAGTGTCCTCGTTAACTTGTATTTATTGAATAATCTAAGTTCTCACTGTGCTTACAAAGGATGACATTTAAAAGAGTGAATTTTCTTGGTGTACTTTTGTAGTGCTGATCAGTGGATTGATTCTTGTGATGTCGTCTTACAAATTGGAACGCTAATTCACAATGGGTTCTAGCTTTCACAGTGTCATTTTCTTAATTCATATCTGTCTTGTTGTACACTAAAAATATTTGGTAACGCTTTAGATTACGGCCCAGAAAGTACTGCGTAAGTAAAGCGAATTTACAGCATAACTTTCGGTAATTATAGTGTAACTATAAAGTAAGTACGTGTAGGTATAAGGGAACAATATGTGATATTTGGGGAATAAAAGGGTAACTATCAGGAAAATTAACAAATTATTTATACTGTAAGTATTTTTTAATTAAGGGGTAATTATCCATGTAGTTACAGGGTAAGTATGAATCTACGGGCTGTAAATTAAAGTGGTGTTTGTTCCCCTCTTGTTTCATGTTGTTACAGGGTAAGTACAATACACAACACATACTAAATCTGATATCACTCGGAAATATTTATTCAAAATTCAAAACAGATTTATGACACTTTATGACACTTCATTTTTTTAAATAAACTTTTCATTTCAAATAATAACGTCCTGACAGAAAGAGGCACGTTTTGCCCTTTTTTGTTTCTCTTGCTTGTCTTCCTCTTCTTGTTCCTCTTCTTTTTCGTTATTTCCACTGATGGATCTTAAGAGGAATCCCATGTCTTTTGATATTTTGTATTATTATTTATTAAAAGAAAAAGTACACCAAGAAATGCTCTCATAATTTACTAATCTTTTCGCATCTGACCAACTGTTACCAGCGCGTGCAATATGAGTAAAGAAGCTTCAAGCTTTCATGACGTTCTCGCGCAAGTTTCATCTAAAACACACACGAGAACTGGCGTCTCTGTCTTCTAGTCTTGTTTGTTTCTCATTGCTATTATCATATATTATGTTATTGTTTGTATACTGTTGTGAGCATTAAAAAAATAAAAACCGACAGCATCTGACATCCGCGTGACCAGAGTTTCTCGACGCGCTCACGTCACGCTTCAAGTTACGTCAAGCATGAACTCAACCCTCTCATGCACGCACAGATGACTGCTGGTCGGAAGCGATAGTCTACAGTTTAAAAATGTAAAATATTGTTATTTTTCTTACAAACACTTATCGTTTCACTTCAGAAGACATTGATTCATCCATTGGGGTCGTATGGATTACTGTAGTTATTGCTGTATGTGCTGTTTGATGCTTCAACTTTTAGGAACCCAAATGAGTTTTCATTAGCAGAGATTATTTATTTTTCTGTGTTCATATGAAGAAATAAAGTGATATACTTCTCGGATGGCATGAGGGTAAAAGAAGAATAAACGGTGAGGACATTTCTGCGTGCACTGTATTTTCAGTGTAACAGTTACATAATACAGAATACTAGCTAGAGACATGGGATTCCTTCTTAAGATTCATCTGTGGCAAGGACGAAAAAGAAGAGGAACAAGAGGAGGAGAAGCCAAGCAAGAGAAACGTATAAGTGTTGTAAATCTGTTTTAAAAAACTAGTTTTTTAAATAAAGGTTTCCGAGTGATATCAGGTTGTGTATGTGTTTTTATTGTACTTACCCTGTAACTACATGAAACAAGAGGGGAACAAACACCACTTTAATTTACAGCCCGCAGATTCATACTTACCCTGTAACTACATGAAACAAGAGGGGAACAAGCACCACTTTAATTTACAGCCCGTAGATTCATACTTACCCTGTAACTACATGGATAAATACCCCTTAATTAAAAAATACTTACAGTATAAATAATTTGTTAATTTTCCTGATAGTTACCCCTTTATTTCCCAAGTATTACATATTGTTCCCTTATACCTACACGTACTTACTTTATAGTTACACTATAATTACCGAAAGTTATGCTGTAAATTCGCTTTACTTACGCAGTACTTTCCGGGCCGTAATCTAAAGCGTTACCAAATATTTAAATATCCATAAAATAAGATTTTGTTTTTGTGAGCAAAATTGCGTAAGATATGTAGTTTTTGTTTCTTGTTTTAAGCATAAGTCTAACTAAATATAGAGATGCCTGATGGGGTAAGAAAAATAAACTTTATAGATTTATTCAGATTATCTGAAAACAATCTTAATATCTAATTAATTTTTTATTCCTTCCCATTAAAAATGTTTTGAATAATATTGATAAAGAAAATTATTTATTTCAATTTACAAGTAAACTAAGATAAACTGAAACTTTTGCATTTTGTTCTATAAAATAAATTACAGTTACACCTTAAACATGAAGTTTGACTCCACTGTATGCTTGGAAAATGTTAAAAAGGTTTGCTAACAAGTTACATTTACATAAATGAGCAAATGTTTGTGTATGTATTTATATATAATTTCTTTTTTACTTTTTATTTTATTGTGGAAGATGTAGAAATATGTACAGCCATATATACAAAGTTCTGTCATGAAATTCTAGATGGTGTAAACTGATAAGTCCAAAAAGCAAAACAATTGCTTGCAATCACATCATTCTCTATAGGGCACGGCTGATTGGTTCCCGCTGCATCAGTAACCAATGAGCTTGCTGCTCAACATTCAAATGCTTGCCTATCATTTGGAGCGCGTTTTCAGAAATCCTCTGAAACCCTCCACCTTCCTCAGCTCCACCTTTATAGATTTACTCTGGGGGGATTCATGTACGCTTGTACAGCAGCATCATGTCTTGCTTGCTCAAAGCAATGTGTTGTGTATGTATTGGCAGTGGCAAGTTCTGTACTTGCTCTGCAGCAGCAGCGTAGAAGATCTATTCCACCAAGACCAAACACTTTAACATTGTCATATTTATTACAATGCCAAACACTCCGAAAGTTGTCATGACAGAAATATATTCATTATTAATGTAATTTAACCACAGACTGTATTTACGTAAAGGGGACCTATTATGCCCCTTTTTACAAGATGTAATATAAGTCTCAGGTGTCCCCAGAATGTGTATGTGAAGTTTCAGCTCAAAATACCCCATAGATCATTTATTATACCATGTTGTAAATGCCTTTTTGCATTTAAATGCATTTTTTCAGTGGAAGGAAAAACATTCTGTTTTCATGCATGTATCTTTAAATGCAAATGAGCTGCTGCTCCCCACCCCGCTTTCTAGAAGAGGGCGGAGCCTTTACAACTCATACTTTGGATGCTCTGACAAAAACTCTGTTTGGTTTTGATTATCATCTCTATCGCGGTCACGCTCATGTGACATTGCAGCTCTTCATCATCGTGAAAGTTTATAATCTGCATGCGTTTTAAGGGCATATCAGTCTAAACTTCTGATATACGGCTTTCTGAGCACACACACCCGAAGCACACGCACAGAAAGCTGGATGTCAGACGGCGTGAGTTCTCTTTCACATCTTATTGCGCTTAAGATACACACAAGGTTATGTCAAAAACACTTTTTCAAATGCACGTTATAAGCGACTGAAACTCACAGTGCTTTCAGATGGAGCAGCATTTACTACTGATCACAGAGCCGTGCTTCACTGACAAGCTGCACATAAAAAAAATTAAATCGCAACCGTAGCGATTTCATAATCACAATAACCCAAATCGTAACCCAGCTCTACTACAGTACTTCCTGTTGCCAGAGCAAACAGCACATGAACACATAAACTGGAATGACCCAGGCAGATTCTTCCTGCCCTAGAGAATATGTTGAGCTTCTGGCAGTCCGGATCATGGCATGTCACTGGCACAGATGCTGTGCTGCCATATGTCAGACATAATTCAATTCTGTGTTAACATACCAAATACCCAGCATGAGCTACATATTCTGCCATCTTTGTTTATTTTTTGCCGTCGTTCCCTACCCATTTGCCTTTTTATACTTTAAACCGTAGCTTAAAAATGCAAGGCCTTGTAGTAAAATCAGTGGGACTTGTCAGATGGCTAAAACGACATCCTGCCTCCCTTCTTTGAACTCTTCCCCACACGTTAAACGGTAGAATACTGTTAGCAGAAACTGTGGACAGAGTGCAAATGGGGGAGCTTGTTTGAAACTTCAAATGTGCATTCATCTCGACCAGTGAAATATAATTAGCAATGTCTTATCGTCAGCTTTGTTCCTCATGACTAAACATGAAGTTCTGCATGACTGTTTTCAGGATGAAACAGCAGTTCATGATTCTTTCATAGAGGGAACTGTCAGGTTTCTTTCTATGAAAAAATCATGAACTGGCATTGTAGATTGATTCACAAAAATCCACTTGGTCCTGTGGAATTCCCTGCATGCCTGTAAATTAGTGTGTTACGGGCATCTGATTCCATGTATGTATCGCTGCAGCCCGGAGACCTGCAGGTGGGAGGAGCTTACGCCACAAGTGGGAGGAGCTTATGCCGCAAGTAGGAGGGATTTCACAAATGTGCAAGTGGGAGGAGCTTATGCCGCAAGTAGGATTTCACAAATATGTGCGGAAATCCCCAAACGTCATTGCCTAGGACCGCGGTGAATGAGTATGGCAGGAAGTAGCGACAGTAATGAAAATAAACGATTAAATATTACGTTCCTCATAATGGTTTAATTTCTTACAGCTTTGTTTTTATTGTGTGTGTCCAATACCACTCACTGTCAACGATGAAGTCACGTCTTTACACCTTTTACCATACTTAAAGTGATGGTGTTTTAAATTCATTAGGCTGTAGTATAGACCTTACTCAAGCATATTTCTGAATATTAGCTACATATTCTACAGTATCAAGAAAATGAACATATTAAAAATGAGATGCAATTGTGAAGTGAATGTGTAAATACATGAAAAACATTTGGCTAATGTAAAAAACAAAAATTAGTTACCATCCATCTTTACTCCATAATTTTTAAAATAGCAGACTAATGTTCTTCTGAACATGTTACACATATATTAAATGTAAATCTCAGGGTGGATAAATTATTTTTTTCAATGAATAAAATCATGTACAAGTCACTCATTCATTTTATTATTTTTAGTCTTTTTTATTATTTGTATGTACACTATTGCAGCTCATTGGAATTGATCTGCATGCAGTGAACACTGCAAAATCCAGGGTGGAATGTTTCCGAATAAATGCCCTGGAGCTCACCTCGCTTTCCCTTCCCAGCATAACCTGGTGGATACACAAGAAGCACAATAAGCACTAGGGTTTATAGTTGACATTGAACATTTACAAACATTAAGAATAATTTCTCAGCTCTGTAGGTCCATGCCATGCAAGTGAATGGTGTCCAGAACTTTTAAACTCCAAGGGATGACATAAGTAAATTAGACTTTATTACTATTTTTAGTATTCCTTTTAAATGCCACAACTAGTTTAATTATCACCAATTTACACAAAACGTACCAGGTGTGCAGCATTTGTACTCAAAACGGCACTCCAAACAAGCGGAGATTGAATACATTCTCCAGAAGAGTTGTTTGTAGTGTGAAGATTTATTTTTCCAACATGCAACACCTGAGGGAAAAAAATAAATACAAATTTTAACATAACATTTTATTTTTTAATGTCAATATTTACTTTATAGCCATAATAAGTGTGCCTGATTCTTGAAGTTTTCATGCCCAATTATATCCTTAAACCTAGAGCAAACCAATGACAGGGGCATGTAGGCAGCATCTCCTTCTTCAAGAACAACTTCAAGCAATATGTTCTTTAGCAACGCTCCTGATAACTGAAAAGATAGCAACAGTTAGCACAGGCCATTAAAAAAGTTAAAAAGCACATTATATAACATTATTCAACTACCTTGAAGATGAAGAATGATGGAGGGTCATCATCTCTTAACAGCTCATCCTTAAAGAAAAATATAAGTGGATTCAAATTGTTCCATGATACGCATTTTAAATCATCATTAAAATTGATTATGCATACCTTGCTAAAAACAGAGGGCACAACTGGGGTTTGGTCTGCTAAAATGAAGTAATTTAAAATTAGTTGACCAATATTATAGTTACATAATTTGAAACCCAGCATAGTATATGTATTTTGTTTCATATCAAAGTTCTTACTTTCATATGCAAGTTCTGATTTTTTCTTGCCATAGGTTTCAGGGAGAAGTGCAGAGCATTCTTCTTCTGAAAGTGGATTAGAATAAAAAAAATAAGTGATAAAATTATCCATTAATTTTTAATTTGACAAAAAAAAAAAAAAAAAAATAATATTAATAATAATAATAATAATAATAAAAATATATATATAAGCAAAATATAAAAAAGTTGACAATACCAGCTACAACAGCTCGTTTTCTCTTTCTCCCATGGCTTCCACAATTTGATTGTCATGCAACAAAAGCAAATAAAGTAAGCAATAGAACCAGTACAATATCAAAATTAATTGAACGCAAGGATACATTAAATTGATCACAAATTACAGTAAAGACTTGTCAATACAAAAAAAATCTAATTAATTACAAAATTACAAAAATTACACTGCCACAATACCTTCTTATGGTCTTCAGAATCCATGAAATGGAAATGCAGAAAAGATCTTGTCATGCACGTTACAGATTTTGTAATTTGTGTGTGCTACTAAAAAAACTACAGAAATTAATTTGGATACACTTTACCCTTATTCTTTTTAACTACATCAAGACTAAAAACTGTGTACAAACGCCATTATGAAATGTTCTTTTTCACAACTTATAATGCTTTTTTACAAAACTAAAAACTGTCCAACAAACACGTGAAAGTGGTTTTCTTCTTTGTTTTCTGATGGAACGCAACAAAACTTACATTACCGCCACCAACTGTGGAGCATGAACCAATAGCTACTACAACACAGGTGATACTAAATAAACCAATCAAAATCCTCTGGAAGTTTGTACAGCCCACTTGCGGCTAAAGCTCCACCCACTTGCTGCTGACCCACCCATTTGCAGTTGGCTCTGACCTCCGTTTATACCCATCTCTCTAATTTACATTTGTGACGTTTTTGTTAGTTTTTGCCTTAAACCTTTCTGTTTGATTGTTACACGAATTTCGTTGGTTTCAGTATCACATCAAAGGTGGAAAAATATGTTTCTTGGATTTATCAAAAAATCTCAAAAACATGCATTTTTAGTAGGGGTGTGCAGATATAATATATATATATATATACCGATCAGGCATAACATTATGACATGAGGTGAAGTGAATAACACTGATTATCTCTTCATCACGGCACCTGTTAGTGGGTGGGATATATTAGGCAGCAAATGAACATTTTGTCCTCAAAGTTGATGTGTTAGAAGCAGGAAAAATGGGCAAGCGTAAGGATTTGAGCGAGTTTGACAAGGGCAAAATTGTGATGGCTAGACGACTGAGTCAGAGCATCTCCAAAACTACAGCTCTTGTGGGATGTTCCCAGTCAGCAGTGGTCAGTATCTATTAAAAGTGGTCCAATAAAGTAACAGTGGTGAACCGGCAACAGGGTTATGGGCGGCTAAGGCTCATTGATGCACGTGGGGAGCGAAGTGCTGGCCTGTGTGGTCCGATCAAACAGACAAGTTACTGTAGCTCAAATTGCTCAAAAAGTTAATGTTGGTCAGAATACACTGTGCATCGTAGTTTGTTGCATATGGGGCTGCATAGCCGCAGACCAGTCAGGGTGCCCATGCTGACCCCTGTCCACCGCCGAAAGCGCCAACAGTCGGCATGTGAGCTTTCAGCAGGATAATGCGCCCTGCCACAAAGCAAAAATGGTTCAGGAATGGTTTGAGGAGCACAACGAGTTTGAGGTGTTGACTTGGCCTCCAAATTCCCCAGATCTCAATCCAATCGAGCATCTGTGGGATGTGCTGAACAAACAAGTCCGATCCATGAAGGCCCCACCTCGCAACTTACAGGACTTAAAGGATCTGTTGCTAACATCTTGGTGCCAGATACCACAGCACACCTTCAGGTCTAGCGGAGTCCATGCCTTGATGGGTCAGGGCTGTTTTGGCAGCAAAAGGGGGCCTGATCGGAGTATATATATTGAGTTGAAAATATATATATATATTGTTCATATATATTATTTAACCTTTTTAATATATATATAATATATTGTTAATTATATATATATATATATATATATATATATATATATATATATATATATATATATATATATTATTTTAATATATATTATTTAACATTTTTAATATATTATTATATAATAATATTATATAATGTTAACTAATTCATTATTAGTTACTGTACTTATGATTCATTGAATACTGATACCCCTGTTAAATGTTTTTTTGCCAAATTTTGAGGAAAAAATTAGTAATTATTCAACAATATGACAGTTCCCTATAAATATGCATGAAATCCATCCGTGAAGTGTACTACATTGTTGACTGACACACAAAAATCCACTTGTGAATATTTGGGATTATTATGGTCCTGTGGAATTCCCTGGATGCCTGTAAATGATTGCCTTACAGTCATCTGGTTCACATTAGCAACACAGTTTTTGCCCACTATGAATCTGATTGGTAAGCGACAATGAAAATCCCTCATTGTATATTTTCTTTATGCGGTGAAATCACTCTTGTGTTGTACAGCGGTTTGCTCAGGGAAAAGGTTATGCTCACAGGACAGGTGTTATGGGAAAACGCTCATTATTTTCACCCTGATATGGAAAAGTGTGTGACGTTACAGAGGCTAATATAATAAGGAGTGCCCTTCTCTGCCGTACACTGCATTAATTATTTAGAGTCTTATGCTGTTATCTTTACTCTGATAAAGATTTATTCAAGCAGTATGTGTCCTTACATCCAAAACAGACGGCATGGTGGACCTTGGAGGTTGCGGGTGGTGGTAGTAATGATGTGGTAAAGAAAATCTATGCACTCATTAAAACCAAACTTCACTTGCCATGACTTACTGCACAGAATCAATTAAACAAGACCACATGATCTTTCTCAACACCCACTGCAGTACTTGTGCAATCATGGGAAAGGATGGGATATATTATAAATGTGAATAATTTAAACAACTTACATACAGTTCTGGTGGAAAAAGCCACGATTTGATTGGTGGATCCAGCGGGTCAACAGGAAATTGCACAATGACCCACAGATTGTTCCTGTTTGGGGAGCTCTAGCCACAAATCAGAAGTTTGTAAGCAGCACATATGCCATGCTAGTCATCATGTCGGCACCCTAATATGCACATGTGTGCGTGTGTCAACACACCCTCTTACAGTACGTCTCACTCAGCTGCATTCCCTTAGGATTTAACTGTTCATCCTTACTGGAATATATTTTCCCAGCAAGAATTCATTCTTGTCTCTTTCTCAGCTCTCTGCTCGCTCTGGAATAAAACATGATTAAAGGTGCCGTTTTCTCCTTCCTTTTCACATTGTTCTCTTCCTCTCTACCTCTTCCAGCGAGTGAAAGCACTTTGAGACTTTTAAATAGGACTACAGTGATCACTTTACGTTGCAGTAATAAATATACTGCATTGTATAGCGATTACAAACCCCAGCTGAACAGTGTTGTTAAGAAAACTAAAGTCGTGTTTCAGGATTAAAGATAAGGCTTTGTTTTAATTCTTTTTATTACTTGCAGTGTTGGGCTTTTTACTAAAAAATGTATTTATTAGCCTACTCATTACTCCTTTCAAAAGTAATATTATTACTTATTACTTCCTGGCAACAGTAATTTATTTACACTGCTTGTTATATTACTTTCGTTATATTCGTTATATTACTTCCGTTACACACAATCGAAATGACCATAGAATGCGTATACATTAGCTGCCTCTAAAGACATAATCTCAAATAAACCTGAAATTAGATAGATTACATTTAACCTGCTTTTAGACACATTTAGTTGCAAGCAGACTTGCTTTAACCATGCTGTTAAACCATAGAATTTGTAAGTTCATTAGCAACTTGTGTCATATTACTGCCATGTAAGTAAATTACAGTGTCATCTGCATACATTTGGATGTTAGTGCCATGTAGACATGTAGAATGAAGATCATTTCATTCAGAGCAAAAATCAATGGACCCAGGATAGATCCCTGTGGAACACCAGTGGATATAAATCAGCTGATTGGTGATTCTGTACTCAAACACACTGAGATCGATCTGACAAATATGATTCTGTCCAATTAAGTGTATGTAACGAAAAATTAAAACTAGATAACTTAGAAAACTTATAAGAATTCCATAACAATATCAAAAGCTTTCTTAAGATCAAGAAACAGCTCCAACTACACTTTTATCTAATAGAGATTTAGTATTTTCTATAAAAAACTGTGGGTAAAATACTGATAGGTCTATAATTACAGATAGAAAGGGGATCTCCACTTTTAAATATTGGAACAACAATAGCTGACTTCCAAACACTTGGAAATTTACCCTGAAAAATCGAAAAGGTTAATAGCTCTGATTAATGTTGAACTAAACTATTTAAGCATACCGACATCCATACCAGATACATCCTTTGCTCTAGATTTTTTAAGAGCGATATCATTGTTTTCATAACGTCTAAATCAGTAACAGACCTTATGCTGAAAACAGGCTCCATCGTATTAACTGGACATTCATATACTCAAACAAGAAACATTGTGCAATGGTAGCTACGGAATCAATAAAGTAGTGATTACAAATTTCCACTACTTGAGCTGGATTATTTACTTTAAGTTCTAACATTTCCCTGCATGCATGTGATCATGGGACCGTGCTCGCCCAATAGTTAGCCGGCGTTTTGCTGTAAAACCTGGAAGCACTGTACTTTGTGAATAGCCCAACAAAGTGAATAGTGTAAGAGAGTGACAGGGAATTGTTGAATAAAGTTGTTATTTTTATTTGTTTTTGCGCACAAAAAGTATTATTGACACTTCATAACATTAAAGTTGAACCACTATAGTCACATGGACTATTTTAACGATGTCTTTACTACCTTTCTGGGCCTTGAAAGTTGCAATTACGTTGCAGTCTATGGAGGGGTCAGAGAGCTCTCGGATTTCATCAATAATATCTTAATTTGTATTCCGAAAAATTAAATCAATTTGACTCTTGGTGGAATTATTTATTTGTGTAGGCCCACTAATCAGCTGTGTAATATCAAAACTATCAGTTATCCAGGATTTATAGAATGTATCCTCCCAATTAATGTTAAAATCACCCACAATAATTACCTCTTTGTTAAAATTACATTCTTTCAATAAATTCTAAGAATTTTCATAAAAACTACCACTAGAACTACCACTAGAAGAAGGGGACTAAAAGACTTAGATACAATAAGAACGGAAGACATTTGAGGTAATAAAATAATGTTTAAGCTACATTCCAATTCCTGGCAGTTTAACCACTAAATTTCATTACACTGAATACTATCTTTTATATATACAGTATCATAACTCCACTTCCCTTGGAACCTACTCTATCCCTTCTAAAAATGTTAAAACCTGGCACCTGTACTACTGCTGATGAAACATTTTCATTAAGCCAAGTCTCTGATGAACAAATAAAAACTAAATTAGAATCTAATAAGTGATGATGGGCTTAATCACTTTTAGATTTAATGCTTCTTATGTTCAAATGGCCGCCTAAGAGACCCTTTATCTTAGCTTTGGGATCCCAAACTGTTCTTGAATGATTGAGAGTCCGAAAGATCTGCCATTTTCAGTTTTTAAAAATTGCCGGGTTTACCATTTTCCTATTTACATTTTGCGTCGTCATTCCGACTATATGAGAGCTACCTGAGTCAAAGCAAAGTCCCTTTAAGACAAGTCATTTCACTTGGCGGCCATCTTTGAAATGCCTCTCGGGCATGCAAGTGCTCCTATCTCTTTGAATGGGGAAACATCAAATTTTTTAATTTCAAAATTCTTAAATTTCATATTTGAAATCACCAATGATTTTGGACAACAACTGTCTCATAAATTTTGTTTCTAAATGCTTGAATCATGACAAAAAAATGCATTTTTTAGCCTGGACAAAGCTAATGCGCATGCACAATCCTAAATACGCATCTCAGAACACTGCCTGTTTCTATAGCAACCAGAGCTTCTAACGGCAGCAGCAGTAATGCTGTGACTTTACTAATCAACGATTGGCTCTTTCATTTAGAAGGCGGGGCTTATTCACCATACTGGGAGTTGCATTTTCTCCCATTCATAAGTAATCTGAGTGCACGGTCTTCCTATATATAAAGTCTTTGGTCAAAGTCAACAATAGTTTAAATACTCTGTGGCTTGGCGTCGACTCTGGTCCTCAGAACTGTTGAAGCGAAATGACCCGACGACAACCCCATGACGCTCATGACCATTATGCTGGCATCCGAACCCCCCTCCGGTAAAGACAACCCCTGAAGCACACGTTGTGGTCCACCAAACACCGGGCAGCCCGGCCTACGCGACCGCCACACGAGCGTCAACCCCCCAAGCAAGACAGCACAGCCCCAGCAACACCCGCCGAACAAAGGCAAGGGAGGTTAGTTGATTGAATATGATCAGACGGTATCTCGCTACACAAAGTGCGTACCTGTGAGACAGTTGTATTGTGTGTTACATCCGCTGTGATGTAATCTTCATTCTCTGATTTAATAGGTAGAGGGCCAGGACACGGATGAATATCTTCAGATAACAGCAAATAGAATAAAATAATCATGGCTTTGTGTTTCTTTGACCGATGGATAAATTAATTCCACAGCTAAGTGTGCTTCCCATATCCAAAGTTGTCATGATCACCTGTCAGCACTACATTTCCCAGAATCCTTCCTGCTTTCCACTGCACACACCTTCCCACCTTACCCTCATCAGCACCTCTCTACAAAAGCCTGCACCACACACACAATAATCGTCTGGTCTATGACCAGGACCCTCCAAAGAATGATATATTCACCTGGACTACTTATGTCTGTGTAATTCTTTTCATTACCGCTACCTCTGGATTCCTCTTCTCCTGTTTCCCAAGTGCGTGTCTCCAAATGCCTGTAAGAGAAGGAAAATGTTCCTTGAGTCTTTGATAACAGTTACATACCGGTGTTCGTGTGTGTGTGTGTGTGGTGTTACATACCTGCCCTGGACTGATCCCCTTCGTCTGCTCAGTTGTTGTTTGCTGAAATCCTCACCTTGTGCACTTAAGTTCATTTGATTGTGAACTCACTAGTCAGATTCTGTCAGGAAACCGTGTATATTTTGTATGTTAATTTTGTAATATGTATAACTAGTTCTATATTTAATTTCTTTGTACGGCAACTGTTGTATTAAATTGTGCTTTATAAGGAAGACAACTTGATGTACTCAAGTACACATTTTTTAAACCTTAAAGTACACTTTCTGATAAACTACTTGTTACTTCACACCCCTGCAAGCGGGTCTAACACATGTGGGGAACGATTTCTCCTTGCAGCAGTCGTCCTTGTTAAAACAGAAACTTTCAACCTCCCTATCAATGTCATTTAAAGTCATCCCTCAGTTCAATGTGAAAGTGCAAGGAAGAAAACAAATGTGGCGCAAAAGAAACAACAGTTGACTCACACTGTCACAAACTCTAAAGCTGTAGTCATCCAAGTATTGATCTCATCTAATACAAGCACTGTTAAGTCGGAGCTTCTAGGTTGCGTCCTCCAAAACCGCTCAATTAATTCCCATCTCGGTGCACTGTTGAGTGAGGGGGTAGTATACGCTGCAACATTGACAGAGTAGAGAATTTATTCACAGAGAAGCCACTCGTCAAAGGTAGACGTTATTCTTTCCCGCTACCTTTGTTGTGAGTCTGAAGAACTCTTCAAAGTAGTAAACTGTCTGGATTGGACTAAGGCTTGAAAGTACCAGTCAAAAATTCCTCCTGTGTTTTGTTGAGGCATTGCTCTCAAGACACACAGATCAACAAGATTTTAGTGTCTGGTACAAAAGGATCACATTCTTATTTCACAAGAGGCCACAACCAGACGGATATATAACAGTGCCTAGGATATTCACGTTTTATTATTCATGAAGGTAAATGTGTAAAGTAGAAAAGACAGCTGGGGACATTGAAGATGATGCATTGATCAAATAATGACTCAAGTTACCTTGGGCATTGCTGTAGCTCAAACAGTAGCATGTGCCGCTAGTAACACCAAGGTCATCACTTTGATTCCCAGGGAGTGCCTGAACTGATGAAATTTAACCATCTGCCAAATGCATAAATACAAATGTTCCTAAGGAAATACGATTCCCTTGTGAATGACCCCTAAACTATATTTATTAACCCTTAAATGCATGAATGATTGGCGAAACATTCATTACATATTCGGGTCATTAGCGACCTGGATCTATATCTAACACGGATGGATGTCTACCTGTCGCGATGATATAAAACTCTCCTGATATTGAAGTAAAAATTACAGAAGAAGAAAATAAAGCATATTTTGTTAACATTTGGAGCCTGGAAGGGCTCAGTTTGAGCAGATGTTTTATACTATCATCACTGTCCTCGTCAGAGCTCATTTCCCATTATATTCAGCATCTGGCACATATTCATGATCTCAAACATATTCTCAAAACTATCATTTTCAACATCTTCCAAATCAATATTTCGATTGCTGACAACTTCTTTACCAGTGACACTAATATTTGATTGTGTTCAGTATCACAAATCGCTGAGCCGTTTCAAGTTTTGCTGATGATACTTCCTATTCTTTTGTTTTCTGCCTGCGGTAACTATGAGTGAAACGTCACTTCATCATTGTGTATCACATTAAAAATAATAAAGGTGAATTGCATCAAAAGATTGTCATCAAAGATTCAAGTAATGTTTTGCAGAAAAAATATACTTATAAAAATATACTTACACTGTTACATACCTCGGGTCGTTAGCGACCCTATACAGTTTTTACAAAAAAATGAATGGGAAAACGGGCATTCTTTTGTAATTTTATAATTTTTTTCTTGTTATATAGTTTATAATTAATTGATTAAGGAATACTAAAAAGGCTGATGCCTAACTTTAAAAAATGAATGAGGAGGAGGGTAGTGAATGACGTCCCGGGTCACTAAAGACCTGAGGTATGCGTTTAAGGGTTAAATTTGATCCATATAATGTAATTTTCATATAAAGATAATATATACAAAATACAATTATATATTATAGTATATTAAATTTACATATTAATGCTTTAATGATAGTAGCCTATATATATTAAAATGTATACCTTGAATGCAAAAATATATATTTATATTTAATATATAAAATATATGTATTAAATAAAGGACTATGTAATAAATAAATACTGTATTATAAAATATTATCTTGCATATGAATGGAAATATATAAATGTCTGTATTAAATGATTACACCTTTCTCTGAACTTTTCCTAGCACCCTGAAGCCTATCCTAGGTTAAGAGTTTTCAAACCAGGGCATGGAACCACCAGACATTTATACCTTTACTAAGACAATTTAGCTACGCCTTCACCTAATGCTAACAGTGAGTTTTCTAAGGTCAAATGAAACTTGAGCTCATCTATACAGTCTACTAACGCTATCAGAACCTGTTAACCAAAAGTCAAAGTGTTAAATGTAGCATAAAAGTGTAATGGAAGTGTTATGGGTGCTTTGATTGAAAAAGTCCAGTGTAATGACAAAGAACAAATTCTCTAACTTCAGTACAGCATATATTTGAGATTTTATGAGGAATTTGTGGCTTAATAGTATACTGTAGCAGCCAAAATGAAGCTAAGAGGTTATTAGTTTTAAAATAACTTTTGTAGTTTTGGTTATAGCTTCCACTGAAAAGGCTCTTACTTGTTCAAAAATGACCCCACTTGACCTTTATGCATGTGATAATATATACTGATCTCCATTAAATAGCAGTTAAGTGCAGATGTAATTTCAGCTGCCTTGGGAAACCTTGTCTTGCTTTTGGATTTTTTAGTCCAATGGAAATTCATGTTTAAAATTTGATGGATTATTACATAGTCTTCATTTGTAAAAGCACATGAGCACTGTATAACATGTATAACATCATTAACTCTAATATAATATAATATATTTGTATTTTTATTTTTAAAACCATATAACATTAAAGTCTTCATCAAGTTTATGCATTTTTAGTTACTTCAAAAATCCCTCACCCTCACATTGTTCCAAACCTATTACAAACAAAAGAAGATATTTTGAAGAATGTCGGTAACCAAACATTTGCTGGAAGTCAATGGGGCCCATCAACTGTTTGGTTTCTGTTATTCTTCAAAATATCTTCTTTTGTGTTCAGCAGAAGAAAGAAATCCATACATCACAACTTGAGGGTGAGTAAATGATGACAGAGCTTTCATTTTTGGGTGATCTATCCCTTTAAAACAATCTGTCATTTGGCTATAATTATTAAACTTCACTTTGTTAAAGGCTGGTGTCCCTGTTGGCCAGAGTGACTTTGCTTAATACACTTTTTTCATCTCATATTTCATAATAGCTGGTTGGCTTTTGATTATTTTTCACATGCCAGTTTTTTGAAGTGGCACTGCCTCCTCGGAGAAAACACTCCTGCTGCAGACTGGACAAAATGAAATAACATTTCTTCACCCACGGTTAATCTAGACAGTTCCTCAATACAAGTGAAATTTACTGTATCATCAACTTTCTTAGAAATAGCCCTGTCAGCAATCATTATCTGAATGTTTTGTCCCTGAAAACAAAGAACTGAAAGCTTTTACTTCTTCTTTTGCTGTTCTGTTTTCTTTTCTTTGTGAAAATTGCATAGGAGAATTTCTAAATATTAAAATACATTTATTTCGTTTTGTTTGAAGTTGTCATTTCATGGGTCATACTTATCCTGTATGACTATTCATAAGGTGCATGGGCAGAGGGCAGAAAAGAAGGGTAACGCTTTAGATTACGGCCCGGAAAAGTACTGTGTAACTAAAGCGAATTTACAGCGTAACTTTCAGTAATTATAGTGTAACTATAAAGTAAGTATGTGTAATTATAAGGGAACAATATGTAATATTTGGGGAATAAAGGGGTAACTATCAGGAAAATTAACAAATGATTTACTTAAAGTATTTTTTAATTAAGGGGTAATTATCCATGTAGTTACAGGGTAAGTATGAATCTACGGGCTGTTGATAGTTTCATGTCTACAATAAAAAACACGTACAAAATCTCATATCACTCGGAAACATTTATTGAAAAACAACTTAATTCAAAACAGATTTATGACACTTCTTATTCATTTTTTTTAAATAAACTTTTCATTTCAAATAATAACGTCCTGACAGAAAGTGGCACGTTTTATCCCGTTTTTGTTTCTCTTGATTGGCTTCTCCTCCTCTTGTTGCTCTTCTTTTTCGTTATTTCCACTGACGGATCTTAATAGCAATCCCATGTCTTTTGATATTCTGTATTATTATTTATTAAAAGAAAAAGTACATCCAGAGATGATCTCATAATTTACTAATCTTTTCACATCTGACCAACTGTTACCATCGCGTGCGTGAGTAAAGAAGCTTCAAGCTTTCATGACGGTCTCGCGCGAGTGGCGACTATGTCTCTCTAGCGTCTCTGTCTTCTAGTCTTGTTTGTTTCTCATTGCTATTATCATATATTATGTTATTGTTTGTTTACTGTTGTGAGCATTAATTAAAAAAAATGAAAATAAAAACAGACGGCATCCGACATCCGCGTGACCAGTCACGCTTCAAGTTACATCAAGCGTGAACTCAACCCTCTCATCACGCAGATGACTGCTGGTCGGAAGCGATAGTTTACGGTTTAATTTTTTTTAAAAATATTGTTATTTTTTCTTACAAACACTTAACGTTTCACTTCATAAGACATTGATTCATAAATTGGGATCGTATGGATTGCTGTAGTTATTGCTGTATGTGCTGTTTGATGCTTCAACTTTTAGGAACCCAAATGAGTTTTCATTATCAGAGATTATTTATTTTTCTGTGTTCGTCTGAAGAAATAATGTCATATACATCTCGGATGGCATGAGGGTAAAAGATGAGTAAACGGTGAGGACATTTCTGCGTGCACTGTATTTTCTTTAAATACATAATATAGCTACAGAATAGCTAGAGACATAGGATTCTTAAGATTCATCTGTGTCAAGAACGAATAAGAAGAGGAACAAGAGGAGGAGAAGCCAAGCAAGAGAAACGTATAAGTGTTGTAAATCTGTTTTAAAAAACTTATTTTTCAAATAAAGATTTCCGAGTGATGTCAGATTGTGTACGTGTTTTTACTGTACTTACCCTGTAACTACATGAAACAAGAGGGGAACAAGAACCACTTTAATTTACAGCCCGTAGATTCATACTTACCCTGTAACTACATGAAACAAGAGGGGAACAAACACCACTTTAATTTACAGCCCGTAGATTCATACTTACCCTGTAACTACATGAAACAAGAGGGGAACAAGAACCACTTTAATTTACAGCCCGTAGATTCATACTTACCCTGTAACTACATGGATAAATACCCCTTAATTAAAAAATACGTACAGTATAAATAATTTGTTAATTTTCCTGATAGTTACCCCTTTATTCCCCAAATATTACATATTGTTCCCTTATAACTAGACACACTTACACTCACCTAAAGGATTATTAGGAACACCTGTTCAATTTCTCATTAATGCAATTATCTAATCAACCAATCACATGGCAGTTGCTTCAATGCATTTAGGGGTGTGGTCCTGGTCAAGACAATCTCCTGAACTCCAAACTGAATGTCAGAATGGGAAAGAAAGGTGATTTAAGCAATTTTGAGCGTGGCATGGTTGTTGGTGCCAGACGGGCCGGTCTGAGTATTTCACAATCTGCTCAGTTACTGGGATTTTCACGCACAACCATTTCTAGAGTTTACAAAGAATGGTGTGAAAAGGGAAAAACATCCAGTATGCGGCAGTCCTGTGGGCGAAAATGCCTTGTTGATGCTAGAGGTCAGAGGAGAATGGGCCGACTGATTCAAGCTGATAGAAGAGCAACTTTGACTGAAATAACCACTCGTTACAACCGAGGTATGCAGCAAAGCATTTGTGAAGCCACAACACGCACAACCTTGAGGCGGATGGGCTACAACAGCAGAAGACCCCACCGGGTACCACTCATCTCCACTACAAATAGGAAAAAGAGGCTACAGTTTGCACGAGCTCACCAAAATTGGACAGTTGAAGACTGGAAAAATGTTGCCTGGTCTGATGAGTCTCGATTTCTGTTGAGACATTCAGATGGTAGAGTCAGAATTTGGCGTAAACAGAATGAGAACATGGATCCATCATGCCTTGTTACCACTGTGCAGGCTGGTGGTGGTGGTGTAATGGTGTGGGGGATGTTTTCTTGGCACACTTTAGGCCCCTTAGTGCCAATTGGGCATCGTTTAAATGCCACGGCCTACCTGAGCATTGTTTCTGACCATGTCCATCCCTTTATGACCACCATGTACCCATCCTCTGATGGCTACTTCCAGCAGGATAATGCACCATGTCACAAAGCTCGAATCATTTCAAATTGGTTTCTTGAACATGACAATGAGTTCACTGTACTAAAATGGCCCCCACAGTCACCAGATCTCAACCCAATAGAGCATCTTTGGGATGTGGTGGAACGGGAGCTTCGTGCCCTGGATGTGCATCCCACAAATCTCCATCAACTGCAAGATGCTATCCTATCAATATGGGCCAACATTTCTAAAGAATGCTTTCAGCACCTTGTTGAATCAATGCCACGTAGAATTAAGGCAGTTCTGAAGGCGAAAGGGGGTCAAACACAGTATTAGTATGGTGTTCCTAATAATCCTTTAGGTGAGTGTACTTTATAGTTACACTATAATTACCGAAAGTTACGCTGTAAATTCGCATTACTTACGCAGTACTTTCCGGGCTGTAATCTAAAGCGTTACCGAAAAGAATGTAAATAAAATAATTAAACATTTTCTTGATAACCAAATGTTGTCATTCAAATGTAACTGTTGGCTAACCAATAAACACATCTGCTGCATAGTTGAATAACAATTTTCTTTCTTGAACTGAACTGAACCAAATATTCCAAAGCAAGCTATCTGCACAAGGCCTCAAGAAACCCAGCCGTGTTAATATTCTGTACAACAGCACAATTTAAAAAATACTCTATGTAATTTTTTTTTTGAATACCACGGGCCCTATTTTAACGATCTGAGCGCATGGTCTGAAGCGCATGGTGCAGGTGCACTTAGGGCGTGTCCGAATCCACTTTTGCTAGTTTAACGACGGAAAAAATGGTTGCTGCAACAGGGGCATGGTCCAAAAGGGTTGTAGTCTCTTAATGAGTAATGGGTGTGTTTTGGGCGTACATGCAAAAAAAACAACAATCAGAGTCTCATCTCCCATTCCTTTTAAAAGCCAGTTGATCTTGCGCCATGGCGGATTCGCTATTTACATGGCGGAATTTGCGAGTGGAAAAACTTAACACTTCTCCAGAGAGGAATTTTTATTTTTAATATTTAAAAATGTTTGTGTGCTGCTGCGTGTCCCTGTGTGTGTAATAAGCAGAGTGTACGCACGTTGTGTACCCGCCTATAGGCGCATATTACTAACGCACCCTTTAAATAACACAAAAAATACTACGTTGAAAAAATAACTGTTGTTTTCAGTTGCCTCAAAATAGCAACTCACCAACCAGAGCAGCATGCCCATGGGCGAACAGATGGGTGCGAGTGTATTTGCTATTTAAACAACGTGACGCTGGATGTGAAAATGATAACTGCTTTCTATTCTCTACTACAAACCACGCCCCTGCAAATTATGCCTACTACAAGTTATGCCTCCCGCGAAGAAACAAGCGTGCATGTCATTGACTAAAACAATCTTTTTAAGTAAATTATTTTTGTTTTATGTATGAAACATTTGTAAGACGAGCTTATATTGCTTTTAAATCTTATATTAAAGGGATAGTTCACCCAAAAATTAAAATTAGCCCATGATTTACTCCCCCTCAATTCATTCTAGGTGTATATGACATTCTTCTTTCAGACGAATAAAATCGGAGCTATATTAAAAAAGTCCTGGCTAATCCAAGCTTTATAATGGCAGTGATTGTTGTTCTGTTTTTGAAGTCCATAAAAATGCATCTGTCCGTCATATAACGTGCTCCACACGGCTCTGGGGGGTTAATAAAGGCCTTCTGAAGCGAATCGATGCGTTTGTGTAAGAAAAATATCCATATTTAAAACTTTATAAAGTAAAGTTCCGGCCGATCGCTTTCCGTATTCAATTTATGGAAAAAGTGTTGAAAGTGCCTCTGCAGTTCAAAATGCTTACACTACGTCTGACGAGCATAACTGGTAGCGTAAGCATTTTGAACTACAGAGGCACTTTCAACACTTTTTCCATAAATTGAATATGGAAGGCGATCGGCCGGAACTTTACTTAGTTAATATGGAGAAGCTGACTGTTGGACAGAATGGTTATTTCATTCATATAAATGAATATACTGAACGCTCTTTTTGTGGATTTTTTTTTTATAGTACGCTTGAAAGCATTTTAAAAGTATAAATTTCATGTACTCTCAGTAATATGTTGTTCTGAAACAAAATACTGCTTAAAATTTTATGCCAACTTTATATTTACATGTAAATTTACAGGAAAGTAAGTTTCAACAAATAAACATGCTTTGTTTTAGTAAAAATAATTGAACAAAAACTTAATTGAAACCTAAATTAAAAAAAAAAAAGGGTTAGTTCACCCAAAAATGAATTATTTCAACTGTTGAACTAAAAAGAAGATATTTTGAAGAATGTTGGTAATCAGACAGTTGACGGTAGCCATTGACCTCCATAGCAGGAAAAAAAAAAATACTATAGAAGTCAGTGGCTACCGTCAACTGTCTGGTTACCAACATTCTTCAAAATATCTTCTGTGTATCTGTGTTCAACAGAAGAAAGAAACTCATATGGTTTGGAACAAAATCAGGGTGAGTAAATGATGACAGAATTTTCATTTTTTTTGTTGAACTATCCCTTTAAAATGCAATTAATATGTTTTTAATATATAAGCTGACTGAATGTCTTTTGTAATGTCGCTTTTATTTTTCATGTAGCTACTGCATTATGAAAAGAACTTGACCCTCTTATTTCTGCTCATCTTGAAAACACATTTCTGACTGCAGAAGCTACTTATTGCGAAAATGACAATAGCAGAGACAATGGCTAGACTGACATCAGTGAGCCTATAACCGCTGGAACCAGGATATACTACTTGTTGTCCCATAAAGACACACGTTGTGAAACGTGACGTCTGATCAATCAACCTAAGATACATGTTAATACCAGGTGGTAATGTGTGCTAAAGTTCTAGAACTCTGTCTGTTTGTGTCTCTTTCTCCTTGCTATAACAGCCAAAATCTTCACAGCAGAGGCCCTTCAGAGCATCAGAGTGTCATTCATAGCGTCCTCCTCTAACGTCAGCAATCCCTCAGAGGTCGGATGGTTTGAGCTTGGTCTCGCTGCTCAACCCTCTTCAAAGGCCTGGAATCTCCTGGGACCCTGTGAACCAGTGTAGACAGCATTCTCGCAAGACCGCAAGCTGAACGGGAAACATCTTACAAACCTAACACAGATCTGAACGGAGGGCTGAACATCACAGTTTTCTCAAACACTACATATTTGAGGACATCTGGTAAAGCTCATCTGTCTGTATTGGGAAATCGGATCTTGATAGTGCATGCCACTGATGATTCATGTGGAGTTTGCTTAATTCAGATGCGTAGTTTGTATAATTGATTGAAGCAATGAAAAGCATATTATTACACGATAATTCATGAATTTTACTCAAAAGCAAAGCAAACTGGATGCTGTCCATTAACATTCCCATCCATTTCAATGACAGTTGCCAGAATCATAATCATACACTATTTGTTCGTCGGCCAGAGGAGAACAGGCACCCCGACTGAGCCTGGTTTCTCCCAAGGTTTTTTTCTCCATTCTGGCCCTGAAGGAGTTTTGGTTTCTTGCCACCGTCACCTTTGGCTTTTGGCTTGCTCAGTTGGGGACAAATTTCAACTATATTACTGATCTGCCCGCATTGACACTATATGATAATTGAAATGAGCTGGATGACATCACCGTTTTCACCAGAGCGGCTGTACAGCCGAATCAAATTCCGTTGCATTATTTTCCTGTTAACACTGTGAAGCTGCTTTGAAACAATTGCCATTGTAAAAAGCGCTATATAAATAAAGATGATTTGATTTGATTTGACAGTTTCTCAGCTGATGCAGTCCTGGAGGCTGCCATCTTTGCATCATTCTAGAAACATGTTTGAAACATGGTCAACTACGCCATTATGGAGGCAAAACATCTTTATCCATATGCTGTTCAAAAGTAGCCATATATTCAGAAAAATATACGTTTCATATATTGTTAAAGCCCATAATTTTTGTTGAATAATTACTTGTTTTATCCCCTAAATGTTAACTAATATAATATATATTAAAAATGTTAACTAATTAAAAATAAGAAATTAAATAATGTATGAATATTTCATCATATTGCATTTACAATGGCTATAAATAGTTTGCACACCCCTGATAAATTTGCAGGTTTTTGAGATATAAAGTATAAAATATAGAGATTAATCCAAGAAACATCATGTCAGGTCTTTTTTTCTGCACCTTTCAACAAAAATGATAATTTTAGCATTTTTTTTTTAGTATATATATATTTTTTTAAATATTTTTTTAATAGCCTACTTCTATATTTAATGCAAAATTTGCATTTTGAGTAAATATAGCTTTGTAAAAGTTTAAGGGTAATGCCACCCTTTTAGAACAATGTGCATTTACAGTTGTGGTCAGAATTATTGGCACCCCTGGTAAATATGATCAAAGATGGCTGTAAAAATAAATCTTCATTGTTTATCCTTTTGATCTTTCATTAATCTCACAAAAATCTAACCTTTCATTGAAGTAAAATAATTGAAAGTGGGGGGTAAATCACAAAACAATGGCACTGACATGACTACTCTACTTTGGGAAAAAAATGGCACTTTTACTTTTTCAGTACTCTTTCCACCCCTGCCTACTTGTCACCCAGTCTCAGCCGCAGACGTCATGCCCATGGACCGTTGGCTGAACGTCTGATGCATATGGCACACTTTTCTGGAAGTCATCATATGACTGCTGAATTCTACAGGATGTTCGCGAGACGTGTGTGTTGCGTTCTTAAACGGTCCGCCTGGAAACAAATGCCGTAACGCCAAACTCTCTCGTGGAAGAAGAACGCTGTCGTGTTTACATGTCAGTCAAATGTCCTCTTGGGCAGTCCTTGGCCAATGAAAGCTGCAAAAAAGTCCAGACCTTCTGCCGTCAGTCTGAAGACTACTTGTCACTAGTGTTGTAGTACTCGAGACTTAAGACCATTTTTTGACGGTCTTGGTCTTGTCTCGGTCTTGACCACATTTGTACTCGGTCTTGTCTTGGCCTCAGACTAAGAGGACTCGGGATTTAGTTTCAAGACCGGTCAAGACCACGACTGCTGGGATATTACTAAATTGCCAGTGCATTGCCTGATTTATTTAACATCATTAATGTGATTGGATGTAAAACTTACTGCTTCAGATGCAATCAATAACTTACTTCTAATTTAATTTATTTATTGTGCCAATTCAGAAATTAATTAGGGATTGTGTCAAAAATGTCACCAAAAAATTAATACAAATGCTCACAAAATTCAAGATATTGTTGCAAAAAGTTCTTGTACGAGATCTGGATTTATAACATGTGATATAATTAACCAATATCACAAGAACAAGTGAGCTGTTTTCACAAATTTGAGCATGACTGCAAACATGATATTGCTTTAACAAACATTCAATATTTTTAAAAAAAAACATTATCCTCAACATTATTTATGCATTTGTAATTTACTAATTCAGATGCATCTTCTGTATCACCTCTGTAGCGCAAAGATGAATTTTGTTTTTAATGATTTCATTGGTAACAGCTCTATGTAGTGTCTTATTCAAATTATATTTATTATAAGTCATTTATTATAAGTCATTTCTCAGGTGGTAATGTGGCTCTCTATGAATTTAAGTAGTGCTGGTCTGGTCTTGGTCTTGACTCGGTCTCGGTCTTGTCTTGGTCTCAACCCCTCAAAGTCTTGGTCTTGTCTTGGTCTCAACACACAATGGTCTTGGTCTCGACTTGGTCTCGGATTAGGTGGTCTTGACTACAGTGTGATTCATCTTTCTTTGCTTTAATTTTTTTCCTTATAGACTTAAAGCAAAATGGAAGAATGAACTGATCTGATGTCATTTCAAACTAAATCAGGCCAAAATTAAATCCGTTTGGAGTTTATTTTGTGATTTTGAAGCAGTTTGCCAAATCGAAATTTCCAGAAAAGGTTAAAGCTGTAGTTCCATCCACACAAGTGTGCGATGCTTTTTCCAAATGTTCATCAGAACTATGGTTTGAGGAAACGGCAAAGCATTGTAACAATGGAACTTGTAACCATAGTTGGCTAACAATGCTTTTGGGAAACGTACCCCTGATCGGCTATTCAGCTTAGCAAATCAGTGTATGAGAAGAAAAACAGAAGTGATGAAAGACAACACCAGAGCAGAGCCATTTGCAACTTATCAGTCATTTTACAAATCCATCTGTGGTGATTGAATTGGTGTTAATGGCAAACAAGCACTGCTTTGTTTACGGTTTGTACAAACCCGATTCCAAAAAAGTTGGGACACTGTACAAATTGTGAATAAAAACAGAATGCAATGATGTGGAAGTTTCAAATTTCAATATTTTATTCAGAATACAACATAAATGACATATCAAATGTTTAAACTGAGAAAATGTATCATTTGAAAAATAAGTTGATTTTAAATTTCATGGCATCAACACATCTCAAAAAAGTTGGGACAAGGCCATGTTTACCACTGTGTGGCATCCCCTCTTCTTTTTATAACAGTCTGCAAACGTCTGGGGACTGAGGAGACAAGTTGCTCAAGTTTAGGAATAGGAATGTTGTCCCATTCTTGTCTAATACAGGCTTCTAGTTGCTCAACTGTCTTAGGTCTTCTTTGTCGCATCTTCCTCTTTATGATGCGCCAAATGTTTTCTATGGGTGAAAGATCTGGACTGCAGGCTGGCCATTTCAGTACCCGGATCCTTCTTCTACGCAGCCATGATGTTGTAATTGATGCAGTATGTGGTCTGGCATTGTCATGTTGGAAAATGCAAGGTCTTCCCTGAAAGAGACGACGTCTGGATGGGAGCATATGTTGTTCTAGAACTTGGATATACCTTTCAGCATTGATGGTGCCTTTCCAGATGTGTAAGCTGCCCATGCCACACGCACTCATGCAACCCCATACCATCAGAGATGCAGGCTTCTGAACTGAGCGCTGATAACAACTTGGGTTGTCCTTGTCCTCTTTAGTCCGGATGACATGGCGTCCCAGTTTTCCAAAAAGAACTTCAAATTTTGATTAATCTGACCACAGAACAGTTTTACACGTTGCCACAGTCCATTTTAAATGAGCCTTGGCCCAGAGAAAACGCCTGCGCTTCTGGATCATGTTTAGATATGGCTTCTTTTTTGACCTATAGAGTTTTAGCCGGCAACGGCGAATGGCACGGTGGATTGTGTTCACCGACAATGTTTTCTGGAAGTATTCCTGAGCCCATGTTGTGATTTCCATTACAGTAGCATTCCTGTATGTGATGCAGTGCCGTCTAAGGGCCCGAAGATCACGGGCATCCAGTATGGTTTTCCGGCCTTGACCCTTACGCACAGAGATTGTTCCAGATTCTCTGAATCTTTGGATGATATTATGCACTGTAGATGATGATAACTTCAAACTCTTTGCAATTTTTCTCTGAGAAACTCCTTTCTGATATTGCTCCACTATTTTTCGCCGCAGCGTTGGGGGAATTGGTGATCCTCTGCCCATCTTGACTTCTGAGAGACACTGCCACTCTGAGAGGCTCTTTTTATACCCAATTATGTTGCCAATTGACCTAATAAGTTGCAAATTGGTCCTCCAGCTGTTCCTTATATGTACATTTAACTTTTCCGGCCTCTTATTGCTACCTGTCCCAACTTTTTTGGAATGTGTAGCTCTCATGAAATCCAAAATGAGCCAATATTTGGCATGACATTTCAAAATGTCTCACTTTCAACATTTGATATGTTATCTATATTCTATTGTGAATAAAATATAAGTTTATGAGATTTGTAAATTATTGCATTCCTTTTTTATTCACAATTTGTACAGTGTCCCAACTTTTTTGGAATCGGGTTTGTATATCTGTGGTCGTAGCTCTTCGGGTTTTCTTTTTTGAATGACAAATATAGACTATACTGCCACCTGCTGGTATGGAGAGTTATTTCCTCTCACACAGGCGTAGAACATAAATGGTGGTTGGGAATTATAGCTGTAGTCTTTGTGTTGTGTTCAAATGCAAAAGACGCAGGTGACATGAGCCGACACAACAGTCTGCTTTTGCTGCTTCTAGTTCTTTGATGTCTGGGCCTTTAACACTCTTCATATTCTCTATATTTTTGTTGCCTGCATCCACTCCTCTTGCATTTATTAACTTATCTATTGCTATTATTCATGCATTAATGTTGTTTTTTCTCAATGCTTTTTGAAAATGCACCCTTGATCAGTTGTTTAGTTTAGCGAACCAGTGCATGAGAAGAAAAATTTTATAAAAGCAAGCCAACGACGAATTTAAACACCAGAGCCATTTGCAGCTTATCACACATATTCAAAGAAGTGATTTTACGAATCCGTCTGTGTGTGATGATTAAATTGCGTTAAAATGGCAAACAAGCACTGCTTTGTTTATGGTTTATATCTGCAGTTGTAGATCTTCGCAAGATGCAAGAGACACAGACGACATGAGGCTAGAGAACAGTTGGCTTTTGTTGCCTGTACTTCTTTGATGTCGGTTTGGAGTGTCTGCGCCTTTAACGCTCTTAATTTTCTCTACTTTTTTGTTGCCTGCATTCCCTCCTCTTGCATTAGCTTATCTCTTGCCTTTATTCATGCATTAATGTTGTTGTTTTTTTTCTCTAAAGGCAAATTCCTTGCGCAGGCATGTCAACATAAAGCCCATAAGAGGCTTATCAAATAATGAATAGAAACTGATAGATTATCAAATAATGAATGCCAGATTTTTACAACATTTAACAGTGATTTCTTAGAATAAAATACTGTTTTTGAGGAGGAGGATTGACAATAGTATTGTGTTATCTCTGGTGAACTTTTAATATGGGTTCTCAATCAGAAATGCACAGACTCAGCATACAAAACTACATAATTTTATATTTATACAACAGCAAAATAAAACAGAAAATAGTACATTAAATAAAATGTTATAACTGTGCATTGAATGTTGTGAACCTAAGTGCAAAAATATTATTATGTACTGTGGTCACACAATTTAGTTGCTCTATACCAGGGGTCGGGAACCTTTTTTGACTAAAGAGCCATTTTTTCATTTTTGGTTAATGCATTTTTTTAAAAGGGCCACAGTAAAAAATAATATAAAGTTATTATTAAAAAACATGCTTTTTTCAATAAAATTTCAACAGTAGTAATTATTAGGTCCATAACTAAAAACAACAATAAATAAGTTGCAATATGGAATTAATTGTGCAGGGCTTTCACTGGTTGAGTTATAAATCCTCTTTGTGTGTGTGAACGCACACAGTGCTTACATCTACTGTGTTTATGTGAATACTCGACTTGGCATTTTGATATATTTCTGTGCTTATTTGGCCGTTTATGCGCGCAACCGAAGACAAAGGCTACTATGCTTGTCCGTGTTGCGCTCGGAGCGCGCACACAGCATCCTGTCAGAATTCAGTTGTCTTTAGCCACTTATCGCGCTTTTATTATTTATTTTCGTCAACTGAAATCTGCGCGGATTATCATAAATACGACACATTTATTTATCACAAGGGTCTCTGCGGCAAACGCGAAAGTACCAGCGGGTGAAATGTATCGAAATGTCTCTTTGCACAGCAAAGCACCAGTTTCAATAAAAGGATAGGCCTATATTAAAGTTAGCCTACTTTTACATTTTCGCTGCTGTTCTAAAAATGGTTTTCGGTTACCTTAAACAAGCTACAGCTGCTTGAATCCCAGTGCAGGAGCTGTAGGTTACCACAGAAACGCAAGTGGTTAGTTGACTGCTGTCGCGACTCATGACACTCGCGAACAGCACTGAACACGTGCGGCCGGTACAACTTGAATATTATTATCATAAACTTTTCATTAACTTCGGTAGGCTGTACAACAAGGGAATTGTAATTGGCTGCTTTATTCTGCAGAAAGCGGATCTCTGTTGATGTGTCTAATTTTTTTATCGATCATTGCTGGTAAAGGGTAAGAGACCTGGCGAGCCACCGGTTCCCGACCACTGCTTTATACCGATCAGGCATAACATAACATTATGACCACCCTCCTAATATTGTGTTGGCCCCTCTTTTGCTGCCAAAACAGCCCTGACCCATCGAGGCATGGACTCTACTAGACCCCTGGAGGTGTGCTGTGGTATCTGGCACCAAGATGTTAGCAGCAGATCCTTTAAGTCCTGTAAGTTGCGAGGCGTGACCTTATGGATTGGACTTGTTTGTTCAGCACATCCCACAGATGCTCGAAACGGCTGATAATGTGTTGCTAATGTTACACAAACCTAGGCTGCATCTGCATACTCTTGAGTAGGTACTTATTTTGAATAAGTAATTACTTCTTGACCGCTAAAAAATGTTCTATATAGTATGAATGTAGTATGAATGTAATCTGGACGTACTACATCCACCATGTTGTTACCATCACGTGACCCACCAGCGCCAGTTACGTCGCTTCACTTCCATTCACAAATCCTCTCCTGTGGCCTCATGGGATAGTAAAGTGTCCATCGTATGCACACTTCAGAATCTCGCCGAAAGAAGTAGGTCATTTTTGTCTACTCTTTTATGAGTACTGTGAATTTGGACATACTTCTTTTGTCATATGCTGTTTTTCGACTACTATGCAGTAGGGAAGTATGCGTTTTCGGATGCAGTCCATGTTCCCGTTCGCCATCTCAGAGTCAGACAGCTGCTTTCTAAAAATCAACATCCTTAGAAATAATGAAAGGAAAACACGTTGACGGGATTGGTTACAAGTTTGTCATGGTAGGAAAGAGAGGTGGTTTCAAACCACGTTTTTGAGACTGTCTTTGGCACACTGAGGATTTAAAGAGAAAATACTCAGCAATGGTGTTTGACTGATGGATTTGCACATGGTTTGTTTTAAAGCATATTAAAAACACCACACAGACATAAAAACAACATTAAAAACTTGATTTTCACCACAGGGAGTCTTTAATCGAACATTGTAGGGTCATTAAAAACAAATCTCCAAACCAATCCCCTCTGGACATCACTTGGCCACTACTGTATATATATTTATGAGACTCTGCAACACTGTTTCTACACGCTAAAAAATGCTGGGTTGTTTCAACCAAAATTTTGGTCAAATATGGACAAACCCAGCCGTTGGGTTACGTTTTTTAATTACATTTTTAACCCAATGTTTGGGCATTTGGGTTAAAACAACCCAGCATTTTTTAGAGTGTACAAGAGGACAAGAAGGATTTGGGTATGGTGGCCATATCACAGTTTTTAAGGGAGACACGAAGGAAGAAGTTTCCTTCCTCACATCAAGGACAGAAAAGGTGGCAGGGCAGATCTTTTCACAAGCTCTCGTTATCCAACCAGTGCAGCAGCCAGCCAGACAGCGACTTGAGCTCTCCAAGGCATCAAACCGAGCAATAAGCTCTTCTGTCGTCTGCTGTGGATTTCTACTTATATCCTTGCCTTTCATCCACTTTTCCCTCGGTCTGTCCTTCATTCCTGAATGAGAATGCCTGTGCTGCTGTTTCTACAGAGAAACACTGATGGTGTGGCCCCTGCGAGGCTCTCGGCAGGGCTCTGACAGGTAACTCCCCAGGCGATCTTTTGCCCCAGCCGGCTGCCATTAATCCCTCTTTCCCGCTTGTAAACATCTCATATGGAAGCTGTTAGCACTCCTGATGGGAGCCGCGGAGGGAACTGTGAGGGATATTGTTTTTAATTGCACTGCCTCATTGTTTCAAATGAAAAATCTGTCATTATAGTGGCCATATATGTTAAACTTGGGAAAAAAAGCTCCATGAAGTGCCCTAAATGTCGTCCATGTATTTTAAAGTCATACAATAACAATTAAAAATCTTCCCCTCTGCTGCAGCTCTCAAATGTCACTTTACATTTTCAGCCTGTATGTTTACACATATTTGTATATATGAGGAAACATTCACAAATGGATGTAATGACAGAATCTAAAACGTAAACTAATGTATGTGATATTTATAATTATATAAATTCAGTCAATTTGATAAATTTCTTTAAACATCCTTAAGATTTGCAAACCAGTCAGTGCATTTCTTAAAACAATTCGTACAAACAGCACCAGACAATGGATTACCTGCAAAAGCATGTAACTTGCTCAAAATCCTTAGTTCATCTCTCAAAAGTAAGTATTTATGTCAGTGAACATCAGTGCCATCAGAATAACAAGTCCTTGTGTCATTGTTCACAAACAAGATAGTCAAAATGCTTGGTCAAGTTGTCAATATAACAGTGTACTCTGTCAGTATTTTCAGATGTAAACTATGGCTATGATTTTGATGACAATGGGCCCGATCATACACCCGGCGCAATGCGGCGCCAGGTGCGATGCAGGTGTTTTTTGCTAGTTTCATCCTGACGCAGTTATCATTTTCATGTCCAGTGCCACGTTGTTTACAGTTTTTCTCAGTCGCTTTGGTACATTTCTTGAAACATCCTTAAGATTTGCAAACCAGTAAGTGCTACTTCTAATAAAGATGAAATATACTGTATACAGGCTGCTTGTTGCACTGCAGAACTGATATGTTGTTCACCATTCATTCTGACATTTAAGCACTAACTACAGCTTGGCGCATGGTTAAACAGTGCAGAGTGTACAGTCAATGTTTCAGATATGCCCAGGTAGCCAGCCAGAAGCTGTTAGAGGTCACCGACGGCATGTATTAAGTGGGATTGACTGGGCAGAGATGCTGCAAAGCCCCTAAATAATTCACACATTCCCCCACACAAAGGGCTCGGCCCGGCCCAGCAACTTTCTAAGTGAGAAAATTTGCTTTGTCAGCGCCGCCCATGGGTTGTCAGCTCATACCATTTCACATTTTTCTCCCTCGTGCTCACTCCTTCAAGAACGGTTAACGAGCGACGCCGTGCCATCTCGTGCCATCCCGTGAGGATCTCTGGGATCAGGCTGTAGCAATACATGGGATCTTTTGGATGACAGTGCAGTCAAATTTTGGTGGCCGTTTTAGTGTCAGTGAGTAGATATGAATAAGTAGGCATAATTAGGATGAGCGTTATTTTACTATCATTGATATCCAATTATAGTTTTAGTTAATTTTTTGAATTAGATTTTATTTTTATATTTTCATTTTAGTTTTTAATATGTCTATATAGTTTTTAAATTTGAGATTATTTAGTTTTAGTTATTTTAATACATCAAGTGAAACAAAAATGAGAAAACCTTAAGCAGTTAATGCTTATTTCAAGTAATAAAAATGCTTTGTTATGGTTTTAGTTTTAGTTAATGATTTAAACAGAATATGGAAGATGGGATCAAAATTAATCATGCAATAATTATTTGTCTTTGTCTATTTGACAAATAATAGTGGATGTGTGTTGTTTTAGCACCTGATTTATTATAAGAATTTGATCTGATTTTCATAAAAAGCTATCAAAAGATTTGTAGTGAAGCACATGACTTTTATATATGTATATACTGTATATATAAATGCAGCCTGGGGGTGAGTAAATAGTAACAAATATGTGTGTGAACTATCCCAATACAAATATTTCATTGTAGGCCTATTTTAAGGTTTTTCTGTTGCTCTGCTGGAGGATTGCGGCAGTGGAAATGCCAAAGTCATTGGTTCAACTCCCTTGGAACATACAAACTAATATAATATGTCCCAAACACACTGTAAGTGGCTTAAATGCATGCAAAAATAAATGCATTGGTGTTCACTGAGGTTTTATTTTGTATTTAAATTAGGTTAGACTTAGCTTAAGGGTTAGGGCTTAAGCTTAGTAAAAAAGTAAAAAAAATCTTTTGCTTCAGGTTTTATTCTGTTCAGTCAATAGAACATTATTTGAAGATATGTTCAGATTTTTAAGCCTCACATGGAGTAAATAAAGTATTTATTTATTTGTTTTATATTTAGTTTGTTGTTACTTGACAACTTATCTACTGTTACTGCTGCAATTTCTGCAGCCATAATCAACAGAAATATTACATGATTCAAATATTCACTAGACATACATATTGTTATTATTAACATTCCTGTTAACATTCCTTTAATTTAAATTTTCCTTAAACTTAAATTAGGCTCCAGCTTCCCTACATAGGACAAGGGGTTTAAAGAATGATTGGATGGCTTTCTGTGGATGGCTAGTATTTGTGTAAATGGTGCATTCCGGTTTATTTGCATAGAAAGGAAGTGAATTTGTGCTTGAAAGAAAGACACTCTCTGCGTCCGAAAATACATAAGCCTACTGTTTCAGTGGGTAGGCCTACTACATTTGAATTTGAACTGACTTTGCGACCGTTAAAGCTGCAGTCCGTAGTTTTTTTGGTTAAAAATGATCCCAAATAAATTTTTGAGCAAGTACATAACCAGCCAGTGTTCAAAACGATCTCCTTACCTTAGCCCGATTCACAATGCTAGGCTTGTAATAATCTGTTATAATTTGAGTGGTACTGGTAGCTTTCCACGGGAAATACGAGCTTCCCCCATTCGTCTTTGCGTCATTACGTCACATCTGTATACATAAAGGAGTCTGGGCTAGTAGGCTATATCGCGTGTGTGGATGCTGCAGGTGGCGGATCATTTGTGGCCTCTTCGTACAGCAGCTGGACTGTACAAACCCGATTCCAAAAAAGTTGGGACACGGTACAAATTGTGAATAAAAACAGAATGCAATGATGTGGAAGTTTCAAATTTCAATATTTTATTCAGAATACAACATAGATGACATATCAAATGTTTAAACTGAGAAAATGTATCATTTTAAGGGAAAAATAAGTTGATTTTAAATTTCATGGCATCAACACATCTCAAAAAAGTTGGGACAAGGCCATGTTTACCACTGTGTGGCATCCCCTCTTCTTTTTATAACAGTCTGCAAACGTCTGGGGACTGAGGAGACAAGTTGCTCAAGTTTAGGAATAGGAATGTTGTCCCATTCTTGTCTAATACAGGCTTCTAGTTGCTCAACTGTCTTAGGTCTTCTTTGTCGCATCTTCCTCTTTATGATGCGCCAAATGTTTTCTATGGGTGAAAGATCTGGACTGCAGGCTGGCCATTTCAGTACCCGGATTCTTCTGTAATTGTTGTAATTGATGCAGTATGTGGTCTGGCATTGTCATGTTGGAAAATGCAAGGTCTTTCCTGAAAGAGATGATGTCTGGATGGGAGCATATGTTGTTCTAGAACTTGGATATACCTTTCAGCATTGATGATGCCTTTCCAGATGTGTAAGCTGCCCATGCCACACGCACTCATGCAACCCCATACCATCAGAGATGCAGGCTTCTGAAAATGAGTGCTGATGACAACTTGGGTTGTCCTTGTCCTCTTTAGTCCGGATGACATGGCGTCCCAGTTTTCCAAAAAGAACTTCAAATTTTGATTCGTCTGACCACAGAACAGTTTTCCACTTTGCCACAGTCCATTTTAAATGAGCCTTGGCCCAGAGAAAACGCCTGCGCTTCTGGATCATGTTTAGATATGGCTTATTTTTTGACCTATAGAGTTTTAGCCGGCAACGGCGAATGGCACGGTGGATTGTGTTACTGCAGTTACTGCATAATACATTTTTAACAAGCAGAATAAGACAGCATCGCGATACACGTCTCATTTTTAGCTATGTCTATTAACTATTATAGTATTTCGAAGGACAAAAACATGAACTTTAACTACTGGCTTAACATCATCAAGTCAGCTTTCACTTTACTTTGGCACAAGGCCCTGTGTGGTCGCACACTTGGCACAGCCTTTGCGACGGTACAGCGTCAGTTGCGCCACTTCACTGCCATTCATAAATCCTCTCCCGTGGCCTCATGGGACAGTAAAGTGTCCAGCAAACGTGCACTTCAGAATCTCGGCAGATGTAATAGGTCATCCGGGGACTTTTCGCCTACTGTTTTTTAAATACTATGCATTCGGACAAACTACTCTATTGGCATACTGTTTTTTGCACACTATATAGTAGGGAAGTATTTGATTTCAGACGCAGCTCATGACCCAATAAGACTTTGATGTCATATCATATGTATGGGTTCATAGACATGCCAGCAGCGGAGGAAAAAAACCCACCATGAAACTATCACATAATTATTAAAGCCCATTTTCACCACATAATAAAAAAAATGCTTTAAGTCAAGTCTTAATTATGACATAAAAAGGCATATTAAGTCATAATTATGATATAAAAAGTCAAAGTTATATCTTTCTGTGTCATGATGTCATTTTTTTAACCAGAATTTGTCTTTTTTTGTCATTGTTTGACTTTTTTGTCAGAAATTTAACTTTTATCTTATAAATCTGGCTCAGGATGTCATAATTTCAACTTTTTTATGTCATAATTAAGATTTTTCTTATGTGGTGGCTTCCACACATAACCTCATTAAATAAGGAGGTCAGGAAAGCCTCTGGCACCAATAAGGTGATCCCAAGGAACTTAATCAGACTGCAGCTACAGCCGATGAGCGGGATCAATCTACAAAAATAATTAGCAGGGTTGTTCCTGGTGACCTTCTCCATCTCTACCTGATACAATGTATCCCTCAGAAATAAGCTTAAACAACAGAGAAAGGCATTACAACACATCTGACTGCATAGAGGACATATATTGTCCGCATGTCAATAAATGCAGGTTACCTCATACATAACCCCTGCATACATTAAATATGTAAGTAAGCATTCATGCATTGCCAGTATGTATTGCTTAATGAGTTTATTTTAAATCAGACAAATATTTATGAGACCTCATATAGTTTTCTTTTAAGGAGATGGATTGTGGACTAATGACACCGCAGCTTTGCCAGATTTCTAAAACACATTTGGCCCCAGGTAATATGCGCCTCAATAACTTGTGTATGCATCATAGTGCACATCTATTTTTATTTTTTCTAGCCCCGTGCTATGTCCCTTTTTTTACTCATGACAGATTTTGCTAACTCAGCATTAGATGTATTTTCCGATATATATGTTTTTGTTTTTCATTTTAGATACTGTTTAGAGGGGAAGTACAATCTATTTTAATGGAACGATTGTGAGCAAAACGACTAACAGTACAAAATGTCTCAAAGAAGTTATTTGTGTCACATTTGGTTTACCCAAAAATGACTATTCTGTATTCATTTCCTCATGTCGTTCCAAAAATGTATTCTTTGTATAACTTTCTTTCACCAAAGAAGAACCTTTGAAGAATGCACTTATTTTAAAAATTCAATTATAAGTAATTGGGACTGGATCTTTCAAGCTCTAAATAGGACACAAAGTCTGTGAGCCATATTCCAAGTCTTCTGAAGTCTTCTTCTGAAATACGATAGCCTACTTTTGTGTGAGGAACAGACAGAAGTTTGTCATGAGCCACCCAAGCTGTCTTTCGCATAATAAGTGAAGTAGTGATGCCTAATTCTTGAACAAATCTTTGATCAATCAATCCATTGATTCTTAGTGATTAATTCGCTAATCTGACTGATGTGGTTCTTGAGTTGAACTCAATGACTCAGTGATCCAGTCACAGCAGTTAATAGCTGATTATCAGTGAATAATGACTTAAATGTTGGAATGTTCCTCATATAAAACTATCATATGAAACATTTATGGTGAAATGACCGTATAGTCTTTAAAATGTATTTATTTGTGTTCAATGGAACAACGAAAGTCATACAGGTTTGGAATGACATGATGAACTATTCCACCACTGTTTATGATATTGAACAGTAAAGCCTTGTTTATACTTTCGCCTGGCTCCGCTGACTGTGCGCTCCTCCCCAAACGGACGAGTAGTACGTTACTCGTACATTTTAGTACACTTCACCAAAAACACTGCAAAAGAATCGTGTAAAACCCAGTAAACCTTGAGATTATGACTTGACATATGACATTAGAACTAAATATGGATAGGAGAACATGCATACAACTATTAACTAACTGAACGATTTCTTAAACATTTTCTAATTGCACTAAAGATTTTCATTTAGTTTCGAGAACATTTTTATTAAACATGGATCTTTATTTTCATTAAAAGGGCTTATTTCTGCTTTTGTAGGCATTTTATAAACATAAGCAACTAGTTTAGACTCGCAAACTAGGTGCCAGTGTGGTAAGCTGTACTGCTCGGCTAGATTCGCCTCGAAGTCGTGCATCTTCGGATTCGGAGCCAAAGTTACAAAATTTGCCGTGCACAGCGCCAAGCGAAATGGGGTCTCGTGCTCTCAACGTGCACGACAGTCCACTCCGCGATGACGTGATTTCTGCCGCGCGCACCTTCGCGCTCGTGCGACGCGTCGAGTATAAACCAAGCTTTAGTGTAGGGATGTGACGGTGAGGAAATCTGCGTGTGACAACACCGGTAATACCGGTATCACCGGTGGGGGCTTTCAAATCACTAATTCTAAACCGAAAGTAAAAATGCGCACAGACACTCGGGCATTCATAACGGTGCGGAGCAAAGCGAGTGTTTTCAATGAATTCCTATGGAAGTTAAGCTTCCATAGGCATGAACTGAAAACGCGCCAGTGGACATGCACCGGGAATGACAGTGCGGCCGTAAATGAAACTGTGCGGCAGTGCGCATTTTTCTTTCGGTATAGAATTAGCGCCAATTCGGGGGTGGGTTACTTGAATTGTGGGTTCATTAGCCTATTATTCTTAATGAAAAACACAACAACAAATCAGTACAATGACAAACTCACTTAAATAGGCGCTTTTACATTTAGTTTTGAAACCTAATCTTCCGCCGTCATCTTGTCAATCATCACCCTCTCATGATGAATGAAATCTGACTCCTGCTGCTAGTTTGTGCTGCGACTCTCATTAGGCTCACGCTTCATTAAGCAGAGACGTTCAGTTTTTAATTGTAGTGTCTGTTCTCTAACTGAACTAAATGATTTTATTACTATAAAAATCAAAAAGCCGGTGGGTGCGGTGCCGCGGTGGGCAACTAATGTAACCGGTGTTTCGCCTGAACACCGGCAACACCCAACTATCGCAGCAAGCCTACTTTAGTGTAAATATGAATATTTAGAACAGAATCTCTAAACCATGCATGTTCACATATGGCAGGATTCATGTCACAATTGATTCTGTTCTCCTCTCTATCACACAAATATCCTTCTCCTGTTTAAAACCCCCTAACTTTGCAAAATGCATTCAGCCCCTGAGGTCCAGGAGAGGAAATGACACGGCTCTATGATCCAGGTAGTTTAAAAAGTGAAGCTTTTTTGTAAGACACAGAACTTTTAAAAGTTCCTGGGAAATGAGTGTGTAAATTAACCGTACTTAAATTATTAACTAGGAATTGCATAATTTAAGTCCATTCCTGTGACTATACTGTATATCAGTTCGAAAGGACACAAGTTTAAATGAGCTGCTTGAGTTTTCTGCAGTGACAACTACCTGTTTGACAAGCATCCTGCACTAATTGCAACCTGTCAACGCTGGAAATAAACAAGAGGGAACATGTTCAAACAAACAAGCTAGTGTCATATTTTTCTGTAAACAAATAATCACTGATACTAAAAGTAAACTTTGGGATGTTAAAATGCTTTACTGATAAATGGCTGAATTAGTCAGAAAGTAAGAAAAAAAAGCAGTGTGCAAACTAACAAATTTACATGAGATACACTACCGTTCAAAAGTTTGGAGTCTTTGAGATGTTTTAATGTTTTTACAAGAAGTCTCTTATGTTCATCAAGGCTGCACTTATTTGATCAAAAATACAGTACAACATTAATATTGTGAAATAGTATTACAATTTACAAGTATTACAAGTAGGGGAGACCGGGGATGGTTGTAACAATTTTGACATTTCTGTCTGCATCTTGGAGTTCTTTTAAGCCAGTGCATTCAAAATGTGATTAAAACTCTTTACAAGTGTCAGCTATTAAATGACATAGCTGTTATCTTTGCAGCACAAACAGAAAATGTGTGGTTTCGATTCAAACACAAGGAGTGAAATGTTACAATTCACCCCATAGTCCGGGTTAGTTGTAACAGACCCTGGGGTGAGATGTAACATTATTATATCCACCGGGGTGATATGTAACATTATGAAATAAGGATTATGACAAAAAAAATGTTTTGACAGTTTTTTATTCAACACAGGCTTTTTAACATAATTGATGTGTGTGCATGTGTGTAACAAAAATGAATAAAATGAGCAAAAGCTCATTTTACGTCCCTCAATTTGTCTTTCTCTTCCAAGACCTAGGCCAGGGGTGTCCAATCCTGCTCCTGGAGGGCCACCATCCTGCAGAGTTCAGCTACAACCCCAACTACACACCTGAACCAGCTAATCAAGGTCTACTAGGCATACTAGACACTTCCAGGCAGGTGTGTTGCGGCAAATTGGAGCTAAACTCTGCAAGACAGTGATCCTCCTCCAGGACCGAGTTTAGACACCCCTGACCTAGGCATACTGAAATTAAAAAAACGAAACAAAAAAAGGTATAAATACAACTAAAAATGTACTTGGGGTACGCTGTAACATGCTTCATTTATGTTACAACTAACCTAGAGTCTTGCTGTTACAACTAACCTAGAGTCTTGTAGCCATGAACTAGCTCACCTTACAGCTAACTACAAAAACATTAGCACTAACAACTTGCATGAAAAATATCTACACAGACACACAATAAACATAATTTAACTTTGATGAGTTTAACTACAAAGCAGGAATTGCCATAACAAAATTAAAGGAAGTAAAAAAAGTTACTTTCTTACATCAAAATTTGTTTTGCTAGTCTAAAATTTGATCTGTCTGCCACAGGGCTCAATGTTTCTCACATGTGGAATAAGGACTTAACAGAGCATGTGTGAAGTGAATCAGGTGATTTGTAACTTGTTCCTGATTGGAGAAATCGGAAGTGTTACAATTAACCCGTGTTACAACCATCCCCGGTCTCCCCTACTCTTTTCTATTTGAATATATTTTAGCAAAGCTGAGCTATTTCAGCTTTTTCAGCACCCGTTACTTTAGTATTCAAGAAATGTTTCTTATTATTATCAATATTTAATTCAATTCACATTTATTTGTATAGCGCTTTTCACAATACATATCGATTCAAAGCAGCTTTACAGAAAATGCATTACAATTTAGAGTAGAGGTGACTGTCAAGTTATGTATTTTAGAAATGTACATATACAAATCACGCAGTTAGCTAACAATGTATTAATTTAAACAATGTATTAATTTAAGGCAGAAACAATGAGCTCATTGAAGTAATGAATACATGTTAACAAAATGATATATAGAAAACTTTGCATAGATGCATGTTGATTCAGAGTTTGCTACATCTGAGGTCCTCGCAGGAGTTGGAGTTCTCTCGCATCATCTTTTCACAGGTGTTGAGGTGTCTGAAGTCTTCATAAGAGGCTGGATCCAAACTGGAGCTGACGTACTCTCTAGTTACCTCAGGATGGGCAACCCGAGATAAAACAGAACTGCAAATGGAAAATAATTATAGCTCCTGTTCATTAAGCAAAGATAATCATGTGCATTTGATCTGATATAACTGAGTACAAGGTTATGAGATGTAGTATGTGAATGCTTGGCTAAAGAGATGCGTCTTTAATCTAGATTTAACATTATCAGGAAGACTATTCCAGAGTTTAGGAACCAAATGTAAAAAGGCTCTCCCTCTTTAAGTGGACTTAGATATGCTATAGGTACGACCAGAAGCCCAAAGTTTTGTGACCTTAAAGAGTGTGATGGATTTCAGGGCGATAGAATATCGGTTAAATACACAGGAGCTAAACCAAATATATTGAAAACAATATACAGTATATATATATATATATATACACACACACCGATCAGGCATAACATGAAGTGAAGTGAATAACACTGATTATCTCTTCATCACGACACCTGTTAGTGGGTGGGATATATTAGGCAGCAAGTGAACATTTTGTCCTCAAAGTTGATGTATTAGAAGGAGGAAAAAATGGGCAAGCGTAAGGATTTGAGTGAGTTTAACAAGGGCCAAATTGTGATGGCTAGACGACTGGATCAGAGCATCTTCAAAACTGCAGCTCTTGTGGGGTGTTCCCGGTCTGCAGTGGTCAGTATCTATCAAAAGTGGTCCAAGGAAGGAACAGTGGTGAACCGGCGACAGGGTCATGGGCGGCCAAGGCTCATTGATGCACGTGGGGAGTGAAGGCTGGCCCGTGTGGTCCGATCAAACAGACGAGCTACTGTAGCTCAAATTGCTCAAGAAGTTAATACTGGTTCTGATAGAAAGGTGTCAGGTTACACAGTGCAAAATAAATACAAATAATACTCAATTACCGGTACTTGTAATAATATGATCACCATTTATTTTCATTTTATTGGTCCTGTGGTGACATTTTTGTACAAATTTTCCATATAGTATTCTGAATAATATGATATCAAAAAAGCTCCATAATAATAGGCAAATAATTATCAAAATGCTCTTTACATTTCACACTCAATGACATGTCAACTTCCCACGCAAAGACATTGGTTAATAAAGTGAGATTAAATACATAAAGTACATGTATTATTTAACATATTTAATTATTGCTTGTTTCCATAATATTCTGAATATTTGAAAAATTAACTCAGATGTTTTGTTGTAAATTTAAAAGTAATGCATTACTTTATTTGATACTTGAAAAAAGCAATCTGATTGTGTAACTCACATTGCTTATAATGCGTTACCCACAACACAGAAAATGAAATGCTTGGCGAGCTAGACCAAATTAAATTGAACACTCATGGAATGAACTCTAGCAATGGTAAAACATCATAGTAAAAAGGTAACATAATTTATTATTCCAGGTGCCTGTCAGTAATTGCTTCCCAATATCTTGAAGAGCCCCAAGGCTACCTGAGCTGACAGTGAACGTGAAACTAGCGTAATATCAAATGCTTACATTGAGTCAACACCCTATGGCTTTTCAGTTCATTTGTGGGATGAACAGAATCCATATATAGCAAGAAAACAACCATATTTGAGCCAGTTCAACCAATCACAAGCTCATTTCAGGGGTTGTGTGGTGTCCGTAGCCTCAGCAGCTCAACCGTTGAGCTAAAACTGCGGTTCCGCCAGCATTCGCTGGTGCAATGTCAAACTAATTGGCTGACTGAATTAGACCAACTGTGAAGTGAGTGATTTTGACTGTCTCAATCTGTTTGTTTTTTGAGCGACAGGCTTTTAAGTTTCTAAATTCCATTCAAATGAATTGGATGGAAAAACATGCTAGTTTGCTCAACACAAAAGCAAGCTACTTTCATTTCAGCATGCATTTTTCCCTCCAAAATGTCTCCAGTTATACTAGGGACAATGAAAATCAAGGTCAAGGGTCAGAAAGAAACCAGGTTAAGAAAATAAATTGTCCCAGGAAGCGAGACAGACTTAACTCATCTGAGGCTTTGTATTGCAGAGAGCTATTTTTCTTACCCCTTAATCTGCATGTCTTTGCATAATTGCACTGGATCTGCTTGCGTTAAATGTACCGCAGCAGGCTCAATAGTGACACATCCCCACTCAAAGCAAGGACAACACTTATGTAATGTAGCTTATACTGCGCCAGCTGAGCCCTCATGTACGGTAATGAAAACCCCACGGACATATTTATTGTTCTGCAAGGCTTCTGATCACACCAGCCAGGTGTTGCAGTTACTTTCCTGCTTTTCTCAAACAAGTTTTTTGCTCTGGGGAAAGTGCAGCCATGGAAAAGTGAAGACGCATGCAAAGTTAGGATGAGCACTTACATGCCATTGGGGGACGGGAAAATAATTCAAAACTGAAAATGATAATTAGTTGTTGACAAAAACGACAAAAAAAGGTTATTAGTCCATAAACATTGAGGACATGTTTTATATCGTAGTGTGCATTCACCTAAAGCTGACAGCGATAAAGAGGTTTGGTAGAATACCGCCGTGTTACCCAATGATCCTTCAAAAGTGAGGCTTCAAAACCAGGTTTGAGTTATGACTGCATATAAGTTTACAATAATGCAAGCAGAGGAAACTCTGCTTGCTTTGATTTGTAGTCTTTGTATACTAGTGCATCGAGCAATTCATCATTATGGGAAATGTTTTTCTGTCTCTCGCCTATCTCACATCCTCACAGCTCTGTAGCAGAGGAAATGTGTATGAATTATTTTTGCATGTAGGTCATAAGCACTATTGAAGGTGACGTGTGTCATTTCTGTACCGTTGGTAAGACAAACAGATAGTCCCGACCCCAAACTATCAGTTGAGTCATTGTTGCTCTGCCACACAGAGCCACAGCAGTGAATGAATGAATGAATGAATGAACATTGTGCCATGGACTGGATGATGGATGGATGGATGGACAGACAGACAGAAAGAAAGGAAGAAATAACATCCCCAGTTTGATTCTTTGAACTTCTTGTGACACCTGACATGCATAATCAGGGTGCTTGTTTACAGATAAAAACTGCAAATTGCAATATAAATAATATTAGATAATATCAAGAAAAAAGCAATTTTACTCTGTTCCATTTTCTAATAACTCAAGTACAAACAACAGCTGAACCTTCCCAGAATTTACGCTGCAGGAGTGGGCAGAGATATTAATTTATTATTTATTAGATTAACTGGATCTTTTGAGCCTTTACATGATAAACTAGTAGTCTTATTTAGCTCTGTGTTTTTGATCAATCAAATTCTGCCCCCTAATGGCAGGCCACCGTGGAGGCTCACTATTTGGAGGCCAAAGATCCAGCACCCGGCCCTCATCTTTCTTTTATGTCTCCTACCTGACGTCGAGAGAAGATCACACAGACATGGTAACTTGTGTCAAGGGCCTTTGATATTGCTGGTTATTCCTCATAATTCAACATATGCTTACTGGTGCTCACAGATACAGTCTCTAAGTCTTTGTTTTTGTAGATTATCCAGTGGTGTTGATGACAAACAAAATTCAGGCTCAATAAATTATTAAATATCTTGTGCTAGTTTGCAAACTATTATTTATGGAAGCCCTCTGAGTAAAAAGGTGATTGTGAGATCAAATTTAAAATACAAAATAAAGTCATATTGTGAGATACAAAGTTTCTTTTAGTACGAAAAAAGTTCTCTCACTTACCTTTTTATTTTTTCCCCCTGCTTCCATAAATTTTGCAGCAATATTACACATAGAGGTTACAAAACAAATTAAATTACATCTCAACCAGAGGTTGCGTTAAACACCATTGACAGATTTTTTTAGCAGTGATGGAAAAATCTGAAAGCCGTCCAGTAGCTCCTCACTACAGTACACGAGATCCAGGGGGTGGAGACGGGTAGGTTTAGGGATCAGTGTTTGGTGTAGGCAATCAGTACTGTGATTGACATGACCAATAAAATCTTAAGAATTGGCTGCAGGGCGGCATTGGCCTGGCTTCTGACGTCACACTTGGATGTGGGCCGGTTGGATATCCCCCGCAGGCTGCAGCGAGACACTTTTCATATGTAGAGTGGGAGGAGTTGGATCTGGATCCAACCTCGCCCCCTGGATCTCGTGTTCTGCAGTGAGGACCATCTCAAACCGTCTGTCATTTTGACAGATTACACTGAGGGTGATCTGATTGTAACTGTAATTCTCACCCCTGTCCACTTGAGGGCGAGTGCCCGCCTGCTGACTATCAAGTTAATGGTCAGCAATTGATTTTACCTGACATTGTTTACAAGCTGTTTCATTGATGGCTTTCTGCGTTTGAAACGCTGATTGAGCGATTACATGAGAGATATGATACGGATTATGGTAAATTGTAAAGACATGGACTGTATCTTTCAACATATTTTCTGACGCTCCTCTTCGCTTGAACTGAGGCGCTACAGTGATCTTTCGCGCAACATTAAAGAGGTAGCCAAAGCGGTAGACTATTTATTTTTTTAATTTTGTGATAAAAAGGATATAATATTTGAAAGCTGCAAGACTTGTTTTATATCAAAAGTAACAAAGCTTATTGCAATGTATTGGACAAACATTCATGATGAAACCTGAAAAGTGACCCACAGTCTCTATTCAACTTTCTCCTCACAAATAAATAAATGCATAATCTAGCCTATATGCTTGTCCTGTAAATTTGTGAATAGAAATGAAAATGTGAACAAAAACAGAGCCTATTAAATGTCTTATTATCATTAAAATATGAAAATTTAAATGATGGGTAATAATAGATTATGATGGAATTTTTATGACCCTGTCCGGACAATGCAGAAGTCTAACGAGACCTCTGATCTCAACTGTCTTCTGAAGTAGATGCCACTGAAATTCATGGTCAACATTCCAAATGCAGGTCTAAGTAGGCTACTTGCTGCTAAATAAGCAGGTAGTTTATCCTTTATGTTGTAGCCGGTTATATGTAGGGATGGGACGGTATGAAAATTTCATATCACGATTATAGTGACCCGAATTATCACGATTATCAATATTATCACGGTTTTGTTAAAATGAGATGAAAGTGTTAAAAAAATACTCATGCACACACTAAAAACATTTCAACAAGTTTTATATTTGAAAATCAACAAACAACAAATAAAACAAGCAGCTCTATGTACTTTTTTAAGCAAGATTCTATTCTCTGGCATTTCCTTTATAATGGCCGTCGTCAATAGCAACGCATTATAACACCGCAGATCTACGTATCACAACGGACGCGCTCTCTCGTTTCATTCGAATGCTACTTGTGTCTCTGTTTTTGATTGTATTGAAAATGAAATCAGAGGACTTTACTATTAATACTACTATAATTATTACTATAATTACTATAACTTCTTTTTATCATCTTGTCTGGACAATTGTTTTGTATGCTGTACAAAATGGATTTATAAACAGGTAAGATTTAAATCTCAATTCAATATGTTCCCGTAATTATTTACACTACCAGTCAAAAGTTTGGACACACTTTCCCATTCTCTTTGATGGGAAAGTGTGTCCAGACTTTTGATTGGTAGTGTATGTGGTAAAGACAATTTGTGTAATAAGTGTACAATGAATATACATTATTATCCCTTAAATGTCACCCTTAATAGTCTTGTTTGAACTTGTTCGTTCATCTTTGGCTCAAAGCCACTTGCTGCGAACTTTTCTTCACGGAAGCTTCACGTTAATTTTAAGCAAGTGAGGTAAAATATTTAAACTAAAAACTTTGTGTCCAATTATTTCCCAGACGTAGTTTTCGTATTGAGGTCAAAGTTCACTTGCCTTGCGTTCGCTACACACTGAAGACGACTCAGCAGATTTGAAGTGTTTTCCCCTATTGCAGCGACTTTTTGCATGTTCTGCAGACAGGGTGACCATCTTCGATTAAATTTCCCTCAGGACTTTTGTAAAAGCCAAAATATGACCACACCTCAGATTTGGTCCTTTTAGAAGGCTGAACAATCCCCCAAATGCGGTCACTGCCTTCCGCAATTTCTTCTCGTTCAAAAAACAACGTTGCGCGTTGCGCCTACGCCAGACTGATGCTGGCTGGACAGGATTTACCGCGAGTTTTCAAAATCGTGATAATCAAACACGGTTTTAATGATAATTAAATTTTAAACGATATTACTAACCGTCAGTATATTTTATCGTGGTTTATCGTGAAACTGGTAATCGTCCCATACAATGATTGAGTCGGGATATCCCATCTGCCTGCTCTTATTGTTAGGGATGCACGAAATATCGGCCACCATATCAGTATCGGCCGATATATGTTAATTTTTAATGTTATCGTTATCGGCCCGTTAAGAAAATGTAGCCGATATATTAAAGGCGATAAATAATGTATTATTTCTTTCAGCTGAGACACTTAAGATGCGAACCAGATTCGCCATGATGGTTTTGAATTGCTTGAAATAAGATAGGAAAATACAGTTAAGTGCAACATGTGCAGTGCAAGTCTGTCATATAGGCTACATGAAATTATAATAAAAACATTATAATTGTGTGCTTGGGACATGGCTTTTAATGGTGAGACTTTTTTTGTAATCAAATCAAAATTTGGATTTAGACTTATCGGACAATATATTGGTTATCGGCTTTCAAATGTAAAGAATTATCTGTTATTGGTATCGGCTAAAATGTTCATATCTGTACATACGGTCTTTGTCCAATCGATGACTGAGTCCATTCATGCTGCGAGTACCTTCACAACACACAGAACATGTGTAAATCATTGACATCCTGCACATGCTACACAATGGGATTCTAACTAACAATATATTGGCTAGCATCACTGCTCACTATAGAAATTTATTCTAAAAGTATTTAAACATTATCAATTAAAACTAGATGATATGTTGTACTTTAACTAGGTATTTTGTGTACCTGACTAAATTAAATATAGCATGAACAAAATATATGCATATATCTATGAAAGCATGTTTCCACCATGGACTAAATTGAAAAAAATTCAATAAAAAAAAATGTATCTTACAAATCTGACATTATTTCATTTTATTTCCAAATTGTGTGGTACCATAGAAATCATATTAACTAATACAGAAAAAAGCTGATACATTGCCATATTTCAAACGGTGTGATTCATACACGAGGCCAACTTGTTATAATTAAAAAATTATGATGGCTTGTTTAACTGTGGAAAAAATGGATGTCACCATCAGTGAAACATGAATGTTTGGTGCACCTAAAATGCTCTCAGACTGCTGGGATTTTTTCCCCAGTTATCCCCAGGGTTTGGCTGGCAGACTCATGAGGATGCAAACACATCGGTTTGGTGACTGATGATCCGAAGCATGACACCTGTTTATCAAGACATTTGGTTTGATGTGAAACATATGATAATGAAATTAATCTGCGATGACTGCGTTTAGATGAGTGATTTCACAGTTCACATCATGCACGGCATGCACACTAAATTGATTTAATAACTTGAGCTGCCATACACTAATTTGCTTTGAAGTGATATCACTTCATTCTATGGTGTGAAGTGCATCTGTACAAATTAAGTATTTACATCTTGATTGTAATTACTGGGGCTAATATTTCAGGCTGACACTGTAAATAAGAGTAATCTGCATAAAAAAAAGTTTTCAATTAGAAAGGCAAAGGCAATGCTGCCAAATAATCTCAGTGGGGTTATGATAGCAATATGATTATGCATAGTTTGCCATTTGATGGCATCCTTCATAGCATGATACAAGTTTGTGATAAATAAATAATAAGTGACCAAGTATTTTATAACATTTATAACAGTTTATAAACGCAAACATGCATTTTAGTCTGGGACTAGACTTAAAGGGATAGTTCACCCAAAAATTAAAATTCTGTCATAATTTACTCACCCTCAAGTTGTTCCAAACCTGTATGAATTTCTTTCTTCTGCTGAACACAAAGGAAGATATTTGGAAGAATGTTTGTAACCAAGCAGATCTCGGCCACCATTGACTACCATAGTATCCCCCCCCCCCAACTACTATGATAGTCAATGGCTGCCGAGACCTGCTTGGTTACAAACATTCTTCCAAATATCTTCCTTTGTGTTCAGCAGAACAAATAAATGTATACAGGTTGTATGGACCAGCTTGAGCGTGACTAAAAGATGACAGAATTTTAATTTTTGGGTGAACTATTCCTTTAATCCTTGTCTGTGAAACCAGGGGTATATAACTTAAAATGGAAGTTTAAATCCATGTTGAGAATAATAGTCTTATTGATGTATTTAATATTAGTAGTGGCCAGAAATGATATCTGGCCTAGGAAAGGTGACATATATACTGTGAAAAAGTCCTACCTAGGACAAAATTAAACGCAGGGTAGTCACACCAAATATGGATTTGATTTAGTTAATAGAAGTTCATTGATAAATAAAATTTGGTAACACTTTATTTTGATGGTCCCTTTTGAACATTCTGTTGAGTATAGCCCTGTTTCCACCGAAATTACAATTTGTCCCAGGAACCTTTTTCCCCCAGACCTGTTGCTGTCTGTGTTTCCATTGCGGTCTAAAGTACTGTGAAGATTAGTCCGGTGTTGAGGACTGCGCACGACTTTCCAGTTCCCTGCTTTCCAGTTCCAGTTTCCAGTTCGTCCTCCACATATAAGCTTAATAAAGCCCGAACCTCGTCCCATCGGTCGTATTTTTTAAACTCCGTTGTCAATTCAAATAGCAAACAACTCTTACTGCACGCACCGCAACAGACTTGTAAAAATGGTGGTTGAAATAAAATGCTGCGTGGAGTCAACCAATCAAAATGCTGCGAGAAGAACTCAACCAATCGGCATGTTCAGCACCCAAGTCCCACCCCCTTAAGTTCCTGAACTTTGAAAAAGTACTACCTTGTGAGCAGGGACTTTTTGAGGGGGATATTTTCATCCGGAACTTCATTTAGACCCTGGTCCCTGCTGTCGAAACACACTGAGTACCACCCCTGGGGAAAGTTCCTGCGGTGGAAACGTGGCTTATAAGTAACTTTGCAACAACAACTCTCATTAGAGTATTAGTAAACTGTCTGCATAATATCTGCTAACTTGTGTTGCTCCCCAATAGACATTATTCTGATTATAAGTAACTTTGCAATTACAAGAACCCTGCTTTGTGTACGTTGGGTATTATACTGGAGGATGTGCATATGTCAACAGAATGTGTTAAAGGGACCATCAAAATAAGGTGAAACCTAAAATTAATTTATGACGTTATTTTTGAAAGCATCCTCATTTTACCGTATTTTTTCACAAGTGCCTAAAACTTTTCACAGTACTGTAAAACTGATAAACAGTTACCATCCGAATAGGGCTATTGGCATAATATATAATATACATCATCATATGAGGAAGGCATGTCTGACTTCCAATGTCTCAGAAAGACTACATCCAAAAACTACAGACAAACGATCATAGCATCAGTTGGCGAGGCATATGCACATCCTCCAGTATAATACCCAACATACACAAAGCAGGGTTCTTGTATAATGACAGACTAAGGGGTCGTTCACACAGAACGCGTTTTTCCATTCCAATGCGCTACGTTTCCATTGTTTTTCTACGTAAACACGCGCTAGACGGACGTGTATAACCGTTGTGCTCGTGTCTCGCACCTTTTGCAGCGTCTCGCATATGACACATCGTTCTAAAAACGCGGTGCTCAAGTCAAAATCAGTTCAACTTTTAAAAAACGTGTCTCCCCATTCCACTGCCCACGTCTTGCGTTTTTTAAAGCAAAAACACATTCTGTGTGAATGAGCCCTAAGAGTCTTATTAACAAATTGTATAATTTTCTCCCACAATTCTTCCCCATTGTCACATTCATGCAACATGAACATATGAACCATAATTCCTACATTTTGTACATTACACACACACACACACACACACACACACAATTTATATAAAATTGTTAGGCATTTAGGTATACACAGCACTCGACATGCAGAAGCAAAAATCAGAGGATTAAAGGGTTTTATAAATCATTTTGACATTGGTTTACTGTATGTGAATCACTTATATTGTTTAAATGTAACAATAAGCAAACCCACTCACACTTACCTTACCATAGCATACTGTATGTCTATTTTAGTGACAGAGAGTCTAGAGACAATTCAATGTCCTAGATAAAATAAAACTGTCAACAACATCTTTTTGACTTTGAAAAATAAACTGTCTTTCTGTAGACAGTCCGTTTACAAAAACCACCTCTGCTCTATTCAACATTTCAAATATTTTTGTTAATACACTCAAGAAGAAATCATCATCAAGCAGCAACAGCTCTGTCCTTCACAAGTTCCTTCCTTTATAACTTCTTGATTACTTTGGTATTAAACAGAGATGAAACAGAGTAGGGGGAGAAAATGACTTTCTGATAAAGTGTAATTCTTCCTGGAAATGTTGCACCTACACTGAGCTCGGCTTAAATTTTAATCTCAAAGTCTGGATGATGAAATAAACATAAAACATATGGATGATAAAGCCGCTGCTTCGCTTAATTGATGCTTCATTCAGCCTTGAAGCATCTGATATAAACAGCAAACTGTGTTGCAGATTGGCTCCCTGCTTCATTCTGCAAGAGTGCATGCTAAAAAATTTTACAGTCACAATAGCATTATAAAGATGCCTTTGGCAACGACAAAATTATGTCTAAAATTTTAGTTCTCAGGTGTCAGATCTCTCCGAGATGCTTTGTAATTATATGTTTGTCTTATGTTCCATTTGAAGTCAACATGTCTCTATGGTAACTGAGGAGTGAAACAAATAAATTACATAGCAGCCGTTTTTCTTTCTTTTCCTTTTCAAACCAGCTAATAGCCTATCAGTCTGAATTCAACACAATGTTGATTATTTGACGAAGACCATGCATTGTCATGGTAGCAGAGTTAATCCTTCTAACTGTTTATGTCATACATTTTTAACTGGATTTCATGTTGCAAGCTTTTGAACATTTTACAGGTAATGGCAACAGAAACCAGTTCATAGGTTTATTTAATTATAAGGAAAACAAAGAAGGACATCCTGGGATTTTTAATGACCACAGAGAGTCAGGACCTCGGTTTAACATCTCATCTGAAGGATGGTGCTTTTTGACAGTATAGTGTCCCCATCACTATACTGGGGCGTTAGGACCCACACAGACCACAGAGACCCTGCTGAAACTTTGTTCCCACAAAGTTGGGAGCATGCAATTGTCCAAAATGTCTTGGTATGCTCAGGGGCGGATTTAGTGATTTGGGGGCCCCAAGCAAAATACAGGAATGGGGCCCTATACAATTGCACATTTACAACCTTGAGGTTCCTTTCACTGTTGTGATGATTGCTGCTGCACGACCTTGTCCCATAGTTGTGTCCAATTTTTTTGATTTTTCATGTACATGTTATAAATAATTGCTTTTGTCATGTTGTAGATCCCTTGTTCACGTGTAAACGGTTTATAACAGTAGAGTAGGTTGAACACTAGGTGGTCATTTGTGGTAATTTTCACTGCACAATTGTTTACACAACACAAGGCTGTCTAATTCTAAACTTTAAAATACTTTTTTCCCCCCTCAAATTTAAATTAAACTGAAAGAAATTATTACACGCATACACAATATTTTTTCTTGTTTTTCAAAATTAAGTGAGTTTTTGCTTAAAACAAGCAAAATTATCTGCCAGTGGGGTAAGAAAAATAATCTTGTTTCTGATTGAAAACTGATTTGTTTCTGTGCCAAACAGAAATAAGATTATTTTTCCTACCCCATTGGCAGATAATTTTGCTTGTTTTAAGCAAAAACTCACTTAATTTTGATTTTATTTTCAAGAAAACATCTTATGTCATTTTACTTATCTAGTAATTGCATCTTGATTTAAGAATTTTTAGATATTTGGACTGGAAACAAGAAAAAAAATACTAAATAAGAAGAGATTTTTTGCAGTGTGCCTAATGGTTAAGTCCGCCTCTGTGTATGCTGAAGCATTAAGAGTTCCTTTCACTGGAACTAAGGGGCCAAGCCCAACCCCTGAAAAACAAACCTACACCGTAATTTTACACTTGGCACAATGCAGTCAGGCAAGTACCGTTCTCATGGCAACTGCCAACCCCAGACTCGTCCATCGGATTGCCAAACAGAGACGCGTGATTCGTCACTCCAGAGTCCAGTGGCGGCGTGCTTTACACCACTGCATCTGACGCTTTGCATTAGGGCTGGACGATATGACCTAAAATCAAAACCTCGATTAATTAAACACTTTACCTCGATTACGATTAATCAACAATTTTTTTTTTTTTTTTTGGCCCTCATAGTTTACTGACAAGGTATGTACTGTAAATATGCTTGACTATTAAAGGTGGGATATTTCTTTTTAAATAAATTAGAACCGAGAGTACAGAGTAGGCTACAGTTATTTGAATGCATTAATGAAAGAGAGATTGTGTGTGTGAATTAGTCATACCGTCTCTTTATTAATTGTGGAGCTGTGCGTTGTATGTAGTTACTTAAAAAGTAGAAAACAATATGCTAAAACTTTTGAGTTTCTAAGCTACTTTAGTGATAAATCACAGGACAGCGTTGACAATGTGTTTCTGTGCTCCTCTCTGCGCGCGCGATCTTCCCGTGATGTGCGATCTACTGTCTGTATGAATGTTCGTGTGTCACAATGCATCAGTGCAGTAGCTCAATATAATGATACACATCCTATGGTCTAAAATCGCTTTAATGTCCAAACTGGCAAGCCTTAAAACACATACAATTGACAAAGTTTACTGAAGACGCCAGTGAAAGCGATCTGGCTTCAGGGCTCGCGCGTTGTCAAAGACACGATGCGGCTCGGCTCTGTGTCACAGAAAACAACTCGCGAACACTGAAGTGAAATGTTTTCCATATTGATGTTATTGTATGGTGTAAAATCACTTCAGTGTTCAAACTGGCAAGCCTTTCACGTGACTACACGCGCGGTAGTATGTTTTTAAGGGGAAAGTATTAACTGGATTAAAAACCGAAATAACCCACATGGGGAAATTACGTCGGTTTTTTGGTTTCGATTACTTTTCGATTAATCGTCCAGCCCTACTTTGCATTGCACTTGGTGATGTAAGACTTGGATGCAGCTGCTCGGCCATGGAAACCCATTCCATGAAGCTCTCTACGCACTGTTCTTGAGCTAATCTGAAGGCCACACGAAGTTAGGAGGTCTGTAGCTATTGACTCTGCAGAAAGTTGGCAACTTCTGCGCACTGTGCGCCTCAGCATGCGCTGACCCCGCTCTGTGATTTTATGTGGCCTACCACTTCGTGGCTGAGTTGCTGTTGTTCCCAATTGCTTCCACTAGTAGTAATAATACTACTAACAGTTGACCGCAGTTGACATGCTCTTCTGTCCATGAGAGTTTTGTGTGCGGAGCATGGTGTTCGGATCCTGACACTTCGGTCTGGTTTCGGTCTTGTGTCGGGATTCGGACATTTATGCTCTGTGTGTTTGTCTTCTGTCCAGAGCGCGCAGAATGAGCATTCGCTCGCTCTCGTGCGCTCTGTCTTGTCGTGTGAGCGTGCGCTCTTCTGATCAAAATGTAGTTTGATCATTATCTTCTCAGTTGTTTAAAAGATTAAGGCAATTATCAAAGTTTGATAAAACGTTGTTTAATTGTCCGATAAAAGATAATTTTTTTACATGATTTATACATTTAATTACCTCTTAGCAGATTTATATATATGCTCCGGTTTCCCCCACAATCTAAAAACATGCAGTATACTGTAGGTGAATTGGAGACGCTAAATTGTCCGCTGGTGTGAATGCGTGAGAAGTCCCAAGCCATGTATGGGGAGGGTTGGGGAAAGACCTGACAACCCCGGAAAAATCATTGCTAAGAAAATTCATGGAATCACCAAGAGTCGGATACGACTGAAATTGTGATAGATAGATCTTGTTTCCAAAGCTGGGATCCATGTGAAGTCTGTACAGAGACGCAAACGAGCCGTTTAAACTGGACGCGTCAAAGGGAACGTTCTTTCACTCTTCCATTTGTCCTGTTGTTGACAGACTCAAGCGCGTGGATACATCAGAAAGTGAACTGGCATCTGTATACTGTATCTAGTGTAGACAGCATCAGTGATTATAATGGGTTCACATTCGGTGTAGGCAAATGTCACCCGGAAAGCAACTGAATGCCAGTGGGTGGGGCCTATGGTGCGATGATGTATAACTATTCGTCAATGTCTTGCTATGGAGGCAGTCATATGCAAATGTGTGTATTTGCCCATGTGATGTAACAGATCCCACAAGCTTTTCAGAAACTTGCAGGATGTGTTAATGTTACAAAAACCTTTTAACAGATTAAGGCAAATTTGAATTCTCATGTCATGACCCTGTTAAAGTTCTCAGTTTGTGCAGTTTGAAATATAAAAGCTTCACTTCAAGTGCATCTCTACAGATGCTCAGTAAAGGCAGATGGAATTTCAACATGACAAGCATAAGAAACTTAAGCCAATACCTTAACAGTAGTCTTGAGAAGAGGAAATATGTCTTATTCTGGTGTGAAACCAGCAAAACACTCATGGATGGCCTTGTTTGAGGTTTGAAAGGGCTAAGTGGCTCATTTGGACGTTGTGAACTTTGAATGACTATTCGATGTTTTGCGGTTTGCACTTATGAAAAGAAAAATGTTGACAGTAGTCAAAGCTTCTGTCGTTTGGCAGTTCTTCTGAAAATCCTTTTGAGGCAATCTTATTCTCCCACGAGAACCACATGATTCTTGATCTAAACATTACATAATAATTCAAAAAACATTTAAGGTCTGATGGTTTCTTTAAGAAACTCTGCATCCCTTGAATCTTACTAGCAGCAGTATCTGTCTTCATCAAGAGACCCATTTATCTTCACAAGCCATCTTTGAGAAAGGCTGTGGATATTATACAAACATTTAAATCCAATGGGAAATGAGTTGCTTGAAAAGATAATGTGTTGACACTTAATGGACGAACAGGCAGTTCACAAATTCTATTTAAATTCATGCAGCATTAGCCTTCATTAATATATGTCACAAGTAAATCGGTCTAAAAGTATATTCCAAAAGTCTGTCATGGCAGCTGGAGGAGTTGAGCAAAACATCTACAGAGCTAATGGTAAAGGATGGAGGGTTGACATTAATTGCTACATTGTGACAGGAATGAGTCATTTGTTTACTAAGCTTTCAGTGCAGTGCTGTTCTTCAGCTTGATTTTACTTTTTAAATCATTGCATATCTACACAATATGCTCTCCAACACCATCAAACATTTGCTTAAGAAGAAAGTTTATCAAATATATAAATTCTATCATCATTTACTCATCTTTATGTCAAAAAATACACAATAATTTAAAAGGTTTTTTTAGTGCTTTTTTCAACACACTCTCAATGAGAGTTCACTATTTTATGTTTTGGCGTAAAAATGGTGGCTACTTTTTATTCATTTGCAACGTAAAATCTGTATACAATATTCACAAGGGAGGACTTTCATGCTTACATTTTTCTGAAAATCATACATTTCTATATGAATCACTTCATAGAATATCATACAAAGTCACCAACTCGTAAAATAGTTAAGTTTTCTCATGAGATCAGTTTTTTTTTTTTTGGTCCGTACAATGAAAGTCCCAATTCTTCAAAATATTTTCTTTTGCATTCTGCAGAAGAAAGAAGTTATTTGGAACAACATGAGAGTGAGTAAATGATGACTATTTTCATTTTTAGTTACTGTATCTGTATCCAGGGCCTAAAATTAACACTCGCCAAGCGCCAAATGCAAGTAAAAATCTCTGTTGGCAAGTATATGAAACGGTGTCAATCGCCAGTTGGCTGGTAATATTTTTATTAATTCTATCAATGCAATGTTGTGAGAATATAAACGTGAACAAACGTAAAGGACGCTCAGTACAGTTGGCGGGCCAGTGCTGCATCGTCACGAAAATTTAAGCTGTGCCAACTGAAATATTCAAGAGCAAGAACGTGTGAGAGAGAACTCAATTCTTTACTCGCTGTGTGGGAAGTTTTCTGTGCACAAACATCTGAAGCATGCGCCCAGAAAGCCATGTCTCAAGACAGCGTGCGAATACTGAAATGAACTTTCTTTCAAGTCTTCTTGCGCTTGAAAATGCGCGTATTGGCGAGTATCCTCGTAAACATTGTCAGTTATGTCTTAAATGAACATAAACAGTTGAGAATGAAAAAGCATGTGTATTAGTAGCCTATATTATGCTGCATTCCAGACAGTTCAGAATTTGGATTTTTTCCACTTCGTTCTTGGAAATAATGTCTGGAACACCACTCAAAGTCGGACATTCGACCTGTGAACTCAGGATACATCGATCAACCCCAACCTCAGCGAGACGTTTGACCTCCAAGATGTCGGCAAGTCCTGCTTCCAGTGAGCATAAACATAAAAACAAACTTGGGTTTCACTTTATTTTGATGATCCCTTTAACATTTTGCTTAACGATTGCTCCCCCCTTCCCCTGCCCCCGCTGGATTGTGTTCATATTATATTATTTGGTTCCGAACTGGGGAAGCAGCAGCTGTTTACCCGGTTGCTTAGTAACGACAGCAAGCGTGAAGGCGGCAAAATGCATAGCGTTGCTCATCTCACTTTTATATTGTTTTTGAACCGTTGGTTTTGTTTCCAAAGCTTCAGTACGTAATGGCACTTGCGTCTATCTGCTGCGACTGTACTGCAAATGAGCAGAAATGAGATCTACAGCTCTCTGCTTGTAGTACGTCAGTCACGCTCGCCAGGAAAATGAGTGAAACACACACAAATACAAATGATCAAATCATACGTCATTAATAGCGGTTCACTTCCGTGATTTAGTACGATTGCGTTCACATCAGCAGCGAACCGTACCGGAGTTCACATCAACTGTACCCCAGACCACCCTTTTCAAGCAGACTCGGGTATGGTTCGCAGGTGCGCACCCGAGTTCGGAAGACAGCGTTCACATCATCCAAACGAACTGAACTCTGATGTCAATCGAACCCGGGTGAGCACCAAAACTGCTAGTGTGAAAGCACCCTTATAGTCAAAAGAATGTTCAAAAGGGACCATCAAAATAAAGTTTTACCGAAACTTGAAAATTAGACATTAAGTTTAAGTAACAATTCTTTCGTTTTTGCTTTTTCATTAGCTGTTTAAAGCGATTTTATGTTGTTTTTAGTCATGTTTTTGCATAATTGACAGAAAAACACGATATGCTCTCGTTGTGTTGTGGTGACATCATGTCGTCAACGTGTGAATGTGACGTCTGATCACTGAGGTCTGAAGTGGGACATTTAATTTGGGATATTCCCACATCCAACCTCATCTGGAACACAGCATTAGATCTGTGCATTAGCTCTTAAAGTGACAGCAGCCTAATGATTACATGATTATTGCCATCTGTGTACTTAATGTTAATCAAACAACAAAGGACAAAGAAAAATCACTCACTGCTCTTGACTGAATAAATTTTGTAACTTTAATAAGGATTAATCCATGTTTAATTTATACAAGACTATGCAGTGTTATTTTACATTTGAATACTTTATTACATTTCTGTACCTGAAAATTGTGAATTTTCACTGGCATCTAAAATGTTGGCGTCGTAACTGTCTGTTTTTGCAAAATAGTGTAACGTATGTTCTGTCTCTGCTCAGTGTCTGTGATTCTGGCTGCGTCCAAAACCTGGAAAATGCTGCCTTCGGAGGACACATTTCAAGGTAGGAAGGCATCAAGGCACGTCCTAATCCAATGTTAGCTTCACTCCCTGCCTCCGGAGATACCTTCATCTGATCGAGTTTTGAAGGCAGCATATATGTATCCTTCACTGCCTTTGATATCCCACAATCCTGTGCGTTCCATTCTGTGACAGTTGAGCTGGGAAAAAAAGATGGCGTCTGAAAGTTGCATTTGCTGGTCAGTTTGTGTGTAAATGTAAGTTTTTTTTACCAACATTTTCCACTTCTGATGTCATTTCTAGCAAGAAATGACTAATGTAGTAATTAAATATTTGTTTAGTTCTCACCAAAGCTCTCTCTATTTGGCTGTAGATCATTAAACTGTTACACTGCCTAAGAAGTCTGTTAGTTTCGTGAGGTGCCTTCATGCACAAACGCTGCCTTACAAGTCATTGTCTGATAAGGCAGCGAGGCAACGAGCCAGCTGCCTAGGTTTTCGGACGCAGCCTCTGTTTGCCTTAGTTCACTAATTAGTCTCGTTGGTTGTTAATTAGCTCTCCACACATGTTCTGTTTCTACTCTGATTATCTCTGTGTATTTAAGCCCTCAGTTTGAGTTTGTTTTCTGTTCGGTATTGTTTTGGTTAATGTGATTGTGTTTCTTCACTCTTCTCTCTTGGATTTATTATTAATGACTGTTTCTTTTGAAATCCCTTTATCCTGTACTCATTACAATCAGAGTGTGACAAACAGATTCATGGCTGGTAAATGTTTTTTTTTTTTTTTTATGGCTGGTACATTTTCTTAAGTGACTGGCCATTGGCAGGTGTGGCAAAAAGTTTTAGGCCCTATCTGTACCTGAAAATATCAATAAAATAATTGTGTAATGTCTTAACAGTTGGCATTTTACATAATTCTATATTTATATAATTCTAAAACTAAATTTGATATTTATTATATACAGTATATGACTGAATAAATATTATGACAAATTGTTTTTGATGTTCATCATTTGCAAGTCACTTTGCATAAAAGTATCTGCTAAATTAATTATGGAAGCTTGTTTCCGCCACAGAAAAAAACAGACTTTTTAATCTCACAATTGCGAGTTTACATCTCATCTCGCAATTGCGTCAAAATTGTGTGATATAAAGTCGCAATTGCGAGTTATAAAGTCAGAATTGCGTGATATACAGTCGCAATTGTGAGTTATAAAGTCGCAATTGCATGATATAAAGTTGCAATTGTGAGTTATAAAGTCAGAATTGTGATATAAAGTCAGAATTGTGTGATATAAAGTCGCAATTGCATGATATAAAGTCACAATTGTGAGTTACAAAATCAGAATTGCATGATATAAAGTCGCAATTGCGTGATATAAAGTTGCAATTGTGAGTTACAAAATCATAATTGCGTGATATAAAGTCACAATTGCGTGATATAAAGTCAGAATTGTGTGATGTAAAGTCGCAATTGTGAGTTACAAAATCAGAATTGTGTGATATAAAGTCGCAATTGTGAGTTATAAAGTCAGAATTCCGTGATATAAAGTTGCAATTGCATGATATAAAGTCGCAATTGCGTGATATAAAGTTGCAATTGTGAGTTATAAAGTCAGAATTGTGTGATATAAAGTGGCAATTGCGTGATATAAAGTTGCAGTTGTGAGTTACAAAATCAGAATTGCATGATATAAAGTCGCAATTGCGTGATATAAAGTTGCAATTGTGAGTTACAAAATCAGAATTGTGTGGTATAAAGTCAGAATTGCGTGATATAAAGTCGCAATTCCGTGATATAAAGTTGCAATTGCGAGTTGTAAAGTCAGAATTGCGTGATATAAAGTCGCAATAAGCAAGTTATAAAGTCAGAATTGTGTGATATAAAGTCGCAATTGCGAGTTATAGTCAGAATTGTGATATAAAGTCGCAATTGTGAGTTATAAAGTCAGATTTGCGTGATATAAAGTCGCAATTGCGTGATATAAAGTTGCAATTGTGAGTTATAAAGTCAGAATTGCGTGATATAAAGTGGCAATTGCGTGATATAAAGTTGCAATTGTGAGTTACAAAATCAGAATTGCATGATATAAAGTCGCAATTGCGTGATATAAAGTTGCAATTGTGAGTTACAAAATCAGAATTGCGTGATATAAAGCCACAATTGCGTGATATAAAGTCAGAATTGTGTGATGTAAAGTCGCAATTGTGAGTTACAAAATCAGAATTGTGTGATATAAAGTCGCAATTGTGAGTTATAAAGTCAGAATTCCGTGATATAAAGTTGCAATTGCGTGATATAAAGTCAGAATTGCGTGACATAAAGTCGCAATTGTGAGTTATAAAGTCAGAACTGCGTGATATAAAGTCGCAATTGCGTAATATAAAGCCGCAATTGCGTGATATAAAGTCAGAATTGCGTGATATAAAGTCACAATTGCGAGATAAAAAGTTGCATTTGCATGATATAAAGTCAGAACTGCGTGATATAAAGTCGCAATTGCATGATATAAAGTCAGAATTGCGTGATATAAAGTCGCAATTGCGAGATATAAAGTCAGAATTGCGTGATATAAAGTCACAATTGCGAGATATAAAGTTGCATTTGCATGATATAAAGTCAGAACTGCGTGATATAAAGTTGCAATTGCGTGATATAAAGTCAGAATTGCGTGATATAAAGTCGCAATTGCGTGATATAAAGTTGCAATTGCGTGATATAAAGTCAGAATTGCGTGATATAAAGTCGCAATTGCGTGACATAAAGTTGTAATTGTGAGTTACAAAATCAGAATTCCGTGATATAAAGTCGCAATAAGCAAGTTATAAAGTCAGAATTGTGTGATATAAAGTCGCAATTGCGTGACATAAAGTTGTAATTGCGAGTTGTAAAGTCAGAATTGCGTGATATAAAGTCGCAATAAGCAAGTTATAAAGTCAGAATTGTGTGATATAAAGTTGCAATTGTGAGTTATAAAGTCAGAATTGCGTGATATAAAGTGGCAATTGCGTGATATAAAGTTGCAATTGTGAGTTACAAAATCAGAATTGTGATATAAAGTCATAATTGCATGATATAAAGTCGCAATTGCGTGATATAAAGTTGCAATTGTGAGTTACAAAATCAGAATTGTGTGATATAAAGTCAGAATTGCGTGATATAAAGTCGCAATTGCGTGATATAAAGTTGCAATTACGAGTTATAAGGTCAGAAGTGCGTGATATAAAGTCGCAATTGTGAGTTACAAAATCAGAATTGCGTGATATAAAGTCGCAATTGCGTGATATAAAGTCGCAATTGCGAGTTATAAAGTCAGAATTGCGTGATATAAAGTTGTAATTGTCAGTTACAAAATCAGAATTGCGTGATATAGTCGCAATTGCGTGATATAAAGTTGCATTTGCGTGATATAAAGTCAGAATTGCGTAATATAAAGTTGCAATTGCGAAATATAAAGTCAGAATTGCGTGATATAAAGTCAGAATTGCGTGATATAAAGTTGCAATTGCGAAATATAAAGTCAGAATTGCGTGATATAAAGTCGCAGTTGCGTGATATAAAGTTGCAATTGCGAGTTATAAAGTCAGAATTGCGTGATATAAAGTCACAATTGTGTGATATAAAGTTGCAATTTTGAGTTATAAAGTCAGAATTGCGTGATATAAAGTCGCAATTGCGTGATATAAAGTTGCAATTTTGAGTTATAAAGTCAGAATTGCGTGATATAAAGTCAGAATTGCATGATATAAAGTCGCAATTGCGAGTAATAAAGTCAGAATTGCATGATATAAAGTCGCAATTGCGTGATATAGTCACAATTGCAAATTATAAAGTCACAATTGCGTGATATAAAGTTGCAATTGCGTGATATAAAGTTGCAATTGCGTGATATAAAGTCACAATTGCAAATTATAAAGTCACAATTGTGTGATATAAAGTTGCAATTGCATGATATAAAGTCACAATTGCGAGTTATAAAGTCAGAATTGCGTGATATAAAGTCGAAATTGCGTGATATAAAGTTGCAGTTGTGAGTTACAAAATCAGAATTGCGTGATATAAAGTCGCATTTGCGTGATATAAAGTTGCAATTGCGAGTTATAGTCACAATTGCGTGATATAAAGTTGCAATTGCGAGTTACAAAGTCAGATTTGCGTGATATAAAGTCGCAATTGCGTGATATAAAGTTGCAATTTTGAGTTATAAAGTCAGAATTGCGTGATATAAAGTCAGAATTGCATGATATAAAGTCGCAATTGCGAGTAATAAAGTCAGAATTGCATGATATAAAGTCGCAATTGCGTGATATAGTCACAATTGCAAATTATAAAGTCACAATTGCGTGATATAAAGTTGCAATTGCGTGATATAAAGTTGCAATTGCGTGATATAAAGTCACAATTGCAAATTATAAAGTCACAATTGTGTGATATAAAGTTGCAATTGCATGATATAAAGTCACAATTGCGAGTTATAAAGTCAGAATTGCGTGATATAAAGTCGAAATTGCGTGATATAAAGTTGCAGTTGTGAGTTACAAAATCAGAATTGCGTGATATAAAGTCGCATTTGCGTGATATAAAGTTGCAATTGCGAGTTATAGTCACAATTGCGTGATATAAAGTTGCAATTGCGAGTTACAAAGTCAGAATTGCGTGATATAAAGTCGCAATTGCGTGATATAAAGTTGCATTTGTGTGATATAAAGTTGCAATTGCTTGATATAAAGTTGCAATTGTGAGTTATAAAGTCAGAATTACGTGATATAAAGTCGCAATTGTGAGTTACAAAATCAGAATTGCATGATATAAAGTCGCAATTGTGAGTTATAAAGTCAGAACTGCGTGATATAAAGTTGCAATTGTGAGTTATAAAATCAGAATTGCATGATATAAAGTCGTAATTGTGAGTTACAAAATCAGAATTGCGTGACATAAAGTTGCAATTGCATAATATAAAGTCAGAACTGTAAGTTATAAAGTCAGAATTGCGTGATATAAAGTCGCAATTGTGAGTTATAAAGTCAGAATTGCATGATATAAAGTTGCAACTGTGTTACAAAATCAGAATTGCGTGATATAAAGTCGCAATTGCGTGATATAAAGTTGCAATTGCGAGTTATAAAGTCAGAATTGCGTGATATAAAGTCGCAATTGCGAGTTATAAAGTTGCAATTGCATAATATAAAGTCAGAATTGTAAGTTATAAAGTCAGAATTGCATGATATAAAGTCGCAATTGTGAGTTATAAAGTCAGAATTGCGTGATATAAAGTTGCAACTGTTACAAAATCAGAATTGCGTGATAAAAAGTCGCAATTGCATGATATAAAGTTGCAATTGTGAGTTATAAAATCAGAATTGCATGATATAAAGTCGCAATTGTGAGTTATAAAATCAGAATTGCATGATATAAAGTCGCAATTGTGAGTTGCAAAATCAGAATTGCGTGATATAAAGTTGCAATTGCATAATATAAAGTCAGAATTGTAAGTTATAAAATCAGAATTGCGTGATATAAAGTCGCAATTGCGTGATATAAAGTTGCAATTGCGAGTTATAAAGTCAGAATTGCGTGATATAAAGTCACAATTGCAAATTATAAAGTCAATTGCATGATATAAAGTTGCAATTGCGTGATATAAAGTCGCAATTGCGTGATATAAAGTCACAGTTGCAAATTATAAAGTCACAATTGCGTGATATAAAGTTGCAATTGTGTGATATAAAGTCACAATTGTGAGTTATAAAGTCAGAATTGCGTGATATAAAGTCGCAATTGCGTGATATAAAGTTGCAATTGTGTGATATAAAGTCACAATTGTGAGTTATAAAGTCAGAATTGCGTGATATAAAGTCGCAATTGCGAGTTATAGTCGCAATTGCGTGATATAAAGTTGCATTTGTGTGATATAAAGTTGCAATTGCTTGATATAAAGTTGCAGTTGTGAGTTATAAAGTCAGAATTGCGTGATATAAAGTCGCAATTGTGAGTTACAAAATCAGAATTATGTGATATAAAGTCGCAGTTGCGAGTTATAAAGTCAGAATTGTGATATAAAGTCGTAATTGCGAGTTATAAAGTCAGAATTGCGTGATATAAAGTTGCAATTGTGTTACAAAATCAGAATTGCGTGATATAAAGTCGCAATTGCATGATATAAAGTTGCAATTGTGAGTTATAAAGTCAGAACTGCGTGATATAAAGTCGCAATTGTGAGTTATAAAGTCAGAACTGCGTGATATAAAGTCACAATTGTGAGTTATAAAATCAGAATTGCGTGATATAAAGTCGCAATTGTGAGTTACAAAATCAGAATCGTGTGATATCAAGTTGCAATTGCGTGATATCAAGTTGCAATTGCGTGATATAAAGTTGCAATTACAAGTTATAAAGTCAGAATTGCGTGATATAAAGTCGCAATTGCGTGATATAAAGTTGCAGTTGTGAGTTATGAAGTCAGAATTGCGTGATATAAAGTTGCAATTGTGAGTTACAAAATCAGAATTGCGTGATATAGTCGCAATTGCGAGTTATAAAGTCAGAATTGCGTGATATAAAGTTGCAATTGCGAGTTATAAATTCAGAATTGCGTGATATAAAGTCACAATTGTGAGTTACAAAATCAGAATTGCGTGATATAAAGTTGCAATTGTTAGTTACAAAATCAGAATTGCGTGATATAAAGTCGCAATTGCATGATATAAAGTCAGAATTGCTTGATATAAAGTTGCAATTTTGAGTTATAAAGTCATAACTGCGTGATATAAAGTCGCAATTGTGAGTTACAAAATCAGAATTGCATGATATAAAGTCGCAATTGCGTGATATAAAGTTGCAATTGCGAGTTATAAAGTCAGAATTGCGTGATATAAAGTTGCAATTGCAAGTTATAAAGTCAGAATTGCGTGATATAAAGTTGCAATTGCGTGATATAAAATCAGAATTGTGAGTTATAAAGTCAGAATTGCGTGATATAAAGTTGCAATTGTGAGTTATAAAGTCAGAATTGCGTGATATAAAGTCGCAATTGTGAGTTACAAAATCAGAATTGCGTGATATAAAGTTGCAATTGTGAGTTATAAAGTCAGAATTGCGTGATATAAAGTCGCAATTGTGAGTTATAAAGTCAGAATTGCGTGATATAAAGTTGCAATTGCGACTTATAAAGTTGCAATTGTGTTACAAAATCAGAATTGCGTGATATAAAGTTGCAATTGTGTTACAAAATCAGAATTGCGTGATATAAAGTCGCAATTGCATGATATAAAGTCGCAATTGTGAGTTACAAAATCAGAATCGTGTGATATCAAGTTGCAATTGCGTGATATAAAGTTGCAACTGCGAGTTATAAAGTCAGAATTGCCTGATATAAAGTCGCAATTGCGTGATATAAAGTTGCAATTGCAAGTTATAAAGTCACAATTGTGTGATATAAAGTTGCAATTGCGAGTTATAAAGTCAGAATTGCGTGATATAAAGTCGCAATTGCGTGATATAAAGTTGCAGTTGTGAGTTATAAAGTCAGAATTGCGTGATATAAAGTTGCAATTGTGAGTTACAAAATCAGAATTGCGTGATATAAAGTCGCAATTGCGAGTTATAAAGTCAGAATTGCGTGATATAAAGTTGCAATTGTGAGTTACAAAATCAGAATTGCGTGATATAAAGTCGCAATTGCGAGTTATAAAGTCAGAATTGCGTGATATAAAGTTGCAATTGCGAGTTATAAATTCAGAATTGCGTGATATAAAGTCACAATTGTGAGTTACAAAATCAGAATTGCGTGATATAAAGTTGCAATTGTTAGTTACAAAATCAGAATTGCGTGATATAAAGTCGCAAGTGTGTGATATAAAGTTGCAATTGTGAGTTACAAAATCAGAATTGCATGATATAAAGTCGCAATTGCATGATATAAAGTCAGAATTGCGTGATATAAAGTTGCAATTTTGAGTTATAAAGTCATAACTGCGTGATATAAAGTCGCAATTGTGAGTTACAAAATCAGAATTGCATGATATAAAGTCGCAATTGCGTGATATAAAGTTGCAATTGCGAGTTACAAAATCAGAATTGCGTGATATAAAGTTGCAATTGCAAGTTATAAAGTCAGAATTGCGTGATATAAAGTTGCAATTGCGTGATATAAAATCAGAATTGTGAGTTATAAAGTCAGAATTGCGTGATATAAAGTTGCAATTGTGAGTTATAAAGTCAGAATTGCGTGATATAAAGTCGCAATTGTGAGTTATAAAGTCAGAATTGCGTGATATAAAGTCGCAATTGTGAGTTATAAAGTCAGAATTGCGTGATATAAAGTTGCAATTGCGACTTACAAAGTTGCAATTGTGTTACAAAATCAGAATTGCGTGATATAAAGTTGCAATTGTGTTACAAAATCAGAATTGCGTGATATAAAGTCGCAATTGCATGATATAAAGTTGCAATTGTGAGTTATAAAGTCAGAACTGCGTGATATAAGGTCGCAATTGTGAGTTACAAAATCAGAATCGTGTGATATCAAGTTGCAATTGCGTGATATAAAGTTGCAACTGCGAGTTATAAAGTCAGAATTGCCTGATATAAAGTCGCAATTGCGTGATATAAAGTTGCAATTGCATGTTATAAAGTCACAATTGTGTGATATAAAGTTGCAATTGCGAGTTATAAAGTCTCAATTGCGTGATATAAAGTTGCAATTGCGAGTTATAAATTTAGAATTGCGTGATATAAAGTTGCAATTGTGATATGAAGTTGCAACTGTGTTACAAAATCAGAATTGCGTGATATAAAGTCGCAATTGCGAGTTATAAAGTTGCAACTGCGAGTTATAAAGTCAGAATTGCGTGATATAAAGTGGCAATTGCGAATTATAAAGTCAGAATTGCGTGATATAAAGTTACAATTGCGAGTTATAAATTCAGAATTGCGTGATATAAAGTTGCAATTGTGATATAAAGTTGCAACTGTTACAAAATCAGAATTGCGTGATATAAAGTTGCAATTTCGTGATATAAAGTCGCAATTGTGTGATATAAAGTTGCAATTACGAGTTATAAAGTCAGAATTGCGTGATATAAAGTCGCAATTGCGAGTTATAAAGTCAGAATTGCGTGATATAAAGTCGCAATTGCGTGATATAAAGTTGCAATTGCGTGATATAAAGTCGCAATTGTGTGATATAAAGTTGCAATTACGAGTTATAAAGTCAGAATTGCGTGATATAAAGTCGCAATTGCGAGTTATAAAGTCAGAATTGCGTGATATAAAGTTGCAATTGCGACTTATAAAGTTGCAACTGTGTTACAAAATCAGAATTGCGTGATATAAAGTCGCAATTGCGTGATATAAAGTTGCAATTGCGTGATGTAAAGTCACAATTGCGTGATCTAAAGTCACAATTACGTGATATAAAGTCACAATTGCGTGATATAAAGTTGCAATTGTGAGTTATAAAGTCAGAATTGCGTGATATAAAGTTGCAATTGCGAGTTATAAAGTCAGAATTGCGTGATATAAAGTCGCAATTGCGTGATATAGTCAGAATTGCGTGATATAAAGTTGCAATTGATATAAAGTTGCAACTGTGTTACAAAATCAGAATTGCGTGATATAAAGTCGCAATTGTGAGTTACAGTATCAGAATTACGTGATATAAAGTTGCAATTGCGAGTTATAAGATTAGAATTGCATGATATAAAGTTGCAATTGTGAGTTATAAAGTCAGAATTGCGTGATATAAAGTTGCAATTGCGTGATATAAAGTTGCAATTGTGTGATATAAAGTTGCAATTGTGAGTTATGTTGGAAACTCAGAAGCGAAGACCAGGAGACTTGGATGTATCTTCAGCAGGATTCTTTAATGAGAACACGTGCTGTCGGTAGCTGCAGTCATCAAGTCTAACTTAAGCAGTAAGACTTTGTAGTTTATATACATTTTAGGGGGAGGGATACACACAGTAGAGGCGGAGACAATCTAAACAAAGCATGCAAATGAAGTATCCAGGTAAAGGGACCCACCCCAGAGTGTCACCAGTCCTAATCCAATCAGCATAACAGTGTCATTCAAATACATAGGTGCTAATCCAATCGCTCTGACAGTATTGCCCATACCTTCACATTATCATAGAGACAAAAGCACAGCTGTGCATTGAGCTTATCATGCCAAATGGTCAGGAAGTGCATAAAGACAAAAGACTAATGTCTCAAACACCTAAGTTGCCTGACTTGATCTCCTTAGAATGTCATCAATTTTTACCTCAAAATGTAAAACACAATGTACATAACGTTTTCAGTTTATACAAACCCAATTCCAAAAAAAGTTGGGACACTGTACAAATTGTGAATAAAAACAGAATGCAATGATGTGGAAGTTTCAAATTTCAATATTTTATTCAGAATACAACATAAATGACATATCAAATGTTTAAACTGAGAAAATGTATCATTTTAAGGGAAAAATAAGTTGATTTTAAATTTCATGGCATCAACACATCTCAAAAAAGTTGGGACAAGGCCATGTTTACCACTGTGTGGCATCCCCTCTTCTTTTTATAACAGTCTGCAAATGTCTGGGGACTGAGGAGACAAGTTGCTCAAGTTTAGGAATAGGAATGTTGTCCCATTCTTGTCTAATACAGGCTTCTAGTTGCTCAACTGTCAACTGCATCTTCCTCTTTATGATGCGCCAAATGTTTTCTATGGGTGAAAGATCTGGACTGCAGGCTGGCCATTTCAGTACCCGGATCCTTCTTCTACGCAGCCATGATGTTGTAATTGATGCAGTATGTGGTCTGGCATTGTCATGTTGGAAAATGCAAGGTCTTCCCTGAAAGAGACGACGTCTGGATGGGAGCATATGTTGTTCTAGAACTTGGATATACCTTTCAGCATTGATGGTGCCTTTCCAGATGTGTAAGCTGCCCATGCCACACGCACTCATGCAACCCCATACCATCAGAGATGCAGGCTTCTGAACTGAGCGCTGATAACAACTTGGGTTGTCCTTGTCCTCTTTAGTCCGGATGACATGGCGTCTCAGTTTTCCAAAAAGAACTTCAAATTTTGATTCGTCTGACCACAGAACAGTTCCCCTTCAGTCGGTCACGTTCGACGTACGTCGGACGTCACCGACGAATTGGGATCACTTCTGGGAGCCCCTATCAGCTTCGAGTGTATAGAGAACGGGCCAATGGCCATTGGCGTGCGAGATTTGCATCTCGCGCTCCGCCCCGCATCGCGGGTATAAAGCGGAAGCGGATGCAGCGCACATTTGTCATTCACTTCGGAGCCAAACAAGCTTCATGGAAGACTGTTCCTGCGTCAGCAGAGAGAGAGAGAGAGAGCAGAGAAGAGGCTTTTGTGCTGGGGAGAAGGCACGTGCAGTGACAACCGCGAGCTCACCGGAATCGGTGAAACAAACTGCTGTTTTTACAGCATCCCGGTTGGTTCGGTGGGGGCGTTCCACGGTGAGTGCAAACACAGGCTGCACTATCCCCTGTGTTTGCCGCGGTTGTTCCTGGGTGCTTCGGCACGTTAAGAGCTTCTTCTAAAAGAGCAACACGGGTGTGAAATTGCGTCTTTTTCAAGATGTCATTCCACCCGTGCGTTTCTGGATGCGGTCGTTCCCTGTCACCAGCTGACGGTCACAATCGCTGCCTGACATGTCTGGGTATTCAACATGCCGAGGCAGCGTTTGTGGATAGTTCGTGTTCCCATTGCGGGAACATGACTATCTCGGCGCTAAGGTCGAGACTCGCCTACCTTCGGGAGGGTGGAGTCCCCTTACCTATGCCCCGATCTAGTGCTATCCCTGCCCAGCAGGATAGACCTACTTCGGCGAATAGCCAGGGTGACCTGAGGATCACGTTTAGGGCACACCCGCCGAGCCAGCCTCCGTGGGCCCCTAAACCCTCTGTAGTGCCGCAGCCGGTTGAGCTTTCGGAGGAAGTCGCTGGCCCCTCTCGAGGTGGTCCAACGGTGACCTTTGGAGCTCCAGCAGAGGATAGGATGTCGATCGCTGCATCGGAGGGGGAGTTTCAGTCCTCGGGGGATGAAGACCCGGCTGCGTTGCCTCCCTCTGGGAGAGTGGCGTTGTCCGAGACGGACCCCGAGCTGACGGCTATGCTTTCCCGGGCCGCCGAAAAGGTCGGGCTCGTGTGGAACCCTCCACCGTGTCCCGAGCCTTCTAGGCTGGATGATTGGTTTCTCGGGGCGGCTCGCGCTGGTTCTCAGCGTCCCGCCCCGGTGCCCTTCTTCCCGGAAGTGCATGAGGAGCTCACAAGGTCGTGGACGGCACCTTTTTCTGCCAGAAACCGGCCGAGTAGCTCCTCCCTCCTCACTACTCTCGACGGCGGGCCAGCCAAGGGGTACGTGGGGATCCCGCCGGTGGAACGGGCGGTCGCGATGCAACTGTGTCCGGCGTCCGCTTCCACCTGGCGCGGAGACCCACGCCACCCATCCAAGGCCTGTAAGTTCTCCTCCAGTCTAACTGGGAAGGCTTACAAGGCTTGTGGACAGGCTGCGTCCGCCTTGCATGCCATGGCGTTGCTCCAGGTGCACCAGGCCCAGGCACTCATGGACATGCACGAGGGTAGACCTGACCCAGAGCTCCTCCGGGAGCTCCGGACGGCGACGGACCTCGCCCTCCGGGCGACGAAAGTCACCGCCCGTTCCATTGGTCAGGCGATGTCCACTCTTGTGGTCCAGGAGCGACATCTCTGGCTCAACCTGGCCGATATGAGGGAGACTGATAAGTATCGGTTCCTGGACTCCCCCATTTCCCAGGTTGGGCTGTTCGGCGACGCGGTCGAGAGCTTTGCCCAGCAGTTCTCGACTGTCCAGAAGCAGACGGAGGCCATCAAACACATCCTGCCCCGGCGGTCAGCTGCTGCCCAGCCGCCGGCCGCAGCTCCTCCGCCTGCTCGTCGCCGAGGGCGGCCGCCCGCCGCCGCCCCCGCTCCCGCCCCAGCCCAGCAGCAGCCTCCACCAGGGCAACGGCGTGGAGCCGGCCGCGGGAAGGCCGTCCAGCCCGCTCAGGCCGCTGCCAAACCAGGTGGCAAGCGTCGTCGTAAGAGACCCTGAGACGGGCCACCCAGAGATGGAGGAGACAGCTCTTCAGGAGGTGGTGACAGCACCGCTCCTTCTCCCGCTGGAGGGCCGGGAGAGAATTTTATGTTCTTGTTTGGTTTCTGTTCCGCCACTGGCCTTCGGGCCAGTGGTACCCAAAACTTCAAAAAAAAAAAGAGCTGTTTCTAAAATCTCTGGGTGCCAAGAGAGCGCGCTTGGCGGTGTACGACGCTCCCATGCCTTGTCACCCTCCGGTGCCTCTCTTATCGCCAGCAGGGGGTGCTGGCTGTGTCCAGGACGCACACAAGAGGCCTCCGCACACTCGTGCACCCCCTCAGCGGAAGCAGGTAAGTGTTGCATTGCGCACTCAGACCCCACTTCGGGCCGCGATGCCGTCCGAGTCGGGTCCCTGCACTCCGCTGCGCTGCCCCGCTGCGGGTACGTCTGTGGTGCCGTTGGTCCCGCTGGTTCGGTCGCTGGGAGCCTGGTTAGCGCTCCCCAGCCCGTCCCGCTGGCTCATCCGTACTATCAGACTCGGCTATGCGATTCAGTTCGCTCGGCGGCCCCCCAAGTTCAGGGGCGTTCACTTCACCTCCGTGTCGAAGGAGGACGCCCCCGTGCTACGGGCGGAGATCGCAGTCCTACTGGCGAAGGACGCGATAGAGCCGGTCCCTCCAGCCGATATGAAGACAGGCTTCTACAGCCCGTACTTCATTGTACCCAAGAAAGGCGGCGGGTTACGGCCAATCTTGGACCTGCGGTTCTTGAATCGGTCCCTTCACAGGCTGCCGTTCAGAATGCTAACGCAGAAACGCATCTTCAGGTGCATCCGTCCCCAAGATTGGTTTGCAGCGATCGACCTGAAGGACGCGTACTTTCATGTCTCGATTCTCCCCCGACACAGACCGTTCCTACGCTTTGCGTTCGAGGGACGGGCATATCAGTACAGAGTCCTACCCTTCGGGCTGTCCCTGTCGCCCCGCGTCTTCACGAAGGTCGCGGAGGCGGCCATTGCTCCCATGAGAGAGCGTGGTGTTCGCATTCTCAACTACCTCGACGACTGGCTGATTCTGGCTCAGTCGAAGGCACAGTTGTGCGAACACAGGGACATGGTGCTCAGTCACCTCAGCCTGTTGGGACTTCAGGTCAACTGGGAAAAGAGCAAACTCTGCCCCGTGCAGAGGATCTCTTTTCTCGGTATGGAGTTGGACTCGGTCAATCTGACAGCGCGACTCACAGAGCAGCGCGTCCAGTCGGTGTTGAACTGCTTGAATTCGTTCAAATGCAGGACAGCGGTACCACTGAAACATTTTCAGAGGCTCCTGGGGCATATGGCATCCGCAGCCGCAGTGACGCCGCTCGGATTGCTTCATATGAGGCCGCTTCAACACTGGCTACACGACCGAGTCCCGAGATGGGCGTGGCAGAGCGGCTCATTCCGTGTCTCAGTAACACCGAAGTGTCGCCAAACCTTCAGTCCGTGGTTGGACCCTTCGTTCCTACGGGCAGGAGTTCCCCTAGAACAAGTGTCCAGGCATGCTGTGGTCTCCACGGATGCCTCATCCACCGGCTGGGGGGCCACGTACAACGGGCTTGCAGTTTCGGGTCTGTGGACGGGGCCTCAACTGCAATGGCATATCAATTGCCTCGAGTTGTTAGCAGTTCGTCTTGCGCTGGGCCGCCTCAAAGGGCCGCTACGAGGCAAGCACGTTCTGGTCCGTACGGACAACACTGCGGCCGTTGCGTACATCAACAAACAGGGTGGTCTACGCTCCCGCCGCATGTCACAACTCGCCCGCCATCTCCTCCTCTGGAGTCAGAAGCATCTGAGGTCGCTTCGTGCCATTCATATCCCGGGCCTGCTCAATCGTGCAGCCGACGAGCTCTCACGACAGCAAGTGCTCCCAGGAGAGTGGAGACTCCATCCCCAGGTGGTCCAGCTGATCTGGAGTCGCTTCGGGACCGCACAGGTAGACCTGTTTGCCGCCCCGGACACGTCTCACTGCCAGTTGTTCTATTCCCTGACCGGGGGGACCCTCGGCTCGGATGCGCTGGCACACAGCTGGCCCCGGGGCCTACGCAAATATGCGTTTCCCCCAGTGAGCCTTCTTGCGCAGACACTGTGCAAGGTCAGGGAGGACGAGGAGCAGGTCTTGCTAGTTGCGCCATACTGGCCCAACCGGACCTGGTTCCCGGAACTAGTGCTCCTCGCGACAGCACCTCCTTGGCCCATTCCTCTGAGGAAGGACCTCCTGACTCAGAGACGGGGCACCCTGTGGCACCCGCGTCCGGACCTCTGGAAACTCCATGTCTGGTCCCTGGACGGGACGCGGAGGTTCTAGGTGGCCTACCACAGGCTGTGGTAGACACCATCACTTCCGCCAGAGCCCCCTCTACGAGGCACCTCTACGCGTTGAAGTGGAACCTGTTCGTCGAGTGGTGTTCTTCTCGTCGAGAAGACCCCCGAAGATGTTCGATCGGCTCTGTGCTTTCCTTCCTGCAAGAAGGGTTGGAGCGAAGGCTGTCTCCCTCCACCCTCAAAGTGTATGTTGCCGCTATCGCCGCAAATCACAGCATGGTCGAAGGTAAGTCCCTAGGAAAGCACGATCTGGTCGTCAGGTTCCTGAGGGGGGCGAGGAGATTAAATCCGCCTCGCCCTCACTCTATACCCTCTTGGGACTTGCCCCTGGTGCTAACCGCATTACAGAGGGCTCCCTTTGAGCCTTTGCAGTCAGTAGAGTTAAAAATCCTGTCCTGGAAGACAGTACTCCTGACTGCATTGGCTTCCATCAAGAGGGTAGGGGACCTGCAGGCATTTTCGGTCGACGAATCGTGCCTGGAATTCGGGGCGGGTAACTCTCAGGTAATCCTGAGACCCCGGCCCGGATATGTGCCCAAGGTTCCCACCACTCCCTTTCGGGACCAGGTGGTGAACCTGCAAGCGCTGCCTTCGGAGGAGGCAGACCCAGCCCTGGCTTTTCTCTGTCCCGTTCGCGCTCTGCGGACTTACGTGGACAGAACGCAAAGCTTCAGGACCTCAGAACAGCTCTTCATCTGTTACGGAGGCCAGCAGAAGGGAAAGGCTGTCTCCAAGCAGAGGATGGCTCACTGGATAGTGGATGCCATCGCCTTGGCGTATGAAACCCAAGGCGTGCCCTGCCCGCTTGGGTTGAGGGCCCACTCCACTAGGAGTGTGGCCTCTTCCTGGGCGCTGGCACACGGCGCCTCGCTGACAGATATATGTAGAGCTGCGGGCTGGGCGACACCTAACACGTTCGCTAGATTCTATAGCCTCCGTGTAGAGCCGGTTTCTTCCCGTGTGCTCGCTTCAAATAGCCGGTAACACCGAAGTGCCCGTTCTAGTGTCGGCTTGCTGCGCCATTCCCCTCCTCATGGACCGGATACGTGCGCTGATATGCTCCAGTCGAGTTCCCCAGCACGGCGAACCCTGTTGAGTCCTCCGCAACCCGTGGCAGTCAGACGTGGCGGAGCGTCCGACGCCAGGTCTAACACTCGTATGCATTGGTGGAACTTGTGTTAGGCTGGGTATCCATATGTTGTGACCCCTACGGCGGTCCCATATGTGTATTCTTCCACGGTACGGCTCCCTACGGCGAGCCCGTGTCTTTCCCTTGGCAGAGCTCGCTCTGCCGTCTCTGTGCGGTGTAGTCTCCCGCCTGCATTGGCCGGGGCCACCCCTGGGACTTCCGTATGTTGTACTGCCCACGGCCAGTCCATACATGTATATTCCACATGATACCTCCCTACGTGTAGGATGTGGCTTCCGCAGCGGCCCCCCGGGGCACGCTTTCCCAGCGTTATCCAATACTCTGCTGAGTGGGTCTTGCGGAACAGCAGCAGTGACTCTCCCTGCGTAGGTTCCCCGCCCCGAACAGACGGGGGTCTGAGGGGCTTTCGCTGGGCGCTGGAAGTGGTAGTAACTGTGGCGTTTTCCATAGGGATCCCAATTCGTCGGTGACGTCCGACGTACGTCGAACGTGACCGACTGAAGGGGAACGTCTCGGTTACGTATGTAACCCTCGTTCCCTGAAGGAGGGAACGGAGACGTACGTCCCGTCGCCACAGTTGCTGTACCATCACTGCAGCGGCCGAGTCACTAGTTCGGCTCCTCAGTGAAAAACAAATGTGCGCTGCATCCGCTTCCGCTTTATACCCGCGATGCGGGGCGGAGCGCGAGATGCAAATCTCGCACGCCAATGGCCATTGGCCCGTTCTCTATACACTCGAAGCTGATAGGGGCTCCCAGAAGTGATCCCAATTCGTCGGTGACGTCCGACGTACGTCTCCGTTCCCTCCTTCAGGGAACGAGGGTTACATACGTAACCGAGACGTTTTCCACTTTGCCACAAACCATTTTAAATGAGCCTTGGCCCAGAGAAAACGCCTGTGCTTCTGGATCATGTTTAGATATGGCTTCTTTCTTGACCTATAGAGTTTTAGCCGGCAACGGCGAATGGCACGGTGGATTGTGTTCACCGACAATGTTTTCTGGAAGTATTCCTGAGCCCATGTTGTGATTTCCATTACAGTAGCATTCCTGTATGTGATGCAGTGCCGTCTAAGGGCCCGAAGATCACGGGCATCCAGTATGGTTTTCCGTCCTTGACCCTTACGCACAGAGATTGTTCCAGATTCTCTGAATCTTTGGATGATATTATGCACTGTAGATGATGATAACTTCAAACTCTTTGCAATTGTTCTCTGAGAAACTCCTTTCTGATATTGCTCCACTATTTTTCGCCGCAGCATTGGGGGAATTGGTGATCCTCTGCCCATCTTGACTTCTGAGAGACACTGCCACTCTGAGAGGCTCTTTTTATACCCAATCATGTTGCCAATTGACCTAATAAGTTGCAAATTGGTCCTCCAGCTGTTCCTTATATGTACATTTAACTTTTCCGGCCTCTTATTGCTACCTGTCCCAACTTTTTTGGAATGTGTAGCTCTCATGAAATCCAAAATGAGCCAATATTTGGCATGACATTTCAAAATGTCTCACTTTCAACATTTGATATGTTATCTATATTCTATTGTGAATAAAATATAAGTTTATGAGATTTGTAAATTATTGCATTCCTTTTTTATTCACAATTTGTACAGTGTCCCAACTTTTTTGGAATTGGGTTTGTATACTATTACATTGGAACCTAGATATAACAATTTATAAATTTGTAATCCCACAGTTACCCCTTTGAGAGTTCTAATAACTCTCACAAAATAAAAAAAAAAGTTTCATTCTTGTAACCTGTGATCGTTACAGGCACATAGCACTTGCTCTGTGTTGATTGTCTGTAGTGACGAATGACATGCTGACACAGAAACAAACATGCAGCTAGGGTCCGTGTAGTTCTTACGGGTAATAGTCTTTTCTGGTTGGAACGGTCCTTTCCTCGTGGGTTATTTGTTGAATGAAACACTTGATACTGTGAACGCATAGATAGTACACCAGTAGGAAAAACAACAGCAGAATTACTATTTCCTGGATCCACAGCCAGGGTTTACCTAACAGGTTTCCGAACCATGAAGAATTATCTTCAGTCATCTGGTGTAATTTTGCTGAAAGATCAAGAATGTCTTGTTGGATTTTGTTCAAGTTCTCTGTTGGATCTATTAACCTGGTACAGCACTCAAGTCCGATGATGGTGCATGCTCCTCCTTGCGTTGCAAGAATGTAATCCAAGGCCACTCTGTTCTGTAAAATCATTATCTAGTGCGAAGCGAGAGTGTCTGTGATGTTACCCAGGGCCAAAGCCGTATCATTGGCCAGTTTCTGTACAGAATTCGATAAGCTTCTGACTTGATCAAGGGCCTGCATGACACCATAAAACGGGATTAATGCTTCAAGAGTTCTTGACCACTAATCTTGATCATGTTGATGGATGACTGAAGTTCCCGTATGTGATTCTCTGTGTTGTTGTTTTTTTTTTCGTGACAGTTGGCTCGGTAGTGGGTCTAGTTGTCCTTTAGAGGTTGTGGCTTCATACGCAGGTGAGGAGGTCAGTGCGTATGGGTCTGGGGACAGCCATCAAGTGGTATCTACACAGAGTAAGAAAGAAAACAAAAGACAACAGAGCAGTATTTGTTGTAAAAGACTGCAAACATTAGGGTTGTATCCTCTGTTCAATCTGAGTCTGCTATTGTTGTTCCTTCTTTCCCTATTTCTTAATTCCTGCAACATCTAAAGAACAGTGAGGTAAGGATGGACTAGTGGGTGGGGGAAGGCCTATGAGGGAATCTTCACCGCAGGATTGGCCCCCGAAGCCTGTTGCATTCGGTTCTTTCCAGGGCTCCTCACTGGTCCGTGTGTCCTATCCTATCCCTGTAGGTGGGGGAACAACTTTACAGTGTGACACATGAGTCCAGGTTTTCCTTTCCTGACACAACACTGCAGCTGCTGTAATCAACATCACTTGATGTGGTCCGTGCCACTTAGGCTCTAATGGCTTGTTTCTGAATGACTTTATCATCACCCACTGACCTGGGATGATTGTGTGTCCACCTCCTGGTGGCGTCTGCCAACACGACTTAACTCTCTCTCTGGCACTCTGTACTGCCCTTGTGAGGTTTTCACAGTAAGTGATCAAGGCATCTGAGGCAATGTGTACATCAGCATTTCTAAGATCAATCACACCTGGCATCTGCATTGGGCGTCCTGTAATAATCTAATGAGGGCTCAGTCCTACTGATCTGTTAGGTGACGCTCTCATACTACACAGTACCACTGGCAGCAGCTCAACCCATGATACTCCTTCCTGATGCATTTTGCTTAGCCTGGTTTTGATTGTTCTGTTCGCTCGTTCAGCCTGTCCTGATGCTTGTGGCCTGTAGGGGCAGTGAAGATTCCACTTAATTTTCAACATTTTAGACACTTCCTTGACTACCTGTCCTGTGAATTGTGTACCTTGATCTGAGTCAATGGAATCTGGTAATCCCCATCTGGGAATGAGATCAGTGACAAGACATTTAGCAGTATGTGCAGGTGACGAAATGGTCCTGGTGAAGCTGAGGTATGTGTTGCTGCTGGCACATCATTATTTTTCTGACATGTAACGCATCTTTTGACTGTTTCGGTGGCTATATTTCAGAATTTTGGATTCCATCATTGATTTGAGAACCTGTAATTCATTGTTGCTGGACCACTGTGACCCAAATTGTGTATTTGTTGAGCCAAATATGGCAGCAGTGATTCTGGAGCGACATACTTTCCCCCTTTGGTCCAGCAGCCGGATGAATCCACTGTGGCTCCTTTGTCTAACCATGTCCATGCTTCATATAGAGGAACATCTTTGTACAGATCAATGATTGATTCAGGAGGCAGAATTGTCTTCTGTGCTGTACTACCTGAACACACTTGTACAGTTGCATAGGAACAAGCTTGTTTAGCAGCTACATCAGCAAGAGCATTACCTTTAGCTTCCATAGTATTAGTTGTGAGATGTGCTTTCACTTTGATCACCGCTAATTTCTTTGGAAGTTTCATGGCAAACATTAGATCTTTTACTAATCCAGCATGCTTAATGGGGGATCCAGCAGAAGTTAGAAACTGTCTACTTTTCCAAATGACACCAAAATCATGAATTACCCCAAAAGCATACCTGGAATCAGTGTAGCTATTTTCAACCGATCCTGAAGCTATCGTGCATGCTCTAGTTAAGGCTACTAGTTCTGCAGCTTGAGCTGAAAAATTATCTGGAAGACGACCTGAAGCTACCACTTCAGTGGTGGAAGTGACTGCATAACCTGCTCATCTGTTACCTTCAATGACTTGAGCTGAACTATCAACAAACAACTCCAATTCTGCATTCTCTATGGGAGTTTCTGCTATTTCACTTGTAGCTGCGTATGTAAGCGTAACACAATCGTGAGTCATTTCTCCTTCATCCTCTAACACAACTTCAGTCATTGCAGACATCATACATAAGGATGGGTTCGTGACTGGCACACGCTGTAAAACAATGTTCAGGGCTGTGAGGGTTGTTAACCAATTTCCCTAACAAGAGGAGGTGACAGAAGTGACTTTTGCTTTGACGCTTGCGAATAAGCTTGCAGAAAAACAGAAACTTATTGTAGGAAGCAACAGCATATCCTGCCTGACTGTTGTCTTCAGTAACCTTATGCAGTATGCAATTATCCTTATGCAATAACCCATTTCCGAAAAATTCCCAAAATAATGTAATTATGAATCGCCACATTTCCCTTCTCCAGTGAAACATCAGTCATAGTAGACATCATAACAGAGGATGGGTGTCTGACTGGAATATTCTGTAGTATAACATATTAAGGCTGTGAATGTACTTAACCAGTGTCCCCCAATGGAAGGAAGAGACACATTTCCTTTTGTTCTATTTACTGTAAGGCCGCCCAATCGTCCCAATGAAGGCTTACGATTGGTGGGTGAAGGTTTCTTGCACGTTCGGTCTTTTCAGCTGGGCAAAGGGATTTAATTCCAATTTATCTTTATCTGACTCCATTTTATCATTGACCTCGAATTTAGGTTAGAATGCCAATTGGTTATTTGGCCATATATATTTAATAGTTTAACTACACATTTAATTATTCAGTTTAACCCTTTGTTGAAATTATACCTGTTCATAATCTACTAGAGATAGTTAATAATTCCAGAGTAAATCAGAATAAATTAGTGTAACAATTTATTAGTTAACAATTAACAATTAGTTTAACAATAGTCAGGTAAATGTATCATGCCAATTACATAATCAATTCAAAGATAATCCATACATAACATCAAATGCTCTGAAGTAAAGAATAAAATATGGATACCTGACTTCTAAAAATTACTTAACGCTGAGCATCTAGTAGACACTCAGCGATACGGGCTGACCGATGTAAAGGTTCACGCCCTGACCTCTTTGCAACATCTCCTTAAATACCAGACCAAGATGCAAAACTCTTTCAAATGTAAACATGTGTTAACAATGGGAATTTGCATTAATCAAGTCCTATAGACCTGTATTGACGACAGGAGGTAAAGACCAATTGGCCGAAGACACACCCATCACACATTAAGCAAAATATCTCTAAACTCTTAAAACCTTTATTACCTTTTGGTTTACTTTTGTGGGGATGAGACCTTTTTACCAGTCGCTCTGAGAAATTTCCAATGATATCAAACATGTATAATACTGTATCATACTTGTTCACATTAAACCATATAGATTTTGGGTGAATTCTGGAGGAGAGATGGGGTAGAGGCAGTGAAGGGAAAGACATGTAAATTACGGTGATCTTTCGATGATTAACTTGGTGTGATGTTGTCTCGGATGGAGACGCAAAATGCACAAGAGTGAGTTCAGATGTTAATTTCCTTTGTTTTCTCAGGGAGTCCTCGTTCCTCAATCAGACAGTCTGGCATCTGCTAGTTATTCTAGCCTTACATTACAAAGAGACTTTCATCACTGTTGTAAATTACTATGGAAATTAAGCACTCACAGCCCAAATGGTTAACACCTCAGCAAGCTGCCCCACGAGTTTAATGACGAGGGGAGAGGTTGCTTCAGAGTAGCAAGGAGCTGAGTAACATTGTTAATTTCTCTTAAGTTCTTTTTGTTTTTTCTACACTCTTTCATCCAATGTCCAGGTTTACCACAGTAATGACAACTGCCCTCTCTCTTAGGACATTTAGGTTTCTGTTGATTCTCTGTGTTGACCTTAAATGATGCTGCTGCAATCTTTACTCTTGCCTTGACAATAGAGTCTCTTTCCCAAGTAGCTAACTTGTCCAAGTTATTTCGCAGAGTTCCATTAGACCATGTAAGATCTAGGAAAGGTAGTGCATTTCTGTATTCTGGTAAAAGGCCATCAAACCATGTGCGAACTAGTGGTCCGTTATCATCTAGCACCTTCTCTGGAGCCTCAGCTATTCCACTGTATGCTGCAGCTGACTGACAAAATCTTTCAGTGTACTCACAGTTTCATCCTTCTTCTGTACACAGCTGGTGACCTTTGAACAGTCCACTTTTGGTCCAACAATGTTCTTTAACACTCTCAGAACTCCCTCTCTCAATTCATCTTTACTGGCATGTTGAAACTCAGAATTATTTACAGCACTTTCAAAATCAGCTAGAGACATATCATAGAGCCGCATCTTTCTGGACAACTCTCTCCTAAACTCAGAAAAATGTCCATGCACTGATGGCAAACTCTCAGCAAGTATTTCTATGGCTTCAGGTCCTAGAGCGTTACTGACTGCTTGTAACTGCACTATCGGGGTTAGAGATGGAACAGCGTCAACCTCTTTTACCCTACTCTGAGCCTTTTGTCTTGCTTCACACACTTCAGCTAAATTTACATTTTATTCATCAATCCAACATTGCTTTTTTGTGAGACAGGACACTCATTGCAGGACACTGCAATTGTTTGTTCTGTTCTTTTAACTTAGCAATACACTGAGCTTGTTTTTGTGCTAAGTATAAGGTAAACTCTCTGTGGACTTTTATGTTTTTCTTTCTGATACATGCACCCAACACCTTCTTGCATTCTTCAATAGACCATACTTTTTCTGGATCAATACCAAATTTAATCTGACTGACTATTGAGTCCATGTGCTCTCCTAACAATGATTTGAATTCACTGTCCGTCCATGAAGGGGTAGCTAGTCCACCTTTCTCCGTTGTTGGAATCAGTCTAGCATTCCTTCTCAACATTTTGTGATGTTTTCCTGACACAGTAGGACACTTCCAACACCTCCCTGACAAAGCAGAGGGTAACCTAGTTAATATACATCATAATGTATTCAGCCTTCCCTGGCAAGCAGAGGATGAACCTTCTCTGACTACACAGAGGATAAATCACCTTCTCTGGTAAAGCAGAGGATAAATCTTCTCTAACTTTACAGAGGATAAACCTTCTCTAGCAACGTAGAGGATAACTATCATTAACAAAACCCTGCAGCTGTTTGTTAACACTTCTCTGGCGGTGCAGAGGATAACTACATGTACTGGTCTGTAGCGGTTCTTTGGATAGAGTGAAACTCACCAAATCGTGGTTAATGGTTGAGATGGAAAAAAGTCTTGAGTGATTTCAGGTGAAAAGCTCTATCCGGGTCACAGCACCAAAACTGTTGGAAACTCAGAAGCGAAGACCAGGAGACTTGGATGTATCTTCAGCAGGATTCTTTATTGAGAACACGTGCTGTCGGTAGCTGCAGTCATCAAGTCAACTTAAGCAGTAAGACTTTGTAGTTTATGTAGGATTGAAAATAATCAAAGATATTTGATATTTGAAATTGAACAAAGACATTTGCTTCACTGTTTTCAACCCCCATCTTTCTTATCAGAAGGGCCATTTGGAATTCCTAAAGACAAAGAGATGGTGAAGGCCTGTAGGCCAAATGTGTGTCACACCTTCAGTACAGTGGGGGAAGTTTGGTCTGATTGGTCAGTTTGAATGTCTCACATTAGGGTTTCAGTCACATGGTCAAGGAACAGATAAAAAGAAGATGTAACTGTTGCTCTGTCTTTTCTTTAATTCGCTGGCTCTTCTTTTATTCTCTGTCTCTCTTGATTCTCTGGCTCTCTCTCTTCTTGGGGGCCTTCTCTTTGGCTCTTCTCTTCTTTGCGCTCTTCTTCCCTTTGTTTTTCTTTCTCTCTCTCTCTCTCCCTTTCTATCCCTCAGGTAACATTCATGCTGGGTACGATTAATGGTACAAGTTTTTATCATCTCATACATCTATTTTGTAACTATTTTAAGTGTAACCATAACCAGAAATTGTCATTAAATCCTTTCTATTACAAATGATGTGCTAACTAGTTTTGATTTGGTATTGACTTTGAAGTGCTACCTATTGCAATACAATATAGTCACATTCTAGCAACGCTCTCCCACATATTTTGCTATTGTAACTGCGCTTATTTCCGTCGTTGGTATAAGTTGCAGTGGGTGGTAAAGACGAGAAATGTACAGTTTTCTATCCTCTTGCTGATAACGTTTCTTTAGTCATTCGGCAACCCTGCAGCCTGAACCACTGTAGGCGACCTACCCTTACATTTATATACATTTTAGGGGGAGGGATACACACAGTAGAGGCGGAGACAATCTAAACAAAGCATGCAAATGAAGTATCCAGGTAAAGGGACCCACCCCATAGTGTCACCAGTCCTAATCCAATCAGCATAACAGTGTCATTCAAATACATAGGTGCTAATCCAATCGCTCTGACAGTATTGCCCATACCTTCACATTATCATAGAGACAAAAGCACAGCTGTGCCTTGAGCTTGTCATGCCAAATGGTCAGGAAGTGCATAAAGACAAAAGACTAATGTCTCAAAAACCTAAGCTGCCTGACTTGATCTCCTTAGAATGTCATCAATTTTTACCTCAAAATGTAAAACACAATGTACATAACGTTTTCAGTTTATATACTATTACATTGAAACCTAGATATAACAATTTATAAATTTGTAATCCCACAGTTACAAAATCAGAATTGCGTGATATAAAGTCGCAATTGCGAGTTAGAGTCAGAATTGCGTGATAAAGTTGCAATTGCGAGTTATAAAGTCAGAATTGTGTGATATAAAGTCACAATTGCAAGTTATAAAGTCAGAATTGCGTGATATAAAGTCGCAATTGCGTGATATGAAGTCACAATTGCAAGTTATAAAGTCAGAATTGCGTGATATAAAGTCGCAATTGTATCAGATCAAATCAAATCATCTTTATTTATATAGCGCTTTTTACAATGGCAATTGTTTCAAAGCAGCTTCACAGTGGTAACAGGAAAATAATGCAACGGAATTTGATTCGGCTGTACAGCCGCTCTGGAGAAAACGGTTATGTCATCCAGCTCATTTCAATTATCATATAGTGTCAATGCGGGCGGATCAGTAATATAGTTGAAATTTAGGTGTCCCCAACTGAGCAAGCCAAAAGCCAAAGGCGACGGTGGCAAGGAACCAAAACTCCTTCAGGGCCAGAATGGAGAAAAAAACCTTGGGAGAAACCAGGCTCAGTCGGGGTGCCAGTTCTCCTCTGGCCGACGAACAAATAGTGTATGATTATGATTCTGGCAACATTACAGGTCAGAAGTCATATTAGATAAATAGATATTCGTAGGATTATTCGAAAGATTGGAGTTGTCACGCCGGGGACGGGTTTAATGAGGATGTCGTGTCGATGCGGCATTTACAGGGGGGAGTTTAATTGACACTATTGTCTCTACAGACACTTCAGGGATATGGTCGTCATGTCCAGGCTAAGGTCCACCATCTGGTCTGGATACGGCCCGGATCCGGTCGACTGCAGTAAACCTCGGGATAAACAGAGAGACTAACATTAGCGTAGATGCCATTCTTCTTATGATGTAACGAGTACATCAGGTGTTATTAGAAGTGTTCCCGGTTCCGGCTGACCTAGTTAATGCAGCCTAAAACAATCATTTAACTGATTTGAATAATAGAAATTAAAAATGTGTTATGTGTATGCCATAGTAAAGAGATGTGTTTTTAGTCTAGATTTAAACTGACAGAGTGTGTCTGCTTCCCGAACAATGCTAGGAAGACTGTTCCAGAGTTTAGGTGCTAAATAGGAAAAGGATCGACCGCCTGCAGTTGATTTTGATATTCTAGGTATTATCAACTGGCCAGAATTTTGAGACCGCAATAAACGTGATGGAGTATAATGCGTTAAGAGCTCGCTCAAGTACTGGGGCGCTAAACCATTTAGTGCTTTGTAAGTAATCAGCAAGATTTTAAAATGTATACGATGTTTAATAGGGAGCCAATGCAGTGTTGCCAGAACCGGGCTAATATGGTCATACTTCCTGGTTCTAGTAAGAACTCTAGCTGCTGCGTTTTGGACCAGCTGCAGTTTATTTATTAAGCGAGCAGGGCAACCACCCAGTAGAGCATTACAATAATCTAGCCTTGAGGTCATGAACGCATGAACTAACTGTTCAGCATTTTGCATTGAAAGCATGTGCCGTAATTTAGATATATTTTTAAGACGGTAGAATGCAGTTTTACAGATGCTAGAAACGTGGCTTTCAAATGAGAGATTGGTATCAAAGAGCACACCCAGGTTCCTAACTGACGACGAGGACTTGACAGAGCAGCCATCGAGTGTTAGACAGTATTCTAGGTTACTACTTGTGGAGTTTTTTTGTCCAATGATTAAAAATTCAGTTTTTTCTGAATTAAGTTGCAGGAAATTACTAGTCATCCAATTTTTTATATCAGCTATGCATTCTGTTAATCTTGTGAATTGGTAAGTTTCGTCAGGGCGTGAAGAAATATAGAGCTGAGTATCGTCAGCATAACAATGAAAATTAACGCCATGCTTCCTAATAATATCTCCCAGTGGTAGCATGTACAGGGTGAAAAGCAACGGTCCTAGCACTGAGCCCTGCGGTACTCCATACTGAACTTGTGTTCGGTGTGACATCTCTTCATTTACTGCTACAAACTGATAACGGTCAGATAAGTATGATTTAAACCATGCCAATGAAGTTCCACTAATGCCAACATAATTTTCGAGTCTATTCAAAAGAATATTGTGGTCGATAGTATCGAATGCAGCGCTAAGATCGAGTAACACTAATAGAGATATACAACCACGATCGGATGATAAGAGTAAATCATTTGTTACTCTGATGAGAGCAGTCTCAGTACTATGATACGGTCTAAATCCTGACTGGAAATCCTCACAGATACCATTTCTTTCTAAAAAGGAGCATAATTGTTAGGACACTGCCTTTTCTAGTATTTTTGACAGAAAGGGTAGATTTGAGATTGGCCTGTAATTGACTAATTTTGTAGGATCAAGTTGCGTTTTTTTAATAAGTGGTTTAATAATAGCCAACTTAAAAGTTTTCGGTACATATCCTAATGTCAAGGATGAATTAATGATATTAAGGAGAGGATCTATGACCTCTGGAAGCATCTCTTTTAGTAGTTTAGTCGGTATAGGGTCGAGCATACATGTTGTTGATTTTGATGATTTAACGAGTTTAGCCAATTCTTCTTCTCCTATAGCAGTGAATGAATGTAATTTTTCCTCAGTGACACTACAATGCACTGTCTGATGTGATACTGTAGTAGACGGCTGCATGGTTATAATTTTTTTCCTAATATTATCAATCTTACAGGTAAAGAAGTTCATAAAGTCATTACTGCTGTGCTGTTTACAAACATCAGAAGGTGAAGCTTTATCTTTGGTTAATTTAGCCACTGTATCGAATAAATACCTAGGGTTGTGTTTGTTTTCTTCTAAGAGAGTTGAGAAATAAGCAGCTCTAGCAGTTTTTAGGGCCTTTCTGTATGCAATCATGCTCTCTTTCCACGAAATGCGAAAAACTTCTGGTTTTGTTTTCTTCCAGCTGCGCTCCATTTTTCTGGCTGCTGTTTTAAGGGCCCGGGTGTGCTCGTTGTACCACGGCATTGGACTATTTTCTTTAATCTTCTTTAAGCGCCGGGGAGCAACTGTGTCTAAAGTGCTGGAAAAGAGAGAGTCAATAGTTTCTGTTGCAACATCGAGTTCCTCTAGGCTATCTGGGATGCTGAGGAGATGAAACTGATGAGGAAGATTATTTACAAAGAAATATTTAGTCGCAGCAGTGATAGTCCTGCCATATTTAAAGCGAGGGGACGGCTTTGCAGCCTTAGCTAAATTAAGTGTACATGATACTAGGTAATGATCTGAGATGTCATCGCTCTGCTGCAGAATTTCAATGGTATCAACATTTATTCCATGTGACAGTATTAGGTCTAACGTATGATTACGGCGATGAGTGGGTCCTGACACGTGTTGCCTTACTCCAATAGAGTTTAGAATGTCTCTAAATGCCAATCCCAGTGCGTCTTTTTCATTGTCTACATGGATATTAAAATCACCAACAATTAGGACTTTATCTGCAGCCAGTACTAACTCTGATAGAAAATCAGCAAATTCTCTGGTAAAGTCTGTATGGTGCCCTGGTGGCCTATATACAGTAGCCAGCACAAATGTCAAACGGGATTTATCGATTTCACTACATAACGTTACATAAAGCACCAAAACTTCAAAGGAATTATATTTGAAACTAGACTTGTGAGTAATACCGAAGATATTATTATAAATTACAGCAACACCTCCCCCTTTAGGCGGCTCGTGTTTATAACAATAATCTTGGGGGGTGGACTCATTTAAAGTAATGTAATCGTCAGGTTTTAGCCAGGTTTCTGTCAAACACAGCACATCTAGGTTATGATCTGTAATCATATCATTAACAATAAGCGCTTTTGAGGAAAGGGATCGAATATTCAGCAACCCGAGCTTTATCATTTGATCATCTGTATTATATCTGTTGTTTATTTGTTGGACATCAATTAAATTTTTACCGTTGAATGGTTTTGATGGTTTTTTGTATTTACTAATTCGTGGAACAGACACAGTCTCTATGTGATAATATCTAGGTGAAAGAGTCTCTATGTGCTGGGATTTATCTGACTTCTGTGACGTGAGACAGCTAGCAGGCGGTCGGGTAAGCCAGTCCGTCTGCTTCCTGACCTGGGCCCCAGTTAGTCAAGGTTTAGCTCTAAGACTATGTGCCAAATTACTAGAGAGAAGAGCGGCACCATCCCAGGAAGGATGAATACCATCTTTTTTCAACAGGTCAGGTCTGCCCCAAAAGCTTTTCCAATTGTCTATGAACCCTATGTTATTTTGCGGACACCACTTAGACAACCAGCCATTGAGTGATGATAGTCTGCTAAGTATCTCATCACTCCTTTTAACGGGGAGGGGACCAGAGCAAAAAACGTCATCTGCCATCGTACTTGCGAGTTTACACACCTCTTTAATGTTAATTTTGGTGATCTCCGACTGGCGAAGTCGAACATCATTTGTGCCGACGTGAATAATAATCTTAGAGAATTTACGATTAGCATTAGCCAGCACTTTTAAATTTGCTAAAATTGTAAGTTATAAAGTCAGAATTGTGTGATATAAAGTTGCAATTGTGAGTTATAAAGTCAGAATTGCGTGATATAAAGTCACAATTGCAAGTTATAAAGTCAGAATTGCGTGATATAAAGTTGCAATTGCGAGTTATAAAGTCAGAATTGCATGTTATAAAGTCGCAATTGCGTGATATAAAGTCAGAATTGCATGTTATAAAGTCAGAATTGCGTGATATAAAGTTGCAATTGCGAGTTATAAAGTCAGAATTGCGTGATATAAAGTTGCAATTGCGAGTTATAAAGTCAGAATTGTGTGATATAAAGTTGCAATTGTGAGTTATAAAGTCAGAATTGCGTGATATAAAGTCGCAATTGCGTGATATAAAGTTGCAATTGCGGAATATAAAGTCGCAATTGCGTGATATAAAGTCGCAATTGCGGAATATAAAGTCGCAATTGCGTGATATAAAGTTGCAATTGCGAGTTATAAAGTCAGAATTGCATGTTATAAAGTCAGAATTGCGTGATATAAAGTTGCAATTGCGAGTTATATAGTCAGAATTGTGTGATATAAAGTTGCAATTGTGAGTTATAAAGTCAGAATTGCGTGATATAAAGTCGCAATTGCAAGTTATAAAGTCAGAATTGCGTGATATAAAGTTGCAATTGCGAGTTATAAAGTCAGAATTGCATGTTATAAAGTCAGAATTGCATGATATAAAGTTGCAATTGTGAGTTATAAAGTCAGAATTGCGTGATATAAAGTCGCAATTGCGTGATATAAAGTCAGAATTGCATGTTATAAAGTCAGAATTGCGTGATATAAAGTTGCAATTGCGAGTTATAAAGTCAGAATTGCGTGATATAAAGTCGCAATTGCGTGATATAAAGTTGCAATTGTGAGTTATTGTCAGAATTGCATGATATAAAGTCGCAATTGCGTGATATAAAGTCGCAATTGCGTGATATAAAGTCGCAATTGCGTGATATAAAGTCGCAATTGCATGATATAAAGTTGCAATTGCGAGTTATAAAGTCAGAATTGTGTGATATAAAGTTGCAATTGCGAGTTATAAAGTCAGAATTGCGTGATATAAAGTTGCAATTGTGAGTTATAAAGTCAGAATTGCGTGATATGAAGTCGCAATTGCGAGTTATAAAGTCAGAATTGCGTGATATAAAGTTGCAATTGCGAGATATAAACTCGCAAATTCTGACTTTTTTTTCTCACAATTGTGAGTTTATATCTCGCAATTCTGACTTTTTTCAGAATTTAATAAATTCCATAATGAATAAATGTAAACACAATTATCAAATAATGAGTCAATAAGATACTGCATGACTATAAATAAACAATTTATATTAACAATTTATAATCCCAGTGGAAATTAAAAGTCGAGCGCAAAGTGGAATACAGTATTTTTCGCAGTATGGTCTGCTGTATACTGGACATTTTTTCAAACGTATGTACAGTACATACAAAGCATACTACAGTATATACTGCAGCATATTCCTTACAACATGCTGCGTGATGTTTCAGAATCAGTTTTTTTTGTTTCCCGATTTCCTTTATTAGAGCTGGCAAAAGTGGTTTTGATCATACACAGTCAAATATTCACTTTAAACATAATTACTTGCTTTTTTTGTGTAATCATGTGAAATTAATTGAAGCATATCGAAGAATTCAGGAGAAACTTGACCAAGTCATTACATTTAATTAACTTTTAAACTGGGCTGTCACTGTGGAGGACTACATAATTAGCGACAAATTAGGCCAAAGTGCTGTAGAAAAATCATCCAAGTGACCTGAAAGGAAGTAAATTCACTCTAAACTGCCAGTCAGTGCAGAATCATGGAATACGTTACAATTACAATAATAATGGATTTTAGCAATACATGCTATAATTATAATAATGATGCACTCTGGAAATACCTTAGATAAATGGGATTCATGTGAGGTCTAAGTCACAATTAGAACCTCCTATCATGCGTGATAAATATTCATGAATAATTCATTGGCTACAATAATTATCGGTTGACAATGCAGAGGTTCGGGTGGGGTTAACTGATGCAACCATGGTTACAGATGCTTTAATTGTCAGGGTTTTCTCTCCGCTGTTGACTTTTGAAATGGCTTGGTCTGCATTTTCCCCCCGAAAGTTTTGTCTTCCAAAGTCAAACTGAAATTTTACATTCAGTCGAGTATGGAATGTGGGTGGTAGCGTATGACGATTAAGGCTTGGAAGTGGAAAGTTGCCAATTTGAGCCCTGCAAAGAAACAAGCAAAGCACCAGGGAAGCAGTCTCTGGAATAGGTGTACTGTAAGTTGCATTGGATAAAAGCGTCTCCTTAATGACTACTTTCTTAAAAGAGGGTGGTACCTGTAGTCATTGAGGTATAACATGGTCTGCATCTTTAAGTATGTAGCTTTAAGTATGTAATTCAGTAGTCTTGCAGTGAGCTAAGAATAGTTTTGGAACTCTATTACCTTTTCAAGTCTTTGAGTCGTCATTGACATGCTGCTGTGTATAGTGAGCAGGAATACTATCTATTCCATAATCTATTCTAGCCATTAGTGCCACTCATGAAATCATTTCCTCTGTGGGGTTGCCATGGTTGCCGGCCTTCAACATAGCACATGTTAACAGTTGTCACAATAACACACCTAATTTTCCAATTTTACCATGGAGTCATGAAAAAATGCTTTTTTAAAAATTCAAAAACTGGTAACACTTGAACAGTCTAACCTAACAGTTTACTAATACTCTAATGTGAGTTAGTTGACATGTAGTTGCAAAGTTAGTAAAATGTCTAAAGTGGACTATCAAGATAAATTGTTACCTAAAGATTTTACAATATTCGGAGAATAAATTTTACTTCAGTATCCAATACAGTATCATATAAAATAACACGTAAGGGTGTATAATGTCCTTGATCATTATCTCAAAATAAACTCAGCCAGGGTGATTAAGACAATCACTTATTTTGCAATTATGACTACATGTATGTTATCTCACATATTATAGTGCTAATAAATAAATTAAAATAAATAAATAAAATTGGCCCAAAAAATATTGATTTATTGATTTAAGTTTAAATATCCTGGTCAACCTTTGTTTTTTGTTTTTTTTGCAATAATGTCTGGCTGTCTGTACATTATCCCTCTTATTATACACACCCACTTATCAAATAAATAAATGAACTGGACATGAAATATTGATTTGAGTTTAAATCATTCTTTAGCTTACTCGTAGAGAGTGGTCAGTTATATGGTGCTGGCCAGGACATCGTCATTACTCATTATTCAGAAATATTTGACTGCTGAATGCAGTGATTGACCAATCAGAATCAAGTGTTCCAGAAAACTGTGTATTAATACTGTAAATACTGTAGATATTTCCAGTTTATGTTAGTAAAGATTCAGGTAACAGTTTATTTTAAGCCAATGTAGTTACATAGTAATAACATTAAATTATGCATAAACTAACCCTAACCTAAACCCTAACTTTTACCCTATAAGTGCATTTAGTTAATTCATATTACTCAGTATTTATTTGTGTAATTACACTGTAACAACATAGATAGTGTAACCAAGATTCATAAGCAAATGTTAACCCTTAACTGCATTAATGTTTCACCAATCATTGTTACATATTCGGGTCTTTAGCGACCCGGATCTATATCTAACACGGATGGATCTCTACCTGTCGCAATAATATAAAACTCTCCTGATATTAGAGTAACAATTACAGAAGAATAAAATAAAGCATTTTGTTACCTTTTGGAGCTTAGAAGGGTTCAGTTTGAGCAGATGTTTTATATCATCATCACTGTCCTCGTCAGAGATCATTTCCCAGTACATTCAGCATCTGGCTCATAAACACATTCTCAAAACTATCATTTTCAACATCTTCAAATCAAAAGTTTGATCGCTGACAGCTTCTTCACCAGATCCACCATCAAGTGACAGTGACACTAATATTTGATTGCGTTCAGTACTTGCTCTGCAGTAAATCACTGAGCCATTTCAAGTTTTGCTGATGATACTTCCTGTTCTTTTGTTTTCTGCCTGCGGTAACTATGAGTGAAACGTCACTTCATCATTGTGTATCAGACATTGATACATCCACTTGTGGAATAAAGGTGAATTGCACTTAATCAGTCATCAAAGATTCAATTATTGTTGTGCAGAAAATGCATACATACAAACATATAATATACATATAATATACTTACACTGTTACACACCTTGGGTCATTAGCGACCCTATAGACATTTTTACACAAAAATTAATTGGAAAACAGGCCTTTTATTTATATATATATATATATATATATATATGTTTTTAATGAATTGATTGAGCAATACTAAGAAGGTTGATGTCTAACTTTAAAAAAATGAATGAGGAGGAGGGAAGTGAATGACGTCCTGGGTCACTAAACACCCGAGGTATGGGTTAACTAAGAGAAATTGGCCCTTATCCATATTTTATTTTCTCAAGTTTATTGGTTCAGTTTAGGTTGCAAATCAATTAATAAATACAAACTGTATACATTAAGTTTAATAAATTTTATATAGACAGCTGACATTTCTTTGCATCAATAAATTTCTCTCTACAACCATGTATGTTTTGCATAGAATATGCGAGGATTTTCATCATTACCTCAAAAAAATAAATAAAATAAAACTACAGAAAAGAAGTTAAATGAGTTTCCAGTCATCACAAAATGTCAAACAAAAGTTTAATGTCACTGCAAAGTGGCCAACAAAAGTCTGATAGACCAAATACAGGATAAAATTCTGCACACCATTTTGAAGAAAAATAAAATAAGTGAGCCCCAGCTTCAGCTGAAGGCATATAGTTTTGTAATATTAGCTGTTTATGTAATCAAATTCTCAGTTTTATTTACACAAATGTATACATGTGGGAGGCTCATCCAGTATAGCTGTCACACATTGAAAGCTAGGTTACGCTAGAGCTGATGTGTTGTTTTATTATCAAAAAATATATGAAACATTTTGTGCTCCTCGTACAAAATCGTACATACACGTTGTTCTGAAGTAACGTCTGGGAGAAGAGAGGAAACTAAATGCTATATATTTTCCTGAACACTCAATTGGCTGTTGATAAAACCTTTATTTAGCACAAAAATTCATCAAACAATATAATGAGCACATCAAACAACAGAAGTATCCGTCCTAAAGTCCTGCTTTTAGTTGAGTCATTCAATAAAGGGGGAAAATCAATCAAATGTAACATATAGTACACTTAATGTTTTTGCTCTAACCTCATCAAATGATGTCACTGGTGTCCGTCTTTAAGTATCAAGCAAGAGTTTATTACAATAGCAATCAAGCACACACACCACACTACACTATCAAATTTCAAATTCTCCTGAAAAATCAAAAGAGAATGAATATGATTAAGCCCTTCTGTGATGCTGTGTTGTTCCCTACAGAGTTCCCTGTGTTCCTGTCTCCTTTCACTACCCATAGCATTTAGTATGTTAATTGGATGTCAACAATTGCTGGGGGCTTCAGCTTTTAAACACAGCTGTCACTCCTCATTGCTTCAGATATAGTGGGCAAGTAGCAATGAATTACAGTGAGAATCACTTAAATTATATCAAGGGATTTTCTTCATATTTCAGTGGAATATTACCCATTGGAGTGTGAAATGTAGTTACACAAGAGACAAGATTCAGTGTTTCATAAGGTCAGTTGAGATCTATATTAAAAACAAAATCTTAGCTACTCTCTGAGTTAGTTACTACATTTGAATTTGAACTTTGCGGGCGTTAAAAAAAAAAATTCTATATAGTGTGAATGTGGGGAGTATGAATAAAATTCAGACATACTATATCCGCCATGTTGTTACTATCATCGTCAGTTGCGTCGCTTCACTGCCTTCACAAATCCTCTCCCGTGGCATCATGGGATAGTAAAGTGTCAATCGAATGCACACTTCAGAATCTCACAGGAAGTAGTAGGTCATCCGGGTACTTTTCGCCTTCTGTTTTTGAATACTATGAATTCGGACATACTACTTGTTTGGCGTACTGTTTTTTGCAAACTATATAGAAGGAAAGTATTACATTTCGGATGCAGTGAATATGTTTTTTTGCATTTGCATTCTGGCATATGGTGTATACTATATTGTATACACACTACTGTTCAAAAGATTTCAGTAAGGGTCAGTAAGATTTTTGGTAACACTTTATTTTTAAACCTTTATTTGGTTACACTTTATTTGGTAACACTTTATTTTACAGTGTCATTGTTGCATATGTTACATGTAGTTACTATAGTAATAACTATAAATTAAGCATAATTATAGTAAGTATATGTAGTAACTTAATATTACTCAATACTAATTGTAATAAAGACACCTTAAAATAAAGTCTAACCCTTTATGTTAAGGTGACGTAGTTACATTGTACTTACTCTAAGTAATATTAATTAACTACATGTACTTACTATAGAGTTATGGTTATGGTTTGGTTTAGTTACTTGTAATTGTGCCTAATTTACTGTTATTACTATAGTAAATACATATAGTAGCCTAACGTGTAACTATGTCTTTGTTACACTGTAATTATACATTTAAGTACTGAGTAATATTAAGTAACTACATGTGAAGAGTTCAGATGCAAAAGCCGCTAAACGCCACCTCCGTCAAAAATGAAATAATCATATTGAGCGAATGCTCTCCGCACATAGTACAAGTTCATCAAATGCTTTCGCTTCAAATCCGCTAATTCCTAGCGTCAGCCCATTCAGAAATACCGTTGGCAGAAACCGCTAAACGCCACTTCCCAAGTCCACAGAAACCAATCAGAAGACGCGAATCGAATGATATGATTTCAAGATGAATGACGCCGTGCGTATGAACCGGCTTTTAATTGGCGAGCTGCAAGGTTTTATCATGTTTTGTCCATCGTTACAGTGGCAATGACAGGATTTCGCAAGTAGTAAGTAATCACAACAGTGTTCCTAAACTCTGACAGAAATGGACGTGGAAGTCACTTGCATCACAGCATTGTTACATTTTGAATTCTGCTTGCCTCATTTGCAATGTTTCTAGCTGCATCTTTAATGATTTTGCAATTCTTTACTGTCTTGTTGTCTAAAGAGGTGGACTTAGAGGTTTTTGCAAAAAAAAGCACACATGGACAGTTGAATTGACTAAAGTGACATTTTTGAAAATAAGGCATTTCAGTGACTGAGTAATAAGCTTTTCATTGCCATTAAAGTGAAATTACTGAACCTAGGAACATAGGAGCCTGATAAAAAAAAAATGCTAATTTAAAAGAAAACATGTCAGACGGATTTAGAGGTTTTTACATCTGAACTCTTCATGTACTAACTATAGGGTTAGGATTAGAGTTTGGTTTGGTTGAGGGTTAGTTGCATGTAATTATGCATAATTTATAGTTATTACTATAGTAACTACATGTAACATATGTACCAATGACACTGTAAAATAAAGTGTTACCATAAAGTGTTACCGTTTATTTTACGGTCATGTTTCGCATATACTACATACTATGTACTTATTGTAGTAATGACACTAACTGGGTAATAACTAGATACTAACCTTGAATCTACCCCTAAACCTAACCTTAACCCATGTAGTTACCTTACATTACTCAGTATTTTCTTTGGTAAGTACACTGTAAGTACATTGAAAGTGCACATACTGTAAAATAAAGTGATAATTGTAAGTTACAATGTACATATTGTGTTGATGTATTGCAAAACATTTTTGCTGCTATTGAGGTGGGATACGGGTAAGGGTAGGGCCAGGATTGGTGTTATGGGTAGGTTTAAAGGTGCGTTACGATCTAAGGGAAGGGTCAACTGTGTAATTATAGATGTAATTACAGAAATTAATTACAGCTGTAGTTACATGCAGGTATTTTTTATATTTTTATAAAAACGTGCATGTACACAATAAGTGCATTGTATCAAATGGTTAATTTAAATATTAGTAGTACATATAGCAGATAAAGACCCTTAATATAAAGTGGGACCAGAAAAACAAAACTTCTGAACAGTAGTGTATATAAACTAAAATAAACTAGCCAAATCAGCCAATTCCTCTTTCACTCTTGGGAATTGGGAAGTGTGAACTTTCAGTTCATTTTCAACAGCTTTGTTACATGACAGCTTTGCTTTTTGGTTTGGGTGTCTTGGTTTGTTTAACACATTTTATTGTTCAATTATAGAGAAAGAACAAAAGTCACACAAAAACATCCACACATCAAGAAAGTGTTTTTCCCCCAACTCAACTTTTCTTCATTCTGTGCCAAACCAAAAACAAAAGAATCTGAAACTAATTCAGAAATGGTCTCTTCATCTTTCCAAATTAAAGAGGAAATCAGCGCTTAATGTGGGTTTCTCTACATTTTTTTATGCAATTAAAAAAGTTGATCTGTGGGAGCAAAAGGCAAGTAACTTAAATGCAAGTCTCCTTGTCTAAATAAAAGTCAGTGGGGTGTGCTTCTTGCCACGAGTGCATTGTATTAAGGCACAGGCGCTGTTCTCCTTTTTGAACAGAGTGGGTGCACGGGTTCCATCCCAGTGCAAGCACAGTTTGGGTTCAGGTGATCACCGTCATGAGAGGTGTCCCAGATGGAGGACTGTCGATGTAGGACTTGAGTAATAATACAAAATGTGATGTTACAAATAGTTTTGACCTCAAAACAGAAGAAAAGCACAAGATAAAGCACCCACTGTATTTTCCTCAGCAAAAAAATGTATAGATTCTGATTGAAAATGAGGACGCTAATGAGTAAAAGCGAGGATCTGAATGTCAAAATCCATCTAAAAGTATGGATCTGATTGGCGACTGTCATGATGTGTCGAATGGTTTTCTGGTGATCACCTTGAAAGTTTCTGGTTCAAACATTGTTTTACAAAATATTTTCACGAATCTTGAGGAAATCCTTTTCGGTTCTTGTTGGATTCTTCAAGAGGAACGAGTCCTCTGTATGTACGAGTGTAATGTAGTGTGTTTGCAAGTGAGTTTGTGAGTATCTAGAGGCATAAGTTGCTGCTGATCTGGCAAGTGGAGCCAGTTCCTGCTTGTGATAAGAAGAGTTTTCCATTGGGACAGACACACACCTCAAAGACAGTCTGTCTAGTTCCAGAGGGGGAGGCTTTTCCCTCCGGCAGACGTAGGAGTTTGATTTTCCTGGCATCCAAGCTGATCTAAAGAGAGAGAGAGGAGAGGATCTGAAGTTTATTTCACTGTTTCACATAAGAGCTATTTTAAATAAACATACCTTCAAACGGTTTATGTCACTTTCCATGAACAAGGTACAATGTAGGTCCTTTTTTGTCAACCTCAGAGGCCTTTATTGTACATTCTTTGTTTTAATGTTACTTTTTAAAGCCTGTTAGTAAAACTTGGGACATGTCTAAAAAGTATGATTTTGTTATTTTGCAGCAGTGAACATTTAAATCAACATTAAAATGAAATAATAAACTTTGGGATGTTATGGTGGTTTATAGTCAGAGATAAATCTATTTTCCATAAAATAAAGGGGAAAAACGGGGAGAAATAAAAAAAAAAAAACTGTAAAAAGTGATCAGTTAAAAACTTCATGCGCAATTGAAAAAAATAAGTTATGTGGAATTGTCAAGTTTTTTTTTTTCAATTCAATTTAAATTTTCAATTAAGCATGAAGTTTATTACTTAATGTTAAGGCAACAGATTTCCTCTTTTTTTAAGGTTAAGACAACTGATCACTTTTATTATAGTTTTTGTTAATAAAATTAGATAATACATGAAATATTTTACTACAAAGAATATCATTGTCATAACTACGTTAAAAGTTTGGAGTGATTAAGATTTGTTAATGTTTTAGAAAGTAGACTCTTATATGCTCATCATGGCTGCATTTTTTTAATCAAAATACAGTAAAACAGTAATGTAGGAGCCATATATTTATTTGTGTATGGTGTTTATTCAGTTTATTTTAAGTATTATATTTAACTTTTCTTAAAATGTATTTCTTTATTTAAATTTATTTTTTTATTTAACAATTATTTATGTTGATTTGAGTTTGTGCTCCCTCTGTAGGTAAAATGGTAACAATGCACAGGTGCACTATAAGTGAATGAAGGAGTACAGACCAATCAGCCGGTGGGGAGCGAGCAGAAACAATCATTGACCGTGCTCGCACACTCAAAGACACAAAGAAACTCATGGACTTTGTTTTAAGTTTATTTTGCCTGTTTGCATGTATTTTTGTTGGAAATAAATACAAACCCGATTCCAAAAAAGTTGGGACACTGTACAAATTGTGAATAAAAACAGAATGCAATGATGTGGAAGTTTCAAATTTCAATATTTTATTCAGAATACAACATAGATGACATATCAAATGTTTAAACTGAGAAAATGTATAATTTTAAGGGAAAAATAAGTTGATTTTAAATTTCATGGCATCAACACATCTCAAAAAAGTTGGGACAAGGCCATGTTTACCACTGTGTGGCATCCCCTCTTCTTTTTATAACAGTCTGCAAACGTCTGGGGACTGAGGAGACAAGTTGCTCAAGTTTAGGAATAGGAATGTTGTCCCATTCTTGTCTAATACAGGCTTCTAGTTGCTCAACTGTCTTAGGTCTTCTTTGTCGCATCTTCCTCTTTATGATGCGCCAAATGTTTTCTATGGGTGAGAGATCTGGACTGCAGGCTGGCCATTTCAGTACCCGGATCCTTCTTCTACGCAGCCATGATGTTGTAATTGATGCAGTATGTGGTCTGGCATTGTCATGTTGGAAAATGCAAGGTCTTCCCTGAAAGAGACGACGTCTGGATGGGAGCATATGTTGTTCTAGAACTTGGATATACCTTTCAGCATTGATGGTGGCTTTCCAGATGTGTAAACTGCCCATGCCACACACACTCATGCAACCCCATACCATCAGAGATGCAGGCTTCTGAACTGAGCGCTGATAACAACTTGGGTTGTCCTTGTCCTCTTTAGTCCGGATGACATGGTGTCCCAGTTTTCCAAAAAGAACTTCAAATTTTGATTCGTCTGACCACAGAACAGTTTTCCACTTTGCCACAGTCCATTTTAAATGAGCCTTGGCCCAGAGAAAACGCCTGCACTTCTGGATCATGTTTAGATATGGCTTCTTTTTTGACCTATAGAGTTTTAGCCGGCAACGGCGAATGGCACGGTGGATTGTGTTCGCCGACAATGTTTTCTGGAAGTATTCCTGAGCCCATGTTGTGATTTCCATTACAGTAGCATTCCTGTATGTGATGCAGTGCCGTCTAAGGGCCCGAAGATCACGGGCATCCAGTATGGTTTTCCGGCCTTGACCCTTACGCACAGAGATTGTTCCAGATTCTCTGAATCTTTGGATGATATTATGCACTGTAGATGATGATAACTTCAAACTCTTTGCAATTTTTCTCTGAGAAACTCCTTTCTGATATTGCTCCACTATTTTTCGCCGCAGCATTGGGGGAATTGGTGATCCTCTGCCCATCTTGACTTCTGAGAGACACTGCCACTCTGAGAGGCTCTTTTTATACCCAATCATGTTGCCAATTGACCTAATAAGTTGCAAATTGGTCCTCCAGCTGTTCCTTATATGTACATTTAATTTTTCCGGCCTCTTATTGCTACCTGTCCCAACTTTTTTGGAATGTGTAGCTCTCATGAAATCCAAAATGAGCCAATATTTGGCATGACATTTCAAAATGTCTCACTTTCAACATTTGATATGTTATCTATATTCTATTGTGAATAAAATATAAGTTTATGAGATTTGTAAATTATTGCATTCCTTTTTTATTCACAATTTGTACAGTGTCCCAACTTTTTTGGAATCGGGTTTGTAACAAGAGAAGCTTTAACATTGACGAAAGCGAGTGTTGTTTGATCATGAGTCAAGAGGAAGCTCCCGACTGTCTCATGGATTGAAGTTTGCCAGAACAAAGTGTCAATGATTATGCTATGGATTATTGAATAATGTGAGATGGCGACATGGAGAAAGCAGCCATGATAAGACGAAGGTATGGCTATGTGTCTTCAAAGCAATGTGTTTATCAGCTGAAGTGTTGTGGAACAACGAACCAACAAGCATATGAATGTTCTGTTTGAAACTTTTGTGTTTACGCATGTAAATTAGGCCTAAATTATGGCCATGAAATATGAACTTTTGATTGATGTGTGAAGATAATTGAACAGCCAGTGAGAATGACTGATGCGGACACTGATTTAAACACCGGTTTATCCGGTAAGGATCTCAAAGAAGAGGTGTTGCTAATGCGCGCACAGAGCCGGCAAGCTGTCGCACATCACAAGAAGAATGAATATCATTGAGACTTTAATGACTGATACGGAACATGTTGATGAAGTAAAAGTAAATATGGTGAAATTTGATGGAATGCTTGACGAATTCAAGTCCATACAGAGTGAATATGCTGAAAAATTGAAGATATGAGAAACCGGTATCAAATTGATGTATTCTGTTCTAATGTGACGAAATGGATTTTAAGCCTTGAAAAATCAGAACTGGCTAGCAGTCTGGTGTGGAACCAAGAAGTATCTGTGATATTGATAATGATGACAAAGTCTCAGTAGCCAAGTCAGTATGCAGCAGCAGGTCTAGTGGATCTAGAAGATCAAGATCAAGCTCCAGTGTGTCATCCACAATATCAACACGTATCTGTGCAGAAGCAGAGAGAGCAGCGCTACTGGCAAAGGAAAAAACATGCTTTAGAAGCAGAATTAAAGAAACTGGATCAGGAAAGAGAAAAGTTCAGGAAAAAGAAAGAGATGTTGGAAATTCAAGCAGAAATATCTGCCAACACAGCAAAGATTGAATATCTGAGAGGTGCTGATGATCTTAAGGAAAACAGTGGCATGATGGCATGAATGCTTATATGGACGAGCGATTGGATCAAACATTTTATAAATCTCGAGTTGTACACCTCAAAGATGGTAGTAATGTGCAATCTCTCACCTTAAATGCAAGTCAAAATCAGTCTGATGTTGGAATGAGTAGTGTGGATCAGACCCAGGATCAGCAAAGCCCTCATCACAGGCTGAAAGCTACACAAGTTATTTCCCAAAGTTCACAACAAAGTCACCAAATTAGTTCTTCGCCAAACTCATCGCAAGAACCAGACAAATTCTGTGGTATTATTCAAAGGCAAAATGATTTAACTGAGAGTCTGGTAAGGCAGAACATTTTGTCTAGCTTACCGAAATGTGACATCCAAGTTTTTGATGGAGACATTCTTAAGTACAGTTCATTTCCTTGAATGACCTTTTATTGGCAGAAAAGGCAATTGTGATGTACTGTCAAAGACAAGTATATGAAGATGAGATTTCAAAGCTTGGAAGTGCCTCATCCATTGGAAAACGGATGAATAGATGTAGTAGCCTGTGGGACCCCGTATTGGAAGACGGAGCTTTAAGAGTTGGAGGTCGGCTGAGTAAGTCTGCAATGCCAGACGAAATCAAACATCCAATCATTCTTCCAAAGAACCTCCATATTTCCACGTTGATTCTGCAAGATATACATGAACGAATTGGACATGGTGGTAGAAATCACATTCTATCACAACTTAGGAAAAGATACTGGATCATAAATGCCAGTTCCGTAGTTCGTAAAATTATATCAAAATGTGTAACGTAGACGCATGAAAGGACGTATTGGAGAACAAAAGATGGGTGATTTACCAGCAGAAAGACTGCATGCTGATCTTCCACCCTTCAGCAACGCCGGAGTTGATTACTTCGGACCTTTTGAAACAAAGCAAGGACGAAGTGTTGTTAAGAGATATGGTGTAATTTTCACCTGTATGTCTAGTAGAGCTGTGCATTTAGAAGTCGCCTACACTTTAGACACTGACTCCTGCATCAATGCCTTGAGACGATTTATCAGCAGAAGGGATCAAGTTCAACATATTCGCTCTGATAATGGAACTAACTTAGTTGGTGCTAAAAGAGAACTGCAAGATGCTATCACAGCATGGAATCAAAATAAGATTAACAATGCTATGCTTCAGAAAGGAGTTCAATGGAGTTTTAATCCTCCAACAGCCTCACATCACGGAGGGGTCTGGGAAAGACTTATACGTATGGTGAGATAAGTCCTCTTTTCTATTCTGCGTCAGCAAAATCTGGAGGATGAAAAACTGCAGACACTTTTTGTCCATTTTGAATAGTCGGCCTATAACAACAGTGTCTGAGGACTACCAAGACCTTGAAGCACTGACTCCTAACCACATCCTATTGCTTAAGTCCAATCCACTACTTCCACCCGGATTGTTTCAAAAAAGTGATATATACATCAAGCGCAGATGGAAGCATGTACAGTATCAGATCTGTTCTGGAAAAGGTGGACTAAAGAATACTTACCTTTACTCCAGGAAAGGCAAAAGTGGACCAAAGTCAAGCCTGACCTTCAGAAAGAAGATATAGCATTGATTGTGGACAGTTCAGCACCCCGTGGTTCCTGGCCTCTAGGGAGAGTGGTGGAAGTTTTACCTGATGCTAAAGGATTAGTGAGAATTGTAAAAGTGAAGACAAAGACTGGTGTATTGGAGAGACCCATTACAAAACTTTGCTTGTTACTGGAAAATTATGTAACGTGATTGGAACGTTTGGATGCTTGCACACAGTGATTGGACAGACTTAGATAAGTATTCCTACTTTTTGTTTAAAATATTGTTGAATAGAAATATTGGCTCCTTATTTAGTCGCATAATGTAATTGTAATTGTATACTTATAATTAGGGGCCGGTGTGTAGGAGCCGTATATTTATTTGTGTATGGTGTTTATTCAATTTAATTTAAGTATTATATTTAACTTTTCTTAAAACGTATTTCTTTATTTAAATTCATTTTTTTATTTAACAATTATTTATGCTGATTTGAGTTTGTGCTCCCTCTGTAGGTAAAATGGTAACAATGCACAGGTGCACTATAAGTGAATGAAGGAGTACAGACCAATCAGCCGGTGGGGAGCGAGCAGAAACAATCATTGACCGTGCTCGCACACTCAAAGACACAAAGAAACTCATGGACTTAGATTTTGCCAGTTTGCATGTATTTTTGTTGGAATTTAACATTGACAAAAGCGAGTGTTGTTTGATCATGAGTCAAGAGGAAGCTCCCGACTGTCTTGTGGATTGAAGTTTGCCAGAACAAGTAATATTGTGAAATATTATTACAATTTTAAATAACTGTGAATAAATGTGAATATACTTTAAAATGTAATTTATTCATGTGATGGTAAAGCTGAATTTTCAGCATCATTACTCCAGTCTTCAGGGTCACATGATACTTCAGAGAATTTGAGACTTCTTTCAAAAAATAAAAAACATAATTATTCCAAACTTTTGACCAGTAGTGCATGTTGACATGATTTTATGACATTATGACTTTAATTGTTGGAAACAGAAAAGAAGGTCAAGACCTTTGAGGTGAACAGGACAAAATCATTATTTTAAGAGCGATACAGAAATTTGATGTGAGATACATTTCATGCTACATTAACTTTATGTTACTGTTGATAATAGTGTACCATATTCATAGAAAGTGCCTTCTATAATGCTAAGATTAGTTCCATGTTCATTTTTCTCTTTAGAACTCTCAATTTGTAGGCCCAAAAAAGACCAGCACTGTCATTTTATTGAACAAAATATTCCATCTCGCAGCCTGTTCATCCAAGTCAAGTCCTCTAACCTCCTACATCCAACCAATCGAAGCAGTTTCAGTGACATAAGCACTCCAGTAAGTCTTGCTAAGACACACTTTTAGCCCTTTACCCGAGCTGCACCTTTCTCATTTCTCACTTTCTATTTTTCATGGGACCCTTGAGAAAGCATGTATTACCAAGGCTGGGAGAGGAGCTAGTCAAGGTATAAAAAGCTAAGAGGAGTCATTACTGACAGCCTCAAGGAAGCATTCCCGTCAAATGACCTGAAACACTTTTTAAGCAGGGGTCTCAGCTGACTTCCCCAGACATCTGCTACCGAGCAAATTCGAGTGAGGGAGGGCTTTTCCCCCTCTCTGAGGTGGCTAATGCGCAAACCTCCAGTCTAATTGTGGCGGAACTGTCAAGGGGGCAGTTGGGCCGGTTGAGGTGTCCGTTTCTCCTGGTAAAAAAGGAGCGATGAATGAAAGTGCTGAGGGGTACTGGAGTGGAATATGCGACAGACGGGAGAAAGTCAAGAAAGCATAACCTGAAACTATGAGGGCTGATTGAAGCCCGGTTCCTTTGACCTCACTGGGACTCGTTTATCTATTAATTTGCAAGTCAAATGGCACAACCCAGGGGTGTAGCAATTATTATAAATAGGGGACATGTCCCCCATCACTCTTTTAGAAATTTCTGCATTGGTTCTAATACCTTTTTTCTTTTTTTGTTTTCGCGAGTGCAGGGATAATTCTGACATTTTGCTCATTTATTCAAAAAATGTTTCTGGTAAAGCTACAAAATCAGAAACCAACACAAAAGAACACAATGACTACGTTTACAATAATGTGTTTTTTTTTAAAGCACGTAATTGCAGTAAGATGTTTGCCTGACACAAGCAAAACTCTTTTTCATTATTCTGATTATTTGCTAAGGTTATTTTTACTGCCATTCTTCACATACATAGCACAAATGATGGACTCACAGTTTGTGTTACTGGCCAATGCAAATGCAAAACACATTTCTTTGGACGTATTAGATATTATTCAGCGCCGTGATGAATATAGCAATGCTGCTATAACTGTGGGTGCCTACGCTGCTGTCGCGTCTCCGCACCGTTGCTGGATGAAGATACAGAGCAGAGACTGGCAGTGGGCAGCGAGTTGTGTTGACAGAGTTTAGAGATTCGGGGTGGAGGGAAAACTTCAGAATAATGTCACGGAGTTCATTCATGAAGATGTATGAATAACACACATTGTTCAGAGCGGAAATAATGTGATTAAGGGGTTTAAATGCCTGTTTATAGTCGGCGTCCACCACATAGAGCATGTTTACATGCACATCAATACGCTGGTAACTCACAAAAATCTGTTGTCCCAGTTTACATGCAAACCAATAACCCGGTAATACAAGTAAACCGAGCGTACAAGACTTTATTAATAAATCAGGTTATGTCCTGGTAATGAAGTCAAAACATCATCATTTGTCTATATAAATCTAGTATTCCATTTCTTATGTTGGCTGTGAAGCATTAAAAACAAAGAGTGTGCCAACGTGTCAGCAGGACTGTTATACTCTCATGCAGTTACAGATGCAGTATTTTGACCGTACCACATCTACTTTGGTAGAACTAACAAATTTTATCTATTTCTTGGGTCAAGATAGAGTATACTCGCTTCATCTGGATGCATGCACGTTTCAGTAAGCAGACAGAATGCAGTTTAATGTGTTTACATGCCGGGAGAAATTGGGCTTAGGAGAAAAAAATCTAGCTGTGTCGATCAGTTTATGCTTAAGCAGTTTATAACCTTACTCCAATAAAGAAAAATGGGTTAACGCGTTTACATGACCACACGCATTTATGGCTTAAGCATAACTGGGTTAAGAATGTGCATGTAAACATCCTCATAATGCGATTATGATGGGATTTTGGCAATATTGCGATTAAACTTTACCCTAATGTAAATGCAATACTTCGATTAAACTAATGCAATTAAGCTCAAAATCGTAGTACCCATACTCGCATTAAACTACATTTACATGCACACCACGTATGCAAATCAATAGCCCGGCAATGCAAGTAAACTGCGTTTACAAGACTGTATTGTAAAAACGGGTTATTCCCCGGTGGTGACGTCAGAATGTAAGCATCCATGTATTATAAGGAAGATTGTTTCCGCTACAGAAAAAAAAAATAAAAAAGGTAATTGTGACTTTTTATCTCACAAGTCTGACTTTTTTTCTCGCAATTGCGAGTTTACATCTCGCAATTTACATCTCGCAATTCAGATGTAATCTCGCAATTTACATCTCGAGTTTACATCTCGCAATTCAGACTTTTTTTTTCTCCAAATTGCGATATAAAGTCGCAATTACAAGTTATAAAGTCAGAATTGCATGATATAAAGTTATAAAGTTTTACTTTTTTTCTCTTCAGAATTGTGAGATACACTATATTGCCAAAAGTTTTGGGACGCCTGCCTTTACATGCACATGAACTTTAATGACATCCCATTCTTAATACGTAGGGTTTAATATGAAGTTGGCCCACCCTTTGCAGCTATAACAGCTTCAACTCTTCTGGGAAGGCTTTCCACAAGGTTTAGGAGTGTGTTTATGGAAATTTTTGACCATTCTTCTAGAAGCGCATTTATGAGGTCAGGCACTGATGTTGGACAAGAAGGCCTGGTTCACAGTCTCCGCTCTAATTCATCCCAAAGGTGTTCTATCTGGTTGAGGTCAGGACAGTCAAGTTCCTCCACACCAAACTCACTCATCCATGTCTTTATGGACCTTGCTTTGTGCACTGGTGCGCAGTCATGTTGGAACAAGAAGGGGCCATTCCCAAACTGTTCCCACAAAGTTGGGAGCATGAAACTGTCCAAAATGTCTTGGTATGCTGAAGTATTAAGAGTTCCTTTCACTGGAACTAAGGGGCCAAGCCCAACCCCTGAAAAACAACCCACACCATAATCCCCCCTCTACCAAACTTTACACTTGGCACAATACAGTCAGGCAAGTACCGTTCTCCTGGCAACCACCAAACCCAGACTCGTCCATCGGATTGCCAGACAGAGAAGCGTGATTGGTCACTCCAGAGACTCCACATCTCCACTGCTCTAGAGTCCAGTGGTGGCGTGCTTTACACCACTGCATCCGACGCTTTGCATTGCACTTGGTGATGTAAGGCTTGGATACAGCTGCTCGGCCATGGAAACCCATTCCATGAAGCTCTCTATGCACTGTTCTTGAGCTAATCTGAAGGCCACACAAAGTTTGGAGGTCTGTGACTGACTCCACTCTGTGATTTTACGAGTTGCTGTTGTTCCCAATTGCTTCCACTTTGTTATAATACCACTAACAGTTGACCGTGGAATATTTAGTAGTGAGGAAATTTCACGAATGGACTTATTGCACAGGTGGCAACCTATCACGGTACCACGCTTGAATTCACTGAGCTCCTGAGAGCGACCCATTCTTTCACAAATGTTTGTAGAAGCAGTCTGCATGCCTAGGTGCTTGATTTTTATACACCTTTGGCCATGGAAGTGATCGGAACTATTCTATGATTTAGAGGGGTGTCCCAATACTTTTGGCAATATAGTGTATAAACTCACAATTTCCCCTCAGAATTGGACTTTATAACTCGCAATTGCAAGTTCATATCTCACAATTCTGAGAAAAGAAGTCAGAATTGTGAGATATAAAGTCAGAATTGTGAGACATAAACTCGCAATTGCAAGAAAAAAAGTCTTTATATCTCACAATTCTGACTTTATAACTCGCAATTCTGACTTTATAACATAACTCGCAATTCTGACTTTATAACTCGCAATTCTGACATTATAACTTGCAATTGTGGGATAAAAAGCCGTAATTATCTTTTAAAATTTTGTGGCGGAAACAAGCTCCCATAGTATTCTGTTTATTATGTGAGTTGTGATGTTAAAGGTGCAGTTTGTAGTATTTATGAGGATCTACTGACATAAATGCAATATAATATATACATAACTATGTTTTCAGTGGTATATAAAGACCTTACATAATGTAACGTTATGTTTTTATTAGCTTAGAATGAGCCATTTCAATCTTCATACACCGCGGGTCCCCTTACAGTGAAATCGCACCGTCATGTTTATACAGTAGCCCTAAATGGACAAACTTTTCTACAGAGCGCTAGTCACTCTCTGCCCTCTCCAACGACGACATTTTTGTCCTGTGTCGGCCACCATAGCCTCTCTATGTGCTTCGAAAGGGAGGGGTAAGCAGTGGGCGATTGCAATTCACAACCTCACCACTAGATGCCGCTAAAATTTACACAGTGCACCTTTAAATAAAGCATTAAAAACCCCAGAGTACTTCAAAATGTCAGCGGGAGACTTGCATTCTCAAAAATCTAGCTGTGAAGATCGTTTTATTCCTAAGCTGCTTATGACCTTATGCCGATAAAGGAAAGCAGTTTAACGCGTTTACATGACCACACGCATTGTCGCCGTATTAACTCTTTCTAAAAATCATGTTTTTGTCAAAGACTACGTCTGGATCAGATTCAGTACGAAGATCAAAACATAGATGGAGCAGATCGAGTCCATCAACACCCCCAAAGCTTGCACAGTCCTAACCCCTTCCTGGGTTGACATTTCACTCTGTAACATTAGGCCGTTGTGATTTATATGCTGTTTATTGTTGTTGATTGCATTATTTTTCATATGCATCTGCTTACATATGAGATTGCTTGTTTCTGCTTCTTCTTTTCCTGTGTTTTGATCTGGAGATACTGTACTCATTCAGAAGATGCATAATAGAAATCTTGAAACAGTGATAACACAGAAAGCCATAAAAACTTGTCAATGGCAGGGAAGCGTTTTCTCATAAAAGACGAGATAATTTGTCAATGGCAGGGAAAGAGTTAAGCATAATAGGTTTAAGAACGTGCATGTAAACGCACTCTATGTGGCATACACCGATTTTAATCACAATAAACATGCATGTAAACACCTTATTTTCATTATTACCGCTCTGACCAAAGTGCGCATGTGCTCGGTTCTACACGGATGCTGTGTTACAGCGGCATTGTGATGTTCTTTACGCCGCCGAATAATCTTCCAATAGGCTACATCAAATGTGTTTTGCGTTTGATGTAAGTAGATTAAAACAGTAGACAGTAACACACCTACTGTATCTGAGTTCATCATTTGTATAATGGGGGTAAAAATAACCACACTTCTTAGCGAATAATCAGAATAATGAAAACTGCATGTAAACAGGAGTGAAGATTTTTGCTTGTGTCACGTAAACACGATTAAATCCTTACTCTGATTATTGGAAATAATTGCATTATTGGTGCACATGTAAATGTAGCCATAGTTTAATAAGATTATGGTTACTACGATTATGAGCTTAATCGCATTAGTTTGATTGAAGTATTGTGTTTAGACTACATGAGGTATTGCCAAAATCCTATTATGAGGGCACATGTAAACATGCTCATCCTCATCAAATTTTTTTTTAATGTCTGAAACTGTCGTTTTGGAAGGATTTGGAAATTTTGTGAATTGTGCTTCCATACAGTACGTATCAGGCATTTCAGACATCTCAGGTATCAGGCATTTCAGCTTCAGGGTACAAAAATAAAACGGGTAATTATGAAATAAAATTTAAAATAAGAAATAATGTCTCACTGTGAAATATAAAGTCCCAATTATGAGAAATAATGTTGCAGTTGTGAGATTTAAAGTTGCAATTATGACAAATAAAGTCATAATAAGCACTTTATTAATTTAGTCTGAGGCAGAAAATGGACCTCCACAGATTACAGTTATTTGTGCTCTCGCCACAATTATTACTTTTCCATGCCTTAATGACTCCCTCCACTTTTGAAATCATTCCCTAATTGGGAAAATCATTCTTGCTGTTTTTGTGTCGGTCTTTCATAGAACATATTACATATTAGTTTCATTAATTTAAAAACATGCTGATAATTTAAAATTAATTACATCTCCCATAAACAGATTCCAACTGCATCTCTTAAAAGACCATCAACAGCTCATTTATCAACACATCACCAGTCTGCACAATTTAATCACGGACATTTGAGTCAGATAACTGACATCTACATATTGTATTACAGCATGAATGTTTAACTAAACGTCTGCTTCCCTCGGAAGATGAGAAGGGGACATATGGATGTAGATGGAGTGCTTGTTTTGAAGACAACTAATGGCAGATGGAAGTGTCACAACACAGAGTACATCCAAGCACAGAATGAAGGACGGTTACCTCTCCGTCTTTTGACTCCAGGCGTAAATCGCTCCTACAGGTTGCTTGGAAATCACCCGCATCGGCTTCAATTTTCACTCCTTTAGGTGCCTCCATGTAAAGCGAACGTGTGGGAGACTCCAGCCTGAGCAGAAGACATGATTTCACAAAATGGAATATATTTCTAAATCAGATCAATCAAAATAGCCCAAAAGGTTACAGCGATGAAGCTGATGAGACTTTAGTGCTCCAAAGGGTGGCTTTGCAAAGTGAATGATTCCCTGGAGACAACGCAATTTATGCCGTCTCATTTTTATCACCAAATGTAATTGAAAGATTTTTGAGAATATCCAGCGTGTATAATATGAGAATTATGGAACATTCAGTTCAACATTCAGATGTTAATCAAGACACTTTGGGATATATAGTGGAGTGTTTATTAGGTTATTAGGCTAGATCAATTTCTAAAACAAGAGATCAAAACAAAACAAAAAAGATAACATTTACACCATTATTTTTAAAAGATACATTAATTTAACACTTACTTTGGCCTTTTGGTTCTGTTTACACCTGGTATTAAGCGTTTTGGTCGATCAGATCACAAGTAGACGAGGGAGACACATTCCTGTTTACATCTGGTGTTTTAATCCACTTTCAACCACTTCTGTCCTGATTTCTTCGAAGGGAGGGTATATGTGTGAGTAAATGTATGGGCTTTTTCAGATCTTTTGATCTAATGGACCAAATAAGCTTGCGCAATTTACATATGAACGCACCCAGAGACGACGGAGCACATCAGCTTTCATTTCTGCTCTGATAGTCACAAGAGTGTGTATTAGAAATCAGGAATGGTGAGAGAACATTGTGCTTTATGCATTTTTCGTCTTCAAACCAAACTTGGGTCTTCAAAGTTCAAATCCCATCTGGCTAGCGTGCTTCCCATAATGTTTACACATTAGGTCAGTAGGTGGAGAGTAGACTGTCTTTTGTGGCTATTCGAACGCACTCGACAACATGAGCGTTTACACTACGAAAGCAATCCGGTCAAATGTGTTTTCGACTACCTCTGGAAGTGGTTGAAAGTGGACAAGCTCAAAAATGTTAGGCCCTGTTTACACCTGTAAACGTCATCAACTTGTGATTTGATCGAGCATTGTTTTGGCCAACAGATATTGTAATTAATTAATAAAATTCCCAACTTCTCTATGCAACAGCTTATTTTTAAATAAATTAGATTTTAAATAAAAAATAATAATAAATGTATAATAAATTTTGATGTATAAAAAAAAAATTGGACATTTAGTTTGTACATTCATTAAACAATGTGAGATTATGCAGTCGAGTCATTAAAAATTTGTTATATCACGCCAATATGTGGCACAACGATAATAAATATGATATAATAAAATGTTATACATGATAATAATATATATATATATCAAACCAAAATGTATTCAGACACCTTCAACATTTTCTCACATTATCACAGTTTATTCGCTACAGTTTCGAAAATGGTAATAAAATATGACAAGAACTCGGAGTTAAACTGTGTCAGAACAAATTCATCTTTATAATGTCAGATAACTTTGATAGAAAGGTATGTCATGGATTACAATCAACCAATCAGCTGTCAGCTGTTAAATTTAAGTAAAAAGTTATATCTGGTGTCTGAATAATTTTTGACTGTATATATACATATATATAAATTATTATATTTTAACAAATTATTATTTTTTAAATTATTGTTTTACAATAAATCTATTATATTTTAACAAATTATAATTTTTTAAAATTATTGTTTTACAATAAAACTATTATATGTTTAAAATCATCATTCTTTTATATAATAATTATTGTTTATCTATACTTATAAAAAAATATTTTATAATAAAATAGTATGTTTGTATATTATATTTCAATTGCAAAAGATAAAAAGCATTTAAAAAATAAAAAAATAAACGTTTTTGAAAATGGCTTTTTATGAAAAACGCTCATGATACAACACAATGACCTGTTATAGTTAATGAGCTGTATAAGAGCTCTGATTAGCATGTTAGTAGGCGAGGCGAAAGTAAGAAGTGAGAAAATGTGAATCTGATGCAAATTACTAATAACAATAGGGAAGATGAGACCTAGCTCAGTAGAGATTTAATTGAAAAATTACTTAAAAAAACATTTTGTTTAAACAATAGCCTGGATGGACACCTTAAGATGGTTACGCCTCAAGATGAAAGCTATTTTAGAGTTTAAACGATACACATCAAAGTAAAATTAGGATCATTAGCTTGATGAAACATGAAAGCATCCTTCATTATCCTGAACCCGGCATTCAACCTTTTGAATTTCAAATAGTCAGCATCTGTGAGATATCGGTATTCACAGTGAGGTGGAGCAGCAACGCAGGTGCTGTCAAATAGAAAATTTAAGCAGATTAAGTGACATCGGGTTGGCGCACCTACCAGGGATAAAAGGGAGTTGACTAATTTGTCGCAGGTAGAAAAACAAAGGGGAAATTTAATCTACCCCCCTTGGGTTTGAGAGAAATATTAGGACAGAGGCAACACAACCTGCATGTGTTCTACTCAGCCGAGGGAATACAGCCCTATAGCCTACAAATGAAGCTGCACAGAAGGAGAAACAGAAGAGGAGTTCAAATAAATCTGTAGCTCAAACAGTAGCATGGCACTAACAATGTTACTCTGTAAACCTGCAGCTATACCTTAAAGGCACAATATGTAAGATTTTTGGATTAAAATATCCAAAAACCACTAGAACAATGTTATATATTTTGTTGACTTGTGTACTTGCATTATTCCAAATGTTTCCAAGAATGTTTAAATCCACAGAAATAAGCAATTTTAACCAGGACACGGACCATGTCCGTGCGTTGCCTATCAGTGACATCATACCCTCAGTTTCCAGTTTTATTTTGTAGAAACCATGGAAACACCAAAGACACTTTAATATTATTATGTGTTTTATTAGACAGGTGATCAACTGTTTACATTCATCGACAGAAAACTAATGATTGTTTTATATCTCAACACAGTTAGTCTTATTGTTTAAATCTCGTTTTCATGATTTACCGCGAGTACCATGTTTTACCATGCCTAATATCGATCTAGCTTACTGCAGTGTGCAGTAAGTGTCTTATAGTAACTGCCGAGTGAACGCACAGAGTAGCATTATAACATAACTTTCAACACACTCAAATACTGTATCTAATATGATAAAACAGTGCAGAGTACGCATGACCGGAAAAAGCGGAAGCGATCATCTGCGGCATAATAAAAGCTATGCGAAATCCAGGCGTCATCAAGGTACGCCTTTGTTTTGAATAAATGACCACAATTACATATTGTGGCTTTAAGGAGCTATTTCTACCTTAAATTTGTTGGCGCATTAAGCTTGATTCAGTGATGTTTAATAATATTTCTGACAACATGAAATTTATCTTTTCATAGAAGTCTATGGCAAATGTAGATACCTAAAGCGTTGGTTAGCATTAGCGGTTAGCATTCCCATTCAACTCAAGCTCTCGACTTTACCTTCGTAATTTCTTTTGTTCATGGTTTCCGTTCATGTCCATGTTGTAATCTGCCATGTGTCAAATGAATTTATGGCTGAACACTACAGTTTTTGACTGGACGCACAGCACCGACTTGATGTAAACAGCAAAATATGTTACATGTTTTATATTCTAACAACGCAACACTTTTACATTTACATTACATTTAGCCTGCTTACAACATTGCTTCTAGCCATGACATTTTTTTACATGTTACAAGTTTTTATGCATTTTAGACATAGTGTCCAGTACGAATCAGCAAACCTCATACCAAACACAAAACAACAATGTAGACAGGTGAAACCATTGCCTCCATCAGTTTTTAGCAGTGTATTTTGCTTTTTACAGCCTTACAATCTCACTGAGGACTATTTCAAGCTTGCTGTTACAATTTTCCAGCCCGCCATTGGCTAAGCTGATTATTCGCAGTACGTTTATTCAATGGTAATGAAAGGACCCAAGGGTGACTGTGACCCTGTGCACGGTGCATAGCATCCACCCAATTACTCCTATAAATACAGGCCGCTATGGGGTTCAGCGACACAGTTCTGGGCTCTTTTCAACTCGGATTGGAGCGATGACCAACGGGTCACAAGCAGCGCGCTCGCTTCCATGACCAAGCGCATAGCTTTCAATAATTACTACCGCCTCCATAAGCTGCGAAAGTAGAACGGACATGGGTGTTGAACAGAAAAGATAAGAGATACCACAGAAGCGCTCTTGTTATATTACATGCACACTATAAAATGTGTTTTATGGCCTATTGTTTCACTGTATGCCTCTTCCTCCATCTATTCTCACTGCCTTCCCAACTTTTATGGACTGCAAATTTTCCACAGCGGTTCAGTCAGTCTGTACCTGCCACAGTCCAATGTCTCAAAAGTTTAATTATTTCTCAGTCTTGCATTATGGGAAAGGAATCGAATAATAAATTGTTAAATCCGTATCCACAACGTAGTATTACAAGGACAAAAACATTTTGTGCCCAAAGACACACAATTCCAAATTGCTACCTGCCAAGCCTTTCAAAAATGGAATGAATTTTACTTCAGCCCGGATGGAGAGCATGCCATGCAAAACAACAAAACAAAGGGTCAAAATTTCATTTAATATTCAGTCATGAAAGGCTATATGAAAAATAATCACGACTCGAGGATTAAAATCACGACACTTGGGGGGGAAAGTACAGCACTAGCAGATGCTTTTTCATCATTTCATGATTCAACACCTTTTTTAGTTATATCTATCAGGTAATATGGACATTTTATGTACAAACCCGATTCCAAAAAAGTTGGGACACTGTACAAATTGTGAATAAAAACAGAATGCAATATTGTGGAAGTATCAAATTTCAATATTTCATTCAGAATACAACATAGATGACATATCAAATGTTTAAACTGAGAAAATGTATTATTTTAAGGGAAAAATAAGTTGATTTTAAATTTCATGGCATCAACACATCTCAAAAAAGTTGGGACAAGGCCATGTTTACCACTGTGTGGCATCCCCTCTTCTTTTTATAACAGTCTGCAAACGTCTGGGGACTGAGGAGACAAGTTGCTCAAGTTTAGGAATAGGAATGTTGTCCCATTCTTGTCTAATACAGGCTTCTAGTTGCTCAACTGTCTTAGGTCTTCTTTGTCGCATCTTCCTCTTTATGACGCGCCAAATGTTTTCTATGGGTGAAAGATCTGGACTGCAGGCTGGCCATTTCAGTACCCGGATCCTTCTTCTACGCAGCCATGATGTTGTAATTGATGCAGTATGTGGTCTGGCATTGTCATGTTGGAAAATGCAAGGTCTTCCCTGAAAGAGACGACGTCTGGATGGAAGCATATGTTGTTCTAGAACTTGGATATACCTTTCAGCATTGATGGTGCCTTTCCAGATGTGTAAGCTGCCCATGCCACACGCACTCATGCAACCCCATACCATCAGAGATGCAGGCTTCTGAACTGAGCGCTGATAACAACTTGGGTTGTCCTTGTCCTCTTTAGTCCGGATGACATGGCGTCCCAGTTTTCCAAAAAGAACTTCAAATTTTGATTCGTCTGACCACAGAACAGTTTTCCACTTTGCCACAGTCCATTTTAAATGAGCCTTGGCCCAGAGAAAACGCCTGCGCTTCTGGATCATGTTTAGATATGGCTTCTTTTTTGACCTATAGAGTTTTAGCCGGCAACGGCGAATGGCACGGTGGATTGTGTTCACCGACAATGTTTTCTGGAAGTATTCCTGAGCCCATGTTGTGATTTCCATTACAGTAGCATTCCTGAATGTGATGCAGTGCCGTCTAAGGGCCCGAAGATCACGGGCATCCAGTATGGTTTTCCGGCCTTGACCCTTACTCACAGAGATTGTTCCAGATTCTCTGAATCTTTGGATGATATTATGCACTGTAGATGATGATAACTCTGAGAAACTCCTTTCTGATATTGCTCCACTATTTTTCGCTGCAGCATTGGGGGAATTGGTGATCCTCTGCCCATCTTGACTTCTGAGAGACACTGCCACTCTGAGAGGCTCTTTTTATACCCAATCATGTTGCCAATTGACCTAATAAGTTGCAAATTGGTCCTCCAGCTGTTCCTTATATGTACATTTAATTTTTCCGGCCTCTTATTGCTACCTGTCCCAACTTTTTTGGAATGTGTAGCTCTCATGAAATCCAAAATGATCCAATATTTGGCATGACATTTCAAAATGTCTCACTTTCAACATTTGATATGTTATCTATATTCTATTGTGAATAAAATATAAGTTTATGAGATTTGTAAATTATTGCATTCCTTTTTTATTCACAGTTTGTACAGTGTCCCAACTTTTTTGGAATCGGGTTTGTATACTATTCCAAAAATTGCTTACAGAACCTTTAAAACTGCTAAAAATACACACCTCTGTCTGTGATCGGAATATTTCACTCATTTAGGTTATCATCATCATCATATCATCATCTTTTACTTCTGAATGCTTTCCCTCAAAGGTAGATGAGGATATACACTCACCTAAAGGATTATTAGGAACACCATACTAATACTGTGTTTGACCCCCTTTCGCCTTCAGAACTGCCTTAATTCTACGTGGCATTGATTCAACAAGGTGCTGAAAGCATTCTTTAGAAATGTTGGCCCATATTGATAGGATAGCATCTTGCAGTTGATGGAGATTTGTGGGATGCACATCCAGGGCACGAAGCTCCCGTTCCACCACATCCCAAAGATGCTCTATTGGGTTGAGATCTGGTGACTGTGGGGGCCATTTTAGTACAGTGAACTCATTGTCATGTTCAAGAAACCAATTTGAAATGATTCGAGCTTTGTGACATGGTGCATTATCCTGCTGGAAGTAGCCATCAGAGGATGGGTACATGGTGGTCATAAAGGGATGGACATGGTCAGAAACAATGCTCAGGTAGGCCGTGGCATTTAAACAATGCCCAATTGGCACTAAGGGGCCTAAAGTGTGCCAAGAAAACATCCCCCACACCATTACACCACCACCACCAGCCTGCACAGTGGTAACAAGGCATGATGGATCCATGTTCTCATTCTGTTTACGCCAAATTCTGACTCTACCATCTGAATGTCTCAACAGAAATCGAGACTCATCAGACCAGGCAACATTTTTCCAGTCTTCAACTGTCCAATTTTGGTGAGCTCGTGCAAATTGTAGCCTCTTTTTCCTATTTGTAGTGGAGATGAGTGGTACCCGGTGGGGTCTTCTGCTGTTGTAGCCCATCCGCCTCAAGGTTGTGCGTGTTGTGGCTTCACAAATGCTTTGCTGCATACCTCGGTAGTAACGAGTGGTTATTTCAGTCAAAGTTGCTCTTCTATCAGCTTGAATCAGTCGGCCCATTCTCCTCTGACCTCTAGCATCAACAAGGCATTTTCGCCCACAGGACTGCCGCATACTGGATGTTTTTCCCTTTTCACACCATTCTTTGTAAACTCTAGAAATGGTTGTGCGTGAAAATCCCAGTAACTGAGCAGATTGTGAAATACTCAGACCGGCCCGTCTGGCACCAACAACCATGCCACGCTCAAAATTGCTTAAATCACCTTTCTTTCCCATTCTGACATTCAGTTTGGAGTTCAGGAGATTGTCTTGACCAGGACCACACCCCTAAATGCATTGAAGCAACTGCCATGTGATTGGTTGATTAGATAATTGCATTAATGAGAAATTGAACAGGTGTTCCTAATAATCCTTTAGGTGAGTGTAATTAGGGCTCTCAATTGAATTAATTACGATATGCTGATTAACTAATCAGATTAATTGCATATATCAATATTTTCTGAGACAAGCATACAAATGAAGATAAATCAAGAAATTATACACTTGATTGTATACTTGAAAATGATTAAAGCATTGAACAGACATTACAAAAAGGGATTTTTGGAAGAATTATCTATTATCCACCACTTATCCTCAGTAAGGTTGCAGGTAGATTATATTATATTAATTATATTAAATTATATTATTAATTACAATAAATAAAAGCCTAAATTAAATCTGTTCATTATATAAAGTGATTTATATTATATTATATTACAATAAATAAAAGCCTAAATTGAATCTTTTCATCACGTCACGTTTTGAGTTTGTTTTTTGATCTGTTTCTCTGTTCTGTTCATGTTTGAGTTCTTTGTTCATCCTCTAGTCTGTTAGTTCAGTTCTCCCTGTTTGTTTCTATGGTTTCTAATTGATTGTGTTAGTTCAGTTTCTGTTTGCCTTCACATATTTAAGCCCTCAGTTTCTGTCTGTTCTTTGTCTAGCTTTGGCTGCGTTTACACTTGGCGTTAACATGCGATCACCGTGATCCGATCAAGCAGATCGGATCATTATCCTATCAGGACACGGCGCGTTTACATTTGTTCACATTAAGTGGCCTCTGTATCTGGATAACAGATTGGATTTCTGTTTCCCGCAAAATATTTAAATTAAGTCTTGGCGCTTGAAAGGCAGAAACTTCAAATGGCTTTGTAGCTTAAAACAACTTTCACTTTAGCCTCTATCAATGGCAGTGCACACAGCACGGAATTTTTGTGACTTATTCAACAAAAGTAACGTTACAATCAATCACAAATAGAGTAAGTCTACTAATCTACTTATTTAAGTTTCCCAACATTAATCTTGTATGATGAAAAGATTCATTATTACGACGCATTTCATGATTGAAAGGAGCGCGCAAGCATTTATATTGTATAATAGCAGTAAAACACGTGCAGAATCTGATCACCTTTGTATTAAAGAAATTAAAGACGCACATCACATTAAATATCATTAATTATAACCAAACAAGGGTATAGGTTATACGACAACCGATTAAGAGTAAAGATGATGCAAATTAAACAATGTACCATTGCTTTCACTGACTTACTTTAATTTCCGATGCAATCTCCAGTCTTAGATCAAATTAAGTTTAAATGAAGGAATACTTCCAGAGTTGATCATACAAAAATAACAGGGTTGATCATATTAAAAAAGTCACATCATCCAGGTTTAAGGTTATAGTGTGCAATGACTATTGACAGAAATGAGAGATTAATAAACATGTTGAAACAATAAAAAAATACAACATTTAAAAAAATATGCAAAGTGTATTCTGATTATTCCTCTGGCAAAGCAGCCTGCAGCTCTTCATTAAGATTGCAACTGTGATTGTACAGGCGATCGCCTCGTTCAGATAATGTTGCGCAATTCAAATTAAAAATGACACATACGGTAGGCTATCATGTAAGTCTAAATAAACAATTTTAAAGATTGGCGTTTATTGTAAAGTACAGATAAGTTTAATTTCTTGTCAAAACTGCGTCTGCCCAATATTTTCTGCCAGCTACGCGGAGAGACTGGGCGGGGATTTATATGACGTCGCCCTTTGAATGTAGATATGATGGCTGGATTGCGTTTACATTACAATGAGATCCGATCACAATGCGTCCTCGACTACCTCTGGACCAGGACACGCTGATCGGATAACATTCCGATCAGAAACGCCAAGTGTTAATGCCAAGTGTAAACGCAGCCTTTGTTTAACGTCAAGTGTGAATGCAGTATGTTTCTCCTCGTTGATTCTCCTGTTTATTGTTTGGATTATTCTATTAAAATTCTCCTGAAGATATCTCCTTCACCGTGTGCTTTAGTACTGCACCCCATTCGTGACAGAAAGCTAGACCTAAACTGAAGATGGACCTACCAGCAGTCCAATTTTTATGCCTCGACCAGGAACAGCAGTCCCTCGAGGCCCACACCCAGAGGTTTCAACAACTGGTGTGCCTCACTAACTTTCCAGACATTTCTCTGCGTATATTCTACCTGACCAGCTTGAACAAGGAATTGAAGGCACGCCTATCCGGTGTGGGTCCTCGGGGAAGTTTCTCTGAGTTTGTGGAGTGGGTGCAGGAAAACTATAGAGCTATCAACACCAGCTGCCCAGCGGATGATTCCAGCCCCACTCCCACCGCTCCTGAGTCTGCTCCAGGATCCATTCCAGTGAATAATGTTCCTGAGTCCCCTCCAGTGAGTAAAATTCCAGAGTTCGTTCCAGTGTGTGAGATTCCTGAGTCTGCTCCAGAATCCGTTCCAGTGTGCAATATCTCTGAGTCCGTTCCAGTTTGTGAAATCTCCAAGTCCGTTCCAGTGTGTGATATCTCTGAGTCCATTCCAGTGTGTCAAGTCCCTGAATCTGCTCCAGAGAGAGAATCTGCTCCAGAGAGTGAAGTCCCCGAATCCACTCCAGAGAGTGAAGTCCCCGAATCCACTCCAGAGAGTGAAGTCCCTGAATCCACTCCAGAGAGTGAAGTCCCCGAATCCGCTCCAAAGAGTGAAGTCTCCGAATCCGCTTGAGAGAGTGAAATCCCCGAATCAGCTCCAGTGAGAAAATTCCAGAGCCTGCCCTTCCTGTCTGCCCTGGTCGGATTGAAGAAGTGGTCCTTACCATTTATGTGGCTGCTGTAATGTGTTTGGGCCACACACACAGCCACTCCAGCCCCTGACCAGAGTCCAGTGACGGCTCCAGCCCCTGACCAGTGTCCAGTGACGGCTCCAGCCTCAGAGTCCGCTCCAGTGTCAGCTCCAGCCCCAGAGTCTGCTATACGTCTCTGGCCATAGTGGCCGAGTCTGTCTTCCTGGGCATGGCCACAAAGGCCAATCCTCCCTGGTCTCCCTAGCTACCGGCACTGCCCTGGTTTTCTGAAGTGCCGGAGCCGCACTGGAGGCTTCCTTTTCTACAAGCTACCCCCTTGTCAACCTCCAGGACTCCCACCCCTGTGGATTTATTACGGTGTGGGGATGCGCCGCCCGGGAGGGGGATGTTCATGGTACCTTTCCATTGCACAAAAGATTCTTCAGATTATTCAAATGTTTCTCACACTAAGAAAAAATTGTTCTTTTAAGAACTGTTCACTGAAAGGCTCTTTGGGGAACCCAAAAATTGTTCCCTTTTTGGAACCTTTATTTTTAAGAGTGTTTTATGTTAAAACATTACAAACTCCATTAAATCACCAGACAATTTGTTGTGTCTGTAACATTTTCTCCTGAACTAGGTAAACACAGTCCTTTTTACAGGTATTCTGGGAGATTTCACCCTCATATTGATTGATGGCTGTCAGTGTGTTGTCCTTGTTCATCACAGAAAGCTTGATAAGCCACAACACCTGTCTGTGCTTGTGGCTTTACTTCTGCTTGCTCCATCAGCAGAACAGACAGGAATGGGCCAGTAATGTGTTTGTGTGTGTGCGGGCCGTTCTGGAGGAGCCCATCTCCCCACAGGCCATTTATTGCTCATTATTTCCTGCTAAATGTGCATTCCCTGCCATATCTGACCCAGTTGCCAATGCTCTACCGTTCATGTTCGCCTTCTGCTTGGGGTATTGGCATTGCGTTTCACGTGTTTGTTTTAGTTAATGAGAATCTACTTTAATTAGATTTTGATGAGCATCCAGGCATCGATCAGGACAGGAAAGCGCGTCCGTCCAAGACAGGAGGTGCCAGCGACACGCACATTGATCTTCCTTTGTCTGGATGTATACAACATTACTTGGATCGAGCCCTGGTCTTAATGAGTAGCTTCACCACGGGTAAACTGTACTTTACAGCGGCAGCACTTTCTCCAAAGAGGTCTCAGATACGACGTAGAGACCAGGGACATATTTTGTTGTGACATTTGGATGTGACAAAGGCAGAAAATAACGCTTAAATTGTCCATAATTGCTCAAAGCTTTCACAGCAAAGAGCAAGAGTGATTATCCCCTCAAGAACTCTCATAACGCGCTGCCTGATCTTTGGAAGCGGCGTGTTGGAGGAGGTTGGAATCAGGGCCGGCCCGTGGCATAGGCGGAACAGGCAAATGCTAGGGGCGCCACTCATCCATAGGGGCGCCAAAATGAGTGATTTTTTTTTCTTCATTTTATTACTGAAACTATTTTATTAATATTAATTAAGCCCCCCGACTCATCCCGGTCCGCCGCATCAATCTTCCCCCGCCCAGCGAGTGCTTGAAGTATACAACGCGCGATCGTTGGGAATTTGTTGTGTCGCGTCGCCTCTCGCCGCATCCAATGCAGACAGGATTGCTTTAGTTTGAGGGTGCGGGCCTGGCCGCTCGCGCCAGGTGTAGACACGGTGAAAGTTGCCTGATTGTGACGGATGGCCGAATTCATGTGAAACAGTGTCAAAAAGACCGAAGCCCTCTGATGAAGAAAAGAGGAAAAAGGGGTATAAAGACAGAGGTAAAGTGATGTAATGAATGAGCAGTTTATCTAATTGCATAGTACTAAAATACTAATGTTCGCTAAATAATTGCAGTTATTTTTACCTTAAACTTTATGCAAGCAGCTGTTCAGGGTTCTCCAGAAGCCCCAGACAGTGTTATTTTGTAAAAAAAATTTTTAAACACATCACTTTTTTAATAATGTTTTTACTCTACAGTTGTGCAGTTTTGGGGGGATATATGACATTTTTACAATTTATGTGCCGAAATTAGTAATGATATTAATATACGGGTTTGTTTAAAATAGCAACATTTTATGTGAAATTCACATTTCTCATTTCTCAGTTTTATTCATGGTGAAAACATGAATGTGCATAGTTTAGTGGAAGATTGCTGCCATCTACTGGAAAACAAACACTTTTACTAGTTCTCAATTTTGTGCTTGAACGCTAGATGCAATTACTGTTTGTGTTTAGGCTGTATTGTGGCGTAGGTGCTATTTTTGTATAGTTTAACCATCATCAGCCTTTAAAATCAAAATAATATCATGAACACAATGACGGGGTAGAATGGGCTGTGATAATCAATCAATCAAAATTTTACAACATGTCCTCCAACCAATACGCCTATATAGGTCGTTTGTCACTTCCCTGAAATACGACCCATAGGAGCGTTTACTACAGTTGCGCCCTTATCGACAACAGGACACTTTCATTTTAATTCATGAAATACGACCCATGGAAGCGTTTTCTAAAGTTGTGCCCCTATCGACAACAGGACACTTTCATTTTAATGCATTGTTCCCTTTTATTTGCGTCATATTTCAGGTTTTGCATAGCTCAATTGGTCTCATGTGATCATGCAATCGTGGGTTCGATCCCAGGGAACGCATGTGCTCATAAAGTGTTTATGCACTATAAATCACTGGGTAAGTTTAGGGGTGGGGTGGGTGTAGTTGTTAATAAAAAACGATTTTTGCTAAATGGAAATATGACAAATGGTGGTAAAAAGTCCACACATTGCATTTAAATGAACACGCGTTTTGATTGGTAACGACAGTCATACATCATTTTATGACGTCAGATGTAACACGACACTTTCATTATTTTTACGCCAGCTAGAGGGCGCAAGACTTTAAAACGTAAATAAAGGTCGTAATAAGGTGCTTGAAAAACGACCTATAGAGTCGTTTTTTTTGGAGGACAGTTTGAATTTTTATTAGACTCCTGGTACAATTTTTAAAACATAAACAACAACACACACACACACACACAGGCTACTTCAATGCGTTACAAAAATACAACAGTACCTCTGTTTCCACAACTTAGACAACGTGTAGTGCTAAACCTTGATACAAGGGGCACCAGGTAAAATCTTGCATTATTACAAGACAATGACATCAGTCTAATGTATAACTCTTATCATCTCCCACCATAACACTGACCAATAATAACCATGGAACAATGTATCTGATTGAATTCCACAAGCCTGCAATAATAGGGAACATTTGTCTGAATTTAGACAGCCTTCAATAGCTTAGAAAAGAACATAAACTCTATTCAAAGCAGTCGTAAACCATTAAAATCACAGAGCACTGACATCCTGTTTGTTTTACGCAGAGGTGGACAGTAACTAAGTAAATTTACTTGAGTACTGTACTTAAGTACACGGGAAACTTATGACTTTAACTTCACTACATTTGAAAGACAAATATTGTACTTTTTACTCCACTACATTTCTATCAAGGTCCTCAAAGTCGAAAGTTGTTTCTGTAGCAGCTTTGAAAGTCAGTGGATGATTTTTTTCTTCTTTTTGCAGACAGTCTATCAGTAATCACTCTTGTCGGGTCATGTGAAGTTACCCAACATTTTTTGAACATATAGCAAAATAAAAAAAGACCATTCCTCGGCGCAGTGTGTAAAAAAGTGTACTTAGAAAGTATGTTTCAGTTTTCTGAAAAGATTAAAGATTAGTTTAGTTGGCATACACTTGATGCATGTCTCATAAAATGTTCAAATATGCAAACATCTGGGAGAAAGAGAAGAGCAGACATATGGATGAATCTGAAAAAGCATGATGACGTGAAGAAGAGCTCATTTCAGTCTGTTTTTTTGTGCGCACACAGAAAGCTGCCTTTCAGATGCCAGAGCACGAGTACTGAATAGAGCTCTCTTTTGCGTTTTTTTTGCACTTGAACAGACCAATACACACAAAATGCTATTCACGTAAACAAAGTTGATTATGTCTTAACTGAACGTAAACAGTTGGGAGAATATCGGATGTGTATCAGTGTATAGGATTCGTGCATTCAGCCTTAAAGTGACAGCAGCTTTGTAAAGAGCTTTGTAACTTTTATACAAGTATTGAAATGAGTTTAAGGTAGTCGTATGCTAGCATCTCAGATGGAGCATCATTTACTGGCTTAAACCACCATGATGACAGTGTGCATTCATACGGCAATGCAGCAGTAATAAAATAATGCATTGACAAAAAAGGAAATTTACTTTTGATACTTAAGTACTTTTACTTAAGTAAAAAGCTGTTTTCACTTGTAACGGAGTAATATTTGACCAGTAGTACTTTTACTTTTACTCAAGTAATGGAGTTGTGTACTTTGTCCACCTCTGGTTTTATGACTACTTTAGACGGGATAGTATTCAAATATGTAGGATAAGTTTCCGAATTTCCTTGCAAATGTCTTTACAACCGTTAGTGATGCATTTAAAAGGCGGTAATCTGAAGTGTGCCCATCCTTCCTCTCTGCTGTCGGAAACAGCCTACAGAGGTGCTCTATAATCTGCTGTCAGCCAGATGCGTACGGTAAAAACCTAAATTTAGGGATAAGTGGAATTTGCACAAATGTCATGCTTTATTTCCCTCCTTTGTAACTTTCAACAGAGACATGTGTAGTGCTGGTTGGAAAAGAATCATTTTTCCCTGCAATCTTTGATCATTACGCTCTGTGTGGGAAATTGCAATCGATGTGCAATCATCTCCCTATGCAGCTTGGTAGCACGGCTCTGAATGTGGCGTCTTCTACAGCTGTACTTTGGTGAAGGGCTTGCTGTTAATGATTTGGATAATGCTAGCAGATGCAGATCTATAAACAGCTTATTTCAAAAGAAAAAAAAAGCTGCTTTAGTGAGAAATCTAAAGTGTTCTTAAATGGTTCATAATTGAAATGTGATATTTAAACTTCCATCAGTGTCATGGCTTTAGATTCAAGCACAAACACACACAAACACAGCAAAATAGCATTTTGATTTTGGAATCAGTAGGTTTTTTTTTTTGTAAAAATAAATAAATAAATAAATAAATATTTAAACTAAGGATGTGCTATCAATACCATGTTGGTTATATACTAATATTAGAATTTTTAGATTTTTTAACACTCTCAGTTTTTATTGTTTGGATTGAATATGTAATAATGTCCCCTATTTTGTATTTAGAAAAATAAATAAATGTATTTATATAGAATATCTTTGCTGTCATCTAATGCTCACTTAAAGTAAATTGTTAAAAATACCAACAATCGGATTTTACTAAATTCTCTTCTAACATTTTTATTTTTTGATAATTTTTAGGTTTTATTGTTTATTTAGACTAAATAGCATCTATCAGCTAATTATTATTTATCAGCCATAACATGAAAGTAATTATCAACTTATCATAATTTTAACATTCTTTAAACAAGATAAATTTACTTGAGAAACAAAATTGTGTAAGATATGAAGATTTTTTTTAGAGAATCTCTTTATTTTTCTTAGCCCATTAACAAGTTTAGTTTTTTTTTCTCCTCACCAAATGTCACCAAATTTTGTTTACACAAAAATAAACAATTTTTAAACCAAAAATTTTAACTTTGTACTTTCTAAACTGTCTAAATAAAAATAAACTAAATAAAAAAGACATAATGACTTACATAAATATTCTTCTCATGTAAATTAAAGGAATAGTTAACCCAAAAATGAAAATTATGCCATAATTTACACACTGGAGTCTTATGGATTACTTTTATGATGGATGAATGTGCTTTTTGGAGCTTCAAAAACTCAGACACTATTCAACTATTCATTATAAAGCTTGGAAGAGCCAGGGTATTTAATTTTATGGGATACTTTTCATTTTTGGGTGAACTATTCCTTTAATCTTGTTTTACTGTAAAACAAGACAAATAACATTTCTATTTTTATATTATTTTTGTTAGATTTTATAGTTTTTTTAAAAATTATATTTCTTTGGCTATCATGTATGACTCTTTAAAGTTCAGTTTATAATAAAACTTTGGAACAAATTGGAAAAGAACGTGGTCAATAAACCTTATAGTCGTGCAGTTAGAGAAAATGAAAACACCTTGGAGCACCTAATCAGAATTCAGAAATCAATAACGACATCATATGTTGTTAAACTGTCTTACCGTAACTCTTTGAATGGCTCGGCCCTCACATGTGGGGTCTCCACAGAGTTACTGAACACTGCACCCTCTGCTCCTGCAAAAACAATCCGACATGTACAATCTCAGTCATATTCTGAACGAAGCAGTGGTCCACATGCTAAAATCAATGGACATAATTTGTGAAGCTCCTGTATTGATCCATATAGTCTGGCTGTGTCCCTGCAGATGTGACCTAAAGTTGAGTCACCAAAACCTTTCCACTAGGCTTTGCTGAAGCAACTGAAGTCGTTACGTCACAGGTTACAGCCTCAGATCCGATCAATAGGCTTCGGTAAGGACTGTGGAGGTGCTTTTTTGGAATGTTAATGCTAATTTGGATTCCTGTTGTAAACTACACCTAGAGCTCAATACAGTGGGGAGAACAAGTATTTGATACACTGGCGATTTTGCAGGTTTGCCCACTTACAAAGCATGTAGAAGTCTGTAATTTTTATCATAGGTACTCTTCAACTGTGAGTGACGGAATCTAAAACAAAAATCCAGAAAATCACATTGTATGATTTTTAAGTAATTAATTTGCATTTTATTGCATGACATAAGTATTTGATACATCAGAAAAGCAGAACTTAATATTTGGTACAGAAACCTTTGTTTGCAATTACAGAGATCATACGTTTCCTGTACTTCTTGACCAGGTTTGCATACACTGCAGCGGGGATTTTGGCACACTCCTCCATACAGACCTTCTCCAGATCCTTCAGGTTTTGGGGCTGTCGCTGGGCAATACGGACTTTCAGCTCCCTCCAAAGATTTTCTATTGGGTTCAGGTATGGAGACTGGCTAGGCCACTCCAGGACCTTGAGATGCTTCTTACGGAGCCACTCCTTAGTCGCCCTGGCTGTGTGTTTCGGGTCGTTGTCATGCTGGAAGACCCAGCCACGACCCATCTTAAATGCTCTTACTGAGGGAAGGAGGTTGTTGGCCAAGATCTTGCGATACATGGCCCCATCCATCCTCCCCTCAATACGGTGCAGTCGTCCTGTCCCCTTTGCAGAAAAGCATCCGCAAAGAATGATGTTTCCAGCTCCATGCTTCACAGTTGGAATGGTGTTCTTGGGGTTGTACTCATCCTTTTTCTTCCTCCAAACACGGCGAGTGGAGTTTAGACCAAAAAGCTCTATTTTTGTCTCATCAGACCACATGACCTTCTCCCATTCCTCCTCTGGATCATCCAGATGGTCATTGGCAAACTTCAAACGGGCCTGGACATGCGCTGGCTCGAGCAGGGGGACCTTGCGTGCGCTGCAGGATTTTAATCCATGACGGCGTAGTGTGTTACTAATGGTTTTCTTTGAGACTGTGGTCCCAGCTCTCTTCAGGTCATTGACCAGGTCCTGCCGTGTAGTTCTGGGCTGATCCCTCACCTTCTTCATGATCATTGATGCCCCGTGAGGTGAGATCTTGCATGGTGCCCCAGACCGAGGGAGATTGACCGTCATCTTGAACTTCTTCCATTTTCTAATAATTGTGCCAACAGTTGTTGCCTTCTCACCAAGCTGCTTGCCTATTGTCCTGTAGCCCATCCCAGTCTTGTGCAGGTCTACAATTTTATCCCTGATGTCCTTACACAGCTCTCTGGTCTTGGCCATTGTGGAGAGGTTGGAGTCTGTTTGATTGAGTGTGTGGACAGGTGTCTTTTATACAGGTAATGAGTTCAAACAGGTGCAGTTAATACAGGTAATGAGTGGAGAACAGGAGGGCTTCTTAAAGAAAAACTAACAGGTCTGTGAGAGCTGGAATTCTTACTGGTTTGTAGGTGATCAAATACTTATGTCATGCAATAAAATGCAAATTAATTATTTAAAAATCATACAATGTGATTTTCTGGATTTTTGTTTTAGATTCCGTCTCTCACAGTTGAAGTGTACCTATGATAAAAATTACAGAACTCTACATGCTTTGTAAGTAGGAAAACCTGCAAAATCGGCAGTGTATCAAATACTTGTTCTCCCCACTGTATGTACAGCTCAGATGTTTCCTGTGGAGATGCTCTCAAATTACAGTGCATCCTAGGAGGCTGAATTGTTCGTAAAAAAAAAGGGCTACAAGGCCTATCTCAGGGGGGAGTGCTACTATTTGGCTTAATGGCTGCTCCGGGAGGTGTAAGATCTATTGCCCACATGTAGGTTGTGAGAGCAACTGTGGATGGATTTGTACCAAAACATCAGGAGGGGGCAAAACAGCATTCTGTGCTGGTGTTTTATTCCAATAAGATGACGGTTTCATCTTAGTACAGATCACCGCAGGGGACAGATTTAGAGTCACAAATATGATTTCGCTAATTAAATGAATTCAAACATCAGAGGACAAACATCAGAGCATGGTGTCCAGACACCAGTACAATCGCAAGGAAATCAATAGATATTACAACAGCATCACTGCGAAAAACATTTGTAAGGATGAAAATCAACAAAGACTTTTGCTTTCTAGTTCCAACCCTCTCTTTTTCATTTGGAATTCCTAAAGGCACAAGAGGTGCTGATAGTGATCAAGGCCTGTAGGCCAAGATGTGTGTACATCGTGGGTCTGCTAATTGTATGGTGGGTGAGCTATAATCTGCTAATTGGTCAATTTGAATGTCTCACATTTGGGTTTCAGTCACATGGTCAAGGAAGTGATAAAATAATATTGTAACTGTTGCTCTGGCTCTTCTTTTCCTCTGGGTCCCTTTCTTGGGGCACTCTTTCCTTGACTCCTCTTTTCTTTGTCTCTTCTTCTTGAGGGCTTTGTTCTTCCTCTCTCTAGCTTCCATCTCTCATTCTCTCTGCTCACTCTATCTATCTAACTATCACTCAGGTAACAATTTGGGTACAATTAACTATATGTTTTATAATCTCATACATCAATTTTTTTAACCAACTGAAGTCTAACACCAAATACTGTTAGTAAACCTTCTCAGTTATAAACTATGTACTAACTAGTTTTGAGTCAGTATTAATATAGAAGTGCTACCTTTTGCAATATAACAATGTCACACTATAGCAACGCTCTCCCATATATTTTGTTATTATAACTGCGCTTATTTTTGTTATTGGTATAAGGAGCAGTGGGTGGTAATAGACAAGAAATGTAGAGTTTTATATCATCTTGCTGATAACGTTTCTTTAGTCATTCATCCTGCAGCCTAAACCAATGCAGTGAAACCATCCTTAAATTCTTGGGCAGCATTTTTGTATTGTTTTCGAGTTTACATTAGAGCAAAACTGTATGAAATAAAAGTCTAGAGAGCTGCCTTGCCGCAAATTACTTAAACAATTACAATTACTTAAATTACTTGTTCTCACCAAGACTGCATTTAATAAAAAAATAGCTGACCCAAAAATGAAAATTCTGTCATTAATTACTCACCCTCATGTCGTTCCAAACCCATAAGACCTTCGTTCATCTTCAGAACACAAATTAAGATCTTTTTGATGAAATCTGAGAGCTTTCTGACGCCCCTATAGACAGCAATGTAATTACCACTTTCAAGGCCCAGAAAGGTGAGTACATTAAGGTAAAGACATTGTTAAAATAGCCCATGTGACTCCAGTGGTTCAACCTTAATATCATGAAGTGACGAGAATACTTTTTGTGCGCAAAAAAAACAAACAAACAAAAATAACTTTATTTAACAATTTCTTCTTTTCTATGTCAGAATTTCAGCTCAGTATTGGCCACTGATTGGCCGGCTCCTGCATCAGCATCACACAGCCAATAGTGAGCCGGCATTCTGGCGAAGAACCCGGAAGCGCTGCACTGTGTTTACTATGTGAACAGCGTAGGAGACTGACATGGAAGAGAAGAAATTGTTGAATAAAGTTGTTTTAGTTTTTTTTGCGCACAAAAATATTATCGTCGCTTAAGGTCGTAAAATTAAGGTTGAACCACGGTAGTCACATGAACTATTTTAACAATGTACCTTTCTGGGCCTTGAAAGTGGTAATAATGTTGCAGTCTATGTGGGATCAGAAAGCTCTCGGATTTCATCAAAAATTTCTTAATTTGTGTTCCAAAGATGAACGAAGGTCTTACGGGTTTGGAACGACATCAGGGTGAGTAATTAATGACAGAATTTTCATTTTTGGGTGAACTAACCCTTTAAAATACAGTAAAAACAGAAACATTGTGAAATTTATTTTAAGATTTAATTTATTCCTGTGATGGCAAAGCACATTTTCAGCAGCCATTACTCCAGTCTTTATTGTCACATGATACTGCAGAAATCATTCTATATGCTGATTTGCTGTTCAGAAAACAATTGGTATTATTATCAATGTTGAAGACAATTGTGCTGCCCAATACATTTTCAGGAATCTTTAATGAATGAAAGTTTCAAAAGAACAACACTGCTTTGAAATATAAATCTTTTTGTAACATTACAAATGTCTTTACTGTTACTTTTGATTAATTTAGTGTGTTCTTGCTGAATAAATGCATTTATTTCTTCGAAAAAAAGTGTTAATAAGTGTTACTACTGCTGAATCTATGGACGAGCTCTTAGAGAAACAATGTTTATTCAGCTAACACTGAAAAGTATGGTAGAATTCAAAGTAAATGAGGTGTGTGAAGAACTATATCTCTTAAAAGGTAAATATATACATCAACATGCCATGTGCCTGTGATAACATCGCTTTTGGAGTAATAGAGGAAGCAGGACAGGCTACATATGAGATCAGATAAACATCTCTCCTGTGGGACACTGGGTGGGCTTGTTCATGGAGAACAGCTGGAGGCAGGCCACGGCAGATTCCCTCAAGGTCAGGAATCACTCCAAGGCACAGCAACAAAGCGGCCATACCTGAAGGCCTTGGGATTTTGCAGAAAATGAAAAACAAGTTTATCATCTATACTGTATGAAAATGATACTCTTCTTCAAATCGAAATACCCACTCCTCTCTGACAATAACATAGATTATGGTGGTAGTTTTAGAAGACAACACTTCGAGATGACAGATATATTGGATATATGGGGTAAGTCATACACAGAAATAAAGAAAATAAGACAAATATTTAATGCCCCGTGGACGTTTTCATGGCTTTTTTTTTTTGCCAGTGTACCAGAAAACAACAGATCACTACAAAGTGATATAAAAAAAATACAAAATCACTGAATTCGTAAGTATTCACCCCCTTGACTATAACATCAAATTACAGATACCAGATTTTCAGAAGTCATAAATGTTAAACAAGATGTTTAAATGGACTGTACTATAAATCTGGAGAGTCCAATTCCTGTTGAGTCAGTATTATGGCTTAACTTATATCAGGAAGATAAGTAAGATAGCTCCAAGTTAGAAATTGAAAAGCTCAAAGCATGGATAATAAATAAATACAAGCAGATTTCCAAGGCAGGAAGTGATCTCAGCTGAAGGAGAATGGATAGGCTGTGCATATAACAACTTCTGTCTGGGTATGTGGAGACTATGAAGCCAGCTGGAAGAAGGCTTTATCTGGAGTGACCAAAATCAAGCTTTTGGCCATCAGACGAAATTACATGTTTGGCAATACAGACACTTCTTATCAGAAACTCAGTATCCCTGCCAAAAAGTGCTATACAGTAAAATAATCATATAAGCAATAAGAGTGCAAATCATGCTGGTCTGTGTCTGTATTTATGGATCCAGTGCTATGTTGCACCGATGGCTGTAACATTTCAACAGAATACTTGTTTCACTGTTTCTCTTTTTGCACAGGCAGAGCAAATGAACAAATATTCTGTGGCAGTTTTGTAGAGGCGATGCTTCCCACGACACATACTTCACTGGTTTGCGGTAAAAGTGCTGCTGTTCAAAGATGCTAATTATTGCCCTTGCTGTGTGTTGCAAGTTGTTAGCTTGTATTTATAACACTTTTACAGAGCTCAAGGTTGCTTTACAGCAAAGGTCATACTGTATGAGTCACTACATTATAAAATGCATTACAAACACAAACCATGCAATAGTTCAAGAGCACACAACATCATACATGTCTTAAAGATGCAAAACATACTGTTGCAGTTTTACAATTAAATGACCATGCAGATTTAGCCTTTAAAGGTGAAGTGTGTAATTAATGTGGCAGTAGCATCACCGGAATTGCAAAAATAAACACTAACTCACATTAATGCTTCCTCCCTCATTGAGCCATGGCTAACTTAGGCTCTTTATTTTATTTTGTGTTATTTTTTCTGCCATTGTGTAAATAATCAAGTTATAATTAATAGACAGAACTGCTTTTACATCCATCTGAAAGCCAAAAAGCTGAATTATACAAGAGATTTTCAGAGCATCCACACAAAGCCAAGCCAATCCAGGCTGGGGTCTCAGGATTACATGAGTGTCAGCCTGCCCAAATTCCAGGCACGTTTCGCTGACCGAAAATGGCTGCAGGTCCCCCACCCTATTGTTGTACGTGAGCGCGGTCAGGAGGGGGCAAGAATCTTAAGCTTGACTGACTCTAGCGGCTCAAAGGGTGTGATATTGTCCACCACTGCCGGTGGTAGGCCAAATAAGTCTGCCACGTCCCATCCAGAAGCCACACAGAGGTTCCAGAGATCTGGACGTGTATGCCGTATGGTGACCCATCCCTGAGAAAGAAGGTCTTTCCTCAGGGGAATCCGCCAGGGAGGGGCTGTCGTAAGTAGCATCAGGTCCGAGAACCAGGTCTGGGTTGGCCAGTAAGGCACAACCATTAATTGAATCGACTCCAGATCAGCTGGACCACCTGGGGATGGAGTCTCCATTCTCCCGGGAGTGTAAGCTCTTGTGTGAGCGTGTCAGCCGCATGATTGAGCTTGTCCAGAATATAAATGGCACTGAGTGACCTGAGCCGCTGCTGGAGGATGAGATGGCGGGCAAGTTGGAACATGCGATGTGAGCGTAGACCGCCCTGGTGGTTGATGTACACCACCGTCGCAGTGCTGTCTGTCTGGACCAATACGTGCTTGTCCTGCAGCACCGGTCGAAACGGGCGCAGGGCCAGCAGTACTGCTAGCAACTCATGGCAGTCGATATGACACTGCAGTCGATGTCCTGTCCAGGAGCCTGAAACCAGCGATTCCGCCAGGTGGCGGCACTTTGCAGGCATAAATGCACCGCAATTGCACACTCCACCTGAGGAATCTTCGCGTACCCTTTGGCTGCCCCACCATACAGGGTAGTGAGAGTGGAGGAAGCAGCGAAGTGGCTTTGGCCAGTAAAAGGTGCCTTACATGGCTTTGTGACCTCCTCATAGACCTCCGGGAAGAAAGGTACCGGGGCAGGACGATGCTGTGAAGCATGCCCTGCGTCAAGATACCAATCGTCCAACTGTGAGCATTCAGGGCAAGGTGAAGGGTTCCACTCAAGCCCAACACTTGCAGCGGCCTTCCCGTCAACTCTGGGTCCAACTTAAACGGCACCACTCTCCCAGAAGGGGGTAGCGCTGCTGAGTCTTCATCCCCGGAGGACTCAAGCCCACCCTCCGATGCAGTGATCGACATCTCATCCTCCGCAGAAGCTCCAAATGAGACGCTGGGTCCCCCATGAGAAGGACCCGCAGACTCATCAGGAAGCTCCACAGCCTTGTGGATGTGTGAGGAGTGGGAGGCCCGTGGGGACTGGCCCGGTGGGAGAGTTTCCACTACAATCCTCAGATCACCCTGCTAATTAACCGAAGTGGCTCTCTGCGGTGCAGAGAAACCAGAAAGGGGTATAATGGAGGGGAATCCACCTTTTTCAAGGTTCTCGAGTCTCGATTACAACATCGTGGTGGTCATGTTCCCATAGTGAGAAGATGAACCATCAACAAACACTACCTCAGCGTGTTGATGATCCAGACACGTAAGGCAGTGATCGTGGCTGTCAGATGGGGCCAGGAAGCAACTGCATCCAGAAACACACGGGTGGAATGCCATCTTGAAAAGACAATTCAATTCAAACAATGACATTTCACAATGTCACCCATGTTTTGCTCTAGCAGCCAGGGGTGAAATCGCTGCACTTATCTGTGAACTGGTGGGGTGAAACATCGCTGAATGCACCTTTTCTCCAATGGAAGAACGAAGGTGAATGGCGAAGGCGAATGGCAGAGCGAGTAAAGTCAACCGCTTGTCTCCGAAGCAAAAAGCTGAATGAGTCAGTTGCCGAGCAGCTTATATATATCCGTATGTCCAGGGGAGTGGCTTGGCATGCAAATCTCATTCGCCAATCTTCATTTCCCATTTCATTTCGTTTTCTTACTACCTGAAGGTGATTGGACTCCCAAGTGAGACCCCATACGTCAGTATCGGCATAACGTCGAACGTGACTGACTGAAAGGAAACTAGTAGTATGTATAGTAATAAAGAAGTATGCTTTAGCAACCTAATAAAGAAGATAAACAATACTTACAATGGGAGCTCGTGAATAATGAACATTTCTGTAAGGGTTTTAAAAACAAATACTTGACTAGAATATTTCAGAACTTTCCACTGCAATAAATATACATGGAAGTACCATGGTATAAATATTCTTTACACAAGCCTAATGAAATCTGTGTACATAATATACAAGTACATTTAATGGCTAAGGAAAGAATATGAATAATCCCAGGAGTATTTTTTTACATTGACTGTTCATTAGCATCCTGTTTTCTCTGCTCCATTAGCGTTACATTATTCTCCGACTGTCTGTAGCCAAATTAGCTGCAAACTCCAACAACATCAGCTCGATAAACCACCTGTGGAGGTATTGATATATCATTTTTTCAATCCCCTACCTCATTAAAGCCAACGCTTTCAATGACTTGCACAAACCCTAGATAATCACAGGCTAATTCTTCCAAACAAACCTGCAGCTGCTGCTCCCCGCTGACACCCTGCAAAATAAACATCATAAACAGATTGAGGGTGTAATCGATAAAGCCATTCGAGTTTCGCTTTAACGTCCACATACCATCCCATCTCAAATGATTTTATCATTGTGTTTCTATTTCATTGGCCGTGACTCTCCTCTTCCCTCAGTGTCACATCTGATCAATCCTGGAGTTATGGACCAGTGCTCAAGTGTTCTGGGCACTCATAAAGATTCACTTAATGGATTTGTCCATTGGCACAGGAACCACAATATAATCTGACCCGTGCGCAGGAAGGTGCTCCCTCTGAAAAGATGCTTTGTTTACTTATGAACCTGCCGTTGTGGCACCGCGTAAAATGCTTTGGAGTGTGTCCGATCAAAGACAAACTCTCCGAATGAGCGACTGCTGCCTGACAAGTTGGCAAACTTTCAAAATACAACGTCAAATCATTGTTTTAGTCAGAATTTTTTTCCAGTAGCAGTATCCAAACATGCTTGAAACAAGATTACTTCAGAGGCAACCCTTGTAAAAAAAAGAAGAACACTTTAGTATATTTAGGTAAAAACAGTACTTATTACAGAAATAATATACTTTAAAAGAATATGCAAACTGAATGTAATGTTAGCAGACACTTAATTGCATGTTATTTACAAATAAATGAAAATAATATAGTATAATAGCTTTTGTAACCCACTTAAGTAGGACTTTTTAATGTCATTTTATAATTACTTATGTTGTCTTTGAAATATGATTAAAGTTTACTGCCAAACATATTTGTCAAGCATTTATGATTAAACTAAATGTAATTTCTGTTGAAACATGTATGTCATGTATATAAATATATTTGTAATTATTTATAATGATAAAGTTGCACTTTAGTACATTTAAAATATACTGTATATTAAAGCTGCAGTCCGTAACTTTTGGCGCTCTAGCGGTTAATAAACAAAACTGCATGCGTCTTGCGGAAGAACATTAGCCGGAACTACTTCTGTTTATGACAGGTCAAGCAGGTACTGGGCTACTCCGCAGCGGTGGCGACCCGACTAGTCTAAAATAGTCTGAATATAAACACTTATTATAGCCTAGGTGTACCGTGGTGATTCAGGATAGGACAAAAACACGGTTTGGAAAATAGATTAATGATGCACTCGCTCATTATTTTGTTCATTTTGAACACAAAAAAAAGTTACGGACTGCAGCTTTAACTTTAAATTAAATATCAAATAACTCTACAGGTAAACATATAATCAAGTACTTTACATATGTGCTTTACCCATGTACACATCAAAATGAGTGTATTTTAAAGCATAACAAAAGATGATTAAAATATTATGATTTAAAATGTATTTTAAAGTAAAACTTTTTTTAAAATATATACAGTATACCTTTAAGATTTGCATTTGAAGACACTACAGATGCAGATTAATACAATTAAGCACACTTCTATTTTTTCACAAGAGAAAATTGTGTAAGAGAATTGATCTTGTAGCCTGATTTCATTAATATTTGTCTGTAACATTTACATTTACAAAAGTATATTTTTGCATGTTTGGATATAACTTGAAACATACAATATAAATGTTTTGACAGCATCTAAAATGCATTGTAAAATCTTTACGAATCCTTTATATTTTAAATATATGTATAGTTACATCTTACTATTATATAGATATTTAAACGATTAAGTAACAATTATTTTATTGCACAAGAGCAGAAGTCAGACCAAACTGAATTAAACCATTGCAATGTTAAATAAGGTAAATGCATTAAACAAATGCAATGTGTTGAACATACTTAATTAATCTCATTGATTAAATATAATACAATCAACCTATTAATTCATATTTTATGAACCTAAAAGGATTCACAAACATTTGCCTATCTCAAACATTAATAAGTAAAATGTTGTAATGTCTAGTGTCTTGGTTTTGTTTCATGTTCTTATTTTGTTATGTTCAATGTCATGTTTCCTGGTTTGTCATGTGATTCCATTGTGCCCTCATGTGATCATGTCATATGCTTCCCTAGTCTCTTGTCATTGGTTCATTGTCTTGATTGTTCACAGGTTTGTCTTGTTTAGTCATTAGTCCTTGTGTATTTAAGCCCTCATGTTTGCCTGGTTCTCTTGTCTAGTATTCCCTGTATCACCGTTGGTGAGTGCTATGTCTGTTCGAGTCAAGTCTGTTCTAGTCAAGTCATCGTTGGATTCTGTTTATATCACCTTGGTTAAATAAACTGCACTTGGGTTCTACAACACTTGCTTCCAGTGGACTCAATTGTTACAAATGTTTACATTGTACATGCTGTCATACATTAATAATGCATGCTTCAGTGTCTTTGCAAATGTACCATGTATGGAATGTGTACTAAAACAAGCCTAGGCAACGACATAAACTGAATAAAATTGTTCATTTTGCAGTGACACTAGACTTCATGCTCCATTCACTTCCACTGAAATGCATGTGAATGCGAGAAACTGGAAACGCAAGCAGAGAAGTTAAAAACTGGTGAACCCTATGTGAATTCACATAGCGAAAAACTGTTTGACCAGAGGAGGACGTAAATGTCAGGAATTGCCCTCTTGGCTCAAATTAAAGAACACACAAACTTAAAAGCTGCATGGTTTGCAGTGTTTGGATCCAAAGTTTGGTCCAAAGTAATGGTGCATTATCAAGATCTATGCTACATCCAAATTTGCTTACTTACTGTATACTATGCCCTAAATGTACAGTCAAATCAAAATGTATTCAAACACCTTCAACCTTTTTCACATTATCAGTTTATTTGCTATAAAAAAAAAATGGTAATAAAATATGACAAGAACTCAGAGTTAAACTGTGTCAGAACAAATTAATCTTGATAATGTCAGATAAATTTGATGGAAAGGTATGTCATGGATTACAATCAACCAATCAGCTGTCAGCTGTTAAATTTAAGTACACAATTAGATAATACCAATTTAGGTCAACCAATGACCAAGCAATGATTCATTGTGTTCAGTCTGTGGTGTAAAAGATCGCATTAGCAATTCAAGAAAAAACACTTCAGCAAAACATGGTCAGGTCAAAGTGTCTGAATCATTTTGGTCCCAAATGTTTTATCAATTTTACTGGTAGTCCACTGTATGAAGAATTTTTGGGTATAATATGTCACAGTTTACTTTATTTTGCTATCCTCATTTACATAAATGAACTATAGTGTCCTGTACCCACTAGTAAAAATTATATCTGTAAATAATTTTTGGTTTGTATGTACTTTTTTTTGAGAAGAAAAAAAAAGAATAGAAAATAAATAGTGTAGTAGAGCAGTAGGCAAGCTTTAGGACATTCCACCACATCATAAAATTGCACTCTATAGCATAGTTACTTGCATTCTGTCACCGTAAACAGGCCCGTCAATCATCCTGTCACAGTTAACATCCTCTTATACACACTCCACATTTTCTTAAATTTACACTACTCAAACAATTCTTCCTACATTATTGGAGAGAAAACAAGTAGCATGTTGATCTGCCAGTCAAGGGTCTTTCATGCGAAGAACTCTGCTCATGTTGTTTGCATAATGATGCATTTGATTTAATAGTGGCAAAACGTACTGTCAGTTTTGCTATTGTACAATTTGTATCGTTATAAAAAAGGCAGCAGCTATTTACACTAAGTGAAAATAGCATATTTTCTTAGCGATGCTGTTTAAACTAAGTGAAAATAGCGATATATTCTATGTACACCATGTAAAAGTAGCAGTTCTTTGCAATATGTGTAAATAGTAATTAGATGCTATTTATACTTTATTTTGGCAGATACATACTATTTGCACCTCAGTATTTGTTGTACATTAACAGGATGCAATAATAACAGCGTGTAAATGATTCTATCTATTAAAATCATTAGATGGATGCCGCCTTAATGGGACAATAAATGCCCTCCCTACACCTATCCCTAACCCTACCCAATACATACTTTTATTATTATTATTAAACAGTCATTAGGCACTTTATTTCCACTTTTAGAACATTTTCTTAATTTTTATTGAAAGTAAATGCCTTTCTGGTGTGATATGTGATGGGAAAAGTGAAAAGAGCGAGCTCAGGCAAAAGGCGTATTTAAACCCGGGTCGATCACGTCAAAACATAGTTTCATGAACCTTATGCTCTACTGACTACGCAACTGAAGACATTACAACACATGCGTCTTTCTTAATATTGTGTGGCCCAACCAGGCATTGCTGGGTGGAGCTAGTGTAAACAGTGCTTGGCAGCAAGGCGCGCTATTTGCACTTAGTGTAAATAGACACTCCGTATAAAGGCAGCACAGTGTTAATAAATATAACACTGAATAAACACTGATAACATTAAATATTTTTCATCAGGTTAGATATTGATTATTTTTAATTACTCTAGCTTTCAGGGCATCTCTGTCAGTCTCACACACATCCATCATGATGTAGTTCTTTTTATTTGTGTTTGGGTCGCAAACAAGCAGAGCAGATGATAATCAAGTGTTGGTAATCTACTAACAAATTAAAAACAACATGGCTTTGCAAACGATATGTTCGGATAACATTTTCCTCTGGCCTTTCAAATAAATGAACACGAGCGGAGAAAATTCTCTCCCTTTTGTCACATACTCTCTGTTCTCTGCAGCGCCTCCTAGCAGCAACTATCGTAGCATGTCAAGCACAAAATGGATTAAGACATTTTTTGGGACTACCGCAAAAATTAGTAAATCACATTACACAAATTATTTAAATACTCTCCTATAAATTTTGCGTTTGAAAGGGAAACTCCACAAAAATAACTGTCCATGCCAACAGTCCGTGGGCGTGACGTCTGAGGCTGAGACTACATTTTGCATGGCACCTAACTTTTTCAGCAGCAGTTTATTTCTGCTACAAAATAAGTTGTATCGCCATCTACAAGGCATTGAAGGTACTATATCTTGTGCGTTTTGCCCTTACCCACCCAAACTTGTCAAGAAGGCTTCATTATATGAATGTGATTATATTAGTAGGTAATTGCTGAATTGCAGGTGTTTTTATATGAGATGAGGACAAGACTGCAGCCGGTGATGAGGTTTTGACTATTCAATTTTACTTAACATTATTTTATTTAACCATTATATTGAAGAGACAAGGATATTGGTTTACTTATGCTCATTTTGACCACTTGAACTTAACTGAGACTTGAGTGTTTGTAGATGTTTCAGAGGCTGTTGTGTCGACAAAACTGTTTCTTGTTTTTCACTGCCATGTCTCTCAGGTGTTGAGGACTAGTGCATACTTGAGCCTACATTCAATACGAGTAAAATACTTAAGTACTGTTAAAATCAGATACTTTAAGACTTTTAGTCTCAAGTCGTATTGGAATGGGTGACTTTTACTCAAGTATGGTTTCCATGTACTCTTTACACCTTTGTGTATCAAATGATTAATGTAAATGTTACACTTAATATAAAGTGGGACACATTGACGAGGCTTTTTAATCCTAAAATGCTACTGTAGTATTGCCACTTACAGCTGGATGTTAGGGTTGGATTGTATCCAGCAGAGAAGTGTAGTGCATTGCCTGAGACGGGCTCCACATGAACGTGAGTAAATCACAGGCAGAACCGCAGGGCGGTATGACTGTATAATGCTCAGAATGCGGTCACAGCACAACAGCTTGTTACCGCTGATTAATGGAGACAACCGGGCACCATCCGTTAAAGGCAATGCAGGCAACTGTGTCAGTGGAACACCGCTGCAGGTGGCCAAATGAGGGGAAATTGCAGCTATCTGTCTGCAGCCAATAGCACGTTACAATCAGACCAACTTGTAGCAAGACTCCCAGTGGGTATACCTTATTGTGACTCACATGAAAAAGGAAGTGTGTTTCTGTGCAAGGTTATTATAATTTTGCATTTTCTTAGTATAATTTATTTTATATTTTAATTTAGGGTCACACTTTATATTAGGTGTCTTTAACTACTTATGTAAACAGGTACAATGTACTCATTGTGTTCATGTTGTACTGCAAAACTCTTGCTACTATTTTGGTAGGATACAGGTAAAGTTAGGACAGGTTTGGTAGTATGAATAAGTTTAGGTATGGATTAAGGGGTCAACACCCTAATTATAAATGTAATTACGAAATGTATTACAGCTGTGATTACATGCAGGTATTTTCTAAATACAAGTACTATCTAAAAACGTTCACTACCGTTCAAAAGTTTGGGATTGGTAAGTTTTTTTATGTTTTTAAAAGAAATCTGTTATGCCCAGAAATCTGTTATAATCTGTTATATCTCACTGTTATGCCCAGTTCACACTGCCCGATTTTAGCCCCAATTTTGACTCGCTGACAGGTTTTGCGAAATAGCCGACAAACGCCCGAAATCAAAGGCAAATCGGTGCGCGTGCACGTGAGTGACAATCACGCAATGTGAATGATCAAAGCCGCAATCAGAGAGACTCGCCGATGAGTCGCCGACGCCCGTGAGATATTTGGGATGCTAAATATCTGGATTCAAACGATGCACGGCCACATGTTGCAAGGATCTGTACACAATTCCTGGAAGCTGAAAACAATCCCAGTTCTTGCATGGCCAGCATACTCACCGGACATGTCACCCATTGAGCATGTTTGGGATGCTCTGGATCGGCGTATACAACAGCGTGTTCCAGTTCCTGCCTGAGTGGACCAACATTCCACAGGCCAGAATCAACAACCTGATCAACTCTATGCGAAGGAGATGTGTTGCACTGCGTGAGGCAAATGGTGGTCGCACCAGATATTGACTTTTTTTTTGGACCCCCCGGGACCCCCCCGGCCCGGACCCCACCAATACAGTAAAACTGCATATTTTAGAGTGGCCTTTTATTGTGGCCAGCCTAAGGCACACCTGTGAAATAATCATGCTGTCTAATATGCCACACCTGTGAGGTGGATGGATTATCTTGGCAAAGGGGAAGTGCTCACTAACACAGATTTAGACAGATTTGTGAACATTATTTGAGAGAAATAGACCTTTTGTGTACATAGAAAAAGTCTTAGATCTTTGAGTTCAGCTCATGAAAAATGGGGGCAAAAACAAAAGTGTTGCGTTTATAATTTTGTTCAGTGTACATCGGCGATGACCTACAGCCAATGAGAGAGCAAGATACAGGGCAGCGGGAAGTTCGGGGAGGATATGGACCAGAATATCAGTATTTTAATAGATATATTTACAATTATATCAAACAGAAACAAAGCACAAACATTTACCTGACCAGCCGCAACAGCAGCACAATGCAAAATGATTTATTTACCTCCAACTCTCTTTGCAGAACACAATCATTACTCCCTATGTCTCCAACCATGTCCTCCACCATATTTTTTTTTTTTTTCTTTTTCTCCTTTTCGCTGCAAATCAGCGCACAGACAATTTGGATCGCAAGCTTTCTGCAGTCTATATTTTTAATAACAATTCCAGTCTCGCGCAAGAACTCCAGTCTGACGCACGTGTGATCTCGCATTGTTTCCTTGCCACTTCTTGCGTGTTTGGTTGTGAAACGTAGTTTGCGGACGGGACAGAGCTATCGGCGATTCTTCCTCTTCCTACAGTCATGCAACGTGAAACCCCCTGTCGCCGATCCATCGTGCAGTGTGAACACAGCAGCAACTGAATGCTACCACAGATAGTCATGCAGTGTGAATAGAGCAGTGATCCGACGAGTTTAAAAATCGTGCAGTCTGAACTCGGCATTAGGAGATATCAGACTCGAGAGAGAGATTGTCACATCCACCAGCTGGAGTGCCCATGATCTCCACCAGAGGTCACTCCTCCCAAATCTTGTGCTATCTTATCATGGACTACATTTCCCATAACCTACTGCCTGGACTCATTATGCTTGATTACATTCAGCTGTGTCTCATTGCCTTGTTAACTCTGCCTATATATGCCCTGTGTTTTCACTCATTTTTTTGCAAAGTCTTGTAAATGCCATGCTACATTTCTGAACGCTTTCTTCCTGGTTTTCCCGTGTGATGGATTTGACCCTCTGCCTTGTTATCTTGGATTTCCCTGTTTGCCTGTGTTATCGTTTGGATTGTTTTTTCCCTGTGGTCATTGACCCTTTGCCTGTCTTTTGGATTTTGATTGTGGATTGCTGGAAGGATGCTGGAGCTGGAGAACAGACGAGGGAACAAGGAATACAGGAACATGGAGAAATCGCAGGAGGTAAATAGCTCAGGTGAGTAGACCGGTAAGTAATCCGTAGTCCAAGTCGTAGACCAGACAAATGACTGAGGCTGAGGTGTGTGCTTAAATACTGTGGTGGTGAGCGTGCTGATCAGGTGCAGATGATGGCTGAGTAATTGCAGGTGATGAGCTGGAGGAATACTGGGAATTGTAGTTTTGAGTGTGAGTGAGGGAGTGCAGCAGTGAGGGAGGACCGGTGCACTTGTGAGTTTAAGTTTTTTATGCATGTCTATAAGGCCCCGTCTACACATGTCTGTTCATGCACACTGGGCATGTGCGTACAAGTGTAAACAGTTGCCTCTTGTGCATGTAGACAGCTGCAGTATTATACAATACAGTGTTTAACTGCACAACGGCTGCTAAAAAGAGCCACAAAGTCAGAAAAGCATGCAGTTCTGTCTCTGTGTTATTTTTTACATGGTCGTCGAGGCTGGTATGTTACAGAGCCGTTGAGAGAGACGACTCTGGGCTGCGTTTCCCAAAAGCATTGTAACAATAGCCACCAATGGTCTCTACGATCAACTTATGCGTACAATGCTTATGCGACAATATCAGACGACCTGGTCTGATATTGTCGTGTTCAGGTAGCGTAATGTGGGCAGCCACGCCAAAAAGGGGTCTGCAGCATTTTCAAAAGTATCCGTTTTTGAGGTTCGAGGATCCAATATATTGTATACGCGCATTTTCATTCTCAACTGTCTACATTCACTACAACACAACCGCCTAGGGTTTAAGTGAAAACTCGCCAAGCTCAGCATTTTGCCATTTTTGCCTGTATTTGACCGTTTAGGTGCGAACCCGAATGACCAGAGAGAGATGGCATAGAAAATACAAAAGAGGAAAAGGCCAGGGGAATATAACTTTAAAAAGAAGGGTTATAATCAGGCAAGAGGTAGGACCCGTGTTAATATCGGAGAAGCTTTCCAGCGCTGAAGAGACCTTAAGGGGTGGGAAGAACTGAAAACGGACACTGAGGTTGGTTTATTTCATCTCGCTACCTGAGTAACGTTGGTTTTCACAGAACTAAGATATGCTGTCTTTTGCTTGAAAATACTTTATTATTAAAAGCCTGGAATGTCTAAACCTCCACCACCGCCCGTTTCAAACAACCGCTCCCGAAAAGTGTTTCGAAAAGTGAGATAACATACTCTTAACATAAGGTTTTTCTTTTGGTTCCCTGTTTAGGTGATCGCTATTGTAGGGCGCTTATGTAGGGAGCTGTTCATGAAAACTGTTGTTTTTTGGGATGGAAGGAATGACTTTGCCATCAAAGGAGTAGCGGAGATAAATAACAATTAGACATTCCACCTGAATTATCATAGTAACACAAATTGACTTATTGATGACATCATACTCTCGGGCGGCAGGCACAGCAGATTCCACCATAGCCGTTGCCTGTGTTGCATAGAGTGTACGTGAATGTGGGGGCAGAGGCATCAAGATAGGGGTTTGATCTTTTTGGGTAGGGGCCGTGTTTGTTTTGGTGATTTCAAATATCAACAGTGTTGACCAGAAATCGCTTACTGCACCTTTAAGTGTGAGATTTTTAAGGAGGAGCGAAAGCACACCACTGGAAAGGGACGGAGTGGGGCACATTAATCGTTTTATCTTGATTATCATATTTTCATAATTGTTGGAGGCCGAAATCGAAATTCGATTTCGATTAATCACACAGCCCTAAATGCATATATTAATTTTTGTTAATGTTAGTTAATAAAAATACAATTCTTCATTGCTTGCGTGTTAGTTCACAATGCATTAACTAATGTTAACAGAAACTTTTAATTTTGTAAAAGTATTAGTAAATGTTAGAAGTTTTGTTAATCATGCGTCCATGTGTAGTTAACTAAAGTTAACAAATTAAATCTTATTGTAAAGTGTTACTGGGATTACTTGCACTGATTTTTAGGGAAAATTTGTGGAATTCTGTGCAATGGACTGGTAATATATTAAACAGCCAAAATATTTACCACGAAAGGGGCAGGAATGTGAAGAACGCTGAGCTTTCTGGACAGTTCTGCAGTCACAGATTTCGCCCTTCGCTCATTCCTTACCCATTACCTGCCATTTAGCTTTCACCTGCCAGCAATTGTAAGTAATTCATATAGTATCTTCAAGCTCATCCCTTGATTACAGGAATACAATCAATCAAACAAAGGCCAAACTGCACCATATCTTGAAACCACTATCATTCGCCCCAGTTTCCTTTCCCAGAGTCTTACTGGAAAATGACTGGGGAGCATCAGTGATGTTGAGAACCTGAGATGAGATATAGCAGCGCTCCGCTGTGATAATCGAAACGAGCCATGACAGGGAATTTGCTGAATGTGTCAGATTGTGCTTGTAGCTCTTCCTCTCACTAGTACATTCACTGTTAGTAGCAGTCAGTGGGATAATGATATTAGCAGTCAGATTCTTTGCTTTAATTGTAATTAACACGCATTGATTAGCCTCAATTATATTCCAGTGACTCACAGCAGTGGAAGTTATTTGTTTTTGTAATATATACAGTATAAAAAAAATAAAATGTAATATATATACAAACCCGATTCCAAAAAAGTTGGGACACTGTACAGATTGTGAATAAAAAAGGAATGCAATAATTTACAAATCTCATAAACTTATATTTTATTCACAATAGAATATAGATAACATATCAAATGTTGAAAGTGAGACATTTTGAAATGTCATGCCAAATATTGGCTCATTTTGGATTTCATGAGAGCTACACATTCCAAAAAAGTTGGGACAGGTAGCAATAAGAGGCCGGAAAAGTTAAATGTACATATAAGGAACAGCTGGAGGACCAATTTGCAACTTATTAGGTCAATTGGCAACATGATTGGGTATAAAAAGAGCCTCTCAGAGTGGCAGTGTCTCTCAGAAGTCAAGATGGGCAGAGGATCACCAATTCCCCCAATGCTGCGGCGAAAAATAGTGGAGCAATATCAGAAAGGAGTTTCTCAGAGAAAAATTGCAAAGAGTTTGAAGTTATCATCATCTACAGTGCATAATATCATCCAAAGATTCAGAGAATCTGGAACAATCTCTGTGCGTAAGGGTCAAGGCCGGAAAACCATACTGGATGCCTGTGATCTTCGGGCCCTTAGACGGCACTGCATCACATACAGGAATGCTACTGTAATGGAAATCACAACATGGGCTCAGGAATACTTCCAGAAAACATTGTCGGTGAACACAATCCACCGTGCCATTCGCCGTTGCCGGCTAAAACTCTATAGGTCAAAAAAGAAGCCATATCTAAACATGATCCAGAAGCGCAGGCGTTTTCTCTGGGCCAAGGCTCATTTAAAATGGACTGTGGCAAAGTGGAAAACTGTTCTGTGGTCAGACAAATCAAAATTTGAAGTTCTTTTTGGAAAACTGGGACGCCATGTCATCCGGACTAAAGAGGACAAGGACAACCCAAGTTGTTATCAGCGCTCAGTTCAGAAGCCTGCATCTCTGATGGTATGGGGTTGCATGAGTGTGTGTGGCATGGGCAGCTTACACATCTGGAAAGGCACCATCAATGCTGAAAGGTATATCCAAGTTCTAGAACAACATATGCTCCCATCCAGACGTGGTCTCTTTCAGGGAAGACCTTGCATTTTCCAACATGACAATGCCAGACCACATACTGCATCAATTACAACATCATGGCTGCGTAGAAGAAGGATCCGGGTACTGAAATGGCCAGCCTGCAGTCCAGATCTTTCACCCATAGAAAACATTTGGCGCATCATAAGAGGAAGATGCGACAAAGAAGACCTAAGACAGTTGAGCAACTAGAAGCCTGTATTAGACAAGAATGGGACAACATTCCTATTCCTAAACTTGAGCAACTTGTCTCCTCAGTCCCCAGACGTTTGCAGACTGTTATAAAAAGAAGAGGGGATGCCACACAGTGGTAAACATGGCCTTGTCCCAACTTTTTTGAGATGTGTTGATGCCATGAAATTTAAAATCAACTTGTTTTTCCCTTAAAATGATACATTTTCTCAGTTTAAATATTTGATATGTCATCTATGTTGTATTCTGAATAAAATATTGAAATTTGAAACTTCCACATCATTGCATTCTGTTTTTATTCACAATTTGTACAGTGTCCCAACTTTTTTGGAATCGGGTTTGTATATATGTGTGTGTGTGTATATATGTGTGTATATATATAAAAATATGTTTGTCTAATAAAGAATATTTAATTAACTGCAATTATCGCAGCATACAGCGCTTAACGTTGCCTGTAATTAAAGCTGTTAATTGAATCTATAGACCTATTCAATTCGCTCCTTCTCGACGGGCTTCAATCTCAATGCATTTGTTGGGGTGATGGAGATTAACAGTCTGTGAAATGTGGTACAGGAAATTCCTTTACAGAGGAAATATGGCCCCTACATTTCACCGTTTTATCATGGCTGAATGGAAAATTTGCTGTGCTGAGTGACCATTGGAATTCTGTCAGATGACCATGGTAAGCGGATGATAAAGAGTCTATAAAAGCAGGTAAATTATGGTTAAGGCTCCGCTGTACCCACACACAGAGAAATAATTCAGCTTGTCTCTGGTCACCAAGCAAGATTAGATTTTCACACCGAGCACAGTATATTGGTGTTGTGTCTCACGTCATGTCTTGTTACCTGAAGCCTGATGACATTATGAGCACGCAAACATACCAAGAATCATTCTCGCAATTTTGTGATATTTATAAGGGATATTCTTTTTATAACATTTTCTTGGAATTTTCAATAGGAGCTGTATTAGTTTAGGCTACTCCCCATTTTAATGATTCAGCCTCACAACAATCATTTCATCTGTGAGATACAATGTAAAGTGGAGCAAATTTAGTGGTAGGCCTGCATTGAACTATGTGAGCGCGTCTTCATACATATTACAGTGTTCAAACCAAATTACACAATATGAGATAAACGCTGAACATGAACTTCTCCATTCTCTGCAGTATTAGAGAGAATAGCTAACTTAATAAGCAGCAATTGAACACACTCCACTGTGCATCATATGCACTTAGGAAGTCTGAATCAGTTTGTTTACACATTTCATAAATCACTGATCAAATAAATGATGCACTATTCAAATAAATGAATCACTGAATCTTTTAAGTTTAAGCTTATTCTCTTTTTTTTTTTTTTTTTTTGAGATGAAATGTTTGGTTAAAGGTAAAGTTCAACAACAACAACAAAATCTGTCATTATTTACTCATCCTCAAGTCGTTCCGATCCCATAAGACTTTGGTTAATCTTTGAAACAGAAATGTAAGATGTTTTAATGAAATCTGAATGTTTTTTTTGTTTGTTTGTTTTTTTTTATATGAAGCTTATTTTGCAGGGGTTTTTTTATGGTTGCATGACTGTACAGTATTTAAAATTTCAAAGTACTTTCCTAATGTCGACTCTGTATATTCTTTATTGAAGAAATTGCATCTACACAGCACCACTCTCTGTACATTTTCATTAATTTGATGAAGGATACACTCCATTTTTCTTATATAAACCTATATGTGCTCACAGCCTCTGTAAACATTTCTTCTCTCCCGAGGCTGGTCATGCTCACTGTAGCGATAACAAATGGCCCTATTGCAGAGGATGATGTTATCTCCTTAACAGAAGGTCTGTTCATCCAAGCTCATGTGTGACGCTGCATTCTTGTGTTTGAGGTTACCTCAATGAACACACTATCCAGACCTGAGGTCTTTATTAAGTGTTGCCATTTTATTTAAAATCCCTTCACTCATGCTTTCGAAACTAACTTTTGGAGCTACCCTTGACAATTAACTACTAAGATAGTTGTTTGTTTTTCGCAATGCCTAGTCAAGTGCGCCAAGATGCACTAAGCTGTGGTGCTCATGCAAGAGATGCAGGTTCAAATCAGGGTACATTTTTTTAACCATTTCGTTCATGAATTATGATAACCTCAGTCAGGATTTTTAGGGCCCGAGCACCGATGGTGTGAGGACCCTATTGGAATTGCTCAGCCTATTATTATTCTTCTCCCAAATGAATCGCATTTTTGATGGCCTAAACATGCTCGAAAACTCATGAAACTTTGCACACGCGTCAAAAGTGGTGAAAATGTACGTCTGATATGGGTTTCAGAATTAGGCGTGGCAAAATGGCTCGATAGCGCCACCTACAACATTTCAACGAAGTGCCCCTCCCGCTACATTTCACGAACAGGTATGAAATTCGGGAGACACATGTAACAGCCCAATACCTACAAAAAAGTCTCCTGGTACGAAATCTGAAAACCAACAGGAAGTGAGATATTTTGAATTTTCTTTGCAAAATTGTTGCAAATTTTGCCATTTCCAGACGTTGTACTTTAACAAACTCCTCCTAGAGATTTAATCAGATCAACATCATATTTGCACAGTCTAGTCTAAAGGCCTTTGCGATGTTAAATTGCGAAGATCTTGAGTTTTCGCTGAAGGGCGTGTCCGTGGCAGCCTCACAAAGTTTGATGTTTCGCCATAAAACAGGAAGTTGTTGTAACTTGGTCATACAATGTCCGATCTGGCCCAAACTTCACATGTTTTATTAGAGTCCTGACCTGAAGACATCTACACGCCAATATTCAGTTACAGTCATAGTGCCACCTGCTGGCAGCAGGAAGTGTGGCACATTTAAGTGACTTTGCAATATTTCTCCTATATTTACCCACTTAAACGCGTGTCACCCACTATTCGCTGTTTTCCTGAGGCCACCGGGTGGCGGTGCTCCCGGGTGCGAGGGCCCTTTCATCGCTGCTTGCAGCTTTCATTTTCTTATGTGTTTATTGCTCTTAGGGCAAAGAGATTTTCAGATGTCCTGACTGAGGTTATCATAATTCATGCATGAAAGGGTTAAAAAATACCCTGATTTGAACCTTTGACAGCATGCATTTATGGTTTAAACTGAAGAGATACTGTATTAAGCATAATGCAGTAATAACACAGCAATATTATGTGTATTTAACAAACCAATCAATAAAATTGGTTTAAACTATAAAATATATACAACGAAAATGCAACTGAGCATCATACAAGTTGACCTTCATGTATCTTTGATATCAGAACATGAGGACATGATTCCATCAGAGATCTCTACAACCTGTCAAGGTACAACTGTGGAAACCCAACTCAGATGCTCCCTCCAGTGTACCAGAGTATGTCGATTTACCCTTATTAGCTGATAATTCTGATTATGTTCAAGATGGACACATTTCTACCATAGCTCTCCTCTGAGAAAACCTAGCGATCAGGTGTTTTCACTCTCATCTGAAATGAGCAGTGTTGGGGGTAACGCATTACAAGTAACATGCATAACACAATCAGATTACTTTTTGATGTAAGGAATAAAGTAACACATTACAAGTAATGTGCATTATGTAATCAGATTACTTTTTGATCTTACAAGTAAAGGAATGCATTAAAAGTAACATGCATTACATAATCAGATTACTTTTTTGATGTTACGAGTAAAGTAATGCATTACAAGTAACATGTATTACGTAATCAGATTACTTTTTTGATGTTACGAGTAAAGTAATGCATTACAAGTGACATACGTTACGTAATCACATTACTTTTTTGATGTTAATGCAAATTACATTCTAATAACACAAATAAATATATATATATATATAATGTATGTATAGTCAAAAAAGTTACTGCAGATTAAGTATTTTCAAAATCAACAGTCACAGTACTAGTATGAATTGTAGCTGAAATATAGCTATTGATGCATGATGTCCACTATAGTGGACAGATGATTAATCAGAATTTTCTCCCAATCTAAAATCAATACTTGGAAAATTTAACTGTGATATAACTAGACTTTTTAGATATTGCTTGATGCTACAACATTTTACCTGCAAGAGTCTCCTACGATGGAAGGAATGGATGGATATTCCGGAGCAACTTGGCATTTCTGACTGGCCATCGGCCATCTTGGTTTGGAGGGGGAAAAAAATCGACATACAACGGCTTGCCACTTGGTGGCAATGTGTAGGATGATACACAAGGGTCCACTGTAGAGGTTGATGTGCAACTATGCGATCAAAACACATGCAAATACATATATTTACACTATATGTAATAGAAGGTTGATTTCTACCACTACAGTATTTATGTTTAAATATACATTTGTGTGTACATTGTAAATTACAACAATTATGAGTACATGGAAGTAATATGCTATTTGTACTATGGGTAAATTGACTTGTTGGTCTATGTACACATGTGCCAGGTGGAAATCTTGATTTTTTTTTTTTTTAAATACCATGCTCTGTGTGAAGTTGACACCCCCTTAATTAAATGCTGCATAAGAGTCACCACTTTACCATTTAACATGACAAACAGCATATGTGTTCTGTCATCTCTGCATGAGAATCAGCAAGCAGCACATGTTGAGCTGATGCATTATGATTCATATATGGTTGGGAGAAGACTGCACATTATGCAGCATGCACAAAGCGTTTTTATTTATGTATTTTTAAGTGAGGCATTTTTATCGTTCTTTAAATATTTTCTACACATTTTTATCATTTATTATAAAATTCAAAACCTTTGAATTTTAAGCAGTCTTTACAATGCAATAGTGGTATAAATAGACACCATAACATGCATTAAAATATTTGGCAGTGGCTATTTACACTAAGTGAAAATACCATATTTTCTTAGCAATAGTTGCTATTTACACTAAGTGAAAATAGCAATGCATTCTGCCCTACAAAGGCAAAAAACCTTAACTCGAGTGTGGAACTGAGAGAAATTACTTTTATTTACTTTTATAATTACTTAGATTTTTAGTTGTCCAGCAAAATTATTTATAGGTAGGACACTGGAAATCTGGCAATTAGATGTTTTAGTAATGCAAATTATCTACATAAAAAAATTTGGAGATCAAACTTGCAAAAAGTGAGAAGTCACACCAAGGCATATGGCAATGGCAGTAACATCCACATTATCAATGTTCAGTTGCTGATCACCGTTTTCAAAATCATTATAGTAATACCTGTATAAAATCTAGTGATCATAGCATTTATTTCGGATGATTTACAATTGCTTTTTTATGTGGAGCTGTTTGGTAGCCTATTTATTGGATAGCTGACTAGCCTATTTATGCTATAGGCTGCTAGCTAAATGAAGTAGATTTGATCTAATTTGTTTGTCTAATGCATCTTTTATGTTACACAATTTCTTACCTTGACCTTGATGTCTGTGTGTCAAAGCCATCTCAACCATCATTTTCCTTCAAGAGCAATGGGCCATCCTTAAACGCTATTGGTGAAAACAACCACTCAACTAATTTGTTTTACCTATACTTTTATTCAGGTATCGTGTGTGTCAGAAGTGCTTCAGTGACAGATGTATGACACAGGCTACAACGTAATTTAAACGCAGCAGCGTTAATGGACAGTAAAACAAAGGCAGAATACCATAACTCCAGGCCAGCACAGTAACTTCTAAACAACTGCTAAACAATAGCAGAGTACCCTAACTCAATTTGATCGTTCCAAAACAAAGGCAAAGTGCGGTAACTGGTGTTACGGTGTTCTGCTTTGGTTTCTCCTGGGTTTTTGGAAGTTGATGTTAAGACAACCCATTATTTTCTTGAAAAAACAACAGAATTGACTCAAGATACTTATCCACATGATAAAGGAGGTCTTGAATGTCCCAAAAATATCAATAACTCATTTTCGACCAAAAATGAAGTTACAACATTTTGCCTTTGTAGGGCAGCATTCTATTTACATTATATAAAAGTAGAGGCTCTTTGCAAAAAGGGAAAATAGTTGTTAGATGCTATTTATACTTATAAATAGTGGCAGATACTGTTTGCACCTCAGTATTGTTGTATATTAACAGGATGCAATAATAACAGTGTAAATTATTATATTTATTAAAATTATTAAATGGATGACACCTTATTGAGACAATATGCCCTCAATACACCTATCCCTAACCCTACCAAATAAATACTTTATTATTAAACACTCGTTAGGCACTTTATTCCCACTTTTCAAATATTTTCTTCATTTTTATTGAAAATGAATGCCTTTCCGATCTGATATTTGATGGGAAAAGGAAGAAGAGCAAGTTCGGCAAAAGGCGGATTCGAACTTGGGTCGATCGCGTTCAAAAGCTACTTTTACGCGTCGTACTCCTTACAGCCTACACCGCTGCAGACATTGAATGGCACATGTCTTTTTTAATCTTGTGTGGCAAAACCAAACATTGGTGGGCAGAGTTAGAGTAAATAGCCTTTTCCAACAAGACAGGAAATTTACACAGTGTAAATAGACACTCTGAAAATGGGGGCATATGTTAGCTAATGCATTAACTAATCTTAACAAATGGGACTTTAAAAAGTGTTACTGAAAATCCTACAAAGAAATCAGCAGATTCTGTCTGGCCTTGACTATGAGCTTAAACAGACATTTTATTATTTCTCTGCTGAGTCTCAACCTTAATATTTCTTTATGCCCTCAGAAACCATAAAATAAAATATGACATGAAAGAATGGAATAAACGAACGGCTACATATGGCAATTTTTAAAAACCATCTAACAATTTAATGTAAAATTGCCTAATTACTCATACATTATGAGACTCGAAGCTTGACATAGCATCTCTCGGGAGTGACTTTTGTACCCAAGCAAATTGCTTTCCCCTCTTTAACATCTGATTGTTAAAATTAATGAAGAATAACATTCAGCTTCGACTAAAATAATGCTCCAGGGGCAACATCAGCATGGAGGCCATATCAGTGTTTCAGATATAAATAACTCTTTCATTTCAGTCTTACAGGAAAATATTGCAACCTTTCATTTGTAAATTCGAATGCTTGGCATTTCAGTGTTTGGGGTTAGGTGACAGTTTCCTGAATTTTGTCTCATTTAAAAGCACAAAAAAACTACTAGCTTAGTAAAATAGTCAAGGTCTTTCCAGTAGCTCATATTGAAATAAAGCAGCGAGCCTGAGCAGATGTTACAGGGTTTGTCCTAATTTGCTATTATAGCTCTTCCTGTGGAGCTGAACAAAATACGAACTGAATTCCGCAGCTCCCCCGCCCCTCGTGAGACATTTTGAATTTCCTTCCCTGCTCTGTATTCTTTTATATTGGAGCCGACACTTATGATATGGCAGTCTCTCATCAGATGAAGCGCTGCTTATCATAAAAGAGTTGCAAAATACTGTAATCGAATGTCTCCAGCTGGGAATGATTCTTTTCTGCACTGAGACGAGCACATGAAAGGAAAGTGAGTGAATGAAAAGAAAAGTTTTCAGTGCGAGTTCTTCATGTCCTGAAAGACTTTAAGGTTGGATTGTTTTATGAAACTATGATTAATACCATTTAGTGACTGTATATGTGTTTGCAATTATTTGTGCGTACACTGTTAAAAATAAAGCCTCTAATTAGAAGCAAAAAGGCCTACATGACATAGCAGAACCTTTTTAAGTCCCACAAGGAACTTTCTCTGGTTCTTTAGAAAACGCTCAGTGTGCACTGAAGAAAAAGGTAACCTAAAAAATGGGGTGCATGTGGTAACGTCTAATTATATTCAAGTAAAAATGATAAACACTACTGAATCAACCTAAATCTCAAAGAACCTATAAGATATCACAATATCACAATTAGGGAAACATTCTGGACTAAATTGGGATGAATGCTATCTTTCTGCATGCTATATAATCAATTTATGGGTCAATAACACATATAACACTTTTTAACTCTTTCCCCACCAGCGTTTTTTAAAAAAGGTTGCCAGCCACCGCCAAAAATGTCATGGCCCCCAGAATATTTGTTGAATATCTGAACATGCAGTATGTCCAACGCTATCTCACGACCAATTCGTATGTATTTGTAGGAGGTGGCTAATTCGTATGAATTCGCACGACCTCACTCGTATGAATTCGTACGATTTGTCTATAGGGGTTTGAGGTTAGGTCATTTGTACGAAATCTTACAAATTGACCAACTTGTCAAATACGTACGATTTAGCAAAAATCGTACTAGTTCATACGAGTGAGGTCTACAAATTCGTACGAATTAGCCACCTCGTAAAATACGTACGAATTGCCGTAAGATCGGGTTGGTATGTCAAAAGAACAGACCCACTGCTTAAAAAAAGCAGGTCATGATCGTGTTATTTTACATACGTATGCATATGATTACATATGATATGCAGGTTTGCACTGCACAACATCAGGAAGATCAGGCCTTTCCTAACGGAGCATGCGACACAGCTTCTCGTCCAGGCCCTGGTCATTTCTAGGCTTGATTACTGCAATGCTCTTCTGGCTGGACTTCCATCGTGTGCAATCAAACCTCTTCAAATGATTCAGAACGCAGCAGCACGTCTTGTCTTCAACGAGCCCAAAAGGGCCCACGTCACACCTCTCTTTATCTCCCTTCACTGGCTACCACTCGCTGTTCGCATCGAGTTCAATTGACGCTTGCTTACAGATCTACCACAGGCTCAGCACCTGCATACTTCCACTCGCTCTTACAATTCTACATCCCTACCAGAAGCCTACGATCGGCAAAGGAGCGACGGCTCGTGGTACCATCACAGAGAGGCACAAAATCACTCTCCAGAACATTTTCATTCACTGTTCCTTGCTGGTCCCTCATCTGTTTGAATGTGCTACTAAAAAGTCACTTCAAAATAAGTCCAGGTGTAATTCAGGCTTGTTTATAATTAAAAGTCATGCATTACGCAGAATTTTCTTTTTTTCTGGTTATTATTAGTATTTTGGTTACACAATACACTGTATCTGGCATTTAATACATAATCCTATAATTATTTAATAAATACAGTTTGAAACTGAAATATTTAAAAACCTAGTGTACTTTTTGAATTCAAATAAATGAAATAATTTTGCTTGTAAATGTCTCCCCATATTTCTTAATTAAGGAAAAACTAATTATTTTATCAATTTGCATTGCAATAAAGTTATGCGCTCATAATTTTTTTATTTTCTTGGGGAAAAAGTAGGTGTCAAGCCCTGCAAGTCATTGGATGAATCAGATTTTTAAAGGATTTCCCCAATAGTGAACACTGGTATTTGTTTAGTCTTGCTTTGACTGGCTTAGAACTTTGACTAAAGTTCTATAGAGTTGAATTCAGTTGTGTTCTGATAGCAGTTGAAGTTATGTTTACCCTAGACTCAATCTCAGCTATCATGACATTAGAGCGTAGTCCTGTTACATGGCAGGAGCTCTTAAGATAGTTTCTAAGCTATAGACCTAGAGACATAGGCAGTATTAGAGTAGCAGGATTTTCCTGACCTTAAAACCTGCACATCGTCCCTGTGTGGTCCACCAAACTAATTCAGATGCCTGGCATCACTCCAGGAACACTTGAGATAAAATCCGAAAGAGAAACATCCAGTTCTAAATACTCCTGTTCTCACTGTAGTCCGTCGCTAAGTTCGAGTGGATGTAAAGTAATGAACTGTGGCTTGGGGAAAATCATCGGGGAAAAAATGGATGTACACAGGCTTAAGTGATCACTTTAAAGGAAGTTTAGCTCTACCCCTGAGACAAGCAGGCACCATGATCAAATACGGCACAAAACAACCTTGAAAAGTCCAGGATTTTTTTTTCTCACTTCCCAAAATAAATCATTGAAAAAAAAGATAAACAGGGGAAAAAAAAAACATAAATATATATTCTCACCGTCTGGGGTTGTTGGAAAGCACTGCCAAGTGTTTCTTGTTTTCATGCCAAATGTGACCATAAACTGAGAGGCCTTATCAAAACAGGTTGTGCCAACATTCTTTCAACATTCTAATAGGACTAGTGAATAAATGGGGACAGCATATATTTTAATATATATATATAACATATATTTTAAAGACAATATGTCTTCTGAGCGCATGGTCTGAAGCGCATGGCACAGGTGCACTTACGGCGTGTCCAAATCCACTTTTGTTAGTTTAACGACGAAAAAAACGGTTGGCGCACCAGGCGCATGGTCTAAAAGGGTTGTACCTAGTCTCTTAATGAGTCATGGGTGTGTTTTGGGTGTAACATGCAATAAACCAATCAGAGTCTAATTTCCCATTCCCTTTAAAAGCCAGTTGTGCTTGCACCATGGCGGATTCGCTATTTACATGGTGGAATTTGCAAACGGAAAGTCTGAACGCTTCTCCAGAGAGGAATCCTTTTATTTTTAATATTTAAAAATGTTTGTGTGCAGCTGCCCTGTGTGTAATAAGCAGAGTGTACACTCATTGTGCACCCGCCTATAGGTGCATCCTACTAACGCACTCTTTAAATAACACAAAAAATACTGCGCTATTGACTTTAGACCAGGTTTTTGTTGGTCAATGGCGCAGTCGATTTCAGTTGCCTCAAAATAGCAACGCGGCAACAATGCGCCTGAACACACCTTGTTTTCAGACCAGCATGCCCATGGGCGAACAGATGGGCGCGAGTGCATTTGCTATTTAAACAACGTGGCGCTGGACGCGAAAATGATAACCGCGTCGGGCTGAAACTAGCAAAAAACACTTGCATCGTGCCTGGCGTCGCATTGCGCCAGATCTATGATAGGGCCCTTTGATTTAAAACAACAATATCAAATTCAGTAATTGCGCCAAAATCAATGATTACTTTAACGTTAACTTTGACAGCCCTAAAAAAAAACCTGTATGTTAGATATTATTGCAAATAGTATTGAATTTATTTTTGACAGCAACAAATAAATGACAAATGTTTCATTATATTGTAGTAGATGCTTTGCCATTGTTTTTGGAGGGTTCTTAAAAGTGTGAAATGGTCTTTGATGTCATATACTTATTGAATTATACCACCATATCAATTACCAACACAATTCGCACAAGAAGCACAATGCCTAATGCCAGTCTGTGTTTAAAAGCAGTTCTGTGAGGCTTATTTAGCACTTCAGCTTTCTCTTTGTAGACTGTGCCAAACAACTGTGTGGGAACAGGGCTAAGCTTTCTGTGAGCATAAAAAAGTTTAATACCCTCAAATGTGCTATAATGTAAATGTTCACTCACCCATAACTCGTAATCTCTCTGCACCAACTACCACCTCATGGTCGTCTGCAGAGAAGAGCAGTTTTCCTGCACTTGATTTTACCTCCAGCATTTTGCCCCGTGCATGAACTCCATGAGAACCTGACAAAAATATATTTTTACAGTTTATGATAAGCATTTTTCATGTATCACCAAAGAATCTAGCTCAAATTAAGACAATGGGAGATATCCTGACAGAATGTTTATATATTGGTATATGTATTCGTCCTGAACTGTCACGGTACGGACGTCACGGTTCGGTGCATACAGTCAGACGATGAATACAGTCAGTCACAGGCGATCCACACTCCAATCCAGATGAGTTCAGATGGCATGCAAGAGCTTGCTAGTAGCCTATTAGTCTTCATTTTGTTCTGTGTCATGTTTAGGGGCGTGAAAATGAAATGTCAAAGTCTCTACTATAACAGACTGTTGTGTAAAACTCTTGGACGTATTTTAATGAGTCGTGAACTTTACATACTTCACCTACTTTTGAAAATCCGGTGTTTAGTTGATTCTGATAAGTGCTCATTGTCACAGTTATAAACATGACGGTGTTCTTCTTCCATGAGGGGGTTTGGCTTCACGGCATCTTTGTTTCCAGATGGACCGTTAAAGAACGCGACACACACGTCTCCCAGACATCCTGTAGAATTCAACCAATCAGATGACGACTTCGAAACTCCTGAAGTGTTTCCAGTTAAGTGTGCCATATGCCTCAGACATTCAACCGGCGGTCCATGGGCATGACGCCTGAGGCTGAGACTAGCAGCCAATACGCTGAGTTTCGATTAATTTTTGATGCGCTCCACAAACTTCGCTATTATAATGAGACAAAATCTTTTGGCATTGAGCCGATTTGTGTTGTGGAAGTTTCACTACTACAGTCCAGTGATGAAATATGTGTGTCCTGGAAATGGAAAGCCGCAGCTTCACTCGCTGTCTCCTCATGGAAAGGTGAAGTAGGCTCAGATGTAGATGGCACTTTTTCTCCTTCTCGCTCATCTTTCCGTGATTTCTTGAAAAAGCGTAATATTGAACTTTGCGCATCGGCCATTTTAAAGGATTAGTTCACTTTAAAATAAAAACTACCCCGTGATTTACTCACCCTCAAGCCATCCTAAGTGTATATGACTTTCTTCTTTCTGATGAACACAATCGGAGTTATATTAATAAATATCCTGACGCTTCCAGGCTTTATAATGGCAGTGAGCCAACGAGTTTGAAGCTCAAACAGTGCATCCATCCATCATAAACGTACTCCACACTGCTCCAGGGAGTTAATAAAGTTATAAAAAAACTTTATAAAGTAAAATATCTAGCTTCCGCCAGACCGCCTTCTGTATTCAGCTTATGAAGAAAGTGTCTCTCGCAGTTCAAAATGCTTACGTTACGTCCAACGTCATACGTCGCACCAGTTACGCTTTTTCCGTAAGTTGAATATGGTAAGTGTTCTGGTGGAAGCTAGATATTTTACTTTATAAAGTTTTAAATATGGATACTTTTCTTACAAAAACTCATCGCTTCAGAAGGCCTTTATTAACCCCCCGGAGCCGTGTGGAGTAAGTTTATGATGGCTGGATGCACTTTTTTGAGCTTCAAACGTGTCGTTCACTGCCATTATAAAGCTTGAAAGCATCAGGATATTTATTAATGTAACTCTGATTGTGTTCATCAGAAAGAAGAAAGTCATATACACCTAGGATGGCTTGAGGGTGAGTAAATCATGGGATCATTTTCATTTTAAAGTGAACTAATCCTTTAATGAACTCTCTCGTGCAAAGAGCAAAGCACAACACGATAATGAGTTTGAAAACAGCCGTTACATTTTACAGCGCAGCATTGGTCAACCTATCAATTAGAGCAACAAATCTTGTAATTTACTTAATGACTTTTCTGACCAGCTAGTACACAAAACACTTTAGAATTCAATTAATGAAACACTTTTTAATTTTGTTTTGTATACAGTTGCTCTAGCACCATAACTCAAGTAAAAGTCACTTAAGTAATCCATTTAAGGCAAAATTACTTTCATTAAAATATGGCCTCACTATTACACTATTAACCAGGACTTAATAGTACATGCATCCATGCACATGCAATTACTGCGCTGTAATGAAGTCTCTAGTCACAGTTATAAAGGCTACATCATGAGAGAGATGAGACTAACAACCTGGCTATCAAAGAACCCTTTAACTCTTTCAAAATAGTCATTTAACCATCTGTCCCATAAAATCTAACATAATAGCTGCCTGGATTCATTTTCCTTCCGTGAGCGGATTGGCCCTTAGTCGCCTCCTGAGTTCAGTGAATATTTCATTTCATGCTATCTACCCTAATATAAACCCCCACAGAGATGGGGCGAGAAATTTTCATTCCAATTTATAGTCTGCAAAATCTTGGGGAGCAAGACAATTGTAATTATCACAAACGGGTTGCATGAGGGTTTTTAAACAATTAAACAAAGCTTAAGTGCGTTAGTATTTGTGTGCTTACCTGCAACGAGTTGAGATACTAATTGCTTCTTCTCGTTGAGGATGTTGACAGACACGTTCTTAGAAGACTGCAGGAACAATGGGCTTCCCTGACATTAAAAAAAGAGTTAAAAAAGAGTTAAAAAAAAAATAAAAAATTAATAAATTCAACTTTTTTACTTGCAAAAAATAGAAAAATAGTGGTAACCTGCAATTGTTACATTGCACATAAGCAATTTCTGAGAATCATTGTTGAACACTGTTGATACTTGAAATCAACCCAAACAAACACACCATTGCTCATTGCTCCGGCCCCAAAATGCAAAGTTGACGGAATTGTCACTTGCACAGTCAGGCCAGTGTTGCATCGTTCACTAAAGTTTATTATTTGCACGTCTTTTTAAGTCTTACCAATTTAAACATTCAAGCGATTTTAAACTATTCAGTACTCACGCGCTCTCTGAGAGATGGTTTTCTTTGCGTGCATACATAAAGCCACCTCACAAACAGCTCGCAAGTAACAAACTGCGAACTTTTTCGCTCATTATAGTGCTTTAATGGTCAAAAACACACAGCATTATGTCAAAATTCCGGCAAGTATCCTTGTAAACACAGTCGGTTATGTCTTAAATAAACGTGTAACAGTATATAATGGATCCATGCACTAGCTCTTAAAGTGACAGCAGCCTAATATGAGTCTGATAAAACAACAAAAGATAGATTTAATTGTAAGGAATCAGGATTAATAGCCTATGTATTTAATTTATACAGGACTAAAAGACTATCCAGTGTTATTTTAAATTTGATTATTCAGTATAGTGTTTCTGTACCTGAAACGTTTCTCTTTATTTCTCTTCATTTAAGTTGTATCTTTATTTTATTGTATTTATTAGTGCTACTTTTTTAAATAAAATTGACCCCCCCCTCCCCCACAACTCCCCCCTCAAATTAAAAAATCCCCCTCGTAAGAATCACCTGACCGTGCGTTCACACCGCCGCCGACGAGGACGTCAAAGTGGCCGTAAGTCATTCATTTTCAATGTGAGCTGGCGGCGAGCAGCGACACGGCGCGTCTTGGACGATGTGGCGTCAAGGGGAGTTGAAGTCAGGTCAACTTTATGGTAATGAGCTATGACGCGGTACGCGGTTTATATATAAATACTGTTCCCTTTCGTTCAGTCACTCCGAGTAACGTCAGTGACTGACGAATGGGGGTTTCGCTTAGAAGCCTATCATCTTCGAGATCTAAAAAACGCCCAATGGCAGCGCCAATGCCATGGGCATGCGGAATTTGCATAGCGTAACTCCGCCCCACAGCGTGGGTATATAAGGAAGTACGCTGGCAACATCGCATTATGTTTCTGCTTCGGAGCCAAGAGTATCTCTTCACTCCTCAAGCCTTCTGAGTATCGTCAGCTTCTTCGAGACGAACAGCTTTCCAGTTGGTGTTGGTGTGACGGCGTGTTCCAGCGATCGTTTACTGCCTGCCTGCTGATCTGTGCAGTGGTCTGCATTCAGCCGGTATTCGGTCCCTGGGCGCTTCGGCATCACTGCGAAGCTTCCTCTCTTAAAAGAGCTCACACTTGGCACGTCTTTTTCAAGATGTCTCGCCAGTGTGCTTCTGGGTGCGGTCGATATCTGCCGCCCTCTGATGGGCACAATCACTGCCTGATGTGCTTGGGCTTTCAGCATGCTCAGGCAGCGTTTGTGGATGAGACATGTTCCCACTGCGGGGACATGCCCATCTCGGTGCTGCGGTCGAGACTCAATGAGCTCCGTAATAGAGTGAGAGTCCCCTCTGCCACACCCCAATCTGCGGTCTCTACGCGAGGCAGCACTTTGGCTGGTGGCCAGGGTGACCTGAGGGTGACGGTGTGGAACAAAGCCCCGACGCTCATGCCTCGGACCACACCCCCCTCTAGCGCACCGTTCCCGCCGTGCGCTCAGACTGAGACACCGGAGCCGGCTCCTGCTGTTCCGAGTGTGTCGTTTGGCGCCGCAGAGGACGAGCGTATGTCGATCGCCGCATCACAAGGTGGGCTGGAGTCCTCCGAGGATGATGATTCGGCTGTGCTGCCGCCTTCCGGTGTGCCAGCATTGTCCGAGTTGGACCCGGAGTTGACAGCCATGCTTTCCCGGGCAGCCGCGAGTCTCGGGTTGGAGTGGAACCCTCCACCCCGTCCTGAACGCTCGCGGTTGGACGATTGGTTTTTGGGGGCGCCGCGTTCTGACACCCGTCAGACCACGCCCCCAATACCTTTTTTCCCGGAGGTGCATGAGGAGGTCACGCGGTCCTGGAAGTCCCCGTTGTCTTCCCGTGACCGATCGGCGGCCTCCTCCACCTTCTCTGCCCTCGATGGGGCCGCGGCCAAAGGGTACACTGGGGTTCCCCCGGTTGAACGCTCTGTTGTGATGCAACTGTGTCCGCAGAGTGCTTCAACGTGGCGTGGCGACCCTAAGCACCCCTCCAAAGCCTGTAGTTTCACATCAACCTTGGTGGCGAAATCCTACAGAGCTGCGGGGCAGGCTGCCGCCTCTTTGCATGCCATGGCCATCCTTCAGGCCTACCAGGCCCGGATGCTCAAGGACATGCACGAGGGTAGAGCTGACCCAGGGCTCAGAAATGAGCTGCGTGCCGCCACCGACCTCGCCCTCCGGGCGACGAAGGTGACCGCACGCTCCCTGGGCCAGGTGATGTCCACAGCAGTGGTCCAGGAGAGACACCTATGGCTCAACCTGGCTGATATGCGGGACGCCGAGCGGACTCGTCTCCTCGACGCTCCCATATCCCAGGATGGGCTATTCGGCGGCGCGGTTGAGAACTTCGCCCAACAGTTCTCAGCCGCCCAGAAGCAGACTGAGGCCATCAAGCACGTACTGCCCCGGCGTCCAGCTGCTGCTTCCACCCAGCCGCCGGCACAGTTGCCTCAGTCTGCTCGCCGCCGAGGGCGCCCTCCCGCGGCTCCCGCCCCTCCCGCGCCACCCAAGCAGCAGCCTCCACCTGGGCCGCGCCGTGGAGGACGCCGTAGGAAGGCGCCCCAGTCCGCTCCAGCCCCGCAGCCCGCCAAGCGCCAGGCTAAGCGGCGCTCCTGACGCGGACAGCTCAGGGATGGGCAGTTCTTTCCAGGAGATGGTAGCAGGACCACTCCTTCCCCCGGTGGAGGGTTGGGGGAGAATCCTTTGTTCCGCTGCTGGCCCCCGGGTCAGCAGCACCCTTTTATGGTTAAAGAAAGAACTGACATACCCATCCCTGAGCGACCAGAGACCGATGGCAGTGTGCGCCGCCCCCGGGCCACGCCACTCTCGTCCCTCTCTGACGCCAGTCTCCTCTCAGAGCAGACCCCAGTGGAACGCGCGTCCTTCCCTGGTCTCCTCTGTCAGGACGCGGCTGATGACCGTGCCCCCACACCGGGACGCTACGCCTCCCACGTCTGGGCCGGTCACGCCGCCTCGCTGCCCCACCCGGGGTACGTCTATGGTTCGCATGACCCCGCTGGTGCAGTTTCTGGGAGCCTGGCTTCAGCTCCCTGGACTGTCCCGCTGGGTCGCGAAGACCATCAGGCTCGGCTATGCGATTCAGTTCGCTCAGGCTCCTCCTCGTTTCCGGGGAGTCCGATTCACCATAGTGGGGCCCAATGCCCCCCTCATGCGTGCGGAGGTTGCTACCTTGCTGGCGAAGGGTGCGATCAAGCCTGTCCCTCCAGCCGAAATGGAGTCCGGCTTCTACAGCCCTTACTTCATTGTACCCAAGAAAACCGGTGGGTTACGACCGATCCTGGACCTGCGCGTCCTGAACCGATCCCTTCACAGGCTTCCGTTCAGGATGTTGACAGCGAAACGCCTTTTCGAATGCGTTCGTCCAGCAGATTGGTTTGCAGCGATCGACCTGAAGGACGCCTACTTCCATGTCTCCATTCTTCCTCGACACAGACCGTTCCTACGGTTTGCTTTCGAGGGGCGGGCATACCAGTACGCGGTCCTCCCATTCGGGCTAGCTCTGTCCCCTCGCGTCTTCACGAAGATTGTCGAGGCAGCCCTTGTGCCACTCAGGCAACACGGGGTTCGCATCCTGAACTACCTCGACGACTGGCTGATCCTCAGCCACTCTCGAGAGCAGGTGTGCGAACACAGAGACCTGGTGCTCCAGCACCTAGCCCGTCTGGGCCTTCGGGTCAACTGGGAGAAGAGCAAACTCTGCCCAGTGCAGAGGATCTCTTTTCTCGGTATGGAAATCGACTCGGTCGCCATGTGTGCGCAGCTTACGAGCGAGCGCGCGCAGTCACTGCTGACTTGCCTTCGTCAAATCGAGAGCAAGAGTGCGGTTCCACTGAAGTTATTTCAGAGGCTCCTGGGGCATATGGCATCTGCAGCCGCGGTAACGCCGCTCGGTTTGCTTCATATGAGACCGCTTCAGCACTGGCTTCGCGATCGAGTCCCGAGATGGGCATGGCAGTCGGGCACGCTCCGGGTCCCAGTGACTCGGGCCTGCCTGCAGACCCTCACCCCGTGGTCGAACCTCAGTTTTCTACGGGCCGGTGTGTCCTTAGAACGAGTTTCCAGGCATATTGTTGTGTCAACAGATGCCTCCACCACGGGCTGGGGTGCCATGTGCAATGGACATGCTGCCGCGGGCTCCTGGACAGGACCCCAGCGCCTCCTGCATGTCAATTGCCTCGAGTTGCTGGCAGTACGGTTCGCCCTGCACCGCTTCCGAGCGCTGCTCAAGGGTCAACACGTGCTAGTCCGGTCAGACAACACGGCCACAGTAGCGTACATCAACCACCAGGGTGGTCTGCGTTCCCGCCGCATGTCTCAACTCGCCCGCCATCTCGTCTTATGGAGTCAGAAGCACCTGAGGTCCCTTCGTGCCATCCATATCCCGGGAGTCCTGAACCGTGCAGCCGACGAGCTCTCACGGCTTCAGCCACTTCCTGGAGAATGGAGACTCCATCCCCAGACGGTTCAGCTGATTTGGGAACAGTTCGGCGACGCACAGGTAGATCTGTTTGCCTCCCACGACTCTTCCCATTGCCGCCTGTTTTATTCCCTGACCGAGGGCCCCCTCGGCACGGACGCTCTGGCGCACAGCTGGCCGCGGGGCCTCCGCAAGTATGCGTTTCCCCCAGTGAGCCTTCTTGCACAGCTTCTGTGCAAGATCAGGGAGGACAAGGAGCAGGTCATTTTGGTCGCCCCGTATTGGCCCGGCCGGACCTGGTTCTCCGAACTCGTACTCCTTGCGACAGCCCCTCCCTGGTCGATTCCTCTGAGGAAGGACCTCCTTTCTCAGAGACGGGGCACCCTTTGGCACCCGCGTCCCGATCTTTGGAACCTCCACGTGTGGCTCCTGGATGGGACGCGGCAGGTTTGAGTACCCTACCACCTCAGGTGGTGGCTACCATCACTTCCGCTAGGGCCTTGTCTACTCGACACGCCTATGCGTTGAAGTGGAACCTCTTCGTCACCTGGTGTTCTTCTCGCCAAGAAGACCCCTGGAAATGCCCGATCGGGTCCGTGCTCTCATTCCTCCAGGAAGGGTTGGAACGAAGGCTGTCTCCTTCCACCCTCAAGGTTTATGTGGCCGCTATTTCTGCCTACCACGACCTTGTGGAGACGAAAAAGGTAAGTCAGCATGACCTGGTCATCAGGTTCCTGAGGGGAGCGAGGAGACTGAATCCTCCTCGCTCTCCCCTCGTACCCTCTTGGGACCTCGCAGTAGTCCTAAGCGCTCTGCAGAGGGCTCCCTTTGAGCCATTGCGGTCAGTCGAGCTTAAGTTCCTGTCTATGAAGACAGCGCTCCTGACCGCCTTGGCCTCCATCAAGAGGGTAGGGGACCTGCAGGCATTTTCGGTTGACGAAGCGTGCCTGGAATTCGGGCCGGCCAACTCTCACGTGATCCTGAGACCCCGGCCTGGATATGTGCCCAAGGTTCCCACCACTCCCTTCAGGGACCAGGTGGTGAACCTGCAAGCGCTGCCTTTGGAGGAGGCAGACCCAGCCTTGGCACTGCTCTGTCCAGTACGCGCCCTCCGTGCTTACGTAGACAGAACGCAGTGTTTCAGGACCTCAGACCAGCTCTTTGTCTGTTATGGTGGGAAGCTGAAGGGAAAGGCTCTCTCCAAGCAAAGGTTGTCTCACTGGATAGTGGACGCCATTGTTTTGGCTTACCAAACGCAGGGGCGCCCATGCCCCCTTGGGGTCAGGGCTCACTCCACCCGGAGTGTGGCCTCCTCTTGGGCTCTAGCGCATGGCGCCTCGCTGACAGACATTTGCAGAGCTGCAGGCTGGGCGACACCCAACACATTCGCCAGATTCTATAATCTCCGAGTGGAGCCAGTGTCCTCTCTTGTACTCGCCTCTACTAGTGGCCGGTAATGGACTAGGCTCAGGTGTCTTCGCTTGCTCGCCATTCCACTCCACGGACTGGATACGTGCGATATTTTCCTCAGGTAGTTTCCCTGAAGCCCTGAGTTCCTCCAGCACTGTTGATGCCGACACCAGTACGTCTGCCCACTCGCTCAGGCCCTCGTGTTGGCTAGGTGCCACCGTGTGCATGGTTCCCCCGTTGGGCGACCCCCACATGTGTATTCCCACTGTAAGTCTCCCTGAGCAGGTGTCTTTCCCTTGGCAAGCCCCTTGCCACCCCTGGGGGTAAAATTCTTCCACCTTCGGCTGGTTACCCCAGAGTTTCCCATATGTAGCCCTGAGCGGGTCATATGTGTTCTTAAGTCCTCCCTACGGGTAGGCATTTGGCGCATACTTCCACCTGGAATATGCTTCCCAGTGTACCTTGGTATTCCTGTGTTAAGTGGGAGTCCTTCGTCCGTACTAGCTTACGACAGGGAGCTCACGCTTACGCAGGGCACTGGATGACAGCCGAGTGGCGTGATTATATTGGGACCCCCATTCGTCAGTCACTGACGTTACTCGGAGTGACTGAACGAAAGGGAACGTCTCGGTTACGTATGTAACCCTCGTTCCCTGAGGAGGGAACGGAGACGTAACGTCCCTCTGCCACTTCCGCTGTACCGCTGGAACAGCCGGGAGTTCAGTCTTGGCTCCTCAGCAGGTAAACATAATGCGATGTTGCCAGCGTACTTCCTTATATACCCACACTGTGGGGCGGAGTTACGCTATGCAAATTCCGCATGCCCATGGCATTGGCGCTGCCATTGGGCGTTTTTTAGATCTCGAAGATGATAGGCTTCTAAGCGAAACCCCCATTCGTCAGTCACTGACGTTACGTCTCCGTTCCCTCCTCAGGGAACGAGGGTTACATACGTAACCGAGACGTTCGGTTTCTCACACAAACCGATCGTTTCGTGTCTTAAGACATCATTGTGTCGTCACGAGCCGCAGGGTTTAATATGGATTCGTATGTGTATGTTTTTTTTTACTCTCATAGTTCTCATACTCTCATGTGTTACCATTCACATGCATTATACGACTGGCAGACTTCAACGGTTGGAGTTAAAAATCTTCATTTGTGTTCTACTGCAGAAACAAAGTCACCTATATCTTGGATGCCCTGGAGGTAAGCAGATAAACATCAAATTTTCATTTTTGGGTGAACTATCCCTTTAATTAAAGACCAAGGCTAGTAAACGTCTCCTATAAACTGCATGTTGAAATTAGACTAGCACTTAACCATGAACACAAAAGCCACACCACACAAATGGCTTTTAATTGGTTTATTTCGTTAGCAAACATGTAACTATAATTGTTAAGTTGATCAATTTCTTACTTTCACATTTAAAAGATTTCATGAGGTTAACTTATACCCTACTTGTGGTCAGTCTGGACAAATACCAATCAACATGCTTGTTTGCTTTGCGGCCCCGTTAAATAAAGTTTTAAAAAAACACACGCATTCGATCTAAGTCAGAGCGTCCACGAATCTTTCTACAGCGTTGGGTTGCCTGATCATAACCCTTCTTTTTCCAGTGATATTCCTCTGACCTCTGAATCTCTCTTTCAACAGTCTTTCTTCAAATCTCCTTCTTGCTTACTCTCTCTCCTCCCCATCACGAGTGGACACGCCCCCTACTACTGATTGGCTACAAGTTTGTTGTGGTGCTCGGTACGATCCACTTTCAACAGCGTTTCTCAGAAATTGCTTACTGCGCCTTTAAATTGCTTTTTCTACCTGATCTTACCCTGTATTTTGTCTTATTGCACTGGCTGTTTTTTTCCACTTGTTTTTCTGCTTGAAACTAATGAAAAAAATCAGCCAGTGCAAAATACACACAATCAAGATACATTCTCTGAAAACAAGTCTTAATATTTTATGTAGTCATGCTTATCAGGTGAATGTATCTTATTTTACGCTGTTTAGACAATGTGTCTGGAAAATAAGACAATGATACTTGGTAAAAATTATTTTGCAGTGTTACACGTTCGCCTGTGAGTGCACAAAATAAGCATTTGTGAAGTCTCTCCTCAGGCAGGGTACGGTGCAAACACTTGGTAAAAATGTCTCTCTATGCTTAGGGGTCGTTCAAAAATTAACACAGCATGCGTGTCTGGGTTGATTTAAGAGTTGGGCAGATGGTCTCCTCCAAGAATACATAAAAATAAATAAAAATCCAAGGCATCCATCTGCATACAGCTGAAAATAGTCAACAAAAACAATGATACTGCATTAAAGTCTTTGGTAGTAACAGCCGGCATGCAAGACATGGATATAGATATCTGTCATAACCTGGAACAATATTTCATGCTCCAGTTGACTATTTAAATAAAGATACTATTGTGTTGCATATTAAAAGATAGAGATATGTCTTTAAGGCGAGACACTACAGGTGAATAGGGAATTTTTTTAAATTAGAAGATATCACTGTGAAACTTCTACAGTTTATTACTGGCATAAACATAAGAAAAAAATGTATTACAAGTTTTGTGTATATTAATGTTTTAATATGCAAATGAGGCCTTATATACTTAAATATACGCTCATTTGCATACATTTCCAAAAACTAAATCTGGAAATTGGAAAGGACCAGGTTTAAAATGCTTGGTTCTATTTGTTGACATATTAGATGAAAGGGCTTTTACAGAGGGGATTCTGGATATCTTATTTTGTGCTTTAGTAAATTAGAGAATACCGACAATAGCCTTAAAAAATATTTAAATAAAGATACTATTGTGTTGCATATAAAAAGATATGTCTTTAATGTAAATTATGCATTGTATTTTTGCTGCTCTGTTTTAACTCGAGTGTAAAATGCTTTCTTTGTAGATGCTCTTCATTATTGTGAGAACATCTGGTTTTCTGAAAAAATAGGTCAGGAAAAAAAAAGTCTACTGTAGTTGTGAGGCTTATTAAGAGGAACATAAACTGTTACTTGACACGAGCTATATTTTCCATGACATGCATTTTTTTTCATTAAACTCCTTGTTATTGAGGAAATATAAATCAGGAAAATAAATAATATATCTTCAATTCTAAAGCTTTTTTTTTTTTTTAGAGTTGGGTGTTATATATCAATTATAACACTGTACTTTAAACGTGATTGAACATCAAACAGTATGAACATCAATATGTTACAAAAATCTGACATATTTCAGAAATGCAATGAGAAATAATGACTGGGTGGTTAAAGAGGAGGGGTTAGGAAAAAGTAGGAAGGATTTGTGACATCAGCCAAAAAGGAAAGTTATTAAAGAAAACATTTTTGTGTATCGTGCAGAATAAGAACAAAAATGTGCAATGACAAAGTAAACAAGGTCAATTCTGATTTAATTTTGACTTTAAAGTCTCAATGTAATAGAAATGTGAACCAGATTCTTCTTATGCTGATACTAGTAGAGTGTTGTTTACACAGAGAAACATCAGGAATGCAACAGGTGTTCAATTATTCATGACACTGTGACCTTCTGAATAAAACATACATCTAAAATGTACCATCTAACAAACATCGAACAAACAAAAGGTTAAGAATATTAAATTTGAAGGCATCATCACAAAAGAGAGTGCAAAATAATGAAGAATAGTAGTGAACGTTTACTTTCTATTTCAAAGAATCTGATATAATTATAAAACATTATTTTAAATCCTTTAAACATTTTTCTTTTTATTCATTAAACATTTTGTATGCTCCAGTATGTGGAAGTCAGTTAAGCACTAGCGGATCAATAGGTTGGTAGATTCATCCCCAGGTTGCTATGAACTAGAAATGTGGCAACAGCTGGTGGGTGACTGAGGTTACAGTTCTGTGCCTATGGCACTTTATGGGAATGTTCCTGCAATGCATCTTCTGCAACTTGCTTTGAATTAAATTAATTTTTTTTTTTTTTTATGAAATAATGAAAAATCGCGGTTTAATGGATGGCAATTTTCCACATGCTATTTTAGTACCAAACCCTGCACGATATTCACAAACCATCCCCAATCCGAATGAATCTTTACTAGTATAGTGCAATGCCATGAGTGTTTAAATTAATATTAATTAAAAATTTTAATCAATGTTAATTCTTTTAATTTCAGTGCAAACATTATTATGTAAAAGAAAAAAAGCAGTTTAGATAGATAGATGGACGGACGGACGGACGGAGATAGATAGATAGATACAGTGGGGAGAACAAGTATTTGATATACTGCCGATTTTGCAGGTTTTCCTACTTACAAAGCATGTAGAGGTCTGAAATTTTTATCATAGGTACACTTCAACTGTGAGAGACGGAATCTAAAACAAAAATCCAGAAAATCACATTGTATAATTTTTAAATAATTAATTTGCATTTTATTGCATGACATAAGTATTTGATCACCTACCAACCAGTAAGAATTCCAGTTCTCACAGACCTGTTAGTTTTTCTTTAAGAAGTCCTCCTGTTCTCCGCTCATTACCTGTATTAACTGGACCTATTTGAACTCGTTACCTGTATAAAAGACACCTGTCCACACACTCAATCAAACAGACTCCAACCTCTCCACAATGGCCAAGACCAGAGAGCTGTGTAAGGACATCAGGGATAAAATTGTAGACCTGCACAAGGCTGGGATGGGCTACAGGGCAATAGGCAAGCAGCTTGGTGAGAAGGCAACAACTGTTGGCACAATTATTAGAAAATGGAAGAAGTTCAAGATGACGGTCAATCTCCCTTGGTCTGGGGCACCATGCAAGATCTCACCTCGTGGGGCATCAATGATCATGAGGAAGGTGAGGGATCAGCCCAGAACTACACGGCAGGACCTGGTCAATGACCTGAAGAGAGCTGGGACCACCGTCTCAAAGAAAACCATTAGTAACACACTACGCCGTCATGGATTAAAATCCTGCAGTGCACTCAAGGTCCCCCTGCTCAAGCCAGCGCATGTCCAGGCCCGTCTGAAGTTTGCCAATGACCATCTGGATGATCCAGAGGAGGAATGGGAGAAGGTCATGTGGTCTGATGAGACAAAAATAGAGCTTTTTGGTCTAAACTCCACTCGCCGTGTTTGGAGGAAGAAGAAGGATGAGTACAACACCAAGAACACCATCCCAACCGTGAAGCATGGAGGTGGAAACATCATTCTTTGGGGATGCTTTTCTGCAAAGGGGACAGGACGACTGCACCGTATTGAGGGGAGGATGGATGGGGCCATGTATTGCAAGATCTTGGCCAACAACCTCCTTCCCTCAGTAAGAGCATTTAAGATGGGTCGTGGCTGGGTCTTCCAGCATGACAACGACCCGAAACACACAGCCAGGGCAACTAAGGAGTGGCTTCGTAAGAAGCATCTCAAGGTCCTGGAGTGGCCTAGCCAGTCTCCATACCTGAACCCAATAGAAAATCTTTGGAGGGAGCTGAAAGTCCGTATTGCCCAGTGACAGCCCCAAAACCTGAAGGATCTGGAGAAGGTCTGTATGGAGGAGTGGGCCAAAATCCCTGCTGCAGTGTGTGCAAACCTGGTCAAGAACTACAGGAAACGTATGATCTCTGTAATTGCAAACAAAGGTTTCTGTACCAAATATTAAGTTCTGCTTTTCTGATGTATCAAATACTTATGTCATGCAATAAAATGCAAATTAATTACTTAAAAATCATACAATGTGATTTTCTGGATTTTTGTTTTAGATTCCGTCACTCACAGTTGAAGAGTACCTATGATAAAAATTACAGACCTCTACATGCTTTGTAAGTGGGCAAACCTGCAAAATCGGCAGTGTATCAAATACTTGTTCTCCCCACTGTAGATAGATAGATAGATAGATAGATAGATAGATAGATAGATAGATAGATAGATAGATAGATAGATAGATAGATAGATAGATAGATAGATAGATAGATAGATAGATAGATGATGGATGGATGGATGGATGGATAGATATTGTAAGACCATACAAGTATGAATATTTCTCCTGGTGTCGCCATCTTAGCGTGCGGTGATTGTTTAATTCTTAGGGTGACCCTTTTATTCCTACTGCAGTGGATGGGAGTTTCCTCTCATCACCAGTCCCATCAGCCCATTGCTATTCACCTCACCTCATCTCCTCTGTCTGTTTCTCTCTATCACTCTGTCTTTCACTCTCTCCGGTCTCACTCGTGCTAGACAGATGAGATAACGCCAGCACCCTACACATTATCAAGCCATCCATCCACTGCAGCCTCACTGATATTATTACGCCTGGACATTGTGTGAGAGAGAGAATGTATGTCCTCCTTGCTATCGCGCAGACACTGTGCTGACAGGCCCTGATGTGCACTTACTGGTCTGGACTGGATTTCTTTGGCATACAGCGGCTGTAGGAATTCTGAATCGCCCTCCAGTTTCAGGCCTCTTTCTGTGATACGCAGGTGACCCATGCCATCCTGCAGAAAGAGAACAAAAGAAAGGGAGAGAAATAAACAACAGGTTAATGAGATGAAAAAAATAATTAAATGCTTAAGAGTTTTATTAAAACATTTTAGACGATGAAATTTAAGTAATTTGGAAGTAATTGATGTAATTAGAATTTGCCTCACTGCAATGAGTGAATGAATCTTTGTCTTAAACAAATTAATAAATCTTAATCAGTAAAACATTGTAAACATCCTTTACATAAAATTTAAAATTAAAAGCAAAATTATATTTTAAAAATCTAAATTTAAAGCAAGACTTCTTTATCAAATAATATAAAACCTCACAAAACCTTGTTAGATTTATACTTAAAAAATGCCAACGAGGTAAAAAGAATAAACGTAATTCAGTATATCTGAAAACAAGTATTAATATTTTACATAATTGTGCTTCTAAAGTAAACGTACAGTATCTTCTTTTAAGGGTTTTCACTTGAAAATAAGAAAACACAAACACTCTTTAACATTTTTTACAGTGCTTTATATGATGTAAATGAAGCATCCATCAGATGTCCCCCATTTTTAGCATAAAAAAAAAAAAAAATTAAACCATATCCAGATTTGTTCACCTCAACAGAAGTCCCAGAAAAACCTATAAGTACATCAAGTGAATAAAATCAAGTAATATAATAACGGATATTTCAATTTCCATTGACAAGGAGAACTTTAACAAAGCAAGCAGATTCAACAAGCCTTCATCACTTTTCATTAGCCAACTCCATGCTATCACATTTATCATTATCTGCAAATTTTTCCAAATGTAATCCAGTCATTTCAGCAGGAGTCCAAGTGATTTTCATGTGAGAATTAAAGAATTCCCCATGCAGATCATGTGGACTCGCCGCATTGACAAACAGAAAGGTGCTTGGTTTTCTAATTGACAGTAGAAAATTGAATGTTGCCCAAATTTCACTAATGTGAAATGAGTGTAGCCATAGCCAAGGGCGTAGTTTTGGCTTGAACATTGGGGGGGTTAAAGTGTGAACCGTTTAGCGGGGTCCCGGGGCATGCTCCCTCATGAGATTTATTTATTTATTTATGTGTTTGTTTGTTTGTTTAATTTTGCAAAATGGTCTTTTGTGGTATCATCCACACATGCGTTGATAACATAACTGCAAAAAAGTAATAGCCTAGTTAACAATTACTTGTTTACATAGGATATGATGTATTTGTATTTTATTTAAGCACCTAAAAACTTGCCAGTTTGACAGAATTTTCAAAATTAAAGTGCTATGATAGGTCAAACTAACTGTACTTAATTTTCTTATATTGAAAATGTAAATTTTCTGTCATATTTTGGAATATCTGAAAGCCTAATATATGTAATTATTAGCAGAACACATTTTACATTTTTTAATTCAAGAAGGTCCTCTTGTTTCTAACGTGTACTTGGCCTTATGAAAAAGTAACAAAGTTCTTGTAATTGTTTAACTATAGCATTTGTTACAATAAGGAGGTAAGACCATTGGTGACTCCTCAGTACAATGCCAAGGCCAATGTTAACCTTTTTCTTTCTCTTTTTATATCTATAGAATTTGTAATGAAAAATAGCAACATACACGTTTAGAAACTATAGCTACAACACGCCACAGTTGTAATATAAATCTTTAGTGAAAAATCTATTCCCTTACAGATTATCTATTATAAATTTAATCAATTTTTATTCAAAATGTACCACAATAAATACAACAGAACGTGAGGAATTCTAGTAAAGGTGGTCATGAGTAGTTTAAAAAGCTTTCTAGTTTATGTTGGTGCAGAATGATGTTTTCTCCTCTTCATCAGTCTTTTTAATTCATGTGGCTGTAACCCCCCCGTTCCCCCCCAACAACCCCCCCAAACCCCCCCCCCCCCGCAAACTACGCCCCTGGCCATAGCACTTCCCTTAGTGTAACCATCCCACTTCAGTACAGATTTAGAATGAATATCAAAAGCCCCTCATCAACTCCAATGGTTCCACGTGCAACCTTTTCACAAGTTCACACTTACAAATAATTGGATAGAGTAAAAGAGTTTTTGCTTTCTGAGGGGAGGGCTCCAAGCTTGGAATTTTGGCCCGAACCCAGAGTACTCCCCACAATCCCTTGCTGGGATAGGAACCAGCCTAGAGTGAGTCGTCGGGGTAGTTCAAAAAGATGCAGAAAGCTGTCGAGGAACATATACATGTAGTGAGTCAGCCATGTATATATATATATAGGTCTCCTCTCGTTCTGATTGGATAGATCATTTGAATGTCTTCCTCCCAAACTTTGTTAATAAAACATCATTTCACATTCCACTAAACCAGGACCCATTTTCAACCCGGGATTTTAATGCCCAAGACTAGCCCCTCAAGACCCCACCAACCCCCAATATCGTCTTTGCCGCTAGAACCGTCTGCAATTTGCCAATTTTGCTTGTCTCTCATTGAAAATGAACTAGAGACTTGTGCATTCCGCATTCCGTATGAAACTGTGTTTATGTCGAACGAAGTGATAGGTTTCTACCAGCCCAATCTAAGAGCGGCTCACCGGGAATTCTCCCAATTCTCCCGATGGCCACTCCGGGTCTGCACTAAGCATTAAATGCATGCAAATGTGTTTTGATGCAGGGTCCCAATAGCTCAGCTTGCTATTTTAACATTACTCTTACAGTAAACATAGACTGTTTGCTTTGAAGTTTGAATCCTTTGGTGAGGAATCTTCTTCCACTTCCCATCCCTCACATGCTCTTATCACCATATTTAATAACGTTCACATCAAAGGATCAAAGTGCCTGTCACAATTGTACCCTGCTTTGGTCTGCTGGCCATTTTCTCTGCACAATTGCCATTAACATAAGCAAATATAGGGAATGAGTTTTATTATGTCTGACTTCTATGAAAGTCTGTAACAAACTCTTTGAGTCATGCTGCCGCAATTTGCAGGTCTGTGTGGATTGAGAAGACACATTAGCATTAGCATGTAGATAGGAATTAAAGGCTACATTCACACACTCAGTGTTTGGAATCTCAGTGTTTACTATTTGGTACCTTAGTAGCCTACATAAAAAGTGGCAGAAGAGGATCAACTAATGTCTGTATGGACGGGTAACCGAAATCAGTTCTATCAGATTTTAGTTGAATTATTTAAACAATTTCCTGCTTTTCTCAAACAATTTAATTTTTGTTTGGAACATGGTAAATGAAAATTGCTCCCCAGACAGCAACATAATGTCAGCCCAGATCCAGGCCACATGTGGATTCCACACGTAGCAGATGTGGGCCGGCTCTGGGCCGACACTATGTTGCTGTCTGGGTCATATTTCACTTTCCAAATGAAACCTTAATGCAAGCAGATTCAAAAAACCTACAACACATTTTGTGAGCAAACTCTTAAAGGTGCACTGTGTAAATTTTAGCAGTGAAAAATCTAGCGCTAACCCCTCCCTTTCGAAGCTACGGTGGCCAACACAGGACAAAGATGTCGTCGTCTGAGACAGCAGAGAGTAGCTAGCGATCTGTAGAGCAGTTTGTCCGTTTAAATGGTGACTTCACTGTAAGGGGACCCGCGATGTATGTAGATAAAAATGACTCATTCTGAGATAATAAAAACATTACGGTTCATTATGTAAGGTCTTTATACACCACTGAAAACTTAGTTATGTATATTATATTGCATTTCTGTCAATAGATCCTCATAAATACTACACACTGCACCTTTAAGGTGCTGTCAAATTTATCTTTGTTTAAATTTTCATGCCCGAAATCCAGTCATTTTAATAGGAATTTCATGTAAGGGCCAAAGAGTGATCAATTTTGTAATAATAAATCATTGTGATGGTTAGTTTAACAAAAAATTTCCTAAAATTTTCAGAATTTTAGTCAACTAAAACTTGACTAAAAAAACAGGATAGGTTCACTAAATATGATAGAAATCTAAAAAGGACATTTGACACAGGACTAAAACCAATTGACAAAATTAGCATTACCATCTTAAGCAAGCTAATCAGCAGTTTGTAACCAACTAGCATGTTCCAAAACTAGTTCCAAAAATCCAAAGTTTAAAGATTTACTGAAGATATTCAGTAAATCTTCCCTCCCCCTAGTAGAAGAGATTTAGGGCAGGTTGGAAGTAAAACTTGACTTTTGTGGTGATAGAATGCAAACTAAGTAAAGATGCAGGAAAAGGGGAAGAGAGGAGAATGAGATTAGGCGCCATATGATGGTGAATCTTTCCAGGTCTTTCTCTACACGAATCAAAGCAGAATCGAAGGAGTGGCGGTTACGGGCAGAGGAAAGGCAAATAATATGATGAATTATTCAGGCATGTTTGCAGCAGCTGACAGAAAGGCCGAAAACTCTCAGGTGTGTTTCTGCAAGGTACCATGCGGGAATCAACAAACCTCCTCTGGCGTGCCACAGTTTATGCAGCATCAAGGACTAAATTGATTTCCACCACCAGTGTCACTGCACTAGCTGTTTGATATTTATTGTGGAAGAGAATATGTGAGAGAGGAGAGAAAGAGGAGACAAGAATTGCAAAGAGGGGTCTGGTGAAAAAACAATCTCCTTTATCTGATGCCGTGACATTGAGGGGAGGGACAGTTTAGAGTGCTTTAAAAAGAAAGAGAGAAGGGAGAAAGACACAGATCTTTTGAGAAGGTATTGTGGAATTAGCAGAAAATGACTTCCAGGTTATCTAATGCATGGGGTTTTCAAGCTTCTCAAGGTCCCAGACCTCCAAATGCGATCATTCCCCCTTGGGCAATGATGGGACCCTCTTCCGAAAGTATAAATGCAGCTGTATATGTTCATGTATTAAGAAAATATACCATAATGGCCACCTGGCTAATATGCTCTTGATCCTCCATGTGCTGCCAAAACAGCATCGACCCGTCAAGGCATGGACTCTGCAAGACCCCTGAAGGTGTCCTGTGGTATCTGGCACCAAGATCTTAGCAGCAGATTCTAAAGGTTCTATAGGTTTCAAGGTGGAGCCACCATGGATCGAACTTGTTGGTCCAGCACATCCTGCAGATGCTCAATTGGATTGAGATCTGGGAAATTTGGAGGCCAGGGCAGCACTAGTTCCAGTTCCAATGCTCACGTGCCCATTGTAGGTGCTTTTGACGGTGGACAGAGTTCATCATAGACACTCTGATTGGTCTGCAGCTACTAAGCCCCGTTCGACTGTGACACATTCCTCCCAAAACCATCATTAAAATTTTGTATGACTTGTGACACAGTTGACCTTCTGTTGGCTTGGACCAGATGGGATAGCCTTTGCTGCCCTCGTGCATCGATAAGCCTTGGGAGCCCAACACCCTGTCGCTGGTTTGTGGTTTGTCCCTCTTCGGACCACTGTTAGTAAATTCTCACCCCTGCTGACCGGGAGAAACACACAAACCTAGCCATTTCAGAGATACTCTGACCCAGTCGCCTTGTCATAACAATTTGGCCCTTGTCAAAGTCACTCAGATCTTCCATTCTTGCATTTCTCCTGCATCCAACATGTCGATTACAAGAACTGATTGTTTGCCTAACAACTATCTACCCAGACATTAATATGTGGCCTTGTTAGGAGATGATCAATGATATTTACTTCTCCTGTATTATGTTGACTTGTTGACATTTGAGTTTTGACACCTCGGAGATGCGCTCTCCTACATAATCTCTTGATTATTTATTCATCGTTATAATGGTAATGACAAGGAAAAAATATATCTGAGCAAGCATAAAACTGGCTTAATATGTGCATCTCAGTGCCAAAACAGCACAGAAAGTCTGCAAGGCCGTACGACTCAAGCACATCTGCACACTGCACAGGATAGCAATTTCAGAACAGTAGAAGGTGAAGGTTTAGCTCTTGAATCTTAATTAGCTAACATGACTGGACAGTCTAGGAAGATTACCTAGCAATGTCAGTGCAGGCTAATTAATATTCATGAGCTCAGTCTTCACCATATATTGACATTACAACCCAACCAACTTCTTTCCCCACAATTTAAAAGTCATTCTGTTGCCAAGGTTGTAAAGCCATAAGATAGCTTCCTCTATCAAAGCTATCTCAATATATCTTATTTGTGATCATGTACACGAACGATTTGGGGGAGGATTGAGATTTTTCTGATTAAAATTGTGATTGTGATCTATATGTGCCCCAGTAATCTTTAATCAAAATAACTTCCCCTCCCTCTTGCAGTGACATCTCTTCTCTGATGATGTGTTTACTGGCGTGAGGGCAGGACAACCTGTCACTCACATGAGATCACAGTAATGGCAAACAAAAATGATCCAATCGATTCCCGATGGACAGTCATGTTTCAGAAGCTGTTCGACACAGATATACATCACAACAGGGAAGAAAAGTCTATTGCAACTTCCGTTTCATGCCGACTTTAAAGACTCTTCCAAAAATCTCCTCTTGCAGCATTCAGGTTTGGAGCAACATGAGAAGGAATAAATAACTGTATTTTTTGGATGAACTATCCCTTATTCCGGGTTCAGACTACACAATATCAGCCCGATTTTAGCACAATCCATTTGACGTACAGTGTAGTGGTGATTCGTAAATGACAATGGGTGTCAGGAAGCAAGAATCGATTGTTTCATCTCGTATAGTGTGTCATAGTGGACGACAACTGACGCCATGTCGATAACATGTTCATTTTTTTTTTTGTCCACGACAGGCTCCCTTACATCTGTGATGTTGACCAGTATATGAGCACAGAAGCTCTTCTGTACACAGTTTTCAAACATGGCGAAACGATGATAGGAGGAAATGAAGGAAAGATTTCTGGAACTATGGCAATAATACTCCAGCCTTTATGATGTTTCCTTGAGGGACTACCACGAAAACCACTACCACAATCAGTGTTGGGAGTAACGCAAAATAAATTATATTACAGTAATATATTACTTCTTGCTGTAACACAATAATATAACGCATTACTAATACAATTTTGGTAATATTATACTCGTTACAATCTCAGTAACACACGTTACAACAACGCATTTTAACCCGAAATTAAGTGGTGTTATTTATTTTTTATTTTTAACCAACACTGCAAGACATTCCAGCACCAGAGAAAAATTCTGCGGGTAAAATAGTATGTATATTTCCTGTTGCTGGAATTCGATGGTTGAGAATGACTGCAGAGACGGATTCTACATTTGTGACCCTGGACCACAAAACCAGTCATATTTTTAAATTGAGATGTATACATCATCTGATAGCTGATTAATAAATAAGCTTTCCATTGATGTATGGTTTGTTAGGATAGGACAATTTTTGGCCGAGATACAACTATTTGAAAATCTGGAATCTGAGGGTGCAAAAAAATCGAAATATTGAGAAAATCGCCTTTAAACTTGTCCAAACGAAGTCCTTAGCAATGCATATTACTACTAATAATAATTTTTTGATATATTTACGGTAGGAAATTTACAAAATACCTTCATGGAACAGGATCTTTACTTAATATCGTAATAACTTTTGGCATAAAAGAAAAATTGATAATTTTGACCTATGCAATGTATTGTTGGCTATTGCCACAAATATACCCGTGCAACTTATGACCCTGGTGGTCCAGGGTCACATTTGTGAGATGAACATGCTCCCATTATTTTCAGTTTGTCAGAGAAAAAGACAAGAACGTAATAGTCAAGTCAAGTGCAATCTACACTCACCTAAGGATTATTAGGAACACCATACTAATACTGTGTTTGACCCCCTTTCGCCTTCAGAACTGCCTTAATTCTACGTGGCATTGATTCAACAAGGTGCTGAAAGCATTCTTTAGAAATGTTGGCCCATATTGATAGGATAGCATCTTGCAGTTGATGGAGATTTGTGGGATGCACATCCAGGGCACGAAGCTCCCGTTCCACCACATCCCAAAGATGCTCTATTGGGTTGAGATCTGGTGACTGTGGGGGCCATTTTAGTACAGTGAACTCATTGTCATGTTCAAGAAACCAATTTGAAATGATTCGAGCTTTGTGACATGGTGCATTATCCTGCTGGAAGTAGCCATCAGAGGATGGGTACATGGTGGTCATAAAGGGATGGACATGGTCAGAAACAATGCTCAGGTAGGCCGTGGCATTTAAACGATGTGCGTGTTGTGCGTGTTGTGGCTTCACAAATGCTTTGCTGCATACCTCGGTTGTAACGAGTGGTTATTTCAGTCAAAGTTGCTCTTCTATCATCTTGAATCAGTCGGCCCATTCTCCTCTGACCTCTAGCATCAACAAGGCATTTTCGCCCACAGGACTGCCGCATACTGGATGTTTTTCCCTTTTCACACCATTCTTTGTAAACTCTAGAAATGGTTGTGCGTGAAAATCCCAGTAACTGAGCAGATTGTGAAATACTCAGACCGGCCCGTCTGGCACCAACAACCATGCCACGCTCAAAATTGCTTAAATCACCTTTCTTTCCCATTCTGACATTCAGTTTGGAGTTCAGGAGATTGTCTTGACCAGGACCACACCCCTAAATGCATTGAAGCAACTGCCATGTGATTGGTTGATTAGATAATTGCATTAATGAGAAATTGAACAGGTGTTCCTAATAATCTTTTAGGTGAGTGTATGTGCGACACTGAGGGAACTCTCTACATCAAGAAATAGCACGAGTAACTTGAAGAAACACCTGGACTGGTGCCACGCTAACACTAAGCTAACCAAGAGAGCTGTAGGGTCAGAGAAGAGAAAGAATCCGGCGGACGAGAATGTGGGCAAGACAAAGCAAAGTTTCTCTCAGTCTGCCATGCTGCTTGAACCATGAGAATTGAAGAGACTCGTGTTCACCCAATGCATGCCAGGTTTGTGCTGTGAACTTGAATTAAAAGAAAATAAAAGAATTGAAACCAAAAAAAGAAAAAGAGAAGAAGAGAAAAGGCTGCAGTGGGCTCTAGCTTTGTTGTGTTTGGTATCTCTATCATAATTTACCAGACTTTCGTTTGATCGTTTGTCTACTTTTGTGATTCTGAGAGTGATTGTTACTTTATTGTATTGTGCCATGAGCCTTCCTACACAGTCATTATGCTATACCACATCGCCCTCCATTGGATGTATAATGAGCAACAATAAAATACATTTTTAGTCATTCTGTGGTTATTTTGGTGAAAGTAACTCAAAAGTAATAGTAAAAGCAAAAGTAGCATAACGCATTACAATTCAGATACAGTAATATTGTAATGTAACTAATTACTTTCAAATGACAGTAACTAGTAATATATAATGTAATACATTTTTGAAAGTAAACTTGCCCAACTCTGACCACGATAAATGCTGGCAAACGATAGCAACCCGATGAGTACTGGAATTAGCATTAAGCGAACACGTCGCTTCAGTAGCCATTTGTTTACACTCTTGTTTCCGTAAGTCAGTTGCTAGATCCACCTTCTCAACGACATTACGCATGTCGTTAAAGACGGCAAGCGTTGATTGGTCGGGAAGCAACGTGTAGCCTGACATGTTTCTTGTCCACGACACAACAATAATTTAGGAGTCAAAATCGCACAATCTGACACAGTGACTAGACAGACAAAAGTATTGTGAAGTCTGAACCCGGCATTCAAGTCCATAACTGAATGAATTGGGAAAACACATGGGCCTACATAACCAGAACACCCTTGTTGACAGATGTAAGACTGAAAGCCTGCGATTCTACCTGGAACGTACACTCATTTGCATTACAGTCACACAAGGCTCTGCACTTACTTGATGTGCACGCTTTGATGCCATTGGCACAGCGCACGTCAATGCTCAGTGAGCTCTGCAGAGCACTGCGAACTCTCCACAGAACATGACGCCCTAAAAGGACTCACCACTGCGAGATTCAAATGCACCTTTGTTGCAATATCGCCATGAATCATGAAAGTCAGAGCAAGAGGGTGAACGATTATTACTGAGATGTCAATGGTTTGCATTCCTTTCCCTTTTTACCTGAGGAGAGAACAAATAAAGAGCCGGAATTGCTCATACGGGAGGCTTTTTGGACAACCTGTATGCTAGTGTTTCATTCGCAGAGAAAATTTTTCACAGAGTAAATAAGCAGGGTTAATTGGTGTACAAATCGATTAGGATTTTTCAGTGTAATTGCATTTCGTAAGTCGGCAAAATGCCACCAATAAAAAATGACATTTTCAAAACACATTTTCTCTCTGTGTATGTTTTACCTTACCTTTAACTTTAGATAATTTGTCTTGGCTTTGTTAAAAAAAGACGTTTTATATTACATTTAATTATATTTCAGGCAGCAGCAGTCACTTCACAGCAACCTAGTGTGGATGATGCTACACCGCGCCAATTTGTATAAACTATGAGTTGCTTTGCATGTATGGTGAAGGAGATATGCTGCCAATAAGAAATTGTGTATCCAAGCAGAAAAATATCTAAGATGACATGACACATGCAAAGCTAGGTGTCAGTATTTCCATGGAAAAGAATTTGGTCTGAATCCTTAGATTAAGAAGCAGCATTTAAATGTGCTGAAGGATTACAACATTTAATTCCATGCCAATCCACCCACGGTTTAATCTAATGGAGAATAGCTTGTGATCATAAATAATGCATAGTTGTAGGTTCGTATCACTTTCCTCATTCCGCAATTTTATGCAGGCTGCAGAAGAGAAGATATTAAAGTAAAAAAAAAAAAAAAAAAGATTCAAATTTATGTCAAAATGTTCTCTTTTTTTACCTAGGCTCATTGGAAAAACATGCCTCTACTATCCCTATATTTTAATAAAACTCCAAAAGCGTTACTGTACATACAATTCCTTGCAGTTTCCAGCTAGAATGAACACTGTTCCTTTAAATGATGATTACAGGGGCACATTATCATTTAATAAAGACTCACTTTCACACTTGCACAATACTATGTTATGAACTCAAAACACGTTTACCATAGTGATTTGTAAATTAATACATTTTGACATTTGCATCACATAAACAGCTCCATAGCTTTTCTGACATAGTAAACATGCTCGGTAGCTCACCTGGTACAGCAGTGCACATGTGAGGTGGAGCGCTTGGGTAACAGAGTCCCATGAAACACAGGACAAAAGTCACGTTTGCTTTTGTTAACACTATCGGATAGGTTTAGGTTAGGGTTTAGTGTACGTAGTCTGATTGTTTCAGATAAAACTGAAAGCACCTCACTGGACATTTCACTTTGAAAGTGTCACGAAACATGCAAGAAGCAATAGGGGCTTTCGTACAAAAACTATTGGCGGAAGTACCCGGATTTTGGCGCGTTTGCACCGCAGGAACTAGGATTTTAGTTCTAGTAATTCCTTTTGGGGGAACTAATTTAGCTCCTACTTCAGAGTAGGGTCTAACCCAGCACAATAGGAACTACCAGTGATGTGGGTGTACGCTTAACGCACACGAAACACCAGTACCTGCCATTTTAAAAAAAGCCATCTACACACACAGATTATAGCCTTTATATTTACTCCAGAAACTAACTCTACGAACATGGAAAACAGTGATAGATGGATCTCTCAACCTTTACACTAAAGAGAAAATCCAACGCAACTTTGAGGGGACCAAGCTAGACATGATTATGTATTTCTGCTCAGCTAGCGACATTGGATACCAACCTCATGGCAAACGCTAAAACTTTTCCATATACTGTCTATTTTCTTTGTATAACAATTCGCTCTAATAAGGTATCGTAAACTAATGAAGACAGAGAATGCGAGCACTGTGTGCTCAGGCTCTGGCATTCTCAGCGTCATCAAAATAAAGGTCCTCCGCATCGTCAAAATAAAAGTCACAACAACAAGTGCGGCTTATACGTCACTTCAGAGTTTCTACTGGCACACGAATGCAACCAAGAATAAATGGCCCTAGGGGTAATTTTAGTTCTCAGGGAACCGCCCTGGTGGTTAGTGCCTATAACTTAGAAGTACCCAGTGCGAAAGCCCCTAATGCAACGTCATCGCCACAGGCATGTTTTTCCAATGAGCCTGAGGTGTCTCTTTTATATACTATGTGCAGCCACACCAAGCACACGTCCTGAAAAGTGAAGCCAAAGCGTCTCGATTGCCTCCAGGTGGCTGGTCCCAGTATAGCTCATAAACCCCACCCCCTCCATATATTCCAATGGGATTCAAGAGAAACTAAACAATCAAATTGCACTTTAAATAATTTTTTTTCCAAAGATGGTTTCTGTCATTTAAGGTAGTTTTTATCACGCTGATGTAAGTTCAAGTGTTCGTTTTTTAAAATAATGCTATAAAAACGGGGATGTGACGTCATGATTGACAGCTTCTCTGAGTAAAGTTGTCACTGAGGCACCAACAGACTTTTTAGGGATTTTCGGGAGGAGACTGGAGCTTTAACTCTGATTTCTACATTTCCACAACTGTTTATTTCACACCGACATAATGAGTTGTTCTGCAGTAAACTGTACTAACAGATACTGCGGGAGTTTGTGTGGGGTTTTGATATTTCGGATTTATTGCGCAGACTCAGGTCCCGAGGTCACTACTGCGCAGACACAGGTCCCAAATCAGTGCAAGATGTCAGCGCCATACTCGGACATCGGCTTTTCTACAATGGAAGATAGTGAAGGGGCGTCGTCCATCTTTTTTTACAGTCTTTGAGCTAAACACACACACACACACACACACTGCTTTCCATGTTTTATGGGGACTTCCCATAAACGTAATGATTTTTATACTGAATTTACCCCATAATGTAAGGAATACCAGGTAAACACACACACACACAAATAATAACAGAACTGATGTGTAATTTTGGCACAATAATGTGCAGCAGCATCAAACAAAATTACTAAAATTACAATTTTAAAATCTCCCATCATCCATTGCACATGGCTCAAAACCAGTGGTGTATGGTGGTGTTTTAAATTGAGGAGACAAAGTCCTCACGTTTTTTTTAATATACATCAAATGTAGATTTATGTCGCTGTTACACTTATTTTTCCTAGTTAAATAAACATTACATAAAAAGAGACCAAATACATTCTATTTTGTATCTTTATATGTTCTATTTATTAAAACCATGTAGGCCTATACATTTCATCAAGTTAGTATTTTTACACATTTTTATATTTATTCCAAAATAATAACTAATTGCAGTAACAATTTAAACAATATATATATACACTCACCTAAAGGATTATTAGGAACACCATACTAATACTGTGTTTGACCCCCTTTCGCCTTCAGAACTGCCTTAATTCTACGTGGCATTGATTCAACAAGGTGCTGAAAGCATTCTTTAGAAATGTTGGCCCATATTGATAGGATAGCATCTTGAGGTTGATGGAGATTTGTGGGATGCACATCCAGGGCACGAAGCTCCCGTTCCACCACATCCCAAAGATGCTCTATTGGGTTGAGATCTGGTGACTGTGGGGGCCATTTTAGTACAGTGAACTCATTGTCATGTTCAAGAAACCAATTTGAAATGATTCGAGCTTTGTGACATGGTGCATTATCCTGCTGGAAGTAGCCATCAGAGGATAGGTACATGGTGGTCATAAAGGGATGGACATGGTCAGAAACAATGCTCAGGTAGGCCGTGGCATTTAAACGATGCCCAATTGGCACTAAGGGGCCTAAAGTGTGCCAAGAAAACATCCCCCACACCATTACACCACCACCACCAGCCTGCACAGTGGTAACAAGGCATGATGGATCCATGTTCTCATTCTGTTTACGCCAAATTCTGACTCTACCATCTGAATGTCTCAACAGAAATCGAGACTCATCAGACCAGGCAACATTTTTCCAGTCTTCAATTGTCCAATTTTGGTGAGCCCGTGCAAATTGTAGCCTCTTTTTCCTATTTGTAGTGGAGATGAGTGGTACCCGGTGGGGTCTTCTGCTGTTGTAGCCCATCCGCCTCAAGGTTGTGCGTGTTGTGGCTTCACAAATGTTTTGCTGCATACCTCGGTTGTAACGAGTGGTTATTTCAGTCAAAGTTGCTCTTCTATCAGCTTGAATCAGTCGGCCCATTCTCCTCTGACCTCTAGCATCAACAAGGCATTTTCGCCCACAGGACTGCCGCATACTGGATGTTTTTCCCTTTTCACACCATTCTTTGTAAACTCTAGAAATGGTTGTGCGTGAAAATCCCAGTAACTGAGCAGATTGTGAAATACTCAGACCGGCCCGTCTGGCACCAACAACCATGCCACGCTCAAAATTGCTTAAATCACCTTTCTTTCCCATTCTGACATTCAGTTTGGAGTTCAGGAGATTGTCTTGACCAGGACCACACCCCTAAATGCATTGAAGCAACTGCCATGTGATTGGTTGATTAGATAATTGCATTAATGAGAAATTGAACAGGTGTTCCTAATAATCCTTTAGGTGAGTGTATATATATATATATATATATATATATTATTTGTGAACTAATGTTTAGCTTTTCTTTTTAATAGTCAACTTATTTTCAGCAGTCATCGTCAAGCTTGTACATGTAGGCTACACTGTACACAGTCAGGACGATGTACCTTTAATTTCCCCAAGCTGTTTGCTCACTAAAACCCCACAGTCTTCACGTTTTCAGGTCACTTCAAGTTTGATTTTGACGTGACATAGAGCGGTGATATCTAAATGGCTGTGTTGTTTACTTACTTTTTAATTAGTCTTCCTATTACACTAAAGAGAAAATCCAACGCAACTTTGAGGGGACCAAGCTAGACATGATTATGTATTTCTGCTCAGCTAGCGACATTGGATACCAACCTCATGGCATCATTATTTTCCTTTAGGCAGATCCAAGAGGCGTGATTTATCGCATAAACCAATCATATCTAATTATAACCCATCATATCCAATCATAGCGTGATGGAGGCATTGCCTCCTCTCACATGACTTTTCCCCATTAATTTCTATTACCCAGCACAAAATTCAGCGCACTCATTAGGCTATCTGCTTTAAGTCAATGGGGACAGAGGAGGCGCGTCTGCGCTGCAACTTTACCTGCGGGTGTCGCTGTTGGACCGTATTACTTTATAAAAACAAGTGACTTTTACTATTGTAATCGTCAAATTTTGCCACATTTGCTTTGTTTTATTTTTGTAATATCGATTATTTTCTCATCCAGTTTTTTTGAGGAGGCACTGCCTCCCTTGCCTCACCCCTGCTCAAAACTCCCACCACAGGGTAATCCAATGTTGCTTTGTCCGGCCCAGATTATTATTTTTTTTTTTAATGAAATAAATAAATAAATATCATTTAAAGATTGTTTATTTAAGAACAAGTGCTGCTTTTTTGTATCTTAATATCTGGTGAAGTGTTTTCTCAAAGAGAAGATAAGCACCCTCTTGGACTCAATCTAAAAACATAGGAAGCCTATTTCCCTTGGATCACAGGTGATAGCCATATCCCTGCTGTACCCCATGTGTACCCTCAGATTCCTATCGATGGAATTGCCTCTCAGCTTGCTGGAGGCTCCATCTTGAGATCTGATCGAGTTCTTCAAAGTCGGAGAAGCCACCTTTATATCATCTATCATAGGAACATGGCATTCCTCGGAAGTGCAGGGAGAAATGGAAAGAATGTGAAATGCACTGGGAAGTGGTGGAGACTGACATGTTTGTTTTTTAAAGGAATAGTTAATCCAAATGAATTTAGAAGTGCATTTAGAAGTCAGATATTTCCTAATATTAGCTGTCGTCCTTGGCAAAACAATAAATCAGTGTGTTCATCCAGCTGAAACTGGTGCTGCTTTCATGTCTCTCATATCACACTCGTTCTCTCTTGCTTTACACAAACAAAACTGTCTTCATAGCCATGGTCCCTATCCATTTTTATTGTACAGAAAAGTGCAGCATCCACATTCTTCAAAACTTCTCCTTTGGTGTTTCACAGAAGACAGAAAGGCACACAATAAATGATGACAGTAATTTCATTTTGGAGGTAAACTATCCCTTCAATTCAAGAAATACAATGCTTGTGGCAACATTGCTGCAAAAGGCACATTATGCAACACTTTTAAAGTGAACTGTCCAGTAAATGGCGCTAAAAGCACATACAGTTATTTCAGAAACAGATGAATGTGAATCTGGGAATGTTTATTGGTTATTGTACATACCCAGCAAGCAGTTTTGCGTTTAAGACGTCTAAATCCAAACACAGCAATGACGTCTAGGCTAAAACAAAATTTAATAGACGTCTAACCATAGCCAAAGAATAGACTAGTCAGCTAGAACATGAACATGTCAAAGAAATGAAACCAAACACCTTGTTATCACTGTTGACTTTGCTTACATGATGGAATATCATACATCTCAAGCAAGTTATTTTGGCAAAAACAACATGTAACCAAATTCAAGGTTATTTTGGCTAGAAGTGGGTTCCTCATAGCCAGACTATATCGAGTCTATAGTTAACTGAGACAGTGAAATGATGGCTATTGCTTGCTGGGTACTGCAGAACTTCAGAAATGAAATGTCAAATGACTGGAGCTAAAACGTTAATGTTCTGTCGTGTTTGAAAATCACCTACACTTAACCTTACCCATAGTGTTAACAAAAGCAAACGTGGCATAAAAATGCTATTTCTGCAGCAACCATGCCACATGCCACAAATCATGCACTATGGTAAAAGTGTTTTAAAAAAGGTCATAAAATAGTATTGTGCAAGGAACCACACATATCGATAATCTGCAGTAATCCAAATTTCTGTGAAAAGGAACAAAAAGTTGTTGGTGTTTTACTGCCTCTAGTGTTCATTTCAGCTGGAAACTGCAGTGAATCGTATGTATGTTTTTGGAGGAGAGTTTTTTTCTTCCAGGGAGCATAGGTTGTTTTAATTAGCCAGGTGAATAAACATGAGCGATTCATCTGATCCGACCCACATACAGTAGATGAGTGAAGCTTCATTAATACTTACCCAGAGCACCATCACCACCAATCACTGTCAGCCCTCATAGATTTCCTATAGAGTTCATATCACTTTGGACTGTACTGAGCCGTCTCAGGCTGCCTATAGAAGCGCTGAATCAAATGATTGCAGAGCACACATTTTGAGTCAAAGAAATTTGAACATATTTTGCAGCGTCAACAGAGCTCTGCTGGGCTTTTATCTGAAAACCTCACAGAAGTTCAATCTTCTTAGAGACATTCATGATCATCTGGATTGTGAATTAGACTGACCATCAGCTGCGCACAGATTTAGGGTCTATTTTCAAACCTGATGCAAATTACTGCTGACTGACCAAGCTCCAGCCAGCAGGTGAGCTTCGTCTCGCTTGAGTCTCTCAAACGGCAGAAAGCAATCCTGTGGACTTTGAGTGACAAGGCTGCTGATGAGACACAATGTCCTACTTGTGTTCGGATGTGGTTGGTCGGCAGTCCTCCATTCTCTGGCGGAAAGAACATCGACTGAGGTGTCTGCTTGCCAAAGACATGTACGATAAGGTCTTTTTCACCTTTCAATCTAGGACGGACGATCAGGATACTATAAAATTCAAATTTACGGCTCTCTCACCACACCGTAGGCCGCTTTATTGAATCAGGGCACAAGGAGATTGAATATCCTTGTTTTCAAGGAACAACATTAAAGAGGAGTGTCCACTTCAAGGTCTTAATAGATTCCTCCACACACTAGGGGGTGTAACTCAGTGGGTGTCAACTAAATGCTTTCATCTTTTTATTTCTTTCATCTTTTTATTTCTGGGTCGTCACTGTGACCGCACATTCAGTGCAGTATGTATACTGATATGGATCAGACTAATAATGCCATGATGAATGATTCATTTGGTTTTACTTAAAGGATTAGGTCACCCAAAATATCTAAAACCTAAACAGAATATGAGTTAATCTACAATTCTTGCATTAAGTGCAAGGATGCAGGTTTTATATAATTACTGTATATATCCCTTTTCAAAAGTTTAATGCTCACCAAAATACAGTAAAAACAGCAATATTGTGAAATATTATTACAATTTAAAATATCTTTAATATTTGTTTATTATAAAATACAATTTATTCTTGTGATGGTAAAGCTTAAGTCTTCACTCTTCAGTGTTTTCTAATCATAAATCAATCTAATATGCTGATCTGGTGCTCAAGAAACATTTCTTATTACTGTGCTGCTTAATATTTTTGTGGAAACAGTAATCCATTTTATTTTTCAGGATTCTGTGATGAATATAAAGTTCCAAAGAACAGTATTTATTTGAAATAGAAATCTTGGTAACAAGTATAATTGAAGCCTTTATATATAATGCATTATAAAAAGTCATTTTAATGCAATAATTATGCCCTGTAATACACCTTATAATGCATTGCATGATTTTATGAATTATTATGTGAGATAAAATACTTACAGTATCTATTCTTTGTTATACCTTTAGAAAGTATAATGCTTTAAAACCCATGGCAAACAACCAATTTCAGCTCTAACAAGGAATTCGCAAATAGTACAATGCATTTTAACTTTGGTTACAATTATTAATGAAAATATATTAAGCATTATAACGTGCATTATGAATATCTTCAAGTAAAGTTTTACCGAAATCTACGGTATACATGTCTTTACTGTCACTTTTGATCAATTTAACACATCCTTGCAGAATAAAAGTTAAAAAGAAATCTTAGTGACTGCCATAGGCATTGAGGGGGACAAGTCCCACCCAATAATTGTAAATGGCCAAATCAATATCAAAGAAGGCGGGGCTTAATGTTCACTGAAGATGGGTGTGATTCACAACGCGACGCTTTTAGTTTTTACAGTGAAAGAGTGTGTGCGTGGTAAGATATAAATAGCTAAACATTTCATATTTGACAACTGTTTTACGGTAGATATGTTTAACGACTCACAGTAACATAATAGTGATGCAAACTACTAATGTATAATTTCGCCATGCGAAAATATGCAATCATTTAAAGGATGTCATTCATAACTGAATGTGACGAGACAAGCGTTTTTAACATTTTTGACATAGACAAACTAACAAGAGTGAATGTGTGCATCTTTTTAAATAAAATATTATTTTTAAAGGGTTTAAATGGATTACTTCACAACTATATAGGCTATAATTAGACCTAGAACTTTTGGTTAAACATAGGTATATCAAAAGCTTACTTAAGAGTTTCAAACTGCAGACAAGCAGCTTTTAATGTTTTATTTTTTTTTGCACCGTTTTGTCTGAAGCAAATGAAAAGCTAGTGACAAAAGTGCTGTGGGAGACCACTTTAGCGGCAAAAAGTGATTTCACCCCCTGAACAGTAAGGAAAACAAGTCACTATGCCCTTTGGGCCAGAAATAATAATCATAATAACAGCTAGTCTTTGAATGGCACTCATACTGTTTACTTTTTATCAATGCTGCCTGAGTGGCCACTGTAAACCTCTGTAGGTTTAAAACTGCCTGGTGCTTTTATAACCAGGGCTGAGAGTGGTTTAGATTGGTTTCAGATGGGAACGAAGAACAGTTAAAGCATACTGCATCAAAGTATTACAGTTGCCTGGCTGCTGCTGTCGCCACCATAATAATAGATAAACAAGCAGTGTACACATTACAAGACTCAAGTTTACTTTTAGCAGATTGCTTTGATGTAAAGGTATTTAATTACTCATATATTTTATAATAATACTACAATAGCAAATAATAATACAGTACCGTAGCCACTACATAATCAGAAACACAATAAGGTATTCACGAAGCTGAATACCTATCAGAAAGTAATAATGACATAGGTTTGTTGCAGTATCCTTTTATTGTGTGCAACTAAAAAAATACAAACTTGTCAAGAGTAAATTTTCCCCCAAGTTTAAAAAAAAAAAAGTATAATGTACTGCATAAATATGAAGGAATTTTTGGTAACACTTTATTTTACAGTGTCCCTGTTACACATTTTACATGTAACTTTAGTAATAACACTATATTTGTGAAAATATCTTGCAATTGACCATGCTTGAGTCACACACAGACTTCAACATTCAGCATGCAAAACACAACAATTGTAACACGAATGGTAGCTGTACTCGAGAGTAAATCTAAAGTAAATTATCAAGTACTCTCTACAGCTCTTTTTTAGTTACTAGAACTCTTGTGTAAGTGAGCTATACTAAGTAAGATTTTGTCAGTACAACATACTATTCCTATTTCACTTTGATCAATTAGTCAGCCTGACCTAAACCCAACATGGGCGCCATTGGTGCAGGATATTCAGATTTTGTGATAAGTAAATATATGTTAATCTTACTTTTTTTCAGAAAAAAATGCAAAGCAACTGCTAATATTAATTGTGTACATTGTCTCCATGTTGAAAAAGAAAATTAATTTATATGTTGCTCATGCTGTTATTTACCGCATTTTGAAAAGTATGTAACTCCCAGTTCACGTTGCCTGTTTAGGGTATAAAAAAAGGATTATCCACAGTATTGACAATGAATGGTGTTTCAAGGTAAACTGGGCTCCCTGTACTGGTCATTGCATTATTGCGAATTCCGGGGTGACGAGTAAGGGGTCGGTTGTGGGTGGTGGGAGGGCCAGTAGAAATCTTGTTCCAGGACCGGGGCCCTTAGGGAAGACCCTTATAGGCCCTCCAGGCCTCTGGGCCCACTGTACACAGTCCCTTCAATCTATGTATTTTAAGTAAAAAGAAAACAGCAAATGTTAATATTCACATGTAAAACTGATATTATTACTTTTTGTTGACTACAGCTTTGCATTTTTAACTAGATATTTTCTTGCAGAGTTTCACACAGCTCATTTTATGGTAGAACATGGGTGTCCAGCCCTGCTCCTGGAGGGCTACCTTCCTGCAGAGTTGCAAGAAAATAAAAATAAAATAAAAAAAATTCTCTGCAAGTAGTTAAAAATGCAAAGATGTAGTCAACAAAAAGTAATAATATCAGTTTTACAACACTTGCACATTTTTTTAACTCAGAATACATAGATTGAGAAGGGGGACTGCGCAGTGGGCCCAGAGGCCTGGAGGGCCTATAAGGGTCTTCCCTAAGGGCCCCGGTCCTGGAACGAGATTTCTACTGGCCCTCCCACCACCCACAACCGACCCCTCACTTGTCACCCCGGAATTCGCAATAATGCAATGACCAGTACAGGGAGCCCAGTTTAACTTGAAACACCATTCATTGTCAATACTGTGGATGATCCTTTTTTTATACCCTAAACAGGCAACGTGAACTGGGAGTTACAACTCATAAAATCCAAACTACATCAAATATTTAAAAAATTCCTTTGGATATGTTTTACTTAAGTCCAGCTGATCATTTTCCAGTCGTGCCTGTTTAAGGGTTAAGAAAGTCTAACTAATTAGATTTAACAGTGCAGTACATTTTCGGTTTTTATTTTTTACAGTGTAGGGATATCTGGGCTGGCAGCAAAGGACACAAAGGCAGTGAAGCACTGTGTACCTTAGCTGTGAAACAATAAAAGTGTCATTCCCTTGGTGCGTCAGTTTAATTCTGAGATCACACCCGAGAGAAAACTAGTGTCTATAGTGTGCTTCGCAGGAGCGTTGAACAGTGAATTCTATTAGTGTTCCTACTTAACCCTTTTCAAAAGTGTAACCCAATTTTTTTTAGTGGGCTGTACGTAGTTATGTTGTATATTCGTGAACAAATCACTGTTTCTTTTTTCCCAAATCGAGTGAACGATTCAAAGACTGACTTCTGCAGAAATGTGGCACAAAAATAATGTAACTTAATGCCACCTTGGTGTAAGATGTAACCTGCAGAAAAAGCCAGTAAACTAATCTGAAGGAATCTGAAGAAATCTCATGAATCTTATATAAAGGTTGCAATTAAAAAAGAATTAGTTACACATGGCATGTGGTACATAGAAGTTACATCTAAAATGGGCATTGGATTTAGTTTTGAGATACTTCCTTTTAAGCCCTGACAAAATTAGATCTGAATAAAGAAGCAAATAATTTTGTCACAAATACAAACATCTTTGCTGCACACCTTTATATATCATAAAAATCATTTTGCAGCATTTTGAATCATTTAAATATATTTCATGACAAAATAAAATAGCCCGGCACTTGTGACAGGCTCACAGAGAATCTTCTCTCAAGGTTCTTCAGGTTGGTCTCAACACATAGGGGTTAACTGCTTCCTCCCCCCGGGAGTCTCCCTCCGGCTTTGATCCACATTTCAAAGGCATTCTGACCTACCCCAGCTCCTCTAGCCTATCTATCTATTTTTTTATGCTTTTCATAATGCATAATCTTTTTTGGAGGTACAAACAAAGACTTGATCAATGGAATCGTATTCTGCAAGAGACAAAAAAAGGCATTGCGATTTACCCTCTGTGCTTCTGTTTGTCCATAGAGACAGGCTAACGGCCCCGCGTGCTAATGTTAGCCTGTGATAGAACAAAAGAAGTCAGTTGCATCACTCTCTTATTTTTGACTAGAGGGAAAGTGCAAGAGCATATCATTATAGTAACATCTAAGAGAAAAAAACTCACAAGCATAAGAATAAGGTTAACATTTTAAAGTAGGTGTTACATAATGCTAATGTTAGCATAATGTAAGGCTAATCAGGGTTCTGTCATGTCTGGTTTATTCTTGAGCGTGCGGTTTCGAGTTTGCTCGGGCCATACACTCCTCTGTTCGTGTGTGTTGTTGTGTTCTGTGTAGCAAGCGGTTCATGTTTATATCAGCCATGTGCTTTCTTGTTGTCTTATGCTGTGTAGCACGCGGCTCGTGTTTTTCATAGGCCACGTGCTTTCATGTTGTCATGTTTTGTGTGAACATTCAGTCACTCTCATTGGCTGCGTGTTCGTGTCTTGTTTGAGCACATGGCTTGTGATTGTTTTCACTTTAGGCTAATTTGAAATGAGCAAAATCTGCACAGAAGCGATCACCACTGATCACCGCTAAATGCATGCTGGTTAGAAATGTGTCCGAGTGTGGGCCACCTTGCTCTGATGTCATGCTGACGTGTGCCAAAAACTCTCGCGATGATGAGGCGGCCTTGGGAATTTTGACCAATTAATCGTTTGCTGCATGCTTAAAAATACACTTAAAAAAAAAAAAAATAATATATATATATATATATATATACACACTGAACAAAATTATAAATGCAACACTTTTGTTTTTTGCCCCCATTTTTCATGAGCTGAACTCAAAGATCTAAGACTTTTTCTATGTACACAAAAGGCTCAAATATTGTTCACAAATCTGTCTAAATCTGTGTTAGTGAGCACTTCTCCTTTGCCGAGATAATCCATCCACCTCACAGGTGTGGCATATCAAGATGCTGATTAGACAGCATGATTATTGCCCAGGTGTGTCTCAGGTTGGCCACAATAAAAGGCCACTCTAAAATGTGCAGTTTTACTGTATTAGGGGGGTCCGGGTCAGGGGGGTCCCGGGGGGTCAAAAAAAACAAGTCAGTATCTGGTGCGACCACCATTTGCCTCACGCAGTGCAACACATCTCCTTCGCATAGAGTTGATCAGGTTGTTGATTGTGGCCTGTGGAATGTTGGTCCACTCCTCTTCAATGGCTGTGCGAAGTTGCTGGATATTGGAGGAATCCAGGAACTGGATATCCAGGAACTGGAACACGCTGTCGTATACGCTGAGCCAGAGCATCCCAAACATGCTCAATGGGTGACATGTCTGGTGAGTATGCTGGCCATGCAAGAACTGGGATGTTTTCAGCTTCCAGGAATTGTGTGCAGATCCTTGCAACATGGGGCCGTGCATTATCATACTGCAACTATCGGTTTGCATATCGGTTATGCAAACCGATAGTTTTGTGTTAAGGCCTTTTGTGTACATAGAAAAAGTCTTAGATCTTTGAGTGTGCTTTGCTTGCTTTTGAATCTTTATTTGATATCATTCCCTGTTGTTTAAACTGCTAAATATAACTTACCCATCACCATATATTGTTTAATATTGCCTACCACATTAAATCTGACATTGCTAGCTTTTAATCTAAATCACTATCACGCGTTAGCATTTCGCTAGCCTGTTAGCTTGCCATCTCTGCACTCGGGTCTCTTGTTTTCTGAGTTCATTAAACAACTGTGGTGAGTTAGATTAGTAAATAGACTCCATCAAACAACTGTGGTAAGTTGGATTAATCAACAAATACGGTAAGCCATGTCTTCTTCTCCTGTCATTGTCACTTGCACTGCATTTTTTATGTTTAGTATATCTTTCTCCGTTGGCGAACAGGGCTTCACATGTGATAAATGTAAGGAGATAGTCAGGCTGACGGAAAAGATTTCAGAATTAGAGACACGCATCCAGACATTATTTGAGAGTAGTGAGAATGTAACAGCTTTAGACACTGCTTTGGATGCGAATAGCTTAGTGAACTCTGTACATTGTTCGGTTCCGGCTGTAGAGCCCGTGCAGCAGGGCAACTGGGTGACGGTGAGACGGCATAGTCGCGGATCAAAAAAACACTCTTCCGTTCCGATTAGAACATCAAACGGGTTCTCCCCACTCAGTGATGCACCCACTCTAGGACATTAGGATATGTACCGAAAACTTTTAAGTTGGCTACTATTAAACCACTTATTAAAAAACCCCAACTTGATCCTACAGAATTAGTCAATTACAGGCCAATCTCAAATCTACCCTTTCTGTCAAAAATACTAGAAAAGGCAGTGTCCTCACAATTATGCTCCTTTTTAGAAAGAAATGGTATCTGTGAGGATTTCCAGTCAGGATTTAGACCATATCATAGTATTGAGACTGCTCTCATTAGAGTTACAAATGATTTACTCTTATCATCCGATCGTGGTTGTATCTCTCTGTCAGTGTTACTCGATCTTAGCGCTGCATTCGATACTATCGACCACAACATTCTTTTGAATAGACTCGAAAATGATGTTGGCATTAGTGGAATTTCATTGGCATGGTTTAAATCATACTTATCTGACCGTTATCAGTTTGTAGCAGTAAATGAAGAGATGTCACACCGATCACAAGTTCAGTATGGAGTACCGCAGGGCTCAGTGCTAGGACCGTTGCTTTTTACCCTGTACATGCTACCACTGGGAGATATTATTAGGAAGCATGGCGTTAGTTTTCATTGTTATGCTGACAATACTCAGCTCTATATTTCTTCACGCCCTGACGAAACTTACCAATTCACAAGATTAACAGAATGCATAGCTGATATTAAAAATTGGATGACTAGTAATTTCCTGCAACTTAATTCAGAAAAAACTGAATTTTTAATCATTGGACAAAAAAACTCCACAAGTAGTAACCTAGAATACTGTCTAACACTCGATGGCTGCTCTGTCAAGTCCTCGTCGTCAGTTAGGAACCTGGGTGTGCTCTTTGATATCTCTCATTTGAAAGCCATGTTTCTAGCATCTGTAAAACTGCATTCTACCATTTTAAAAATATATCTAAATTACGGCACATGCTTTCAATGCAAAATGCTGAACAGTTAGTTCCTGCGTTCATGACCTCAAGGCTAGATTATTGTAATGCTCTACTGGGTGGTTGCCCTGCTCGCTTAATAAATAAACTGCAGCTTGTCCAAAACGCAGCAGCTAGAGTTCTTACTAGAACCAGGAAGTATGACCATATTAGCCCGGTTCTGGCAACACTCCATTGGCTCCCTATTAAACATCGTATACATTTTAAAATCTTGCTGATTACTTACAAAGCACTAATGGTTTATCTCCCCAGTACTTGAGTGAGCTCTTAACGCATTATACTCCATCACGTCTATTGCGGTCTCAAAATTCTGGCCAGTTGATAATACCTAGAATATCAAAATCAACTGCAGGCGGTCGATCCTTTTCCTATTTAGCACCTAAACTCTGGAACAGTCTTCCTAGCATTGTTCAGGAAGCAGACACACTCTGTCAGTTTAAATCTAGACTAAAAACACATCTCTTTACTATGGCATACATATAAAACATTTTTAATTTATATTATTCAAATCAGTTAAATGATTGTTTTAGGCTGCATTAACTAGGTCAACCGGAACCGGGAACACTTCCCATAACACCTGATGTACTTGTTACATCATAAGAAGAATGGCATCTACGCTAATGTTAGTCTCTCTGTTTATCCCGAGGTTTACTGCAGTCGGCCGGATCCGCGCCGTATCCAGACCAGATGGTGGACCTTAGCCTGGACATGACGAACGCATCCCTGAAATGTCTGCAGAGACCGTGTCAATTAATCTCCCCCCTGACACGACATCCTCATTAAACCCGTCCCCGGCATGACGACTCCAATCTTTCGAATAATCCTACGAATATCTATTAATCTAATATGACTTCTGATCTGTAATGTTGCCAGAATCATAATCATATACTATTTGTTCGTCGGCCAGAGGAGAACTGGCACCCCGACTGAGCCTGGTTTCTCCCAAGGTTTTTTTTTCTCCATTTTGGCCCTGAAAGAGTTTTGGTTCCTTGCCACCGTCGCCTTTGGCTTTTGGCTTGCTCAGTTGGGACACTTCAATTTCAACTATATTACTGATCTGCCCGCATTGACACTATATGATAATTGAAATGAGCTGGATGACATCACCGTTTTCACCAGAGTGGCTGTACAGCCGAATCAAATTCTGTTGCATTATTTTCCTGTTACCACTGTGAAGCTGCTTTGAAACAATTGGCATTGTAAAAAGCGCTATATAAATAAAGGTTTGAAATGAAAAATGGGGGCAAAAACAAAAGTGTTGCGTTTATAATTTTGTTCAGTGTATATATATAATATTTTTGAGAGAGAAAAAAACAGGCAAGTCAGAGAAACAGAGAAAACATAAAATACTCGTCATTTTGGTCATACAGATAATAAGAGTAGGACATCGTTCAAAATTGCAAAGTGTTTACTTACATCGTGCTATTGTAAAATAAAGAAAACAAGATGTGCTTTCTGTCGTCTAGGTTTCCTTTCCGTGAACTTATTTGAGGAGCGCTGCGCCTCACAAAACGAACCAAACTCACACAGTTTTTTCTTTCTTTTTGTTAATCTGTTAATTATTTAAGTCAAATATATTTTGCGTAGGCTATTTATTCCTTTTATATAGGCCAATAGACTATGATTTTATGAAAACAAATGTTGTTTTTTTTTATTTTTAATGTAACTCCATTTTCCTTAGATCATCCTGGCGACCCATCCGTCTTTTTTTAAAAAGTTGCCAGTCACCGCCAGCGTTTTTGATCATTTTCACAAAAATGTCATGGCCCCCAGAATATTTTGTTATATGAATATCTGAACATGCAATAATCAAAAGAACGTTCTAGCTTCTTAGAACTATTCTAGCTTCATTTTTTATCAACACTTGAATGTGGGTAAGTTTCATAAAAAAAACAACATTTTGAGCAAAAAGCTGAGAAGAATTGTGTTTATATCAAAGACTACATACAGATCAGATTCAGAACGATGATCAAAACAGATGGAGTAGATTGAGTTCATCAATACCCCTAAGCTTGCACAGTCCTTTAGCTCGTCCTGGGTCGACATTTCATTCAGTACCATTAGGCAGTTTTGATTGATATGCTATTTAATGTTGGTGATCAAGTTATTTTACATATGCATATGATTACATATGATATTGCTTGTTTCTGCTTATTCTTCACATGTGTTTTGATCAGGAGATTCAGTACTCTTTCAGAAGATGTGTCATAGCGCCCCCTGCCGTACAACCGTGAAAACACGGAAAGCCGGAAAGTTCAGTGAATGGCGAGGAAACGTTTTCTCACAAATGACGAAAATTTCTGTCAATGGTGGGGAAAGAGTTGAACTAAAAATTGAGGGAAAACACCTATTTTGGATGGAATTAAATACATAATTTTTTTTGGTGTCTTGTTCATCATATTTATTTTTATATAAAAGCAAAAAGACCTTAAACTGCATCCAGTTTATTAGAAACACAGTGCAGTGTGAATCCCGCAATATCCGCGATCTTGTAGGTGTCTGATCCACCACGAAAAGATAGAACTTTCCGTCTTGGCTGCACTTTTTTCACTCCTTCCTCACTGCAGCCACCTACTCTTGCCTAAATTTCAGGAGAGGCAAGACGCATCTCAAACGAGCCTTTTGTCATGTTTGGTGTGAGCACATGGCTTGTCATGTTTGTTTCTATGTGCCATGTTCTCTCCCGTTTATTGTCTTAATCATGCCCTTCTTGTTACCTGATTATTGGTTTATTTGCCCCACCTGCTTTCCCTTGTTACCCTCCTGATTTCCTTCCCCATTTATTCCCCGTGTTCTCAGTCCTGTGGCAGATTGTCGTCTATTGTGCATCGTGTTACCTGCTTTGTGTGCTGCCCATTGTGTCCTGCCTTGCTGCCGTGTTTCGCCTACGGGTAGTTTTTTTGTTTTATTTTTTGGATTAAATGAAAGCCTTTACACTCGGCATTGAGTCGTCGCCTCATCCCTTCACCAACCAATTATCCCCTCTCTTATAACTCCAAACCTGTATGACTCCTTAGCATTGCATGACCTGGAATTCTAGTAGTCATGTAAAACGGATGCTGCTGTCATTAAAAGTGGAATGCTTTTAAGTATCTCTCTGATATTTTCTTTGTTCTTTAAATCTCAAAAGCTACTTAAGAAGCCACTAGCAGCCTATTACAGTGCCCTTAGTGTAAAAAGACATTAATGAAATGTCCTGCCAACACTAATGGATCCTATACCTCCCATTCTCTACAGAGTTTCAGTATCAGAGAAACTCTAGTCTCCCTATTCTTCTCGGGTTAAATTAATTATCTACTAATCCAAGCTATTTAAGGATATAAAGAAACATTTCAAACTCTCTGCAGTTTATAGAAATGTGTACCTGGACATGAATGTTAAATATTAAACATTTGTCATATAAACAGATGGTGTAAGCCAATATGATTGTTTCCCTAAGGATTGTTTATTTGCACTGCATATAATCTGCCATTATGACAAACACCTTTGAAACTCCACCCATAGCTGTCGTTATGAAACTCAAATGCTACACTGGGCTGTTCGGCCTCCTCATTTCCATTTAGCTCCCAAACAATTAATTACTTTTGTCAGGGGAGTAAAATCTGTTACATTTTCCTTTTTCTCCCACGCCTGACCTTTTCATGCTGCTGCTGAGTAGGATAAAACATTTTTTAAAACCATTGGCTATACTGCGAAAAAATGAATGAAACTGCTCTGAATGAAAAAAAAAAAGAGCTCTTTAGATGCAAATCGGACCAATTCATTCCGAATAAAGTCAACAAGCTTCTCGAAAGAACAATTGTCTTGTATGCTTTTTCCTCTATCTCCCCATCTGTCTTTTTCTCTTTCAGGCAAACTGAAAATGTCAAAATGGACAGACACTAATCAGACTCCATTGAAATTGCTGCACTTTGTTCTGCTTATAAAACTAATAGTTTAAACAACTTCCTCTAGGGAAGTGGACACACTATGATTTTAACACAGAGGAAACCTGGAAGCACTGACATATTAAATCGTGTTTACGAATGTAAATAAACCAATTGTATTGAATAGGAAACCTGCCATAAATAATATCTCTTTGTATCTTTGTGTTTCAAAGCTCATCAAAGACACATGATGTAGTAATATGCAGTGTTGGGGAAAGTTACTTTTAAAAGTAATGCATTACAATATTGCGTTACTCCCAAAAAGTAACTAATTGCATTACTTAGTTACTTTTTATGGAATGTAAAGAGTTATGGTACTTTTGCATTTCTTTTTCTCACCTGGGCTGGGCTTGCTTTACTTTACTTTTCTTTACTTTACTTTACTTTACTTTACTAAAATAAAATAAAATAAAATAAAATAAAATAAAATAAAATAAAATAAAAAAGTATTTGGCAAATGTAAAGGCTCTTTCACTACAAAGGTGAAATTAATAACCCTCAGGCTGAAGGAAATGCAAATTCACTTGCATTAGTTATTTGTAAAAGTAACTTAGATATTTAAATATTTTAAATATTTTAGATATTTACTCGTTACTTGACAAAAAGTAATCTGATTACGTAACTTACGTTACTTGTATTACTCCCTACACTGGCAATAAGAGAAGTTTGGGTGTGTGAGTCAGTTTCCTTCTAACAGTACATTTTAATGAAATTTAGCAGTAGCTTGACAATTTGAAAGAAATTAATAATTTTATTCAGCAAGGACACATTACGTTATTCAAATGTGACAGTAAAGACATTTATAATGTAACAAAAGATTTATATTTCAAATTCTGGTCTTTTGATTCTTCAAAGACTCCTGAAAAAAAAGTATCATGCTTTCCAGAAAATAATTAAGCAGCACAATGTTTTCAACATTGATACTAATAGGAAATGTTTCTGATAACCAAATCAGCATATTAGAATGATTTCTGAAGGCTCATGTGTCACTGAAGACTGGAGTGATGGCTGCTGAAAACTAAACTTTTCTATTAAAATAGAAAACAGTTATTTTAGATTGTAATATGTTTCATAACATTAATGTTTTTACTGTATTTTTGAACAAATAAATGCAGCCTTGGTAAGCAGACTTTCAAAAACTACCAACCCCAGTTTAAAACTTAAATATTCATACGAAGCTATATGTTGCACATACAGTATTGCTGATTATTGTGATTTTTCTATTACATTTTATTAATAAGGGAGTTTACTGTCATTTCATGTGTCCCAGTTGAGCTGCAATTCATCTTATTACAAAAGCATCTAAAAACTAAATATAATTTGCATTTACATTAAACAATACTAAAGTTTTTTGGGTTTTTTTTGCAAAATACACTGTGACAGACTGTACGTTTTAAAAGCATTTTTCTGCTAAAATTATTTTTGTCAGGTTTTAGATGTAGACAAGCATATAGAATATAGCATCAAAGCTACTAGACATGAACTCAAAGCCATAAAACGCTCATTTTGATTCATGAGATCTTTAAAAATGAGGACTGAGGAGAGACAGAACAGAATCACTCCAATGTCCATATATTGCCAGAGCAGTGGTTTATGAAGTAGGCTTGAAAAATTGATATCCACTTGTGAATTATCAAATAACCTCAAGTGCTATTACTGGCTGGCATCATTTAGCCAGTTGTCTCTATTTCACCCACCTCGGTCTGTCCAAATTAGGTTAGGTTCCTCATCCTCTGCAAGATCAAGACCAAAAAGTTTGGTCCATCTAACTTCATTCTGCCTTGTACTCTTAAAAACAGAGGTTCCAAAAAGGGGTTTTTGCAGTGATGCCATAGAAAAATCATTTTTGGTTTCCCAAAGAACCTTTCAATTAAAAGTTCTTAAAAGAAACATTTTTCTTTGTGTGAGGAACATTAATCTAAAGAACCTTTTGTGGAATGTAAAGGTTCCATGGATGTTAAAGGTTCTTCATGTATTAAAGAACCTTTGACATGTCAATATAGAACCTTTATTTTTAAGAGTGTAGGAGCCCAAAACACCCATTTAGCAATCAGATCTGGACTAGAGGCTCTGCTCTTTAGTGATACCTTAGAGAGGCTACATGCTAATGAGATGAGAGGCTAGAAGCAGGACCGTCCTGGAGGGACTGCCATCTGGGCTCCATGGGCTCCACATGAGGTTCATTCTCAGCACGTGTGAGCTTCCCGCAAGAACCAATGAGGTTCATTCTTGTGTTACGCAGCACGTTTGAGCTTCTGCAAGAACCAATGAGGTTCATTCTCGTGTGTTACGCAGCATGTTTGAGCTTCTGCAAGAACCAATGAGGTTCATTCTCGTGTGTTACGCAGCATGTTTGAGCTTCTGCTAGAACCAATGAGGTTCATTCTCGTGTTATGCAGCGCGTTTGAGCTTCCACAAGAACCAATGAGGTTCATTCTTGTGTTACACAGCATGTTTGAGCTTCCACAAGAACCAATGAGGTTCATTCTTGTGTTATGCAGCACGTTGAAGCTTCCACAAGAACCAGTGAGATTCATTCTTGTGTTACGCAGCACGTTTGAGCTTCCACAAGAACCAATGAGGTTCATTCTCGTGTTACGCAGCACGTTTGAGCTTCCACAAGAACCAATGAGGTTCATTCTCATGTGTTACGCAGCACGTGTGAGCTTCCACAAGAACTAATGAGGTTCATTCTTGTGTTACGCAGCACGTTTGAGCTTCTGCAAGAACCAATGAGGTTCATTCTCGTGTTATGCAGCGCGTTTGAGCTTCCACAAGAACCAATGAGGTTCATTCTTGTGTTACACAGCATGTTTGAGCTTCCACAAGAACCAGTGAGGTTCATTCTTGTGTTATGCAGCACGTTTGAGCTTCTACAAGAACCAATGAGGTTCATTCTTGTGTTACGCAGCACGTTTGAGCTTCCACAAGAACCAATGAGGTTCATTCTCATGTGTTACGCAGCACGTGTGAGCTTCCACAAGAACTAATGAGGTTCATTCTTGTGTTACGCAGCACGTTGAAGCTTCCACAAGAACCAGTAAGATTCATTCTTGTGTTACGCAGCACGTTTGAGCTTCCACAAGAACCAGTGAGATTCATTCTTGTGTTACGCAGCACGTTTGAGCTTCCACAAGAACCAGTGAGGTTCATTCTTGTGTTATGCAACACGTTTGAGCTTCTACAAGAACCAATGAGGTTCATTCTTGTGTTATGCAGCACGTTTGAGCTTCTACAAGAACCAATGAGGTTCATTCTTGTGTTACGCAGCACGTTTGAGCTTCCACAAGAACCAATGAGGTTCAATCTCATGTGTTACGCAGCACGTGTGAGCTTCCACAAGAACTAATGAGGTTCATTCTTGTGTTACGCAGCACGTTTGAGCTTCTGCAAGAACCAATGAGGTTCATTCTCGTGTGTTACGCAGCACGTTTGAGCTTCTGCTAGAACCAATGAGGTTCATTCTCGTGTTATGCAGCACGTTTGAGCTTCCACAAGAACCAATGAGGTTCATTCTTGTGTTACGCAGCATGTTTGAGCTTCTACAAGAACCAATGAGGTTCATTCTCGTGTTACGCAGCACGTTTGAGCTTCCACAAGAACCAATGAGGTTCATTCTCATGTGTTACGCAGCACGTTTGAGCTTCCACAAGAACCAATGAGGTTCATTCTTGTGTTACGCAGCACGTTTGAGCTTCTGCAAGAACCAATGAGGTTCACTCTCATGTTACGCAGCGCGTTTGAGCTTCTGCAAGAACCAATGAGGTTCATTCTTGTGTTACGCAGCACGTTTGAGCTTCTGCAAGAACCAATGAGGTTCATTCTCGTGTGTTACGCAGCACGTTTGAGCTTCTGCTAGAACCAATGAGGTTCATTCTCGTGTTATGCAGCACGTTTGAACTTCCACAAGAACCAATGAGGTTCATTCTTTTGTTACGCAGCACGATTGAGCTTCCACAAGAACCAATGAGGTTCATTCTTTTGTTACGCAGCACGTTTGAGCTTCCACAAGAACCAATGAGTTTCATTCTTGTGTTATGCAGCACGTTTGAGCTTCCACAAGAACCAATGAGATTCATTCTTGTGTTACGCAGCACGTTTGAGCTTCCACAAGAACCAGTGAGGTTCATTCTTGTGTTATGCAGCACGTTTGAGCTTCTACAAGAACCAATGAGGTTTATTCTCGTGTTACGCAGCACGTTTGAGCTTCTGCAAGAACCAATGAGGTTCATTCTCATGTTATGCAGCGTGTTTGAGCTTCTGCAAGAACCAATGAGGTTCATTCTTGTGTTACGCAGCACGTCTGAGCTTCTGCAAGAATCAATGAGGTTCATTCTCGTGTGTTACGCTGCATGTTTGAGCTTCTGCAAGAACCAATAAGGTTCATTCTCATGTTACGCAGCACGTTTGAGCTTCCGCAAGAACCAATGTGGTTCATTCTTGTGTTATGCAGCATGTTTGAGCTTCCGCAAGAACCAATGAGGTTCATTCTCATGTTATTCAGCACGTTTGAGCTTCAGCAAAAACCAATGAGGTTCATTCTCGTGTTACGCAGCATGTTTGAGCTTCAGCAAGAACCAATGAGTTTCATTCTTGTGTTATGCAGCATGTTTGAGCTTCCACAAGAACCAATGAGATTCATTCTTGTGTTACGCAGCACGTTTGAGCTTCCACAAGAACCAGTGAGGTTCATTCTTGTGTTATGCAGCACGTTTGAGCTTCTACAAGAACCAATGAGGTTTATTCTCGTGTTACACAGCACGTTTGAGCTTCTGCAAGAACCAATATGGTTCATTCTTGTGTTACGCAGCACGTTTGAGCTTCTGCAAGAATCAATGAGGTTCATTCTCGTGTGTTACGCAGCATGTTTGAGCTTCTGCAAGAACCAATAAGGTTCATTCTCATGTTACGCAGCACGTTTGAGCTTCCGCAAGAACCAATGTGGTTCATTCTTGTGTTACGCAGCATGTTTGAGCTTCCGCAAGAACCAATGAGGTTCATTCTCATGTTATGCAGCACGTTTGAGCTTCCTCAAGAACCAATGAGGTTCATTCTCGTGTGTTACGCAGCACGTTTGAGCTTCAGCAAGAACCAACGAGGTTCATTCTCATGTTACGCAGCATGTTTGAGCTTCAGCAAGAACCAATGAGGTTCATTCTCATGTTACGCAGCATGTTTGAGCTTCAGCAAGAACCAATGAGGTTCATTCTCGTGTTACGCAGCATGTTTGAGCTTCAGCAAGAACCAATGAGGTTTGTTTACGCATCAAGCACTTTCGGTTAAGCTTCTGTTTCTGTTCACTGATCAATGTTTATATGTAAATAAAAAACTAAATTCAACCTGTTCATCATATAAAGCGATTGAGTATCTTTAGAAAATTTCTTTATGAACTTTTTGAAGCATCTAAGTGGTAGTTGCATAGCTGTCAATGGAGGAACAGAAAGCTCTCAGATTTCTCAAAAAGATCTTCATTTGTGTTCCGAAGTGTTTGGAACGACATGAGGATAAGTAATTAATCTAAGAATTTAAATTTTTTGGTGAACTAACCCTTTAAAAATGTTGTAGGATTTTGACACATTGAATTAAAAATGAATTTTTGAATTAGAAAGACAGAAATAGTATTTTCTTGTAAAACATACTCCAATAATCTTTGTTTTATTTACAACTTCGAAAAAGTTGTTTTGCTGGAAAAGCTGGCGTGGTTTTACCTCCTTGAAGTGCTGATATCAGGGTTAAAATTCATTATATCAGTATCAAACTGGAACAGACACAGTTCTGGCATGATGTATTTTGTTTTTAAGAGGATTGCTAGCAAGTTATTTTCTTATATCAGTATATCAGGGTTTTGTACTGCCATTTCCACTATTCATTTTTATTCATTATTAATACAGGGCAGGGCATATTTTTTTTTGGCTTCAGATGGCCCTTACCATATGAATCCTACTAAATAAGCTTTAAAAAGCTAATATCTGCTTGCATAAAGCTAATTAGTGATTTGTAAGTGCTATTAAAGGTTCAACTACTGTGTCCAGAGAGTTTACGGTATATGCAAAGGCAGCACATGAACATTTCGAATATGCATTGATTACTGTAAAAAGAGCTTTATGAGATGATGTGTCTGCACTTCTTATCTAGCCCTGTAGGGGAGGGCTTTAGAGATTGTGAATGTGCAGCAGCTACAGCCTCAGTGTTATTTTCAGTTTATGGATGGCGTTGTGGTGCCACAGTGGCAGCTCATGTTTGTTGGCAGGTTGAAAATGGTGCTGCATTCTATTAACCCAAGTACGCCATTGCTTAATGTGTCAGGTCTAGCAAATGTTTTTATCCTCGTGGGTCCTGGAAAAGCCTGTGGCTTTGGCATAGCATGTTGGATTTGTTCACTTTTTATTGTGTTGGAGTCATTCTTTTCCAGCTTACGTTAGCTTTTTACTGGGAGAAAAACACAGAGTACAGTACCATCCAGGAAGGACAAATGTAAGGAAAGTACACAGAAAATACTCACTTTGTTAGATCTTTTCAATTGAAATTAGGGCTAGAGTCAATTTGAATGCAATTCACAAGCTGCTGATTTAGATTCTGATTCATTTTGGTATATTGTTTTAGTTTAAGGGCATATACAGTACAGAGCAGTGTTCAAGGCTGATTCAAAAACTTCTTTAAAGTAATTTCTTTAAAATAATTGACTAATCATTCATTTCTGGGCTACACTGCTTATGTCTGGGTTTGATTCATTAAAAAGAACTGTCTCATCAGAGTCATTTGTTCATGAATCAGATTACATTGGTTGCACCGCATGTTTTTGAATTACTAGAAAGAACGTCTCAAGATTCCTTCATGAATCACTGGTCGCACTGAATGTTTTTTATTCACTAAAAAAGTAATTTGTTCATTAATCAGACTGCACTGGTCACACTGCATGTTTTTCATTCAGTAAAAAGGACCCGGCTCATAACAATGATTTGTTCATGAATCAGACCACACTGACTATACTGGTTACACTGAATGTTTTTGATTCACTAAAAAGAACTGACTCATTACAATTATCCGTTTATGAATTAGACTACTTTGATCATGTTGCATTTTTATTGACTAAAAAGAACGTCTTGGTTACATATGTAACCCTCGTTCCCTGAGAAGGGGAACGGAGACGTTACGTCAGTGACTGACGAATGGGGGTTTCGCTTAGAAGCCAACCACCTTCGAGTTCTTACAAAACGAGCCAATGGCAATGAAATGCCATGGGTCTGCGGAATTTGCATAGCGTAGCTCCGCCCCACCCTGTGGGTATATAAGGAAAGACGCTGGCAATCTCGCATTATGTTACCTGCTGAGGAGCCGAGACTGAACTTCCGGCCGTTCCAGCAGTACAGCGGAAGTGGCAGGGGGACGTAACGTCTCTGTTCCCTCCTCAGGAACATTTCGTTCAGTCACTCCGGCTTACGTCAGTGACTGACGAATGGGGGTCCAATCTAATCACGCCACTCGGCTGTCTTCCAGTGCCCTGCGCAAGTGTGAGCTCCCTGTCGTGAGACTAGCATGGACGAAGGACTCCACTTAACACAGGAATACCAAGGTACACTGGGAAGCATATCCCACGTGGAGAAACGCAACACAATGCCTGCCCGAAGGGAGGACTTAAGAATACACATATGACCCACGTATGGGCTGCATATGGAGCACTCTGGGGTATCCAGCCGAAGGTGGAATATTTCAACCCCAGGGGTGGCAAGGGGCTTGCCAAGGGAAAGACACCTGCTCAGAGAGGCTTACAGTGGAAATACACATATGGGGGTTGCCCAGCGGGGGAACCATGCACATGGAGGCACCTAGCCTAACACGAGGGCTGACCAACCGGGCATGCACTCTGGTGTCGGCATCAACAGTACTGAAGGAACTCAGGGCTTCAGGGGAAACTCACCTGAGGAAATATCGCACGTATCCAGTCCATGGAGTGGAATGGCGAGCAAGCAAAGACACTGAGCCGGTCCTGGTTACTGGCTACTGGAAGCGAGTACACGGGAGGACACTGGCTCCACTCGGAGATTATAAAATCTGGCGAATGTGTTGGGTGTCGCCCAGCCTGCAGCTCTGCAAATGTCTGTTAGCGAGGCGCCATGCGCTAGAGCCCAGGAGGAGGCCACACTCTTGGTGGAGTGTGCCCTCACCCCTATGGGGCATGGGTGACCCTGTGTCTGGTAAGCCAAGACAATGGCGTCCACTATCCAGTGCGACAACCTTTGCTTGTCAGCCTTTCTCTTCAGCTTCCCACCATAACAGACAAAGAGCTGGTCAGAGGTCCTGGAACACTGCGTGCTGTCTACGTAGGCACGGAGGGCGCGTACTGGACAGAGCAGTGCCAAGGCTGGGTCTGCCTCCTCCAAAGGTTTTCTTGGGTACAATGAATTAGGGGCTGTAGAAGCCGGACTTAATTTCGGCTGGAGGGACAGTCTCGATCGCACCCTTCGCCAGCAAGGTAGCGACCTCCGCACGCATGACCGGGGCATAGCCACCTACCATGGTAAAGCGGACTCCCCGAAAAGTGGGGAGGAGACCGTGCGAACTGAATCGCAGAGCCGAGCCTGATGGTTCTCGCGAGCCAGCGCGACAGGTTGGGAAGCTCTAGCCAGGCTCCCAAGAACTGAACCAGCAGGGTCACGCGAACCACAGACGTACCCCGGGTGGGGCAGTGAGACCGGCCCAGACGTGGGAGGCGTAGCGTCCCGGTGTGGGGGAACGGTCATCTGCCAGAGGAGACCAGGGAAGGACGTGCGTTCCACTGGGGTCTGCTCTGATAGGAGTCTGCCATCCACGGACTCTGGGGGCTCAGAGATGGGGACATGAGTTCTTTCTGGGTGCTGCTGGCCCGGGGGCCAGTAGCGGAACAAAGGATTCTCCCCCGGCCCTCCACCGGGGGAAGGAGTGGCCCTGCTACCACCTCCTAGAAAGAACTGGAACCCATCTCTGAGTTGTCCGCGTCAGGAGCGCCGCTTCGGAACTGGTTCATAACAGTGATTTGTTCATGAATCAGACTACACTGGTCACATTGCATGGCTAATACGAGTCATTTGTTCGTGAATCAGGCTGTACTGGTCACACTGTATATTTTTGATTCACAAAAAAAGGCTCTAAAGAGTCATTTGTTCATTAATACTTTTTTTTTTTTTTTAATTATTATTATTCACTAAACTGAATCAGGTGTAGTAACTAACTTGATTTCACCAAGTGCAACATGTTCCTTGATCAATATCTTTGTTGATTCCAATCAACTAATCAGATTTGAGGGACAAGTTTACAGTTTATGTCAAGTTTAGGCTTACAACCAGGGTTAGGTGTTTTTACAGCAGTGTTGTTCACCCATCATTTCCTTTTTTAGGGATAACTTATGGGTAGGGTTAGGTTTATGGTCAGGATGACATTTTCGGACAGGAATGTTGTTCTAGGATCAACAACATATGTTGACACATGAACACGCCTAACTCTGCAAAATCAGGACGTGCTGAATACAACAAGAATGGAAGCGCTATACAAATATATTTTTATGCAGCTACTGAAAATAAGCATTACCATAATCTTAATTTGAACAATCCCAATATGGTCTATATTGGGAACGTTCGAATTAAGATTATGGTAATTCAGAAAATCAATGTTTCTGTTCTTTTGAGTTTGATCTTTTTAATGAATCAGATCATAAAGCCATCTGAATGATTCAACCACACTGAGTTCAAGCAGAAACATGCATGTGGCAGTGAAATAATACAGTCAGGTCTGACTGAACACTCGAAACAGCAAAACTTTCTTCCCGTACTCAGAGCTTAAAGTACTGACATGGAGGGCAGGCCTTCAGGGAAAGGACAGGGAAATCATCACATCATCACTTGGTCATTTAGAGACTCTCCACACCAGCTTTTGAACTGACACTTATTGTTTCCCCCCAAGAGCTCAATTAGTTTTGGTGTGAGTATCGCCGCAGGCCAAGAGAGCTGCAATGTGCGCGTGCGAATGTACGAGTTCTCTAGAGCTCACTGATTCATGTTCACAGTTGACCCGTGCCTCACACAAAACCCTAGTGACAGGCTGTTGGTGGGACCGTTACAAAATGGCAGAGTTAGTCATGACACACATTTCCATAATAGCTTCAGAGGGTGTCAACGAGGTGGCGCTTGAATGAGAGCAGGCAGCACAAGCTAACAGTTGTATTATTGATATAGAGCTGCCAGAATCAGAGGATCTATGAGAGACACTCTGAAATCCTGTAGCCCAATTGTGTATTTTTGCCTTAAAAGAAATGTGAAGATGCAATAGCTTTTATTTTTGTTTCATGCATGTTAGTGCCAACCTCCTTCTCCTCCTCCTCCTCCTCCTCCTCCTCCTCCTCCTCCTCCTCCTCCTCCTCATCAGAGTTTTCTCGTACTCTCATAGCTAAACTCATTAGATGCATAGAATGCTGCTCAAACAGCCCTATGTCTGAAAATCCAATTTAATCGTATTAGTATCTGTGTGGTCGTAGCATGTTTTTGAAAGAAATCTCTTATGCACACTAAGGCTGCATTTATTTGATCAAAAATACAGTAAAAATAACTTTCTATTTTAACATATTTTATATATAAAATATGAAATGTAATTTATTCCTGTGATGGCAAAGCTGAATTGTCAGCAGCCATAACTCCAGTCTTCAGTGTCACATGATCCTTCAGAAATCATTCGAATATTCTGATCTTGTGCACAAGGAACATTTCTTATTATTATCATCACTAGCTACATTGCTGCTATTTGTGCTATTTTAAGTTTAAATAGTAATATATTATATTTACACTAAGTCCAAGTAGCAATAGATTCTATTTAAGTGAAAATAGCATTTTTTTAGCAATATACTATTCGCACTAAGTGAAAATAGCGATAGATTCTATTTGCACTATAGCAGTATTTTCTTTGCAAGGCTAAGTGTAAATAGTAGTTTATACTTATAAATAGTGGCAGATAGCCTACTATTTGCACCTCAGTGTTGTACATTAAACGGTAAGCAATAATAACATAAGAGTGTAAATGATTATTAAATGGATGCCGCCTTATTGGGACAATAAAGCCCTCCCTAAACCTACCCCTAACCCTAACCGATAAACACTTTTTTGCCCAGGAAAGTCTTCCTAATTGTAAAATCTATTGACTAACAAATGTATCAATAATAATATTAATACAAAAACTGCCTTGTTGGCAGAGGTTATTTACACTAACTCTGCCCACTGACATCTGGTTGGGCCAGACAAAATTACGTTATATGTTGGATTTTCAATAGTAGCAATAGTTTAGGGGTAAGGCGCAGGGCAGAGAGTTTTGACAAAAATCGACCGGAATTCAAATCCACCTTTTGCTAAATTTCTCTATAATTTTCTGATTTCCACCTTAAGATTGTGGGTGTTGAAATCTGGTCATTTTAGCTCGAGCAGTCTTCAAAATATTCATAAAGATTTGTTCTCTGAAGTTCACGTAAACTTGACGTTTAAACTGTCAATACAGTGAAAGAAAAGTGTCTATCCAAACATGCATACAAAAATATGTATGCATTTTTGTATATAATGTATGCAATACTGTGGAGATCATCTCGGAAAATATGAGCTTACAGTTCGACCAAGCTGAAATCTCAGCAGTGACTGAGCGTAGAGACGTGTCAAAATATTATAAAATCACCTCTGAGATGTAAAACATGCCTCATTAGTCCTGAAATGGGCATTCACTGCCAAATAGCTATGAAATGAAGACATTAAGACTTCTGCATGGTACAATATTAATCAAATTAATATGATATAATGCTAATTACATTTTGTCTAGAGAATGAATTTTGTGTGGAAAGAGACAAGGATGTGCAATCTCAATTTCTAATGCATTCTCCTGTGATGTTAACATTGATATGCACCGTCCTTTGGCATCTGAGGACACTAAATATTTAATTCCGTTCCAGCCCTGACACATCGGCCATCCTACAATCTGAGGTGACATAAATCAGCAAAACATCCAGCTGCTCATCTGCATCTGCACTCTGCACAGACCTGATCTCCACAGGTCCCTTGAGAACCCGATGCCCTTCACACCCTCTTACTCCAGTCTAACATTCTCTTTACAGGAAGGCTCAGAATCTTGACAAAAACAAGTATCATGAGTTGAATGTGTCACCCCACATAAACATCACATTTCATCTGAATAAATCTGCATTGCAAAATCATTTTAGTCACAGTTAGGGATCAGGCCCCAGGCCTACACTGTGAAAATGTTTTGTCAGGTAACCTAAATATGTGCTTCCTGTGGTAACATCTAAATTAAGGCATTTAATTCAAGTCAAAATTTTGTTTAATATGACTAAATCGATCAGACTGCGTCCCGAATGGGATGTTTAACTAACATGAGTGAAATATACCATCACTACAAAAGAGCAGAGAAGGAATGTTGAGGCAGGCAAGAGGCAAAAGCATCTTTGATAAATGTAGATTTGTAGAATCTGTTTTTGTCTGAGTGAGACAAGTAAAGAGCTCTGTTGCAAAAAAAAATAAATAATAATAAAATAAATAAATATCTTATACTCACAAAAGTTGCATTTATTTGATCAAAAATACAGTAAAACAGTAATATATGTATTAATATTTCACAATATGTGACCCTGGACCACAAAATCAGTCATAAGGGTCAATTTTTTAAAATTGAGATTTATACATCATCTGAAAGCTGAATAAACAAGCTTTCCATTGATGTATGGTTTGTTAAGATAGGACAAATCTGAGGATGCAAAAAAATCTAAATATTGAGAAAATCGCCTTTAAAGTTGTCCAAATGAAGTCCTTAGCAATGCATATTACTACTAATAATAATTTTTTGATATATTTACGGTAGGAAGTTGACAAAATATCGATCTTTACTTAATATCCTAATGATTTTTGGCATAAAAGAAAAATCGATAATTTTGGCCCATACAGTGTATTGTTGGCTATTGCCACAAATATACTGTGTGACTTATGGCTGGTTTTGTGGTCCAGGGTCACATATAAGTTTAGAGCTTTATTTATCCCCTTGGGGCAATTAGTTTAGGCCCTCATGGTGCTTCACATATAACACTTGACACATATACATTCAAATACTCAAAACACAAAATTCAGAAAAAAAAAGAAAGAAAAAAAAGAAAAACGGGAAGAAAACAAATGATAATCATAATAGTAATCAGCCAAATTTGTTACATAAGCAAAGTGCCTCAGTCACAAAAGTAAATTTATAACACATGTTGAATGTTTAATATTTTTTAATACAATCGTTCAAAAGTTTGGGGTAAGTAAGATTAAAAAAATAAATTAATTAATATTTTTGTTCAGCAAGGATGCATTAAATTGATCAAAAGTAATAGTAAAGACTTTTATACAAAATGTATATTTACTTTGTATTTTTAAATTATTATGATGGGAAAGGCTAAGCTCATAAACTCAAAAAGCAAGTGAAATGTGCAGGAAAGTTACCTAGAAATTTCAGCATGGATGAATTCATATTCATGAGATGAACTATCTCCATGTCATGATGTCACAAAGAGTCGAAAAAGTATATAATAAGTATTCTACAACAGGTGTTCTTTCATTAGGTGCAGCAAGAAAAGTGACAATAATATCAGAAAGAATTCACCACTTGTTATTTACAGCTTTTAATAAGTTGCAAGTATATTTACAACAATAGAGTTCTGCAGTAATGACGTATTTTTGTAGGTCAACCTGTAAGTTAAAGGGGATATATTATGCCCCTTTTCACAAGATGTAATATAAATCTCTGGTGTCCCCAGAATGTGTCTGTGAAGTTTCAGCTCAAAATACCCCCCAGATCATTTATTATAGCTTGGCAAATTTGCCCCTATTTGGGTGTGAGCAAAAAGGCGCCGTTTCTGTGTGTGTCCCTTTAAATGCAAATTAGCTGCTTCTCCCCGCCCCCCCTTCCAGAAGAGAGCGGATCCTTTACACGAGCTTCGGATACTCCGTCAACAACAAAACAGAGGCAAATCTCACTCAGCCTAAATGTCAGAAATAGCAAGTTGTGGAGTGCAGCCTTACATGTTTGAACCGGAGTCGGACACAGATGGAGAGACTCAGGAAGAGTTTGCAACTTTTAGACTGCACCTGGACGTTTCTGAATGGTTAGTGGATACATTTATGTAACGTTAGTTGTTGTGGAGTTACGTTGATTCAACTCATCGACTAGCATGTACCATCATGTTAATCTATAAATTGTTGTATAGCTGCCCTAGTCTCCTGAGTCCTGACTATACAATGCATAATAAATGTGCGTTTATGAATTATGCAGGCGGTGAGCGTTTTTGGGATAAAACTAATGACATAGCTCTAGTCTCTTTGAATACAGTCAGAGACTATGGTAACTTTAGCTATATTAGACATACAGCATTCTAGAAAGCTCATTCAGAAAGGAAATTTGCAAACATTCACAAAATATGAAGTGCCATCCTTACTTGTTCTGGATATGAAGTTAGAGCACAAAGTGTTGGTTTTGACCCATCCTTCAGAAACAACTTTTTTGAAATCCAGCAGTCATGCGTAAAATGATTTGCACAAATATATAACATTTTACCGACATTCTTCGGCACATTTCCTTCAAAAATGAAATTCATCCACGGTGTCTTCAGTGTTCGGATGCCGGGAGTCTATGGAGACTCTTATGTTCGTTGGTACATCCAACAACAGAACATTTGTAATGTTTTTTAGCGCAGACATTGTAATACTCTAACTAGCTGATACAGCGAGTAAACTGAAATGGCGTCTCTGTGCTTCTCACTCAGGGATGTGTCTATGCTAAAAGGGCAGATCATCAACAGTCATGAGCAGGGTTTCCCTACTCTTATGTAGGAGTTGGGGGAAATGTAAAACAGCATGTTATGAGAGATTTATAATAAGTGATGGGGATTATAAAAAAAGTATTGGATGGATACTTTTTACCATTATAGGCTGGTTGTTTACACACACTGTGGACACACATCTGTGTTCAAACACCTTATAAAAGTGAATTTTGCATAATATGTCCCCCTTAACCATCCTTAGACAAAAAAACAAATGGACTCTTCCATTGGCTTTTGGATTAGACAATAAACTCTTTGAACAACAAAAATTATGATTCGTACACATTTTCCTTCACAAATGAACACAACTTTTATGTATTTTAAAGCCTAAACTGAATCAGCAGAAGTAAAAGCTAAATGCAGTAAATTAACTACAGCACAGTCACATGACTTCAACGTATCCACCGTTAAGCTTCTGACAACTCTTTCAATCTTCATTTAATAACATTTTCCCTGAAGGTTTGCGTTATAATAGTTTGCATGAGCGCGATTATAAACTGAAATAAAGCTGCAAGCAGCGATGAAAGGGCCCTCGCACCTGGGGCCACCGCCACCTGGTGGCCTCAGGAAAACAGTGAATAGTGGGCGACATGCATTTAAGCGGGTAAATATAGGAGAAATATGGCAAAGTCACTTCGATGTGCCACACTTCCTGCTGCCAGCAGGTGGCACTTTGACTAACCGAATATTGCCGTGTAGATGTCTTCTGGTCAGGATTATTATCAAACATGTGAAGTTTAGTGCAGATTGGTCATTGTATGCCTGAGTTACAACAACTTCCTGTTTTGTGGCGTTAATCGCATACATTAGCACTTAGCCAAGTGTTGCATGATTTAATGTGTTTCTAGCATGTTTGGGACATGATGGCATATTTAAATGTGTTTCAGGGAGTGAATTACTGTGTAAAGCATGCCATTTCCTGTTGCCAGCAGGTGGCGCTATGACTAACTGAATATTGGCATGTAGATGTCTTCAGGTCAGGACTCTTATCAAACATGTTACTTCCTTTTGGTTTTCAGATTTTGCACCAGGACACTTTTTTGTATGTATTGGGCTGTTACATGTGTGTACCGAATTTCATTCCTGTACGTGAAACATAGTGCGAGGGGCACTTAGTTGAAAATTTGTAGGTGCCGATATCGAGCCATTTTGCCACGCGTGTGGATGTCTTCAGGCCAGGACTCTAATAAAACATGTGAAGTTTGGGGCAGTTCGGATATTGTATGCCCGAGTTACAACAACTTCCTGGTTATCGCAAAACATCGAACTTTGTCAGGCCGCCACGGACACGCCCTTCAGGGAAAACTCAAGATCTTCGCAATTTAACATCGCAAAGGCCTTTAGATTAGACTGACCAAATATGATGTTGTTCTGGTTAAATCACTAGGAGGAGTTCATTAAAGTACAACGTCTGGAAATGGCAAAAATTTGCAGAGAAAATTCAAAATATCTCACTTCCTGTTGGGTTTTCAGATTTTGTACCATGAGACTTTTTGTAGGTATTGGGCTGTTACGTGTGTCTACTGAATTTCATACTTGTACGTGAAACGTAGTGCGAACGACGCTTAATTGAAATTTTGTAGGTGGCGCTATCGAGCCATTTTGCCAAGCCTAATTCTGAAACCCATATCAGACGTAAATTTTCGCCACTTCTGACGCGTGTGCAAAGTTTCATGAGTTTTTGAGCATGTTTAGGTCCTTAAAAATGCGATTCATTTCAGAGAAGAAGAATGATAGGTCAGGGCAATTACAATAGCGTCCTCACACCATCAGTGCTTGGGCCCTAACAAGGCTGTGAAAGCGGACTAGTGCTGTTAGAAACCACCTTTTTAGAGACAAGTAAAAGCTTTTTAAAAAAAATCAGGGGGTATAACTGATCTACTTTTTCGTCGAAAAATAACATGTGAATATATTTTGAGCTTGTGTTAAACCTTATTTCAGGCATTTTGCCAAAAACCCATTCAAAAAACACATTGACAGGACAATGGAATCGGAAGTGCTATAATAATAACTCATTTACAGGTTTTGGTCAAAAATATGTAATTTCTGCAGAGCTCTTTTGCAACAGTACCTGACTAAATGAGATGCAATAAACCAAGTTGTTGTGGAATGTCACTAACAGTCTTGGTCTCATTAATATCACTGTGTGATAGTAGAAGAGCAATATATATATATATATGAATAAATAAATAAATGAATAAATACATGATTTCTCACTAAATAATTAAATAAAATACTTTGCCTGTCATCAAAAACAACTGTGATTTGTCCATCCATGCCAGTGATGTTAAAATGGTAAATGTTAAAAGTTAAGTAGTGTTAGTTAGTGGAATATTGGCCAGGGTGATTTAGGGCCTATTTACACCTGGTCACTTTTTCTGTGAAAATTGGAAAAAGGCCCTTAAGTGACTAATATGAATTTTTTTTTTTTTAAGAAAACGTACATACTTACACATAGTGTGTAGCAGAAGAGAAGGCAATTTTTGGGACATTCTACTACCCAGGGCCGTAACCACCATAGGCATTGAGGGGGACAAGTCCCCCCTAATAATTGGAAATGGTGAAATTGTCCCCCCAATATATGATATTTCTTGATGCTGCTCTCCATTATGCATCACTCTGTTTGTTGTTAGGATGGCGGACAGTTTTAAAATTTACATTTTTAGTCTGGTCTGCCTCAGCGGTCTAACAGCGTTCGTCAATGTCAAAATGATGGCCAATCAGATCAAAGAGGGGCTTTTTACATTTTTGACATATTAGACGTACAAACAAAAGTGAATGTGTGCATATTAAATAAAATATTATTTGCAGACTTAGAACTTCTCTTACAGTTCTCCTTCAGTTCTTTATTCCTTTAAGTCCAGCAACACAGTGTCTGCCCAAAACGCTTTGGTTCCCCCCAATATTCAAGAAATGGTTACGGCCTTGCTACTACCGACCAGTTTGTGCATCCTGTCACCGTAAACTTGCCTGTCAATCATCCTGTCATGTCCTTATATACACACTCCACATTCCAGCTCATTTAATTTACACACATTCAAAATACAAAAAGAAAATGATTATTAAAATAAAATGATGTACTTCCACAACAATCTTATGTAAAATGTTTTCCAGTCCAAGTGTTTTTAATTAGCAAACACGAACAGACAGCAACAGATTTCCAGTTCCTCTGCATACCTCAGTACCAATCATGTAAGGATGTAAATCCTACAAAGTACTAAATCACACAACAAATGTTACATGAAAGTTAGGAGAGTTTGTTTATAGAGGGCGTTGCATCGCTGGGTGGGTTTGGGGTCCTGTGACAGTTCTGCCCCGGGGCCCTCCTTTGATCAGGCCCTGCTGTACATAAAATTAATCAAGACCCAAAGCACAGTAGGAGAAAGTTGAAAAGATCAGTAAACACATGAAGGGAGGGAAGGCAGTTGGCCCCAGAGAACTGACTCTACGTGCGAAAATCTGAACAGATCGACCACTGAGAGGCAAATGAAAGCAGTAGTTTGCCTGGCTGAAGCTCAGAAAATACACAGATAGAATTGACGGATCACTATGATGGAGACCCGTTATTTCTGCTCACTTCTAAGTCGTTGAAAGAAGCGATGCCCAGCAGCAGTAATGAAGCCCAGAGTAAAAGACTGCACTTACTATAGTGAAGTTCATAACTTTGAGGATCCAGATGGTGAGAGCGAGGTTGACCACTATGAGGATCATGAGGAGGAGGACAAAAAAGTAAAGGCAACGTTTCCGCCAGCCGTAGATCCCCACTTTATACACTTGCGGTTTTTCGGTACTCTGGACATTGTTCCTATGAGGGCACTGTTCCTGGGTCATCTGCAAGAAAACACAAATAAAACGTTAATTATGTAATTGAAGATTTTGTTAGAGGCCTTGAAACATTATTTAGGGGTCAGTGAAATTACACTTTTTTTTTGTTCTAATGCACAAATTTTTCAAAAGTACATCCGAGACAGCAACATACTGTCGGCCCAGATCCGGGCCACATCTGGTTCACGTGTACCAGATGTGGGCCCGATCTGGGCCGACACTATGTTGCTGTCTGGGATTAAAAAAAATGCAATTCATACATAAAATTACTTGAATATGCCACTTTTTTTTTCATTTTTGTTGGTGTGACCATCAAAGTCATGCGATCCAACTAAAATGCAGAAACTTGCATAACACAACAGGAAATTAAATTAATATCATAAAGAGCAGGTAAATAAGAAAAGTTCAGTAAGTAAAATTAAATAATGTCAAATAATCTGACATTTTTACGACAGGACAAGGTTAGTTCAGGTTGTACATTGTGATGTGGTGCATCTCTCCAAAAACCTAATGATATTTATGAAACAATAATCTCATTATATTTATTAAGAAATACATTTGATCTTGAAATTAAAAAAAATAATATTTTGAAAATTATTAAGATGTATATCCTCACGTGAATTCAATGTGTAAGCAAAACAGATTACTTTTTTTAATTTTTTTTTTTACTTTAAGCTTTTAAAAAGTCATTAAATGTAAACTTTTATTGGAAGTGGTGAAAAAACCATATGAAACCAATATGAATACAAATATTACATTATGGAATTACAAAATGGAAGTACCTGGAATATGTGTTTTTGAAAAGATTTATATGTCATTGACCCCATTACTGTAAATATAAATGGAGTGAATGTGTAACACTGTAAAAATAAAAAAAAATTGCTGCCTTAAATGTTTAAGCACAATCAACTTGGATGTTTAAGTCATTTCAACTTAAATTACATTAAACTGACTTAAAAAAAAAAATGAATTAAATAAGGTGCGTTAAAGCAATGTAAAAACATATGTTGCCATAACTTATTGATCATATAATTTTGTACAGTGCAGTAAAGACTGTAATACAGAACAACGAAAAATAATTCCGATTCTAATAGTCCAGTTACAAAAAGGAAAAGACACTGTACATTTGAACCGTCATAATAATATCCCTGCGCGGAATACAATTTGCTGTCGACAGTGTTTTGAGCAGCACTTTTTGTTGGCAATCGCATTTGACAAGCACGCACATTCAGGCCGCACTGAAACAAATGACTTCAGACAGCTCTGTGAAAGTTCCAATACAGGAACGCACAATGAAAAATTAAACAAGTCTCTCTTTCTCCATATCATAGGGTTTTACTACCCATTCTGTCCTTATCATCAACTCCTCATATTGTATAATCACCAGCATTTTAAGTACACAATCTGTCATGATATAGCTCTTCAAAGGGAATCGCAAAGAACATCAGGCTTACTGCCATTAAAAGTAAGCCCTGAGTTCAGTTGTATTTGAACGGTGGGGAATTTGACTATCCGCAGTAGGTTTGAGTACCACTGCACCTTTTAGCATCCTCTTGGTCTTATTGTAAATATAAATGGAGAAGCAAATGTGTACAGTAAAGGCACTGCAATACAGAACAATGAAAAATAATGCTTTGAAAGACTGTGCCTTCGGGATTGTCTGTCACTTTTGCCCTATTTATAATGAAATCATTCACTCATGCAACCATCTACGCTGGTTACAAAATAAATGGAAGTCAATAAAGGGAAATCAGTGGGCTGGGAGTGTATCACTGCTCAGCCAGCATGGAAACACTGACTGTGGGATATCCTGAAATGAGTTTGACCCAGTCAGTGGAAAAGTTTGCTATGTTTTTTGCACTGCCCTCTAAAACCTACATTTTATCTCTTGGCAAGAGAATTCTACCAGTTTCACATGAGTAGGTCTATGATTCAGAAGCTGAAGAATAATCAGTAATACAGCAAGGGCTCATGTTTTTATTGTTTTAGGGTGCTTTCACATCTGTAGTTCGGTCAGTTTGGTCCAGACCAAGGGCAAAAAATTATACATTGTAGCATTTTCAGCTGTTTTGGTTCCTTTTCACACCACACTGATTGCTCTAGTCTGAATCAGTTGATGAGTTGGTGAAACGAACCAAAATGCAGTCACGTGACAACATCCACATCACTCGTTGGCCAGATGTGTCCAGGAAAAGCCAGCAGACAACATGCTGCTTTTGTATCCTGATTGTATCCCTGATCATCATATACTACATAGTTTGTATACACCACTTTAGGCAAACTATACATTTCGAGAATGACGTGCGGATGCAGCTAGAAAATAATGTTTTACTGCACTGCAAATGGTGAAGGCACATCGCAGGTCACTTCAGGAGAAGGCGTGCATTCATTTTGCTAAACTGTGACATGCTCAGCTTCCGAAAGGCAGCTGGTTTAGTCCAAAAATGCACAGTTCTTTAGGAAGTTTGGTCTGTTCAAGGTCAGATCACATTCTCACCACAAACGAACCGCTCCAGTGTTCGTTTGAACAAGGAGGTCTCGGTACACTTGTTTGGTCCGCTTTTGGTGCGCACCCAAGTGCGATTGCTGCATTCACACCTGCCCAAATGAACCGCACCAAGGGGGACAACGAACTCTAGTGCGATTCAACCGGACTAAATGAGGCAGGTGTGAAAGCACCCTTAAACTCTGATTACCGTGATACGGGGGGGGAAACAGGCTACATAGGTGGAAACATTTTTATCATAAATGTATCTATTATGGAATTATTTTAGAATTAGAACTATGGAATTATCTGTTTTACATGAGGTATTCACATGTGTTTGAACCATTACTTACAGGTGTGACTCTCAAACCATCCTATTCATACAACCATTTACTGCATCTGAAATTGAATATTTCCTTACTTAATAGTAAGTGAAAAAACAGTACACCAAAAGAGTAGTATGCCCGAATACATAGTTTTCGAAAAACAGTATACGTGAAAAGTGCCAGACCTTTTGCTTAATCTACTACTTCCGCTGAGATTCTGGAGTGAGCATTCGATGAACACTTTACTATTCCATGAGGCCACAGGAGAGGATTTATGAATAGAGTGATGCAGGGATGACATATTTTTGAAGGCCAAACCACTGAAAAGGGTTAGCATTTAGCACTTCTGGTTCCATCGTTCTGAAGTCAATGGGTTTTTGGTTGGAAAAAGGTCTGTGGTTAACACAAGCTCAAGAACATTCCATTGATTATCACTGAATAATATAAAAAATGTACAGTGGTGGCCAAAATTATTAGAACACTTGGCATCTGGGAGTCGACTTATTGGGCCTGGATTTATTTTTCAAGAGGACAATGACCCAAAACATTCTTCTAACTATTGCCGGAACTACCTGTGACGGAGGGAATCTACTGGAACATTGAAAATGATGGACTGACCCCCTCAAAGTCCGGACCTCAACCCCATCGAGCACATTTGGGGCGAGTTGCAAAATAAGCTTGACAGATCTATTGTACATTCAAAGGAAAGCCTTTGGCTTCAGTTGCAGAAGGCATGGGATAACATTAGTGTTGAAGTTCTCAGAGGAAATACACTCACCTAAAGGATTATTAGGAACACCTGTTCAATTTCTCATTAATGCAATTATCTAATCAACCAATCACATGGCAGTTGCTTCAATGCATTTAGGGGTGTGGTCCTGGTCAAGACAATCTCCTGAACTCCAAACTGAATGTCAGAATGGGAAAGAAAGGTGATTTAAGCAATTTTGAGCGTGGCATGGTTGTTGGTGCCAGACGGGCCGGTCTGAGTATTTCACAATCTGCTCAGTTACTGGGATTTTCACGCACAACCATTTCTAGAGTTTACAAAGAATGGTGTGAAAAGGGAAAAACATCCAGTATGCGGCAGTCCTGTGGGCGAAAATGCCTTGTTGATGCTAGAGGTCAGAGGAGAATGGGCCGACTGATTCAAGCTGATAGAAGAGCAACTTTGACTGAAATAACCACTCGTTACAACCGAGGTATGCAGCAAAGCATTTGTGAAGCCACAACACGCACAACCTTGAGGCGGATGGGCTACAACAGCAGAAGACCCCACCGGGTACCACTCATCTCCACTACAAATAGGAAAAAGAGGCTACAATTTGCACGAGCTCACCAAAATTGGACAGTTGAAGACTGGAAAAATGTTGCCTGGTCTGATGAGTCTCGATTTCTGTTGAGACATTCAGATGGTAGAGTCAGAATTTGGCGTAAACAGAATGAGAACATGGATCCATCATGCCTTGTTACCACTGTGCAGGCTGGTGGTGGTGGTGTAATGGTGTGGGGGATGTTTTCTTGGCACACTTTAGGCCCCTTAGTGCCAATTGGGCATCGTTTAAATGCCACGGCCTACCTGAGCATTGTTTCTGACCATGTCCATCCCTTTATGACCACCATGTACCCATCCTCTGATGGCTACTTCCAGCAGGATAATGCACCATGTCACAAAGCTCGAATCATTTCAAATTGGTTTCCTGAACATGACAATGAGTTCACTGTACTAAAATGGCCCCCACAGTCACCAGATCTCAACCCAATAGAGCATCTTTGGGATGTGGTGGAACGGGAGCTTCGTGCCCTGGATGTGCATCCCACAAATCTCCATCAACTGCAAGATGCTATCCTATCAATATGGGCCAACATTTCTAAAGAATGCTTTCAGCACCTTGTTGAATCAATGCCACGTAGAATTAAGGCAGTTCTGAAGGCGAAAGGGGGTCAAACACAGTATTAGTATGGTGTTCCTAATAATCCTTTAGGTGAGTGTATATTGACACTATGCCAGAGAGATGTGCTGCTGTAATTGCTGCAAAAGGTGGACATACCAAATATTAAAGTTAAAAGTGGATAAAAACAGTACGACTCACTTCATCTGATATTTGATGGTCAGCGCAACAATCTGCATGTTTCATGAACATTATGAAATGAAATCATGTTTCGAAGGCAAAAAAAGGTCAATATTTTCAGATCTGTCAGGTGTTCTAATAATTCTGGTCACCACTGTATATATTGCTTTTTTTAAAAATAAAATAAAAATAACAGGTAAATGAAATATTTTCTTCCTAGGACAGGCAAGCTTACGCATCATTTATTGGGAATGATTGATGTAAATGATCCGGTCTCCACAATTAAGGATAAAAACCTCTTTGTGAAATTTTCAAAATATGCACATAAATAATTCAACGTCCTTCAGCTATTCTGATGTTCAGCGTGTCTGTAGGAATTGTGTTTCTGAGCCTTTAAAAGATTTAACCTAAATGAGAAGTGGTGAAGTGATTAATGGGACTCGATGAGGAAAAACAACATAATTCATTTGCTAGTACTCTTCTGCAGGGGGAAAGGCAAACCGTCGTGCATTACTTTAACCAGCCGAAATGAAGTCCGGCTTCTACAGCCCCTACTTCATTGTACCCAAGAAAACCGGTGGGTTACGGCTAATCCTGGACCTGCGCGTCCTGAACCGATCCCTTCACAGGCTTCCGTTCAGGATGTTGACAGCCAAACGCCTTTTCGAATGCGTTCGAACACGGTTCTCCCATTCGGGTTAGCCCTGTCCCCTCGCGTCTTCACGAAAGTCGTCGAGGCAGCCCTTGTGCCACTCAGGCAACACTGGGTTCGCATCCTGAACTATCTCGATGACTGGCTCATTCTGAGTCACTCTCGAGATCAGGTGTGCGAACACAGGGACCTGGTGCTCCAGCACTTCGCCCGTCTGGGCCTTCGGGTCAACTGGGAAAAGAGCAAACTCTCCTCCGTGCAGAGGATCTCTTTTCTCGGTATGGAAATCGACTCGGTTGCCATGTACGCGCATCTTATGAGTGAGCGCGCGCAGTCACTGCTGACTTGCCTCTGTCAAATCGAGAGCAAGAGTGAGGTTCCACTGAAACACTTTCAGAGGCTCCTGGGGCATATGGCATCACGCCGCTCGGATTGCTTCATATGAGACCGCTTCAGCACTGGCTTCACGATCGAGTCCCGAGATGGGCATGGCAGTCAGGCATGCTCCTGGTCCCAGTGACCTTCACCCCGTGGTCAAACCTCACTTTTCTACAGGCAGGAGTGCCCTTAGATCGAGTTTCCAGGCATGTTGTTGTATCAACAGATGCCTCTGCCACGGGCTGGGGTGCCATGTGCAATGGACATGCTGGACAGGACCCCAGCGCCTCCTGCATGTCAATTCCCTCGAGTTGCTGGCAGTACGGTTCGCTCTGCACCGCTTCCGGGCGTTGCTCAAGGGCCAACACGTGCTAGAGAATGGAGAATGGAGACTCCATCTCCAGACGGTTCAGCTGATTTGGGAACAGTTCGGTGACGCACAGGTAGATCTGTTTGCCTCCCAGGACTCTTCCCATTGCCGCTGGTGTTACTCCCTGACTGAGGGAACCCTCGACACAGATGCACTAGTGCACAGCTGGCCGCGGGGCCTCCGCAAGTATGCGTTTACCCCAGTGAGCCTTCTTGCACAGACACTGTGCAAGATCAGGGAGGACAAGGAGCAGGTCCTTTTGGTCGCCCCGTATTGGCCCGGCCAGACTTAGTTTTCCGAGTCACTGACGTAACGTCTCCATTCCCTTCTCATAACGCTCAAAATAATTAATTTGTTTGAGTAGAGCCAACTCAAATTAAACAAATTAGTTCAATCAAATGAACTTTTATGAGTATTTAGAACTCTCTTTTTCTTTTGAGTTCTCAAAACTGACACATTTTAAGTAATCTGAATTGCTTCATGGTTTTGAGTTTTATGAACTTTTAATTTAGACTAACTTAAATTAACCGAAACTGGGCTGGGATTTCTATTTCCCAGCATGCTTTGCCATGACACTCAAAAGGGACAAGTAAATGCCAAAATTAAGTGTTATATTATGGGTTTTTTTGTGCAAGATTAATGTTAAGTGGGAGATTTAATAGTGTTTAATGTTTTGTTATGTTAGTTTAGAAGAGTTTCTGTTATGTTGTTTTTTTTGTAGGGTTACCATCATGGTGACGAGTGGCGCATGAGCTTAGTTTGAAAACAGATATATGTTAAATGTATTATATTGCTGTACTCATTCAGCAAGTGCTATGCTATGCTAATGCTACCAAAGCATTGTGTAACCAATTATCAAGGTGGCATTTATTGAATTAGCTAGTTAAAGTTTCCACTACTAAAAATTTGAGCATGATATTTTTAAGTTAATTATATGATTTTGCTTACTCAAATATTTCAAGTTGAGCAATTAAAATGTATGATTACATTACATTACGTTACAGAAATGTGCAAGTTCTGCTTACTTAAACTTTAAATTTCTTAACTTAAAAAATTTGAGACAAGTTTTGCCAACTTATTCGGGTTTACAGTGTACCCAATACCTAAACTTAAATGCTACAAAAACGACATTACTAACTATTAATAAGCAGTAAATTGGGAGTTTATTGAGGCAAAAGTCATAGTTAATAGTCAATATGTGTTCTGCTTACTAAAACTTTGAATTTCTTAACTTAAAATTTTTGATGTAACCGATTACCTCAAATATTTTGAGTTTTGCCAACTTATTTGGGTTTACAGTGTGCCCACATTTGAGTAAAATGAATATAAAGCTATTTTATAGAAAATATTGGTTTATGGGTCAATGACATACAGTACAAAGAAAATAAAATTAAACAAAGGAGAAATATAACTTTCTTAGAAATGTACTCTTTGTCTATATGTTGCATATATGGTTTTGGAAAATCTTTTATTCAATTTTCAAGAAAAGTTTAAATGGCTCTATAAATTATCGCTGGCTTCCCGATTTTGAATAGATTCTCATTCTGATGAACCAATATCAATTCCTTAAATTCCAATCCAATCTTAAATTCCAATAATCTAGTCTATGCTGTTTTCAGTTGATAGCTCACCTCCCATCCAATAAATCGCAATAAGCTTTGTGCTTTGTTACTTCCGCTATGAAAAAGTCAAAGCTTTCAAACTTTGTAATATAAACAATAAATACTGTTTTGGTACTCTTTATGTGGCGTGACCAGCGTTGGGGAAAGTTATGCATTACAATATTGCATTACCATAAACTAATTGCGTTACTTTTTTATGGAAAGTAATGTTACATTACTTTTACGTTACTTTTTCTAACCTTGGCTGGGCTTGATTGTCTTTGTATGCATGAATTGCATTTGTGATATATTATTGAACAAATTAATAGATCACACAATGCAATTATACAGCAATGCAGAAACTATCATTGCATTTGTTCCAGTCCATTTTAACCTTAATGCTGAATGTTCAGTGTGCAGGGTATAATTTCTAAATTATATAGTAATAAACCACTTTAAGAATCTGGAAGCTTAATTACATTTCTGCAAAGTGTCCTTGGTATGCTGGAAACAACAGCCAGGCTTTTACCGACCACAATAAAACATACCCTGCAATTAAAAGAAGACTAAGAAACAAAGCTCAATGTCTTTCCCGTTTCTGAAGATATTCCTGGGCTCACACAACTGTAAATGGAGTTGCTGAAGGACAGGTCAGGTGAAGTGAAGTGAAAGCACTACCCGACACTGCTGGTTCCTCGGGGAGAAGCTGAGATGGCAAGTTACTCATCTGTGAACTGAAGTGTTAGTGTCCTGCCCTTGTCAGCAGCAAACACTGCAGATGTTGTCCGTATCGTAACAGGGACTGGTAACAAAATAAAGTGGAAAAGGACTTGCAGCTAAAAATCAAGAACTATTGATCTCAAAAGAGCGCAAAATACACTTAACCACTCTAAGAATATTACTGTAATGTATCCAAACCGCTCTTTCCGACATTGACACAATTTGAAATTACTTTAAGTTTATTATGATCTCCAAAGACCTATATGCCTTTTTTTTCTTCTTAATTGCATTTTCTGCACTCAAAAGAGAAAAATTCCTTGGCTGAATTTAATTCAGTTGTGGACAGTGGTTCTACATTTCTTAACATTAAACATATCTTAAAGGGATAGTTCACCTAAAAATGACAATTCTGTCATAATTTACTCATCCTCAAGTTGTTCCAATCCTGTATGAGTTTCTTTCTCCAGCAGAACACAAAAAAAGATATTTTAAAGAATGTCCATAACCAAACAGTTGATGGGGCCACATTGACTTTCATAGTATTTTTTTTCCTCCATACTATGGAAGTCAATGGGGCTAATCAACTGTTTAGTTACCCATATTCTTCAAAATATCTTCTTTTGTATTCAGCAGAAGAACGAAATTCATACAGATTTGGAACAACTTGAGCTTGTAATGACAATGAGTAAATGATAACAGTATTTTCATTTTTGAGTGAACTATCCCTTTAACATTATTTATTAACTGAACTCTAGACCTCCCCACCCCAACCCCGAATAACATAACACAACAGAAACTCTTCAAATTCCCAACACAACAGAACAATACACACACTCCTCATTCTTCATATTGCTCAGAAACACATGAACAGTGCATTCCAAATGGCATAAATAATGCCTTTACAGGGCACTTCAAAGAGAGAACAATAATCGCTTCCATATTGTTGGGTCGTTCCAAAAAGGACAAGAAGACAAGAAGAATCATTAACAATAAGACCAGTATGCATTAAGAAAACAAATAGGGTCAATTTTGACTTCATGCCAGCTTTAAATGAGACCACAAAACACAGGTTTGCGGGGCACAGCTTGAATTCTACACTAACAGTTGTTTTCAAGGCTCAGTGTGGAGCATTGAGGCTCAGGATTTAAGACTAAATCCTGCTTTTATAACAAATGTCATATGTGTCCTTTGTTCTTTTTGTGAGTCTGGCAGGTTGCAGCGCTTGAGATTTTAGAGAGGATGATGCTTTACTGTTGGCTCCAAAAAAAAAGGAGGATTGTCAGAAAGCTGCAGAATATGAAACACCTGCTTGTAGTTTAGTCTCCCTCCCTGGTGCCTGCATTTATTGGCAGCTCACTGAAGACTTGCAGGAGAACTGCTCTTATACCCTCATCCATTCCTCAGTTTCTCTACATCGCTTAGAGCCAAAAGCAAATACATGAACCATCTACTTTGGTTTTTTAAAAAGCACAAAGTGTATTTGTTTGTTTGTACATTCAGCATTACAGCGATTTTGTCACAGAGACTCGTGAGGCCACTTGTTTCCTCTGAGCTATAAAGCAGTCATCTGTACAGTCTTGTGATTGCGCCTTCACGGTAGACTCTGTTGTGATCCCTGCAAAATATCATCATAACCATATCAATATTGGGTGAAAGAGACCACTCAGTCTTGTTTATTCGAGATTATAAAGAGAGGCAGAAAATTACCCAATGGCCTATAAAGCTCCTTCTATCCTCAAAAACAAGAAAAGCAAAACTCCAAGCAAAAAAGTTGTCTTTTGTGACTACAGGTTCATTCAAATTTCAAGATTTCAGGATTCGTTGATGAATAGAACTTTCAAAAGAACATGTATATGAAATCTAGCCTACATCTTTTGTAACATTATAAATGTCTTCAATTTAAAGGGTTTATGAACTGAGAAATCAAATTTTCCTTGAGCTTTTGACATATAAGAGGTCATCATACTATAAGAGTATCCTGTGAGTTTCAGAACTGTAACCAAGCCCAGAGAACAACTCGTTGTGGAATGTGCCTATTGATAGGTGAAAGATCGCCTCTGCAGAAGAAAATCAATGCCTACTTCAGCATTGGCCCCGCCCACTGGCGTGTTAGTGAGATGACGAGGAGAGAAGAGCGGCAGGAACACTGGACTAAAAATAACATTACCTTCCAAAAGATCCTAATGCTAGGAATGTGGTTATTTATTTTTAACAATGTGAATGTCTCAGTTGAGCATTATTTATTTGTATTTGGTACATTTCACTGTGGATTCTTTGGTAAATCACTGTGTAACTGCGTAACAAAGTAACTGTGTTAATTTTAACGCCTGATCTGTGACCAGTGATTAATGATTCATGTACAGTCAGATGTTCTTTGTCTATGTGTCAGTAAATCAAACCAGTGACTAAACGGTCAACTTCACATTGTTTCTCTTAGTATGATGAAAATAATCTGTTATTTAAACTGTCATTAAATTATATAGAAAGCGATCAAAGAACGCTCCCTTTACAATCAAACAGTGCGAGTTTATCAGTGACTGAGTTCTGGACTCTCACCAAAACTCCTGTTATAATCAACAAATCTCTTATTTACATTGTATTTGCACTGTTAGTTATGACGAAAGCATTTGTTAGTGTGCAGAAATGACGAGATCACTGCATTCATGCGCTCAACATGTCTGCGATCGGCTACATGCTCATCACTGCAACCTTTCATCCCACGATCTACATATAATGCAATAGATCTAAATATAATGCTGTAATCAACACTTGTTAACCTTGAGAGCTGTAAGAGAGTTTCACATGTAATACTTAGCTATTTCATATGCAAAGATGTCAGCCAATCAGAGCAGTGGCCGTTTACACTGAAGTCTCACAGCAGACACGCCCCTTCAAACAGAGCATTCAAATCAGAGGGCTAAAAATGCCTTTTATTTCTAAATTATGACATAAAATCATACTAACATTGTAAGCGCACCCCAGGAAACATTATAAAACAATAAAACAATGCAGTTCATGACCCCTTTAATGTGTCCCTGATGAATAAAAGTTTCAATTTCATTAAAAGGAAAAATTCTTGCCCAGCAGCTGGATCTGATATATTCTGACATAACAGACAGTCTCACAATCTGACTTGGCTTGGCACAGACTCACTGCAGTCATATCGTACAACCTGTCAAGCAACAATTGTAAAGGACAGAGAAAAAAAAAATGCAGTTGAACTCTGGGTTAGTTTAGTTCATACCCTTTCCCTAATTTAACTTTACTCTTCATTTTCACAACTGTCCTTCAGATCCACAAGCAGTATAATGAACCCATGACTGTGGGGGGTTCAGAAAATGTGCTTGTTATTTTAATGATTCACAGGTAGAGGCCAATTGCAAGGCAAATGTCTCGTCATTAAAGCAAATGTTTTGCGTAAACTCATGCGAAACAGCATCTTTTAGTGTTCTAATTTTATCAGACAAATGAATTGGTTGACATTTGGAGTACTTTTGCAAAGCATCCAATGTATATATGGCTCATTAGCCTCACTGTTTGCTAAGGTAAACTGGTGCTTTAGCTAATGTTGCTGCACTCCACAGGTAATATCAGTTCTGATTAAAATTGACTTTACTCAGTCGGGTAACTAAAATTGGAATCTTGCAACATGGATTTACCTAGCTTGACTCTGGTGCTACATGTCACCGAATTCAAAATGAGTCCAAACTATTTCTTGTCATTCTCTAGGACTAGGTTAATGACTGAAAAACTGGAGCTGATGACCAAGTGAATATGGCAGGAGATCCTGAGGTATGTGTCTTAAAGCTTAAAATTATAAGAAAACAATAGTCAGGTTTGGCATAGTAGCAATCATTCCCAAATAGTATGAATAGTGTTTAGATCGTATACATATAAGAATTAAGTTTGTATCTTACAGCTAAGGTACAGGCATAGAATTGATGAAATCTAAACATGGCATTTAGCTTTTGTAACTTACCACTCTTAATTTTAAAGTTCTTTTATAGTGTTTTTATTTTATATTAGTGAGGCGAGTGGACTGTGTAGCATCTGATATGACCAAAATCTTGGTATGAGTAATTTTATATGATGGTAATGGTACTCCAGTGAAAAAAGTAGTGCTGTCAAATCGATTCATCGTGATTAATCGCATCTAACATAAACGTTTGTAATATATATATATATATATATACACACACACACACAACGTACTTAAAGTGTGCTTTCATAACTGTTACTTGAAACATTTAAGTACACTTTGGAATAATGTCAAACTTTACGGTAAAGTACATTTTAAATCATTAAGCTTTAATAATCGTTTTTCGTGCTTTAAAGAAATACACTTAACACACTAAAGCACATGTAAAGCACTTAATTATGTGTTTTAATAGATATTTTTTATATAAGTTAATATATTTACTGTTATTACAGTACAATTGTTTCAGTAAAAATGACATTAAAATATGTTTTAGTTTACCATAAAAGCTTGTCAATACATTTGGCAGTACACTTTATTAATTTTTTCAAAGACAATGGAAGTAATCATAAAATTACACATAAAGATGTATTTAAATCCTACTGAAGTACAAATAAAATCAAAATTTCAGCTATTTGCAGTTGATATAAATTTTAACTATAATACATTTGGTAGCACTTTCTTTACGGTCCTGTTCCCCTATGTACTTGTTATAGTTATTACAAAACCTGGGTAACAGGTACTAACCCTGAACTTACCCCTAAACCTAACCTTAACCATGTAGTTACCTTATATTACCTAGTACTTTCTTAGGTAAGTACACTGTAAGTACACGTAAGTGTGCGTACTGTAAAAGAAAGTGCAAACTATACATTTTGATTGAATTGCAATTAATATGCAATTAAGTGTCCGAAAACATTACATTCAGTTTGCACTTCAGTATATTCTATAGTATTATTTCTGTAATAAAGACTCTTTTTAAAAGTATGCTAAAGTGTACTTCTTTTTCACAAGGGTATATATATTAATATAGTTATTTCTGTTGGAAAAAGCAAACCCAAAATTGATAGTCCAAAAGTATTGACATGAAAACACAGTGAATTCATTATTTTACAAAATAAAGTTTCTTTATCTTACTTTTGTTTATTTTATTTTAATTAATTGATTTTGGAACTTAAATGATGTGAACCAAATTATAGGATTATTCATCACTGCAAAAAAACAGCTTCTCATTATGTAACACTTGAGTTAAAAACAAAAGACTTAAAACAGTAGGCTATTACATTATGAATATGATGGATGAGCCACATTTGAAGCTATTGTATAAAGCCAATACACACACATCTGTGAGCACACATCAGTTGAATTCTATATTAATGCGCCTAATTGGCAATGTTGCTCAGCAACCAGTGCTTAATTTGAGCCGGATCCTTCCGGATCCTGTTCCGGAAAATGTCAGATTTTGGATTTTGCATCCCGGCATTTATTTTTAAACAATCCGGCATAAACAAGTGCATTACATAGTGACATGCGTGCACGAAACGAGCGGAGCAGAGTGAGCATTTCAGAATGTATTGAAAACGTGCATGCACCGTGAAAGAGAGAGAGCAAGCGCGGGTTAATGCCGATGTATTTAAAGGTTATATTTTGTTATTGGCCCTCAGCATATATATTTTTGATCAGCTTTCCTAAGTTCAAAATCACTCTCATTGGTTGGTGCTTACAGCTTATTCTAGCTAAGCCCCCAGCGCGAGTTTTTTAAGGTGCCGTTATTTTAGAACATTATTTTTGAACATATTAGTTTTTTTGGTGACGCGTCATGAAGCCACAAATATGTAGGCTATCGCGTTTATTTAGTTTTTCCTTTTTTTATTCAAAATATTCACAAACTTGTTAAGCAGCCTATATCATGAATTATATGATATATTCCGATTTTCAGATATGTGGAAGTGAAGGTGTTGTGTCGTTTTAACACCTTTATAATGATAAATGTATAATGTTGATATAACGCGCGAAACAAATTTCCACTGCAGTTCGGAGGATCTGCCGGATTCCCATCAAATAAATTCATACATTTTTCCTGAAATACATAAAAGTAAGTGGCCGGTGAACTGGGAGAAGAATAGAGTAAACTTAATTGTTTCATGCACAATGTGTAGGCTATCTGATATGAATAAAAACTTTGTCAAATTATAATTGAAATGATTATTATTCCAGCTTCCATAGACATCAGTGTGTGAATTTGAATGTAACAAATTATAGGCTAATTTGAATTTTTTATATAGTACTCCATTTAAATGTCTATTTAAATGTCTGAAAACTAAAGTAAACATTATGTGGTTGAAAACACTGAATAGATGTGATATATGAAAAGCACTGAGGCGTCCGTTCCAGCCAAAGTGCGAAAGTTACAGAAAACAAAACCTACAGCAGGATCTTTTCATTTCCCTTTCTGGGATTCCACTTTTTTTTTTTCTACCACAAACCTTAGTGGAATCTTAAAAAGCTTCCATCAGCTGATCTCAGGCTGGTTTAAATTCTCAGAGGCTTATGATCACGTCTGGGGCGGGGGAAAGCTGTTTTTGACTCGGACACTAAAGGGCATACAGTAACCAAACGTCCCATAACCTTCACAGCTGTTTCCTTCACTCTCCAGCCAAAGTCACACCCCCTCCTTTCCTCCTTATCTGCCATTCCCACTCCAACCTGGCATCATCACAGAGAATCGCAACAATCACCTTTCTTACAGTGTCCTTTCATCAGAGGACCGTGAGCGTAAAACAGCACCGTGAACCCTGTCGGTAACTCTGCAATCTTTCCACAGTGAACCCCGTTGTTACATATTTATAGTAGCATGTTTCCCAGAGGGCCAAAGTAATTGAAACCAAATGTGTGGAGGCAGTGAGATGGGGAAATAGAGCAGCAGTAGCATCTGGACAGGAGAAAAAGAGAAAGAGATAGAAGCGGGAGGGACAGGAAAACCCTTTGTCTACTATCGGGACACAAACTTTTTAGCTTCCAATTGATACAAGACTTCTATTCGGAGAGCACAATGCACTGCCAGAATAATCCAATACAATGGGACTGAAAGAAGAGAGACAGAGACAAAAATAACACAGCAACCCCAACTACTCCAGCGCAGTCAGAAAACTTCCCAAAAAAATGAAGTAGCAGTTCACATTAAGCGCAGCCCTGTCTCTCTGCTGCCAGGAAGTCACATGCGTTTCCTCGCACAAAGCACAAGTCAAAAACAATGAGCTAAAAACTTACCATCCTGACCATGGCTCTCAATCTGAAGTCCAAGCTAGTGCACACAGGGTGAGACAGGAGGATAAAAGTAGACAGAGACACCACTTAAAGATGGCATGAGGCCTATTTTCTCTGTCTCTGTCTCTCGCTCTCTTTCTTTTTCCGACTGACTTCAGGCAGTTACAATCCCCCCCTTCCCTCACTGTCAGCTTTTCCAATAGCAGACGCGCAAGCTGAAATCCCTGCCCCAGAGTTTGCAGGAATTTCCTGGACTCTTAGTCTGATATCTGCAGCAGAACCACGGCGAACAGCGACTGAGTCTTGTGACGCTCTGCTACCGTCTGCCTGAGTAACTGCCCCCTGGTTTGTGGCCAGATATAGCACTAGGAGACACATGGGAGAAGTTAAGGGGTTGATGTCTGGGGTTTTTATTTTAGTACAGCCCCTCACCCTCCACATGTGTGAGTTTCAGCATGCAGCCATGGGAATTGGAAATGCATTTACTTTTCTACTTGATGTTCCTGCCTGGCTGACTATGAGGGATAAAATTGCCACAAAGCTTTTCCTACGCAGCATTTTCTGCAGGCATGAAGTCATCAGACTGATGAATAATAGTAATCATTGTTTAGGTTGCTTCCTTTAACTGGCCAGTTCAGCATTAGCAGGACGTTCCATGGGGAGCGTAAAAACCAAGACCACATGCGCAATCAATATGCAGAATCCCCAGGACGATTAATCAGCATGTTCATTGCGAACGCCAGTGGTGTGCTGGGCTATGGTGTGTGTTAAGGTACAAAACATTAACATAAATGTATTCATACTGTGTTTTACCTTACTGCGGTGACAAAGAATTATGTTTGGGATGTTTAGGCTTGAATTTATTCAGGGGTTGTTTGCTTCACACTCTTTGTTAAGGGTTCGAAAACAACCAATTAGAGTCAGAATTCTGAATCAGGGTTTAGAGGCAGCATTTCCATGTAACCTTGCTGAATAATGTTGTGGTTGTGTCGAATAAATTCACAACCAAACCTTCTGCATGTTGTTGTTTTAGAGGTGTCGCCTAGATTTTACTTGTAAATACAAACCCACCAGCTTAACATAATGAATGTGTAAATTAGATTAAATGGAAGTGAGTGCAGTTGTTCACATAGTTTGGCTATAGCTGTAACACGTACTGTACTTCATATACAGTAGCTGCTCTTTTCCAGAAAAGCTTTTATATAGGCTTATGCTATACTATAGTCTGCATTTTTTTCAAATATAATTATTATTTAATCCAAATAATATTTCTCATCAGCATCAGATATTGTTTAACCACAAAATAGATGCACTCAGCATCAAAACAAACATAAAGTCCTGATTACTCTTTCCTAATGTGAGTTTTGTTGCTCACCTATTATTAAGTGAATACATTTCCAGCTAATATGATATATTAACCTCTACATATTATGGAAACCTGCTGAATGACTGCCAACTATAATATTGGCAGTCTGAATTATATTATCTACTCCCAAAAAACAATTATAGCCTTCAAAACCTGGAAGCCAAGAGGTCCTCTGTGGGGCAGAGCCAATACAACAAAAGTAAATAGAACTGGAGCAAAGCAAGTGAAGAAACAGATGTGTTTTCTCTGTATCAGTAAGTGGAACCACTGTCTAGGTTTACACTTTTTGGTCAACAAATCATATTGTGTTTATTGTTTACAAAAACTGCAATTGGTATTTGAATTGTGATATGATAAACACTTACCATTTCATATCGCTTCTGCTTTGATATCAAGACTAAAAGAACCAAAAATGGTACCAAATGATTTGCCCCTTATCATCCGATCGTGGTTGTATCTCTCTATTAGTGTTACTGGATCTTAGTGCTGCATTTGATACTATCGACCACAGCATTCTTTTAAATAGAAAAAAAAACAAAAAAAAAAACAGAGATTCTAATTATTAGACCAAAAACCTCCGCACATAATAACCTAGAATACTGTCTAACACTTGATGGATGTTCTGTCAAGTCTTCGTCGTCAATTAGGAACCTGGGTGTGCTCTTTGATCCCAATCTTTCATTTGAAAGCCACATATCTAGCATCTGTAAAACCACATTTTTCCATCTTAAAAATATATCTAAATTACGACATGTGCTCTCAGTGACAAATGCAGAAAAGTTATTTCATGCGTTCATGGCCTCAAGGCTAGATTATTGTAATGCTCATACTGGGTGGCTGCCCTGCACTCTTAATAAACAAACTCCAACTGGTCCAAATACAGCAGCTAGAGTTTTTACAAGAACCAGGAAGTATGACCATATTAGCCCCATTATGTCAACACTGCATTGCTCCCTGTTAAACATTGCATACATTTTAAAATCTTGCTAATTACTTATAAAGCACTAAATTGTTAATCAGTACTTGAGCGAACTCTTAACACATTATAGTCCTTCACTATAAACTTCATCTATTGCAATCTTAAAATTCTGCCCAGTTGATAACAGGCCAAATTCTGGCCAATTTTGATCATATCAAAATCAACTGCAGGCGGTCGATCCTTTTCCTGTTTAGCACGCAAACTCTGGAATAGTCTTCCTAGCCTTGTTCGGGAAGCAGACACACTCTGTCAGATTAAATCTAGACTAAAAACACATCTCTTTAACCTGGCATACACATAACACATTATCAATTTCTATTTTTCAAATCAGTTAAATGATTGTTTGGCTGCATAAATTAGGTCAATCGGAACCGGGAACACTTCCTATAACACCCGATGTACTTGTTACATTGTAAGAAGAATGGCATCTACGCTAATATTAGTCTGTCTGTCTCATTCTTATCCCGAGGTTACCATAGTCAGCCTGATCTGGTCCACATCACCTAGGACCTGCACCTCGACACGACCAAAATGAAGATCTGAATGTCAGCAGAGACTCTGTCTACTAGACAATACCCTGTAAAGGCCTCGTCAACATGACAGGCATCAGCACAGATCTTCAGCAAAGACCACAAGAACAAGACAGGTCCTCCACACAGACCCAATGGCTAACTTTAGCTCAATACCGGCGTGATGAATCGATCTTCAAGCAAAAGGAACTGGATGAATATTTGAATGCTACCGATCCCAATCTGAATTCTGACTTGTGATGCAGCCTGAATCATAATCACACCGTGTTCGTTCGTTCGTTGGCCAGAGGAGAACTGGCCCCCTGACTGAGCCTGGTTTCTGCCAAGGTTTTTTTCACCATTCTGTCACTGATGGAGTTTGGGTTCCTTGCCACCGTTGCCTCTGGCTTGCTTAGCTGGGGAAACTTAATATTCAACAATATTATTGATCTGACTGTACTGACCCTGTTGTATGAGAAGCTGGAGGATGACATAATTTTTTGCAGAACTGCTTTATAGATGAAATGAACTAATTTAATAATTGATTATCTTTACAACAGAACTGAATCAGCACTGAACTGACTTCAGCTGAATAACAGCTGAAATGCATCATTTTCCCATTATCACTGTAAAGCTGCTTTGAAACAATCTGTATTGACCAACTGAGATGGAGTTTGCATGGAACATCCACATCTTGTGCATATTGCTGTAGAACATTGTCTGTCATGAGCCCCATGAACTAAATAGGCCACCACCTATTCACTACTCTGCATGTAGACTACAAAATTTATTTTAAACATATTCATTTGTAGGCTTTTGTTGTTTAATGGTAGCAATGGGCCATTATTTCCACCTCAACAATTAAATATTAGAAATTATTCTTCAGTAAAATTTGGTTCATTTGGTTTCACATCTCAGTTATTCTCTAAAACAGATCAATTTCCACAGGATCACAGCTGCAGTTTAGTACAATTGTTACATAAAGTGTCAGAAAGTGTTTATATCAAGTACAAGTAAATGTATTACCAGATATTACATTATCTAAATCACATCAGCTTGTGTCACAATGGTTTACTTTACTGCTAGACCATGGGTATGACAGTTTGATGAGCTGCGGTGTTAAACTTGACATGAAACACACAAGAACGTCGATATGCGGTAAGGGCAGGGACGACTGGGTGCCAGAAAGTGAACTGAACATAATACTTAAAGGGACCAGGGGAACAAAATAATCAGTGTTTACCAGTGAGGGAGCTCACTTATTAAGCATAATGAAATCGGCTTCTTTCCATTACCGCAGTGGTACCGTGGGGGCCACACATTAGTCCTGTTTGTGCTGGTGTGTGCGTGTAGCCCAAAAGGCTCATTGGAATAATGTGCCTATTTTTGCAAAAATCCAAAAACATACCAATACACACAATTCACTGCAGTTTCCAGCTGAAATCAAAACTAGTGGCAGTAAAACAGTAACAACTTTTATTCCTTTTCAAACAAATCATGATTACAGGTGCAGACTATTGGTTAAGACTTTTTTTCAGTAACACTTTAGAATACTGTTCCGTTATTAATGAATAACTACACAGGAACAAATGAGTAATACACTATTAACACTCTAACTACTAACAAGTAACTGTGATTGACGAATTAGTAGGTAATAGTGCTTAGTCGAATGTGGTAGTTCGCTATTAGCTAATCAATAATTTTTCATACCTTCCAGAAGACTACTAAGAACTACTATATACAGGTTCATAATCAACATGAATAATAATGTGTAATTAATTCTAAAGTGAAGGTAATAGCAACCCACTAGTATTACCAACTATTACTAAATCCTCCAGAAGGAACTACTAATTATATGGATCAGTATTCTAAAGTGAAAAACATGATAACTCTCTAGTAACGACTGAAATCATTGTAAGCTTTTGAGGTTTTTGTAAGGTTTTGGATAGTAATGACTCAAGTGTTACTACATCCTTCAAAAGGAATTACTTATTATTTGGATCAGTATTCTAAAGTGAAGATCATTGTAACCCACTAGTAGCCTAATGACTCAAGTGTTACCAAATCCATCGGAAGGAATTACTATCCAAAACCTTACAAAAACCTCAAAAGCTTACAATGACTTACTAGGGAGTTATCATGTTTTCTACTTTAGAATTAATTATTTAAAAGCGAGGTGCAAAAGAGGGAAAACTCTAACGTCACCCCCTACTCGGTGATACCGGTATTACCGCTGTTGGCACACGTCGATTAACCGGAGGGAAAATTTCCTCACATCACATCCATAGTCATTACTTCATATCATATCTTCACTTTAGAATTAATTATGCATTATCCATTACTCGCATTAATTATGAACCTGTATAAAGCCGTTCTTAGTAGTCCTCTAAGAGGTATAAAAAATAGTAGTTATTGATTAGCTAATAGTGAACTACCACATTCAACTGAGCACTACTACTTTCTAATTTCTTAATCAGAGTTTCTTGTTAGTTATTAGAATGTTAATAGTGCATTAATCATTTGTTCCTGTGTAGTTATTCATTAATGACGGAACAGTATTCTAAAGTGTATAATTTTTCATGCCGTTCCTTGCCCAATATTATGGTACGACCACTTTGCATGATTTGTAAATTTGTAAACATTTTGGGCCAGATTTACTAAACAGGGCAAATTAGCGTGAGAGCGCAATTCCAGAAAAGTGCAGATGGGAGTGGACAGTTCTGTGCGTGATCTACTGACGAATTAATGAACACAGATGCAGCCGGATCATTTCCATAATTGCTAGCACAATCTACCCGTTCGTTAGCGTCTGTTTTTTTTTTTGTGCAGTAAATAATGGTGCAAACACCAGTACATTGACGAGCGCAAACCTTATTAAATCACCTTGCATGATTCATTTAAATACTCTCCCATGAATTTTGTGCCTGAAAGGGAAACTCCTACAAATGCATATGCAATAAGGTCAGCCGCAAAAACAATCCTGTCCACGCCTTTTCAGCACTAATTTATCACTGCGTGTCTTTAGTAAATCCTGACAGAAGTTTTTTAAATGCCAAAAGAGGGTTTGCGCTGGTGCAAGGCGTTAGTAAATCTGGCCCATTGACTTTTACATCACATAACCAGCTCCTTTCTGACAGTAAACTTGATCGGTAGCTCACCTGGTACAGCAGTGCACTTATGACGCAGAACGCTCGGGCATGAGTCCCACAAAACATGAGTCACAGCAGCTAATAAAAGAGCTTAAAAGACTTGTAGAAGCAAGTTAAAATGGCATGGTTGCTTCAGCAAACACTTTTTTTTAACACTATCAGTTGGTTTGGGGTAGGGTTAAGTGTAGGTGGCATGTTATTTTCTAACTCAATACAGCATTAACCATTTAGCGCCACTTACCAGACATTTCATTTCCAAACTGCCACAAAACATACCACAACCGATGTAATAAAACATTGCTACATTCACACTCATCTGTTTTGGATAAAACTTTAAGCACCACATACTGAACATTAAAGTGTTGTGAAACGTGCAAGTAGCAACATAATATCATTTTGCAGAAATGTCGCCACAGGCATGTATTTCCAGCCTGGGTTGTTGCAGTCACAAACACTTTATGACCAATGTCTACTGATTTGCAATGAAGTGCTACCAAGACGAATTGCAACACTGTTTAACGTTTGAATGCCTTGGAAAACTTCTGCAAATTGAGCAACTGTTCACGCAGCTTCTTTGAGTAAAACAGTTATCAGATCTGATGTCTGTGTTTCGATACAGTGCAAAACTGCCACGCATAGCCCGAGCATTAAGAAGACAGATTTCATATCAGCACAGCTGAGGACACAAACTCGGCCGTTCTATCAAAACAACCCTGCAGGGTGGAAATGCTATTAGCCTCTGTTAATCAAAATGTCTGCCACTGCATCAGGCATTCTTCCCACAGTTTGCGCAAAACATATTGCCGTCATTATGCAAAGCCGCTTTTCTGGGTCGAAGTGCTGATTGTTCCTCGGAAGCTGTGAATGATCAACATGACGACTCTGCCATGGCAAGACAAGGCAGCGTCTGCGGGCAAGTCGTCTTGGGAGAGAGGATAAAGGGGAGGGCTTGAAAAATCCACCCATCCGATGCGAGTGAAGCCGCTGTTAAATGTTCCTTGGCACTGTAACTATTGTTTAACTGTTCAGTGGGTCAAAAATGAGAGGGGCCTTTTTTATTGACTTGATCGTTAAAAGGATGAAGGATCACCTCCCAGGTTTTGGACTTTACTCATGCGTGCACAGATGGCTGAACAGATATAGTTGAACACTCACTATTCAACATTTTTCGTGATTCAAAGTATGCTAAATACAACAGAAATTTACATAACCAAGTCAAAAAATTGAAACCTAGTTAGTTGCATTGCTATCTTTGAAGGCATCCTAACCGCCATGGAACCAGGTGACAGATTTTGAAACAATAAACACTACACGGTAAACTGTCTAGCATAACGTTTTGCATTGGTATGTTGCTATTTGCATTCCGTGACTGCCTTCTTTAGAAAGGATACATTTACTTCTGCCTATTTTGGCTATAATTAGGTCTTAGAAGGCAGTATAATCATGTTGCCTAACAGCTTTTGTCCCAAAAGCATGCCTATGACGCCTTAAAAAATTCACTAGGTTTTGGAACAGAGTTGTAGCAAATCCTCCATACCATCTGCCACAACCATATGTACTCAAACTCACTCGCACACATATATCCGGGCCTACATATTTTGACACACCATTATCCCAACATCTGACAGCTGTGTGGACATACCTAAGCACATGGAGCCTGGGGAGCACGGTATAGTTGAAAAGGGCCAATCGATCGCTGAGCAAATAGCATTTCTGGCATCAAATCTGCTTGGCAGTGGTCTGACAAACCTGGCCATGTCAAAGAACTGACTGCCACATCTATAAGCATTCAATAGGTAATTGAGGTCTGGCTAGGGAGGGAGTGGAAATGTTAACAAAGACCCTGGAGCGGCAGTCAGTGTCTAAGTCCCGTTGGTGGATAAAGACAGGAAAGATATTATGCTGCGTAAATGCCATAGGACTTTCCCATTTACACTTCAGCTCATTGCACTTAGTCGCATGTATTTTGTGGCTAATAAAGGTAAGCACGCAGCTGGGCAAAAATGACTTACGACAAGGCTAAGGGATAGTGTACAGTCAGCATATTGTTATGCAAAGAAACATCTTCAGAGTGATACAAGACCCCACTGCATAATTATCCCGCTTATTATGCGGCTACTTGGCGCATAAGTAAATAATTGAACACGAAATATTAATTTGACATATTTGATTACCTCAAAATGACCCGCAGTACTCTCTTGAGCGGTCTGTTATCAGTTGTAGCGGTTGTTGTCATGCAATACCAGACCACTAGATGGCACGATTGAAGAATCAGAATAACGTATTGTAGGGAGACCACCTTCCGTATTCACCTTACGAAAAAAAGTGTAACTGACGTGACGTATGACGTCGGACGAAGCGTAAGCGTTTTGAACTGCGAGAGGCGTTACACTTTCTGCGTAAGTTAGATTTTACTTTATAAAGTTTTAAATATGGATTTTTTCTTACACAAACCCATCGCTTCGCTTCAGAAGGCCTTGATTAACCCCCTGGAGCCGTGTGGATTACTTTTATAATGGATGGATGCACTTGAGCTTCCAATTTTGGGCTCCCATTCACAGCCATTATGAAGCTTGGAAGAGCCAGGATATTTTTAATATAGCTATATTGTATTTGTCTGAAAGAAGAATGTCATATACACCTAGAGGGTGAGTAAATCATGGGGTAATTTTCATTTTTGGATAAACTATCCCTTTAAGTAAAACCAACATAATCAATACCAGCTCAGAGGTAATAAAAGCGAACAGCAGGATTCAGAAATCTGTAATAAAATAGTTTAACAAAACTAAACCTAATGTACTATTGTTTATGGTGCAAAGACAATTGCTGATGCAAGAGCCTATCTATAATACCTATAGAAAGCTGTCCACTAGTATTCACATACATCCATTGAAAGTTGCTCGTCTGGGGCCAGGCCCCACTGGAAGTGCACAATTTGAAATCTGCCATCTTGGCTTATGGGCTTTTTTTTTTAAGCCAGTCTTGAGCCATAAATGCCACATGACTGATCACTCTGGAGCTGCAGAAAATAATGCCATGACAAGACTGATTAGCTGATGGCACCACAAGAACATATTGGCTGTGTCCGAAATACCCTTAAATAGGCACTATTTGAAAGGAAACAGCCATTTGTAGTGGTGTCCGAAACCAAAGTGGACGTTATCGAGTGCACTCATTCAATCCCACAATGCACTGCAATAACGAGTGTACAACCGATTTACACTCAACGGCTAGAGAATACCCATAATGCACTGTTAGAGTCGCATGCCGAATGAATTCCCACTTCTGACCAGAAGATGGCGCCTGCAGCTGAATCATCCATTTTCCAAACCGCTGATTATTAAATTGTTTAATTAAGGTTTATACATAGTTTCCATGACAGAGTTCAAGAAAAGTAGTAAGTAGTAAGATGAATCTTTTCATCTTACTACTGGAGCTGCCAGTTTGCTGAGTTTCAAATAATTATTAAACAACAAGCACAAACTATGCAAAAGCGGCAGCCCTTCCAGCACACTCAGTGTCCGAATTCACTCACTCGTTTGCATTCACTCTCTCAAGTGAACTATATTAGTGGACTAATCTATGGAATAGTGAATGAGGGTATAGGGGGCGATTTCGGACACGGCCATGCAGTCCACAAAACTCGACACATCCCAGACTCCTTGTATGTTTGTTGTTTTTTTTAAAATTGCGTTTTTAATGAATTCTGTGTAAATATTTAAATACAAGGTAAAATGTATGTATTTTTAAATAGGCTTCTCAGACAATCAGTGCAGAAAATGTGTGCCATTTCAGTGTTGGTCTAATTACTAGTAACACTTGATTTCATCATCTTTATTCTTTCTTTCTCTTTCTATGTTCTTTATAACCTCCCACCATGAGCAGCACTGTAAAATTCCCACATTGCCTCCGAGGGTTGTAATTAGACTCTATTACACTCCAGGAGAATCAGAGCTTGATTGGACCTGAAGACAGACTACAGATCTTCTCTGTGATGGCCTTTAAAGACTTTGAATCACACAAACTTGAGTGATGCAGGAGAGAGCCTCATTCTCTCTGATGGCTTTAATCACCTTCCACAAGATTGATTTGTGTTTATTTTGCTGACAAAACATTGATTACCATGACTGCACCAAGCCTCAAAAGGCTGAGGAGACTGTACTTGGCTGTCTGCACGGATACACTGGCATCTTATTTGGGAAGGAAACAGGAGTTGGTGGAGTTTGAGGCTGAATGATTACATGTTATGAGTGAATACAAGCGAGTTGTCTAACTCTTTGCTGTTGGAATCATTTTCTTTTCACATAAAAGTTTTGAATGCACTGAGCTGCACAGCTGTTCCACAGTATAAATTATGTCAATCAGTTTCCATTGCTGAAAAATGAAGAAACATTCCACACTGCAAAAATCATTTTCTTGATCTTTTTTTTTTTTTTTTGGCTTGTAAAAATATCTAAACATTCTTAAAACAAAATAAATTCACCTCTTAAAAATATAAAGAAAGTTATATGTTTGCAATGCAATGCAATGCAATGCAAAAAAAAAAAAAAGAAACATTTAACTTCCAAATTAAAATTAAATGTAAAAATTAATTAAAAATTAAATAAATAAAATAAATAAACAAATGTAAAAATGAATGCTGGGTAATCGATTAATCGCATCCAAAATAAAAGTTTGTGTTTACATAATATATGTGTGTGTACTGTGTATAATTATTATGTATATATAAATACACACTCCTTCGTGTATATATTTAAGAAATATTTGCATGTATATATATATACACTCACCTAAAGGATTATTAGGAACACCATACTAATACTGTGTTTGACCCCCTTTCGCCTTCAGAACTGCCTTAATTCTACGTGGCATTGATTCAACAAGGTGCTGAAAGCATTCTTTAGAAATGTTGGCCCATATTGATAGGATAGCATCTTGCAGTTGATGGAGATTTGTGGGATGCACATCCAGGGCACGAAGCTCCCGTTCCACCACATCCCAAAGATGCTCTATTGGGTTGAGATCTGGTGACTGTGGGGGCCATTTTAGTACAGTGAACTCATTGTCATGTTCAAGAAACCAATTTGAAATGATTCGAGCTTTGTGACATGGTGCATTATCCTGCTGGAAGTAGCCATCAGAGGATGGGTACATGGTGGTCATAAAGGGATGGACATGGTCAGAAACAATGCTCAGGTAGGCCGTGGCATTTAAACGATGCCCAATTGGCACTAAGGGGCCTAAAGTGTGCCAAGAAAACATCCCCCACACCATTACACCACCACCACCAGCCTGCACAGTGGTAACAAGGCATGATGGATCCATGTTCTCATTCTGTTTACGCCAAATTCTGACTCTACCATCTGAATGTCTCAACAGAAATCGAGACTCATCAGACCAGGCAACATTTTTCCAGTCTTCAACTGTCCAATTTTGGTGAGCTCGTGCCAATTGTAGCCTCTTTTTCCTATTTGTAGTGGAGATGAGTGGTACCCGGTGGGGTCTTCTGCTGTTGTAGCCCATCCGCCTCAAGGTTGTGCGTGTTGTGGCTTCACAAATGCTTTGCTGCATACCTCGGTTGTAACGAGTGGTTATTTCAGTCAAAGTTGCTCTTCTATCAGCTTGAATCAGTTGGCCCATTCTCCTCTGACCTCTAGCATCAACAAGGCATTTTCGCCCACAGGACTGCCGCATACTGGATGTTTTTCCCTTTTCACACCATTCTTTGTAAACTCTAGAAATGGTTGTGCGTGAAAATCCCAGTAACTGAGCAGATTGTGAAATACTCAGACCGGCCCGTCTGGCACCAACAACCATGCCACGCTCAAAATTGCTTAAATCACCTTTCTTTCCCATTCTGACATTCAGTTTGGAGTTCAGGAGATTGTCTTGACCAGGACCACACCCCTAAATGCATTGAAGCAACTGCCATGTGATTGGTTGATTAGATAATTGCATTAATGAGAAATTGAACAGGTGTTCCTAATAATACTTTAGGTGAGTGTATATATATATATATATATAATTTATCTTATATATAAATATAAATATTTTATATATAAATATAACATAGTTTTCTTAAATATATACATGCATGTGTGTGTATTTATATATACATAATAATTATACACAGTATATTGTGATTAATCGATTGCCCAGCACTAGTAAAAATTATTTTTAAAGGTTGAAGTTTGAAGGTTTAACAGGCAATATGCAGTCAGAAGAGAGAAAGAAAGAAAGAAAGACAGAAAGACAGAAAGAAAGAGAAAGATGCACGAGAAGTCAAGTCATAATGAGGGCTGGTCTTGATTTTAAGAATAAGGAACATTCAATTTTCAATTTTTTTTTATTTTTATTTAGAATAAAAATTTATTTTAACGTGATGTAGTTACATTTAATTATGCATGATTACAAGCATGATTACAATTAATATTATTTGTATTATACAAGTAATTACACCTAATTACACTAACAACATCACCTTAAAAAAAGTGTAATCAGTAATCCAAATTGAGTCATGCACAAAATAATCGGGAACATGCATTAAGAAAGTAAATGGGGTCGTTTTTGATTTAAGGTTGACTTCACAGGATGTTCCATGTGTGCTGTTTTTGTTTTTCTTTCTAGCCTAGGCGGCACATGAAATGTATTTGGACAAAATCGGGGGTGACAGAAGTGATATTTTCTTCCAGAGGGCTTAGAAAGGTCCTTCATTTCCAGGCCACTTCTTGAAGCCACTGCCAATACTTTCCCGCTGTCCACAACACCACGTGGCATAACCAATTAAAGCGCAGCCATAAACATCACGTAAGAGATGACAGCTAGAACCGCCCCCAAACAGCAAACTAACAACCTAGAAGAGACATTCCACGTCTATAAATGATGATGCATCAATTAAAGAAGCCCTCAGTAACCTTGGACATAAGCACATTAGGAATTCAGCTTTCAAGTGGATTTGTCCTAAAGGGCATTTTTAACAGTTTTTTTTTCTTTTCTGAGCTATAATAACACTCTGCTCTCTTTCTTTTACTCTTCCTCTCTGAAACGTGGTAACGCTGAAGAATTCAGTGTGCTGTGAAAGTAGTCCCCGGATATTTCAGCACATCTGAAATCTCTATGCGTGGGGGTGATTATGTCTAACTCATCACCACAATAAGATTCAATGGCGAGATGTTCAAAAGGCGCTTATATCTGCCTGTGCGAGTTCGCATAACACCCACAAAAATGTATGTAGTAGTAGCTGATTTATAAATGGAAAGAGGTTTGTTGGCAAGTCGTTCTTGGCAAGTCGTTCTTGAATATTGAAAGGCAACTTAGACTCTTTGAACATTGCACTATTTATACTGTTACGGCATGGTTTGATGCTTTGTATGTTGGTCGATTCTGTTTTGGAAATGTTGGATGTCACCAGTGGCTGTGCCCAGTATCTTTTCATTTGGGTGAATCTGGGTAAATTGGGACATTTTTTGACTGTTAAAATAAGAATGTCCAATTCTGCTTCTGGTGGGCCAATGCAGAGTTTAGCTATCATACACCCGGGCGCAATGCGACACCATGTGTGACGCAAGTGTTTTTTGCTAGTTTCAGCACAACGCAGTTATCATTTTCACGTTCAGCACCACATTGTTTAAATAGCAAAGGCACTCGCGCCCATCTGTTCGCCCATGGGCGTGCTGGTCTGAAAGCGAGGTGTGTTCAGGCGCATTGTTGGCGCATTGCTATTTTGAGGCAACTGAAAACGACTGAAAAGTATTTTTTGTGTTATTTAAAGGGCCCGTTAGTAATGTGCGCCTATAGGTGGGTGCACAATGCACGTACACTCTGCTTATTACACACACAGCAGCACACAAACATTTTTAAATATTAAAAATAAAAGGATTCCTTTCTGGAGAAGCGCTCAGACTTTCTGCTCGCAAATTCTGCCATGTAAATAGCGATTCCGCCATAGTGCAAGTGCAACTGGCTTTTAAAGGGAATGGGAGATGAGACTCTGATTGGTTTATTGTTACGCCCAAAACACACCTATGAAGGTATCTCAGGAGACAGGAAGTGAAGCTAACATTGAATTCAGACATGCCTTGATGCATTCCTACTTTGGAATGCTTCCTCCAAATGCAGCATTTTTATGCTTTCAGACGCAGCCCAACTAACTGTTGATGCAAATTATGTTAATAAAGCAATTTCACGTGTTTCAGTAATTTGTTTGTGTTATTTGTGTTCAATTATTTAAACGTAGTAAGGATTTTCAATTAATTGTATGCATTAATATACACCGATCAAGCATAACATTATAATATTGTATATTATATAATATATAATATATATAACATATTGTGTTGGTCCCCCTTTTGCTGCCAAAACAGCCCTGACCCATCAAGGCATGGACTCCACTAGACCCCTGAAGGTGTGCTGTGGTATCTGGCACCAAGATGTTAGCAGCAAATCCTTTAAGTCCTGTAAGTTGCGATGTGGGGCCTCCATGGATCGGACTTGTTTGTTCAACACATCTCACAGATGCTCGATTGGATTGAGATCTGGGGAATTTGGATGCCAAGTCAACACCTCAAACTCTTTGTTGTGCTCCTCAAACCATTCCTGAATAATTTTTGCTTTGTGGCAGGGCGCATTATCCTGCTGAAAGAGGCCACAGCCACCAGGGAATACCGTTTCCATGAAAAGGTGTACATGGTCTGGAACAATGCTTAGGTAGGTGGTACGTGTCAAAGTAACATCCACATGGATGGCAGGACCCAGGGTTTCCCAGCAGAACATTGCCTAAAGCATCACACTGCCTCCGCCGGCTTGCCTTCTTCCCATAATGCATCCTGGTGGCATGTGTTCCCCAGGTAAGCGACGCACACGCACCCGGCCATCCACGTGATGTAAAAGAAAATGTGATTCATCAGACCAGCATTAAGTTCTTGAGCAATTCGAGCTACAGTAGCTCATCTGTTTGATCGGACCACACGGGCCAGCCTTCGCTCCCCACATGCATCAATGAGCCTTGGCCGCTCATGACCCTGTCGTCGGTTCACCACTGTTCCTTCCTTGGACCACTTTTGATAGATACTGACCACTGCAGACCGGGAACACCCCACAAGAGCTGCAGTTTTGGAGATGCTCTGACCCAGTCATCTAGTCATCACAATTTGGCCCTTGTCAAACTCGCTCAAATCCTTATGCTTGCCCATTTTTCCTGCTTCTAATACATCAACTTTGAGGACAAAATGTTCACTTGCTGCCTAATGTATCCCACCCACTAACAGGTGCCGTGATGAAGAGATAATGTTATGCCTGATCGGTGTATATATATTCCACTTACATTGGCCTTTTCAAATAAATGAGCCTTTGCAATGACCGTTCAGAAGGTTGTTGTTTTTTTTTTTTATCTGTGTAATAAAATTAATTTTAGGTATTCCATTAAACTGCTTTATTTCAAGAGGGCAAAGTCATTGTATGCTTAACAAGATTGTTATGGTACTATGACTAATTTGCCAGTTCATGCACAAAGCAATACATTCGTAATACCAGTCTGGACATGATTACTACTATAATCTATTAATGGTACACATGACACGACTGAGACTGCTCATCTTTTTGCTGAGTGAATTAGTTTGCTGGGACGGGGAAGGTGACATTGTGCACAACGGAAGAAGGTGCCCCAAGGTCGATTATTACACTAATGCAATTTCCATGTAATTACAGTTAAACTCTCACATCCTCTGGCCCGTCCTTGAACCATGCTTACACATTTGCAAACAGCGACAAACACGGCCTCCTCAAACCCCAACGTAACAAAGCGGGGCCAAATCACAAAACAAAAAAAGCAATCAGGGAAAAATCAATGCTTTTCAGTTTCGTTTTCACATCTCTGCCGACCTCTTATCTTTTCCTGGCAATGGCGTTTGGGCAATCATCTGTTGTTTGTACCTGTCTACATTTCAAAATTCTCTATAGTTTATAGGCCCCTACACTTGGTCAATACTACTTTTCCTCTTTACAAAGTGCTGTCCTTTATTTTCCAATGAAAGACTAGATGGTCTAACCGGCATGAATTTTCTTTTCCTATCCCATTTGTTATTTCTGTCTACGGTTCCAAACATTTCGACAGCAGGTGACTTTCAAACTGACAGACAAACAGATAGATCAAAGGAAACAGAGCAATGGTTATGCTGCCTGACAGAAAACGCTTGACTTTTTTTCATTGTACAGAGGAATCACTTGTGAGCAGCATGTAGGGATGTCAAAGTGGTCATGAGTCAAAGTATGTTTGTATTGCATGAACGCAATAGTGATAATTGCAGTTTGCTGTAAGAGGGTAATGATAGTCCTACATGTCACAATTGAGCTGCCAAATCATTGCACATCCATCACGACTGGGCCACTCTTGAGCTTCAATTCCATTGGAAATGAATAAATAAATAAATACATAAATAAATATACAAAGAAATGTAAGAAAAAAAAACATAAATATATACATAAATAAATATACAAAGAAATGTAAAAAAAATATTTTTTTTATACTTTTATTTCCTTATTTATGTATAATTGTATTTATTTCCACATTTCTTTGTCCGTATGGTAATGAGGGGGCGTGTTTTACCTCAGACACAGCAATCAAGCTCAGAATGGCAATGCTGAAGCTTTGAGGCTACAGTGACACCTTGTGGTGTGACCAAACAAAACGCCTTTGCAAGTCACACAGGCAATGAATGACTTAGAGATGGGCAATATGGCCAAAATCTTATATCACGGTTTAAGTCATTTAATATCACCCTAACTGTATGTACACTATATTGCCAAAAGTTTTGGGACGCCTGCCTTTACATGCACATGAATTTTAATGGCATCCCATTCTTAATCTGTAGGGTTTAATATGGAGTTGGCCCACCCTTTGCAGCTATAACAGCTTCAACTCTTCTGGGAAGGCTTTCCACAAAGTTTAGGAGTGTGTTCATGGGTTTTTTGACCATTCGTCTAGAAGCGCATTTGTGAGGTCAGGCACTGATGTTGGACGAGAAGGCCTGGCTGGCAGTCTCCGCTCTAATTCATCCCAAAGGTATTCTGTCAGGTTGAGGTCAGGACTCTGTGCTGGCCAGTCAAGTTCCTCCACACCAAACTCGCTCATCCATGTCTTTATGGACCTTGCTTTGTGCACTGGTGCGCAGTCATGTTGAAACAGGAAGGGGCCATCCCCACCCCACAAATTTAGGAGCATGAAATTGTCCAAAATGTCTTGGTATGCTTTCACTGGAACTAAGGGGCCAAGCCCAACCCCTGAAAAACAACCCCACACCATAATCCCCCTTTCCACCAAATTTTACACTTGGCACAATGCAGTCAGGCAAGTACTGTCTCCTGGCAACTGCCAAACCCAGACTCATCCATCGGATTGCCAGACAGAGAAGCGGGATTCGTCACTCCAGAGAACACGTCTCCAATGCTCTAGAGTCCAGTGGCGGCGTGCTTTACACCACTGCATCTGATGCTTTGCATTGCACTTGGTGATGTAAGGCATGGATGCAGCTGCTCGGCCATGGAAACCCATTCCATGAAGCTCTCTACGCACTGTTCTTGAGCTAATCTGAAGGCCACACGAAGTTTGGAGGTCTGTAGCTATTGACTCTGCAGAAAGTTGGCGACTTCTGCACACTGTGCGCCTCAGCACGCGCTGACCCCGCTTTGTGATTTTACGTGGCCTACCACTTCGTGGCTGAGTTGCTGTTGTTCCCAATTGCTTCCACTTTGTTATAATACCACTAACAGTTGACCGTGGAATATTTAGTAGTGAGAAAATTTCACAAATGGACTTATTGCACAGGTGGCAACCTATCACGGTACCACGCTTGAATTCACTGAGCTCCTGAGAGCGACCCATTCTTTCACAAATGTTTGTAGAAGCAGTCTGAATGCCTAGGTGCTTGATTTTATACACCTTTGGCCATGGAAGTGATTGGAACACCTGAATTCAATGATTTGGAGGGGTGTCCCAATACTTTTGGCAATATAGTGTATATTGGGTGACCATACATACTCTTTATCCTGGACATGGCCGAAAAACATCGTCTGGTCGGGATTTCTAAAATGTCTTACATTTACATTTCTTGGTGTATTTATTTATGTATTTATTTATTTATTATTTTGTCAGCTTTGGAATTCCATATGAGCTTGCGTGCTGGACGTTTAATTTGTAATGCCGGTTTTGCATAAAACGTGTATCCAAGAAAAGGAGATGGTTCAGAAACCTGACAAACTGTCTGGAGGATGACAGGTAGTACACACACTTTCAACCATTCTGCATTAGAAATTACCTGTGGGTTTGTAACATTTGCACTTAGCCAGACCAAAACATGCTAATTCTAAGTGAAACATCCTCGATATTACTGTCATGTTTTCATATGCATTAATGCATGCTTATGTTTATTCTGCCTTACAGCTAACTGGGAGATTATTTACTTTTTCATGTCTCCTAGAGGAGTTGTCCGACTGTGATAGTTGTTCCTCATGGCAAACCATGAATATGAATATCTACAGTGGGGAGAACAAGTATTTGATGCACAGCTGATTTTGCAGGTTTTCCTACTTACAAAGCATGTAGAGGTCTGTAATTTTTATCATAGGTACACTTCAACTGTGAGAGACGGAATCTAAAACAAAAATCCAGAAAATCACATTGTATGATTTTTAAATAATTTATTTGCATTTTATTGCATGACATAAGTATTTGATCACCTACCAACCAGTAAGAATTCCGGCTCTCACAGACCTGTTAGTTTTTCTTTAAGAAGCCATCCTGTTCTCCACTCATTACCTGTATTAACTGCACCTGTTTGAACTCGTTACCTGTATAAAAGACACCTGTCCACACACTCAATCAAACAGACTCCAACCTCTCCACAATGGCCAAGACCAGAGAGCTGTGTAAGCACATCAGGGATAAAATTGTAGACCTGCACAAGGCTGGGATGGGCTACAGGACAATAGGCAAGCAGCTTGGTGAGAAGGCAACAACTGTTGGCGCAATTATTAGAAAATGGAAGAAGTTCAAGATGACAGTCAATCTCCCTCGGTCTGGGGCACCATGCAAGATCTCACCTCGTGGGGCATCAATGATCATGAGGAAGGTGAGGGACCAGCCCAGAACTACACGGCAGGACCTGGTCAATGACCTGAAGAGAGATGGGACCACAGTCTCAAAGAAAACCATTAGTAACTCACTACGCCGTCATGGATTAAAATCCTGCAGCGCACACAAGGTCCCCCTGCTCAAGCCAGTGCATGTCCAGGCCCGTCTGAAGTTTGCCAATGACCATCTGGATGATCCAGAGGAGGAATGGGAGAAGGTCATGTGGTCTGAGGAGACAAAAATAGAGCTTTTTCGCCGTGTTTGGAGGAAGAAGAAGGATGAGTACAACCCCAAGAACACCATCCCAACCGTGAAGCATGAAGGTGGAAACATCATTCTTTGGGGATGCTTTTCTGCAAAGGGGACAGGACGACTGCACCGTATTGAGAGGAGGATGGATGGTGCCATGTATTGCGAGATCTTGGCCAACAACCTCCTTCCCTCAGTAAGAGCATTGAAGATGGGTCGTGGCTGGGTCTTCCAGCATGACAATGACCCGAAACACACAGCCAGGGCAACTAAGGAGTGGCTCCGTAAGAAGCATCTCAAGGTCCTGGGCCAGTCTCCAGTACTGAACCCAATAGAAAATCTTTGGAGGGAGCTGAAAGTCCGTATTGCCCAGCGACAGCCCCGAAACCTGAAGGATCTGGAGAAGTTCTGTATGGAGGAGTGGGCCAAAATCCCTGCTGCAGTGTGTGCAAACCTGGTCAAGAACTACAGGAAACGTATGATCTCTGTAATTGCAAACAAAGGTTTCTGTACCAAATATTAAGTTCTGCTTTTCTGATGTATCAAATACTTATGTCATGCAATAAAATGCAAATTAATTATTTAAAAATCATACAATGTGATTTTCTGGATTTTTGTTTTAGATTCCGTCTCTCACAGTTGAAGAGTACCTATGATAAAAATTACAGACCTCTACATGCTTTGTAAGTGGGCAAACCTGCAAAATCGGCAGTGTATCAAATACTTGTTCTCCCCACTGTATCTATCTATCTTTATAAGACTTTCAAAGTAGCCTTTGCCATAATACAACACAGTTTTTTACAACAAACAATATCAACAACACTAAATAGAGCAAATACCTCAGAATATCACAACTTTGGCAAGTCTGGGAAATTAACCAATTAGACGCATGCAAAAGAATACTGCCAAACTCACAAAAATAAATAACTACATTTGTGTTTATAGATCACATAATATAATAGCTACTACTTACTATAAATGATGAGAACTTACCATGAAAAATTGAATAATTAAATTATTTATTTTTGTGTTCATTGTACATCAGGGTTTACTGTGTTGGACGGTCTCAAAGTGGAACAGTTTTGGCTCTTTATTCTGGTGGGGGTGTGACATTGAAAAGATATGCCTTGAGATGACATATGACTTGTAAGATGAGTTTTCCCCCTAATAGCCAGTGGACTTCACTGCCAGACCACCCCTGGGCGATGAGGGAGCGTTGTCTTCAAGAGCAAAACACACACTCACTCACTCATTAAGTGTCACTCTCCCTGCCAATAACTCTTTGTGCATTCAGTGGCACACGACACATGTCAGTGTACTTCTTCACCACTGCCCTTTAAAGCAGTTACAGTTCCATCTTCTTGTCACTCTAGAGGGACCCTCTATGCTTCAACTTAATTTGGTGGGAGAGCAGAGCAAGAGATTTTCCACCAACCTGACAGGCCCTTGAAGGAACACTTAGGGACAGCAGAAGAGAATCCACATTCATTTGCTGAAGACATAGATCTCCCAGCAGGCCGCGTCCCCGGTGTTGTCGCTTTGCGTCTTGCACATACGCAGTAGAAAGCTTGACCTTACTGTGTATTGAAATGCTTAATCTTGTGAGACAGAGGCTGAGTGGATGAATCAAAGTTTATATATAAAGGTCAAACAGATAGTTAATCTACTGCAGCGTTTCAGTGGACCTTGAAAAAACACTTGCGAAAAGGATTTCATCAAAGATGGACTTGGACATGCATATAAGATCTGAAAATGTAAGAATGAGCTTTTCTGAATTAACTTTTCTGAGCCTTTTTCAGCACCAGCCAAAGCGTGAAAGCACATTTAAATTTAGCAGTTGATCACGTGATGTGCTGAACACTCTAATCACACCGGTGTAATCGTACGCATCAAAGGGTTAAGTGTCCAAATGCTGTTTGGAGTCTCTCTGTGTGATTCTATCTACACTCACCTAAAGGATTATTAGGAACACCATACTAATACTGTGTTTGACCCCCTTTCGCCTTCAGAACTGCCTTAATTCTACGTGGCATTGATTCAACAAGGTGCTGAAAGCATTCTTTAGAAATGTTGGCCCATATTGATAGGATAGCATCTTGCAGTTGATGGAGATTTGTGGGATGCACATCCAGGGCACGAAGCTCCCGTTCCACCACATCCCAAAGATGCTCTATTGGGTTGAGATCTGGTGACTGTGGGGGCCATTTTAGTACAGTGAACTCATTGTCATGTTCAAGAAACCAATTTGAAATGATTCGAGCTTTGTGACATGGTGCATTATCCTGCTGGAAGTAGCCATCAGAGGATGGGTACATGGTGGTCATAAAGGGATGGACATGGTCAGAAACAATGCTCAGGTAGGCCGTGGCATTTAAACGATGCCCAATTGGCACTAAGGGGCCTAAAGTGTGCCAAGAAAACATCCCCCACACCATTACACCACCACCACCAGCCTGCACAGTGGTAACAAGGCATGATGGATCCATGTTCTCATTCTGTTTACGCCAAATTCTGACTCTACCATCTGAATGTCTCAACAGAAATTGAGACTCGTCAGACCAGGCAACATTTTTCCAGTCTTCAACTGTCCAATTTTGGTGGGCTCGTGCAAATTGTAGCCTCTTTTTCCTATTTGTAGTGGAGATGAGTGGTACCCGGTGGGGTCTTCTGCTGTTGTAGCCCATCCGCCTCAAGGTTGTGCGTGTTGTGGCTTCACAAATGCTTTGCTGCATACCTCGGTTGTAACGAGTGGTTATTTCAGTCAAAGTTGCTCTTCTATCAGCTTGAATCAGTCGGCCCATTCTCCTCTGACCTCTAGCATCAACAAGGCATTTTCGCCCACAGGACTGCCGCATACTGGATGTTTTTCCCTTTTCACACCATTCTTTGTAAACTCTAGAAATGGTTGTGCGTGAAAATCCCAGTAACTGAGCAGATTGTGAAATACTCAGACCGGCCCGTCTGGCACCAACAACCATGCCACGCTCAAAATTGCTTAAATCACCTTTCTTTCACATTCTGACATTCAGTTTGAAGTTCAGGAGATTGTCTTGACCAGGACCACACCCCTAAATGCATTGAAGCAACTGCCATGTGATTGGTTGATTAGATAATTGCATTAATGAGAAATTGAACAGGTGTTCCTAATAATCCTTTAGGTGAGTGTATATTTGTATGCTTTTAAAAGTTAACAGTAGGCCTAGAAGCAATACAGCTTTAAAAAAAAAAAATTAAATAACCAAGGTTCTTATGAGGAGCATTAAAAATGTGTAAGGATTAAAGTGGGCCAAATTTTTTGCAGTGTCAAAAATGTATTTTATTCTTACAAAGCTATTTCCCAGACTTAGCTGTGAAGTGAGCTAGTTTTAACAGGCTTTACTTAGCAGGGTTTGGAAACAGCTGGAAGTCCACCCTACAGGCATATTCTTATTCTGGTTGAACCCACTGCAGAGCGAATTCCAGCTGCTTCTAAACTTTAAGCTTTTAAGCATTACCGAAAGACTGGACCTTTCAGAAAACATACCACAATGATTCATGACAGATAGGCTGTTTTCATGAGTGAAAAGATAGTTTTTTTGGCAACACAATAAAAACAGCACCGTTGTAGAACTAGCGACGCCATCGTTCAGGGTCACAATGTTCGATCTCACAACCTTTTGATTACTAACCTGAACTTTACCCATCCGATTACACTAAGTCAAAACAAGTCAGTCACTTATTACTTACTATATAAAGAGAATAAGACAGGTTTGGAACGACATGACAGTGAGTAAATGATTTTCATTTTTGAGTGAAATATCCCTAAAAATGTAATAAAGCAGTAATAAAGTATTTTCTGTACACCTTGAATACACGTGAATGTACACATCTTAATAATTTTAAGTACAATACACACCTCCTGTAAAAGTCAATTTGGTCAACTTAGAGGTGTATACTTTCATACAGATGGACTAAAAGCCTAAATCGATTTTGATTTCATAGGGTCTTTAAGGACAAATAATAATAAAGCAGTTTTGGTTTTATTTAGACAGGCTCCCCCTTTAAAGTGGCCTAGACTGGCATGTGCGAGTGAGACGAGGCAGTGCAGTTTCAGCTTTTTTTTTGCTTATTTCTCTGGTGGCCTCATTAGCTGTCTCTCCACCGCCTCAGCAGTGCTGCAGCTCCAGCCCAGCCTGATGCTGACAGTCGTTGCTCCGTTCCAGTCCCATGCAGATCAAAACCGGTCTTATTCCCTCAAAACTGCCTCTCCCACCGGCATGTCCAGGGAGTGTCGAACAAAACCACGCCGTCCCAGATAGGAAGTCACTAAAACATCACCATTAGGCTCAACAACCACAGGCATCTTTAAATTGTTTGCTGGTGTTGACGTCGTCATCTTAGTGGTTTAATGAAGTCTCGCTGACATGTTGACTATTTGCTTAGGAAACTCACTCGGGACTCTTTGTTAAATCAAGACTGAGTAAAAGAGTTTCCTCCTTAGAAATTCTCTTCACTTAATCCTTTGGTAAACCACATCACTGTCAGAAACTAACTTTAGTATTGATTTGATCGCACAATTTTCTCAAAGCCAGTGGAGGCAAAAGCCATTAAATAAGGTGCATTGTATGCTGTATACCACAATACAAGCCGATGTTTCCTTATAATGACTCACCCGAGATAAGAAGAAAAAAAAAACATTTGTCTTCATGGTTTTCCCTTAGGAGAAACAAAGAGAGTATTGACTCCCTGTGTATACCCTAAATGGTGTAGAAGATTCCCAAACTAAAACATCACAACAAGTCTAGCCTTTGATGAACAACACTGTCTAGAGTCTTTCAAGTCTTTTATTGCCTGATAATTGTTGCATCTCCATTTAGCTGTCCGATAGAGACTAGTGTTATTCTCATCTTAGACAGGCTGAATCACTGCAACGAGGCAGTATATATATATATATATGCAAACAAGACAAATGCTGGATGTTGTCTGTAATATACGTTTCAGAACATCCAAATTGTAGCATTATTTTGAGGAGGGAATGTAACCAGAAATTTTAATGTTTCGGAAAGTTTTGATGAAAACGCAGGGGCAGGTCTGCCTGTCGTTGAGTTATAACTGCTGTTGACTCATCATTTTTCCTCCTCATATGCGACAGTCGTAAAGTCACACAGGCAGAAAAAGCTGACAGTGTAAGAAAAAAAAGGCAGTGTTTGGCTATTTCTGTAATCATTATGTTGCATATCAGTACAGGTATTTGTCATAGTCTGAAATGTTAAAGAAAATTCATTTTGGCTTTCATAAAATGTTATTAGAACCACATATTGAATATTTCAATGACATGATGATCACAGATCACACTTTTCTCTTGATTAAAAACTTAAAGTAGCTGGCTTTAATCACAGAAACATATTTCATGAAACCAACATGAAAATCAAAGCTGATCCTTTTAAACTGTCTTAATAAACATCCCTGGACTTATCAAGCATAATTCATAAGCATTCATCATTCTTTCATTTATTTTAGATGTAAGTCGATATGCCATGTATAATTTATAAAGTCTATTCTTTTTTAGGTAATTCTTTTAGGTAATTAAGTATGAGCAATTCATAATTTAAAATAGTAAGAACTTATTTTGGTAACACTTTCTATGAAGACCATTCTTATAATGAATTATAGCCCCATTTATACTTAGTATTACTATTCTATAAATATATTTATAAAGACTTAATACTAGACCTATACTGTTATAGTTACACTTATATTATTTTTTATAATTACTTATAAGTCATGCATTTGCTTTTTCAATGTGCTTTTTCATAATCCATTATACACTGATTTATAAATGATCAAATGTAAAATAGTTCCAGAGACACTTGTTTGCTGTACCAATTAGTTATCAATTATGTCTTTAATGGCTAATGTTTGCATTAGAGCTCATGAATGGTAATTTTGATTTGTTAAAACGTATATCTCCACAGCCATATGCATGGTATTGCTTATAGCAGTTTGGAATTATACTTTAAAATATTGTTGCCGTGTTTTGCTAGTATGTAACATTAAAAAAGATACTTTTTATCAACTGTTTGTATTAATGATTTATGTTTTTCTTTTCATTATTTTATTACAGGAATTATTGTTCATAGTTACATTTACAAATAAACAAATGTATAATGAGCACATCTTCATTATTTCTTAACATTTGCTTTCGAAAAATTGCATCCTATGTTTTCACTTTACTTAAAGCTATGATGCATTTATAGAGGTTAGTAACTGTATTATCACTCAAAATAAGTATTTATAAGAACACAACATGGCTATTAATAACAATATATTCACTTATTTGACAGAAATAAATCGGAATTACTAAAGTCATTGTAACTATAATATAATAACATTATAGCAATGCAGGCCGCATCTTCATAAACACATTCACGGAACCATACGACTAATTAATTAATACTTATAAATCAGTGTATAATGGATTATGAGCATGCGCATTGAAAAAGCAAATGCATGACTTATAAGTAATTATAAAAATAATATAAACGTAATAATAACTGTTCTTATAATGCAGTATATGTCTTAATGAGTCTTTATAAATACAGTGGGGAGAACAAGTATTTGATACACTGCCGATTTTGCAGGTTTGCCCACTTACAAAGCATGTAGAGGTCTGTAATTTTTATCATAGGTACTCTTCAACTGTGAGTGACAGAATCTAAAACAAAAATCCAGAGATTTTTAAGTAATTAATTTGCATTTTATTGCATGACATAAGTATGTGATACATCAGAAAAGCAGAACTTAATATTTGGTACAGAAACCTTTGTTTGCAATTACAGAGATCATACGTTTCCTGTAGTTCTTGACCAGGTTTGCACACACTGCAGCAGGGATTTTGGCCCACTCCTCCATACAGACCTTCTCCAGATCCTTCAGGTTTCGGGGCTGTCGCTGGGCAATACGGACTTTCAGCTCCCTCCAAAGATTTTCTATTGGGTTCAGGTCTGGAGACTGGCTAGGCCACTCCAGGACCTTGAGATGCTTCTTACGGAGCCACTCCTTAGTTGCCCTGGCTGTGTGTTTCTGGTCGTTGTCATGCTGAAAGACCCAGCCACGACCCATCTTCAATGCTCTTACTGAGGGAAGGAGGTTGTTGGCCAAGATCTCGCGATACATGGCCCCATCCATCCTCCCCTCAATACGGTGCAGTCGTCCTGTCCCCTTTGCAGAAAAGCATCCCCAAAGAATGATGTTTCCACCTCTATGCTTCACGGTTGGGATGGTGTTCTTGGGGTTGTACTCATCCTTCTTCTTCCTCCAAACACGGCGAGTGGAGTTTAGACCAAAAAGCTCTATTTTTGTCTCCTCAGACCACATGACCTTCTCCCATTCCTCCTCTGGATCATCCAGATGGTCATTGGCAAACTTCAGACGGGCCTGGACATGCGCTGGCTTGAGCAGGGGGACCTTGCGTGTGCTGCAGGATTTTAATCCATGACGGCGTAGTGTGTTACTAATGGTTTTCTTTGAGACTGTGGTCTCAGCTCTCTTCAGGTCATTGACCAGGTCCTGCCGTGTAGTTCTGGGCTGATTCCTCACCTTCCTCATGATCATTGATGCCCCACGAGGTGAGATCTTGCATGGTGCCCCAGACCGAGAGAGATTGACCGTCATCTTGAACTTCTTCCATTTTCTAATAATTGTGCCAACAGTTGTTGCCTTCTCACCAAGCTGCTTGCCTATTGTCCTGTAGCCCATCCCAGCCTTGTGCAGGTCTACAATTTTATCCCTGATGTCCTTACACAGCTCTCTGGTCCTGGCCATTGTGGAGAGGTTGGAGTCTGTTTGATTGAGTGTGTGGACAGGTGTCTTTTATACAGGTGACAAGTTCAAACAGGTGCAGTTAATACAGGTAATGAGTGGAGAGAACAGGAGGGCTTCTTAAAGAAAAACTAACAGGTCTGTGAGAGCCTTACTGGTTGGTAGGTGATCAAATACTTATGTCATGCAATAAAATGCAAATGAATTATTTAAAAATCATACAATGTGATTTTCTGGATTTTTGTTTTTCTGGATTTCTCACAGTTGAAGAGTACCTATGATGCAAATTAAACTATGATGCAAATTAAGCAGTGTATCAAATACTTGTTCTCCCCACTGTATATTTATAAAATAGTAATACTTACTTATAAATAAGTATAAATGAAGCTATATTCATTATAAGAATGGCCTTCATAGAAAGTGGTTATCCTTATTCTCTTTTCTTACAGTATGTAAGACTCAAAGGTATAAGATGGCACACATAGTAATTCCATAAATGAAAATGACTTTCAAAAATGACACCAAAACCATACAGAATAATTGTGATGGTAATAAAAAACAGAGACTATAATAAGCTCTTTTCGGTGGACCAAGTGCTGCTTTTTCTGTAGGAAAGCGCGCACGAGCGTGTGTGTGTGTGTGTGTGACTAATAGCTAATAGCTACTTTCATGCTTTATGACTCACAAGAAGAGACTCGTTTGTGTAAGAAACAAATGAACACAAATAATTATTTACCACCAGTTACAAGAAAAAGCCTAGCTAATTACACATGCTTAATTAACTGAAGAACTATAATTTTCTGCTTTAAAGTGTTCATCCAAAAATGAAAATATGACATCCTCACATGACTTGCTTTCTTCAGTGGAACACAAAAGAAGTTTTATTTATATATTTTTTTTATTTTCTATACAACAACAGACCATGCTTGCAAAATGTTTGCGTTCCCCTAAGAAACTTTGCGTTCGCTCACAAAACTTTTGAGTTCTTTGTGAGCGAACGCAAAGTTTCCCAGGAGAACTTAAATATATAATTTTTTTCCTTCAATGTCATATTTTTTTTCCACCACGTCCCTTTCGAGGCTCCATAAGTCTACTGGGGTCATGTTCTCATGAGTTCTTCTTTTGCTCTCCATTTCATCTCATTCGTGCCTTGAAACTATTGAGATGTTCAAAATGTGATATGATCTCCTTTACAAGTTTTCTCTCGTTTTCTGCATTCTGTCAGAAACCTTTAGATGTTTTTTTTTTGTTTGTTTGTTTGTTTTTTTCGAATTTCACCACACAATTGCGAGTCAAAGACAAGGAGGGCTTGAGTTATAGGCTGAGAGTGTCCCTCTCAGGATATATTTAATAGCCTTCTCTAACTCTCAAAGAGCCTTTTCTTGCTCTGTCTTTCTCTCTCTCTCTCTCTCTCTACATCCTCACGTTGCTTGCCACAGCTTCGGTGGTTGGATACATAAGAAATAAAAATGTAATTCTTTGCCGCTCTTAATAGAGCTCTCGGCCTTCATACCTCAGTCTTTTCATAGGTCGCCCACCCCTTAATTAAGGTATGTGGAAAGCTCTCAAAGCATTGTGTGAAGAGGAAGCTCTCCACGGGACATGACTAGCAGCTCAGATAGGCCCAAATTCAGCTCTGATACAGCTGATAGGAAGTCATTAGGTAGGACTGCACTGAAAGAAAGCAGCAGACTGGGAGAAGAAAGCCAGACAATGAGCAAAAAGCACTGGGTGAATGTGAACCATGGGTAGTCAAGCTAACCAAAATGCCAGACACAATGAGTGTCAGCTGGAACTGTTGTTCTCTCTTATTTCCTGTGCTAGCCTTTTGATGAATATGGTATGACGGCGACCGAACACAACCGATTCGAACCCTGATTGCTTATAATTCCCTTCTCAGAGGAGAAACATTTGATTTGATTTAGCAGTGTTAGGGATATAGAGTGGTATGTAGAAGAAAGAGGAAATGGATATAGATCTGACAACAAAAATAATCGACCGAGTTATAGTCATTCGCTCAGAGACGGAAATTGATTGGCGTGATAGGAAATAAAAGCAGTACAGCTTCCACAATGCCTTGTATCAGATGTCCATTCCTGCAAATTCCACTTGGCAGAAATGCAAATTAAATGAAAGTTAATCACCCTTTCTGAGCGCGCCCCTTTTTTCCTTGTTCTTCCCCCGTGATTGATTGAAAATGTAAGTAATATATATATATATATATATATATATATACACCGATCAGGCATAACATTATAACCATTGACAGGTGAAGTGAATAACACTGATTATCTCTTCATCATGGCACCTGTTAGTGGGTGGGATATATTAGTCAGCAAGTGAACATTTTGTCCTCAAAGTTGATGTGTTAGAAGCAGGAAAAATGGGCAAACGTGAGGATTTGAGCGAGTTTGACAAGGGCCAAATTGTGATGGCTAGACGACTGGGTCAGAGCATCTCCAAAACTGCAGCTCTTGTGGGGTGTTCCCAGTCTGCAGTGGTCAGTATCTATCAAAAGTGGTCCAAGGAAGGAACAGTGGTGAACTAGCGACAGGGTCATGGGCGGCCAAGGCTCATTGATTCACATGGGGAGCGAAGGCTGGCCCGTATGGTCCGATCAAACAGATGAGCTACTGTAGCTCAAATTGCTCAAGAAGTTAATGCTGGTTCTGATAGAAAGGTGTCAGAATACACAGTGCATCGCAGTTTGTTGCGTATGGGGCTGCAGAGTCGTAGACCAGTCAGGGTGCCCATGCTGACCCCTGTCCACCGCCGAAAGCGCCAACAGTGGGCACGTGATCATCAGAACTAGACCACGGAGCAATGGAAGAAGGTGGCCTGGTTTGATGAATCACACCACGAATTTACATAACGTGGATGGCCGGGTGTGTGTGCGCCGCTTACCTGGGGAACACATGGCACCAGGATGCACTATGGGAAGAAAGCAAGCCGGCGGAGGCAGTGTGATGCTTTGGGCAATGTTCTGCTGGGAAACCTTGGGTCCTGCCATCCATGTGGATGTTACTTTGACACGTACCAACTACCTAAGCATTGTTGCAGACCATGTACACCCTTTCATGGAAACGGTATTCCCTGGTGGCTGTAGCCTCTTTCAGCAGGATAATGCGCCCTGCCACAAAGCAAACATGGTTCAAGAATGGTTTGAGGAGCACAACGAGTTTGAGGTGCACATAACTTTTTTGGTCTGGTTCTCAAGGGAGCACCTGGAGATGCTGCTTGGTACTCACACTGCACGTGACACACTTAAAGCTCACTTCAAGTACTTCAATACCACAGAAAAAACTACCAGCCTAATAAAGTTCAAACATTATAAAAGACAAGTGAACAGTCAGTAATTAAATAAGAACAAATACACAAATTACAAGCAGAGATGAATGCTATATAACAAAGTCTAACAATAGTATTCAGGTACAGAAATTAATAGTTAGGCCTAAATGTAAAATGACACTATTTGTTCACTGTAGAAATTAAATATAGGTTCATCTTTGTTAAGGCTGTATTTTTATTTTATTAACATTAATGACTCAGACAACAACAGGAATATTAGGCTGCTGCCACTTTAAGACCGTGGGGCCTGGTCCCTACGGATCACGGATCAACTGCGATACGTTGCACCCCTAATAATTAATGAACACACTTATCATCATTGCTATTTTACCAGAGATGGAAAAAAATACTTCTCCAGTAAGTAAATGTGTCCCTGTCTCCAAAAATGCCAAAAATGTTGGTACTCAAAAGCGCTTACCTCCACGTTTTCTTCTGCGCATCGTTTATTTTTACGACGCATGCGCACCTGCGTACCTATTATGTGCATCCCTGTATATATATGAATCAACATGCACCAGTGCCACGTTTTTCTATATATATCATAATCATTTGTTAACATGTACTCATTACTTCAGTGAGCTCTGCCTGGTTTCTGCCTTAAATTAATACATTGTTTAAATGAATACATTGTTAACTAACTGCATACATTTTTTAAATACATAATTTGGACAAAGTCACCTCTGATAAAAGATCTAAATTGTAATGTAGACACATGAATTTCCTGTAAAGCTGCTTTGAAACGATATGTATTGTGAAAAGCACTATACAAATAAATGTGAATTGAATTTTATATATATATATATATATATATATATATATATTTATATATATTTCAAAAATATATATTAAAAAATTGAAAATATGTATGATATAGTAGCTTAATTTAATTTAATATTTTTTAAAAAGAGGCTGCAAAATGGTTATCAATTTTGAACTATTCATGAAGTTCACACTTTACTCATACTAGCTTTAAAAACTCACCATTATGTTGTTATTTTAGATATTAAAAATATTGTTTCATCCTCGAGCCTATTTGATAATCAGTCTAACAAAGATTTTATATATATATATATATATATGTTGATCATTATTATAATAAGTTATTTGGCTTACATCCCTAACGCCACATTACAAAAGTTAAATGTGGAGTAAACTTTGTATCATCTTTAATATCAATCACAAAAGGTGTAGAGAGTTGCTCCTAAACAATGGCCAACTATGACTATCCTCAATAATTACATACACAAGTATCTGTCCTTTCTCAAAAGAAGGCGGTTTTATAAGAAATGGCTTGTATTGTTTTTGCAATTCACATTATCATGGCAGGCAATCAAGATTTTAAATAACGGCCAGCCTATGAGGTTCGTAAGGTGTCTTTTGTAACAGTAAGGCTAACTAGCCCTGTTGTTTCTTGAGCCATTGATTTTAAAAAGGCCTATTGATGGCAATCACACTACCCACAACAGGGCGGTATGATGATTATAGAGTTCAGGAGTTAGAAGTAGGCTTTGAATGTAGAGTAATCTTGCCTGAATGCTCAGTCACTGATAGAAGGCACCGAATTGGGAGGGTTCGTTCTCCACATGATCATATGGCTCAGGAGATTACTGCTGGCCCATAGGGAAAATGAAGAAGCTTTCCTTAAATCATCTCTCTCTATTCACTCCAAAACTCCCAGCCGTTGCTGGAAGGCTTTACGCGACACCCTCGACTAATGTGGCCTTTCCGATGACCTTTTACAGCAAACTGACACAATCACCTTTTTGCATCAGCGTCCCATTATGTGCTGGTGATTTTCCCAGCACCCTGCATGATGAAGACAGAGTCTTTGTGCACAGTGGAACTAAAGCGAACGGAACATTTCAGGTCAGAGTCTTTGAACGAGTGCTAACTTGTGTATTCCAAAGCTGTCCGCTGCAACGAATGCCTGGAAACTATATGTGCGCAGTGAATACAAGGCATTAGGCTTTATCGCAACTTAAAATACATCCTTGCAGCCTCAAGGGTGGCAACAGTGCGCGCCGTAGAATTTCAGCAGATAAATGTTTAAAACATTGACAAAATGTTATTTGTTGACATTTACCCACAGAAGGTCCCAGAAGCTTCAAGCTTGACAGGCTACTAGGCCAAAGCCTTTAAAGAGTGCCAAGAATTGGCAATATATATGCATGAAACACAAAGCCCTTTCAGGATTTTAAGGCGTTTTGAGCAGTGGTGTGCACAGACCTCTGCGGGGGCAGGGGCAATCGCGTTTGGGGGGGGGAGGACCCCCTCAGTCCCCCTCAGTAAGAGGGTCCCCCTCAGTAAGAATCGCGTTCCAGGGGTGTTGGTTAAATCGCCTCCGGTAGAACTTAGAAATCGCGTTTGCGGGGGCACTGCAGTGCGATCGAAAAGGGCACTTTCACGATTAAAGGGGCAGGGGCTCAAGCCATCCCTGCCAGCCAGCCTAACCACCACCCCCACCCCCCCGTGCATGCCACTGGTTTTGAGATTCCATGTTGTTTTGGTTAAAGTAGGGCTGCTCTATGCACTGAGATGCCATTTTTCTCCTGTGCACCTTTGACAGGTGAAGCTCTCTACTTCCAGAAGGTCTTAGCATCCTCCCCGTCTCCATCTGAAATCATTGATACTGATTTCCTGGGGCTGTCATATTGATTTTTGAGATTTATGAGCGCTAGGCTCCTGAATAGAGGTCCCTGGTCTGTTCGTCCTCATGTAACAGTCATTCATTTGAACACTGTCTTTGCCAGGCTTTGTCCAAACCAGTCCAATTTTTCTATTAACCTTAAAGGGTTAGTTCACCCAAAAATGAAAATTCTGTCATTAATTACTCACACTCATGCCGTTCATCTTCGAGGGTCCATCATGAAAGAAGAAAAAAAAAAACTTTTAAAAAATCTAGTTTAAAACAAATGTGCCAAATTCTTAGATATGTGTACAGTTTTTGAAAAAAATTTAATGATTCTAAAAATGTCATGTGGTGACAAAATCATGAGATATTTTAAGAGACTTACTGACTTTGACACACACCCATGAGTGTCTTCACATGACAATGTTGGTTGCACCAAATTACTTAACCCTTAAACGCATACCTCGGGTCTTTAGGGATGTCATTCACTACCCTCCTCCTCATTCATTTTTTAAAGTTAGACACCAACCTTCTTAGTAGTCCTCTACGAATTCATTATAAACAATATAACAAGAAAAATATATAAAAGAATGCCTGTTTCCCCATTCATTTTTTTATAAAAAATTTTATAGGGCCGCTAACGACCTGAGGTGTCTAACAGTCTAAGTATAATTTTTCTGCACAACAATAATTGAATCTTTGATGACTAAATAATTGCACTTCACCTTTATTCTACAAGGTGGCAATGTCTGATGCACAATGATGAAGTGACGTTTCACTCATAGTTACCGCAGGCAGAAAACAAAAGAATAGGAAGTATCATCAGCAAAACTTGAAATGGCTCAGCGATTTACTGCAGAACAAGTACTGAACGCAATCAAATATTAGTGTCACTGTCACTTGATGGTGGATCTGGTGAAGAAGCTGTCAGTGATCAAAATATTGATTTTGAAGATGTTGAAAAAGATAGTTTTGAGAATATGTTTGAGATGGTGAATATGAGCCAGATGCTGAACGTACTGGGAAATGAGCTCTGGGGAGGACAGTGATGATGATATAAAACTATCAAACTGAAGCCTTCCAAGCTCCAAAAGGTAACAAAATATGTTTTATTTTATTCTTCTGTAATTGTCACTCTAATATCAGGAGAGTTTTATATTATCGTGACAGGTAGAGATCCGTGTTAGCTATAGATCCGGGTCGCTAAAGACCCGAATATGTAATAATGAAACATTCATGCATTTAAGGGTGAATAAGCAGTGAAGCTGTTTTGTTAAATATGTACAGTGTATGTGTGTATATATATTAGCCTCCTTGTTAGCACACCCGCCTCTCACGCTGGAGACCCCAGTTCGAATTCTGCTCGGAGCGGGTTGAGTAGGACCGGTTACATTTGGTGCCATGACCCGGATGGGAGAGAGGTTTAGGGGAGTGAGTGTAACGAACATATGCCAGTAAAAGCTGTGTGTCTAAACCTCACTCCCCTGGCCTCAAGAGGCACGCTAGCGGCTACGAACTTTAACGTCCTTGTTAGTGTGCCCGCCTCCCATGCCGGAGACCCCGGTTCGAATCCTGCTCGGAGCAGGTTGAGTAGGACTGATTACATATACACCTGTATATAAAATACAAAAATATTAAAATACATTTTAATCTTAGAAGAGGTATATTCAAGTCATTGTACAATATGTTTGAATTGCATTTTAATGGATCCAGACACAAAAAAAAGGAGTGTCATGAACTTGACCCATAAATTGTATCTAAAAGCCCAACTGGTAAATGACAATGACCAAAAGTAACATACAGTATTGATTAGTAGGGCTGAAGTTGTCCAAGGTCCACCGAATAAGAATCAGGCATATGAACAGAAAGGTCCTGGGTGACCTGTTCTGTAGGAAGGCCAGGTCTGTCGAGCCCTGTCAAGTGTAATTGCTGCAATATCAGTCGCAGAGAGTTTCCAGCTCACTTGTCAATGTGTTGTGTATCTGTGGAGGAAATGGGTTCAGCAAAGAGCTTATGTAGGGACTGATGGTGCTATCAAGAGAGGTCACTGTCAAGCCTCCCACCGCCCGGCAGCTGACAGCTTTAGTTTAGCGAGTGCAGATGACAGGCTGGCTTTTCTTGCTGCTGGACTCGCGTGGGCTACAAGAGTCCGTCATCTGTGGGAGAACCGGACCTTTTCAATTAGCTGGATTATCATTGATCCAGAGGCTGTGACAGTCATAGAGCAGCAATAGAGGTTACAGGTCTATCATTTTCAACATGCAACAATGTGACTGACAGTACTAAACCTGTACACTTCCTTTGATGAATTACGTAAGTGTCATATGGATGAGGATGAATGGCATGTCCAGACTTTTTTGACTGAGGAGGCTCATGTTTACACCACAATTGCACTTCAGTACCATCGTTTACACAATTACCATAAAATCCTTCTCCAATCATCTATCAACTTTAACAAATCATTTACCAACTTTCACCATGCTGCATGGACATCTTAACATGTGTTTTCTGTTTGTCCACCTAAGTTCTTCTCATATTTGTACAAATGGCGGTTAATTTAGCCAAATAATTAGATCAGAAATATGCATTTATTAAAAGATTTTAGATTTTATTTATAAATAAATTATTGAAATGGAATTTCCTTCACCAATCAGACACTAATTATCACTTCACGTCTGCATCCAGTTATGATTTAAATCAAAAAGGTTATATCTTATCTGTTATCCCACCTCTGACTGGACCCATTTTGGTCCCAATTTATGTTAGGTGTCTTTAACTATGTACTTTTATTTATATATATATATATACACAACAGTTCTTTCTGGTTCTCGAATCTGATTGGGTGAGAACCTTTTCCAGGCATGCGATATTCTCCCAGTATCAGCACTGGGACCGTTTCACCATTTGTATCACTCCACTTGTGACGACTGTCATGGCGGCCGAGCAAATCCACCATATTTTAAAAAAATACTACTGTTGTTGTGTCTCGAAGTGTAGTTTTAAGATTTTTTTTATGCGAGAATGTAGTGATTTAGACCTCAAATATGTGACTCATATATAAACATAGTGCCTATTTTATGATTTCTTTTTCACGCTTTCGCAGATGTGAGCTCCAGGCCGTCAGCAGCCGCTCAGCGCTCATGTACCCGCTGAGAATCGCTTCATCTCGGCCAGTCCTTCGGGAATTTGCCGCTGACTCTTAAACATGAGAAATAATTAATTTAGGGTATATCAAAAGGGCAATCTTTGGTCTTATTAATCTATTACTTGTTCCAGAGAAAAATCGATTTGGTTAAAGGCAAAGTTAAGAATCATAACTTTATATTGAGGCTATATTTAACTTGAATCCTGTACTAGAGTGCTGCTTTTATTTGACTGAATTATTTGCTTGTGTTTATTTCCTATTGTCTTTTATAATGGCTATTGTTGCTAATTTAAATATTGTTGTTCAATTAATATTATTTTATATAAATAATATGTTGTATTTGGTATTGAGAAACAGTCCATTAGTGATTGTGAAATTGACTGCAGTAAAAGTTACATTATTATGCAATTAGATGGCGGCAAAGACGAATGAATCTCTGGTCAGAACAAGGAAGTTGTTTTAGTGCTGTCATGGGAATCTAAAACTATCGATTTCCTCAGCGCTCATTCAGTCATGGACATTGACCTGAAGAATGAATGCTATATCAGATGCAGGTAATATACTCGTTTAGTCAATCTCTCTCTCTCACCATACCATAATACCATAATACATAATACAATAAGCTTCAATGAAGCGATCCTTCGTTACTAGTTCAAAAGTGACGTTTTAGAAATAGTAACGGAAGCTTGGTCACAACTGTTAAACTGTCAACTTGAGATTTAAATCCAAGGCGGAAGGAAGTAGTTCTGCACAAAAGAGGGTTTGAACAACTCTGTTGTTGTTTCTTATTTATTTACACACTTGTGCCATCAAACTGTTGTTAGGGCTGTCACGATTCCTCGATTAAATTCGAGCACTTGATTTTAAAAATTGTAAAATTGAGAATAGATTGCAATTTGCCCGTGTCGATTAACCGGAAAATTACCTGAAGTGACACGCTTTGTGTTTCACTTTTATCATTCACATGCGTGGAGCACATCTCAGCAGTTTGGATAACAAACTCCATCTTTGCATATGCTAGTTTGGGTTGCTTATAACGTTCATCTTGGAATGCACCGTGTGCCTTTTCACCAGATTTGTAACGTAAATCATTTATAAACCTATGCCAACACAGGATAATACATCAAACTGTTGTTCATTGTGATTTCAAACTAAAAGTTTTTAAAACCCTCGCTCTGTGTTTGCATGTTTTGATGTCCACATGTTCAAGAACTTACAGTGGACTGAACTTATTGTGTCTGCAAACAACATACTTCCAGTTCATCTTCCAGTTTCTCTTTTTATTGATGTTTTACAACATCTAGTCTTTGCACTCTGATAGGGTCATGAGCTTTTTCTTGCTGGATTAATCATTGAGATGTTCTCTGGAGAAAGAGCTGGTAAGTTTCAAAATTAATCTTTGTAGTTAAAATGCCAGCCTGTCAAGGCAGACCCTGTACTCCTGACAGGCAGATTTGTCACTGTACTGGGTGGCCCAGCCAGTGACACAGTGATGGATTGTGGGATAGAAGGCCAGGATGTCGGGGTGCATGAATAGGGTGCAGGCGTCCTTCTCACTATATCTTGTCTTTATTATTATGCCTTCATGTGTTATTGTCCTCTCATCTTTGATCCGCGTGTGAGAGGAGTGACATTTCCTTGCCTGCATGTGTTCTCAAACTTTTGAGAGCTCTCGCAAAGCCTTTGTTTTGCGATGTTGGGGCACGGAAGGCACACAAACATCCTTGTTTTGATGTCCATTAAATGTGAAAATGTCAAAAGTCATGGCGGATGAAAACAAAAGACAAACATCATTCGCACCAGATCGTCGTAAGACCTTTCCTACGGACAAAATCAAAAGCCAAGCCTTAGACCAGCCTGGCAAAGGTGACACTGTCTCGGTTATGAAATGTACTCATCCCTGAGAGTAAACTGACATCTAACGCGGCTGTGTGACACCGCTGAAAGAAGCTTTCTGAATACAGAGAAACTGTTTTTCTTCTTTGGATAATTAGTTCTTGCTTTCCAGCATAGTCGCGTGTCACGCAATCAGTGTTGCATGGCGGTTATGAATGGGGAGCGAGTGCCCTGCTGGGTGAGGGCTTGTCAGCATGATCCAATTCATCTCAATAAAACCAAATACTAATCTAATGTGAAGATTTTCTGAAAGCTACTGTAGTAGACATAACACTTGATTTTACACTGTTCATTTTGTGTTTATTTTGGGTTGCAATAACAAGTTGTTGTAATCCAAACTTGTAAAGCTGATTGTTTCCCTTTCTTTTACAGAGAGACACAATTGTTAAGCAAGATGTGACCCTATATGGATAAAATATTATACTCTCTTAAAAAACATTTTTCACAATCTCAGTAGTATATTTCATATGTTTCATTCTTCAGTTTTTTCCCTTTAAAATCATGAACATTTCCACCTCAAATAATACACTGTTTAACATAATTCTGTGGTTGAAATGATGGTAGTGGAAATGATGCTTTAATGTTACATTTTATGTATTCTATACACAGTTAAATACTATTTTCCACTTTTTGCATCATTTGATAAATTTACAGCCTACCAGGTTCTCTCTCAAGTACACTTTTATTAAATTGCTGGTTGAGATGGAAATGATGGCACAAATGTGGGACAGCCAAAATTTAAAATCGAAATCAATTTTCGAAATCAATTTTCACACAATATATGCTAAAATTGTTTATTTGTTTAGATTATCAATTTTAAAAGTAATGATTTTTATAATGTTTCTTTTTTTATTAACAGTGTTGGGGGTAACACATTACAAGTAATGTGAGTTACGTAATCATATTACTTTTTTCAAGTAACTAGTAAAGTAACAAATTACTTTTAAATTTACATCAAAATATCTGAGTTACTTTTTCAAATTGTAAAGTAATGCAAGTTACGTTGATTTCCTGTTGGTTGACTGACACCTCTCGTCTTCATGTTGAGAGAAATCAGGAATAAGTGCAGTGGTGTTGTGTGCGCTGTGTGAACATGACAGTTATTGTAGTTCTAGACTAAATGTGAGCATTTACTCATTTCATTTGCACAAAAACAGATTCAGTATCGCTCAAAATGAATAAAAACTGTGAAATACAAACTCAGAATATTATGCAAACCTGCAATAATTAAATATGTTAAATAATACGTACTTTTTGTATTTAATCTCACTTTATCAACCAATATCTTTGCTGCTGACCTTTGATGATCCAATTCAAGCATAACCATACTGATAAGCAAAATGACTTTAGATAAATACATTTATGTTTCATTTATTTATTTATTTTTTTGCTGAAGTAAGAGTGCTGGGCCATTTCTCAATATGCGTTCTTATCTGTACTTGTGTTCTTGTGCAGTGGTTCTCAAACCTGTCCTGGGGACCCCTCACCACTGCACATTTTGTATGTCTCCCTCATTAGACACACCCAATTTAAGTCTTGCAGTCTCTACTAATGAGCTGATAAGTTGAATCAGGTGTGTTAGATGAGGGAGACATGCAAAACATGCACTGTTCCAATTCAAAGTTCACATCTAGCCAAGTACAGTTGAAATCCCTGGATGTGTTCTTGATCCATCCATTTTATCGAGGATGCATCGAGAGGTGACTTGTGCGGACTTGAGCCAGGTATCCCAGAATGCATCTTGCACTAACCAGTAAATAGCGTAACCTGCGTAATTGAAACAATAATACTGTTATTATGTCACGAAATGTAGTTTTCAGAGTTTTTCAAGCGAGAATGTAGTTGTTTAAAGCTCAAATCTGTGATTTATTTATAAAGATAGTGACTATTTGAAAATTTGATCTGACGTTTTTGGAGTTCCAGTCGATCACCGGGCGCTTAACGCTCAGCGCTCATTAAACAGAGAGAAGCCTTTCCTCAGCTAGTTTGCCGCTGGCTCTGATGTCTCTGTAGTGGTTAAACATGAGATATAATTCGTCTTCGGGCGATCTTTGGTCTCATGAATCTATCATTTGTTCCCTGGCAAATCGTTTTGGCTGAGGGCAAAGTTTTATAACTTTATATATTCGGAGTGTCTATTTACACCAAGTGCAAATAGCGTGCCTTGTTGCTCTGCCTAACAATGCCTGGTTGGGCCAAACCAGATTAAAAAAAAGACACACACATTCAGTGTCTTCAGTGGCATAGTCAGTAAAGTGTAAGGATCTAGGTTTTGATGCGATCGACCCGGGTTCGAATCCGCCTTTTACGGAGCTCACTCTTCTCCCTTTTCCCATCACATATCACATCGGAAAGGCATTTATTTTCAATAAAAATTAAGAAAAATGTTCTTAAAATGGAAATAAAGTGCCTAACGAAATGTTTAATAATAATAAAAGCATTTATTGGGTAGGGTTAGGGTTAGGGGTAGGTGTAGGGAGGGCTTTTATTGTCCCATTAAGGCAGCATCCATTTAAAAATTTTAATAAATATAATCATTTACACTATGTTATTATTGAATCCTGTACAACAATACTGAGGTGCAAATAGTATGTATCTGTCAAAATGAAGTATACATTGCATGTAATTACTATTTACACATATTGCAAAGAACTGCTACTTTTACATGGTGTGAATAGAATATATCACTATTTTCACTTAGTATGCTATTTCACTTAGTAAATAGCATCTACAGCTATTTGCACTTATTGTAAATATCATCTAGTTGCTATTTACACTTGGTGCGCCCTCTACTGTACAGGTGTATATTTGCATTTCCTTTAGCCTGAGGCTTATTTATTTAACTTTTGGTGTGAAAGGGCCTTTACTTTTGCCAAAAATGCAGCGCATTACTACATACAGCGCATTACTTTGCCTAAAAAGTAACTAAGTAATGCAATAGGTTACTTTTTTAGGGAATAACGCAATATTGTACTGCATTACTTTTAAAAGTAACTTTCCCCCACACTGTTAATTAAAATAACTATGTAAGGGTCTGGTTTCACAAACAGGGCTTAGATTAAGCCAGTAATAGTCCTTAGTTAAATTGGGACATTTAAGTAGCTTTTTTAAACGTGCCTTAGAAAAAAACATTACGGTGTGCATCTTGAGACAAAACAATGGCAGTGACATATTTTAAGATATGTCGGCGCAAGTTACTTTCAGTTAAAACAACTCAAACATGCATTTTAATCTGGGACTATGCTTAAACCTTGTCTGTGAAACCGGGAGAAGATTATTTAAGGTCAATTTCAAGTAATTTAAGGTAAATGTGGTTTAAAAACCCATGGAGCATAACATTTATCGAAGTTGAAGAAACACCCCATTGGTACATAGAATTAGGAGAAGTTACTGGTTGTCCATAATTTAAACTTTTTTTGACATACACAAGGCTTTTTTGTTCTTGTTTGATACAACTGTGCATACTACATTCTTGTAATAAATATTACTGAATCCTTTTAGCTCACGCATATCACGCTGCAGCTGTCTAATACTGTAAAATATGTATTGTTGCCACAAAAGATTTAAAGGAAAGATTCCACTTGTGAGGTTTTTTATTTTATGCTTTAGACCATCTTCCACATGAACATCGAGACCGTCAATGGTGCTTCTGTGTTTGGCAGAGATCAGACCCTACAGACAATACGCCCACATTAGATGAGGGCACTCTCTACGAATCATAACGATCACATATCAATGGCTCTTTGTGCTGCTCTCCTTTGATGTGATTAGTCGCAAGGGCAAGGGCAACACGAAGATAGCTTCCGGTAATATATTCCTCTCTCAGGAGCGTATATACGGTGCCACCGTGAAGTGAAGCTGGAGAAGTAAAAATAGAAGCTGTCACGGCCGCTGACCTAATGGATCGGAAAACAAATAAACAAGCGTGAAGTGAGGGGGAAAATAAAAATGAATGAATGCATTGCAAGACCGCGTTAATGAACCCCACCGGTGGCATGGAGAGGGGCTATCATGCGGCTTTTATAAGATTGTTTTACAGCAATGCTGAAACTTCAGGGGGGTCATAACCAGAGATATGTTCCCTTTGTGCAGTGCTGGGTTTGTAGTATGAGCTGTATGCTTATAGTGATGTAATTTAACATGAATAAGAATGAGGTTAAAGGGTTAGTTCACCCAAAAATGAAAATCCTGTCATTAATTACCCACCCTCATGTCGTTCCAAACCCGTGAGACCTTCATTCATCTTCGGAACACAAATTAAGATCTTTTTGATGAAATCTGAGAGCTTTCTGACCCCTCCATAGACAGCAACACAATGACCACTTTCAAGGTCCAGAAAGGTAGTAAAGACATTGTTAAAATAGTCCATGTGACTACAGTGGTTCAGCCTTAATGTTACGAAGCGACAAGAATACTTTTTGTGCGCAAAAAAACAAACAAACAAAAATAACGACTTTATTCAACCATTTCTTCTCTTCTGTGTCAGTCTCTTACGCTGTTCACGTAGTAAACACAGTGGAGCGCTTCCGGGTTCTACGTCAGAACGCTGGCTCTGTATTGGCCAGCTCCTGTGTCAGCATCACACGCATGCGTCGTGGTGCTCAGGTGAACAGCATCGTCCAATAATGAGCCAGAGTTCTGACGTAGAACCCGGAAGCGCTATCCGTAAGTGCTGCTTTGTGTTTACAACGTGCACAGCATAGGAGAGACTTTTTTGTGCATAAGTATTCTCGTCACTTCATAACATTGAGGTTGAACCACTGTAGTCACATGGACTATTTTAACAATGTCTTTACTACCTTTCTGGGCCTTGAAAGTGGTAATAACGTTGCAGTCTATGTGGGGTCAGAAAGCTCTCGGATTTCATCAAAAATATCTTCATTTGTGTTCCAAAGATGAACGAAGGTCTCACGGGTTTGGAACGACATGACAATTGACAATTAATGACAGAATTTTTGGGTGAACTAACCCTTTAACATGCAGTAGATCTTTTTTAAGTTTTAAGATTTTAAAATTAAATACTTTTCAAATATAGTACTCTATATTTAATATATATATATACATTATATACACTCACCTAAAGGATTATTAGGAACACCTGTTCAATTTCTCATTAATGCAATTATCTAATCAACCAATCACATGGCAGTTGCTTCAATGCATTTAGGGGTGTGGTCCTGGTCAAGACAATCTCCTGAACTCCAAACTGAATGTCAGAATGGGAAAGAAAGGTGATTTAAGCAATTTTGAGCGTGGCATGGTTGTTGGTGCCAGACGGGCCGGTCTGAGTATTTCACAATCTGCTCAGTTACTGGGATTTTCACGCACAACCATTTCTAGAGTTTACAAAGAATGGTGTGAAAAGGGAAAAACATCCAGTATGCGGCAGTCCTGTGGGCGAAAATGCCTTGTTGATGCTAGAGGTCAGAGGAGAATGGGCCGACTGATTCAAGCTGATAGAAGAGCAACTTTGACTGAAATAACCACTCGTTACAACCGAGGTATGCAGCAAAGCATTTGTGAAGCCACAACACGCACAACCTTGAGGCGGATGGGCTACAACAGCAGAAGACCCCACCGGGTACCACTCATCTCCACTACAAATAGGAAAAAGAGGCTACAATTTGCACGAGCTCACCAAAATTGGACAGTTGAAGACTGGAAAAATGTTGCCTGGTCTGATGAGTCTCGATTTCTGTTGAGACATTCAGATGGTAGAGTCAGAATTTGGCGTAAACAGAATGAGAACATGGATCCATCATGCCTTGTTACCACTGTGCAGGCTGGTGGTGGTGGTGTAATGGTGTGGGGGATGTTTTCTTGGCACACTTTAGGCCCCTTAGTGCCGATTGGGCATCGTTTAAATGCCACGGCCTACCTGAGCATTGTTTCTGACCATGTCCATCCCTTTATGACCACCATGTACCCATCCTCTGATGGCTACTTCCAGCAGGATAATGCACCATGTCACAAAGCTCGAATCATTTCAAATTGGTTTCTTGAACATGACAATGAGTTCACTGTACTAAAATGGCCCCCACAGTCACCAGATCTCAACCCAATAGAGCATCTTTGTGCATCCCACAAATCTCCATCAACTGCAAGATGCTATCCTATCAATATGGGCCAACATTTCTAAAGAATGCTTTCAGCACCTTGTTGAATCAATGCCACGTAGAATTAAGGCAGTTCTGAAGGCGAAAGGGGGTCAAACACAGTATTAGTATGGTGTTCCTAATAATCCTTTAGGTGAGTGTATATGTATATATACGTATTTTAAAAACATCCCTTAATTCGCTCTTTTTTAAGTCTGGCTGTGCTACATGTTTTAAAAGATATGATGTGATATTCACATGTCTGTAGCTTAAAAGCTTTTTTATTCCCAATGGTCCTTTCACTACAGTCAGAGCTTTCATATTATAGAACGGACAGAAATATAACCTTAATTTCTCTACATAAAATGTAACGTTGTGCCTGAGAGTCTTCAAGTGGCATTCTTTCTTTAGGTTTTAAAGGGAAGGTTAAAACCGTTTTTCATGCACCATTGCTCTCTTAAAAACCTGTCTTCTAGTGCTGTCGGGGACCTGTCACTACTCCCACCGGGTGGTCCGAGAATGGAAGACACAAACGACAACAGATGCCAAGCAGTGATATCTCTGTTGAGTGACAGCCACATCCTAATGAATGTGAGTGGACATAGCTTCTCTGTATTGTCTACTCTTCTAAAGGCGGCCATGTTCATCTTAGTAGATCTTATGGTCACGTCTCCTTGCACTACTTTAGAGAAACGTGAACAGTAGGAAGGTTGGGCGTCACTTTAACGTACTACCCAGTACTTCCTCTCTCCATCTGATGTTTTAACTCTAAACTGCTGCCAACATCTGCTGCATTGTTCCAGCTGTCAATCACAGCGAAACTGAGCTGCTTTTCTATCCCTGTCCTACAGAGTTCAGTTCTATCTCAGTGCTTCTCCGAACTAGGACTTCACTGCTGGGTGCAGTCATGATTAATGGCACAGTCATGGTGTAATCAGCCAAGAACCATGTTTGACCTTCCTCTATCATGTTACAGAAGTCCTAACAAAAGCTCTAACATGGGAAAATCCAATTCTAATGTTATAATTTGAGGGCATAGTGACCTTTCTGTCTTGTTTCAGCACTTACACTGCACTAATATGACATCGAGACATGAAGAAATTATTGTGCATGTGTGTTCATCAGAGAGTAAGTATGAAGAATATCTCAACAGGAGACACTTTGTAACAATCAACCGTCCATTTATCACATCATTTAAAAATTCTGGAAACCCATTAGTTTTCCAATTTGCCTCAAAATAACTGCAATGAATCACCTTGGAGCCATTGTTCAACACCTGGAGCATCAAAACCATTCCAGGAATAGTTCACCCAAAAAATGAAAAATCGGTCATTATTTATTCACCCTCATGTCATTCCAAACCAGTCTGACCTTCGTTGCAGGGTTATTATAGTTAACTAAAACTAAAAGTATGGAAGCTTGTTTCCGCCACAGAATAAAACAAGAAAAATGCGATTTTTTTTCTCAGAATTGCGAGATATAAACTCGCAATTGCGAGTTATAAAGTCAGAATTGCGAGATATAAACTCACAATTGTGTGATAGTCTCAATTATCAATTCTGACTTTTTTCTCACAATTGCGAGTTTATATCTTACAATTCTGACTTTATGACACAATTCTGACATCTTTTCTGAGAATTGTGAGATTTGCGAATGCGAGAAAAAAGTCAGAATTGCGAGATATAAACTCACAGTTGCGTGTTATAAAGTCAGAATTTCGAGATATAAACTTGCAATTGTGAGATTAAAAGTTGCAATTATCTTTTAAAGCTCGTAATTATGACTTTTTCTCGCAATTGCGAGTTTATATCTTGCAATTCTGACTTTATGATTCGCAATTCTTTTGACTTCTTTTCTCAGAATTGTGAGATATGAACTCGCAATTGCGAGTTATAAAGTCCAATTCTGAGGGGAAAAAAAGACTGACTTTTTCTCAGAATTGCAAGAATCTCACAATTCTGACTTTATAACTCGCAATTGCGACTTTATATCACGCAATTGCGAGAGAAAAAAAGTCAGAACTGTGAGATAAATAGTTGCAATTACCATTTGTATTTTTTATTCTGTGGCAGAAACAAGCATCCATATAAAAAGAAAAAGAAAGGAAGAAAAAAAAATTTTTTTTGTTTTACTTAAAATAAAATATTAAAAACTTCATTTCAGCTAGTTGTCAAGGCAACATTTCTCGTTTTAATTTAGTTTAACTTGAAGTACTAAATTAACTAAAACTAAAACCAAAATAAAAACAGGAACTTGATTTCTACCGCGGATTTGTGCTATGCCTCTGCTTACAGCTGAAGACTTATTAGGTACAAGTCATATGAATCATTTTTATGTTATGTTTATGGTTCTTTTACATCATTTTTAAAGCTTCGGACTCCATTAATTGTAATTGTAAATGAGCAGCAAGTGCAATCTGCAGAGTTTCTCCTTTTGTGTTCCAGTCATAGGGGTTTGGAACAACAGGGTGAGTAAATAATGACAGAATATTTATTTTTGGAGGGGAGGGGGAACTATCCCTTCAATTTAGCAAATAACAAATGAGAAACATCATTACTATTAGTTATTCTCAACTAGTCCCAGCTGTCAAACTTACAATGTTCATCACTGGGGAAAAAAGTGTGATGTGATCCCTCTGACACAAACTCAAAAGTGTAACAAAATATTAATGCACTTTGCACCATAAAGGGGAACAGAACATAACAGCTACAGCACCTATATAAACAATTAATGAGACAAGCACCATGGCAATTCAAACAGTTGAGCAGAAGTTGCCTCAAAGTGTCAAGAATATAAACCACCTGCTGTTCTTCAGATTCTTCACCCATCTACACAAAATAAATGAGGAAAAAACACAGTTTTGGATCATTACAAGGGAACTGAAGTGCATGATTATTTTGACTCAAACATCAGATAGTTCAGGAGTGTATTTCCCATCTTCAGTTTCTAAAGCGTCACTGTCTTGCATGAATCTGATGAAGACAAATTATATCGAACTTAATACCGCATTCTTTCCTCCAGCAATCCCAACTTTTGCTACAAAAAAGTTTCAGCATGACACGTACCAAAATTGATGGATGGGACTTTCTCATGCAAAGTATCCACATAATAATGTTAGAGCTTCATCCTTGCCAGGATTCCATTTAAAAGTTATTTTTCTGAATTTTCTATAATATTTTAGAAAGTAAGGTTGGACTTTTATGGGCAATATTTAAAATAATATTTAATACATTCACTCAATATTAGTCAATTCTAACATCAAAAATGAAATTGAATTTATATGATTATTCACCACTTTCCCTCTGAGCACCACGTGTTGATGTGCACTAACACTAACCATTTACATGTTACTGTCTAACCTTTCTGCATATTAAATGAGCAACAATGCATAATACTCACACTCTAAAAAAGAATGTGTTGGCTCAACAACAAAAAAATAACGCAACAGTTTACATCAATTTTTTTGAGTTATGACAACTTTGTACGTTCAACCAACAAGCTACATTGAGTTAGAGGAACTTAATAATTTGTAGCATAAACACAAATTTTTAAGTTTTATTACTCAAAAAAATTGAAAAAAAAAAAAAAAAAAGTTGTGTCCAGAGTTGTAGCCCTGGAACCAACTAATATGATCTACAGTATTTCAGTTAAAATCAACAGCTATCATAGCACATGCTAACATAACATATTTAACATGTATATTTAATGAACAAGTAAGATATTACTTATCACTCGCATTAGCGCAGTCATTGCTTATAGAGTCAATGTAGTTTACCTTCATGTATCTACTCTTCAGCACAATGTAACCACAAAAACTTCAACATTACAGAAACTCTTTTAAATGTCAAACATAGCAGCATTAAACACTTTCCCTTCACTAAAAACAAATAAATTAACACTTAATTTCAACATTTATTCTCCTTATTCAGTCCTATGCAAAGCATGCTGGGAACTAGAAATCCACTGCCTAATTTCCAAAGTTATCAAGACAATTTTTATTAAGTTACTACAAAAAAAAGTTTTTGAATTTAAATTACAGACGATATTAAGTTGATGTGATGATCAACATAATTGTGTCAACAGAACTCTATTAAAAATATATATTTTTTTAAACAACTTAAAATGTTTAATTAAAACATTAAATTAGAATTTTTAACGTGCAACCGTGCATGTATTTAAATTGTGGTAACAGGTCCCCTGAATTACTTTTTAGTAGATAATGAATAATAATCATTTTAAATAATATATTATTTTATTATAATAATAAATATAATTAAGTAATAATAATAATAATAATGAAACGTTTTTAAATTTAGAGTATGATCAGGGAAAATTCAAGGAAAATTCAATTTTGTACAATATGACCCCCTTAATAGGTGTGCAGTGAACTAAGATTATTGAGTTAATTTCTTGTTAACCTTATTGGTCTGTACACCATTATTTTATATGGGTCAGTAAACTCTGTGTTAAGTGTACAATTTCGTTGGCTCTTTGGATCTGATATATATATATATATATATATATATATATATATATATATATATATATACACCGATCAGGCATAACATTATGACCTTCCTAATATTGTGTTGGTCCCCTTACAGCCCTGACCCATCGAAGCATGTACTCCACTAGACCGCTGAAGGTGTGCTGTGGTATCTGGAACCAAGATGTTAGCAGCAGATCCTTTAAGTCCTGTAAGTTGCGAGGTGGGGCCTCCATGGATCGGACTTGCCCACAGATGCTCGATTGGATTGAGATCTGGGGAATTTGGAGGCCAAGTCAACACCTGAACCATTTTTGCTTTGTGGCAGGGTGCATTATCCTGCTGAAAGAGGCCACAGCCACCAGGAAATACCGTTTCCATGAAAGGGTGTACATGGTCTGCAACAGGTAGCTGGTACGTGTCAAAGTAACATCAACATGGATGGCAGGACCCAAGGTTTCCCAGCAGAACATTGCCCAAAGCATCACACTGCCTCCGCCGGCTTGCCTTCTTCCCATAGTGCATCCTGGTGCCATGTGTTCCCCAGATAAGCGACGAACACGCACCCGGCCATCCACGTGATGTGAAAGAAAACGTGATTCATCAGACCAGGCCACCTTCTTCCATTGCTCTGTGGTCCAGTTCTGATGCTCACGTGCCCACTGTTGGCGCTTTCGGCGGTGAATATATATATATATATATATATATATATATATTAGGGCTGTCGATTTAACGCGTGAATTAGATTAATTAGTCTTACATTTCATACAGTTGATTAATGAAGAATATGATGCAGGGCAACAACTCACTGTGTGATGAAGCCTAAAGAATGCAGTTAGAATGTCCCTAAAATTCAAGATATGAGGCAAAAATGCCCCTGTCTGAGTTTTATCTTCAGGGCGTTTTTACACTGGGCATGTTTGTTGTGGTCCGCGTCAGAGCGCGATTGTTCCCGCCGGTGCTACGTGCGAATACACTGGCAGGCTCACTCTCGCTCGTATCCAAGGTAAATCCTCAACACTATCATCCCTTACCCTTACCATGTGTTTTATTAAACTAAATACATCGTCATCCGATAAAACGCATGCACAGGTTACTTTTCTTGCGCACCCGAGTCCGTGTTGCTTTTACATTCACGTGAATCGCGGCACAGTTCGAGCGCAAGTTGCGCAACCGAACTCAGACCTCCGGGGTCCACCTCCTTCAGGTAGTCTCGAATTCGGTACGGTACCCCTGAGCTCAGCTGAGCTCACATGACAGCTTTCACATTACCAGTTTTTCATGTGAACCGTGCCCTGTTTCAAACTAAACCGCCAGTGTGAAAACGCCCTCACATTTACATCATGATATATAAGCAATAACACACGAGTAACGAGTGCAATATCACACAAGTTCTGTTTTTCTGTCCAGAATAGTACGACCATAAAGAGAACCATTTAGCCTACATTTACCATTTTCATAAAGAGAACCATTTATTTCACTCAATGAGACCTTTACCGCCACCTACTGGCAGTTTCTAGTATAAATTTCTCAGCCAAATTTGATGTGCAATTAATTTGCGATTAATTAGATTAAAAATTGTAATTGCTTGACAGCCCTAATAAATATATATATATATATATATATATATATATATATATTCATTCAGAAATATGCAGGCTGCATGCAATGTTGCAGTGCTTAGTTGTTGAACAGTTTACAACAAAATAATAAACTGGAAACTACAATGTTGACACTAAAAATACACACTTCAGCTGTAAATAAATAATTTTAATTTCAGTTTGAACCATCAAAATATCCCACAAATAGAAAGCACTTGATAAATAGCATCTGGTCCTGTCTATTTTTGTCTGAAATGAGAAAGAACAGGCCAGAAACTTTTTTTTTGTCTCAGTCAGACAGACCTGTTTTAAACTGTCGAGGGAAAAGCAATTCCCAGATTAATCAAGCATAATGCATATGTGCATCAACAAGCTTGGCACCTTCTCAGAGAGCATACAGTTTACGGCTGCTGCAGCTAATCAGCCTCCGACCAGCTTGTAGACAATTTGCGATTCTTGACTTTGAATGTTTTCTCCAGTCCCTGGTTCTCTGAGCTTAGAAATGAGTTTTTAGATTTTAGCAAGCTTAGGAATCTGCATCTATAATGCCCTTATGATCCTAAGTTATAGAAAAAGCCATAGTCTCATTGTAAAATTAATAGATTTGATTAAATTCAGCCAGTCCTCTGAACATAATGGCACTCACTTCATCATCACATAATTAGAAGTATTGAATTAAGTGCCACTTTATTCAAATAATGTATCATTAGACCATTATCAATAATTGCTCTTTTACTTAATTAGCTGCTTTCAACATCAATCAGGCAATGCTAGGTTTAAATATAAAAAGTAGGTCTTCACACCAGGAGCTTGGAGATAAAGGATGTGCAGTAGACGAAATCAAGGCGTGAACTTTCTGTTGCTGCCCCGACTTTGTACCTTGAAAAATGCTGCGTTCTTACTTTTCGGTGCCTAATCCTGTTATAGAGCGTAACCGTGCCTCATTATGACAACATTATCAGCCATTCCACACATATTCAAAACCTTTTGTGCCTTTACGGAACTCAATTTCTGCTCTTTTTTTGTTGCCAGGCACTTTTGGAATGAAATTAGAACAGCATCCACTTCAAAAGCTTCTCGCTTTGCTCTGGGTGATTTGTGAAGCATTGTCTAACTTTGGGAAAAGCCCAAGTGCTGGCATTGACTAAACTCAGCTGCTAAAGCCACACAGGCAGTGCAGAAACTGTGTGACATTGGTTTATGGTTCTGATGCTTTTGCTTCTGTATTCAGATTTTACATTAGTTTATCATACAAAAGTTGCCTTTGAAATGTATTATTATTACTACAAACTACATTTGCCCAAGTGTTCAAATGGGCGAGTGTGCAAGTGTGTGTAGAAATCTTCTGATTACCCGATGAGACACACTTATAGGGCCAGATTTGCTAACAGCTTGCACCAGTGCAAACCCTCTTTAGGCGTTAAAAAATTAATGTCAGGACTTACTAAAGACACGCAGTGATAAATTAGTGCTGAAAAGGCGTGGACAGGATTATTTTTGCAGCCGACCTTATAGCATATGCATTTGTAGGAGTTTCCCTTTCAGGCGCAAAATTTATGGGAGGAGAGTATTTAAATGAATCACGCAAGGTGATTTACAAAGGTTTGCGCTTGTAAATTTACAAAGGTTTCTTAAACCAGACGCTAATGGGTAGATTGCGTTGGTCATTATGGAAATGATCTGGCTGCGTCTGTGTGCTTTAATTTGCGCGTTGTCAGTGGATTACACGCAGAACTGTCCACTCCCATTGGCACTTTTATGCGCTCTCATGCTAATTTGCCCTGTTTAGTAAATCTGGCCCATAGTGTTGTACAAATGCAAGTGTTTACAGAGCTTTATTTTGATTTTCAATACTTTCCATTTTAAAATAAACTTCTAAATGTCTGTTCAGTAATCCCTATGTAAAAGACGACACCATTTAGTAAGTGTAGTGCTTCTAATTAAGTGATAAAAAGCAGTTGCAAATGTTGTACAAAACACTCATACTAATCTTTGCACCAATAAAATATGCAGCACTTTATGTTTTAATTTTATAACCAAATTACATGTAATATCTCTTTAACTTACAGTGGAATGTTTTCCTCAAAATGTCCTCTCAATTTCCTCTCAAGTGGCCAAGGCCACAAGTGTGGGTATTTGGATAGGCCCCAATTCATTCAAAATAAGTGCCGTCTTTATGAGTAAGTCATTGAATCATTCGCTCAGATGATTTGAGCAAAATCACTGATTCATTTCATCTTTAAGATTCATTTAGGAATGAAACAAGTGGTTATCTTTATGAGTGTGACACTGAGTCATTCACTTTTAACAGATTTGTTCATAAACACTGATTCCTTCTTTATGAGTGAATCAGTGAATCATTTGGTTGACCAAATAGTTCAAAACACTGATTACATGTAATGTAGCTGTCAAATAGCTTATGGCTGAGTCACTGAATCATTCAATCAACCAATTCAAGAATACTGCAACATCAAGAATGAAACAAGTGGCTGTAATTCTAAGTGAGACATATGGGGCGCTATCATACACCCGGGTGCAATGCGACGCCAGGGTTGTTTGCTAGATTCAGCTCGACGCAGTTATCATTTTCACGTCCAGCGCCACATCATTTAAATAGCAAATGCACTCGCGCCCATCTGTTCACACATGGGTGCGCTGGTCTGAAAATGAGGTGTGTTCAGGCGCATTGTTGGCACGTTGCTATTTTGAGGCAACTGAAAACCACTGCGCCATTGACCAACAAAAACCTGGTCTAAAGTCAATGGTGCAGAATTTTTTTCGTTATGTAAAGGGCACGTTAGTAATATGCGCCTATAGGCAGGTGCACAACGCGTGTATGCTCATTACACACACAGGGATGCGCAGCAGCACACAAACATGCCAAATATTACACATAAAAGGATTACAATGTAAAAGATTATTATTGTGTACATAAAGATAAAATGCCTACATATGGATAGTCATTGCATGTATCAGAATTACCTATTTGCAGTACTGATGAATGAAATTGGCTAATTATTTGACCACTCGTAGCAATACACACATGTATTTAAACTGACTCGTCAGGTTGAGGGTGTCTATGTTCCACCATGTAAATAGCAATCCGCCATGGTGCGAGCGCAACTGGCTTTTAAAGAGAATGGGAGATGAGACTCTGGTTGGTTTATTGCACGTTACACCCAAAACACACTCATGACTCATTAAGATACTAGGTACAACACTTTTAGACCATTTTTTCCATCGTTAAACTAGCAAAAGTGGATTCAGACACGCCCTAAGTGCACCTGCGCCATGCGCTTCAGACCATGCGCTTAGATCGTTAAAATTGGGCCCTGAATCAAATAAATGTTTAAAACAATGATTCATTGTGGACAAAACAAGTGAATGTCTTTGAGTTAATCCTTGAATCACATTCAAATAATGTTCAAAAATAGGTATGAAATAAGTGGGACTGTCTTTAAGTGAGTCCCTTAATCATTCCATTAACCAATTTGTTCAAATATACATATTTCTTCAGGAACAAAACAAGTGACTGTCTTTATAAGAGAGTCATTGAATCATTCAATTATTTCAAATACACTGATTCATTCAGGAACAAAACACCACTGTGTGTCACTCGCAGGTGTAACACATTCTGGTTTGACTTTGTTTGGAACTACTTTCCTTGACAGAACAAAGTAACTGGCAATATTAATGAAATTTACTTAACACTTATTAAGTATTTATGATCCTTTTTAAAGGTTAAAAAGTATATCTATTTGCTGCCCTTAACGTTTCAAGATTATGTGGTTAGCTGCATCTTATTTTATTCCTGCAATCCTATCAGAACAGACCTGCAACCCATTTTTAGGTCATGACCCACCAGTTGAGAACTAAACAACTTCTGATGAAGTCCGGTAACTGCTCATCTAAATAGACTTCAGAGGCAGCAGTTTTTAAAAGCTGCTAGCTGTTTATCAGCCCACCATTTGGCAAGCTCCATCGACGACAAGAAAATAAGTGCAGCGGCTAGAGGGGTATCGATCCAAATCAAATAAATTGCCATCGGCTCAGTTCTGTGTTGATGACTCAATGATGCTAGATTGTCACCGAGGAACATTTGGGTTCTAACTAGTGCCGCGAACACACCTCCACTGCTGGATCTATTAAACCAATTTGACATTCTTTATGGTGGAACCCATTTCCTTTTGCTTTTATGGCCGCTTTTATTTCGGCTGAGAGAGGGGCTTAGCATACTTATAAATGACGGAAAGTACGAATGTGAAGATAATGGCTCCTGCTTGACTGTCAGAGAGTAAACAAGCAAGAAGACTTATGCGTTCAGGGTGACTGCAAATCACAGAGTAGAGGCAGAGCCTCTAAATGAAGTAGAAAGACCCCAGAGTGCAGAGTCAGGAGGGAGGCAGAGTGACAGGTGTGCTTTAAGCCTGGCATACATTCAAAGACGAGCACAGCCTGTCTAGAGCTCATGGGAGCATCGCAGAGACAGAAATAGCATCTATCATTTCTAGTACATCGGTTGTAAATATTTCTTCCAAACTTCCAAATCTTTATGGTGGCGAAATCATACATTTTTGGGTTTATGGGGTTGTGTTTAAGTTGATGCAGAATTCAGTTTGTGTAGAGCAGAGGTTTCAAACACATTCCCCGACACCCAGCTTAACTCATAAACATGTTTAGAAACCATTCTTTTTTTTTTCTTTTACAGTATGTGGATCATTTGGTGGATCTTTATGAAAAAACAACTGTCCCTGGGCAACCCAGTTCATTTTACAGTTTACATCAATATTGAACAGATACAAGGACAAATATTTATTACCCCTAATAATTTAATTATACAGTTATTTCCAAACATCCATTGAATAAATATTAGATATGACCCATTATAATACTGGATCAATGCTCTTGGAGATTGACGGAGAAGCAGGCTTGTCATTTAAATTAATTTCTATTATTTTCTATTCTAGCAATAAGCCTTGAGAGGCTGTGCATTACAGTAATTCTACCATTTTAAAAAATTTTAATAAATAATGTAAAGTATCAATAAATAAAATATGAACAGCAACAAAATAATAATATAATATATTATATTATATTATTATTAATATTAAATATATATTGTTATTACATTTTAAATTATATATATATATATAATTTATTATTTATTTATTTATTATTATTGTATTATATTATATTATATGTATTATATTATATTATATTTAGTGCCGTCAAATCGATTAATCGTGATTAATCACATCCAAAATAAAAGTTAATGTTTACATAATATATGTGTGTGTACTGTGTATAAATATTATGTATATATAAATACATGTATATATTTAAGAAAAATGTCTATATTTATATATAAAATATTTTATATATAATATCAATTATATAAATATATACATGCAAATATTTCTTGAATATATACATGAATGATTGTGTATTTATATATATATACATATTTATATATATATATATATTGTATATATATATATAATTATACACAGTACAAACACATATATTATGTAAACAAACTTTTATTTTGGATGCGATTAATCGCGATTAATCGATTTGACAGCACTAAATATTATATTATTCCAAGTGTACTGATATTTACTATTGCAGCCTTATCATATTTATTGTAATGTAAAGTTAATGTCACTTTGATGTTGTATAAAGAACAAGTACACAAGGATATATATGTGTTGTTGTTTTTTTATGGGGGTCAGATAAACCTCATTCAATGGGACTGATCTACAGCAATTTGCAGTGTCTACAATACCTGCAGTCTCTCCTTCTGGATAACAAATAATAGATCCACTTGTGTTTTAGCTCAACAAGTGTTCATGTTGATTGTTTTCCTGGCACAGCTGGTCGTCTCCTTCTCTCATTCTGTCTGTGAGCGCCTAATGAAATGCAAAAGCAAACCTCCAGAGTATGTGCCCGACATTCAGCGCAGCATTCAGAGTGGAAGGAGAGCCTGAGACACGTAGCCTCTTCACTCCGCTCTCATTCTGCATGGCCACACAAGCACTCCGGCCATCATTCCGTCTGCCCCGCATGCCAATGGAGTCACTCTGCCTCGTCGTGCCGATCACAAAACTTTCCCCTTCTCACATCCCTGTCTGAAGCACTTAGATAGATAGAATGATTCATTCTCTCTTCTTTTCAGAATTTCAGGAATCCCTGATCTGTTTCAGATAGGTGTAAGTAGTGTGTATTTATTTTAGTGCTCATATCTTAACAGGTTACAGCATCAAGCAGGGTGCAGGATTCCTCAGAATTCCAGTCATTAAAACCGGGGGAATATGAGAGAATTTTAAAATTTAGATTTTCAGAATGCGTTGTTTTTGTAGTTTACACAGAGACAATTTTTTTCAGGGGTTGGGCTTGGCCCCTTAGTTCCAGTGAAAGGAACTCTTAATGCTTCAGCATACCAAGGCATTTTGGACAATTTCATGCTCCCAACTTTGTGGGAACAATTTGGTGATGGCCCCTTCCTGTTCCAACATGACTGTGCACCAGTGCACAAAGCAAGGTCCATAAAGACATGGATGAGAGAGTTTGGTGTGGAGGAACTTGACTGGCCTGCACAGAGTCCTGACCTCAACCCAATAGAACACCTTTGGGATGAATTAGAGCAGAGACTTCGAGCCAGGCCTTCTTGTCCAACATCAGTTCCTGACCTCACAAATGCGCTTCTAGAAGAATGGTCAAAAATTCCCATAAACACACTCCTAAACCTTGTGGAAAGCCTTCCCAGAAGAGTTGAAGCTGTTATAGCTGCAAAGGGTGGGCCAACTCCATATTAAACCCTACTGATTAAGAATGGGATGTTATTGAAGTTCATGTGCATGTAAAGGCAGGCGTCCCAAAACTTTTGGCAATATAGTGTATATATTGATATTAGAGACAGCCTATACTGCCTTAACGAAAGCCAAATTTTGAGAAAAAAGATTTTTTTTAAGATCTTTATTAATTCATGCGCATCCATACTCTCATTTTCTTCATAGTAAAATGTCAGGAAATATGTTATAGACAGTATATTTAAAATGGAAAATGAGCACGCAAAAAAATCCTGTGCGGACGTGAGCAGTTTCTCGTGCGCATGTGAAAGTCAGTATTTTTTTTTTTTTTTTTTTTTTTTGCAAAAGTCCCTTTAGGGGCACTGTAATAAACTCACAAACTCTTTTTTTTTATTCAGTTGCGGAAATGAGCTTCCATAGGATTAGAATGGCATGAGGGTAAATACATGATTACAGAGTTTTCATTTTTGGGTGAACTATCCCTTTAGGAACAGATAAATGGTCTATTGAAATTAAAAATAGAGCCGCTCTTATTATTTAAGTTTGAAAGACTGTTGTTTGGATTACAAAACATGAATTTGAACAGGGACATGATGTTAGTTTGAATGCTTTGGGAACAAAAGTCAAGAATGAGGTGTGAGTCACGAAGTAAGCTGCTATAATGGTTTTAATTTTGATTCTGTTATTTGTCTTCTTAATAATGCTGTGCTCACTCTCTAGAGATAATGAAAGCCAACAATGTTTACAAACCAAATATGCGTCATTTCAGCTCATGACAATTAATTTTTAACCCAGAGAATGTCAGAGTACACTTGATTCATGAAGCACTGTTAGGATAGGAATCTTCAAGAAATAAAGAGAAAACAGGCATGAAGATGCTGAAGTCTTCCTAAAACTGAGATGTTCATTCACACAGAGAAAAAAAAAATATGGCTGTTAACCTACAGTGAGTAAGGATGGGACACGCACACTTCTAGCTCTGGGAGGAAACATCATTTCAAGCTTGAGTGGCTGCTGCACTTGTATCCTGCCAAATCGAAACAACGGCTGTATTCCAAATTTACTGACCTTTCTGATTAATTCCCCTAACCACTGGCCTGTGCACGCTGTCCTCTGGTCACTGTTTCTCGTAATATGAGCCAATCTACGCGGTTGCTGGACTGACCTGACATCAGATATCAAGTAGTGACCAACAGTGAACCAAAATTGAAATTATCATACAAAAATAACGAAAAATATTCTTAAAACATACTTTTTATTAATATTTATTTTACACTGCATAGTTCAGTGCATGGCATTTGAGGACGAGAGAGTTTTAGTCTGTGCTGGCATCTGCTTAATTAGGCTGCTTCTGCCAAGTGACAGATGACTTCGTGCCAAAATACAGCAAAGTTTGATTGGACCTTTGACATCAACTACAAAAGATACGGGAAGCAGTTTGTCATCCCTTTAAAAGCATCCTATGAACAATCCAACCATCCATCCATAAGAAAATACTGTACATAAGTAAAATGAAAGATTTGTCAGTGCATTTTAAAATGTTTTTTTAAAAGAAGTCTCTTATGCACACCCAGGCTGAATTTATTTTTCAAAAATATATTAAACACTGTTTAAAAAAAATAATATACTTTAAAATGTAACTTATTTCTGTGATGGTAAATCAGCATTTTCAGCATCATTACTCCCATCTTCAGTGTCACATGATCCTTCAGAAATCATTCTGATTTGATCCTCAATTAACATTTCTGATTATTATCAATATTAGAAACAGTTGTGCTGCTTAATATTTTGGAGTAAACCATTTTTTTTTTTTTTTTCAGGATTATTTGATGAATAGAAAGTTTAAAGGAACAGCATTTATTTGAAATAGTTTTTTTTATAAGTCACTTTTGATCAATTTAATGCACCCCTGCTGAATAAAAGTAAAAAAGTCAAAAAATCATACTGATCCCATTTTTGAACAGTAGTGTGTATATGTGTATGTATTTCTACAATTTAAGAATAGTAAGAAAATATACAGTATATAAAATATATGGTTTGTCAAAGGATATTATCCAAAGTTCCTTTAAGTCAAGTCATTTCACTCGGCGGCCATCTTTGAAACGCCACTCGGGCATGCAAGTGCCCTTTGATTATACAAAGTACAAGTGCCCAATCTATCTCTTTGAATGGGGAAACATCAAATTCTACAAAATCGCCAAGCTTACGATTAAATTTCATATTTGAAATTACCTACGAAATCTGACAACAACTGTCTTATAAATTTTGTTTCTAAATGCTCGAATCATGACAAAAAACATTTTTCAGCCTGGACAAAGCTAATGCGCATGCTCAATCCTAAACGGCGTCTCAGAACACTGCCTGTTTCTATAGCAACCGGAGCTTCTAACGGCAGCTGCAGTGACGCGATGACTTTACTAATCAACGATTGGCTCTTTCATATAGAAGGCAGGGCTTATTCACCATATTGGGCGTTGCACTTTCTCTCATTCATAAGTAATCTGAGTGCACCATCTTCCTATATATAAAGTCTTTAGTATTATCACATAAGTACATATGAACCGACTAAGGCCCTGTTTACACCTGGTATTAAGATGCATTTGGGTCGATAAAGTGGACGACGCTAAATACAGGTGTAAACAGGGTCTAAAACGTTTTGAGCTTGTCCACTTTCAACCACTTCCAGAGGTAGTCGAAAACGCATTTGACCGGATTGCTTTCGTAGTGTAAACGCTCATGTGTTCGAACAGCCACAAATGACGCCTACCCTCTGCCTACTGACCTAATGCGTAAACATTAAGGGAAGTGTCCTAGCCAGACGGGATTTAAACTTTGTCGAAAGACCCAATTTTCTGAAGACCCAATTTTGGTTTGAAGACGAAAACATACGAAGCACAATGTTCTCTCAGCATTCCTGCTTTCTAACACATACGCACATCGTTCTCCGTGGTTTTGTGTTTGTCAGAGCAGAAACGAAAGCTGCTGCTCTCCGTATGTTGCTCCGTGGTCTCCGGGTGCATTTATATGTAAATTGCGCAAGCTTATTTTTTGTATTAGATTGAAAGATCTGAAAATCACATACATTTACCCTCCCATAGACCCTCCCCTCGAAGAAATCAGGACAGAAGTGGATGAAAGTGGACAAAAGAGATGGATTAAAACACCAGGTGTAAATGGGAATGTCTCCCTCGTCTACTTGTGATCTGATCTTAATACCAGGTGTAAACATGGCCTAAATTTGATTTGCAAGCTTTGCTTAGCATCTTACAGTTACAGACAAATGAAATGTAGCCAGACAGCAAAAGGTGGAGAACTTTCCATTATTGTATTTTGTTTCTGTAGCATACTGTATACAGGAAGACAAAATGCCTCTGAATTAAGTGCTGTGACACAACTGGCTGCTCTCTAACTATATACTGTGTCGAGCACAAATATGCTTAACCAGTCATAGCTCACGACCCATGTCTAATAATTGCCCAGATGGTGACTACCATACCCGATCTTGCACCATAATTAAAACCAAAGAGAAAAACAGCCACACTCACTCTTCCCCCCCTCCATGTTGGCCTTGGATGACCTAGTAGCCGTCCGCTCAGTGCAGGAGGATCGCGAGGCAGTAATAGCCCACCTGTTCGTCCACACAGCCTTTCCCTGTTAGACCTGAGGCCCTGTCGTCCTGCCATGTAATAAAACGCAGACAGAGGCTGGTGCTGTCTCCACTAAGGACCTTCATTAAAACTCTGGAGTTGTTTGAAAGTCAACAAGTTTGGGGCCACAGAATGGTGGCTGGAGCTACAGAAAGGCCTCCGATTGGAAGACCTCTAAACCGGGGAGGAACAAACATCCCGAGTGGGGGGTTTACATGCCCCATAGGCCATACCCCAATCAAACGCAGTGTTATGAAGACAAAGGGTCTTTGCAACTCAAAGGGAGTTGAATTAAAACAAGGCCAAGAGCAAGATCCCAGTGGGCTGTGGCATTTGAATAATATGGACTCACATCAACAAGCCTCAGTGTGCTGTGGGCCCACTGCTTGTTCTGTCAAAGGCTTTCTTGTGTGTAAGTATCTAGTGTCATAGAGAACTCTGGGTAATTGCACACATTTAGAGCAGGAAAATATGGTGACAGAAGAGATGACATAAACTGTGAATGGGCAAAACAAAATAATAAAAGGATTTCAAGGAGGCTTTCATGACTTTACATTAAAGTGTCTTGTTTCAGCAATTACATGTGTACTTAATATCAACACTTTTTTCAGTAACACTTTATTTTACAGTGTCCTTGTTACATATGTTACATGTACTTACCATAGTAATAACAGTAAATTATGCATAATTACATGCAACTAACCCTCAACCACACCCTAATCCTACCTATAGTAAGTACATGTAGTTAATTAATATTACTCAATACTTAAATATATAATTACACTGTAACAATGACACCGTAAAATAAAGTTGAACCCTTTTTTCTTTATTATTACATTGTAATTACTATGTAACATGATAACTAATATTTAAAAAGTGATCAAGATCATGTACTGTATGATAGCAGTGTCCTGAATGCACTCTGTATGTCTGATTAAAATGTCCTCGACTCCCCTTCACACATTCAGAAGAAATTTACATGGAAATCTGTTGAGGTTTCTGAATATCAACACACTTTGCAATAGTAACGGTATGTTTTGGAGGATGCCATTTGCAATAATGTGGGTGATATCAAGCAGAAAATTAGCTGGCCCCATCTGGCCCAAAGTCAATGACCTCTGAATTTTCCTTTCAGGGAACTTGCTGTTCAAATACAGTCATGAAACTCACCAGTTTTACCATCTCAGGTATTACGGATTAATTCATGATAGATTTTAAACCCTGATTCATCTCATCCTAATATTTGCATAAAATGTATAAGCAACTTGGAGTAATCTTCCTGCTTTGTTTAATGCTGACAGTACACGGCGCTTAATACCTGTTGAGGAGAAGGAGAAGAAGAAGAAAAAACCCACTAAGCACTATGCAAACACCATGTTGAGCCACACAGTACTGAATAAAACCCAGCTTTGGCGGAACAATAATGGCATAGATTACTCGCCAAATGTCATACAAGCAGGCAGGGTTAGGATGCTATGAAGTGGGATCCACTGCCGGCTTGGCAAACAGAGGTGCGCTTCTCGCCTAGTTTGATAAATACGCTTTTGCCAAATTGGATTTAGATAGGATGTTCTCTATCTAAGGTTCTACAGATGCTCATTTGCATGTAAGTTCAGTGTGGAGGCAGCAGCATGGAGGGATGAGAGATTTCCCTCACAATAATGTAGAACCGGCCCTCCGCACCTGCAGTCGCTTGAGTTTACATATATTTAAATCTGGCACGAAACGCTCTTCCTCCTAAACTAAAAATATTGCCTTAAGGTATAACAGATATGACAGATAAACTTAGTTGTAAGAATCACTTGCCAGAGATTTTGGATAGCTACTGTAAAAAAAATAAAAAAAATAATAATAATAAATGAATAAATAAATCACTAAAATTGAAATCTTAAGTTTAATTGCTTCAATTTGTAAAAGGTGCAAAAGTCACAAACTGCAGTGATAAGTGCATTTCACTGCGTCAACCACTTTGAATTGAACTCTTTTCCCACCATTGACAGAAATTTCCATCATTTATGAGAGAACAACCCGATCTCACGGCAATTTGTCCATATTTTACGAGGTGGTGTTTGCTAAATTGTATGTATTTGGCGAGTTGGTCAATTCGTATGATTTCATACGAATAACCTACCTCTAACCCCGCCCCTAAAACCTACCCATCACTGTAGTATAGACAAATCGTACGAATTCATACGAGTGAGGTCGTACAAATTTGTACAAATTGGTCGTGAGATAGCGTTGGAGAAAAAATTATGAAATTTCCATAATTTATGAGATAACGCTTCCCTGCCATTAACGGAAATTTCCAGCTTTCTGTGTTTTCACTGTTATACGGTAGGGGGCACTATGACACATTTTCTAAAAGAGTACAGAATCTCCTGATCAAAAGACATGTGAAGAAGAAGCAGAAACAAGCGATAACACATGTAATCATATGCATATGTAAAATAACACGATCATCAACATTAAACAGCATATAAATCAAAACTGCCTAATGTTACTGAATGAAATGGTGGCAGGTAAAGAGTTAATTACTGATGAAGAAAACCAAGTTGAAAACTTCTGAAAACAATAATGATGATGAATTATATTTACAATATAGAATGCAAGCCATGTGAACAAGTAGTATGATGTTAAACATACGTTTTATTTGATAAGTATCCACTGCTATATTTCAACTCAATCTCATGAGAAAACAATTATTTTATGAGGCGGTGATTTTGAATGAATTCGTGCATGTGATTTGAACGAAAATATGTTTGTTTGTTTTTTTGGAAAAAATTAAACATGAAAGTCCTTCCCCTAAATCCATCAATGTGCAAGTAGATACAAAAACGTACAAATGAGATCATACAAATTTGCATGAATTAGCCATCGATTCGCCAAAACATAAAATAGCTATATGAATTACCTTGCGAGTGTGTTGTGTATTTATAAGTGTATACTGCTATATTTATATTAAATTATTCATATAGGGCCCTATCATACACCTGGCGCAATGCAGCGGCAGGTGCGACGCAAGTGTTTTTTGCTAGTTTCATCCTGACACAGTTATCATTTTCACGTCCAGCGCCCACGTTGTTTAAATAGTAAATGCACTTGCGCCCATCTGTTCACACATGGGTGCGCTGGTCTGAAAATGAGGTGTGTTCAGGCGCATTGTTGGTGTGTTGCTATTTTGAGGTAACTGCGCCATTGACCAACAAAAACCTGGAAAAAACGTTTTTTGTGTTATTTAAAGGGCGCGTTAGTAACATGCGCCTATAGGCGGGTGAACAATGCGTGTACACTCTGCTTATTACATACACAGGAACACGCAGCAGCACACAAACATTTTTTAAATTATTAAAAATAAAAGGATTACAATGTAAAAGATTATTATTGTGTACATAAAGATAAAAATGCCTACATGTCATAATAGATAGTCATTGCATGTATCAGAATTACCTATTTGCAGTAATGACGAATGAAATTGGCTACTGATTTAACCAATCGTGGCAATACACACATGTATTTAAACTGACTCGTCAGGTTGAGGGTGTCTATATTCCGCCATGTAAATAGCGAATCCACCATAGTGCAAGCGCAACTGGCTTTTAAAGGGAATGGAAGATGAGACTCTGATTGGTTTATTGTACATTATGCCCAAAATACACCCATGACTCATTAAGAGACTAGGTACAACCCTTTTAGACCATGCGCCGGGCACACCGACCATTTTTCCTGTCGTTAAACTAGCAAAAGTGGATTCGGACATGACCTAAGTGCACTTGCACCGTGCGCTTTAGACCATGCGCTCAGATTGTTAAAATAGGGCCCTTAATGTTTAATCATATACAGATGGTACTCAACTGAAATTTTTTGCCACACAGGTACCGCCATCATTTCTGCAGAAACATGCAATTTCTGCGTTTGACCTCTAAGTGGTGAGGCCATAACTTGTAGAAGTCTGTGCCAAATTAATTTCCATTATGTCAATAGTAAATCATAAACCATGTTATATTTCCTTGCATGCTTGTTATCAAAGCATCAAGAAAGCTCTGGTGTCTAATTTGAATATGCTCTGTATATGATTATTAGCTATATTGGGGAACTATGGAGGCTTTGCCTGAGGGTGTAGGAGTGAATCAAAGAACTTTAGAGTTTGTTCACGCCAATTTAATGAACTTCAGGTTATGTTGAGAGAGATACAGACACCGATTGAAGAGATATCCTCCAGTAACTTCAATTATTCTATACAATGCATGATTTCACTGAACTGCAATGTGTGTATTCATACAATAATCAGTTTTGGTGAATTCCTCTTGTTCATGCAAGACTATTGTTATTATTCTTTTCCTTTCCTCTGACAAGATAGAGTAGGTGACTTTCATTGCACATTCATTTTACCTGAAGATTTTCACCCTGTCATGTCATTCTCTTTTTAGATTAGCCTGGCATTGATGTTCACCAGCAAAAAGAAAGGGAAGCATAAGAAACCAGGACAATGAAGCCGAGATTGAGTTGACAATACAACAACATCCAGAGCCTGCTCTAAAAGATAGCTCAAATATACGTTCAAAGACAAACATCCATCAAAACTAAAGGAGATTGAAAGGGCTGAGATGAAATGTCTTCTATATAGTCAAGGGAGTAACTGATGAAATCGTTCTAAAATCGCTGCTTTTGAAAAACTAAACCGGAATTCTGTTTGATGCTAAAATGTTGTCTAGTGCAGCAAAAGATGTTATATATGTCAGCTATTTGTTGCAGTTATAAGCTATATGATGGTTTTAAACCACAAATGTTTTATATCATGATATGAGCGACTTGCGAGGTTGATTGTCTGACAGCAATAACCAACCCTCAGATTGTGAAAGACTTCACAAACCAACTAAACTTTTTTTAGACTGCAATTTAAGGCCCAGTTGACAGATACATTGACAAATGCCTGCAGGAAAATTTGAAATCACATTAAATCATATACTGACATTTTCAAACAACTTAAGACTTCACACACTGCAGAGAGATCTTCTAAAGGAATATGAGTCAAAATTCCATCATATGAAACACAATATACCAGAAGAAAATAAAGTTGAAAATATTTAAAACTTTTAGAATATATTCCTGTTTACTGGTAATATTATTATGTGGCAAGCAGCGAGGCAGAGGGGCCGTGAGAACGGGGCGAGGCCGGTGGCGTGAATGATGATGAGCGTCAGCTGTGCGCCGCACCGGTCTTGTGTCTCACGGAGGAGCTCGGATGCATAAAAGGAGGAGCGACGACAGTGAAGGACGAGAGAGGACCAGGCCTGGACTTTACGTTATGTGTTGTTTATGTTTTATTATGTGTGTGTGCGGCAGACGTCCATGAGGGGCTGCCTGCGTTTTACTTTCAGTTTGTTTATTTATTTATTAAAGTCTTTTGAATGTTCGCCGGTTCCCGCCTCCTTCTTCCCTGAACAAAGAACTGTATTACATTGGTGCCGAAACCCGGGAGGAAGGAGGGACATACTGTCGGAGAGCCCTCGCTGCTGAAGTGGATCGCGGTGCTGAGGAGGTCGGGCAGCGTGGAAGAGTAAAGACCGCGAGTGGCTGCCTGAGGTGGTGGTGCTGAAGCGAGTGAAGACCCGGTGGGACGGAGAGCTCGTTGTTGTGCTCCTGGGTCGAGGTGGGGTGGCTGCCGTTCGAGAGGGAGCGGAGGAGTCGCCGCCATTCGCCGTGGGCCGGAGCCTGCTGCCGTCCGCCATGATGGGGAGGAGCATGGGACGGGGGACTCGCTGCCAGCTGCCCTCAACCAGAGGAACCACCGCCGGCCGCCAGGAGGCGGAGGAATGTTGAGCCGTCCACCGAGCATCCAGTACCATCGCATGGCACCGCTAGGAAGAGCCTCTTGGCTGGTTGAGGACCGAGCAGCAGTGTGTCCGGGAACCGCGGACCAAGATTTTTTTTTTTTTTCTCTCTCCCCTCTCTCCCCTCTGTCGGTCCTCATGCTTCTGTCTCCTTTTCTCTCGCCTCGTCTGTCCTTATCCCCAGGTGCTGCGGCCGCCGTGATCGGTCCCCCCGGAGGGAGGGGGGAGGGGGAGTAGAGCACAGTCTCGGGAGTACCCCCGGCCTGCGAGTGGCGATGGGGGTATGTGCCAAGCAGCGAGGCCGAGGGACCGTGAGAACGGGTAGGATGGAGCTCGGATGCATAAAAGGAGGAGCGACGACAGTGAAGGATGAGAGAGGACCAGGCCTGGACTTTACGTTATGTTTTGTTTATGTTTTATTATGTGTGTGCTCGGCAGACGTCCGTGAGGGGCTGCCTGCATTTTACTTTCAGTTTGTTTATTTATTTATTAAAGTCTTTTGAACGTTCGCCGGTTCCCGCCTCCTTCTTCCCTGAACAAAGAACTGTATTACATATTACCCATTAAGATGTAAAATGAATTAGATTACTTTTGAATTAATTCATGTATTAATTATAAAATGTTGTACTGTATGTGTACAGTCAACTCACCTTCCCCTTTATGGTAATGAGCTCAAAAATTATTAGATTTCAAAAACAACATGCAATAAACAAATATTTTTTTGCTTAATTCAAAGGATATGTATATGTATCTTGATTTCTGTGGTAACAGTTTTTGTCTTGGAAATATTTTCAATTATCCAAATTTCTAGAAGAATCACAATTTAAATCTCAAAATTATTTTTTTTTTTAAAACATTGATGATAATGCATCAAATCATAGTATTAGAATAATTTCTGAAGGATCATGTTACACTGAAGACTGGAGTAATGATGCTGAAAATTCATCTTTGCCATCACAGGAATAAAATACATTTTAAAATATATTCAAATGAAAAACAGTTATTTTAAATTGTAATAAAATGTTGATCATTGCATCAACTTAATATCGTCTGTAATTTAAACTCAAATTTCTGTGTTAATTGGCTTTTTCTTTTTCTTCTTTTAAAATAAGGTTGTAGTAAAATTGTCTTGATAATTTAAGAAATTAGGGAGTGGATTTCTAGTTCCCTGCATGCTTTGCATAGGACTGGATAAGGAGAATAAATGTTGAAATAAAGTGTTTGTTTTTAGTGAAGAGAAAGACCTGTTAGTGTTTAATGCTGCTATGTTTGACATTTAAAAGAGTTTCTATAATGTTGAAGATTTTGTGGTTACCATTGTGCTGAAGAGTAGATACATGAAGGTAAAGACTACATTGACTCTATAAGCAATGACTGTTCCTCTAACTCAATGTAGCTTGTTGAATGAACGTAAATTTACTCAAAGTTGTCATAACTCAAAAAAAAAAAAAAAAGAGGATGCAATTTTTTTTTTTTTTTGAGCCAAAACATTTTTTAGAGTGTAGTCTTCACATCAACGGCATCATTTTGTTCTTTTGCGAACACGCACAAAAACAAGAGGCAGGATTTAATCGCACAAACCAAACATATCCAATCATAACCAATCATAGTGTGATGAAGCATTGCCTCCTCTTGTTACAAACTAGGTGTATCAACTCACGAAGGCAAAGGAGAACTTGGAACAGGAACTTTAAAGAACAAACTCACAGGGAACACTCAGAAACATCAGTATACATAAACGTCGACGGACAAACACTGAGGGAAAACTGAGGACTAAATACACAGGGCAAACAAGGTGATGACTAGACTAATTAACAAGACACCGCTGGGACAAATGGACTCATAATGACAATGGCGGGAAAACTGAACAAAGGAACAAACTCAAAGACAAGCAAAACAGACTAGACATGTAACATTACGCCCCCTCCGAGTAGGCGCGTCCTCGTGCCGTAAAAGGAACAACTGAGGAGGGATGGTGGGGGCTCTGGAGGAGGGCGTGGAAACAAACAGGAAACAACACAAAGTCCAAAACAAAGAAAACCAGTCCATGGGGGAGTTGAAGGTGGGAGGAGCCAGTGAGGGGCCTGGAGCAGGAGAAGCCAGGTGACATGCCAGAGGCCAGCCAAGACGAGGCCCCAGGGCGGAGTCGGAGGAGGGAGGTGTCGACGACTCGGTGGAAAACACCCTGGGGACGACCGACGAGAAAACCGCCACCGATGATGGAGCCACTGGAGGAGCTGCAGAGTGGATGAGCCCGCACGAGACCGGAGGCCCAGGAGACCGAGGTGGAGCCGCGGCGACGAGCGTCCGAGGTAGAGACGGAAGACCGCAGGACAGAGGCTGAGCCGGTGGGACCGAGGACGAAGGCAGAGCAGAGGGGAAGGCGGAGCCAGATGAAGCCGAAGGTGCAGGCAGGTCGACGACTGACCAAGGCGAAGCCGGAGAGATGAGGGAGCCCGGAGAAGCCGTATGGCTGCAGATTTCCGGTGGAGCCGAGGGAGGGAGGAGCCATGGTGTAGCCGAAGTGTCGACGGGCCGCGGTGGAGTACAGGGTGCAGAGACTGGCGGTGACGACAGGGGATCCTCTGCGCTGGTTGGAGCTGATGGACTGAGGACACGGAGCGGGTCCACACAGCATGTGGGGCGAGCAGAGGTGGGCGGCCCTTCCCAGCCCTCAAGCTCCACGAGTACTCTCGATGTGGTCCGGGCTCTGGGGCGATGTCCGGTCTCCACGGTCTGCGGTGGGCACAGGCAACTCCCTGTCTACCGGTCGCGGTCGGTGGTGGAAGGCTGGTCTCTGGCGGTGGTGGAGTGGGACTGGTAATGACGTCCTCGGCAGGGCCGATGGTGGGTGGCGAGTTGTTTACCAGTACCCACTCCACAAAGGTGGCGAAATCCTCTTTTGGATCGCCTGCTGGAACGCGTGCCTTTGACCGCTCACTCAGGCCAGCATAGTAGAACACACAGAGTGAGCGGTCAGGGAAGTGTGTCTGCCACGCCAGGTCGAGGAAATCCTGTGTGTGCGCTTCCAGCGGACGGTCTTCCTGCTTCAGGCAGAGTAGGGTCACAGCGGGGAGGTCCATGATGGGAGGGAAAAGAAACAAAAAAAAAAAGGGGAAAACGCCACAAAAAACTGTATGGGTCCGTCGATCTGTTACAAACTAGGTGTATCAAAACTCACGAAGGAGAACTTGGAACAGGAACTTTAATGAAGAAACTCACAGGGAACACTCAGAAACACCAGTATACATAAACGTCGACAGACAAACACTGAGGGAAAACTGAGGACTAAATACACAGGGCAAACAAGGCGATGACTAGACTAATTAACAAGACACAGCTGGGACAAATGAACTCATAATGACAATGGTGGGAAAACTAAACAAAGGAACAAACTCAAAGACAAGCAAAACAGACTAGACATGTAACACCTCCCACGTGACTTTCCCCTATTCATTCTCAATTACCCCCCACCAAACCCACCGTTTTTGGGGGTCTGTTAAAGCACAATGGGCTCAGGGGAGGCAAGAGAGATGGAGACTCCCGCTGTTGGTGTTGCCATTGGACAATGTTATAATATATATATCTTGCTAATGTGTCTGGTCTGGGCGGCAGTACATGATCAAGATGATGTCTACCACCGTCTGCCAAACAAGTCACACCTCATTTGCATCAGGTCAGCCTACCGTGTCCATTTGACTCACGTGTGCAGTGACCTGAATGGAATTTAATTGGTGCTAAAACATTCCATCTGTCTTATTAATCATCTGAGTCTCCCCATCTCACCTCCATATTTGTCCAAAACTGAGTGATTATTAACTGAATTTCCGACAGCCTGCATAAGTCTGCCCAAAGTGCCAGGGTTAATTGAATCCAATTAGCAATAAAATGCATACAAATGGATTGTCACCCGGACTTCACAAGGGGTGTCTTTGCTGTTTGAGTGTGAACAATCGGTAACAGGCCTAAACAACCAAAAGATAAACCCTTTTTCAAACAGTAGTTGGTCCTCACAACCAAAAACACAAATTGCCTTCTGCAGTCTTTCCATTTTTCGTGGGCTGATCTGTCAAAGTACATCAGTTTTTAGCCTTTTCTTCTTCAACAACCAAAGTTATCACCTTAAAATAAATTGGTGGGATAAAACGATTACGCTCCCTTGGGTTTCTGGGGTGCACATTTGATCTGGAATAAAGCTTCAGCGAAATGGGAAGCACCCCAACTGTAAAGGAGAAAGACAGTCGTTTAAATGAGGTTTCTTATCAACCAGCTGTTTATTCAGTCTGCCTGGAGCCCACTGGGACCCTGATAATTCCACCCTCGTGGAAAGATGTTATTTACGGGGCCATATGGGGAGCACGGCCCTCAGGAGTACCTTATCGGGTGACAGGGTTATAACGGCGTAATCGCAATCACAAAAAGCTGTTAACCTTGCCCGTGCTCACTGAACTTTCTTTAAGAGAGATGGAGACATGGAATAAATATGTTTAATTATAGACCGCAATCACAAAATTACAGTATTTACATTGTGCTGATTACTGTAATAAATGTCTAATGGCAGGAATTCATCAATGATTAGAGCAATGCTTGCACAAAACAATCACTGTAGACACACAGACAAACAAACCAGCAATTACATATAGGCCTAAATGAATAACAGTGATGTCAAATACATATAATTTTTATTAAATCACACAAAATTAAAGCATTCAATTCACAGCCTTAGTTTAAATTAACTGCAAGATGACACTTACTTTGATATTTTGTTGATTAATGCATTGTAAGTTAGATTTATACACCGATCAGGCATAACATTATGACATTATGACCTAATAGTGTGTTGGTCCCCCTTTTCCTGGCACTTACCCCAGGTAAGTGACGCACACGCACCCGGCCATCCACGTGATGTAAAAGAAAACGTGATTCATCAGACCAGGCCACCTTCTTCCATTGCTCCGTGGTCCAGTTCTGATGCCCACGTGCCCACTGTTGGTGCTTTCGGCGGTGGACAGGAGTCAGCGCGGGCACCCTGACTGATCTGCTGCTATGCAGCCCCATACACAACAAACTGTGATTCACTGTGTATTCTGACACCTTTCTATCAGAACCAGCATTAACTTTTTGAGCAGTTTGAGCTACAGTAGCTTGTGTGTTTGATAGGACCACACGGGCCAGCCTTTGCTCCCCTGTCGCCGGTTCACCACTGTTCCTTCCTTGGACCACTTTTGATAGATACTGACCACTGTAGACCGGGAACACCCCACAAGAGCTGCAGTTTTGGAGATGCTCTGACCCAGTCGTCTAGCCGTCAGAATTTGGCCCTTGTCAAACTCGCTCAAATCCTTACGCTTGCCCATTTTTCCTGCTTCTAACACATCAACTTTGAGGACAAAATGTTAACTTGCTGACTAATATATCCCACCCACTAACAGGTGCCATGATGAAGAGATAATCAGTGTTATTCACTTCACCTGTCAGTGGTCATAATGTTATGCCAGATTGTTGTATGCCCACATACTATAGGGGTTAATGTATGTCAATTTATATATGGGTGAATGACAAAAAAGATTGTCCATGATAACATGATAAAGTAAATGATAACATGATAAAGTAAATATCATCAGTTATTCATTATTATTCATTTATTTAAATAAATAACATTTTTTGGGAGACACACCACATGATGATATACAGTCTGAACTAACCTTGCTGTATCATAAAAAGGTCAAATTATATGATATTTTTAGAGACTTATGTTGTATCACGTCAGGACAGTTTTATCATCCTTTTCGACCTTATTCCCCTTTAAAATATATAAAAAATGTATTTTAATTTAGACAATGTGCTCATCCGAGGATACATATTCAAGTCACAGTATATATGAAGTGAATTTCTATTATATATTTTTAATAAATTCAGACAAAACATTAGTGGTGTGCAAGAACTACAAGGGCAGTGCACCTATGAGCAGTGATATAATTAAATAAGAATGTCGGATGCTAAAAGACACAAAAATACGTCACCCCTCACCAGCAACCCTCATAATAATTTTGAAAACATTCTCCACTCCAATAATCTAATGACCCATGACGGAACCCTGGTGCATGCCAGCAGCTAAATCCAGCCCCTGCTTTTGGCAGTGTCTTGAAATAACCGCTGTCACTGACGGAGTGGGCCAGGTGGCACCAGCTGGAATAGATGCCACTGGTGATTGATAAAGTGTTGCCGGACAAGCACTTCACTCCTGCCCCCTGCACACTTCTCTTCTGACCATCACAGGGTCAGCCAGGTCAGCCTAACCAGCCCAACATTAGCTTCAATACACCAGCATGAAGATACTGTGATTGGCCTGTTGGGATGTACATCTAATGTACAGTCCCAGCATGAGCAAAATAATGACAGAAGACAATGAGGCATTAAAATGTCATTTGGAGGAAACTGCTGTGTGATCGTGGAAGTCCAGTTTAGCCCAGATATTATGACACATTGCTCCTCCCTCCACTTTGGTGGTTTAAATAGTTTAGCGTCCATTATGCAAAACATTTTTGACCTCAGCATGTGGCAACTGACCAAACAGGATTAAGTATTCCAAAGAGCCATGTTTTAATTAGCTAAATGAAAGAAAAAAAAGAGTATAGTTGATGCATCAGAATTTTTGCACATTTTTGTCACTTTTCTGACATTTGAAGGTATAATATATAATTTTAAAATAGGTACTGTAAATATTATAATGAATTACATAATATAAAATAATTAATTACAATTTATTATTTACTAATAAATTTATAATTTATTATTTACTAATTTTAAGATCTATTATGTGCAAATATTTGAATGAATATATTATAAGGCATTAACACCAGGGTTATTATCGTTAAATTTAATTAAAACTACAACCAAAAAAGAAAACAAAAAAAAAAACATTTTCCTTACTTAAAATAAAATTAACAGAAATAAAACCTTAAACTTATTTTATTTCAGCTAGGTGCCAAGGCAACATTTCTCATTTTTTTTGGTTTAAGTTGAAGTACTAAAATAACTAAAACTAAATAAATGAATAAAAACTAAAACTTGATAAAAACTATATAGACATATTTAAAAATAATAATAAAAAAATGACAAAAACACAACAAAATACTAAAACTTTAACTAAAATGAAAACATACAATTTAAAAAAATCAAATTAAAAATATTAAAGTCCCCCTGTAGTCAATAATTGTATCCCTATTGTAACTCATCTTTGATCAGCAAAATGACATACACTATATTGCCAAAAGTATTGGGACACCCCTCCCTCCAAATCATTGAATTCAGGTTAAGTCCATTCGTGAAATTTCCTCACTACTAAATATTCCACGGTCAACTGTTAGTGGTATTATAACAAAGTGGAAGCAATTGAGAACAACAGCAACTCAGCCATGAAGTGGTAGGCCACGTAAAATCACAGAGCGGGGTCAGCGCATGCTGAGGCGCACAGTGCGCAGAAGTCGCCAACTTTCTGCAGAGTCAATAGCTACAGACTTCCAAACTTCATGTGGCGTTCAGATTAGCTCAAGAACAGTGCGTAGAGAGCTTCATGGAATGGGTTTCCATGGCCGAGCAGCTGCATCCAAGCCTTACATCACCAAGTGCAATGCAAAGCGTCTGATGCAGTGGTGTAAAGCACGCCGCCACTGGACTCTAGAGCAGTGGAGACGTGTTCTCTAGAGTGACGAATCCCGCTTCTCTGTCTGGCAATCCGATGGCCGAGTCTGGATTTGACGGTTACCAGGAGAAAGGTACTTGCCTGACTGCATTGTGCCAAGTGTAAAGTTTGGTGGAGGGGGGATTATGGTGTGGGGTTGTTTTTCAGGGATTGGGCTTGGCCCCTTAGTTCCAGTGAAAGGAACTCTTAATACTTCAGCATACCAAGACATTTTGGACAATTTCATGCTCCCAACTTTGTGGGATGGCCCCTTCCTGTTCCAACATGACTGCGCACCAGTGCACAAACCAAGGTCCACAAACACATGGATGAGGAACTTGACTGGCCAGCACAGAGTCCTGACCTCAACCCAATAGAACACATTTGGGATGAATTAGAGCGGAGACTTCAAGCCAGGCCTTCTCATCCAACATCAGTGCCTGACCTTACAAATGCGCTTCTAGAAGAATGGTCAAAAATTCCCATAAACACACTCCTAAACCTTGTGGAAAGCCTTCCCAGAAGAGTTGAAGCTGTTATAGCTGCAAAGGGTGGGCCAACTCCATATTAAACCCTACTGATTAAGAATGGGATGTGATTAAAGTTCATGTGCATGTAAAGGCAGGCGTCCCAAAACTTTTGGCAATATAGTGTATGTAAACGTTTTTTTCCTGTGAAAAAAAATATTCATGCCTTAAAATAGCATGAATGTAACTCTACACCCTTGCTTCATTTAGTATACGCAGATACATGAATATGCAAATTATCCCCGCCTCCATTCACTCACACCAGCAATGACTTATGAATTTGCACATGGTTTCTCTTAAAGCATATTAAAAACACAGCATAGACATATAAACAACATTAAAAACTTGATTTTCACCACAGGGGGTCTTTAACAAAAACTATAATGGTATATCAATGATACTAAAATAACACAGATTCACTCGTTTTTAATGCATTATATACACACTTCATGGAAAATATTACTATGATGGCCTTTGTCAGCTAAAACTCTATTAAGCATCATCCTCTGTGCTGGAGGACATCCCATAGCCTTTTATTTCATTAAATGCTCGCCAAGACTCTCTTAAACAGGAAAACAGACGAACACCTTCTAGAGGAGACATTTCAAGCATTTCACCTGATGAATAGCCTCAACCTGAGATGACATCTGATTGGTTGGTCAAAGCCCAAATGCCTCTGAGGCAAATCAAATCGATCCTGTTTTTTTTTCAGGTCATCCCCTCAATCAATCAGATGTGATAGGCTCAGTAAAATCAATATTAATTTCAAAAGTGTATAATACATCCTTCGTCAAAATACAGGGACCATTTGCACTACAATGCAAAATAATAAACTGTGTAAACATACAAAAGAATAACTAGCTCGTCATATAATATAATATAATATAATTAATATATCTGTCAATATTTATAATTTAAAGTTTTTTTCCACATTTGACCAGTTTATTTTTTTCAGTAAATATGTATTTATTATATTATATTATATTATATTATATTATATTATATTATATTATATTATATTATATTATATTAATATGTTTAAACAGTAAAGGGAGTGCAAATGCTCCCTTTACACACAAACACGCAAAAACATGAAGAGAAAAAAACAAACAAAAACAAAAAAGACCCAAAAACACGTTTGCCTTTTCTGAATATTAGTTCCCATTCAGTTGGTCACTTCCGACGCCACGTCGGAGACCGACGAATAGGAATCTCGCTCGTGAGAGCCAATCTACTTCGAGTGTAACTAAATGAGCCAATGCACTTTGTCATGCAATGATTGCACCAGGTGCTCATGCCACGCAGTGCGGGTATAAATGAGACACAGGTGCTTGCATCAAATTAGCAGCGGGTCGTGTGGTTCTTTGGTCATCTCTGTTTTTTGTTTTATGAGAGCAAACACAAAGGCTGTTCTCACAGCTGGTTCGGTGTGCTAGGTGGAGAGCGCTGAAAAGCCGTTCTTACGGCTGGTAAGAGAGCGCCTTCGTGAGAGAGAGCGCGCACGTCAGGCTGCACTATTCCCTGACTGTGTCGTCGCGACCCTTCCCCCTGCGTGCTTCAGCACCAAGGATAGTGTCTTTGGCTAGTGTCCAAAGAGCTTACACAGATAGAGCTTGCGTCTTTTTCAAGATGACAATCTGTGTGTTTCTGGATGCGGTGGTTACCTGTCACTGAGGGATGGTCACCAGCGCTGTATCTCGTGTTTGGGCGTTCAGCATGCTGAGACAGCGCTGGTGGATGACTCATGTTCTCACTGCGGGAACATGATCATCTCGGAGTTGCGGTTGAGACTCCATCTCGCAAGGGGTCCCCGTGCCTCTGCCTCGATCTAACCTTCCACAGAGGGTTACTTCAGGCAGTAGCTCGGGTGATTTGAAGGTTACGGTGAGCGTGCTTCCCCCAGGGACCCAACCCCTGGGGAACCCTCACTCCTCCCGCACTTCGCAGCCAGTAGAGCTGCTGTTGGTGGGCCACCCACAAGGTGTGTACCATCCGTATCCTTCGGGGCTCCTCTCGATGATCAGATGTCCATCGCTGCATCGGAGGGAGGGTCAGAAATTGCTGGAGATGACGTGTCGGTGCGGGGGCTCCTTCGGGAAGATCCGCTGTGCCCGATACGGATCCAGAAATGATGGCCATGCTTTCCCGAGCCGCTGAGAGAGTCGGGCTCGTGTGGAACCCTCCACCGTGTCCCGAACCCTCGAGGCTGGACGATTGGTTTCTCGGGGTGGCCCGTGCTGGTTCTCAGCGCCCCACCCCGGTTGCTTTCTTTCTGGAGGTGCACGAGGAGCTCACTAGGTCGTGGATGGCACCTTTTACTGCCCGAAACCGGCCTAGTGGATCCTCCTCCCTCACCACCCTCGATGGCAGACCTGCAAAGGGTTACACGCAGGTTCCTCCCGTGGAACGGGCCGTTGCTATGCAACTGTGCCCTAACTTCACATCCAGGGGGAACCCGTGTCTCCCCTCCTGGGCCTGTAGGTACTCGTCCGATCTGATCGGAAAGGCCTACCAGGCTTGTGGAGATGCTGGGTCCGCCTTACACGCTATGGCGTTGTTGCAGGTCCATCAGGCCCAGGCACTGAAGACCTTGCACGAGGGTGGTCACGATCCCGCAGTTCTGCACGAACTGAGAACCGCATCAGACCTTGTGCTTCGGATTTTCAATAAAAGAGCAGTTTCCTTCATCTCCGGGTCCTCAGGGGGCTCGGAGAGCTGTGGCCGGTCAAACGCCGAACCACACTCATCCTCCACCTTCGCCAGCGGGCAGCAGTGGACGGCTCGAGGACGCAGCCAAGCCTCCTCACGTACCCCCTGCCCACTCGTGGAATCAGGTAAGTGTTGCAGAGCACACTCACACCTTGCTGCGGGCCGCCTCCACGAGACAGCCGCCCCAGCCCGGTACCTGCATTCCACCTCGCTGCCCCACGGTGGGTACCCCAGTGGTTCCTTTGGTCCCGCTTGTACGGTCTCTGCGAGCCTGGCTAGCGGTTCCCAGTCCGTCTCGCTGGCTTATTCGGACCATCAGGCTCGGCCATGCGATTCAGTTCGCCCGGCGTCACCCCAGGTTCATGGGCGTCCGCCTTCACTTCGGTGAATGCCGCAGATGCCCATGTCCTGCGTGCGGAGGTCGCAGTCCTACTGGCGAAGGACGCGATAGAGCCAGTCCCTCCAGCCGATATGAAGACAGGCTTCTACAGCCCGTACTTCATTGTACCCAAGAAAACCGGTGGGTTACGGCCAATCTTGGACCTATGAGTTCTACATCGGAGCCTTCACAAGCTACTGTTCAAGATGCTCACGCAGAAATGCATTTTCGAATGCATCCGTCCCCGAGATTGGTTTGCAGCAATCGACCTGAAGGACGCGTACTTTCATGTCTTGATTCTTCCTCGACACAGGCCGTTTCTGTGCTTTGCGTTCGAGGGTCGAGCATATCAGTACAAAGTCCTGCCCTTCGGGCTGTCCCTGTCCCCCCGTATCTTTACGAAGGTTGCAGAGGGGGCCCTTGTACCCAGGAGGGAACAGGGCGTTCGCATCCTCAACTATCTCGATGACTGGCTCATTCTAGCACAGTCCAAGCATCAGTTGTGTGAACACAGGGACCTGGTGCTCAGACACCTCAACCAGTTGGGTCTTTGGGTCAACTGGGAAAAGAGCAAGCTCGCCCCTGTGCAGAGGATCTCTTTCCTCGGTATGGAGTTAGATTCGGTCGAACGGACGGTGTGCCTCACAGAGGTGCGCGTCCAGTCGATGCTGAACTGCCTGAACACGTTTCAAGGCAGGATGGCGGTCCCACTGAAACAATTTCAGAGGCTCCTGGGGCATATGTCGGCCGCGGCCGTGGCGGCAGTAACAGTGCTCAGCCTGCTTCATATGAGACCGCTTCAGCATTGGCCGGGTCCCGAGATGGGCAAGGCAACGCGGCACTCACCGGGTGAGTGTCACACCAGCCTGCCGCCAAACCTTCAGCCCGTGGTCAGACCCCTTGTTCCTTCGGGCCGGGGTGCCCTTGGAACAGGTGTCCAGGCATGTTGTGGTTTTCACGGATGCCTCTGCCATGGGCTGGGGGGCCACGTACAACGGGCATGCAGTGTCAGGGGTTTGGACGGGCCTGCACCTGCATTGGCACATCAACTGCCTCGAGTTGCTAGCAGTACATCTTGCACTGAGCCGCCTCAAAAGGCTGTTACGGGGCAAAGATGTATTGGTCCGTACAGACAACACTGCGTTGCGTACATCAACCGACAAGGTGGTCTGCGCTCCCGTCGCATGTCGCAACTCGTCCGCCATCTCCTCCTCTAGAGTCAGAAGTGTCTTAGGTCGCTTCGGGCCATTCATGTCCCTGGTGTGCGCAACCATGTGGCCGACGAGCTGTCACGAGCTGCGCTCCCGGGAGAATGGCGACTCCACCCCCAGGTGGTCCAGCTGATCTGGAGACAGTTCGGGGTGGCACAGGTCAACCTGTTTGCTTCCCCAGAAACGTCCCACTGCCAGTGGTTTTATTCACTGACCAAGGGCACACTCAGCACAGATGCACTCGTGCACAGCTGGCCCCGGGGCCTGCGCAAATATGCGTTTCCCCCAGTGAGCCTAGTTGCACAGACACTGTGCAAGGTCAGGGAGGACGAGGAGCAGGTCCTGTTGGTGGCGCCGTACTGGCCCAACCGGACTTGGTTCCCGGAGCTTATGCTCCTCGCGACAGCCCCTCCCTGGCCGATTCCTCTGAGGAAGGACCTTCTGACTCAGAGACGGGGCACCCTGTGGCACCTGCATCCAGACCTCTGGAAACTTCATGTCTGGTCCCTGGACGGGGCGCGGAGGTTCTAGGTGACTTACCCCAAGAGGTAGTTAACACCATCACTTCGGCACGAGCACCGTCTACTACGAGCACCATCTACTACTTCTCACCGAGAAGACCCCCGAAGATGTTCGATCGCGTCTGTGCTTTCCTTCCTTCAACAGGGCTTGGAGCGTAGGCTGTAGCCCTCCACCCACAAAGTCTATGTTGCTGCAATATCCGCCTATCACGGTCACGTAGAAGGTAAGTCGGTTGGGAAGCACGACCTGGTCGTCAGGTTCCTCAGGGGGGCGAGAAATCCTCCTCGACCTCCCTCTATACCCTCTTGGGATCTTGCTCTGGTGCTGCGAGCACTTTAGAATTCCCCATTTGAGCCTTTGCAGTCGGCAGAGCTAAAGATTCTGTCTATGAAGACTTTGCTGTTGGCTGCACTGGCCTCCATTAAGAGGGTAGGGGACCTGCAAGCATTTTCGGTCGACGAATCGTGCCTAGAGTTCGGGCCGGGTGACACCCACGTGGTACTGAGACCCCGGCCTGGCTATGTGCCCAAGGTTCCTACCACTCCCTTCAGGGACCAGGTGGTGAAAGCCCTAGCTTTGCTCTGTCCCGTCCGCGCTCTGCGGATCTACGTGGATAGAACGCAAAGCTTCAGGACCTCAGATCAGCTCTTTGTCTGTCACGGAGGCCAGCAGAAGGGAAAGGCTGTCTCCAAGCAGAGGATGGCCCACTGGATAGTGGATGCCATCACCTTGGCTTACGAAGCACAAGGTGTGCCCTGTCCACTCAGGGTGCGAGCACACTCTACTAGAAGTGTTGCATCCTCCTGGGCGCTGGCACGTGGCACCTCGCTGTCAGACATCTGTAGAGCTGCGGGCTGGGCGACACCCAACACGTTCGCTAGATTCTATAGCCTACGTGTAGAGCCGGTTTCCTCCTGTGTTCTCACCTCAAACGGGTAGATGCACTGAGAGGCCCTGGCTCTTGTCGGCTTGCTGCGCTACGGTGCTTATATTCTCCAGAAGCAAACTCTGTCGAGTTCTCCATCACCCTCGGTGCCGGACGTGGCGGAGCGTCTGGCATCAGGCCCTTTGCCGCTGAATCCTTGAGAACCGGTACTGGGCTGGGGTTATATGAGTGACCCTGCGGGGATCCCATATATTTTTCTTGTCTTTCCCTTGGGAGAGCCCCCCCTCTCTGTTGCGGGGCTACGGTTCAGCATTGTACTCCACATAACTTCTTCGGGGTACGATGTGGGTTCTGCAGCGTTCCCTTCCACTAGGGCACGCTTTCCCAGTGTTATCCAATAGTCACTGAGCGGGTCATGCGGAACAGCAGTGATGGACTTCTCTGTGTGAGCCCCGTCTCATCAGGTAAGAGAGCTCAGGAGGTTCACACAGGGCACTGGAAGGGGGCAGAGGCCATGGCGCTTTGGTAGGGATTCCTATTCGTCGGTCTCCGACGTGGAGTCGGAAGTGACCGACTGAATGGGAACATCTCGGTTACGTATGTAACCCTCGTTCCCTAAAGGAGGGAACGGAGACGCCACGTCCCGTTGCCATGTACTCTGTACCCTGCTGGGGTGCCAGTTACCTACTCGGCTCCTCAGCAAAAAAGCTAATTTGATGCAAGCACCTGTGTCTCATTTATACCCGCGCTGCGTGGCATGAGCACCTGGTGCAATCATTGCATGCCAATGTGCATTGGCTTGTTTAGTTACACTCGAAGTAGATTGGCTCTCGCGAGCGAGATTCCTATTCGTCGGTCTCCAACGAGGCATCTCCGTTCCCTCCTTCAGGGAACGAGGGTTACATACGTAACCGAGACATTTTTATTAAAAACAAATTATATGTTGCCTCCATGCACGAAAGGGTTAAAACTTGACAGTGTAAATTCATCGTTCATTGCATCAGTTTTTCATAAATAATAATAATAATTACCAGCTCAGAATATAATATAATATAACATAATATAATATAAATCTCTCAATATTTATCATTCAAAGTTTTTTCCACATTTGAACAGTTAGTTCATTTTCTTTTTTCAGTAAATATGTGCTTATTATATTATATTATATTATATTATATTATATTATATTATATTATATTATATTATATTATATTATATTATATTATAGAAAGGGAGTGCAAATGCTCCATGCATGTTGCCACCATGCATGAAAGGGTTAAAACTTGACTGTGTAAATTCATCGTTCATTGCATCAGTTTTTCACTACAGGTTTTCTAAATATTAAACCCATGAAACAGTGCTGTATACCAAAAAGTTCTGATTAGTTTGCTAAGATTTCTAGATATGCAATGCCTCTCCAAACAAAACTCAAGCGGTTTGCAAAGGGGATGGATTTTGCCTCAAATCCATAATCACACAAATAAAATAGGAACGTATTGGTATGCAGACTTTTTTTATGAACACTTTCCAACTTCTGATATCCAATCTACTAAAAAGCAGTGTGGCTACGACCGGCCAAGCGGCTCACAGCACTACCTCATCTTAACATGGAATACATTTTTTTATTTAAAAGTGAAGCGAAAATTAATTTGAGCCTCAAAGATAGAGCTCCCACTCATTTATACATGTCACTACGTATGCGGGTTGTCCGGTGTACCGCTTTATCTCGTTCCAGAGTGGGAGCACAATAGCACATCCTCCAGAAGCCAATGATTCACAAATTACATTCTCATGCAGGGAACAAAACTGGAGGAGAAAGGAAAGGGGAAAAAAAATCTCATATAAATGATACAAATTAGGAAGAAGTCACAAAACAAAATAATATGATACATGTGGGTTGCATTCTGCCATGTAGGGATATTGAAATTTAAATAAAATCACATCAAGCCTGAAAAAAAAAAAAATATAATATAATATAATATAATATTTATACATCTATAATATAATTGTGGATAAAATCAAAAATACATGGGTCACTTAGGTCAAACAGAACTGGGATTATTTATTTTCTATCAATCGATGTTTAAACGACAGGAGAGCTGTGCAATACATATTCATATGTAATAGATTCAAACAGCCAGGGGAGTGATTGACAGGTGAGATGTATGAGGAGTGTTTCTGAGCCATTGTTTCATAATACCTCCCAAATTCCATTCAAACAACACAATATTCCTTCAGTTAATTGCTTGTCAGGAAAGCACGCAGGTCTGAGACAGTGATATAATGCCTTTGCTTTGTTGACTGGCAACGAGATCCGTCTGAAAACTCGCTAATGAAATAGATGCGGGGAAACTTCCAATTCAAGAATGATGACTTTGCCACTCATTTTTAAAATTCACTTACATGCACAAGTACGGATGTACTGTGATATAGAAGATTGGCCAGTTTAAGCCAAAAGTTGCTGGCGCTGTATGGGATAAACACCTGTGGAACATTGTTTGCTGATGGTGCTAATGAAACCATTTTAAATGACACTATCTATGTTGTAACTTAAGTTTAGAAGTCAGAAAGAGAGCTGTCAAGCAAATTCTTAACTGCTAGTGAATGTATTAGATTTGCTTTGATGCCTCTAGTGTAATCTGTAATTACTATATAATTTGCCTCATACTGTACCTTATAATTCACAGCTTGTGATTAGATTGCTGTGCAAATTGACATCAACAGCTGCGTTCTGTTATATAACAAACATATGGCCTTCCAAAGACCAAAATCAAAAAAAAAAAAAAAAGCTTATGAAAAGTCAGATCTATACAATTATGAATCAGATGAGTAAATGTGAATTGAGGATTTATGATTTAAGAACAATCCCAGATTTATTCCAGAATAAAAGTGTCATGGGTTAACTCTAAGAACACAACACAACTACCGTTAAAGCAAAAGGCTTAAAGGGATAGTCATTTACTCACCCTCAAGTTGTTCCAAACCTGTATACATTTCTTTGTTCTGCTGAACACAAAGGAAGATATTTGGAAGAATGTTTGTAACCAAGCAGATCTCGGCAGCCATTGACCATAGTGGGGGGAAAAAAATACTATGGTAGTCAATGGCTGCCGAGATCTGCTTGGTTACAAACATTCTTCCAAATATCTTTCCTAGAATTGTAATTTTTGGGTGAACTATCCCTTTAAATACACTGAGACGATCATTAACGGAAACAAGGAATGGGACAACTAATTAGTATCCATCCATAGAACTACAAACTAAACAGAACATGACAAATAAACTATGAAACTCAATAAGATATGATTGTGACAAAAAGTTGTTTTATTTTATGCTATTGCGCTAAAAATAAATATTATATTTTAAAGGTGTTTAGATAATTGTACTGAATTTTTTATTTATTTAGTTATCATTGTTACTTTTTTGCACTGAATAAATGGGGAATTAATGATTAAATTAAAAAAAACAATATACAGTATACATAGCATGCGGCAACAATAAAACAGCTGATGAGCACAAGAACTTTTTTTGTCTAAATACAATACTGTCAAGCATAACTTCTATACGGTAACACTTTATTTTGTTACACATTTTGCACATCCTTGTTACACATGTTACATGCACTCATATGTTACATGTACTTACCATAGTAATAACAGTAAATTATGCATGTGTTACGTCCATAGGGATGTAGGAATTTTTTTTTTTTTTTTAATGATTTGTGTGGATCCTATTTTCTGTGTGTGTGCTTTTGTGTTTTTTCTATGTTGCTCTTGCTCCTCCTACTGTCTGCTTGACAGGCTCATGAGTGCCACCTGAATCCTGTTCCAGTTTAAGTGGACTACAAAGGAACCTAGAGAATTCCAGTCCAGGAGAGAGACTGAGGCCGTTTCTCAATATGCGTTCTTGTCTGTACTTGTGTTCTCGTGGACTTGTAAATCATCATCAGCCGCTGCCCAAGTACTGTTCCAATTCAAAGTTCAAATTCAAGTGTCCTTGATCCTCCCCTTTTATCGAGGATGCATCAAGAGGTGACTTGAGCGGACTTGAGACAGACAGGTATCCCAGAATGCATCTCACACCTACCAACAAGCGTCAGTAGCGGATGAGAAACCCCACATAATTTAAAAATACTACTGTTAATGTGTCACGAAATGTAGTTTTAAGACTTTTTCAGGCGAGAATGTACTTGTTTAAACCTCAAATCTGTGGTTTATTTATAAAGAGATCGCCTATTTGAAAAAATTTTATCTGGCGTTTTCAGAGTTGTGAGATCCAGCTGATCACTGGGCACTCAGCGCTCATTAACCCTGCCGAGAACAGCCTTTCCTCGGCTAGTCCTTCTGACGTCTGCCGCTGGCTCTGATGTCTCTGTAGTGATTAAACATGAGATATAATTTGTCTTGTGTAGATCTAACTGGTGATCTTTGGTCTCATGAATCTATAATTTGTTCCCTGACAAATCGTTTTGGCTGAGGGCAAAGTGAAGTTTCATAACTCCAAAATATTTTTAGGCTATTTAACTTTACCATTGTAGCCTACTAGTGCTGACTTTGTATGTTTGAATTGTTTGCTTTATTTCTTGTATAGCTTCTTATACCTTTTACTTATACTTTTATAATGGCTATTATTGATCATACATAAACTGACATTTAACAAAAAGAGACTGGGTGTGTTTTATGTCATATCTAATTTTATTACAGTGATAATATGCACACATTGTCTGAACCACATAGGCTATTAATATGTTTAATATTTTTTTAAATGTAAACGAAAAGATGCAGGGTTGTGTTTTATATTTCGTTTTGTTATAAATATACATGCAGTGAAGATATCAAGGTACGCATTGCCTGAACCACATTTGTGTGGCTATTAATATGTTTAAGAATTTTTTTAATGAAAATGAAAAGAGACAGAGTGGTGTTTTATGACATATTTCGTTTTATTGTAGCCTAAAATATACATACAGATATAATCGGAGTAGCCAGAGCGAGCTGTAAAGTTATCAAGACCGCTGCTGTTCCATTTGCAGAATCACCGGACTTGTGTCCTCCCGTCCTCGGGAGTTTGTTCTCCTGAGTCGAACTTGGCAAGCCTGAACTACCAAGGACGCAAGTCAGAAGTTCGCGTACTTGGTATTGAGAAACGACCTGAGGCTTCCCTTTGTGAGAGAGACTACCATCTTCTGGTCCCAGCGCTGTTGGTTTTCTTATGTTGTGTATATTGCCTTGCCTGTAGTGTTCAGGTAAAGAGCTGTGAAGTGTGTCTCAGCTAACTTGTGTATATCTAGTACTTTAAAACAAGCTGAGCTGTTAAGTGTGCTTCAGCTAACTTTGGTGTACGTGAGCTGTGTAGTGTTCCAGCTAACGTTTGCATTCCTGAGACTTTAGCTCAATTCTGAGCAGCGCAGAGTTTTTCAGTTAATATAAGTTCTATTTGTGAACATCATATATTTTATTTTGTTGCCTTAATTTTCTCACTAGGGAGGTGGATGCCTTTTGTTTTTTTTAAGAACCACATTACTGTGTTTAAGTAGTTAAGGGAGTTAGGTAATTGTTTCTGTATTTTCTTTTATTTTCTTTTAGTAGGTAAGTTATCCTTAATAAACCTTAGTAAGAATGTTTTGTTTGTTGTTTTGTCCTCTCCCCTCCTGAGGCCCTTTATGTTAATTCCCACCGTTTATTTAATAAATCTTGTGTTATTTTGAACTGGTGCAACTAACCCTCAACCAAACCCTAATCCTAGCCTAACCCTATAGTAAGTACGTACATGTAGTTAATTAATATTACTCAGTACATAAATATATAATTACACTGTAACAATGACACATTAAAATAAAGTGTAACACAAACCAAACTCTAATCCTAACCCTATAGTTACTTAATATTACTCTGTACTTAAATGTATGCAGTGTAACAAAGACACAAAGCACAATTATGCATAATTACATGCAACTAACCCTAAACCAAGCTCTAATCCTAACCCTTTAGTAAGTACAGTTAATTAATATTAGTACGTACATGTATAATTACACTGTATGTGTAACCATAACTTCTATACTGTACTTATATTACTACTTCTTTTTACCCTCAAAGTGCTCATGCATTGTTGAAGTCATTAATCCTTCTCACCTTTATTAAGCATCACAGATATTATTTATTTAAACCTGCCAAATAAAAGTGCTAAATGTATCCAGTTGAAATTCTGAGCACTTAGCGTCTCTGTTTGCCCATTCTGAGCAGAGAAGATGACAGCTCACTAATGCAAAGACCATGTTTCTTCTTTGGAATCCAAGAAGCAAAACTTGACCTTCTCAGATGGATCTTGTTAGGTCATTTGTTGATGTAACTGTTTCTATGCACTTCAAAGGCACCCTTGATATCTACAATTACTGCGGAGCTATTCTCAACCACTGAGCATGCTGGGATTGCTTACAATAGCCTATCCATTTCATCCATTTCAGTCACAGCCATGATGAAGCCAAAAAATGCCTTGTTATTAATCTGAAAACTAATCGCAAGCTTCAACAAGCAATGTTGCAGCAATCTGTCCTTTTCAATTTCATTAAGCACCCTATTTTTATAACAATTATAATCATACATTATCTCTTATACTGATAAATGCCTCAAAACATAAAGCATAATGAAAGTCACCAGGGTGAACTCTGAATCCCAATTACTTTTATGAAAAAAATAAGAAAAAAACAACTCTTAGACCTTCTTCAAAATATCTTCTTTTGTGTTTCACAGTGTAAAGAAAGTAATAGAGGTTTGGAATGACATGGAGCAGTAGGATGACCACCTGGCTATTTCTCTGTTGCAGAACAGTAGATGTAGGGCTGTTCGATTCCGAAATTTTTGGAATCGATTCCGATGGTTCTGGAATCGATGGAGTTAACGAAAGATTGAAGGAACCTAGTCCTGGAGTGACCACAGGATATAAGGATGTGGAAAGTATCCTTCCCTGAAGCTTTATTTGTAAAATGAAGATACATTTCAATAACTCTGATGGATTTTAAATCATTGATGCCCTTGAAACGGCCCACTGTCCAGCAGTAAATACGCTTAAAAAAAGCACGTCATTCAAGGATGTGCGTTTATTGCATGGATAGAACGAGATGGTGTAAGACTGGAGAAACCGTAAGAACTGTAGGAGATTGCGACTCTCTGAGAAAACAAAGGAAATTAACATCTGAACTCACTCTTGTGCATTTAGCGTCTCCATCCGAGACGACATCACACTGAGTTAATCATCTAAAGATCGCCTTTATATTTACATGTCTTTCCCTTCACTGCCTCTTCCCCCATCTCTCCAATACAATTCACCCAGGGTCTGTGTGGGTTAATGTGAACAAGTACTATACAGTATTATACATGTTTGGTATCATTTGAAATGTCTCAGTGCGACTGGTACAAAGGTCTCATTCTCACAGAAGTAAAGCAAAAGGTAATAAAGGTTTTAAGAGTTTAGAGATATTTTGCTTATTATGGTGGGTGTGTCTTCGGACAATTGGTCTTTACCTCCTGTCGTCAATACAGGTCTATAGGACTTGATTAATGCTAATTCCCATTGTGAACTCATGTTTACATTTGAAAGAGTTTCCTATCTTGGTCTGGTATTTAAGGAGATGTTGCATAAGAGTCAGGGCACGATTCTGTAACCAGATCAAGCCCATAATGTCTTTCAGACGCTCAGCATTATGTAATTTTCAGATGTCAGGTATGCATATTTTGCTCTTTACTTCAGAGCATTTGATGTTATGTATTGAATATCTTTGAATTGATTATGTAATTGGCATGATACATTTACCTGACTAATAATAAATTGTTACGTTTGATTTCATTCTGACTTACTCTGAAATTATTGACTTTAGTAGATTACGTTGTATCCATTGTTACCGCAAATCTGTGTCAGGTTAGTAAAAAGTTGGCTGGACTAAAGTCCAGTTTTGAGTGGAGCATTGGGGCACGCCAACTGAGATTTTAGAGCTCCGCCTAACACTTGGCATTAGTTCAAGTGTACATAGACTGTGAAGGCTAATAAAGGGAATTTCCGTTTAGGGTAACAGAATGTTGACCAACCAACCTAAATAGGGTGAGCCTTACCTCTGTTTAATGTAAAGTTACTCTAGCTAAGTGTACATGTGAAACCATGGCATGACCATACCAAAACTACTATTAGAGAAAGTATTGGTATTATATCTGAAGTATTGGTCATGACCTCTGACTAGAGATAACGTTGCTTTATTCAAGTGTACACAGATCTATGGGGACTAAATAAAATACTTTTAGAGTGAGTGAGCATGGGAGCAACCCTCTAAATTAGTATAGTCAGTTACCTCTGTCTAAATGACCAAGACTGACAAGTTTGTGATCGTGGGCCTGCATAACGGCCGGTGCGAGGACCCTGTGCGACTTTGAGAACTGAATGAAAGAGTTCAATAAGAGTAAAGAGTTAAACAGAATAATCAGATGTCTAGATAAATGGTCATATAAATGGTCAATAGTGAATTGGCATTCTAACCTAAATTCGAGGTCATGATAAAATGGAGTCAGATAAAGATAAATTGGAATCAAATCACTTTGCCCCGCTGAAAAGACCAAACGTGCAAGAAGCCTTCACCCACCAATCGTAAGCCATCATTGGGACGATTGTGGGCCTTAAAATGGCATGTCTAAAATGCATGTGCACAATTCAGTTAAATGACAAAGTTTACTTTAACTGTGTGCTTTTGCTCAGAATGTATGAAGCAAACCACAATATTAACAGGAAAACTGAAATAAGAGTGCGCGGCTTATTTGTCAATCAGATGTGTGAGGAAGTTGCGTTCGTTACTATAGCAACAATAGGCTCTCAGCCACTAATCTGTTATCGTAGACCAAGCAGCGCTCACAACCTACCATTGTGGACAACATAACAGCTTCACAATTTAAGCTAAATCATTGAGTTTATAAGACTATTTTTATAGACTCGTCGAACATACCCACGTTTGTGCATCAATGTAGCGTATTGTGTGCCTTGGGTGCAAAATGTAGTAGATGCAGGGTCACAGAAGGAAACAATGACAACAAACACCATTAACTTAAGTGAATGCAAGGTAATAATTAGCAATATACATTCACGTATGGCTTTATATGAATGTTTCAGCATGACATACCATAAAACGAAGTTGTTACAAATACGTTCTAGTGACGTCATTACGCAATGATACAACAGAACCGCTGAATAGTTTGTTTTTTAACTGGTTCATTGAAACAAACTGTCCGAAAGAACCTTTTGCTGAAATTAAATGCTTCCAATCACTATTAGTGAGCGAGAGACAAATTAATGCTTAACTCTGTTGAACTAAAAAAGGCCTCTTAAAGAGGAGTCGATTCCCCTTGATGGAATCGATTCCAAACTTTGGAATCGACTCTCAATTCCCAATGCCTTGGAATCGAGGAATCGATTCTTTTTGGAATGGATTCCCAGCCCTAAGTAGATGTGATTTTGTGGGACAATGCGGGACACGTGAGTGAGAGATACATTTTATATTACTATAGTAAATATTAATTTACATTAGCTGGAAAGCCTATTTGCCATCACATTGGATGATAACACTGTAAATTGCCAAATGAGCTTCATTAACTGTGATTGGCTCTGTGACTTAGACATTTAGATTTTATCACATGCTAAAATAAATTTCCTTAAAGGGATAGTTCACCCAAAAATGAAAATGCTGTCATCATTTCCTTTGTGTTCAGCAGAACAAAGAAATTTATACAGGTTTGGAACAACATGAGGGTGAGTAAATGATGACAGAATTTTCATTTTTGGGTGAACTATCCCTTTAAGTAGCGACTAGTTTATTTTCCTTTATTAGGCTATGCAAAACAATAAATGCGTACTGGATTCAGTGCATCTCGAACTTGTATTTTTTGTTGGATCTTGCAGGTTTAATCAGGATGTCCTGATCAAGATGTCCTAGCTGGTGTAGACTCGTCAGGGTGATGCCCACTACAGCAGTTTGCTGTGCACTGCCACATAGCATACAAGTGAATTTCTGATTATCAGAAATAAAATGCCCGGTGAGTGGCGCTAAAAGGTTAATGCTCAATCGTATTTGAAATGAACGTACAACCTACATTAAACCCCAAACCCAACCAATAGTGTTAACAAAAGCAAATGTGAGATAAAAACCCATGCCGTTTTTGCTTCTACACTGATAAAAATTGTGTTGGATTTACATGATTTAATCTTGTACATTATATCCACATCAATCAATTAAGTTAGACAAACAAAATTTGTTCACATAATTTCAACATCATCGAATGAAGTCACCTTTAATGGCTCGTTTCCACCGAGCGGTGTGGTACGGTTCAGTACAGTTCAGTACGATTCAGGACTGTAAACCTTGATCTGGCTTGCGTTTCCGCCGCCAACAGTACACTTATGGTGTAGCAATTAACGTCATTCTTGCACGAAGAAGAAAGCTACACAGTAAACAACAATGGACGACATACAGTAGATCTTGTTCACAGTCAAAAAAGCATGTGCAAGTGATGATTCTTTGTCAACCAATCAATGTTCTGCAGTGAGTTTAGCTCCACCCTTTAGTACCGGACTACTGTGCTAGGTACCCCAGCGGAAGGGTGCCAAAAAAGTGGTACAGTACGGTTTCGGAATTAGGGTACTATTCACAACTTCTTACAATGGAAACGGCAAAAATTGCATACCGTACCAAATTGTACTGAACCGTACCGCTCCGTGGAAACAAGCCATTAGTATCCCAATTAAGTAGTCTTAAAATGATTTTGATATGGTTCCCTAACAGGATTAATTTATTCAATTGCTTATATTTTTGTGTTATATGACTAAATTATAAGACTGTACTAGTTAGCTTCCAAACTATTAGCTAGCAATAGCACATGTTAGCATGTTAAACGCTAAGCATGAAATGCTTAAGCAGTAATAATGTGCTGTGTCAGTCCACAGCCTAAGCAAATGCTCCACTCTTCTCCACAATGGTAACCCAGTGTAATTTAAATGGTTCTAATAATTCCAACATAATTGAACATTAAACACTATTAAACACTATCAAGTCATTTTTGCTCTCCTCATTAAGTCCCAAGCAAAGCATGCTGGGAACTACAGTTTCAGCAAAAATAATTTTCAAGTACTTGATTGGTTCACATTCGCCCTAAATAATCTAGTAAATTGGACATTTTAGAGAATTACATTAATCAAAAGCAAAGAAATCAAGTTTAGAAGAGAAATACAATTTTGTTGTGTAGATCACAAATAATATGATTGAGTAAATTGGACAATATGGGCCCTATCATACACCCGCCGCAATGCGACGCTAGGTGCGATGCAAGCGTTTTTTTGCTATAGTTTCATCCTGATGCAGTTATCATTTTCACGTCCAGTGTCACGTTGTTTAAATAGCAAATGCACTCGCGCCCATCTGTTTGCCCATGGGCGTGCTGGTCTGAAAACGAGGTGTGTTCAGGCGCATTGTTGGCGCGTTGCTATTTTGAGGCAACTGAAAACAACTGCGCCATTGACCAACAAAAACCTGGTCTAAAATCAATGGTGCAGTATTTTTTGTGTTATTTAAAGAGTGCATTAGTAATATGCGCCTATAGGAGGGTGCACAACGCGCATACACTCTGCTTATTACAAACACAGGGCAACAGCACACAAACATTTTTAAATATTAAAAATAAAAGGATTCCTCTCTGGAGAAGCGTTCAGTCTTTCCATTCGCAAATTCCGCCATGTAAATAGTGAATCCGCCATGGTGCAAGCACAACTGGCTTTTAAGGGGAATGGGAGATGAGAGTCTGGTTTATTGCACGTTAGGCCCAAAACACACCCATGACTCATTAAGGGATTAGGTACAATCCTTTTGGACCGCCGACCGTTTTTTTCCATCGTTAAACCAGCCTTAAGTGCACCTGCGCCATGCGCTCAGATTGTTAAAATAGGGCCCTTTCAGCTCTTTTATCGTGGCTTGTTTCTCACAGTACTCAAAATACCAAAATTATCTGCATTGTAAGTGCAGTGCTGTACCAGGTGAGCTACTGAGCAAGTTTACTACATCAGAACAGCCATACAAATAGAGCTTGTTATAGTTCACCCAGATGAGTAAATGATGACAGCATTTTCATTTTTAGGTGAACTAACCCTTTAAGTTACACTAAAATGTATTAGTATCAATGTATCAATAATGAGTTTCACTGAATCTAATGTTCATTTCAACTGGAAACTGCAGTGAATAATATGTACTGTACAGGCAGGTATGTTTTTCCTACAGTGGGGAGAACAAGTATTTGATACACTGCCGATTTTGCAGGTTTGCCCACGTACAAAGCATGTAGAAGTCTGTCATTTTTATCATAGGTACTCTTCAACTGTGAGTGACGGAATCTAAAACAAAAATCCAGAAAATCACATTGTATAATTAAGTAATTAATTTGCATTTTATTGCATGACATAAGTATTTGATACATCAGAAAAGCAGAACTTAATATTTGGTACAAAAACCTTTGTTTGCAATTACAGAGATCATACGTTTCCTGTAGTTCTTGACCAGGTTTGCACACACTGCAGCAGGGATTTTGGCCCACTCCTCCATACAGACCTTCTCCAGATTCTTCAGGTTTCGGGGCTGTCGCTGGGCAATACGGACTTTCAGCTCCCTCCAAAGATTTTCTATTGGGTTTAGGTCTGGAGACTGGCTAGGCCAGCATCTTCAATGCTCTTACTGAGGGAAGAAGGTTGTTGGCCAAGATCTCGCGATACATGGCCCCATTCATCCTCCCCTCAATACGGTGCAGTCGTCCTGTCCCCTTTGCAGAAAAGCATCCCCAAAGAATGATGTTTCCACCTCCATGCTTCACGATTGGGATGGTGTTCTTGGGGTTGTACTCATCCTTCTTCTTCCTCCAAACACGGTAAGTGGAGTTTAGACCAAAAAGCTCTATTTTTGTCTCATCAGACCACATGACCTTCTCCCATTCCTTCTCTGGATCATCCAGATGGTCATTGGCAAACTTCAGATGGGCCTGGACATGCGCTGGCTTGAGCAGGGGGACCTTGCGTGCGCTGCAGGATTTTAATCCATGACGGCGTAGTGTGTTACTAATGGTTTTCTTTGAGACTGTGGTCCCAGCTCTCATCAGGTCATTGACCAGGTCCTGCCATGTAGTTCTGGGCTGATCCCTCACCTTCCTCATGATCATTGATGCCCCACGAGGTGAGATCTTGCATGGTGCCCTAGACCGAGGGAGATTGACCGTCATCTTGAACTTCTTCAATTTTCTAATAATTGCGCCAACAGTTGTTGCCTTCTCACCAAGCTGCTTGCCTATTGTCCTGCAGCTCATCCCAGCCTTGTGCAGGTCTACAATTTTATCCCTGATGTCCTTACACAGCTCTCTGGTCTTGGCCATTGTGGAGAGGTTGGAGTCTGTTTGATTGAGTGTGTGGACAGGTGTCTTTTATACAGGTAACGAGTTCAAACAGGTGCAGTTAATACAGGTAATAAGTGGAGAACAGGAGGGCTTCTTAAAGAAAAACAGGTCTTTGAGAGCCGGAATTCTTACTGGTTGGTAGGTGATCAAATACTTATGTCATGCAAATTAATTATTTAAAAATCATACAATGTGATTTTCTGGATGTTTTAGATTCCGTCTCTCACAGTTGAAGTGTACCTATGATCAAAATTACAGACCTCTACATGCTTTGTAAGTAGGAAAACCTGCAAAATCGGCAGTGTATCAAATACTTGTTCTCTCCACTGTATGAGCCTATGTTGTGATATTCAATATAAAAATATAATAAAAAAATACAGTAAATCAAATAGGTTCAAACACTTTTTTTACAGCACTGTAACCCTAAAATCAGGGGGAGCTGAAATGAAAGGAATGTTGCTCCAGGAATATGTTGTACTTGTGCAAATCACGTTAAGCCCAATGCACAGCCGGAACAGCTCTGCACATGGTTAGCTGTGTGAAACACTAACATATGTAAAGACCAGATAAATTCCTAATTGAAATTCTAAATTATGTACTGTACCTCATTCACAGGTGTGTATGTAAAAATAACGTTGTGGAAAGAGAAAACTGGCAAACATTCCTGCTGTCTCCTTGACAGCATTTGTTCTTCTTCCACATTGTCTATTCTGTCAGCCAAAATATGTTTTCTTTCTTCACCCGCTCCATGAGCACACCAACAAACTTCCAATTAACTAAAGAAAGCCAGGAGAATACCATCAATAAATCTAAAGAGAGCTGACACTGAAATGTTTCAGAGATGTTTTTTTCCCTTCCTCTCAATTGCTAGGGTTCGTAGATGGATGCCAAATAAAAGCCAGGATGACATGGCAGAGGAGAGGAGATTCTAATTATATGGCAAATGGGCACGATGGGTGTACGTTTAGCACACCTGTGTGAACCGGGCGGTCGTTTTTATATCCCATCTGCCCTTATCGCCGACATTCACGGTCATTAACACACTTCATTCTGGGATATGGGAGAGTCAATCAAGTGTCTTGTTGAGGGAATGGACCTTAGCTTTGGGACTGAAGAAAGATATTCTATGTTACCGGTCAGGGTGGGATAACGCAAGCATCCTGTTAAATCAAACTAAGGGGCCTTTTACACATCACCATTTTCAACAAAAAACTGTAAACTTTTTGTGTTTTGTCTGTTAATTTACACCACAACGGCATTTTGGGGGCCTGAAAATGCTAACATTTGGATTCAAAGTGCAAGTTTTTGAAAATGATAACGTTATCGTTTTTGTGTAAACTACAAAACATGTGGCACGTGCATTACATGTTCAGTCTATAGGTGCATAGTGTTTCTTTACAATGTGACATCGCCAACTACTGGCCTGGCAGCAGAATACAGCATTTTTAGTTGTGATCTGTGTGATTGTTGTCTGGATGCTAAAAACGCAAAAAATGCGTTTTTAGTACATCGTTGTCCTGTAAACGTACCCTAAAAGTAACAAAACACTCAGGCTTCTCAGAAATAGCAAAACACACAATCAGGACAACCATCTAACATTGACAATAAGGCCGCATTTACACTGCATGGTTCAAGTGACCCATTTCCGATTTTTTCCTCCCATGTGGCGCAGATCGGATATGACCCACGAACGTGTAAGCAGGAAAAAAGCACATTGATTACGATATTCTCAGATCGGTTTCAGGCTTTATTCATATGTGGAAATAAATATGATATGAATCGGATACATGCATTTGCGCCTGCCATGTAAGTGGACAGATCTAATATTTGAGAGTCGTACGTCACTGAAAAAAAGTGACTTTCTGGTACAGATACATCTATAACAAATCAAACAGCTCTAGTTGACTAGCAGAGTATTAATTTTGTTCGTTTGTGTTAAATAAGAGGCGATCTGGAGCAGAAATGTGTTGCTTTTGAAATCAACAAATTTTGCTCGTTCTCGCTGTTATCAGTGACGGCGGCTCGTGCACAGACGTGTGCTTCGGTCCCGTCGTGGAGACTCTCTATTCGTTCCAGTGAAATCACAAAATAAAATGCACACAAACATGTCCCTGCTCTGGATATACAATCACTGATGAACACATTTGGTTTTAATGAGGAAAAAACCTATATGATGGCAGATTCGAACCTCTGACATGCTTAGCAAAAGTTCCACCACCAGACCATTAGTACACACTAGCTTTTATAGTGGATCTGTGTACATAATCACTGTCTTGAAGAATTTGTACTTTATAATGATTTTGATATACGGATGAAACTATTGCATTAAAAATGTTTCTATGAATTCTGTCAATAAATTAAACTCAATGTACTATTGAAATTGATTTCTCGATATCATAATGTTATTTTATAACTAACTAATTAACTAGAATAATGAACTAGAAACAGGTGCGACACATGAGGGAAAATCAAAAACTATGGCAACAGATGAACAGAGAAAAAGGAAACTGAACTGGGAACAGTGCAAAACTAATTCAAAGTCCAACTCAAGCAAACACGATACTTTTACCAGACAACGATGCACTAAAAATGGAAAAGTTTTTCCTTTGCGTGTTTTTGTGTACAGACGACAACGTTGTCAAAACGATTTCCGTTCACACGGATCCATGAAAACGACTAAAAACACTGTATTCATGGCCGTAGCCAGCTATGAGGTCACCAAAGTCTGGACCTCTGTATTTTTCTGAGGTTTATATAATAAAGGTTGTGAAGTAATTGCCTAATATAGTATTATCTCTACTTTAGTGCTGCAAGTATATTGCACAGCACCAAGTTCGTCTTATCTGAGCTGCCTCATTGGTCTGTCACTGCTCGTCAATGTCAAAATCATTGAGATGACCAATCAAATCAAAGTAGGCGGGGTTTATATTCGCAGAAGCTGCTGAGCGCGAATTCCAGTGCAGCACGACGCTTCAGTTAACAGTAATAAAGTGCGAGATAAGTATGTAAAAAGCTAAACTAAACATTTCATATTTGACAGCTGTTTTAGGATAAATGTTAAACGACCGACAAAAAGAATCAGGCAAACTAATAAACTTGTCTACTTTCTCCATTTTGAATTAAAAATAGGCCTATATTATTTACGTAGCATACATGTAATGTAATAATTACAGTAACTGTCAAAATGAGAGGGCAAGAAACATTAACAAAGCCTTTTTCATCATATTAGGCATAAGATTAATAATGAATGTGTTCATATTGTGAATTCATTTAATAAACTTAGTTACTTAGCTTTCCAGGAAGCCTTCAGTAAATTAACATGTCTAAGAAAATGATTCATAAAACATATAAAACAGTGTTGTGTAAATGGCCCCACAGATCAAACATGACACCTTCCCATTAAGCCAGGTTTATTAAATCACTCCTGTCTGCCTTGCTCTTATGATAAGTCATCATTATTCATTTGTCTGATCTCCTCTGAAAGCATATTCAAATGCTATATAACAATTGTTGAGTGGTACAACTGTCTTGACATCTTGAAAAGCATAATTAAAAGAATAAAATTATTGAAAAAAATATTACTTTAAAAGAATAAGAGTAAAATAATAATAATAACAATAATAATTAGTAGCAATATTTTAAAATAATATTTTATTATTATTATTATTATGTCTAGGCAAGGTTGTAAAATGTCATGTGGTGCAACTCCCATAAACTGATGTTGATATGATGATGTTGATATGATATATATGTATAATCGTTTTGCACATTGTTTGGCTTAAGCAGTTGATGGTAATATTAATATATTTCATGTATGAATTTAATTACATTTGTGTTCATTTTTCAAAATTTAAATAATGTGCTGGTTCATCACTTGGTAATATCTTATAAAATCTGGGTTGTGAATCAAAACCAGTAAAGAACCATTGCTATACATTATTAAAGTATGTACATTACACACAGAATTTGACTGGGATGCATGAATCATCCTTTGCAGTATATCTAAAATCTCCATAGCAGTGTAGGATAAAAAGATTTGCAATGATATGCAAGATATTTTCCTGAGCTGAGGTCCTTCAGCCGAGGTGAAGACATAAACTACATTAGACAGTGGACAGAGAGTATCCTTCACAAAGACAGACCTTCAGGACAGAGAGAGAAAACAGAGGGACGAAGAAAGCAGTGTGAGCTCCTCCGAAAGACAGGGAGGGAAATGAGAAGAAATCAAAAGGCTTAGGCCAAGAGCCAGAAAAACAGAGACGGAGGCTGTGAAAGCGCATCAGGGATAAAAGAAAAACATCATTCTCCAAACGTGACAACATAATTCAGAAAGGAAAGCTTCTTCCACCCTCTGGGGCTCCTCATTGCATGAAACCTGCAGAAAAATACCAAATACTGGGCTTTTTCATACCAACATCTCAGTTTTTTTCACACGTGCACAAGACACTGCATTTAGTATCTTTGCAATCAATTTTCTTAATCAATATTTTTGTCTTTTTTTCCAAGAGAAAATATCAAAACATGCTTAAAGATACATTTGAGAATCTGAAAATTGCATAATAAAGTAGGTTTTGTTTTTTAAGAATATATATATATATATATATATACAGTATATATATATATATAATTAAGATTATTTCTAACCCCATTAGCAATTTGTCTTATTTTAAGCATAACCCCAACTTGATTTTGTTATATTTTATACATGAAATGTATAAAATAAAATAAAATAAAAAATACTAGAGTAATAATTCACTCAAAAAAAACAAACATATTTGTTAACTAAATAGAAAATTACAAATAAATTAAAATAAAACGAACTAAACTCCAAAACGAAATAAATAAAATATAAATGTATTTATTTATTTATTTATTTATTTTGATATAAGGTATAAATATTGAAACCCTTACAACCTGCATGCATTAAACATGAAATTGCCACTAAATAGTAATGAAATATTAACACTAGACTCTATTGCCATTAAAAATCTGTAAATATTACCATAAAACTAAAATATAAACCAAATAAACTGAAAAATAAAATAGAAATAAGAACTCAATTAAAAATTCTATAACAACCCTGATCCAGACCTTTTGATTCAAGACAGACTTGTTTCTGCAGCTTCTGCAAATACATCAACGGCTGCATAATATAATGTAATGAATGTCAGTCCAACAAATCTATGTGTGCTTTTAAATAATACAATTGCTGCGTCCAAAATCTAACACTTCCCTTTACTATATAATATGCAAAAAACAGTATACCAAAAGAGTAGTCTGAATACATAAGTTGTGTCCCAAATGTACTCAATTGTGTATGAATTGGTTATTTTGTCATTCAACATTGGAGTCTGATAGCCACTCCCCCTCCACTGCGACAGTTGAGTGAATGAAGAGTCCACACTTTGTTTTTTTTCGGTTAATTAAGTGCATCATCTGGGTATTTAATATGCACTTTTTCTTTTTGGAATTTTCAGTGTGAACACACCTACTCACACTATAATACAAAACGTCATAGAATAGTGAATAAGTACGCGAATTGGGACGCACCTTCAAAAAACAGCAGACGAAAAGTCCCCGGATGACCTACTACTTCCAGTAAGATTCTGAAGTGCACATTCGCTGGACACTTTACTATCCCATGAGGCCACGGGAGAAGATTTATGAATGGAAGTCAAGCGACGCAGCTGACGCTGGTAGGTCGCGTAAGAGAAACAAAATGGCAGATGTATGCTGTCACCAAGCGGCAACCTCCCGCGGTCTCGCTTGAAGCCAACACGGAAGTGACTTAAACACGTTCCACCAAACCACTATTTGTCCGATTGGCCATTAGTCCAGTGGGGGTCACTCAGAGTGGGGGGTCAGCATCCCACGAACTCACTATTTGTCCAATTACCCACTAAATTTGTCCAAAGGCCAATTATTTGTCCATCTTTCCATTGGTCCCACCCGGGGTTCTGCTGGAGGCCTCATCTCACGAACCCACTATTTGTCCGATTACCCACTAAACCTACAGGAAGCACCCCCTGGTTAGTCCGATGGGGACGTGCATCTTCGGCTCGCAGCCAGGACTCCCTTTAGTGGCCGTTTCGGTGCTTGTCTTTTTTTGACACGAAAACACCACGGGGCAGACGTACGCGACCCCTCAGATCTGTCAAATCTGTATCTCCCGCATGTTAAAAAAGTACAAAAAGTGGTTTTGGTCTATACAGCTAATTTTGCCCTTCATGACAATTGTGAGGGGGGCGAATTTTTTTATAACTCATACATTTAAATTATATTAAGCCTTAAAGTTCTGTATAATTAAGGGCGTGGCAACTTGAGTGACAGGTGGATTGCCACTATGGTCGAGCTAGGTGGGCGTGGTTTCAGCAACCAGGCACCTCAGCTCCACCCACGTCCCGCCTCTTTGCCCATCACCGGGAGTGACGCGTGGTGACGCGCTGCCAAGATGGCAACAGCCCACTTTTGGCTTCAAAAATGCTCTTCAGAAACCTACGGGTGACGTCATGGACACTACGTCCATATTTTTTTATAGTCTATGGCTGTCACCATCAAATCCTTGGCTTTTCTCTGCATGCTTTCCAGTCACACTATAACACCTCTCACCAGGCCTTCATAAGACCACAATTCTTTTAGCTTCATATACACATGCACAACATGTTCAGGCAGATGCAGCAAGAAAAGGAAAAGAAACAAACAATAAAAGCAAAAAATAAAAAACGGCAATACACTAAAACATGAATAGCCAATCTGTCAGTTCATATAATAATAAAAACTCTGTGCCTCTTCTGTGTGTGTATATTTTATGGCTTTTCAGCTAGTCTCTCAAAGCGACTGTGTGATTATTATGCAGCCACTCGATCTTACACTCAGGGCAGCATTTATGGGTTTCCTTTCCTGCAAGCATTATCCTCCAGAGGTGATCTGACTGCTATACACCGAGCCCATGAAAATGCTCTTATTTGCCATAATCATTTCTCCTAGGACCATGCCAGGCTTGTTTAATTGGACTGAAATGCACCTATTCCTTAATTTTGGAGTCATGAATTTGAAATCAATAAGCAATGAAAATGAAAGGAAACATCAGACTGAATTAGTAATCCTTAGACGGGGTGCTGTCTAAGGGAAAGGGAAAGTCTAGGCTACCCAGGGTAATTATGAATATGCGCAGACCTATTCATTGCATTGTTACGTAATTAGCCAGATGAGAAAGGTGTAATACAACGTAGGTGCAAAGGCACCCTGGTATATCTACGCAATATTGAATTACACTCTTGCACCAGATATTGCATTATACTACTGCATTACCTGACGGTGCTGTAAGTGATTTTTTTTTTTTAGAATACCACATAAAATGTCCCTACGTGACAGATATCACTGAAATAGGTGACTGTGGAAATTACACCTGTCTTCCTAACAACGGAAGGCTCTATGAAGTGTAAAAAAGGTCAGGATTGTCTTTTCTATCCATATGAAAACTAGCCAGTTAGAAACGCTCTCATTTTTTTTGTCATGTCCAGGTTTGCTAACATCGAGTTGGCTTACATATATTTGGAGGGCAGGGTTTTAAGGAGAAGGCGTGAGCATGAGTGTGGTCAAATTTAGTGGCTTAAGGCCAGTTCACACCAAGGGTGATAACAATAACTATGAAGTTTGAATAATCATTCTAATTCTATGAGAATAGGGAAGCACCTAACAATAACAGCACAGAGGAACAAGATTGGGTTACACTTTATTTTAAGGTGTCTTTGTTACACTGTAGGGATGTAACGGTACACAAAAATGACAGTTCGGTATGTACCTTGGTTTTGAAGTCACGGTTCGGTATGGGTTCGGTAGCAGGAGGGAGAAAACTAAACATAAAATTGCTTTTTGTTTGTTTCTTTTTTTATTAAACAGTGGTTTACTGAACAAATTGTGTCTCTGTCTTTAAATAAATTCAATTATAATGACATTTTTCTTAAGGATAAAAAAAAATCTAGCCTATCTCTGCTAATGATGTAAACTATATAGGCTATATAGGGCAGGGCCGTAACCACCATAGACATTGAGGGGGACAAGTCCCCCCGAATAATTAGAAATGGCCAAATTGCCATTGTGAGATGGCCAATCAATTCAAAGATGGCGGGGCTTACTGTTAGTGCGAATTCCAACGCAACACTTTAGTTATAGCAGTGAAACAGTGCGTCATAAGATGCAAGTAGCTAAACATTTAATATTTAGCTGTTTTACGATAAAAACATTCATTGACCAACAGTAATAACTAGTGATGCAAACTACTTCGCATTTTTGATGAAATTTCACCATTTTGAATTGAAAATATGACATTATTTATGTAAATCTTAACTGAATTTGACGTGACAAGAAACGTTTCGCATTTTTCCATATTAGGCAGACAAAAATAAGAGTGAATGTGTGCATATTTAAAAAAAAAATATATTATCATATCAATAACAGAACTGGAACTTTTACAGTTCTTATTTCTTTTTCTTTATTTCCTTAAATCCCTTTAATCCTTTAATAGTTAAATTCATTTAAATAAACCAATAAGACTAATAAATAAAAACACTGATAAATGCTAAAAACACTGACAGTCAATCAGAATCCAATGACTTTAAAGAGCACCATTTACTTGGCAGTTTGGCTGTCTTTTTTAAGATACTCAAGGGTTGTTCTGAACCTGAATTTCCCCTCTTTCCCACCTTTCGTGTTGTGTCATTGGAGAAGCTGAGTGCTATGGCCCAGAGGATCTGTGGCACGAACAAAAAAAAAAAGAAGGAGCAAGACAAATGAAAGAGCTACTGAAAGGCACTCAACCTGCCAGCTGGCTCCAAACAGCCTCAAATTGGCTAAAAAGCGCCTTGTGCTAGTTGCCAAACATATTTCTTCAGCCGAGGACAACACAATGACGTCCATCCAGTATCTGATACAGTCCTTATTGTTTTTTCTGACTGAAATCATCATTTCCTGTGGGGGATATTGTACAGTGAGAAAGCCGGCAAGGCTGATGAAGGGTGAATGGGCTGTCTGTTCGCTGTCAGAACGGGCCTCACGTCCACTGCCAGAGCTTGCGGCCGGCCTTAAATGAATCTGTCTGCGTAATTGCTCTGTGAGTGTGTTGCTGTGTGAGAAGACTACATTCCATTAGGCTGAGAAGACCCTGGGGGGAGACGGCGGGATCTTGGCTAGATGTGTTTGTCTGATAGGGCAGGACATCGTAAAGTGAGTGTTGTAACGTCTAGGGACGAGAACGCATAGGAATACGCGTCTGCCCATTGATGGGGTGTAGCCTAGATGTTCCGGTTTGTGGAGAAATGTCATTCGCTCATGTGTGAAGTTAAAGCATTCCCGACGGTACGGTTATGGTTGGCTTTTTCATGGGAAGATTGATTTGTACATGTCAGTGGGAAATGTAGTGCATGGCATGTAGCCTGTACTGTAAAAAAAAAAAAAAAAAAAGCCTGAGGTAGGTAACATAAAAAAGTGTTAGTGAATTAAAAAATTCCATTAAAAATATTTAAATAAATTATTTTGAATTAATTTGATACATTAACTAATGTTAATATATATGATATTCCACCCAAAATTCTCTCATCATTCACTCACCCTCATGCCATCCCCTATGTAAATGACTTTCTTTCTTCAGATGAACACAAACCAAGATTTTTAGAAAATAATCTCTTTAAGAAAACACACTGCAGTTACGGTAACACTTTACAATAAGGTCTCATTTGTTAATATTAGTTAATGTATTAACTTCCATGAACTAACAATACATTTGTTACAGTATAATTTTAATGTTAGTTAATAAAAAATAGAGTTGTTCATTGTTTGTTCATGTTAGTTCACAGTGCATTAACTAATGTTAACAAATACAACTTTTGATTTTATTAATGTATTTGTAAATGTTGAAATTAACATTAAATAAGATTAATAAATGCTGTAGAAGTATTGTTTATTATTAGTTCATGTTAACTAATGAAACCTTATTGTAACGTGTTACCGCAGTTACATTCAACATGCAATGAAAAATAACCGAAATGGAAAAATATATAATGTAAAAAAAAACAATGAATCATCCACAAAATGTCTAAAAACCCAACATCTATCTCATGACCAATTTGTACGTATTTGTACGAGGTGGCTAATTCGTACGAATTCGTACGACCTCGTATAAATTTGTAAGATTTTTCTAAACCGCAATGACGGGTAGGTTTAGGGGCGGGGTTTGAGGTTAGGTCATTGTCAAATACGAATTTGCACGAGCTCACTCGTACGAATCCATACAAATTAGCCACCTCTTAAAATACGTACGAATTGCCGCGAGATCAGGTTGAAAAACCTGTATTAACGTAAATAGGCCTAAACGTAAATTTACCTTTTAAAACACAGTTTTAGCGTTTTGTGTATGATTCATCAGTTCTTCAAATAAAACATGAATGTATTTAATTACATTTTTCATTATCCACCTTAAAACTCTCCTCATTGGTTGATATCAGAAATCTGGTTCTAATCTGGTAATTAACGCCCACTTTTTGCAACCCTGTCATTTTCAGATGGATAAAACGTCAGGTCGCAGAAGGTTACAGTGGACTGTGAACTGCATTTTACATTTTCTTTAAAAATTACTTGGTCCCAGGGAAAATGTAAGTTTAAGTAAAAGTCCATTTGCATCTGTTCTGTGTTCTTTAAAGTGTTCTTTAAAGTAAAGCTGCATCAACCTCAGGTAGACGTCTGATTGAGTGCCATTCTAATGTGGAAAAATTGGCAGCTTTCTTACCCAGCCCAGCTGCAGTAAGAAAGACATTAGCAATCAATGTCGCTTGCTACCACTCTGCATTTCAGATTTGTTTTTTATAGATTTGGCTAGCACGCATTTTCTGTGGTTGAAAAAAAAAAACCTCTCAGCAACAAATCTGACAGGCTTTAGCAGTTAGACGGGACACCTGAGGCTGAACATTGATATGGGTCTGTGTAAGTGCACAAGACAGCAGTCACTCCAATATGTTTCAGACATTCCCAAATTATAGAGACAAACTGTGTGGAGATCAAAGTCATGCAGGCGTATATATAGATGTGGGTATTTATTTGACTGCCTAGACTAGAGATCCTGAAGCTTGTCATTCCAATCTCATTTCATTAAATCAGACTATCCAGTTCCACCTAGTCAAAATTGAGCATTTGAGCAAATTTAAAACTTATTTTAAAATTGTTTTAGTCATTTTAATATACAGATTTTGCAGTCCAATTTAAACACATACTGTAGTGCCACTAATACCCATCATGCATCATGGCATGAGGACACTGGCATGTTTAAAACTATGTTCAGTAAAAATGTATTTTGAAATTTGGAGCAATGTAACTAATCTTAAACTCCTGACAAACAATATAAGATCTCGTCTCAATTTTTGGCCACTGTCTTTTTAAGCACAGCCATATCAGCTTGAGAATATTACTTTATTGCATTTACAGAATTTGAATGTGAGCTATGCATTACATTCTTAGACACACAGAGTTATTTTAAACATATCAGAAATTAAACATTAAAAACAACTGAAGTGAAATTTTATGTTGTGTATGTATAGCCTACATACCATTCAAAAGTTTGGGATCAGTAAGATCGGTAACACTTTATTTTAGTGTCCTTGTTACATGTTACATGTTACATGTACCATGGTAATAACAGTAATTTATGCATAATTACAAGCAACTAACCCTCAACCAAACCCTAATCCTACCCTAACCCTATAGTAAGTACATATTGTTAATTAATATTAATCAGTACTTAAATATATAATTACACTGTAACAATGACACCGTAACATAACATAAAGATCCTTTATGTTATTAAGAGGATTCCTCACCAAGTCTGCTCACCAAGACTGGATTTATTTGATAAAAATACAGTAATACAGTAATATTGTGAAATATTATTGCAATTAAAATATATATATACCCAAATTATTCCTGTGATGGCAAAGATTAATTTTCAGCATCGTTAGTCTTCAGTGTCACAAGAACATTAAGTTCCATTTCTTTTGAATGGTATTTGTATATGTTTTGGCACAATCCTTATATATATATAAATACATACATATGCACATATTCATATATATATATATATATATTATTTTATTTTTTTTATTATTGCATTTGTATGGGAGAGAGAACCGGAGAAAGAGAGCATGCTTTCCATTGATAAAACGTAATTTCGAGGGAAAACATGGAAATAGTTTGTCATATTTTTTCTATTGTTTGTTATATTTATTTGCTTGGTCAGTGTCTTTGTGGGTTTTGGTTCATTTGCTCTTGTAGTCTGCAGGACCTTTGAAATAACTGAAATCATTTGGTGAAGTGATATGGAACTGTAAGCATGACCTGCCTGAAATTACTTTAGCTGTGCGTTTACTGGAAAATAATTGCAACGTTCATCAACCAATCAGAATCAAGCATTCAACAGCCCTGTAGTATGGTTATAAAATAAAGATGCTACTTATTTGAATTAATAAAATGATGGGTACTACATTGATAGTTTGAATTCAGATCGTGCACGTACACTGCTGATAACAAAATGACGTTCATGAAGCAAAACACAGCAGCAGTTTGCAGGTGTAATCCATTCTTTGAATGTTAAATCTCTTCAACCATTCAGTGCTGCAGAATAAAGGGTTAAATAAATCTAACTCCAGAAGCTCATTAGTCAATGCAGCCAACCATACAGCAGGTAAATATGACCATCACTCACACAGACAATATTATCCATAATCCATTTGCTTACATTAACATACTTGAAAATATGCATAAACCCCTGATTATTTGTGTATTTACAAAGGGCTACCATTTAAACTAGCATTTACAACAACATTATAAATAATATAAATGATTTACTTATATTTTAAAATTTAGAAAATACTTACAGGAGGGTCAGCCTATTAAAAGGATCTTCTATAGGTCATTTTCAGGGCTCAGTCTGTCAAGATTTGTCTCATGCAACCCAAACTGCATTTTAGTGTCCCTAATACAGTTAACCAAACATTTTTTGTAACGTACTTGTACGTATTTTGTAAGTTTAACTCCCTTATGATTCTCCAAGCTTTTGTTTTGACTTCCTTCGGGGTGGTTCAAACCTTAATTGAGGTGGTGAGACCCCTACAAACTCCCCAGTCTAATTTGCACCATTTTCTCCAGCAAATCATGGAGTTGGAGGCTAGCAGATGTCGGCAGTATAATAAGGTGACCCTCATTCTACATTATGTGCCAGTCACGGAGGATCACCCTTAAGCTGAGCCCCAGAGCTCCTGATTTCATTCGTGCAGCTGTGCAGGTCTGCATCAAAACGATACGCGGAGTTATTGTGCACTTAATGCTGTGCCGGAGGCCCACGTGCCACATTTATTATGGCTGAGAATTCAGCAGGCGTTACATATAAGATGGCAATCAAATAATGAAAGCGTTTTCACCCACATGGTCTCCGCTGTTCGTCGGGGCCAGACGCATGTGAACACGGGTGGCAATTCTTCATGTGACGCCTTCTGAAAGGTATAAGCATCTCTGTGACACAGACGGGGAGGTTGACAGAGGTTTCATTCTCCCACGTGGAGCAGCTGGACAGCTTTGTGTGAGATAACGGATTTAAATAACCAAACAGAGAACGCTAGGACTTCTTCTCACAGGAAGTAGAGGCATTTTAATAGGCAAATGTGGCAGTTTTGACAGTTGAAATGGATTCACATCCTCTCCGCTTTGGGGGACTGGTGTGTCAAACGTTGTTCTCCTGAATAAATCCCAAGGCAAACGTAAGACCTCATGTGAAGGGTAACGTATCAATTTGAGGTTTGGGCGAGAAGGGATTTAAAGAACAGGACACTCCACTGGCACTCCATTCAATCCCTATAATATTCAACAGGTAATAAGTGCAAGTCATTTTTCACTGTCGGGTTTTATTGGCCAGATATCATATTTTAATTGGCCAAACTATACAAAGACACTGTTTAAGGTCAAGGCCGTATATTTTAGAACAGATACAACATCTATAACTAATATAAATGGATCTGGAGTAATAGTAATGGTTGCTTTGTCTTTTGCCCCTTACACTGCAAATTTTTTTTACTATATATATATATATATATATATTTTTTTTATATTATATACTATATTTAAATATATTTTTTTTGCAGTATAAGTGGCAAATGACAAAGCAATATGGAAATAAGACAATATAGAAAGCAGAAAATAAGACAAAAATATCTTTAAAGAAAGATTCATTCATACTAGAGAAGCAAAATCGCATGAGATATGGGATATTAATAATTGTTTTTAGAGATCTTGAATTTTCGTCTTTCCACATTGTTTTTTTTACACCAGTCTAACCAAATTTAGTAAGGTTTATGCTTCAAACAAGAAAAAAATGTATATGTATTTGCAAATGGTGTAAGAAAAATAAACCAAATTCAAGAAATATTCTTTTAAAACAAGTATCTTGTAGTAATGTAAATGTACCTTTAAGCATGTTTAGGTATTTTTATTGGATGTTAATAATAATAATAATAATAATTATTATTATTATTATTATTATTATTGCATGTTTTTACATCTATAATTTATCTCACTGATGATAATAATGATAATAATAATAATAATAATAATAATAATAATAATAATAATAATAATTATTATTATTATTATTATTATTATTATTATTATTATTATTATTATTATTATTTAACAAATAATCAAAACACACACATACAGTTTCACCTGTATAGGTGGCCAGGTACATTACCACTGTTTTTTACTGAATGTGAGACAGAGGCAGATAAATATTTGAAAAGAAACCAAGTTTTGTAGTGGATCAGCTCTAGATGGCTTGAATACCCATCTAAATGCATCAGCACGACACAACATACAGTACAAGAGACAGTCTGCTTGCAAGGAAAAAATAAATAAAACAATCACACACACAAACACGTATACATGTGTGTGCCGGCATGTGCGTTCAGCTGGATCGGAGCGCAAATGACAGCAACCAAATTCGGTACACATTTCTGAGCATCTTCTTAAGAGTCAAATATGTCCTCATTTTTAATGCATCATGGTCCTGTAGGCTCAGATTACATATTTATTCAAACAGGATTCCTGCTTGATTTAAGTGCACAGACCCATCTTCTACTGCCTTCACATCCTGCCTGGTCTTTTCCTGGACCACTTCAAAAGAATGTTGACGGATTGTTTAGTTTTTTACATATTCATTTCGTCTCACCCTCCTTTTAGCCTTTTTTTTTTTTATTACTCAACACATCAAATGCAAACTAGGGGCCACCAATTAAGTTGGAGCTTGTAATAGACTAATTAGAGTGCAAAAAATAATCCTCCCGTTTCCTGTCTCTGTGGAGTCTGCTGTTGATATACATGCCTCCCACCCAAACAGAATTAATAATCGCTATAGAAGCCCTTACACAGATGTGCTGTGTGGCACAGAGCTCATATGCTAATATAAGGGATTTCAGCAGGAACTCATTTCACACAAGTTAAAGAAAGCAGCAGGGATTGAAATGTATAGCAGAGCCTTGGGGGACAACAGGGATAATTGTAACATTTAATGAATGTAACAGAAAATATTTTGAAGAAAAAAAAAATGTCCCAGGGATTTTTTTTTTTTCAATAATTAAAAATGTTTAAAATTTCTTCATTTGTGTTCCACAGAAGAAAAAAAGTCATAGCTTGCAACTGCATCATGGTGAGTAAAAGATGACAGAATTTTAAGTTTTGGGTGAACTATCCCTTTATCTTTTTCATTACTAGTTCTCTCTCTAAAAGTTATATATGCTTTGTGATGTTTTAGGCCTAATTTGGTAGAAATATTACAATATTCCTTTCGGCATGAATGTATCAGCTGCCTCTATAGGCCTGTGGAAATATGCATGAAGAATACATCCCAGAATGCATTTGCCATAACTTTTTTAGTGCGGATGATTGTGGTTTTCAAACTACTGTTGTATTTCCCTGATGTTCTTTTCCATTTAATAAGTGTTACTTTAAGGTCTAAATATCTGTATGGGCATATTTTGATATGTTTTTCCCATCAATTTTTGTTTGTCTCGTTGTGTTTCCATTTAGTCATTATCAAACTCTGTCCTTCAAAATCTCAAGTTATATCTAATGTTATTCACATTACAGAACTTTTTTGATTTACTCTTATTTTCATCACATACCACTGTCATACTGTTATAAAGGCTGTTATGAATGTAATACTGACCTTTGTGTGCTTCTAGTTTAATTGTATCCAACTCGATTAAGTTATATATTTATTTGACTCAAGAAATGACTGCTAAAATGTCAAATATGTCTAATGCAAAACAAAGTGTTACAATTATCCCTGCTCCTTTCTATTTGGTAACACAAGCAGTTCAGAATAACGACAGGTGTATATCAATGCCAAGAATAGTTAAAGAGCATTTTATAATATTCTGTAATATTCTTCTTCTCAGAATGTACATTCTATGTACAAATGTTGCAAACACATGATGGTTTCGAAAATCTATCATATTTTCTATTGCCATTGCTGGGCTTCAGATCTGACAAACAGGTGAGCAAAACAGCTAATTTCCTTTTTTTTTTCCTGACAATTAATTCTGTTGAAATCTATAGAGGGATTTTTCCATCACCTGGCCAGACAGTCTGTCAACCTGCCCTCAGGTGCTCATTAGATCTCCAGCACAACTGACTAGTTAATGGCACATTTGGCCCAAAGTACACATTTAAGATGCCTGCACATCTCCACAATGACCTTTTGGTGACCAGAAACACCTTTTTAAGTGGAATATAGGGAATATAATACTTTATAAGGTGCTTGAAGAGATGTGGTGGGAGAGAGTAGATATAGGCTGAATGGCACTAAACAAAAAAAAAATTGTGGAAAGAAAGTGGCAGAAAAGTGCCTTCTGGCTAAACCAGACCATTGAGATGCAGCAACAACTCCCTGAAGACAAAGATTTTGCCATACAACACATCTTCCATTTCAGAAACCGGATATACAGCCTGCCATTGTGGATGGGAAATACGCCACGGCGTGTTTGGCATTTGTGAGAGTGGCTGAGATGTTTTGGGAGAGCAAGAAAACTGGTTTTAGCCGACGTGAGCCTCAGTCTCAGAGTAATGAGCTACCTCAGCAGGCATCACACATCACCTGCGTCCACAATATTGCAAGAAGTCACCATGTGGTTCTGCTCGGCGAGTCTAAAGCAACACATATAGCTCAAATGAGGGTTCCTGAACGCCTTTAAGTCTCTTCTAACCCAGTAAAGCTAATTTTGGCGGTTAGGACCTTCATTTTGGAGTCTTCTTAGTTTCCACAACAGCTATGGAATAACGAGAGGTGGAGGGTATCATAACAAATTGTATTAAAACTTTAATTTTAAATCTAATACAGCTCAAGTGCATCCAAAAATATCCCAAAATACCACATTGCAAATTTACTGAACCATCATGAGCAATGCAAGTACAAAAAGTGCAGTCAAAAGCACGGAAAACACTAAATCAGGAGGGACAAAATATATTTTGAAGTCCTACCTCTTTATCAGATGCCAAAAATCACAGCCTTGATAAAGTCAGAAAACCATGGAGTTGATCGGCTGCCAATGTTTCTAATCTCTTTGCCTCTTTGTCTATTGCCAAGCACAAATGTGGAGTGGACCATCTACCATGGGGATGGACTCCATGGGCTCCTCTGGCTGGCAAGATCAGTGGCTCTCTGGCGGGTAGGTGGAAACAGTGAGAAAAGTCTAGTAGTCCTCGCTGTGTGTACGGCAGCGGCAGGAGTGCCGTCAGAACAGAGCATCCTTCAGTGGGCAAGAAATCCAGAGGGAACGTGCATGTAATCCCCAGATTGGAAGCATGCGCTGAAGATAAACAGGGGAGAGTTGCCTCAACATTGTTCTTTTTCCACTGGCAGCAACATCTCTCTTCTCCCACATCCTTCTGACGCTATTTATTTATGTGGGACCGGAGTGGAGGGAGCGTGAGTGTGAGTGAGTGAGAGAGAAAGAGAGAGAGAGAGAGAGAGAGAGAGAGAGAGAGAGAGAGAGAGAGAGAGAGCTTGCACTGTCAGTGACTACATTAGCAGCTCTGAGTAGGTGGAGTTTTCTTTGCAGCAGAGGGGATCATGATTCGAAATCCAAAGGAGGGAGAGAGAGAAAGACAGAGAGAGAGAAAGAACGCAGCATGAATAGGTTAAGAAGCAGAGGAAGGGATAAAGTAGCGCTGAGGTTGATAGAAAGGAGGGATAGAAATACATCAGGGGTTCATAACCTAGTCGACTTGTCAATTAGTTCTGCCACTAGTCGACATGTCGAGGAGATATCCACTAGCATTATCATTTAACTCAATGGCAGCTGCTCGGCTCACGCAGGACCGGATAGAAGAGTGCTGTCATCTTGGTACCATAGAAAATTTTAAGCCAATCACCTGAGCTGTAAATGCCATGCGACAAATAACTCTGGAGCTGCAGGAAAATTATGCTGATTGGCTGATAAGACAACAGGAATGTACACAGTTTCAAACCCTTCACTAGCATCTTGATCTGTGATATGACGTGCAGCAGACAGGGAAAAAAACTAATAAAAAGTGCATTGCACACTTTTAAGAGCCCTTCAAAAAAGAATCAGACTCTGATAAGATTTCTAATAAAGTATAATGAAATATTAGTCATTTAAATTTAGAATCAGATGGTGTAGTTGGTGTAGTGTAGTTATCTACTAGCAGGGGGGTAACTGACCATGGGTTGTATTGACTAGTAATGGATCATATGATTTCAAGTGCACTTGACCAGTTGGCACCCTAAACACTTGCGGTCTTCCTACGAGTCTCCACTTTCGTGACGTAACGCCGCTTTGACTGCCGGGAAGAAGTCTGCTGCGGAGCTCGCACCAGTGCGGACTCAGCAAAAGTGCGCATCGAGTGCGCATATCGACCACAAAGGGGGCACTCGCGAGCACCCTTCTGAATCCTAACATGACAAATGGGACACCCTACGGTCTCATGGACTTAACGGATACATGCATGCGGCAGCCATTGTAAGTCCGAAAGTGTATATGAAGTGTGCCATTTGGGACAGGGACTACATGACATGTTTCCTGTATTTTTGCCCCAAGTGTTCAAGTCTGTGTGAATACGTGTGTGTAGAAATCGATGAACTGATGTGGGACAAAAAATGCTTACAAAAATGCTTACAAAAAAAGTGCAATACTTTGCACTTTAAAATACACTTCTTAATGTCTGTTCAGTAGTCCCTATGTTTAGTAATTGTGACGCTTCTAAGTTGCAAACGTTTTATAAAATACACATACTCATCTCTGCACCAACTGCAGAAATTTAATGTACACATGGAACTTTTTCTTTGAATTCTTATGATTTCTGGGCATGTGAGTTTCTGAACATGATAGGATACGCTTAACCTTAAATACCGTGAAACGGTATTAGAGGTAGTGTGGATTTAAGCCCAAAGTATACTTCAGCCGTCCGCATTCCAGGATGGTCCGCGTAGTGTCCATGTGACGTAATTTTTGTCATCAAGAGGGTCAGTGCGCATACAAAAGCGCATGTGAAAGTGACTTGAGTGCTTGAAAACAAATTCCACAAGACAGTGTGCCAAACGCGTCTCTCCATGCTCATGGCCAAAGGAGTATACTTTGAAAGATTTTTATGTGCTCAGAAAAGTGGAGCGGAACGCAGAAAATGAAATATACCCGGGCTTTTAGTGTCTCGTTAAGGGCACTAAGCTTTTGAGAATTTTTCTGACCTGGGACAGTCTTGCGATTTACTTTCTAAAGCGTGCAAGTAATCACAATTGGCCAAGTCCGCAGGTTTCAGTATTGGGACAGGCACTTGTTCTACATGAGGGGTGTCCAATCCTGGATTACTGTCTAGCAAAGTTCAGCTCCAACCCTAATTGAACACACCTCAACCAGTTAATCAATATCTTTAGGATTTCTCGAAAGTACAAGGCAGGTATGTTGGGGCAGGTTGGAGCAAGTAAGTTGACAATCATTCTGTCCTAAAACTGTGTCCAAATCAATTAAATAAAATGCAGGGTCATTTTTTTTCTCTCAAAAATGCAAAAAACAACAAGTCATGATACAACAACAAAGAAGAAAGAGAACAGAAACTCTGCTTTAAAAAAAAGTTTTATTCTAGCTTAATGCATTCTTTTTTTTATCAACACTTGAATGTGGGTAAGTTTCATTAAAAAGCAACATTTTGAGCAAAAAGTTGAGAAAATCACATTTTTGTCAAAGAATACATTCAGATCAGATTCAGAATGATGATCAAAACATAGATGGAGTCGATCGAGTCCATCAACACCCCCTAAGGTTGCACAGTCCTATAGCTCGTCCTTGGTTTACATTTCAGTTAGGCAGTTTTGATTTATATGCTGTTTAATGTTGATGATCAAGCTTTTTACATATGCATCTGCTTACATATGCTATCGCTTGTTTCTGCTTCTTTTTTCCTGTGTTTTGATCAGGAGATTCAGTACTCTTTCAGAAGAGGTGTCATAGCGCCCCCTACAGTACAACAGTGAAAACACAGAAAGCTGGAATTTCCGTCAATGGTAGGAAGCGTCTCATAAATCAAGAAATTTCCTTGGGAGAGAGAATTAAATTGAATTTCAATGCAGAGAACAAATAATTCAATGGTCTGAATTATTTGTTTGCAAGACAAAATTCTACTGTCATGAAACGAATCAAGTGTTGTCCAAAGGCTCACAGACACTTAAGTGATCGTTTTGTAAACCATATGCAATAAAGCAATCTGGCAATGGAGATAAAGACACTTTCATTTCTCAACCGCATCATCTCGGCTCTATAAACATTCACTTATATCAACTCTCCATCAGCACAGCTCAGAAACAGCAAAAATCGATGTTCATTTACAGAAGATCAACACTGACTCTTCTATTAGTATTCAAACACAAATACATGGTAGGAAGGATGAAAAGATAGGTTAGAACTAGTCATCTGCTTCTGGTTTGGCACTTCTGTGCCCTGTTTTCTCCTGTTTCTAAGCAAAGATTGAATTATTAAAGTCTGTGAGATGACATTATGTGCCTAATATGTAAATGATCATACTCAGTAATGTTTACATGATCTAATAGAATTCAGTCAATAACGACTATGTAACAAGTCAAGAAGTCAATTTAAATGTAATTTGTGCAGCTAAACAGAATATTTGATGTCTTGATTTCATGCAAGGTTTTATCAATTTCATAAGACTTAACAATTCTACAAACATCTCTCATTTGAAACTCGGCTTTAAAACTCAGGCTTTGGATCAGAAAGTGTTTCATTTAGAGAGTATATCTGCAGACTTTATATAAGAACCGGAATTCTGAATAATTCAACAATTCCTTTGCATTGGGGAGATGTAGAAGGAGTTTTTATTCAAAGTGACTTACATGGCACATTTATAGAAACAGTCCCTTTGAAACAACTTTGTTAAATGTCTTGCTCAGGAACACATCTATGATAGTTTATGGATTATCCTTTGTGGCATTTGAACCTACAACCCTTCTTTTACCAGACGAGATCTTTGACCACTTGACCACACTACCCCTAGTAGTATCAACACTCTAACCTACATAGTTTTCAATATGGACAGAATTGTTCAATTTTGTTATTTAAACAGGATCAAGTCACTTACTCTCTGTACTAAAGCTACCCAAAGAAACTGAATGTTCTTGCTTAGATAAACAGTGATTATGGATTACTGCCTTGTATGCAGTAAAGACTCCTCTGTTGATGCAGGTCAGTTCAGATTACTTTAAGAGAGAACAGTGTTTCTGATACTCACAATACAAATGTCAGTTCTTTAAACCACTAGATTGGTGTATGTTGTCTTACACCGATATCACAATTATTTCCTTGGAGATTAGACCAAAAAGTCAATCCAGTGACATTTCTAGCAGTCAATGTGCTATTTATATATTTAGACAACAGTTAATTATGGCCTTCAAATCTGATAAGTCGATCAGCATTCCAAGAGTGCTATTATAAGTCCAACAGCACTGAGACTTTCAGTGTATGACTCTGTTTGTGTCATAGTGTTAGATCAGTAGTAATGTCAGCCTCAGATGTCATGCCCAAGAACTGTTGGCTGAATGTCTGATGCATATGACAAACAAAATGAGAAACACTGAAGGTCTGTCTGTGCACGACAGTAGTGGTGGGGATTCTTTCTGCAGGTTACATCGTTGTGAGTCTTAATGAGTGAGTCAATTAATAATTCATTCAACCAATTAATTCAAGAATGAAACAAGTGACTGGCTTTATAAGTGAGTTATTGAATTACTCATTCAACCGATTCAATCAAAGATGCTCATTCATTAACAAGACAAGGTAGTGTTTTAATGAGTGAGTCACCGTATCATTTGTAACCTCTCAGAAATAGCTGCTACTTGCTAGTTTTAATGTGACTTTTCTATATTAAAGGGGCTATTTGTATTCAAAAATTTAGAAACCCTTGTTATTAGCAACACCGGTGGCCATTAAGTGAACTGCAGCCTGAAACTTATTGTTCTTATCGTGCATTCGTAATGTACAAGAGACTAAATGTGATTCAAGACCCCGATATACTCACAGCGAATTTGGAAATACATTTGCAACGATATACTTAACAAACATCCCGATGCCATCCACACTGCTATGAGCAACGTTTAGATTAATATGTAAATATATGCTGCGTGCTTTCCTCTCAATAACAAAATAAATACAAAAGAAAAAATACAGTGGTGAGAAAACAGCACCAGCTTCACCGTCATCATGCCGACAGATGAGGTCATTAACATTACACTGTTATGATAGTATGATTATAAATTATATTTGGGACTATATAGATCTGGCTATGTAAGACTATAATTTGAATCAATCCCTTTTCTGTGCATGACACTGATATTACAGTACAGAATGGCTCTATAATAGAATGGTAATACTCAATTATTGCTCCATCAAAGCAATAATTATTCTTTGAGTTATTTGATATTTACATGTTTGTTATGTCACTGTATAGATTTATGTTATCCTATGCCTCTTAATGGTATGTCTTTTATGTTATATTTTATCATACATCTTAATGAGTTTGATGGTGGTGATTATGTTGACATATTGCAGGTATACAGCAATTATTTGTGATGCATAATAACTGCATGGCTTTCAAATCAATATAAAAATGTACATGGTGACATAACCAGGGCCATCAGTGGTGGGCTGTTGGTGTTTGCTCAAGTCAACTTCTGTGGGGCAGGGGCATCACTGTTACCTAGCAACCACTTCTGACCCTGGCACCACAAACACCAAAGCAAGACCTGTGAATCAATCTGTCTCTAAGAGGCAAGTATATGTCACTCTTTCTCTCTCTCTCTCTTACACACACATTCATACTCAGCAGAATTCACAGGGAGCTGGAGCCACACACACACACCTGTGGGACTGTGCATATGATTGCCGTGCCCTGCCGATGGGGTCGTGAGGTTCTCTTTACAGCAAACACAGACAGGTGATTGGCTCTGGGGTACTTACTAAAACAGGACATTACTGTTGAAGTTCCCTTTAGAGAGGAACTCCTGAACACCGAGTCTAGGGAACAGCCAACTGATGCAACTACAACAGCATATTTTAGTATATAACTGTCAGGATTATGTTTTGTTTAGTTTAGTTGTCTTTTTGTTCCCATGTGTTTGTTTCTGGTGGTTCAGTTTAGGCCACTTCCACACGAAGCCAGAGCTTTCCCTATCTTTTTTTTTCCCTCGTCTCAAGAAATATCTACGTACACACAAAACCACTGAAACGACTCAAAACGATGTAGTAAACATGCCAGACCAGTATGTGGCGCTGTAATTCTGCCACAGAAATACACTAAAAACGGAGAAGAAGAGTTGTGGCTAGAAGGGGTACAGCAACGGTCGGAAGTGAGGCAAAATCTCACAATAAAATAACAATAAATAAATTTGCTTCTTCCAGATTGTGTTTTATTAATGCCTACACCTACCCCAACCCTAAACCTACCCTTACAATAATGCAAATACAGTAATTAAATGACGCAATATTGATGTGCGCATGCCCAGTGGCTGTAGCTGTATCCCTTCTAGTCTTTACCGTGCGGGACGTGGTGTGATGACATCACCGTTTCACAAAATATACGGATTGGCTGTACACACGGAAACGCAAGGGTGTCGGTTTCAGATGTATCCACTCTGGGACCCGGTTTCAAAAAATTCCGCTTTCAGGCTCCTAAAACGGCAGATCCATCTGGACGAAACGCTGATACGATACAAAATATTTACGTATACAGCAATACGCGTCTCCGTGTAGATGGGGCCTTAGTCCTGATTAGTCCCTAGTTTATTCCCTTGGTTACTGATTACATTCACCTGTCAAGCATTATGTTTCCCTGTGTATTAAAGCCCTTAGTTACCTCAGTCCATGGCCCGGTATCATCTTTATTTCATGTGGTTGTGTGTTCGTTTTCTCCCGTGATCTCCTGTGTGTATCTTTGTGGATTAATAAAGAAGTGTTTTTTTGAATTCTCCTGCGTAGTGCAATTACTACAACCACTAGTATATTACAATAACCACATACTATTGTACTGAGAATTCAAAATACTGCACTTTAGTGATATATATATTTTACACTTCTGCATCAGAAAAAAAGAATCAGTACAATCAAGTAAAACAAAACACATTTACTACTTGAGGGGCATAAAATAAGTCTAAAATATTAAGACTTGTCAGAGAAAATATCATTAAGGTTTATGTTGTTGTTGTCATTTTTATTATAGCACTGGCAAACATTTATTTCTTGTTTAAAAGTCATGGAATCTGAAATTTGCAATTATGTTTTAATGAAATATTGAAAATAGTGTTTATTATAAATGATTTATCTATGCACATCATAATATTTAATCAAAAACCCATCCCTTCCCCCTCACAAGGACATGCCTTCTCTGATGACACGCGTGAGGGCGGGACAATAATATCCTTCCCTCCAGAAACCTGTCACTCACATGATGTCGCAGTACAGAGGGTGTGCATTGACGTCACTTTCCCGCCGGAACACGCCCTCTCAGCCGGACTGAGTGGCAAAAGAGCTGCTGCATGACTGGATTTAATAGGGGAAACTGTGAAAACGCAAGTAAACAATTATCAGTTTAAACTAAGGCCACATCCACACGAAACCAGAGCTTTCCCTATCCAATCTTTTTTTCCCCTTGTCTCAAGAAATATCTGCGTACACACGACACCACTGAAACCAACTCAAAACGATGTAGTATACATGCCAGACCAGTATGTGACGCTGTAATTCTGCCACAGAGATACACTAAAAACGAAGAAGAAGACTTGGAGCATCCGCGAGACGCGGGGTGATGACATCATCGTTTCACAGAATATACAGATTGGCTGTACACACGAAAACGCGAGGGTGTCGGTTTCAGATTTATCCACTCTGGGACACAATTTAAAGAAATAGCGGTTTCAGGCTCCCAAAACACCGGATCCATCTGGACGAAACGCCGATACAATACAGTGCATACCCTCTATAGCAAACGATAACAATCCAATTGATTTCATATACTTTTCCTCATTCAAGAAGCCGTTTCACCCTGATATACATCACGATAGGTAAGAAAAGACAATCAAAATTTCATTGATTTCATACCAACTTTAAACAAATATCTAACACAATTTTATTAGTTTATGTTTAAAGCCAAAAAAAAATGCTAATGAGGTAAGAAAAACAAAACGTAATTTAACATATTACTAAGTTTGCTTTTACAGGAAATGTTTCTTGTTTTATGTATGTTTACATATATATTTATTTGAAGACAAGGCAAACATACTGATAAGGAATTTTCAGTGAATAACCTTAAGAAAATTCTTAAGAAATGTGTTTAATCCACTTAAATTTGTAAATGAGTAGTGTACACTGCGAGTATAGCTATGTTTCCATCCACCTATTTTTATGCGCATTTTGGGATATCGCATAAAAGAAACGCTGAATGGAAACACACAAATTTGCATTAAAAACGTATGCAATATTCAATTGAGTCAGATAAACCTTTTTTTAGCAATGTCTGTTCAAAGTGGTTCAGTATTATTACCTGCCAGAACTGTCTTACACTTCAGAAAGCAAGATAACTTTACTGCGTTTTGTCTGTGTGCTCTGAGACGCAAGTAGTTTATTATACGAAAATGGCTTCTCCTTCTGCAGCAGCTTCCATTTTTCTTAGTGATATTTAGCGCCAGTTTATCAGGAAGTGACTATTTTGTTCTCTTTAGCTCACTGGATGGAAACGGTTCTTTATTCGCAAATGTTTTAATGCGAAAAATTCCAATTTAGCGCAAAACTTACATTTGCAACTTTGGATGGAAAAATAGCTTATGTTGTGCTCACATAAGCAACCTAGGCTTATTGGTGTGGGGGGGGGGACGTGCCTGTGGTGATATATGATGTGCCATATTAAGCCGTGTTTCCACCAAAATTACCCAGAACAATTTGTCCCAAGAACTTTTTTTCCCAGGAATTTTTTCCACCCCAGACCTGTTGCTGGCTGCGCTGTCTAAAGTACCGTGAAGATTAGTCCGGTGACATAGGACTGTGTGCAACTTTCCAGTTCCCGCTGGATTTCGTCGCTGGATTTTCGTTGTATTTTTTAAACTCCATTGTTGATTCAAATAGCAAACAACACTTACTGCACGCACCGCAACAGACTTTTAAAAATGGTGGTTAAAATAAAATGCTGTGTGGAGTCAACCAATCAAAATGCTGCGTGAACTCAACCAATCAGCATGTTCAGTGCCCAAGTCCCAGCCCCGAAAGTTCCTGAACTTTGAAAAAGTACTACCTCACGAGCATGGACTTTCTGAGGGGGACATTTTTAACCGGAACTTCATTTAGATCCTAGTCTCTGCGGTCGAAACACACCGAGTACCACCCCAAAGTCCCTAGTTCCTGGGGAAAGTTCCTGTGGTGGAAACGCGGCTTTAGACACTTTTAAAGTGAAATGCCCTGTGAGTGGGTGCTAAAAGCATGAATTCCAATAAACTGAGTTTGTCAAAATCTAAAAAAAATTTTGTGGCGAAAACCAGTGTTTCATCTTTGTTTGCTTTAAAGTGCTGAATAAGGATTCGTTTTTTTAAACCCCTGAGTCATGTGGTCTCAGCAATATCCATAAATGACATGCATTCACACAATTTCTTTAATTTTGTAAACAAAGGACACCACAAGCAGACTTGAATGGTTCTCTGCTGCATGATGCAAGGTGCAGATGTTCTGTTTTAATTAAGAATTCTAAGCAAGGAGGCAATACGTCAGGCCCGTAGAGTGAGCTACCTTAACGTCTCATCCAACTCAATTAAATTTCACCAGTAATTCTTGGCTCCAGCTCACCCTCAGGTCTTGCCACTAAAGCACAGAACAATAAATCACCTCAACCTTGTTGCATCTCCTGAAATCTAACTGAGACAAAGAACTTTCATTTATTACAGGGTTGGAGTTTGAGGCAGGTGTGGCTACCTAATTTCCTCACTAAAATTACAAGTCCAGGTGTGGGAGTTTTATTTATTAATACAAACTATGGCATATATATGATTGAAATGATGAAACTCGATGTCAGATTTTCTCAGGCTGTTGAGTGCCAGAAAGAAAGTACATTTGATTTGGAATGGATATTGAGTGACTGGTTTGTTAATTTTATCTGCCCAGTAGGTTTCTGCTTATTAAAGAATTATGAGGTCAGTTTTCAATAGTGGTGAAATTAACAGGCTCACAATAGGCTTGATTTAAAGTGCTAGGGTTCCATATGAAAGCTTAAACCATTAAATTAGACAATAAATTCACTGTCAAAGACTCTCTCAGTCATATTGGGCTGCAACACTTCTTTTAAGGACTTAAAATGCATTTGTAGTGGCATAAAGATGATGCAAGAATGTTCCAATTCCTCATTAAAGAACTAAGACATGAGAGGCAGTGCGTTACAGTGATTTTACCACGGGTATTGAGTGTTCTTAGGCATTGTGGAGGACTAGGAATGTCACTTGGAAATAGTGTGAAGGTTGTCAACTTTTTAAATTGACAGACATATTTAAACAGTTTAATTCATGTTAAAAAAAAATAAATGCAAAAATCTTTGGCCAAATGCTTTTATTAATCCATTGGCCACCAGCTTTTCTTTGTTCTTTCGCAAAATGCTTGAGTGAACAGTTTACATGTGGGAGCAATTAATTAACTTTTAAGAATTAACTGAATTTTGAGAAATTCGCAAGTGTCTTAAAATTCTGTCAAAAGTTTATTGGCTGCAACCATGTGTCCCAACTGTCCAGTGACATTTTTTGACTCAACTGGCAAATGAATAAAAAAAAAAGCATCTTGCAAAAGGATAAAGTAAAGCTACTGGTAAATGGATTGAGAAAAGCAATTTTCAACCCAAGATCCGATGGCCGCAGAGTTTGGCCCACTGCGGACCACAGCTGTCATGGCTGCCACGTCAGAGTCCTCAGCCATCATGGCCGCCACGCCCAAGTCTCCAGCCATCATGGCCGCCATGCACCCGAAGCTACAATGGCAGGCCCAAGGCATTCTAGACTGATTTCCAGTGTGACAGATCCGCCGCTGATCTGTCGCTCTCAAGCCCACCAGTCTTAGCGCTGCCAGTCCTAGAGGTCGTTCCCGTGTCCCTTGTGTTCCCTGTGATGGCGGTCGCCATTTTGTGTTTGTGGGCTGCACACTTCTCGCCTGTTTCTCCCGCCGGTATTCTCCTCTGAACTCTCTGTGTCCCCTGATGGCTCTGTTGCGGCCACGGAGGTTGACCCTGAACTTCCTGTATGCCCTGAAATGACCATGGAGGTCGTCTCTGAACTCCCTGCCTGCCCTGTTATAGCTACAGAGGTCATTTCTGAACTCATTGTGTCCCCTGATGGCTCTCTTATGGCCACAGAAGCCATTACTGAACTCCCTGACTGTTTCGTCTCAGCCAGAGAGGCCGTTCTTAATTCTCCAGTCTCGTTAGCTCCCCTGAAGTGGTCTTCTGTCCTGCCTACCCCACTGTGGTGGACTTCACCATCCCTCCCCCTGGTCCGCCTCTGCTCCACCACCCACCTGGACATTTGTTTTGGGGTATTTTCCAGAGAGTGTCTGGAAGCTGCTCTAAAGGGGGTCTCTGTCATATGTTCCCTTAGTTAGGGCCCGAGCACAGACGGTGTGAGGACCATTTTGAAATTGCTCGGTCTATTATTATTCTTCTCCGAAATGAATCTCATTTTTGAGGACCTAAACATGCTCGAAAACTCATGAAACACGCGTCAGAAGTGGCAAAGATTTATGTCTGATATGGGTTTCCGAATTTGTGTGGCAAAATGGCTCGATAGCGCCACCTACAACATTTCAATTAAGCACCGCTCACGCTACGTTTCACATACAAGTATGACATTTGGTACACACATGTAACAGCCCAATACCTACAAAAAAGTCACTGGGAGCAAAATCTGAAACCCAACAGGAAGTGAGATATTTTGAATTTTCTCTGCAACATTTTTGCAGTTTTTGCCATTTGGCCTCATACTTTAACAAACTCCTACAGTTTTAATTGGATCATCGTCAAATTTGGTAGGTGTAATCTTAAAGCCTTGGCAATGTTAAATTGTGAAGATCTTGAGTTTTCCCTGAAGGGCATGTCTGTGGCGGCCTGATAAATTTCAATGTTTCGCCATGAAACAGGAAGCTGTTGTAACTTGGGCATACAATGTCCGAACTGCCCTAAACTTCACATATTTTATTAGAGTCCTGGCCTGAAGACATCGACATGCCAATATTCAGTTACAGTCATAGCATCACCTGCTGGCAACATGAAGTGTGGCATATCGAAGTGATTTTGCCATATTTCCCTATATTTACCCGCTTAAATGCATGTCGCCCACTATTCACTGTTTTCATGAGAATTATGAGAACTATTCAAAGTTTTCCGGGTGCGAAGGCCCTTTCATCGCTGCTTGCAGCTTTAATTTTGGTTGGACTTTTATGTTACTTCCTGTCCTGTGTGCCATGTTGTAGTCCGTTGTAGTTTTTCCCTGTTGATTAGTCTTCCCAGGTGTGTCTTGTTAATTCGTTATGTTGTTAAGCTTGTTTGCCCCTGTGTAAATATAGCCCTTGTGTTTCTCTTGTGCTTTGTCAGTCGATGTTTGGTGCTCCCCACGTGTACGTTCTCTATGCTCCCTGTGTTTCCTGGTTGTTATGTTTGCATTTTTATTAAACTCCTGCACTTAGATCTGCCTCATCTCCTGCATTCTTTGGACCCAACATTACAGATGCATTTAAAAATGTTTATTTATTGTTATTTAATTACATTTTTAAAAGTTGATTGTTATGTAAGTTTAAAAACTGATGTTTTACTTTTTTTACTTTTTAGGATTAACATAGCTCATCCAATTAGAATTAAGATATAAAAAAATAAACATGACAAAAAAAATATATACTGTATGTTTTTGACAAATTTGCAAAATATCAATGTTTTATAGTTTTCAGCACAGTACTGTGCATAGTTTATCAGTTTATGCATGCAATTATAAGTTGGTATAGCCATTAAATTGTATATGTTATAAATATTTATAATATGTAAAGTTAGAAACAGCTGCACAGTACAGAGAGTATAATGATTGACAGCAGCAATAAGCAGCCCACCTGAATGCATCTCGGCCATGAAATAACTTTGCTTAACTTTAGTATTCTGAAGCTATTCCTGTAAAAAAAAGTTTTTATGAATTCAGTTCAGCTGAATACCAATCACTGAATGGCCATAACATGACATAATCGCAGGCGAAAGCAGAGGCAAAACAGGAAATACAAAAAAAAACCTCATTCCCGCTTCAGCTGCTTTTTTGGGGAGGAGATGAGTTTGTTATTGTGCATTTTCCTGATGCAGTTCTGGCAGCTCCATCCTAACAAAAGCAAGAGACAGCATAGAGAAAAACATAGTGATTCTGATGTTGGGGTGGGCAATATGATTAAAATCTTATATCACGAAATGAGTCATTTTATTTCACGATAACATTATCACAATAGTTATACTTGCTTTAAATAAGGTTTTTATGATATAAAAATGGATATTGAAATTTCATAATTCTCATCACAAATTTCAATATCACAAAAAACCTAATACTAGCCTAGTAAAAAAAAAAAAAAAGCTTACTGAAGACAAGTAAACAGTTAGTGATAAAATAAGAACAAAGAAACTAATTACAGGCCACAGGACAACAAACTACAATAGAACAAACAAAGACACAAATGAAATACAGTGGTGTGAAAAAGTGTTTGCCCCCTTGTTAAATATGATCAAAGATGGCTGTAAAAAAATAAATCTGCATTATTAATCCTTTTGATATTTTATTAAAAAATTGTTTTTAATAAAATATCAAAAGGATTAACAATGCAGATTTATTTTTTACAGCCATCTTTGATCATACTTATTAAGGGGGCAAACACTTTTTCACAGCACTGTAGACCTATCTGAAAAAACTTCAAGCACTAAGAAATACTACATATATTGTATAAGTAATTAAATACAAAAAACACTGCATCTTCACTGTGTAAATTAAATACAAATTATTCTTATTAAAGTTACAAAAGTGATTCCATCAGGAGCAGTGAGTGATTTTCTCTTTTTCCTTTGTTGTTTGATTATGACACAGACGACAGAAGGTATATTAGGCTGCTGTCCCTTTAAGACCGAATGCACTGATTTAATATACTGTTACACATGCATTTTCTTTCTCAACTGTTTATGTTCACTTAAGACATAAATGATTATGTTTATGAGGATACTGGCAAAGACGGGCACATAAGTGGCACGTAAGTGTATGTATTTGACCATTCAAGCCCAATAATGCAGCCAAAATAACTTTGTTTAGTACTCGCGAGCTGTATGAGCAGCGGCTTTATGTCTCAGACAGCGCTCAGAAACCATCTCTCAGACAGCGTGCACACAGACATTAGTTCTCTTTCCCTTCTTATTGCGCTTCAACTGAATAAAGTCACTTGTTTTTTGAATGGCATTGCTTAAAAAAAGCATGCAAATGATAAGCTTTAGTGACGGCACGTACAGCACGGCAACGTCATGTGAGCGCATAACCACGATAGAGCTGATAGTCCCGATAGTCTATCTATATGTACTTGATAAAGAGGAGTCAAAAAGATCAACCTAGACCACCTTGAATCAGAGAGAGTCTGAGTATAAGGGAACACTATGTTAATTTGATCATTTTACAGGACTTAAAGGATCTGTTGCTAACATCTTGATGCCAGATACCACAGCACACCTTCAGGGGTCTAGTGGAGTCTATGCCTCGACAGGTCAGGGCAGTTTTGGCAGCAAAAGAGGGACCAACACAATATTAGGAAGGTGGTCATAATATTATACCTGATCAGTGTATATTATAATTATCATATATCATAATTCCATTATTTAGATGTAGGCGATGCAAGTGTGTGTATGTTTACTTCCGCTCATACTCTTCCGGTCTTAGCAATGTTCGTATTAGAAACTTGGCTAGATATAATAAATGTTTTTAAAAGTAAATAGAAGATGGTGGTCTATCAGAGACAAAGAAAACATCATTATATTATTGTGTACCTCTGTGCGGTAATTCATCGAGATACTCCTCAAAGCCCAGTAATACGTTATGTTATTGAAATAAAAGTGTTGTACCTGAAAACCCAAGAAACATACACAGAGCAAATACTGATTGTTTGAAATCATTTGCAGTTGATGTTTCATATTGATCGAACGGTTGTAGCAATTACAGACTACTTGCAACATTGCGACACAAATGTTTTCAACATTATGACTATTGTGAGACTGCTTTTCAGTCCCAACTTCATGACTGTGGGCATGTTGTGGTTCTGTCCTCAAAGGCATAATGTCAACTATTTACTGACAAAACGTCTCACTGGCAAATTATGAAAAGTCCCCAATGAAATGCGGTGAAGGGCGCAACGTTTTCAGCCTAAACAAATAAATGTTAGCAATCTCAGTAGGATTTATGCACTGTTTTGAAGAAGTCATATAAATACAACCACAATAAATCACATTGTAGTTGTTCTCTATGCCTTAACCCATGCCATACTATAAGTGTTTTGAAGCAGCTTACAGTAATTATTTTAACCATGTGCATGTTGTACATCAATACATCAACAGTTTATTTACTTTACCACAGTGGATAAACTCCTGCTTTGCTGAACATGTTCAGAATCTTAAATATTTTTGTTACTGTGCAGGAACACAGCATGTATTTTGAAGTAAGTCTGTATATATATATAACTTCAGTTGTTCATATTGTAAGCACTGGTAACAGCAGGACTCTTAGGTTGTAGGCAGTGCCCTTTTAGCTAAGATTATAACTAAACGTAAAATAAAAGAACATAGAAGAAAGGCAAACATTACTGTGGGCACCATTCAAAGAATGTTATACAGGAGAGAAAAATCAAAGGGCTGTCTGAGTCTCTTCATCTTCCCACAGAAGTGTCTGGACTGGTGGGGTTGATGCTACCTCTCCAGTATGACTGGAGGGCTTGTGTAATGATTTTACATAGACAGTCCACCACTCACCCAGCACTGATACTAGCATAATGAACAGACCATAGTGATGAGTGATTCTGCCTGAAAAATTATGTAGACTTTATTACATTGTTATAAAGAGGTTACAACATGATAATAAACTATGTAACACCTGAACAAAGCAGTCCTGTTGAGACGACTTAACCAGGTTTTTATAATATGTTATAAGTCATACTTAAACAGTTAAAGCATTGATAGCAAACTAAAGATAAACACACTCACACACACTCACAGACTCTCTCTCACACACACATGCAGACTCGCACATGCACACACACTGAATTCTAAATTGTTCATAGAATTCTAAATGTTCATTGATTGTTCAACTTATTATTATTATTTATTTTTAATGTAATGTATGTAAAAGTACATGTATGTTAATTCACTGTAAAAGATTAGAAATGCTTTGGCAATACATTGTAACAACTGTCATTCCAATAAAGCACAATTGAAGTTGAAAAGGAAGAATTTGGTTTTAATAAAGAATATTTACTTCATATTGTGTTAACAGTGTATCTTTTTTAACAGTGTAACTCTATACACTATTAGAGTTATATAAATTTATGTCAGTTTAGAAAATGAAGGGTTTTTTTTATGGGGCAACAACATTAATATCAAAGAATGCAATCACACTTTCAGTCATAGGTCAGACCATCAGATAGTCCCGCCCCCAAACTCATGCTATGCTAAGCCAATGTTGCTGAGTTGGGTTGGTCGAAATGCTTAAACATGTTTCACACTTTTAAGGGAAATCAACCTACATATATTATACTTATACTTGTCTCTGCATATTAAACAGGTGTTTTGGACTGATTCAATAAAATATTAATATGCATTTTAACAATTTAAGGGACAGATATACTTTGTCCAAAAAATAATAAGGATTTATATAGTTTATGAGACTGTATAGTTTATGTAAAATGCTGAAATAACTAAAAATGCTCCTACGGGGGATGCTGATTTTTGTTACGCATACAGTATTCATCCAAGGAATTCTGAGTTGACATTTTTGTAATTACTTTAATTTGCAATATGAAACACTCTGGAGTAAAAATCCTATTGAAATGGTAGTAAGGAGACTGACCTCTGGGAAGCACATCAAACAGCACATCCATACTCTATATACGTGCAGACACTCATAAAAACACACCTCCTTACACAGGCCATTACCACCTAACCAACTTGTCTGAAGCAGCAAATAACATGTCAGAATTTCCTATGTGGCCACCATATTTACAGCATTACAGCCCGGCACTCTCTAATGATGTGTTTTATCTCGCTGCTTTTATGGCTGACATCTCCCTGACACACACCCACACACATAAAGACACACACCTATCCGATGCTTCTCACACATCTCATCTGATCAGCAATACTAGGGACTCTCTCGGGTTGACCTTTTGATGGCGGACGCTTGACCTTGGCTTTCCTTGTCACTCAGCCCCTAATTCTTCAGGAAAAAGCCTCCTATGTTTATCGGGATCTCATTTAGACGGCGCAGAAGATCTAATGCTGAGCCAACGCTCATCAGTCAGAGAGAGAGATAGGGCGAGTGGTGGGGGTTTTCACAGCTGTCTGTCTGACCTACGCTATTCAGCGAATAGTGGTCAGAATTAGCGGCCATTCTAGGATGGGTCACGATGGTCAGCTAGTCGACTAGTCATCCAACAACTGACTAGTCAATTAGTGAGGTTGATTAATTCAGGGATTTTTAAACTCTTGTGAGGGATTCATTTTCTTATATACACCACCATTTTTATATACACATTTCTCACCAAGGCTGCATTTTATTGAGCTGGGATGGGAGAAAATATTTTAAAATAAAAAATAAAATTGAATTGAATTTTGTTTTGTTTTTTAAAAAATACCAACAAAGCGTCACATGAAATAAATGCAGTCTTCGTGAACATAAGAGACTTCTTTCAAAAACATTACAAAAATCTTAATTATTCCAAAATGTTGACTGGTAGTATATATATACACTCACCTAAAGGATTATTAGGAACACCTGTTCAATTTCTCATTAATGCAATTATCTAATCAACCAATCACATGGCAGTTGCTTCAATGCATTTAGGGGTGTGGTCCTGGTCAAGACAATCTCCTGAACTCCAAACTGAATGTCAGAATGGGAAAGAAAGGTGATTTAAGCAATTTTGAGCGTGGCCTGGTTGTTGGTGCCAGATGGGCCGGTCTGAGTATTTCACAATCTGCTCAGTTACTGGGATTTTCACGCACAACCATTTCTAGAGTTTACAAAGAATGGTGTGAAAAGGGAAAAACATCCAGTATGCGGCAGTCCTGTGGGCGAAAATGCCTTGTTGATGCTAGAGGTCAGAGGAGAATGGGCCGACTGATTCAAGCTGATAGAAGAGCAACTTTGACTGAAATAACCACTCGTTACAACCGAGGTATGCAGCAAAGCATTTGTGAAGCCACAACACGCACAACCTTGAGGCGGATGGGCTACAACAGCAGAAGACCCCACCGGGTACCACTCATCTCCACTACAAATAGGAAAAAGAGGCTACAATTTGCACGAGCTCACCAAAATTGGACAGTTGAAGACTGGAAAAATGTTGCCTGGTCTGATGAGTCTCGATTTCTGTTGAGACATTCAGATGGTAGAGTCAGAATTTGGCGTAAACAGAATTAGAACATGGATCCATCATGCCTTGTTACCACTGTGCAGGCTGGTGGTGGTGGTGTAATGGTGTGGGGGATGTTTTCTTGGCACACTTTAGGCCCCTTAGTGCCAATTGGGCATCGTTTAAATGCCACGGCCTACCTGAGCATTGTTTCTGACCATGTCCATCCCTTTATGACCACCATGTACCCATCCTCTGATGGCTACTTCCAGCAGGATAATGCACCATGTCACAAAGCTCGAATCATTTCAAATTGGTTTCTTGAACATGACAATGAGTTCACTGTACTAAAATGGCCCCCACAGTCACCAGATCTCAACCCAATAGAGCATCTTTGGGATGTGGTGGAACGGGAGCTTCGTGCCCTGGATGTGCATCCCACAAATCTCCATCAACTGCAAGATGCTATCCTGTCAATATGGGCCAACATTTCTAAAGAATGCTTTCAGCACCTTGTTGAATCAATGCCACGTAGAGTTAAGGCAGTTCTGAAGGCGAAAGGGGGTCAAACACAGTATTAGTATGGTGTTCCTAATAATCCTTTAGGTGAGTGTATATATATATATATATATATATATATAGTATATACACACTCGCCAGCCACTTTATTATGTACACCTGTTCAACTGCTCGTTAACACAAATATCTAATCAACCAATCGCATGGTAGCAACTCAATGCATTTAGGCATGTAGACATTTTCAAGACGATCTGCTGAAGTTTAAACTGAGCATCAGAATGGGGATGAAAGGTGAATTAAAGGCATAGTTCACCCAAAAATGAAAATTACCCCATGATTTCTTCCCCCTCAAGCCATCCTAGGTGTATATGACATTCTTCTTTCAGATGAATAGAGTTGGAGTTACATTAAAAAAATGTCTGGCTCTTCCAAGCTTAATAATGGCAGTGAATGGCTGCCTAAAATTTGAAGCCCAAAAAAGTGTATCCATCCATTATAAAAGTAATACACACAGCTCCGGGGGATTAATAAAGGCCTTCTGAAGCGAGTCGATGGGTTTTTGTAAGAAAAATATCCATATTTAACACGTTATAAAGTAAAATATCTAGCTTCCGGCAGACCACCTTCTGTATTCAACTTAGGAAATACGCGTAACTGGCGCGATGATGACGACGAATGTAGCGTAAAAAAGCGTAACTGCTGCGACGATGACGTCGGACATTACTTTTATAATGGATGGGTACACTTTTTTGGTCTTCAAATTTTGGACTGCCATTCACTGCCATTTTTAATATAACTCCAAATGTATTCGTCTGAAAGAAGAATGTCATATACACCTAGGATGGCTTGGATTATGGGATTTTTGGTGAACTATCCTTTTCAATGATTTTGAACATAGCATGGTTGTTGGTGGTATTTCAGAAACTGCTGATCTACTGAGATTTTCACGCACAACCATCTCTAGGGTTTACAGAGAATGGTCCAAAAATAGAAAATATCCAGTGAGCGGCAGTTCTGTGGTTAAAAATGCCTTGTTGATGCCAGGGGTCAGAGGAGAATGGCCAGACTGGTTCGAGCTGATTGAAAGACAACAGTAACTCAAATAACACTTGTTACAACCGATGTATGCAGAAGTGCATCCTTGAACACACAACACATCAAACCTTGAAGCAGATGGGCTACAGCAGCAAGACCACATTGGTATCACTCCTGTCAACTAAGAACAGGAGACTGAGGCTACAAATTGTACGGGTTCACTAAAATTGGACTTGGTCTGATGAATCTCGATTTCTGCTGCAACATTCAGAATTTGGCATAAACAACATGAAAGCATGAATCCATCCTGCCTTTTATCAACGGATCAGGCTGGTGCTGGTGGTGTAATTGTGTTGGGGGATATTTTCTTGCCACACTTTGGGCCACTTAGTATCAACTGAGCAACGTTTAAATGCCACAGCCTACCTGAGTATTGTTGTTGACCATGTCCATCTCTTTATGACCACAGTTTACCCATCTTCTGATGGCTACTTCCAGCAGGATAATGTGTCTTGTCACAAAGCTCAAATCATCTCAAACTGGTTTCTTGAACATGACAATTAGTTAACTGTACTCAAATGGCCTTCACAGTCACCAGATCTCAATCCAATTGAGCACATTTAGGATGTGGTGGAACGGTAGATTTGCATCATGGATGTACTGTATTGCAATAAATGTGAAAGGTGGATGCGACAGCTTGAGCAGACTCCTAAATGTGCTCTACAACTCTTCTTTGACTCAGCATGGCCTTTGTTGCATGTTCCTGGGAGCACATGAATAAGCTTGTAGTCCCTACCAGCCGTGATGCTATCATGTCATTATGGACCAAAACCTTTGAGGAATGTTTCCAGCACCTTCTTGAATCCATGGCACAAAGAATTAAGTACTAGTAAGGTGTAGCTAATAAAGTGGCCAGTGGGTGTATATAAAATCAAAGTAAGTACTGTATATATTATATATAAACGTAAACATTTATACAATGTAAGAAAATAGTGATATTCTAAAAACAATATGTTGTTTGCAAAATTTAATAATTGGCTTCTATTGTGAGTGGTGGTGAAGAGAAATTAAAAGTATGCACATTACAAGAAAGATGAGATGAACACTTATGTGATATGAGATATGAGTTATGTGGGTTTTTTTTATTATTTTACTTTAACTGTTAAAACTATGGCTGTCAGTAGAATAAAATAATGAATAATTAAATGATTAAGCTTATGATTTATGCATGATTTAGGACCCCCAAACCCCACTTTCAAAACCCCTGGCCAATATTAACATTGTTTTGTATATATATATATATATATATATATATATATATATATATATATATATATATATATATATTTAGCTTTTGTCCTTTAATGAGCATGCTGTGCTTAATACATTTAGTAAGAACATTTTGAAAATGTTGTTTATTTAAATGTATCACCTTTAAAGAAGATGCTTTTTGACATTGCAACACGTCTGATGGGCCATTCCTAGAGACATTTTTTATTTTTATTTTTAAATGTGAACTTTTTTTAACATTACCGCCATTTAGCTATTTTTAAATTCGTCATATGTAAAAACACCTGATCAAGGTCTTCTGAAACCGGCCTATGGCTTTCAGTTAAGACAAATTATTCAACTATTTTTTGAGACTACCTTGAGTCAGTTTGTAAATATGTAGTTTGCACATCCCAAGCAGTCACCCGAGGAGGTTCGCACTTACTAGACCGTCTGGCTCCGTACATAGATGTCAAGCTTTTATTTATACACATGATTTCATGGATGCATAACTGAAATGATTATTTGTGATGTGAGGTAAAAATAAATGCTACACCCAAGTCAGTGAGTGTATTTATACCTAATTACTGTTATTATCGAAAGATAAAGATGTAATTGTATTAACATGCAAACGTAATGGTTTGAGTTGGCCTAAAACGTGGATGGATTAAATGCAGCGGACGAATTCCGAGTGTGGGTTACCATACTCGGCCTTGAAATGTCACTTTCACTTCACTTTCACTTAAAGCCAATTTAGCCTTTTGAATGAATTGTTTCTCCTCTCAGGGCTGATGTGTTTGCAGAATAAGACCGAAAAGAAAAGACAACACAAAAAAACTTGATTCCACCAAGCTAAAAAAAAAAGAGTGAGCAGCACATACTTTATATAAACCATGGAAGTTTGAGATAACCAACTCTGAGCAATACACTGTATTTCAGTTTTCCATTCCAAAGCTCACATACAATCCACAGTTACCAAAATCCAGTGGACTCTCCCAAAACCATTTGCCATCAAAAATCAGAGTCTGGCTGAATAAAGCCACAAATGACCTTTGTTTAAATTAATTTGCTTTCAAATTCTGCCCACTTAAGCCCAGAAAGCTTACAAATTGAACAAATTCCCTACCGTTTGATGTTTCGCGTATTAAATCCCTGGTCTTGGAGACCTCGACTGAGTTTACTGCCTGACTGTCTATTTTTAGCTTTTCCTTCCTAAACCGTATTTGGTGGTCTCCACCTCCGCATGCTAATTTACCAGGCATAACAACAATTTAAAGCTGGACTCAGCTGTCTGAAGTTGTCACCATGCTTGAGAGTACAGCCAGGCTTCCTGACTGGGACAGTAGGCTATTTTAGGAAGCTTTTTATAAAACACGGCTCCTTTTACCAATGCAGATGCTTCCTAGCTGAAACTACTCTGCCAGAAGATGCCGTAATAATACAAATACTACAGCTCTGTATAAATACAAAATAGCACTGGATTGGTAGTACTCAAAAATTCTGGTATAGGCTTTGTTATAACCCCTAACCCTGAGTTTGAGCAATAGCAGAGTGTGTTTTCAACTGGAAATTGTGCTGGAAACTGTACAGCATGTCCCAGAGGTTGATTTTTGATAAAAGTAACAATTTTTTTTTATTTTTTTTTTTACTTTTTTTATGTTTATTACATCACATTAGAACTGTCTTAGAAACTTTATTTTTTGCTGATATTCAAATTTTTGTATTATTTATATATTATTACAGTATTTATTAATGTTATGAATTAGCTTTAATTTTTTTAGATTTTTCTGTTTTCATTTTTATTTTAATTTAAGTTTAAGTAATTTTGTTAAGTGCCTTTGTCATTTTTATTAGTTGTGTTTTTAGTTTAATATTTCTATTTAGCTTTTATTTATTTTTATTTCATATTTAGTAACTTTAATACTATGATAATTCATCATAAAATCCTGAATTATTACATGTTTAAAACTATGGAAATATTGAAAATATTTAAACAATCACCCACACCTGTCCATCATTCTTACTCTAATTCACTCCACAATAAAAAGAAGGCTGAATCCGAAATCGCCCCCTAAACCCTCAATCACTATTCCCTATGTTAGTCCACTAATAAAGTTTAGTGAATAAAAAAACGAGTGAGTGAATTCGGACAGCCGTTGAGCGTACATCGGCTGTACACTTGTTATTGCGGTGCAATGTGGGATAGAATGAGTGCACTCGAAAACGTCCACTATGGTTTCAGACACCACTACAAATGGCTGTTCCCTCAAAAAATGCCCTATATCAGGGTACAGGGGGCGATTTCAGATTCAGCCGAAGTTTCACCTTTCAGTCAGCGTCTGGCCTTGTTTGGGAATATAGACTCACCTGCCTGCATCCCTTCTACTCCAGTGAGTTATCCTATGTTTCTCCAGTTGTCTCTAGCATCTGCTCCTTACCTGTTTGTCTCCTCTGTTAGCTCGTTGCCTTCTGGTATCCTTTAGTCTCCATCTGCACCTGGTTAAAAGAAACAAGGTCCATTCCAGTTATTTCACGCAAGTGCTGGTTTGCTCTTGAACCGAATACTTCCCCGTGTCTCCGATTGTGCTAATAAACTCGTGTGTTTCACTTTCCTTTGAGTCTGTATATCAGTACATGTACATGTCAACTTATTCTAATAACCCTAACCTAACAGTATATTAATACTCTGAGAGTTAGTTGACATGTAGTTACAAAGTTACTTACAGTTAGTAGAGTGTATATAGTGGACTATCGAAATAAAGTGTATCCGGCCATTTTATACCAAACATTTTTAAAATGTAATTTCCGCTACCGTGATTTGTATTACAAACTATGATATTAAACAAAATAAATCATATGAGATGTGGTGTAAATTACACTAAAGTAATTTTCATTAATTAATTAAAAATAAACTAGTGAAAAGGGGAAAAGTGTTTTAAGAGAGTTTACCAGAAAAATAAACATTTCAACAACATTACATTTCTAAGCAAGAAAAAACAACCCACCATTTATTTAATAGAAAATATAACTCTTAACTAAACGCTCTGAGACTGCAGAGCTTCACACATGAATGTGTCATTCAGAATGTTCTGAATCCATTTCATTTTTGGCCTGCAGTATTGTTTCCTTCATATCTGTCTCACTGGTGGGAGCCGTGCCTCTCCTATTAATTGTCAGCGAGGGCTGGAGGGCCAGCGCAGGCAGCGTCTGGTTCACTGAATTATAGACACCAGCCTTCATTTTTATGCCTGGAGGTACTTGGTTGTAATGTCAAGATGAGGGCCAGCGTTTCTGTTCTGCCGGTGTCAAGAGTAACATGACACAGTTCTATTGATTTGGCTCAGTGTATGTAGTTGGAAGGTGTCTAACATCATGAAGAGACGTGCAAATAATTCTGTCAACTTTTCTTTGTCTTTCATTCCAACAAATTCTCCTCAATGAGAATATCACAGATTTAGATTTGTCCTCACTTTACCCCAGCAGCATCCAAAATTAAATTAAGGCTCTGTTGCCTTCACTAAAAGTATGTGTAAACACAGTTTGTAATTCTGGATTTAAACTGTGCACTATTTAAAAAAGCTTTTTGAGTCACAAATACTAAGAAATGTGAATGTGACCTGAAACTACAAAACCCATTTTAGACCAACAGAATTCCCCCCAAATGCTGTCCCAACTACTCAAATACAGATGTCGGAACAAAAAAATGTAAATTGAACAATATTACCGAAATGTTAGGGGGTTAATTTGTGAGTTCCCAGCATGCGGTTACTGTGATAAAATTTCACTGTTTGCTGACTTTAAAAAAAAAATGTTTTGTCATATGTAGCTACGTTTCCATAAAAAGTTGTGTTGTAAAAAGCAAAGTTGTAAAAAGTAAAGTTGTACATGTTTCCATCCCATGTGTTCAAGAGCACAAATCATCACTTCTTGGGAAAATGGAACAAAATATCTGTAATAATAATGGAAGTTGCTGCAATCGGAGAAGACACCTTGGGTCTTTTTTCTTGGCATTTCCATGGCATTTCCATTAGAGTACTTTCACACTAGCATTTTTGTTGTACACTACTGCGTGATTGGTGTCTGAAGCACGTGTGAACCTGCGCCAATCTTGATTGGCTGTTGAGAGGTCAGGTATCCATTAAAGCGCACCTACATCACGGAATCCCCAGATTCTAATTGTCTGAATGAAGCCACACAGAGATGCCTGAAGTGTGACAATGTGACACAGCATCTCATTCCCTTCTCAGGGAACCAGGTTACATACATAACCTGAGACGTTCCCTAACGAATGGAACTCCATGCTGCGTCATGGTGTTGATGCTATGGAAACCCCAATACCAACACCGGGAAGATGTTTGCCCATCAAGGCTGTGAAACACTGGCACAGACACTTTTTGAGCAGAAACCCAGAAGGACCTGTCATCCCAGAGTTGAATCCATGTCCTGACTTTAAAATTTTATGAATGTGTGCGGAGAGGACCAGCCTGCCACAGCACAAACTGTTTGCAAGGATGCACCCTTTCAGGACTCACTGAGAGACGTTGGGTAGAAGTTGAAACACTGCAGCAAAGTCTGACAGAGGAATCATTTTCTCAACAGTATTGGTCAGTTCTGACAGGCGAAGCCATTCCATGCACCAGAGAAAATGCATCTGTTATCCAATGTGAACGGTACTGCTCGGTGACCACAGACACAATAATTTAGTGGATTTATGCCACTGGCCTGAGCAGTGGATGTAAATCCTAAGAGTCTGAATAGATGAAGCCTTTCTTGCTGCTCCACTGTTTCATACGGTGGAGGAAGAAGGCCTGAAGTATGACCGGATGAGCAGTCGCAGAAGGCTGTAAAACATCCTTGTTGGAAAAATTTGCAGAGTAAGCTTCCAAATCCAAAAAGGGATCCTGTGAGTCAGTGGATATAGTAAGAGAAATGGGAACACTCATCTCAAGCTCCTCCTCCAACTCCACCTGCGACCAACATGATCTAAGCTGCTGTGTTGCCTCATCAGACGCGGAACTTGAACCACGGGGTGCAGAAGCCCATCCCTCGAGAATATAGTCAGGCAGGAGAGGTTAGCCTTATGGAGAAATGCTCACAATGAATGCAGTCAGCCTCCTTGAGGACTGACCAAGCATGTTTTGAATGCAATCCTGTCTGGGGTGCAAAATCCAAGCTATCCAAGAGCTACTCTCCTAAACGAAGTCAATGCTAACAAAAGAGCAACTTAAAGAGTCAGTAACTACTCTGAGGCTGACTCTAAGGGTTCAATGGAGCCTCTGATAAACCTTTCAGGACCACAGAGAGGTCCCAAGAAGGAACTCGCTGCCTGCAGATAGGCCTTAGGCATTAAAATGCAAAAATGGAGATGCCAAGGGTGCCTCCCCACAGAAGCTCTAACAAAGGTACGTGGCCAGCGTAAATAGCAACCACATATATTGTACCTTAAGGGTAGCAGAAGCTAACCTTGCTGAGAAGCACTCTTGGAGGAACTCTGAGCACTGTACCAACCAGGCAGTGGACTGGTGGCGTTGTTCACACCACAACTCAAAAGAGCCGCAGACTGGGTTGTGGCGATCATATCAGTTTAGGGAGATGGCAGATAGCATTCGGAAGCCATCTGCTTGGTAGCACGGATGGACTTTGGCCCAACTGAGAATTACTATTATATATTTTTGTTTGCATATCTAACTCTTCAAAGCTACATGTATTTTTAATATTTAACTCCTCGTTGTCAAATGCATTGAGTAAATTAACCAGACAAGTTGTTACACGGTCAAGTTAGAATATACTGAAGCATAATCCACACACCGCCTCGACAAACGTGTGATCCGAGCCTTGAAGTTACTTTCAGAGTCGTAGAGAGGACAAGAGATAGGGGAGCTCCACCTCTGCCCACTCAAATTGCGATCCCCATGATCGAAGCCACCTGGGCTGCCTTATCAGAAGCAGGACCCAAAGCACAAGGCACAAATGCCTGACTCTGATTGCTCAAGAAGAGAGCCAGGCAGGAGCGGAGCTTCCTCATCGTGAAATCGTTCACAATGAGGACAGTCAGCCTTTTCGAAGGCTGACTGAGCGTGCTCCGCTCCCATACACATAACGCACAGACCATGCGTGTCGTCCCCAGTAATAAAGTGGGAGCACGGCAACTGCTAATTTAGTATTTCTGCTGGCCATACAAAACACAGAGTGAGATTAACAAAATGATGAATGAAATCACACAAGTGCAAACAGATAAGCAGCTTCCTAAAAACTAAGAATGTGGTAATTCCGTGACGTATGTGTCCTTTTATGGTCTTGCTGACATGCTACGCTACGTCACCTGACCTCACGTCAGCCAATCAAGACTGGTGTGTTTTCACACATGCTTCAGACACCGGTCACACAGAAACGTTGCCATAGCATCAACGGCACGCAGCGTCAAATTCCATTCAAAAGGGAACGTCTCGGTTACGTATGTAACCCTCGTTCCCTGAAGGAAGGGAATGGAGACGCTACGTCAGTTACTGATGAAATGGGGGTTTCGCTTAGAAGCCAATCGCCTTTGAGCTCTACAAAACGAGCCAATGGCATGAAGATGCCATGGGTCTGCGGAATTTGCATAACGCAACCTCGCCCCACCATGTGGGTATAAAGGGCGTTGCGTGGCAATCTCGCATTATGTTACCTGCTGAAGAGCCGAGGCATGAGCATCCGGCCGTTCCAGCGGTACAGCGGAAGTGGCATGGGGACGTAACGCCTCCGTTCCCTTCCTTCAGGGAACGAGGGTTACATACGTAACCGAGACGTTCCCTTTCAGTCAGTACACTACGAGTTACGTCAGTTACTGACGAAATGGGGGTCCCAATACAATCTCGCCACGACGGCTGTCTTCCAGTGCCCTGCGCTGACCAGAGCTCCCTGCCGTGAGTCTTAGCACGAATGAGGGGCTAGGCTCAACGAGGATATCAAGGTACACTGGGAAGCATATCCCACGTGGAGAAATGCAACACAACGCCGGCCTGAAGGGAGGACTTAAGAATACACATATGACCCCCGTAGGGACTGCATATGGAGCACTCTGGGGTATCCAGCCGAAGATACGTGCTCAGAGAGACGGGGGTTGCGGGGGTTGCCCAACGGGGGAACCATGCACACGGAGGCACCTAGCTGAACACGAGGGCTGACTAAGTGGGCATGCACTCTGGTGTCGACATCAGCAGTGCTGGAGGAGCTCAGGGCTTACTGGGAAGCTCACCTGAGAGAAAATGCGCACGCATCCAGTCCGTGGAGTGGAATGGCGCAGCAAGCGAAGACACCTGAGCCTGTCCAGTTACTGGCCACTTGGGGCGAGTACACGAGCAGACACAGGCTCCACTCGGAGATTATAAAATCTTGCGAATGTGTTGGGTGTCGCCCAGCCTGCAGCTCTACAAATGTCTGTCAGCGAGGCACCATGCGCTAAAGCCCAAGAGGAAGCACTCCACTAGGAGTGTGCTCTAACCCCAAAGGGGCATGACATGCCCTGAACCTGATATGCCAGGACAATGGTGTCCACTATCCAGTGAGACAACCTCTGCTTGGAGAGAGCCTTCCCTTTCTGCTGCCCTCCGTAACAGACAAAGAGCTGGTCTGAGGTCCTGAAACACTGCGTCCGGTCTACGTAAGCGCGAAGGGCGCGTACTGGACAGAGCAGTGCCAAGGCTGGGTCTGCCTCCTCCACAGGCAGCGCTTGCAGGTTCACCACCTGATCCCTGAAGGGAGTGGTGGGAACCTTGGGCACGTATCCAGGCCGGGGTCTCAGGATCACGTGAGAATTGGCCGGCCTGAATTCGTCAACTGAAACTGAGGCACACTTCGTCAACTGAAAATGCCTGCAGGTCCCCTACCCTCTTGATGGAAGCCAGAGCAATCAAGAGCGCCACTTTCATTGAAAGGAACTTCAGCTACACAGACTGCAGAGGCTCAAAGGGAGCTTTCTGCAGGGCAGATAAAACCACTGCAAGATCCCAAGAGGGTATTTGAGGAGGGCGAGGAGGATTTAATCTCCTCGCCCCTCTAAGGAACCTGCTGACCAGGTCGTGCTGACCTACCGTTTTTGAGTCCACTAGGTCATGGAGCCGAAATCGCGGCCACATAGACCTTCAGGGTGGAGGGAGACAGCCTTCGCTCCAACCCTTCTTGGAGGAAGGAAAGCATGGACCCGATTGAGCATTTCGTGGGGTCTTCTCGGCGAGAAGAGCACCAGGTGACGTTCCACTTCAACGCATAGGCCTGTCTCGTGGACAAGGCCCTAGCGGAAGTGATGGTAGCCGCCACCTGAGGTGGCAGGGTACTCAAACCTACCGCGTCCCGTCCAGGTCCCACACGTGTAGGTTCCAAAGGTCGGGATGTGGGTGCCATACGGTGCCCTGTCTCTGAGTAAGGAGGTCCTTCCTCAGAGGGATTGACCAGGGAGGGGCTGTCGCAAGGAGTACGAGTTCTGAGAACCAGGTCCGGCCGGGCCAATATGGGGCGACCAAAAGGACCTGCTCCCTGTCCTCCCTGATCTTGCACAGAACCTGTGCGAGAAGGCTCACTGGGGGAAACGCATACTTGCGAGGGCACCGCGGCCAGCTGTGCGCTAGTGCATCCGAGCCGAGGGTCCCCTCGGTCAGGGAGTAATACCAGCGGCAATGGGAAGAGTCGTGGGAGGCAAACAGATCTATCTGTGCGTCGCCGAACTGTTCCCAAATCAGCTGAACCGTCTGGGGATGGAGTCTCCATTCCCCCGGAAGCGGCTGAAACCGTGACAGCTCGTCGGCTGCACGATTCAGTTCTCCCGGGATGTGAATGGCACGAAGCGACCTCAGATGCTTCTGACTCCATAGGAGGAGATGGCGGGCGAGTTGCAAGATCCGGCGGGAGCGTAGGCCACCTTGTCGGTTGATGTACGCTACTGCCGGCATGCTGTCTGAACGGACCAGTACGTGCTTGTCCTTGAGCAGGACTCGGAAGCGGTGCAGGGCAAGACGTACAGCCAGCAACTCGAGGCAATTGACATGCCATAGGCGCCGGAGTCCTCTCCAGGAGCCCACGGCAGCATGTCCATTGCACATGGCACCCCAGCCCGTGGCAGAGGCATCTGTCAAAACAACAACATGCCTGGAAACTTGTTCTAGGGGAACACCTGCCCGTAGAAAACTGAGGTTCGCCCACGGGATGAAGGTCTGATGACAGGCCCGAGTCACTGGGACCCGGAGCGTACCGTGTTGCCATGCCCATCTCGGGACTCAATCGCGAAGCCAGTGCTGAAGCGGTCTCATATGAAGCAAACTGAGCGGCGTTACTGCGGCTGTGGATGCCATATGCCCCAGGAGCCTCTGAAAATATTTCAGTGGAACCGCACTCTTGCCCTCGAACTGGCGAAGACAAGTCAGCAGTGACTGCGCGCGTGCGCTCGTAAGCTGCGCGTACATGGCGACCGAGTCGATTTCCATAATGAGAAAAGAGATCCTCTGCACTGGGGAGAGTTTGCTCGTTTCCCAGTTGACCCGAAGGCCCAGACGGGAGAGGTGCTGAAGCACCAGGTCCCTGTGTTCGCAAACCTGATCCCGAGAGTGGCCTAGAATCAGCCAGTCGTCAAGATAGTTCAGGATGCGAACCCCGTGTTGCCTGAGCGGCACAAGGGCTGCCTCGACGACCTTCATAAAGACACGAGGGGACAGGGCTAGCCCGAATGGGAGAACCGTGTACTGATATGCCTGCCCCTCGAAGGCAAACCGTAGAAACGGTCTGTGTCGAGGAAGAATGGAGACATGAAAGTACGCGTCCTTCAGGTCGATCGCTGTAAACCAATCCAATGGACGAACGCATTCGAAAATGCGTTTGGCTGTCAACATCCTGAATGGAAGCCTGTGAAGGGTTCGGTTCAAGATGTGCAGGTCCAGGATTGGCCGTAACTCACCGGTTTTCATGGGTACAATGAAGTAAGGGCTGTAGAAGCCGGACTCCATCTCGGCCGGAGGGACGATCTCGACCACATCCTTCGCCAGTAGGGTGGCGACCTCCGCACGCATGACAGGGGCATTGCCACCCACCATGGTATAGCGGACTCCCCGAAAGCGAACTGAATCGCATAGCCGAACCTGATGGTGTGAGCAAACCAGCTGCGAACCACAGGAGTACCCCCGATGGGGCAGCGAGGCGGAATGACCGGCCCAGACATGGGAGGCGTGGGAGCGTCACAAGGGGTGGGCGGGGTCAAATTCCGCGCCCTGACAGAGGAGACCAGGGAAGGACCAGCGTTCCACGGGGGTCTCGTCTGCCAGGGGGCTGGCGACAGAGGGGGCCGAGAGTGGCGAGGCTGCTTGACGTCGCACACTGCCAGCTGCGCCCTCTTGAGGCTTGGAGGTGAAAATGTCAGTTCTTTCTTTACAAGGATTCTCCCCCGGCCCTCCACCGGGGGAAGGAGTGGCCCTGCTACCAACTCCTGGGAAAGAACCGAGTTCACCTCCGAGCCGCCCGTCTCAGGACCGCCGCTTAGACTGCCGTTTAGCAGGCTGGGGGGCTGGGACAGGCAGGGCTGCCTTCCTGCGGCATCCTCCACGCCTCGGCCCGGGTGAAGGCTGCTGCTGGGGTTGAGCGGGAGGGGCGGGACCTGCAGGAGGGCGGCCTCAGCGGGGAGCAGACTGAGGCCTCTGAGCCGGCGGCTGGGTGGAGGCAGCAGCAGGCCGTCGGGGCAAAATATGTTTGATCGCCTCAGTCTGTTTCTGAGCGGTCGAGAACTGTTGGGCGAAGTCCTGGACCGCCCCGCCGAATAGCCCATCCTGGGAAATGGGAGAATTGAGGAAACGGGTTCCCTCAGATTCTCCCACATCAACCAGGTTGAGCCATAAGTGGCGCTCCTGGACCACAGAAGTGGACATCACCTGACCGAGAGAGCGAGCGGTCACCTTCGTCGCTCGTAGAGCGAGGTCAGTGGCCGCCCGCAGCTCCTGCATTAATGCGGGGTCAACACTGTGATAGCCATGTTCCCGCAGTGGGAACATGACTCATCCATGAACGCGCGCTCGGCGTGCACGAGGCCCAAGCACGCCAAACAGCGATTATGCCCGTCAAACGGAGGAACCAGCCGACCGCACACAGAAACGGAGCACGGGCGAGACATCTTGAAAAAGACGTGCCGCGTGCAGCTCTTTTAGAGAAGAGTCTTTGCTCTGCAGAAATGCTGAAGCGCCTAGGGAGAACACACACGCTGTGCTAGATCACTGCACAGATCAGACAGGAATGCGGAACTCGCTAGAACGCGCCATAACACCAACACTCTGGAGAGACACTCGTCTTGAAGAGAGAAAACGCTCAGGCAGTAACACTCGGCTCTGAAGCAGAAACATAATGCGAGATTGCCACGCAACGCCCTTTATACCCATAGATCTAATATAGAACCATAGATCTAATTATTGTGTTATTGACTGAAAATTTGTTGAACAAGAAATCTGTATTTGCTTTGATGAATACATTTTCTGAATGAGACATTTTGCATTGACAAAACAAATTAGTGTTAACTTAATTAGCAGAGAACTTAAAAATTCAACAAAACACGATGCATTTAGATTTTTTCCGTTTACAAGTCTTTTTTACAGTCTTTTACACCGAATACAAAAATCTACAGATACATTCCTGTTATAAAAACAAGACTACAATATGCAATAAAGACACAACTGATCACAATTTAATATGCAAATAGATGCTGGAAAGTCACTTTTGAAGTCAAATATTTTTCTTGGGTCACTCTTCAATTGGAGCGGCAAATAAGACAAAGTAAATATGCTTGTTTTTTAAATAGCACAATGTACTGCTATTTAAAAAAAAAAATTAAAATGACATAAGTAAAATGGAAGCTTAAAGACATTTTGATTTTTACTTAATTTCAATCAAATACTGGTGACACAACTGCTTATATCTGTGGTGTTACCAGTATTTGAAGTAATTTTGTATTCTGGTTTGTTCTAAAATGAGGAGGAATATGCCACCTTTATTTTTAAATAATTGCTTTATTAAAAATCCAGTTTTATGTGGCCCTATTTCCACCAAGGGAGATTTTCTTTTTAAACATAAATAAAAAAGACATCGAAAAATGTCCTGTGGTTAAAATAATAAGTTTTTCATTAAAAATATATAATATGTTTACAAAACACAATAATGGTTTAGTCCATATGTTAAATGGTTTGGGCTAATTTAACTTCTAGTTAGGGATTTGAACAAACTGTCAAATATTGTGGCTTGTTGAAAAGAAGTGCTAAAAACATTCAGAATGCCATAGCAACATTCATAACACCAAAAGCCTGGCAACCACCCAGTACACTCTAGCATTGTGGCAGTGTGTTTTAAATATATTCTTTAGAAAATGTAAATATCTTATTTATTATAATAATAATAATAAAAAAATTATTTTGATTGGGGTTTATTATAAGCATTTAAAGCAATATGGTAATGTTTTTCTTTCTTTCTTTCTTTCTTTCTTTCCTTCTTTCTTTCTTTCTTTCTTTCTTTCTTTCCCTTTGGCCACCCAGATAATGGCTCTTGTCTCTATTGCTTTGATGTCAGCTTGAAACGGGCCCTCAGAAGAAAAAAAAAAAAAGCCAAACTCCTGGAGCAGCGCCCATAGCTTTGCTGATTCTGTTATTTTCTTCTGTCAGCTGTCATGAATGTTGTGAGAACTTCAGATGATATAAGGTGGGTTTTTGTCAACCAAAGAATCCTAACGAGGCTCTGCCCATCAGACTTGATTTATCTAACACATGTACAGAATTGGACCAGCATGGGCTTTCTGTCCCTTATTCAGGCCTTGCAATGCTCCGCCAGCAACTATCCAGCAGTGACAGACAGAGAAAAATAGATGTTTATCTTTATATGGATTAGTATTGGGGTTTCATTACACGGAAAACTGTCAAAACATATCAAACACATTCACACTCTAGATAAAAAGCGATTTTAAAGAAGATTATGATTATTAGAGGTGTACATAATCCTTACTGAGATGTATTTGTGCTGACACCATTGTAGGTATCATTCGGTGCCACATATTACCATAGTCATTTATATTAGATGATATCTGTTCTCAGAGGGTGTTTGTTATGGATTAGGATATGAGAAATGAAATGAAGGTGAAAGCAAATGCCCTGGCCCTGTGTGTTTTTAAAATTCTCCTTGCGATGTTCAGGAGTAGGAAAAAAATTAGTTGTTGTGTTTTTTAGCTCCATTTTCACATTTTTCTCTTCACACACCCACTGGAGAAAAAAAAAAAAAAAACCTCATAGAACTCATGCTGTCTGATTCTGAGGAGTTGCATGCAGACAGACAGGCGGGTGCATTTAAGGAGCTGCTAGAGGTTGTGACTCGTACTGTGGCCAAGCTGAATCTAGAGTGGCATGACGAAAAGAGACAGGCCTCGCAGTCTAAACTAGATTATCGTTATCTAACATCTGGCCAAGAGCAACCTCCCCGTTGCCATCTCCCGTTCTTCCCTAACCTTCACACTGAGGTGTCTTGGTCTAGGTAAAAAAGGACAGGGGGCTGCACCCAATTTCTAGATCTAAGGGGCCTTAACAGTACTCGTCGGACCTACAGTTTCAAGATGCTCCCACTGAAGTTGATCATGTCACAAATCCAGTTCAAGGACTGGTTTGTGACAATAGATCTAAAGGACGCATACTTTAACACTGAGATTCTGCCAGAACACTGTAAGTTTCTCAGGTTTGCTTTCAGGGGCAAAGCATACCTATATCGAGTTCTTCCTTTCGGCCTAGCTCTATCCCCATGCACATTCACCAACTGCATGGATGCTGCTCTGGCTCATTTGTGACTCCAGGGCATCCGTGTACTCAACTACAACGACAATCGGCTGATACTGGCTAAATCAGAAGAGTTGACGGCGCAACATCGAGAACTACATGAAGTAGTTGGGGTTGAAATTGATTGCCAAGAAGAGTGTGCTTTCTCCAGCTCAGAGAACTACTTTTTTTGGGGTGGTTTGGGACTCGGCCACGATGCAGGCATGGCTGTGAGTGTCTCATGCATGTGTAGAATCGATCCTAAATATGCTATGAAAGATATCAAGCTAGGTCAGGAGCTCTTGGTTCTTCAAATTCAGAGGCTGTTAGGGCTCATGGTGGCAGTGGTCAATGCCATTCCACTAGGCCTACTGCACATGAGACCATTCCAGTTCTGACTCAAGAGCAGTGGATTTCATTCTCTGAACCATCCCTCCAAGGTCGTAAGGCTCACACGCCACGGGCTACGTGCGCTATGAGCCATTTTTCCTGAACAAGGACCAGGCTCTCAAGGCGCTTTGCCGTTGCAAGACTCTAATGACGAATGCCTCCCTCACGGGATGGGGTGCAGTCCTCAATAGCCATCCAGCCAGTGGGCTTTGGGGGGACCTTCGTCTTCATTGACACATAAAGTCCTTAGAAATGAGGGCAGTGTTTCTAGCTCTGAAAAAATTCCTCCCACTCCTGAGAGGCTATCATGTATTGGTCCGCATAGACAACACATTGGTTTTCTCCTACATAAATCACCAGGGCGGTGTGCATTCACGTCCCCTTTTCAGGCAGGCACAGCAGATTCTACTCTGGTCAGAAGAGAAATTCAAGAGCAGTTTATATTCTGGGGCATGCAAACTTGAGGGCAGATATCCTGACGAGGCAGGAGCTGAGGTCCCGGGAATGCCAACTCCATCCACAAGTAGTGGATATGGCAGCTCCATAGGGCAGAAGTATGGCCAAGCGGAAGTGGACATGTTTGCCTCCAAGGTGATGACCCACTGTCCCCTCTTGTTCACCCCCAAATCTCAGCTCCTCTGGGGCTGGATGCCATGGTAAAGATGTGGCAGAGGCTGTATCTGTACACCTTTCCTTCGAGAGCTCTGCTCCTGGGAGTTCTAGCAAGGGTTCGTCAGGACCCAGTCCACCTTCTCCTAGTGGCTCTGTTCTGGCCAGCCTGTGTATGGTTCATGGACCTGATATCTCTCCTGGATGGCATTCCATGGGAGATTCCAGCTCGGGAAGATCTTCTGTCTCAAGTGCAAGGGACGATCAACCACCTCAAGCCGGATATCTGGAAAATGTGGGTAAAAAGCACTTAAGATGTCAACTTTAGGCACTTAACCCAAGACTAATGGTCAAAAGGATGAAACATCATGACTGCACAAGTAAACCCATGGGTTAACGCCAGAGGTTGTTTGATCCCCATGACAGAGACTTAAAACAGAACTTCTTCCTTTTTAAAGACCTCTGAGTGACCTAAGGGCTGAAATCCACAGAAAAAACACAGAGACTGTTTTTACATATAAAAATGCACCAGATCATTCCAGAACAATGCTAGATGGACTTATAATCAAACAGTATAACTGCATAATTATATATCATGTCTACAACTTAGATATGTGACTATTATGCTTAGAATAATTCATGCAATTGTTATAACTATTGAATGGTTGTTTGAAAGTGTGTCTTGCTTGGTATTAACGTCTCTGTATGCTTATAACTCAAATTTTGGCTTGAATGAAATCGGTGTAAAATGTATAATTTTCTTATAGAAATCATGTTTAATTTGTACTCTGTTAGAGCGGGAAAGTTAAGAGGCCATGTGATAACATGCCACCTCTGGACCAAAGACGATATCTAATTGGTCAGAACTCCGACGAGAGGCTGAACAGACGCCTCAGGTTAAAATATCAGACGAGTAGACGATCAGTCAGATGAAGATCAAGATGAAAATGGGTTAAGAACGAACAGCTTCATTCAAGCCATCTAACTACTCTCGCCTCACTTACTTTTCTTCCTTTAACTTAATTTCTTCCTTTAACTCTGTTGAAAGTCTCATGTTATAAGTTTAGCCAACGACTCTTACAGCCTTTAACCGCTTCAAAACTTCAAGCTTCAGCCACGAGAAAGACTCCATTTCCATTCATCCGCCAACACACCAACATGATTGGCCATCCAAGACATCAATCCAGACACGAAATGAGAAACCCTCTTTTCGAGCAAAGGACACCGACAAAGGGAATCCCCAGAGTAACGCAAGTAGCCAAGTAGCATTGATATTAAATTTAATAACCCCGCCTAAGAAACGATAGGAGGGTTAAATTAATGATTGATGGTTCATTTAGGTTATGTTTATAAAGTGCATATATTGCTAGAAACTTGGGATTTCATCATTTCACTCTCATAAAACTCATTCTTTCCTCGCTTTCTCTCTTTCTGCAACTCGTGTGAATGTGTGTGTGCGGGTGTTTGTGTTAGATCTTAGTTTCATGTGTTAGAATAATCAGTAAAGTCTCGTTTACATTTTTAAAGAGAAATGTCTTGTGTTATGTGCTTACGAATTTAATGTCTTAAACTGCAGATCTGGTTACCTTGCTAATAAATAGTGTTTTCACTAGAGTTTGGATATTCATATCCGCTGCAAAGTTGATGTTACAGCCCATTCAACTGAGCGCTGGATGATTAATTTATTTGGCTGTAAAATAAGTGACTCTTTCAAAATTCAAATTAATTACAGTAATAATTCCCTTTGAGCTAAATTGACCTGTTTCCCTTACAACGAGATTGAGCCCATTTATGCTAAAGGTCTATGTAGCTGCCTTCCCAGCTAGCCACATACCTTTAGATTGGACATCTGTTGGGAGACATTTTCTGGTGTCTAGGTTCTTGCACAGTGCCAGACAGCTGAAGCCTATCTGCCATTCGCAAGTTCCTTCCTGGGACCTAGCATTGGTCTTGGGAGTATTAGCAGAACAGCACCATTTGAGCCATTGGAGTCAGTTTTGGATAAACTGCTGACTCTTAAAGTGCATTGACTAATAAGTCTAAACATTGACTAATAAGAGAATATGAGATTTGCAGGCCCTGTCAGTTGCCTCCTCCTGCCTAGACTTTTCTCCAGGTGATGTCAAAGCTATACTGCACCCCAGACCGGACTATATTCCAAAAGTTGCATCTATAACTGGTAAGCCAGTGGTTTTGCAGTCTTTTTTCCCTCCGCCTCATGAGCAAGAAACTCTGCATTCGTTGTGTCCGGTCCATGCTTTGAGAATCTACATCCACCGCTCAGGCCAGTGGTGTAAGTCCTCTCAGCTCCTGGTCTGCTTTGGTGGCTGTGTAGCACTACAGCATAAATGTAAACCACTTTGCAGCTGAAACTCAATGAGACTAATTACAAAGCAATACACTTCATAACGTTTCGGACCAGGTCAGAAGGCTATTGTCACGTACTTGGTAGGAAGCAATGAGGAGGCATTCTAAAATAAAGAATTCTTTAATTAACCAAATTAAGTAGCATAACAGTACAGCCCATGCGGCAGCAGGAGAAACAGCTCAGACTCTCCTACTCCTTTGTTTTCAACGTACACATAGCACAAACCTATTGGCCGATATGCACAGAAGAAGATGTTCGCTCTTGACTTGAGCCAGCGTTGCAGTGAGACAAGGGAAATTATCACAAAAACGCAGGATTATAGTTGAAAAGGTTAGGTAATTTTTCATTTGTACTGACTTGTTTCAGCTGAAAACAAAAAGTAACAGAAATAATTTAAAAACAAATTGTTTTCAACTCAGATATTGGCTCCTTGTGTGTTTCCTATATGACTGATAATCCTTGTTTACTTTAATTTTAGCTATATTGATTTCTAGCTTGGTTTAGTTTATAGCTATTTACTTTTAATTGGCCTTGTTTCTTTTCCTTCTTCACATTGTCATGTTGTTAGTTTCAGACACTCGTAAGAAAAAAGAAAAAGAAAAAGAAAAAGAAATTTTATTTTAATTTAGAGACTAGGGAATCGCAGGAGAAACAATACAACATAACAGCTAAATTCTAACTAATACAAGAACAAAGGGGGAACCAAGATTGTGAGTATAAATAGAGTAAGCAAACAAGGGTAACTAAAGGAGGAGCACCTGAACTGAATGAAACAGACAATGAGTAATCATGGTGACGTAAGATGAACTGAACTAATTCAACTAGAAAACAAACCATGAAATTCAGGCATGAACAGAACAGAAAAAAAAAAACAGATAAAAAAAAAAACTTGACAGTACACCCCCCTCCCGGAAGGCACCTCCTTGCACCGTAATAAGTTCACCTGGGTTGGAGGGTGGGCACCCTGGAGGCTGATGAGGGGCTGGTGAAGGGTATGGCCTAGGGGGCTTAGGCAGGACAGGAAGCCTCCAGGGCGGTACCGGCAATACAGGAAGCCAGGGAGGTGCCATTAACTCAGGGTGCCTGGGCGCAGCATTACAGGAGACATAGGGCTGGGTGGAACCAGCGGAGACACAGGAGACTCAAGGCAGGGTGGAACCAGCAGGGACAGGAGATTTAGGGCTCAGAACGGCCTCCACAGCAGTGACAGAAAGCACCCCCCCACACACACACATAAGCCCACACACAAAATAACCGTAGCCATTATGGACAGCACTGCAATCTCTGAGCTAGGCTCTGTGGCTTAAGCGATCTCCTGGTCTAGCTTAGAGACTCAAGTAGGTTCTGGAGCGGGCTCATGGGCTGGAGAAGACTCTGAAGCGGGCTCATGGGCTGCAGCGGACTTTGGAGTTGGGCTGACACTGGTCTGTTTGCAGGGGGTGGAGCCGACACTGGGCTGTGAGCAATTTTCATAATTTTCAAATACCTCCGTTTTCACAGTCCACACTACAATGCGAAAACGGTGTCTCCAAATTCATCTACTTGGGAAAGCGTTTTTCAAACAGTAGTTGGCGATGTCACTTTGTCTAGAAACAAAGTGAACACGTAATACACATGCATGAACATGTAATACGCATGCGCATGACGTCACCATTTTCACGTTTTTGTTGTTTACATGGAGGCGGTAAAGGCATCTTTTTTAAAAACTTGCACTTTGAAACCCATTTTCAAAAGCTTGCGTTTTCAGGCCCCCGAAACGCTTTTGTCATAAACGAACGGCCAAAACGCATAAAAAGTCGTGTCGTGTAAACATACCCTTAGACATGAACAGAACAGAAAAAAAAACATTAAAAACTATTTGAGTTTGTTTTTAATGTTTTTCTTCTGTTCTGTTTATGTCTGAGGGTATGTTTACACGACACGACTTTTTATGCGGTTTGGCCGTTCGTGACACATATTAACATTCACTTACATATTAACACCTAATTAACATTCAATACCAAATTTACAGAAATTTCACCCAATAATATTTTAAAGTTTCCTAATTTAGTTTTGGAGGTCTCCAACAACATGCATCAAAGGTCAAAAAACAGTTTCTTTTTCTCATAATATACATTGCACATCACCACAATATTCAATGATTCTCAAACGACTCGATGGATGAATCGGTCTCTATAAATCCCTCTTTTCCGCGAGCCTACTCTGCTCTGATTGGTCAGATGGCCCAGTCTGTTGTGATCGGTCTACCGCATACAGCGCGTATCTCAGAAGCTAAACGCAATTACCATAACTGAACTCCAGCTCCGTCTGGAGGCTTCCTATTAGCACAGCGATTGTATACACTGTAAAGACAGTAACGATGACGATTTTACATCAATTCCAGCGCGAGTCCGAATCGATGATGAAACAATGGAAGAACTCATTTTTCAACCCAAGCCTTGAGCAGGACGTTTCTCAGTGATGCTACTCAGTTTGAGGTACATTATGAGTTGTTTCAATTGTAATTCCTCAGCATCAGCATTAGCAAGTGTGCGTCCATCAACAAACCTGTGTGTGTGTGTTTCTAATGTATTGCAGTGCACATGTGGGAACTGTATCAATAACAGCACATACGTTAGCCAAAGAACTAACGTGAATGACTGATGGAACATTAAAGTTTGCAAAACAAATCTTGGTGGTTCAAGGTTTCACTGGTGTCTGCGCCCGCAATAAGCGGAGGGGCAATATGCTAATGTTTCGTTGTGACGTCACAACAAAACGGCTTGCAATTCGTTTAAAAAACAATTTGTTTAATTGACTCAGAGTCGACTCTTACTTTTGAGAGACATTAATACGGTGCACTTTCAGATTTAAAACTTTGCAGGATGTTTTCATTCACTTAGAACTATGATACACACTACATGAAAGGTCATTTTCAAAAATCCATAAAATTCTTTATTTTCCTGACACTTTCAAAAAAAGAATTAAACAACAAAAAATAAACAACGATGACCCCCATTTGCAGATATTTTTTTTTTTCTTAATTTTGAAAACTTTTTAGAAAATAAAACAATACCTTAAGTAATTTTGCACTTCAAGTAAATGTATCTTAATTTAAGAATGTTTAGATGTTTGTACTGGAAAACAAGTAAAAAATAGTGTGAGAAACTTTTTTTTTTTCATGATAGGAGGATTATGGTTCACTGCAGTGACTAATCACACATGTAACTAATAGAGCAGTATAGTTTGGGCATGTACATCCGTGATTGCTTTCTCACCATTTTGCATTTCCTCATCAAACGTTAATGAGCATGCAAATGGTTTCTAATAGACACTTCAAAGAGATCATCAAAGCCTCATCTAACAAAATACAGTATGTGCATATTTTATCGACTTGCCAACAACACAGCATAAAGCACTTGCAAAACTGCTGAAGTCTTGATTTTACTGCAAACCATATTTATGTGGTACTGTCAGCTCACACCCTCAAGGTTATATGTAACTATGTGTTAGTGATGCATGTTCAACATGCAGTGTGCTATACTTTGTTAACAGTGCCAAGCACAAAAGCTAATAATGTCCTTTGCAGATGCCCGCTGATGAAGGATGGCACCTATGGTGCCCAGTTCCTAGGGATGCCCCCTCTCCAACTCTTCTATGGCCTGCGGTGCGTCATAATTTGTTTCCTACCAAGTTATTAGGCATCCTCTGTGAGAGCTGATCAGTGTGATTTAGAAGCTGATTAGAAAAATGACTCTTACCAACAGGGTTATGTATAAATTATATGTAACAGTGTTACGTAATTAAGGCTGGGTCTACATTAATCCGGATACATCTAAAAAAGGTGTTGTTTCAAAGCACGCTCCGTCCACACTAGCATTTAAGCGTTTTCCAAAAGTTTATCCACACTGAAACGTCAGGAAGAAAAAAAAAAAAAAAAAAAAAAAAAAAAAACCGGGAGAACCGGGGCAGGCAGGTTAATAGGTGAACGAAAAACTGGTTTAATTTTGGGCACATGAAATACCGGATGAATTCTCCTGTACGCCGGAGGAAGTTTGAGGCGGACTTCCACTGGACTAAGGATCTTAGCAACAGTAAACGGGCCTATAAATTTAGGAGCAAGCTTATTACAAACGGTGCGGAGAGGAATGTTCTGGGTAGAAAGCCACTCTTTTTGACCAACGACGTAATCGGGAGGCTTTGACCAGTGGCGATCGGCCTGGGCCTTAGTGCGCTCCCGCACCCGGAGGAGAGCAGTTCTAGCTTTCCTCCAGGTGCGACAACACCTCTGGACAAAAGCGTGGGCGGAGGGAACCGCAACTTCGGATTCCAAGTTCTGAAAAACAGGTGGCTGGTACCCTAAACTACCTTCAAACGGGGTTAGGCCCGTGGATGATACTGGTAACGAGTTATGAGCGTACTCAACCCAAGAGAGCTACTGGCTCCAGGAGGAAGGATTCTGAGACACCAAACGTCGCAACACCTGTTCCAGATCTTGGTTGGCCCTCTCAGTTTGACCGTTGCTCTGAGGATGATAACCAGAGGAAAGACTAACATTAGCCCCCAGTAAAATCGACAAAACTCCCCAAAATTTGGACACGAATTGGGGTCCCCTGTCAGAGAAGGAAGGGGCGGCTGATCTTGGCTGCCAAAGAATCAGAAATATATTTCTCCATGGCCTCCCTTTCCGGAGAGGAAAGAGTATAACCTGCCCTTAGGTGGAGACGTACCTGGCAATAAATCTATGGCACAGTCATAGGGACGATGCGGAGGAAGAGAAGCAGCTCGAGACTTATTGAACACTTCCTTCAGGTCCAGGTACTCCTCGGGCACGTTAGACCGGTCCATGGATTCCTCCTGAAACACAGAACACAACACGGAAGAACAAGCAGACACCAAACAAGACGCATGACAATAACTGCTCCAAGCACGGACAGTGTACTGTTGCCAGCTTATGTGTGGGTCATGACGGGACAACCAGGGATGACCCAACACCACTGGAGCCAGAGGGGAATCAATTAACAGTAGTCTGATTTCTTCGGTGTGATTACCAGAGGTGATGAGCTTGATGGGACCAGTACACCAGGTGACAGATGGCATGACTTGACCGCTTAGTGCTTGGACAGATATGGGTTGAGGTAATTTGACAACAGGAATCAACAGCTGGGCAGCCAAAGTTGCATCAAAACTACCCTCCGCTCCTGAGTCCACTAAAGCCTGGCAGGTGTGAAAAGTGTTAGCCCATTGTAGTCTGACTGGGAGGAGAGTAGATGAAGAGGATTTCTCGAAGGATACACCGCCCATCAATAACCTCAAGTCTACTGACGGGCTCTGGCTTTTACCGGACAATTTGTAGCGAAATGTCCGCTCGCCCACAGTACATACAAAGCCCGTTGCTCCGACGTCGATCCTTCTCCTCCCTGTTCAGCCGGGTACTGCCCACCTGCATGGGTTCGGGATCTTGAATGGGGCTGACCGTGCCGCCAGCGAACTCCATATCCGAAAAGGAACACAAACACCTTTGCTGATCACGTCATTGCAGACGACTGTCCACACGAATCGCCAGCTCAATCAGTCCATCCAGACTTGTGGGTAAATCCAGACTGACGATCTCACGTTGGACATGGTCAGCCAACCCATGCAGGAAGTTGTCCCACTTTGCCCCCTCGTTCAATTTAGTCTCTGCCGCTAGGGTGCGGAAATCGATGGAATAGTCGGCTACCGAGCGATTACCCTGTTGTAGATCCGCCAACTTCTGAGCCGCCTCACGGCCCGAAACCGCTCGATCGAACACTTTTTAATTCCTCAGTAAAGGACTGGAACGAGGCGCAGCATGGTTGTTGACTCTCCCACACCGCTGTTCCCCAGAGCGCAGCACACCCCGATAACAGTGTGATTATCAATGCCACCTTGGATTGCTCTGTAGGAAATGAAGTGGGGTGAAGAGTGAAAAACGAGCACTTAGTCACAAAAGCTCGACATAAATGTAGCTCACCAGCATACTGAGCAGGAGGTGGAAGACGAGGCTTGGCGTGGCGATCCGCTTGCTCCGCGGGAAGGGGAACAGACGGCGGGGTGGGCACAGTGGGCGCTCCGTCTACTTCAGGTCTTAGGTGTTGGAGCTGGGCAGTAACCTCCGACACCTGTGCCACCAAGGCTTGCACCGCATGTCCAGTAGCCAAGATCGGTTCCTCCTGTTGATCCATACGAGCGTTGTTATTAGCAATAATATTTCTCCACTCACCACTTGCTGAATCCATCCTGGTCGGATCGTTATGTCAGGAAAGATAACTTGAGATTCAGTTGTAAGTGCAAAATATCCTTTATTAAGGATAAAACTCAGAACAAAGAGTGCAATGATCGGAAACATCGTAGTGCATCTGGTCCTTGGCAGCACAGGGACTACAATGGGCAGATATCCAGAACAGAATCCAGGAGCCCAATAGCAGAAGGAAATCCAACCCAGACAGAAAACTGGAACTCAGGACATGGAGGACAGCAGAGACTGCAAGGAAGACAGCGTGCGCAACACGAACGATCCAACAAATGACAAACAAAACACAGCGCGCCATATAGCAGCGTTCATGAGCCGCAGCTGCACCTGATCGTTAATCAGATTGTTAATGCTGGGCAACCCACGTGACAGACAGAACAGACACACACACACAACAGACCACAGGAAAATCCACAGACCTGCGAACCTTGACATGAAACAATAGTCAATTTTTTTTTTATGAAACAGTTTATTAAACTTTTAGACAAAATCTTAAAAAAAAAAAGTTTGCATATGTGTTTTTTGCAATGTTTTTTGCTGAGCATCATATTTGATACATCAGGATTTTATGGTTTATATAATATGAATATTGACCAAATCATGCTATTTTTATACATTTCAATTAAATTTAATTCACATTTATTTGTATAGCACTTTTCACAATACACATTGTTTCAGAGCAGCTTTACAGAAAATGCATTACAATTTAGAGTAATCTGTTATCAGAGGTGACTGTCAAAGTAATGTCCATATGTCAAAAATGTACAGTTCTGAGATAATACAAATAAAGTAGTTAGCTAACATCATGTATTCATTTAGGCAGAAACAATGAGCTCATTAAAGCAATTGTTTATTTTATATTATTATAAAAGTTGTGATCGTAATGATTACAATATATAGAAAATTTGGCAGGTGTGTATGTTGATTCAGAGTTGACGTCATCTGAAGTCCTCGCAGGGGTTGGTGTCATCTTTTCACATCATCTAAACTCTTTGTAAGAGGCTGGATCCTATGGAGCCCAAAAAGGGACATGGTGGTGGGGAAAATAATGAGATGTGAGGAAAAATAATAAGTCAATGCATTTCCGTTCTCTCACAATGTTTTGCGTTCCCCCAAGAAACTTTGCGTACGCTTGCAAAACCTTTGCATTCTCCGAGAAACTTTGTGTTCGCTCGCAAAACCTTTTGAGCTCTTTGCAAGGGAATGCAAAGTTTCTCGGGGGAGCGCAAAACATTTGCGAGAGAACACAAAAGCATTGACAAATATTTTTTTCCTCGATCTCATTTTTTTTCCCTTGTCCCTTTAGGGGCTATGTAGGATCTAAACTGGAGCTGGCGTAATCTCTAGATATATACAAAATATAGTATAAAAAATATAGTATAATATTTATAGTATAAACTATTTAGGGCCTTATAGGTCAGTAGCAAGACAAGTTGCTGTCTGATATAACACTGTGTGCACGATTTTGGTCCAATAAGTAATACCACAGTCTTATCCAAATTTAGAAGAAGAAAATTACTGGTCATCCAATATTTTATATCTTTAATATACTCTGTCAACTTGGATAATTTAGAGATTTCATCTGGACGTGATGAAATATATACTCTGAGTATCATTGCACATAATGCAATGATGTGGAAGTTTCAAATTTCAATATTTTATTCAGAATACAACATAGATGACATATCAAATGTTTAAACTGAGAAAATGTATCATTTTAAGGGAAAAATAAGTTGATTTTAAATTTCATGGCATCAACACATCTCAAAAAAGTTGGGACAAGGCCATGTTTACCACTGTGTGGCATCCCCTCTTCTTTTTATAACAGTCTGCAAACGTCTGGGGACTGAGGAGACAAGTTGCTCAAGTTTAGGAATAGGAATGTTGTCCCATTCTTGTCTAATACAGGCTTCTAGTTGCTCAACTGTCTTAGGTCTTCTTTGTCGCATCTTCCTCTTTATGATGCGCCAAATGTTTTCTATTGGTGAAAGATCTGGACTGCAGGCTGGCCATTTCAGTACCAGGATCCTTCTTCTACGCAGCCATGATGTTGTAATTGATGCAGTATGTGGTCTGGCATTGTCATGTTGGAAAATGCAAGGTCTTCCCTGAAAGAGACGATGTCTGGATGGGAGCATATGTTGTTCTAGAACTTGGATATACCTTTCAGCATTGATGGTGCCTTTCCAGATGTGTAAGCTGCCCATGCCACACGCACTCATGCAACCCCATACCATCAGAGATGCAGGCTTCTGAACTGAGCGCTGATGACAACTTGGGTTGTCCTTGTCCTCTTTAGTCCGGATGACATGACGTCCCAGTTTTCCAAAAAGAACTTCAAATTTTGATTCGTCTGACCACAGAACAGTTTTCCACTTTGCCACAGTCCATTTTAAATGAGCCTTGGCCCAGAGAAAACGCCTGCGCTTCTGGATCATGTTTAGATATGGCTTCTTTTTTGACCTATAGAGTTTTAGCCGGCAACGGCGAATGGCACGGTGGATTGTGTTCACCGACAATGTTTTCTGGAAGTATTCCTGAGCCCATGTTGTGATTTCCATTACAGTAGCATTCCTGTATGTGATGCAGTGCCGTCTAAGGGCCCGAAGATCACGGGCATCCAGTATGGTTTTCCGGCCTTGACCCTTACGCACAGAGACTGTTCCAGATTCTCTGAATCTTTGGATGATATTATGCACTGTAGATGATGATAACTTCAAACTCTTTGCAATTTTTCTCTAAGAAACTCCTTTCTGATATTGCTCCACTATTTTCGCTGCAGCATTGGGGCAATTGGTGATCCTCTGCCCATCTTGACTTCTGAGAGACACTGCCACTCTGAGAGGCTCTTTTTATACCCAATCATGTTGCCAATTGACCTAATAAGTTGCAAATTGGTCCTCCAGCTGTTCCTTATATGTACATTTAACTTTTCCGGCCTCTTATTGCTACCTGTCCCAACTTTTTTGGAATGTGTAGCTCTCATGAAATCCAAAATGAGCCAATATTTGGCATGACATTTCAAAATGTCTCACTTTCAACATTTGATATGTTATCTATATTCTATTGTGATTAAAATGTAAGTTTATGAGATTTGTAAATTATTGCATTCCTTTTTTATTCACAATTTGTACAGTGTCCCAACTTTTTTGGAATCGGGTTTGTAATTTTGTAATCTATCTAAGAGTATGTCATGATATATAGTGTTGAATGCAGCACTAAGATGAATTAAAATGTCGCAGGTTACAACTGTAACCCTAGTTCCCTGAGAAGGGAATGAGACGCTGCATCAATGACGCTTTGGGAACGACTCTGCATGATTGCATCTGAAGCACGTGTGTCAACTAGTCCAATGGCGAGAAGAAACGTCATGGGCGGGTGGTGTCACGACCAGGAAAGCATAAGAACACATCCAGAAATACCGGCATTAGCTTCAATAAACCAAAGCAAGTCGATCTCAGGGATGCAGGAAGTATGGCAGGGTGACGCAGTGTCTCGTTCCCTTCTCAGGGAACTAGGGTTACAGTCATAACCTGAGAAGTTCCCTTTCACGGAAACTTGCGCTGCGTCAATTACACTTTGGGAACGATAATACCCAAACACCATGCTTACAAATGCTGTGTGAAACTGTGGCACAACTACGACATAAGCACCTGAGAACCTGGGGCAGCATCCAGGTCCAGGTTGTAAAACCTCACGAATGTGAGCGGAGAGGACCAGCCCGCCGCATCACAAACCTCTTTAAGGGAAACACCCAAAACTAAGGCCTTGGAGGCCGCCATACTCCTAGTAGAATGAGCTCTGACAGCCAAAGGTGTAGACTGACCAGAAACTTCATAAGCAAGAGAAATAGCCTCAACTATCCACTTGCTGACTGTCTGATGCTGGAAGACCCTTCTTAGGTGATCCAAAGCAGACAAGCAGCTGATCGGATTTCCTCCACAGGGTAGCTCTCACTGGTGTAACGAATTAGCTAATTATTAATATTAATAATTATTCATAACTCATTATGATTATTCATTATGATTAATTATGAATATTTGAATCAGTTAAATAGATTAACTTGATGTAGCTACATTAACATTACAATCAATCAATCAGTTCATCCTGTGAACACTCAGTATGATTATTAATTAATTCTAAGAAAAGGGTATTTTTTCATGGCCACAGAAAAATAATTCTTCCTTTGCATTTACAGCGCTTTGAGCACGTAACAAGATCGATCATTTAAGTGACAATTTGTTTGCAGGCAGGGAGTCAGAACCAAATATGTATTGTGCAAAAATTTTATTAACTAAATCACGAACATGACTAAACTAACATAAACGCATACATACAAATCACACACACACATGGGTAAGATGGGAAGTGACAGAATGAAGAACCGGATCGTAACAGAGGAATGAAACACCTGGGAGAACCATCAGTGACTACAAGCTCCTTTGTCTGAACAAAGGGGTTTATAGCTTTTACTAACTACACAGCGATTTTTGTATATCGTACGTTACTTGCATTTAGCCCGAGCTGTTGAAGAGCGTCCGATGTAAAATCACAGGAGAAAGTCTTGATGGTTTGGTCCGATGGTGTTGAAGTTGCAATCGATTTCTTCTGCGCTGACTGAAGAAGATATGATGAACTTAAAGTTATTTCGACTCCGTCGAGGTAGAGGAAGTTCCACATGGCTTGAGGTGTTGGACCTGCCGGCCCACGACCGTGTGGTTGGATCGGGTTTCCTGTCCCACACACACACATGGCTTGATGTGTGTGTAGGCCTTACAGCCTGGCCGGCTTGGCCAGGTGAAAGCCAGCAGATGTGTGTCCGTAGTCAGTCCAGAGAGAGAGAAAAAAAGAGAGAGACGGATCTGTGCATCTCTCTTTAAGGTCTGGGAGAAGTCACACCCCCTAGGGTCGACTTGACCAATGGGATTGTTGCAATTTTCCAGAGGGAAATTCCTCTGTTGGAGATTTTATGGCTCTTTGTTTCAAGCATGATTAAACTGGGTTTGTGCCCATTTATACTCCATTTCATACAACAAACACACACTGCCTCCTCTGAAGAAGTGACATGCACGAAAGTGTAAGTCGTGAAACGAGCATTAGTTTGATAGGAGACACGACAGAAAAGTTTTTCTATAAATTACTGCAGGAAAGTCTGTTTAAGGGCATTGGGTCTCCCTTTTCACATTCTTTCAAGCCATAAACAAAGTCTTATCTGATGGTAGCCCTGGTAACGGAGACCTTTCCTGCTCTTTTGGGGGAAGGTCCGTCACTAAGCATAAAGCATTTGAAGCATATTTGTTAAATGTAACAAGTGATTATGTGTCTGATTGGTCTCAGTCGTTACACTGGACACACAAGGTTCAACTTTTCCTGGTCCTGATCTCTGAAAGGAGGAGGGCAGAAAGCTTGCAACATGATAGGCCGTGGTATGTTGGTCGGCACCTTAGGGACATAGTCCGGCTTAGAGTAAAGGAATGCCTTAACCATCCCCGGTGCAAACTCAAGGCATGTAGTGGATACGGATAAGGCCTGTAAACCTCCTACTCTTTTAAGAGAAGTTATGGCTAGAAGGAACACTGTCTTAAGGGTCAGAAATCTTTCTGAAACAGTCTCAAGAGACTCGAAGGGAGCCGCAGATAAACCCTCTAGCACAATAGCCAGGACCCAAGCTGGAACCCTGGTACGAGTTGCAGGCCTCAGCCTCAAAGTACCACGAAGGAAACGTGTTATTAGATTTCTGCCAACAGATGCACCACCCAAAGGGACATGGTAAGCCGAAATGGCCACTTCTCAAATGGGCTGCTCAAGCCCAGATGCAAAACGATCTTGTAGAAACTCTAGCACTGAACCAACAGGGAAGTTAACAGGATGCGTACTGCACCAGTAAGTGAAAACCCTCCACTTCAAGGATGGAGCTCTGGAGTGAAGTATGGTCTCTACAACCTCAGTTGATAGACCAGAGTCTATGGATTGCTCCTGTCTGCCTCCTGTTTGTCCTGCTGCCTGCTGTGCTCGCGTGTGCTTTGCTTGCTTTTGAATCTTTATTTGATATCATTCCCTGTTGTTTAAACTGCTAAATATAACTTACCCATCACCATATATTGTCTAATATTGCCTACCACATTAAATCTGACATCGCTAGCTTATAATCTAAATCACTATCACGTTAGCATTTCTCTAGCCTGTTAGCTTGCCATCTCTGCACTCGGCTCTCTTGTTTTCTGAGTTCATTAAACAACTGTGGTGAGTTGGATTAGTAAATAGACTCCATCAAACAACTGTGGTAAGTTGGATTAATCAACAAATACGGTAAGCCATGTCTTCTCCTGTCATTGTCACTTGCACTGCATGTTTCATGTTTAGTATATCTTTCTTCGTTGGCGAACAGGGCATCACATGTGATAAATGTAAGGAGATGTCATGCTGACAGAGAAGATTTCAGAATTAGAGACACGCATCCAGACTTTATTTGAGAGTAGTGAGAATGTAACAGCTTTAGACACTGCTTTGGATGCGAATAGCTTAGTGAACTCTGTACATTGTTCGATTCCGGCTGTAAAGCCCGTGCAGCAGGGCAACTGGGTGACGGTGAGACGGCATAGTCGCGGATCAAAAAACCACTCTTCCGTTCCGATTAGAACATCAAACAGGTTCTCCCCACTCAGTGATGCACCCACTGAGAATCCTGTTGAAAGTGCCCTAGTTATTGGCGATTCTATTACACGGAACGTGAAAATAGAGACACCAGCCACCATAGTCACATGTTTACCGGGAGCCAGAGCACCTGACATCAAAGCAAATTTAAAAGTGCTGGCTAATGCTAATCGTAAATTCTCTAAGATTATTATTCACGTCGGCACAAATGATGTTCGACTTCGCCAGTCGGAGATCACCAAAATTAACATTAAAGAGGTGTGTAAACTCGCAAGTACGATGGCAGATGACGTTTTTTGCTCTGGTCCCCTCCCTGTTAGAAGGAGTGATGAGATACTTAGCAGACTATGATCACTCAATGGCTGGTTGTCTAAGTGGTGTCAGCAAAATAACATAGGGTTCATAGACAATTGGAAAAGCTTTTGGGGCAGACCTGACCTGTTGAAAAAAGATGGTATCCATCCTTCCTGGGATGGTGCCGCTCTTCTCTCTAGTAATTTGACACATAGTCTTAGAGCTAAACCTTGACTAACTGGGGCCCAGGCCAGGAAGCAGACGGACTGGCTTACCCGACCGCCTGCTAGCTGTCTCACGTCACAGAAGTCAGATAAATCCCAGCACATAGAGACTCTTTCACCTAGATATTATCACATAGAGACTGTGTCTGTTCCACGAATTAGTAAATACAAAAAATCCTCAAAACCATTCAACGGTAAAAATTTAATTGATGTCCAACAAATAAACAACAGATATAATACAGATAATCAAATGATAAAGCTCGGGCTGCTGAATATTCAATCCCTTTCCTCAAAAGCGCTTATTGTTAATGATATGATTACAGATCATAACCTAGATGTGCTGTGTTTGACAGAAACCTGGCTAAAACCTGACGATTACATTACTTTAAATGAGTCCACCCCCCAAGATTATTGTTATAAACACGAACCGCATCTGAAAGGTAAAGGGGGAGGTGTTGCTGTAATTTATAATAATATCTTCGGTATTACTCAGAAGTCTAGTTTCAAATATAATTCCTTTGAAGTTTTGGTGCTTTATGTAACGTTATGTAGTGAAATTGATAAATCCCGTTTGACATTTGTGCAGGCTACTGTATACAGGCCACCAGGGCACCATACAGACTTTACCAGAGAATTTGCTGATTTTCTATCAGAGTTAGTACTGGCTGCAGATAAAGTCCTAATTGTTGGTGATTTTAATATCCATGTAGACAATGAAAAAGACGCATTGGGATTGGCATTTAGAGACATTCTAAACTCTATTGGAGTAAGGCAACACGTGTCAGGACCCACTCATCGCCGTAATCATACTTTAGACCTAATACTGTCACATGGAATAAATGTTGATACCATTGAAATTCTGCAGCAGAGCGATGACATCTCAGATCATTACCTAGTATCATGTACACTTAATTTAGCAAAGGCTGCAAAGCTGTCGACTCGCTTCAAATACGGCAGGACTATCACTGCTGCGACTAAAGATTGCTTTGTAAATAATCTTCCTCATCAGTTTTATCTCCTCAGCATCTCAGATAGCCTAAAGGAACTCGATGTTGCAACAGAAACTATTGACTCTCTCTTTTCCAGCACTTTAGACACAGTTGCTCCCCGGCACTTAAAGAAGATTAAAGAAAATAGTCCAACACTGTGGTACAACGAGCACACCCGGGCCCTTAAAACAGCAGCCAGAAAAATGGAGCGCAGCTGGAAGAAAACAAAACTGGAAGTTTTTCGCATTTCGTGGAAAGAGAGCATGATTGCATACAGAAAGGCCGTAAAAACTGCTAGATCTGCTTATTTCTCGACTCTCTTAGAAGAAAACAAACACAACCCTAGGTATTTATTCGATGCAGTGGCTAAATTAACCAAAGATGAAGCTTCAACTTCTGATGTTTGTAAACAGCACAGCAGTAATGACTTTATGAACTTCTTTACTTGTAAGATTGATAATATTAGGAAAAAAATTATAACCATGCAGCCATCTACTACAGTATCACATCAGACAGTGCATTGTAGTATCACTGAGGAAAAATTACATTCAGTCACTGCTATAGGAGAAGAAGAATTGGCTAAACTCGTTAAATCATCAAAATAAACAACATGTATGCTCGACCCTATACCGACTAAACTACTAAAAGAGATGCTTCCAGAGGTCATAGATGCTCTTCTTAATATCATTAATTCATCCTTGACATTAGGATACGTACCGAAAACTTTTAAGTTGGCTATTATTAAACCACTTATTAAAAAAACGCAACTTGATCCTACAGAATTAGTCAATTACAGGCCAATCTCAAATCTACCCTTTCTGTCAAAAATACTAGAAAAGGCAGTGTCCTCACAATTATGCTCCTTTTTTAGAAAGAAATGGTATCTGTGAGGATTTCCAGTCAGGATTTAGACCGTATCATAGTACTGAGACTGCTCTCATTAGAGTTACAAATGATTTACTCTTATCATCCGATCGTGGTTGTATCTCTCTTTTAGTGTTACTCGATCTTAGCGCTGCCTTCGATACTATCGACCACAACATTCTTTTGAATAGACTCGAAAATTATGTTGGCATTAGTGGAATTTCATTGGCATGGTTTAAATCATACTTATCTGACCGTTATCAGTTTGTAGCAGTAAATGAAGAGATGTCACACCGATCACAAGTTCAGTATGGAGTACCGCAGGGCTCAGTGCTAGGACCGTTGCTTTTCACCCTGTACATGCTACCACTGGGAGATATTATTAGGAAGCATGGCGTTAGTTTTCATTGTTATGCTGACAATACTCAGCTCTATATTTCTTCACGCCCTGACGAAACTTACCAATTCACAAGATTAATGGAATGCATAGCTGATATAAAAAATTGGATGACTAGTAATTTCCTGCAGCTTAATTCAGAAAAAACTGAATTTTTAATCATTGGACAAAAAAACTCCACAAGTAGTAACCTAGAATACTGTCTAACACTCGATGGATGCTCTGTCAAGTCCTCGTCGTCAGTTAGGAACCTGGGTGTGCTCTTTGATACCAATCTCTCATTTGAAAGCCACGTTTCTACCATCTTAAAAATATATCTAAATTACGGCACATGCTTTCAATGCAAAATGCTGAACAGCTAGTTCATGCGTTCATGACCTCAAGGCTAGATTATTGTAATGCTCTACTGGGTGGTTGCCCTGCTCGCTTAATAAATAAACTGCAGCTTGTCCAAAACGCAGCAGCTAGAGTTCTTACTAGAACCTGGAAGTATGACCATATTAGCCCGGTTCTGGCAACACTGCATTGGCTCCCTATTAAACATCGTATACATTTTAAAATCTTGCTGATTACTTACAAAGCACAAAATGGTTTAGCTCCCCAGTACTTGAGCGAGCTCTTAACGCATTATACTCCATCACGTCTATTGCGGTCTCAAAATTCTGGCCAGTTGATAATACCTAGAAAATCAAAATCAACTGCAGGCGGTCGATCCTTTTCCTATTTAGCACCTAAACTCTGGAACAGTTTTCCTAGCATTGTTCGGGAAGCAGACACACTCTGTCAGTTTAAATCTAGACTAAAAACACATCTCTTTACTATGGCATACACATAAAACATTTTTAATTTATATTATTCAAATCAGTTAAGTGATTGTTTTAGGCTGCATTAACTAGGTCAGCCGGAACCGGGAACACTTCCCATAACACCTGATGTACTCGTTACATCATAAGAAGAATGGCATCTACGCTAATGTTAGTCTCTCTGTTTATCCCGAGGTTTACTGCAGTCGGCCGGATCCGCGCCGTATCCGGACCAGATGGTGGACCTTAGCCTGGACATGACGAACGCATCCCTGAAATGTCTGCAGAGACCGTGTCAATTAATCTCCCCCCTGACACGACATCCTCATTAAACCCATCCCCGGCATGACGACTCCAATCTTTCGAATAATCCTACGAATATCTATTGATCTAATATGACTTCTGACCTGTAATGTTGCCAGAATCATAATCATACACTATTTGTTAGTCGGCCAGAGGAGAACTGGCAGCCCGACTGAGCCTGGTTTCTCCCAAGGTTTTTTTTCTCCATTCTGGCCCTGAAGGAGTTTTGGTTCCTTGCCACCGTCACCTTTGGCTTTTGGCTTGCTCAGTTGGGGACACTTAAATTTCAACTATATTACTGATCTGCCCGCATTGACACTATATGATAATTGAAATGATCTGGATGACATCACCGTTTTCACCAGAGCGGCTGTACAGCCGAATCAAATTCTGTTGCATTATATTCCTTTTACCACTGTGAAGCTGCTTTGAAACAATTGGCATTGTAAAAAGCGCTATATAAATAAAGGTGATTTGATTTTGATATGAGTTGGGCCCCCTCAGAGGCCAAACCCACAGGTTCCATATCTCTGGATGAGGGTGAAAGATTGTGCCCTCCACCTGAGACAGAAGGTCCCTCCTGACTGGAATCTCCAAGGGAAAGCCATCGAGGAGGGATATTAGATCCCAGAACCATACTCGGCTCAGCTAGAAGTAGACTTATTCCGTCCCAGTGGACCTTCTCCAGAACTCCTGGATGCAGAGCAATTGGGGGAAATGCATACAGGCACAGCCTCGGCCATGTCTGTACCATAGCAAAGCCCCAGGGGGTTGGGTGTGTAAGGGAGAACCAAAATGGACAGTGTGTTGTATCTTGAGACGCAAACAGATCCACTTCAGTGTGCTTCCATTGACTGTGAAGATAGCAGCAATACGAGCGGGCGAAAGGACAGCCCGCATCGTCACTCTTCTTGGCATTCAGTCTCAACCCCAACTTCCACATGCGAGCGCGAACGACATCTCGATGCCAAACCGCCATCTGCTCCGACTGTGCTAGGATAAGCCAGTTGTCTATATAGTTCAGAATGCGAATTCCTTGTAGTCTGAGCTGAATGCCTCAGCCTGCTTTTTGGTCTCCTGGAGCCTCCCCACGACTGTATTTACAGCGTCGCCGAAGAGGCCAGGAGGCGAAAGCAGGGCATCCAGAAGAAAAGCTCTGTCCTTTTCTTTAATGTCAGACAAAATGAGCCATAAATGTCTCTCTGTGACCACCAGGCCTGCCATAGACTGTCCAATCGCTCTAGCGGTCCTTGGTGGCCCGACGCAGTTCTCGAACCACTTCAGGCCCTAACCCTTCGCTACCATCCAGGTCCCTCAGCAGATCAGCCTGGTATGCCTGCAGTACAGACATAGTGTGCAAACATGCACCAGCCTGACCTGGTGCCGTATACACTTTACCCACTAGCGCAGAAGATGTTTTAAGGGGCTTAGTGGGTAGCGTCGGGGCCTTGAGGGACGATGCTGAACTAGGGGACAGATAGCTCGCAAGCCTCTGTTCAACCCTAGGCACTTGGGGGCTGAAAAGATGGGACAAATATGGCTTATTCCAGTTATCGAGATCGGGAAAGAATGAAAGCGTGGTGGAGGTGCAGCGGTTGATGACAAAAAGTGCTCGTCCAGTTTACTTTTCGGACAAGCGCCCTGCTTCTCGGCTGGCCAGTCAATGTTTAACTTCGACACAGCGCGAGTAATCACCTCCACCAACTCCTCATAGGCAGGAGGAAGAGGTGGCGAATCCTCTTCCCGCACTTTCGATGCTCAGCACATCCACCTCCTCAGAGCTAGATAGCTGAAACACTGGGCTCTCTACCTGGGTGGAAGAAGCTGCATTGCGGGCTTCCGATCCCTGAGAGAGAGCGCTGGATCCCCCGGGTAAAGGCAGAGAAAAGGCTGGGCCCGTCTCTAACCCCTCTGAGAGTTCCATTTGCGAACCCCACGATTGCAGCTTCCATGCTGCCTCAGCAGCAGCGGGACCAGAACCATGAGGAACGCTAACCTGAACACTTTCCTCAAAAAGTCACAGGCGGGAGTGGAGTGTGCGAAGCGACAGCCTCTCACAATGCTCACAGTCAGCCTCCTCAAAGGCTGACAGAGCATGATCCGCTCCCAAACACATAACACGCAAATCATGTGTATCCCCACCCGTAATAAAACGAGGGCAGGGAGAAGCACACGACTTGCTTGCTTATTTGCCATACTTATTTTTTAATATAACTCACTATATGACACAATACAACAGTAATGCAGACAAACAGTTTGACACAGAGCGCTTGCTGAGGCACAGAAGCTAATGCCGGTATTTCCGGATGTGTTCTTATGCTTCCCTGGTCGTAATCATAAGTCATGAAGTAAGTCATTTGTAATTTTAACGAGTGCAGTTTCTGTGCTATTCTGTGCTAATCCTGACTGAATTTTTTTGACTGAAAGGAGCACAATTGAGCTGATACAACTTTTTCTAGTATTTTAGACATAAATGGAAGATTTGAAATAGGTCTGTAATTTGACAATTCATTTGGATCTATTTGTGGTTTCCTAATGAGAGGCTTAATAACGGCCTGCTTGAAGGGTCTTGGGACATGACCCGGAAAGATTTAATAATACAGAGAAGAGGCTCTTCTGCTACAGGTAACAACTCTTTCAGTAATTTAGTAGGTATTGGATCTAATAAACATGTTTTTGGTTTAGATGCAATGATAAGTTTATTTAGCTCTTCCTGTCCTATAGGTATAAATCACTGCATTTGTTCTTGAGGGGCGATAATTGAGGCTGAAAATTAAAATTTTCTCAGTTAAGAAATTCATAAAGTCATTAATACTGAACTGTGTTGGAAAATTCAGTTCAGGTGACGTCTGTTTATGCAGTTGCTTGGCCATATACATTTTTATATGGCCAAAAAGTAAAATGAAATTTTGATAGCTTGTAAAGTAAATCAGTGAGATCTTCATAACAGTATAGGAGACTACTTAAAATGTCTCCCAATAGTATGTCTTAGTAAGATGATATTTATATGCTTAGTTTTAAACATAAAACATAATTCAATGCAATACAATAATGATTGAGATATGTACAAAAAGGAGTAATTAGATGTAACGAATCATCTTTGATTGAAAAAAATTAAACTACATTTGATAAAATTACCTGTCAAGCTTATGATATAAAATAGGGACTCATCTCAAGATTCGTCATTTAACAGTTCATCTATTGCCAAAATTATGAAAAAAAAGATCAGTCAAAAATAGAAAATTATTTAAAATATTCAAAGCAGGAATGTCAGAATCAGCATGCGTAGTTCGTGCATAAAAAATGTCCGTCAAAACCAATACGTACATGTTGACGGATGTTTACTAACCCGGCAAAGTTTTTTCAACGTTTTTGGATTGGCATTTATTTTCTTCAGTGTGTTCAGTTCAGTCTTTTACTCAGTTCCCTGATCATTCTGATTCAATTTCAGTGAGTGAAGAACAAATTTATACTCACGTGTGTTATGTATTTCAGTTTTATTACTCTCAGCTCCTAAATTATTTAAGACAACTGAAGAGATATCCTAACCTAGTTAGGAGATGCAAGATGGCTCTGTTATGCACAGAGGTGGAGGCCACACACTTTCCTAAACAGAATGAATATATTGGATTGATATTATGGCTGGAATTTGGGTCATTGTGATTCGTAGTTGAGTGAACTCTATCAGTGAAATCCATCAGCCTAATTTTTTTAGTTGCATCACTTTTCATTTAATGAATATGCTACATTGAAACTCAATGTGGAGGGGAAGCAGTTATTACTATTTTTAATTTAATTTTTATTTTATAGCCTATTTATAGCCTATATATATGGGCTATATGTCTAAGCACCTAGAGGGCTTCAACAACTAAAAATTGATAATCAACAATTCATTTTATTAACAATTACTTGAATATGTGTGTATGTGTATGAACCTCCTTTAGTGACTTTAGTGAAATTTAATAACAGAAGAAAAAGCATTTGTATGCATTTATTAAAATGCTTAAAAGAAGATCAAAAGCTTATAAGCACATAATTTTATGCAGGGTGGTGCGTCAGGAACTTTGACAGATTGCTTGTGCTGTTTAATGTAGTTAAGAGATGTTTATCCCCAGTGAATAACTTACATTGCACTGATATATTCTTATCTTTAAATATTATTATTTCAAATTCAGTTTCACAAAAAGTTAGTTGCCATTACACTTCACAAAACTTCATAAAGCAAGTGTGTACATGTATGGCTAAAGAAATAAAGTCAGAATTTCAAGAAAAAAAGTACTTTATTTCTTTAGCCATACTGTACATGTACAGAGGTGGAAAAGAGGCTATTGTGTTTAAATTATGATTATTCAGTATTTTAGTTGATATTTAGCCTACGACAAAGCTCAGATTTTTCAGAGATGCAAGGCAGCTATTTATCACCTCAAACAAAACATTACTGACTGAGTTTGCTCTAACACTGAGCTGTGGTGCACATGTGAGTGAAAAGTTTGGATATAACTTGCTGTGATGGGTTGGTTCCACAATGAGGCAAGTGGAGGATCTGTTAGGCGTATTACCTTATTAATCTAAATAAAACAAAACACTCCGGCTCAGGAGAACTACACAAGAGAAACAAAAACCAACCTTCAAAATAGATGACACCAGACAAAGGCTGCGTCTGAAACCTGGAAAACGCTGCCTTCGGAGGACACATTTCAAGGTAGGAAGGCATCAAGGCACGTCCGAATCTAATGTTAGCTTCACTTCCTGTCTGCTGAGATACCTTCGTCTGATCGATTTTTGAAGGTAGCATAAACGTATCCTACGCTGCCTTTGATATCCAACAATCCTGTGCGTTCCATTCTGTGACAGTTGAGCTAGAAAAAAAGATGGTGTCCGAAAGTTGCTTTGATGGTCAGTTTGTGTGTAAATATACGTTTTTGACCAACATTTTCCACTTCTGATGTCATTTCTAGTGAGAAATTACTAATGTAATAATTAAATATTTGTTTAGTTCTCACCAAAGCTCTCTCTATTTTGCTGTAGATCTGTTACGCTGCCTTAGAAATCTGTCCGAAATCAGTTTCATGAGGTGCCTTCATGCACAAACGTTGCCTTACAAGTCATTGTCTGATAAGGCAGTGAGGCAACAAGCCAGTTGCCTAGGTTTTCGGACGCAGCCAAATAATTGAACAAACCAAGGGAACTAAATAAACAGGATAACAAGGAACTCAACAAAAAACAGGTGCACATCATAATCAGTAACTATGGAAACAAACTAGTGACTAGAACAAAAAGAAACAGGAAAACAAGGAAATACAAACTAAGAGTCCATAACCATGATACTGAAACTAACTGTGACAGCTGCAACATTTCCCAAACTTTTTCTCACTCCCTGTATTCTCCAATATTATACCAATAAAAAGTGGCAAAAAGGTCATTGAGGTTAAAAGGTCAAGAGATTCATCCATAGTTTTTGTGCTCGAAAATCTCTACATGCAGAAGAATCAAAATGGCTTGTGTGAATTTGAGTTTACAGGTAAAATTTTTTACTGATTTGCAATTACTTTGTGTCTCAACTCAGACTGAAGTTGGCGACAAGTCTTCTCAGATTGAGCTATACGATCTATACAATTTAGCTGTACTTTCAGCACAGCAAACTGAGCAGATAACTGAAAGCATCAAATATGGAATGAAACAATTGCACCTGTCTGATGTTGTTGAAAACTAAAAAGTGCAATGACAACTATGCAAAATTATTTATACAAAAATATGAAATGAGACATGTGGGGGCAGAGGGATGAATTAAATCAAATGTGAAAGCCAATGATTTGGATCCCTAACTGAACTCTTATCTTGACTGGATGTTTCTACTTATTTTTGAACCCTAAGCCATTGTTCTACAACAGGCCTCACAGATACAAACTATTCTGGGTCTGACAACCCATGGTGCACTAGAACCATCTGAACAAATGTGCTTTGATGCCAGAACACCTACATACAGTATTATAGCTAAAATGACAGCAGCTCTGGGAAACTTCAGAGTGTTGCTTTTTTTCTGCTATCTCAAATATACACTGTTTGAATGAGAACTGCTCATATATACTGTATATGCCCATATAGAATAATTCATGTTCTCACATCATACGCCTTTGAGCTTCAGTTTGGCTGCCTGTTACAATCGGTATCAGTGTCAATTACATAAATGTCACAGATCATCATCTTCTTTTGTCTTCTACTTCCAATCCACGTTTTAAGTACAGTGTGCTAAAGTTCCATCCACGCAGTAAAACAGCATATCAATCCATTAACACGCTAACATGGCAACTTGGAGGAAAAAAAGGGAAAGAAAATGAAGTGTTGGAGTATTTGTGCTTGAAATGTGGAACTATGTTAATTATTGAGTGTGGCTCACAAGATTCACACTGTCTTGGGAGTGAAGTGTGCTAGAAGTAAATAATTAAAATGTAGCTAGAGGGGGTAGAAGACATTTTCTGCCAAACACTGAGATGTAACTATAACCAAGACAGATATTTTTACCCAGTCTAACTGCATTGAAAAGGAAAAGTTGTATGCTGGTGTTGTGGCCCTACACCTTCAACGTGAAATGTCACTTGTTTTTTTTTTTTGTTTGTTTGTTTGTTTGTTTTTGTTTTTTTTGGAATCAAATGGTCATATGAAGAACATTGTAAAAGAAAATCTTTTATGGATATAAAAAGCCATATGTTTTTCAGATTAAGTGGCCTTTTCATTTACACTCCAGAAAATTCTTAATTAAAGTGTTGGTGGTTATGTTAACTAATTGCTTTCATCTTTAGTTTGCTATTTTACATAATAGTAAATAGCATGTTTACATTAATATTTAGAAATAGAATAAATAGCAAAATAATTTACTGAATACTATAATTGAGCACAACTCATTTTCATTTCTGTAGCGACTCGGCTACTAATTAATAAATTAAATTAGCTCGAAAGGGAATTATATATTTATATTTATATTTATATATTCATAATTAATCATAACATGTTATGATCAGTTATAAATATCCAAATCACCCAAAAGGGAAAATATAGCCCATGTATTTGTACATGTATATATAGATAATTAACTACAACGGATTATAATTAGATGGTAGTTTTAATAAATGAAACTACGAATACATATGACTAAACAAAGAATACACATATACAAAATAATGAAAGTAAAGAAAGAAAGAGAGCACACAAGCTTAAAACGTATAAGATCGATAAAATTGATACTTGCATCGGGTTTTGGTGCTGAGAGAAGAAAGATGCGTGTGTGTGTAGAGCTTCTCAGAGCATTGTGAGCTGGAACGTTCTGTGGGTTCTTCCGGAGATTGTGTCCTCCGCGGGAGGTTTGAACGTGGTTAACTTGTAAGCGAAGTTGCCGAAAAGTGATGGAGGAAGTCCGTCTCATCAGAAGAATGAGCGGATGGAAAGAGCGCTGCATGACAAAGGATGAGCTACCTAGCCAGGGCCTGAGCCGCCTGGCCAGGGGATGAGTCGAGAAGCGAACCGAACTTCGAAAGCCCGAGAGAGAGAGCATGAGAGACGTGTCCATTGTCTTTTAAAGACAAACCTGTCCATACCTCTCTTTGGGTAACTTGACCAATCCAGAGTGTGCATTTTGAGCAGGAGAGAGTTCCCTTTGTCTCTGTTTACGGCCTAATTTGCCTGATTTATGATGGTGTCAGATTGGGTCATTTTTATTCCAAAGAATGGTAACAATAGTATAATACATTTTATCGTAATCTACTACCCATATTTGGTTAAGGCTTAATAAGAGGAGAATTTCAAATCCAAGAAGTATATGGTTGAAAGATATTAAAGCAGAGATACATTCTTACACATGAATACAAGCATTTAACGAGTTCGTTTGCCCATATAATCTTAAAATATTAGACTAAATGAGGAGAGGTAAGCAGCTGTTTATATACTCTGGCTGTTGGCTGTTGATTGAAAGATTAGATGGGCTCGCTCCTCCCTAAATTACGTTTAGGAACTTCACTTAACGAGTTCGTTTGCCCATATAATCTTAAGATATTAGGTTAAACTTATTTGGTTTGCTGTCTACTGATGAGGGGCTCGATGAAGCAGCTTCAACTCGAGCTCTGATATACCCCCCAAAAAGTGCAGAATAAATTTGGGACAGCAAGTTGGCTTTAGCATGATAAAAATGGATTTAAAGTATACAGGATACCCAAATGCTTAAAGCATGATACCCCCCAAAAGAAGTGAAAAATTGAAGCGTTATGAAAAATAGAGGTGAGAGATGTCGAGTGGCTCTGGTGATTTTACACCGGAACGCGAGGAAGCTGTGTTTATCGACCTGGAATGAACACTGAATGAACACTGCTGCGGCAGTGATATTTAACGGGTCTTCTGCAGGAGCTGGGCTGGAACGCTTCTCCCTACTATGTCCACCATGTGGAGCTATGAGTGGGTTTTCTGCTGCGTCAGTATTATTGTTTAAAGAACTCCGGCGGGAGCTGCTTTTTTTTTATTTTTTTTTGAAAGCGTGTGCTTGCATTTGTTACTGCTGTGTGAACAACTTGGGGCTTGTAGAAGTTTGAATAGGATGCATCTTGCCGCTGCACTGCTGCGGCAGTGACTTTCTCAATTTACTCATGCGGTAGTATCTTGGGACCGGAGTTTTGAGTACGTGGCTGGAGTACCCCCCGCCGCAACGTCCGTGACATGAAGGCCAGTGAAGTCAAAAAGTACATGGAGGCCCCCAGCTGTCAACAGATGGGGAAGGAGGTCCAAGTCCCTAAAGGGAAAACAGACCACTGATATCCAGAGTGAAACTCCCTACCGCAGAAAGAAGGAGCCTACGGTATATAGATAAATGCAGAGCTACCGTCTTTCAGATGCAGGGGTTTAGGTCACGTAAGGACATGAGGGCCCGCTGCGTCCGAGGGAATTACGATCCTTGGTACCTCCAGTCCGCTTGTTCGGATAGGAAGGCCCACACTGCGATCCGAATGGGAGAGCCTCCATGGTTAAGAACATGAAGGAACACACAGCGATTCAGAAAGGGAGAGCCCCCACAGCGCCCGAACAGAAGCTCACACTGCAATTCGACCGGGAGAGCTCCCGCTGCGTTTTGAAGGAGAGAGCCCTGATATGCATGAACAGGATACACACTCTGCAAGTCGAACGGGAGAGCCTGCACAGTATCTGGACGGGGGAGCCCACACTGCGATTCGAATGGAGAGCCCACTCCAGGAGTGGTAGCTCACATCCGAAAAGGGAGAGCTCTCACTGCATCCAGATGAAAACAAGCCCTGCGGGGCTTGGCAAGCGGGAAGATGCAAAAATAGTAGGGAGAAGCGGTCCAGACTCAGCAAGATACTAGTGTTTGGTGTGTTTGTTTAATGTGATGTATATCCGATCGAACATATGAGGTGTCGAAGGCATGGGACAACCATCAACCTGCTGTTATTGGCTGGGCGGAAAGAACTGGCGGACGAGGAAGTGCGTGCGGCAGCCTCTGGATTAGCGCACTGTAACGTTAAATGTTTACGTTCAGAACGACGGACCGGAAGAGAAACAGAAGTGGATGAGGGCTGAGTCTTGCTTTTATGAAATGTCGAAGTGTTTGTTGGGATGCTGGAACTGTTGTTAAAACTGATAAAGAGATCGTATAGTTGGGCTTTTGTTGATCTGCGGGAGAAATGGATTCCAGAGCTGGAGAGGATTTGATATAGGCTGTTCGATGGGTGGAATCGTTGGATTAATGGCGGAAGAATGTAGAGATGAAGTCTGTGAAGATCTTAAGGGTAGAGGAGAGAGTTCTGGAGCGTGGTTTGTATGAGCGCTGGATTTTGCAGCCGGAGCGCTCAGAAAGAGTATCCGTGTTTGGATCTGTGAGATCCGATCTTACGCGAGATGTGACTGTTGGTGTCCCGGGAAAAGCTGGATTTCCGGAGTGTTGGACATCGTTCAGTATGGCACTACCAGATGCTGGAACAGCTGAGACTGAGGAGAGGTAAGCAGCTGTTTATATACTCTGGCTGTTGGCTGTTGATTGGAAGATTAGATGGGCTCGCTCCTCCCTAAATTACGTTTAGGAACTTCACTTAAAATTACCTTAACATAACTCACACATCATAACTAGGCTAGTATAACATAGGACATGCATACATATAGGAATATATCATATACATTCTGGAATAGTTTAATTATGAGGTAAATGAAGAAATTGTCTGTGTCTATGTGTATTGGGATGGCTTTCCCAATGTCCAGGCCCTTGTGCCCACTGTTAGATCACCATAGACTAAGATCTTTTTGAAGTCACGAAGGATCTTTGAGATGTGCCTGCTCAGCATCGGCCAAGGCAACGAAGGTGACAACGGGGCTCGTAAACTTCAGCCTGGCCAGAGCCAGGTCCATAGTTTATATGCAAATGTCAAAAGGCTAAAAGCATCTCTGAGATTTAATGGACACGATCATGATTCAGTCCAAACGCTACATTTCCTTTGATTCGTATACCTTTGTAAACAATACAATACATACAATACCTTTACTCTAGAGTTAGGCATTATGCTGCTCTGCCTCGCAGCACGGCTATAAATGAACAGCAGGTGCTTGCATTTAATCAGCTTGTCACTTCGGAGCCGAGCGGTGTATGTTTCCTGCTCTCTACAAAGCATGTGTTAACATTATACAAGTCAAGCTCTTCGAGTGGACCTCTCCTCGTCTGGTGTTGGATTGACGGCACTGCAGCAGGGTCGATTTTCTCTTCTCTTCTCTATTTCTTTTTCTATTTTGTTTCTGTTGAGCAAAAGGAAAAGGCTGTTCTCACAACTGGTTCTGTGCGCTGTTAAGAGAACATGACCACGTCGGCATGCCGGTCGACTCTTCTTTCTCCGGAAAGCTTGAGTCCCCTCTGCTGTTGGCCAGCCGCAGGTCTGCTCGACACTCTGGGAGACCGAGGAGATCAGCAAGAGCTTTCCGCTGGGGAAAACCCGGACCGACCTCTTGCTTCTCAGCGTGTCGTGTGCCGTCGAGCTGCCGGGCTGCAGCGTTGGTTGTCATGGCAACCCAGCGCTCGCTCTGCACTCTAGGTGCACTGTCCCCTTGCCTATTTCCCGTTGTAGAGCCCTCCCTGGTGGCCACCAGGAGAGGTCTACTTCGGTGAAATAGTTTGGGTGACCTGAGGGGAGGGCTTCTCTATCGGGGAACCAACCCCCTATGGCCCCTTCCCCTCTAGCGCATCACAAGCTGTGTAGCTTCCGAAAGGGATTGCTGGTCCTTCTCATGGGGGAACCTAGCGTTTCATTCGGGGTTCCAGCTAAGGATCAGATGTCAATCACTGCATTGGAGAGAGGGCTGTTGTACTTTGAAAATGAGGATGATGCCCACTGTAATGGTGTGTGCTTATGCTGAATCAGATTCAGAGTTAACAGCTATGATTTCCCGGGGTCTTTCAAGGAAAAAATGAAATTGCATGAAAAAACTTGGCAAAAATATGGAACACCTAAAGTGCCTAAAAACGGCATAAGTTTTTCCTCTCTCACTACCCTCGCTGGTGGGGTGGCTGTGCCGCTGTGCCGCTGTGCCGGCCACCGCCGCCCTGCATGTGAGGCCAAGGAGCACTCTTACAGTTTTGTTGAAATTTACTCTCACTTTCTCAAAACAGTAAACACAAACCCCAAAATTCAAGCTACACTGTCAAAACCTTTGACTCGACTTGCTAAATCAAACAATTGATTCAAAACTATATTATCTTTACACAAAACCAAACACTGTCGTCAGATGACACACAAAGCCAGCCAATGCATAAACACTATGCAGCAATCATTACACACTACATAACTAAAAGAAAAACACTACACTCTGGGCAGAGCAGGGGAAAATATATATATTTATTGTAGAGTACTTGTACATTCCTGCACTTATCAAAACTTAAACAAAGAAAATCTGCAGCAGATTTTTTTTCTTTTTTTACAGTTGGCTAATTTGATTATTGTCAATCATTCATTCTGCCTCAGCATCTTGCCTCTGGGCATGGTCTGGCCACAGGACTTCATTCACATCACAGACAATCCTCTCCCTTGCTAAACAATGGGGAAAGAATCATTTAGCATGCCGAATCCAACCTTGAATAGATTCCACTCCTATAGGTTCCACTCCTATGTTCTCACACGCTGCATCCATTGACTGGAGGAGATTTTCCTGGGTATAAGGGTTTCTGTCACACACCTTCCACCGCCATGCTGAGAAAAAATCTTCTATAGGATTGAGGAAGGGAGAGTATGGTGGGAGGCACACATTTATAAAACGTGGGTTATCGGTAAATCATTCACAAATTCTTGGACCACAGTGAAAGTTCACATTGTCCCAGATTACAACATACACAGGATGCTCTGCCTGCTCATGACCTCGTTGCTCACGTCTGAGCAGAGCATCCTGTAGAGCATCCAGAAATGTTATAAGATGGGCAGTGTTGTATGGGCCTAAAGTTACATGGCGGTGGAGAACCCGCTGATGTCGCTGATGGCAGCACATATGGACGCTGCCCAGGCATCTCTACAATGGCAGGTTGACCAATAATGTTGCGACCTCTCCTTCTCCTCTTCGTGAGATTGAACCCAGCTTCATCCAAGAAGATGCATTCATGAGGCCTCTCCATGGAGTCCAATTCAAACATTCTCTATATACAGGAAAAATAGACTAAAATTACTTTTTTACGTAAATGACATAGCATGCCAGGCGTCATGTCCCTGTATACATGTGCTGCTTTACATACAATACAGTAAAGATGTGCTGTAGATTCACTGTAAATGTTCACTTACTTGCACATACTGATATCGTAGCTCTTTTACCCTTTCTGAATTTCTCTCAAATGGTACTCTATCGGCTTGTTTCAAACATAGGTTGCATTGCAGAACACGGTCAATTGTGGACTCACACTGTTGATTGCTTCAAAATTCACGTTGTCTTCAACAACTCGCTGTTGTATTTCACGCAGTCAGATTGCATTATTTTGAAGGACCATATTGACTATGAGAGTCTCCTGTTGTTGTGAGAATATACCTCTCCTTCCACCCTCATGTGGCAATCTTTCAATTGTACAAAAAGATAATTTTGTTAGAAGTGTACATAGTGCAAAACTGTATTTACATGTTTCCCCAAATATGGACTGTGCAATACAGATAAAGTATAGTACTGCAAGGAATTTTCCTTGCAGTACTGTTCCACTTCTAGAGTTTTGGTGGAGTGACTAACTGAGACATTCTACTGAATACTGTACTGTATGTTTCAGGGACCAAAAATGATAGTAAATTTACCTGTTTTCTTCTCTGAATGTCCTGACTATGGAGGCCACTGAGAACCTGCTTATATTAGGTTGAACACGTAGTCCTGCTTCCCTCATACTCATTCCATGAACCAGAACATGGTCTATGATTATTGCTCTAATTTCATTGGAAATTATGGCTCTTGCTCCTGCTCCTCCTCCTCCTCCTCCTCCTCCTCCTCCTCCTCCTCCTCCTCCTCCTCCTCCTCCTCCTCCTCCTCCTCCTCCTCCTCCTCCTCCTCTGCCCTCCATTGTGGAAATCACACATGCCATTTGTATTTGACCTGGCTTTATATCCTGTTTACTGACTGGGTTCAACACATTACTGATGGGACACGTGTGCTAAATTTTGAGTGGTGGTGTGTTAACGATGACAACAGTGTGTTAGTTGTGTTTAACTTTTGAGGCCTGTGTGCATGTCATTCTGGGTCAAAGTGCACCACACTGATAAATGTGTTTTGTGAATGAGAATGTGTTTACAGTTTTGCTTAACGAGTTTGTTTGCCCATATAATCTTAAAATATTAGAAATCAGAAAAACTGTAATACATGAGGGTAGTTCTGAGCCGGGGTTGAGCTGCACATGTTGACTGAGCATGATCCAAGTCACGGCGCAGGCCCTCGCCGAGATGATGTCCACCTCGGTGGTCCAGAAACGCCTCCCTGGCTTGCCTTGCAAAGGTGCGAGTGGTCGTCAAAGTACTCTTTCTCGATGCTCCCATCTCACAAGGCGGCCTTTTCGGCAACACTGTCAAGAACTGGGCCCAGCAGTTCTCCGCAGTCGGTAGCAGGCTGAGTCAACCAAGAGCTTCCCCCGACGTACCATCAGAGTCCCTCATAGGCCGCCCCTCAGTCTGCTCGTCGCCAAGGGCGTCGCCCCCCTGCGAAAAAAGAAAAACTCTGGCACAGCCTGCTCTACTGTGTCCACCGGAGGAAAACGACAACACCGTCTCTGCTGCTGTTCAAGCGGTCGGTGAAACATCACCCCTGAGATGGGCGACCCGGAGATGGGTGGGGCTGGGCTTTTTTACAGCCCTTACTTCATTGTACCCAAGAAAACCGGTGGGTTACGGCCAACCTTGGACATGCGAGTTTTGAATCGGAGCCTTCACAAGCTACCGTTCAAAATGCTCACTCAGTAATGCATTTCCGAATGCATCCGTCCCTGAGATTGGTTTGCAGGAAGGATGCGTACTTTCATGTCTCAATTCTCCCACGACACAGGCCGTTTCTGTGCTTTGCGTTTGATGGACGAGAATATCAGTACAAAGTCCTATCCTTCAGGCTGTCCCTGTCTCCCCGTTTCTTTACGAAGGTCACAGAGGGGGCCCTTGTTCCCATGAGAGAACTTGGTGTTCGCATCCTCAACTATCTCGACGACTGGCTCATTTTAGCACAGTCCAGGGATCAGTTGTGCAAACACAGGGACCTGGTGCTCAGACACCTCAGCCAGTTGGGTCTTCGGGTCAACTGGGAAAAGAGCAAACTCGTCCCTGTGCAGAGGATCTCTTTTCTTGGTATGTCTAAAAATGGAGTTAAACGCAGCCCGAGATCTGTGAGAGCGATTGAAAAAGCATATGGAGCTGTCTGCTCTCTAATCGCGCTTGTGATACTTTAATGTCATACACCTATCGTTCTGTGCTGCACCGCTTCTAGGCTGCGTCCGGAATCTGAAAAATGCTGCCTTCAGAGGATGAATTTCAAGGTAGAAAGGCATCAAGGCACATCCGAATCCAATGTTAGCTTCAATTCCTCTCTTACTATTTATAGTATTTTAGTAATTACTAAATATTTGCTTAGTTATCACCAAAGCGCGCTCTATTTTGTTGTAAATTAAACCGTTACGCCGCCTCAGAAGCATGTCCGAAGTTAGTTTTGTGAGGTACCTTTGTGTGTAAACACTGCCTGCGAGGTCATTGCCTGAGCGGGAGTGGGCGTGTTTGTACTTTTATTTACTTTGGTTTTATAAAAAATATTTAATCAACTATCACAAACTATGCATTATTTGAAAGCTAAAACACTCAAGATTCATGTTCTGAACTTGTTTTTGCAATAAATACACCAGAGATGAAAGGGTTAAATGAAATGCTGAAGGACCGGCAATGTAAACATGTACAAAATAAATGCAGTACTCATCTTTCATCTCCTATGTTGCAGATCAGATCGGACGAAGCCAAGAAACACCAGAATACATTTCAATGTAAGGGTCCACTCTTCAAAATGCATCCCACTTTTTAATCCAAAACAACGAAAAAATAGGGGAAAAAAACAAAAAATCCTCCTTTGTTTGCATGAGCGTTTTGAGTTAGAGTAATCAATCATGTTCATTTCCAATGAAATATCGATTCTAATCAGTATTCTGACGATCTCCCCTCCAAGCTTAGACTCTTCTGCTGAAAATGAGTCCTCCCTCGCCTCTCTCCTTCAATCACAGGCGTTCTGGTGACTCCAGAACGCATTACAGGCTTTTCATGGTTTTCGCTGGATAAAGCCAGTCAATACCTAGCCAATGCCTTGCCAGCAAAGTTTTGATGGATGGACGTAGTAACCAATCAAAAGGCGTCATCTTGTGCAGTATATGTAAAGAGCATTGGTGAATACTACTCGTGCTTACGTTTCCATTCACACCGGCGCGCGTCTGTCAGTTTACGCACACACCTTAGCGCAGCTCGCAGACTGTATGACAGACACTTCTGAATGAAATGAGTTTTTTACACTTTGTAAATTTTGTAAATAGTTGCTTTAGTTTTGCAGTAACTGTATATCCATTATAATTAGCAGTTTATTGTAGATTTATTTGAATGAAAAACGTCTCGGTTACGTATGTAACCCTCTTTCCCTGAAGGAGGGAACGGAGACGTACGTCGGAACTGACCGACGAATTGGGGATCATTTTCAGAGACCAATCTACTTTGAGTGTATAAAAATGAGCCAATAACGTTGGCATGCGGTCCACGCACCGCCCCGCAGTGGTGGAATACCCCATCCTCGCTTTTCCAACTGAGGAGCCGAAAAAGTGACTCGGCCCTTCAGTGGAAGCACAGCACCTGGCGATGGGACGTACGTCTCCGTTCCCTCCTTCAGGGAACGAGGGTTACATACGTAACCGAGACGTTCCCTTTCAGTCGGTCATGTTCGACGTACGTCGGAACTGACCGATGAATTGGGGATCTCTACCAACACGCCAGGGAGGCTGGCCCTTCCAGCGCCCTGCTTGAGCTCGCTGGAGTGCTCCTAGTTTGGAGCAGGAGTCAGGGCTCCAAGCAGGGAAGGTCCGTCACTGCTCTTTCTGCAAGACCCACTCAGTGTGACTATTGGATAACGCTGGGAAAGCTTGCCCGTCTCAGGGAGATGGAACGCTGCGGAGCCACGTCCTCCAGGGGAGGAGAGGTGGAATACTCATAAGGACTAACCTAGCAGGGTAGTGCAACATATGGCAGTCTCTGGAGTGGATCCAACCTGGTCCCAGTGGGGAAAGAACACCACCAGAGACGACAGAGCGAGCTCTGTCAAGGGAAAGACACGGGGCTAGCCGAGTAGGGTAGCGGGTACCGTGGAGAATACACATATGGGGTCGCCAAAGGGACCGCTACACACACGTTCCACTGCTGCTGGGCGAAGCTCTCGATGGCGTCGCCGAAGAGGCCGGCCTGGCAGACTGAGGCATCGAAGAGCCAAAATTTTGTCGGACTCGCGCATGTCTGCCAGGTTCAGCCACAGGTGGCGCTCCTGGACCACCAGAGTGGACATCGCCCGACCCAGGGAGCGCGCAGTGACTTTCGTCGCCCGGAGGGCGAGGTCCGTCGCTGTGCGCAGTTCCTGCATAACACCTGGGTCGGAACTACCCTCGTGCAGATCCTTTAGCGCTTTGGCCTGGTAGACCTGCAGGAGCGCCATGGCATGCAGAGATGACACGGCTTCCCCGCAGGCTGTGTAAGCCTTGCCCGTTAGGTTGGACGAGAACTTATACACCCGGGAGGGGAGACGTGGGTTAGCCCGCCAGTCCGCAGCGGCCCTGGGACACAGTTGCATCGCCACGGACCGCTCAACTGGGGGAATCCCCACGTATCCCTTAGCCGCGCCACCATCGAGGGTAGTGAGGACGGAGGAGTCACTAGATCGGTTTCTGGTGCTATAGGGCGCCGTCTACGACTTCGTGAGCTCCTGATGCACTTCCGGAAAGAATGGTACCGGGGCAGGGTGCTGAGAACCAGCACTGGCCGTCCCGAAAAACCAATCGTCCAGCCGCGAGAGTTCGGGACACGGTGGAGGGTTCCACTCGAGCCCGACACTCGCAGCGGCCCGGGAAAGCATAGCCGTAAGTTCTGGATCTGACTCGGGCAAAGCTACCACACCCGAAGGGGGCAACGCAGCCGAATTCTCATCTCCAGAGCCCATTAGCTCATCCTCCGATGCAGCTATCGAGATCATATCATCAGCCGGAGCCCCGAAAGAGACGGCCGGCCCCCCCATGGGAAGGACCAGGCCGCTCTTCCGGAAGCTCCACCGGCGCAGCGGAGGGGCCCAAGGGGCTTGTTGGCCCGTCGGGGAAGCCCTCACAGTCACCCTCAGGTCTCCACCGAAGGCATCAGCAAAAGTAGCAGCCCTCTGCTTTGCAGCGGGAGGACCACTAGATCGGGGGATGCGCAATGGGACTCCACACCTTCTGAGGTATTCGAGCCTAGACCGTAGAACTGTGATGGTCATGTTCCCGCAGTGGGAACATGAGTCATTCACGAACACCGCGATCATGACAGCGATCATGACCGTCAACTGGGGACAGAAAACGACGGCATCCAGAAACACACGGTTTGAATGACATCTTGAAAAAGACGCAGGGTTAAACCGTGTTGCTCTTTTAGGAAGGGAAATGCTCTTTTAGGAGTGCTGAGCGCGTATTTATACCCGCGCTGCGGGGCGGTGCGTGGACCGCATGTCAACGTTATTGGCTCGTTTTTATACACTCGAAGTAGATTGGTCTCTGAAAATGATCCCCAATTCGTCGGTCAGTTCCGACGTACGTCGAACGTGACCGACTGAAAGGGAACTACTTACAATTACAAATGTTCTGAAATAAATGGCCTTTTTGAAAGGACGCCTAGGCTTTTCTTGACATAAAAGCTTTCAGAAGCTACATTTTTTTGAGCGTATCATCCTCAAATTTGAATCAAAACATGATCAGACATTCAGTTTTATATTTAGGTTATTTTCAGGCCTTTAACATTAAAGTCTCATCCATTTTTCCCTAAGTGAATTTCAAAAAAAAAAAAAAAAACGTCACTTACATGTATATTTTACCTCGTTTTACTCTGTTCCTATACTACTTTGAGTTATTATGACTCTTGGGTAACAAAATTTCAAGTGTCTAATAAGACCGGATTTATGAATATAGACATTTTTATTTGGGTATGTCGTTTTCAGAAAATTCTCAAAAATAGGGGCGCAAGTTAAGAGGTTAAGGTTCTATATAGAACCTTTTTTTCCAAAGAATGTACCTAAACCTAACCCTCACAAACCGGTTGACATTATTAGGTTTACAACAAAATATAATTTGGCCAATTTATTAGCCTTTCATAAAACGAGAACCACTGCAAATGTCCTTACAAGTCGGTTTATGGCATGTTTCACTACATTTGTGGTGAAATTTTTTTTAAAATTTGGTCTTCACAAGCATAGCCAAACCTGTACATGCACTTACTCACTCACACAAAAACACATAAACTAAATTATCATTCAAATGCATTTTTGAAATGCAAACAAAACCAGTAGTGTTATAGAGAATTCAGGATGCATCTAATCACATAAATTCTAGGAGAGATAACAATATAATATTTATAAAAAATAATATTCTTTAAATTAAACTTTTTGTGCAATTGCTCAGCTTCAGCTTGCTTGCTTGGTTTTAAACAAAATATTGACATAAAGTGCCCTGTATAATGTACAATTCTACCAATGTACCAAAAGCAGAAGGCTGATGTAAGCCTATTCAGGTTAACAAACAAATGCACACATAATAACTGCACCTATTTACATTGGTTCTAGAAAGCTAATACTACATGGTATTTAAAAGTTAAAATTAAATATTCATAAGATTAGTGATTGAAAGTGTTATTCTCTTAACAAAAATGTTAATGGACAAAAACAATGCTCAGTTGCTCTAAGTGCAGCGCTGTTAAGGTGATACAAAGAAGCTGCAAAGAGCACCAGTGAAAAGAGACTTTTACCTGACAGACAAAGCAAAGTTATGAATAAAACTTTCAGGAAGAGAGCGGCAAATTACAATTTACTCACCGACTATAAGTGGTTTTTAATTCTAACTTTTCAGCCGTTACAATCAGTGGCATAATAGGTGAGACAGAGAATCTTTTCACAAACCTAAGTAACGTCTCCTACACTCATTTTCAGGTTCAGATTGAATGGGCCTGTCTCTAAATATACCATAGCGTTCTCTGCTATGTTGACACCGTAATAAGCATACAAATGTTTAACTGGCACCCACACAGTGCGCACAGGAGCCGAGAAACAAATGCTTCTGGAATGAGAACGGATAAACATGCCCAACAGGACAAATGTGCATGATTTGATTGAGTTGCCTCAATCCATTACGGTAAATCAGCCCTCTGCTATTGTTTCCTTAAGAGCTGCTTTTTCAATTCCATTCAAATGTGTGAATAAAATTGTAGTGGGGAGGAGAATATCTCATTGTCTAGGCGTAGAGAGCGCAGACAATGGCTAATCACTAAAGGGGTATGACATCTCCCTATAAGAGGCCTCTGGTCCATGTCCAAATATCTGTACGAACTGCATGGGAACTCAGCTAAGCTTACCATGAATTTGCAGCTCACGTACCTTTGAGATAAGATTGATGTGATATTGCCAGCTTGATATTCTGTTTTCACAAATGCAAAATTCTGTCTGCGAACACCTCGGTGGTGAACTGTGTTAACGATTCAAAACAGCAATCATAGATACTAATATGGTTTTTGCCTCGAATAAGATGTAGCTTAAGTACATCTGCCTCATTAATCTGAGAGCTGAGGTCTACACAGGCATTTTATGTCATTTTAAGTATCTACACTGTCAGGATGCTTGTTCTCATATCTTAATATGAATCTTAAGTTAACATTTCCCCTTCGAAAGACAGTTTAGAGCTTTTGTTACGAGACCACAATGAACTAATTTTAACCACATGTATTTTACACATTGGATAGACCAGTGAAATAAGCTGTTGGTTTTTCTAAAAAGGTTTAAAATTTAGTGAAAGCATGGGCTTTATTCTTGGTCACAATTATATAGAAAGAAGAGAAACTGCAACTAAAGTATACTTCAGTTTTTACTCATATGCTAGAGTTTGTGTACAGTGTGCATACATATTTTATCATCAGTGTGCATGTAAATTTAATTATCATCATCATACATACGTACTTGTATGCAGGCAACAAGATTTTACTAAAGCCCAAGTATACTTCGTATTTTTACGTGCATGTTAGCATATGCGTACAGCCAGAGTTATTTTAAAAAATATAATTGCTCTTCCAAGCTTTATAATAGTAGTGAATGGCGGTCCTGATTTTGAAGTCCAAAAAAGTGCATCCACCCATCATAAAAGCAATCCATTCGACTCCAGGGGGTTAATAAAGGCCTTCTGAAGCAAAGCGATGGGATTTTGTAAGAAAAATATCAATATTTAAAACTTTATACACTAAAATAACTTGCTTCCGACAGACAGCCTACGCAAGTCGACTTACGGCAAAAGAGTAACCCCTGACTCGATGTATGACGTAGGATGTAGGATTAGCGTAAGCTTTGACACTTCTCTCAGTTCAAACAAATAGGGCTGGGCAACAAACTCGAAATCTGACATTTCTCTTTAAAAATTCTAATTTTAGAATTCTAATTCGTGACCGGTGTTTTGTTTTGCTCTATCCTCTGCGCTTCTGCGTTCGTCAATGCGCCAGGTCAGGGGTTACTCTTTCGCTGTAAATCGATGCGTACAGCCGTCTGTCGGAAGCTAGTTATTTTAGTTTCTAAAGTTTTAAGTATGGATATTTTTCTTACACAAACGTTTTGCTTCAGAAGACCTTTATTAACCTGCTGGAGCCATGTGAATTACTTTTATGATGGATGGATGCACTTTTTTAGGCTTCAAATTTTGGGCTGCCATTCACTGCCATTATAATGCTTGGAAGAGCCTTTTTTTTAATATAACTCTGATAGTATTTGTTTGAAAGAAGAAAGTCGTATACACCTAGAATGGCTTGAGGGTGAGTAAATCATGGGATAATTTTCATGTTTGGGTGAACTATCCCTTTAATTGCTGAAGCAGGTAAGCAAAATGTTTGCTTACCAAGGCTACCCTGTAGAAAGCGATAACATGCAATTTTTAGGCTACCCAATACATTTTTACAGTATATTGAATTACAACACACAATTAAAACAATTCCTCATACAATAAAAAGTCAGTGCAATCCAAAACAACACTGGATCCCATTGGCATTCACTGATTTTAAAATCTTGCTAATTACTTACAAAGCACTACATGGTTTAGCTCCCCAGTACTTAACGCATTTTACTCCATCACGTTTATTGCGATCTCAAAATTCTGGCCTGTTGATAATACCTAGAATTTCAAAATCAACTGCAGGCGGTCGATCCTTTTCCTATTTAGCACCTAAACTCTGCAATAGTCTAGACTAGACATCTAGACTAAAAACACATCTCTTTAACCTGGCATACACATAGAACATTATCCATTTATATTATTCAAATCAGTTAAATGATTGTTAGGCTGCATTAATTAGGTTAACTGGAACCAGGAACACTTCCTATAACACCCGATGTACTCGTTACATCATAAGAAGAATGGCATCTATGCTAATATTAGTCTGCCTGTCTCATCCTTATCCCAAGGTTACCGTAGTCACCCGGATCTGGTCCATATCCAGATCAGATGGTGGACTTGCACATACTATAGACACGACCAAAATGCAGCCCTGAATGCCATCAAAGACCCTGTCTACTAGACAATTCCCGTGTGAAGCCCTCGTCGACAGATCCTCAGCAAAGACCACAAGAACCAGACAGGTCCTCCTCACAGACCCTATGGCCAGCTTCAGCTCCATACTGCGTGATACATCTGATCTTCAAGCAAAAGGAACTGGATGAATATTTGAATATTACCGATCCCGATCTGAATTCTGACTTGTGATGCTGCCTGAATCATAATCACACCATGTTCATTCATTGGCCAGAGGAGAACTGGCCCCCTTGACTGAGCCTGGTTTCTGCCAAGTTTTTTTTCTCCATTTTGTCACCTGATGGAGTTTGGGTTCCTTGCCACTGTTGCCTCTGGCTTGCTTAGTTGGGGACACTTAATACTCAACAATTGATCTGACTGCAACTGACTGTTGTATGAGAACTGAATTGAGCTGGACGATGACATCATCTTTTGCAGAACTGCTTTATAGATTAAATGAGCTAATTTAATAATTGATTATCAACACTGAACTGACTTCAGCTGAACAGCAGCCGAAATGCACAATTGTTCTGTTATCACTGTAAAGCTGCTTTGAAACAATCTTTTTTTCCTATTGTATAAAGTGCTATATAAATAAAGGTGACTTGACTTGACTACATACAAAAGACTGCAACAAAACATGTTGTTTTTGTGTTCCACAGAATAAAGAAAGCAATACAGATTTGGAATGACATGAAGGGGGAATAACGATGACCAAATTTTCTTTTATTATTTTTTTGCAGCCTTCAAGCTAAATAAATTGAAGTTTACATAGCCAAAACATTTAACAATGATTTAAATCACTATAAATATTTACAGCATCATATCATGAAAGCATGTTCTACCTGCTAACACCCAGAGAGTTACGCACATGTGGTCTACTAATCTTGTGACTGTCCTATTGTACAGCATGCCTGTTTGCTGCCCATGTGAGAGATCCAATATGTCCCATTGATAAGTAGTTGGGAGTGAGGAGGCACAGAGGAGAGGCTCGTCGTCTCATCTTCCATGTGCCTCACTGCTGATAAGGAGCCGTGGTTGAGCTGTCACTGGTCACCAGAGCCACACCAGGGGCCGCGTTCTGCGTCAGGTCCCCAGAGCTCCTTTTGGTTAAGTCACCTCACCTAAAAGCAAGGGCATAACTGTCTGTATTCAGTATTTTGAGGACTGTTTTGACATTCATGACAGAGTCACTTTGCTCTCTCCCTCCTTAAGGCAGTGGAGAGTCTCTTAGGGCTAAGCCAGACAGACAGAGTCAAAAATCTCATTAACCTTTCAATGCTTCAGATGAATGTGAATCCTTAATTTGTGAGTATTCACTCTTAATTGTTTTTTTTTTCTTTTCTTTTTTTTCTTGTGTGTGTGTGTGTATATATATATATATATATATATATATATATATATTACATACATATACATGACCACTGACAGGTTAAGTGAATAACACTGATTATCTCTTCATCACGGCACCTGTTAGTGGGTGGGATATATTAGGCAGCAAGTGAACATTTTGTTCTCAAAGTTGATGTGTTAGAAGCAGGAAAAATGGGCAAGCGTAAGGATTTGAGCGAGTTTGACGAGCCAAATTGTGATGACTAGATGACTGGGTCAGAGCATCTCCAAAACTGCAGCTCTTGTGGGGTGTTCCTGGTCTGCAGTGGTCAATATCTATCAAATGTGATCCTAGGAAGGAACAGTGGTGAACCGGTGACAGGGTCATGGGCGGCCAAGGCTCACTGATGCACGTGGGGAGTGAAGGCTGGCCCGTGTGGTCCGATCAAACAGACGAGCTACTGTAGCTCAAATTGCTCAAGAAGTTAATGCTGGTTCTGATAGAAAGGTGTCAGAATACACAGTGCATCGCAGTTTGTTGTGTATGGGGCTGCATAGCCGCAGACCAGTCAGGGTGCCCATGCTGACTCCTGTCCACTGCCAAAAGCACCAACAGTGGGCACGTGAGCATCAGAACTGGACCACGGATCAATGGAAGAAGGTGGCCTGGTCTGATGAATCATGTTTTTTTTTTACATCACATGGATGTCTGGGTGCATGTGCGTCGCTTACCTGGGGAACACATGGCACTAGGATGCACTATGGGAAGAAGGCCAATGCCTCGATGGGCCAGGGCTGTTTTGGCAGCAAAAGAGGGACCAACACAATATGGATCATAATGTCATAATGTTATGCCTGATCGGTGTGTGTATATATATATGCATCAGGCTCAAAGATATACAGATCTCAACCAAAAATTGATGCGTTTATTTCTTGATGGAAATAAATGTTTTGATGTTATTTCCATCAAGAGGTGCATCAATTTTGGTCAAGATCTTGTATTGACAATGCAAGAGTCCAGCACTCTGTAAAGTCTCCTCCAGCACATCCCAAATACTTTCAATGAATTTAAGGTCTGGACTGGAGATGCCAATTCATCTGTGAAAATGATTCTTCAGGCTCCATCCCAACCATTCTTTCACACTTTGAGCCTGATGAATCTTGACATTGTCATCCTGGAATATGGCCATGATGTGTCTTCCTACATTCATTTCTACATTATTCCTCTCCTCATTTGTAAGTTGCTTTGGATAAAAGTGTCTGCTAAATGATTAAATGTAAATGTAATGTAAATGTACATGGTTGTTTAAATCCAAACAGCGACTTTTTTTTGGCCGTGCAGTATATATATATATATATATATATATATATATTCTTATTATATTCTTATATATGTATTCTTTAAAACAAACACAGAGGTAAGAAATATAATCTTAATTCAAGACATAATTTGCTCAAGTCTTATTATTTTAAGCAGTTTTGCTAATCTAGAATATATGTTTAGATATTTTTATTAGAAAATCAGTGTGCAGGAACTCCTGTGTGATCATAATATGAACCATTATACATAAGTCTGGGTCCAATGACGGCAAATTAACCCCCTGGAGTCGGCTGTGGCGCCAGCGTGATCAACTCGCTTTTTTCTTATCAGTGCCAAAGAGACTCAAATAACTCTGTCGATTTTTATCATTCAGGCAAGTGTTATATCATTATAATCTGTTAAATTTCTATACTTTTATTTGTGTAGAGTCACAATAAAAACAAAATGTTGTGCTTTTTGCAAAATAAAGAAAACAAACATGATGCGCGATCTGCAGCCTACAATATGCTACTTGTTGTAGCCATTAAAAATTTTGTTTCAAATTGATGTTTAAATATTATAGCCTAATGTTATTTTTTAATCTAATCTATGTTGATTATGAAAAGTGAACAGCACGAGTAATAAAGGACACATCAGATGCGCAATATATCAGAAGACATGGAGTTTGTCACAAATTTTGACCACTTCATTAAGTTTTGTTTTGTAGAAATCCTTTCTTTACAGTGAATTTCGTTTTGTATAAATTGTATCTTAAGTTTAATCAATGTTTTTAATATATTTGCTTCTTATTTAATAAATAAGAAGCAAATATAACAGACAATAGCCTTAGCGCTGGCGTGATCATGCATTGCACGCATGTCTCATAAATGAACCGAAACTCAAAATGATATTTGAGTATTGTGTGTAACAGTTTACAAAATCAAATGATTCAGAATTTTTTTGCCATGACTGGGAAAAAAGTGTCCCAATCAACCTGAATTCACCCTATACTCTTTGAAATCATAATTGCATTGCATTATGTTGTTTTAAATCCCAAATATTTTACTTATAACATTCATCATTACCAATTATTCAGTTATTTGTATTTACTGAATACTGAATTGTTTAGTGTCACAATATTACTGTTTTTTTAGCATGAGACTTCTTTCAAAAACATTAAAAATAGAAGTCAAATCTTTTGATAATTTAAAATATAATAGGCCTTTGTAATGTGCCTTTGTTGACTACATTCTAAATAAACTACAACAAAATATATTTATTTAGTCCTGTTGCTTAGCTCCATCTCAGTCACATACCTGAGGCTCATTCATTATGCAGGTCATTATGCAGCTCATTATGGGTTCTTTTGTTCTCTCAGGTGTGAATCACAGCATTATTCATGATCATTCACGCCTCTTCGCATACGGCCTTTGTAAAGAAAAAGTGTCTTACAAAATGTAAATCAATATATTGTTTTATGTGAATGAGTAGGCACAATGATTCTCACATCAGTTTGAAGCAAAAACTCTAGGCAACATCACCCATTAGTCAAAAGTCTTGTGGACACATATCTATTGTGTGTTTTGTGGCCTTAATTCGGTGTCTTACATTTTTAGTTTTTTCAAAAACCACGCATAAACGTTATTCTCTCAAAAATACAAGCATGTACATACATGTTGCTCTCATACTATGGTAGCCCAGTTTGTGCTGAATACAGTGTAATGACACTTTTGCCATTAATATGTTTATAAGTAACTGAAAAAAGCACAAATGTCAGAGCATGTCAAAACTTCTAAAGAGCCCCAAAACAGCTCAGACTCCAGAGGGTTAAATTGTTTAAGGATTCAAGGAGGTTTTATTGTCATTTTGAGACATGACGTACATGACAGAAATGAAATTAAAGTACTGAGGTCCAGGACTAAGCAGAAATAGTAAAAAATATAATAAATAAAAACAATAAAATCTCAAGTTAGGCAAAACTTTAAAACAAGTAAATAAGTTATGAATAAATATGACTATAAATATTCAAGTGTTATTGCACAATGGTGTACTGTGGGCAATTATTGCACATAAAAGAGTCAGTGTTATGTGGCTACTGTTACAGCCCATAAAAACTATAATGCATGTTTGTTATTCCGCATGAAAGAGTCAGTGAGTATGAATGTTATTGCATATGGGAAGAGTTTGTAAGTCTAACAGCTTCTTCCTGAAGGAAGGGGAGTAAACAGTCCATGAGTAGGGTGGGTAGAGTCCTTAATGACATTGGCAGCCCTGCTCCTGCATCTGCTGATGTAGATGTCCTCAATTATTGGAAAACTGCTGCCAGTGATCCTCTGTGCAGACTTAAGAGCCTTCCTGTCTGCAGCAGAGCAGTTTCCGTACCATGCAGTGATACATGTTGTAAGGATGCTCTCTACCCCACATCTGTAAAATGAGGACTATTGTTCCCAGGCCAGCCTGCTTGAGCCTCCTCAAGAAGTACAAGCTGTTGATGGGCCTTCTTTATTAAGCTGACAGAGTTGGTATGCCAGGTGAGGTTGTTGCTGATGTGTATCCTCAAGTATTTAAAACTGGGAACAACCCCCACAGCTGTTCCCCCGATGTAAAGTAGGACGGGAAGGCTCCTAACGATTTTCCTGAAGTCCACAATCATTTCCTTTGTCTTCTTCACTTTGATGAAGAGGTTGTTAGCTCTGCAGCAAGCCTCCAGTTTTTTCACCTCTATCCTGTACCACGACTCATCACTATGGGAAATTAGACACATCACTGCTGTGTCATCCGCAAAGTTAACAACTTGAGTTTATTAGCAGACTCAAAACTTATAGGATATTGTATTGAAATGAGTGAGTTAAGTCAATGAAATGTTGCCAAAGAAATCCCAGAACTCACTGACTGGTCCCAGCGATGAGGTTCATGGATCACAGTTCAAGGTTAGGCTGAGAGGAGGTGAGTCTGCAACACTGGTGCATATGAGACTGTTGGCTGTGCAAAACACTGTCTGATTAATGAATTTATCTGGTCGGGAAGACAAGGCAAGCGGCTTGGAATATGGGATGAGGACCACATCTTCAGTTGCTTTGGTTGCACGATGCTAGACCTCTGAAATTGAATATGTCGTGTTAGCTGTCCTGTCCTGTGAATGTGAGCAACAAATGATACTGGGTGCAGTCTGGATGGTAGATATGAATTTTATACAGTGAACCTGTATTCCTATTCCCAGAGTTATGAAATTAGTTGATTCGAAAGCTAGACAGATTATAGGCTAGGGCAATTACATATAACAGGTGATAATGGTTATGTTAGTAATGTAGTAATGCAGCTCACAATTCTCATATAATAGTAATGGTGCAAATCAAAATATTTTAAAAAAGGCCACTTAACAAATCAATCAAATCAATTTATCCCTGTGTTTAAGTCTGGGTATTGTTTGTAGTGCAAGATCACAAGATGTAAGCGATCTTGAGGGGCCGTGACTTGAGAAAAGGTCTGCAAGATACGGTGGAGTGAGATTATTAATAGACTTATATAACAGGACAAGTTTCAGGACGAGTTTTGAACTTGATTCTGTATGTTACAGGCAGCCAGTGCAATGAAACGACAATAGGTGTAATATGATCATACTTTCGTGTCCGAGTCTGAAGCATAGTGCCAGCAACCGAGCTAAACTTGAATGATTAATACCCAGGTAAAGTGAGTTGCAGTAGTGTAAACGGGAACATATAAAAGCATGAATGACTTTTTTAAGTATCTGTAAAGTTTAAAAAAAACGGCTTAACCTTTGAGATTTGACAAAGATGAAAGGAGTTACAGCATTAATTTGGTTATCCATTTTAAAGCTGCAGTCCGTAACTTTTTTTGGTTAAAAATGATGAGCAAGTACATAACCAGTAAGTGTTCAAATTTTTCTCCTTACCTTAGCCCGATTCACAACAGTAAACTTGTAATAATGTGTTATAATTTGAGTGGTGCTGGTGGATTTACGTGGGAAATTCGAGCATGTCTTTACGTCATTACGTCACGTCTGTATACATAAAGAAGGAGTCCGGCTAGTAGGCTATCGCATGTGAGGATGCTGCAGGTGCCCTGGTAGCCCGGATTTGATATCTAATTAAACATTTAATTACAATATACTTAAAATATTTTAAGTTTGATTGCATTACTTATAAAATATTAGTAGATTCTACTAATTTGTGGACATAATTTGAATGTGTGAATAAATTTAATTTAAATGAACTCAAATTATGAAGTTTTACTCCTGACCACGCCTCCTGCGAGTCAGGTAATGACGCCATTTTATCATGGTGTGTGTGAATTCAAGGAGCTGTTGATGAGAAGTTGGAACATTTGTTTTAGCAAGTTCTACGGACATTTTTCCCAACATCCTTTGCTCCCAGAGAGACTGTTTGTGAGCAGTGAAAAACATTGCTTGTTTAAACGACGGGACATGCAAGCTAGTTTTCTCACGCGCGTGCGGCGGACATCACCGCGCTTGAATCCCTGACCGGCAAATTCGACGGACGTTTTCTCATCTTTTCCCTTCTATTGTTTCTTTTTCACTCGAGGAGCTGTTATCGGTAGTGTAAACTTTGTTTGAACCTCTGGTCAGCACCGTGGAGTGAGGATGGTTGCGCGAATATATGGTGAGTGCAATAATTTAACATTTTATTTCGAAAAGTTAAAGTTAATTAACTGGTTGAAAACAAAAACGGATGGATGTACTCCTGTTTTTTCTAGGTTCCTAGCCCTCTTAAGGACAGACTATCTTGTTTTGTGTTGCAGGTCAACAAGAGATGCTTTGGAAATGTAAGTATTGCCCTCATAACTGTGAAAAGAGAGCACAGCTATTTAAACATTATAGGCTCAAATATGGAAATTATACAAGAACAGGACAATTTCCTTGTTTACATCCGGAATGTATGTACATTTATATCACTTCATGAACAATATGTACACTTATGCCGCCTTCACACCAAAACTCCAGATCAGCAGTATGTCATGTGGGTTTACTGAGACCTGTTCTAAGGCTGATTATTTTATTAATCTGCATACTGCACAGTGCACAATTGCATGTAAGCCAAGTCAGGTGCCATTATAAAGACTATAACTTTAATGTTTGCTCCTTACAGAAAAGTTGTCAATGACAAGCCTGACATCAGCCAGATGGTACTTCAATGGCCAGCTCTTTCTATAGTAAACCAGGTATGTATTGGTGCATTGACGCCATGTTGCAATTACCATAATTATGAGATTCCAGCTTGTAAAAAACGTTCACGTTCTCATATAACTTGTAATGACCTGTAAACTGGGAATTTTCTGGGAGCTCCTACTTGTATAACTGTACCACCTGACTGCTGGGGATTAATTTAGCCGTTGATAGTGTTGCCATAGAAATGCGTAATTCCCAGTCCAAGGACATGAACAGCTTGGAGTAGGACGTCACATGTTGTCATCTTGGAATTACGATAATTACGACATGGTGTGAACACAGCATATGACTTTGAGTATTTGACAACAGCACTATCTGACGCTATTATATGATAATGTCTTTGCCAATCTTTTTCTTCCTCTGTTAGGTTGCAGCTGACAAGGACTCATATAGGCAAACTCCAGTGAGAATCCTCTGCAATGATCAAGAAAGCCATCAGCTAAACCCATCTAGAGTGAGGATCGTCTTTGAAAGATGTTTGGTGATGGATGAACTGACCAACCTCAGGACTTCTGTGTCCTTTTTTCTGGACTGATTTACACCCTGCACCTGGACTACCCTAACTTAACTTACTTAGTACATTGAACTTAAATATACTATGTGTAATAACTACAAAGTAATTGATATTACAAAACATTTTAAGTTAAATGAACTCAAATTTTTAAGTTCACATTACTTAATTTTTTTAGGACAAATTTTCCTCAAATTTTTTAAGTAAATTCAATTTATCCGGGTTAACAGTGTGGCAGATCATTAATAGCCTTTCCTCACAGCAGCTGGAATCATTAAATTTATCATTTTGATGGCGGATTGTAATCCAGAAAGTTCCAAATGACAATCATCAGTGACAACTGGAGATTCACCCGTAGTCAAAAGCAAAAGATTAGACTGTACAGAAATTGAAATCTACAGGTAACGCTAATACACATTAAATACATAGTCACGCAATGCTGATGTTGTTAACATTTACAATTTGAGAACAAAGTATAACAATAATAATAATTTGCACGGTTTGATGTGATATGAGCCAAGCGATTGTTAGATTTAATCACATGCTTTTTTTTTTCTCAGTTGGTCAGAACAAAAGTGGCAGACATCTTACTTGTTCAGATTACATTTTCTGGTGAAACTTATTATTTTGGACGTACTTCCAAGACGTAGTATCTGTAATTCCGAAGTACAGTATCCACACCGGTGCCATAATAATGCACAACCCAAGTACAGATGATAATTCCGCAAATAACTGCAATTGCAGGTTTCAAACAGAGATGGCGACTAAGAGGCAAAATTTATGGACTGTAGCTTTAAGGCTGCTGTCAATTAGGATACTCAAGTTTTAGATGCACAATCTCATATTTGGTTCAAATTGCTTAAGTTTAGTTTTTAAGATTGCTCTAGAAGATGCAGGCCCAAATATAATATTTTTCATCTTCATTAAGATGAAGAAAGTTTAAATACATCCACTTTGTCTAAAGCCTTTGTATTTCCTTTTTTGATTAACATATAGATTTCCGTATTGTCGGCATAGCAATGGAAGGATATCCTGTGTTTGTCAAAAATGTTTCATAGTGGAAGCATGTAGAGAGAAAAGAAGATCAGCGCAAGAATGGATCCCTGTGGGACTCCACATGTAAGGTTCGCAGTAGATTAAGTAAAATGATCAGTGCTGAATGTAAAAGATTGGTTAGTCAAAAAGGATAAACCACTTAAGAACACTTTCCCGCAGACAGCTGCAATGTTCCAAGCAAGAGATAAGAATGAAGTGATTGAAAGTATCAAATGCTGCTGTTAAGTTAAGAAGTACGAGAAGTTAGAAGTACGAGAACCACAGGGTCACCATAATCGACAGAGAGAGATATATGTCATTTAGCACTCTCAGAACAGCCATTTCAGTACTGTGGTGAGCTCTGAAGCCTGATGGAAATGTGTTCATGATGGAGTTAGTTCTCAAGAAGTCATGTAATTGCTTATAAAAAAAACTTTTTCAAAAAATTTTGAGATAAAAGGAAAATTTGAGATGGGTCTAAAATTAGACAGGACAGAGGGATCGAGATTAGTTTTTTAAGTTGCGATCGGATTGCATGTTTTAGATAGTCCAGTACTGTTCTGGTGCTGAGACCGATGCAGTAGAAAGGCAAAAAAAGTTTTGAAATCGGTGCTAACTGACTAGAGAAAACAGAGGAAAAAAGGCTGTTATCTTCCTTTTGCCAAATAGGTAGGAAAACTTCAACATCCATAATACACTGGGCATGTTGCCGTCTAGGCCACTCCCACCAGTCTGCTATTGGCTGTACATGTCCAAAAAAAACTAAGGCAGCTGACATTTTGCGCACAAAGGTACCTCATGAAGCTGATTTCTGGCAGAAATCTGGCAAAAATTTTCATCTACAGAAAAATAGAATGAGCTTTGGTAATAACTATGTGAATATTTAACTACTAAAATAGTAATTTCTTTCTAGAAATGACATTAAAACTTTGGTCAAAAATTTACATTTACACAGCAACTGACCACCAACCGCAACTCAGATGCCATCTTTATTTTTTAGCTTAACTGTCACAGAATGGAAGACACAGGATTGTGGGATATCAGAGGCAGCGAAGGATACATCATATGCTGCCTTCAAAAATCGATCAGATGAAGGTATCTCAGGAGACAGGAACATTGGATTCAGATGTGCCTTGATGCCTTCCTACCTTGGAATGCATCCTCTGAAAGGCAGCATTTTTAAGCTTTCAGCATGAATACGGTTACCAGAGTCAAATACCGTCTTGCTTTAGTAGGAAATACTTCTTAGCAAACTTTTAGTCATAATGGCGTGGGCTTCATTGTTCCCGGGTGCAAGATTTCAAAAAGTAAACGTTTTTCTGTAAATTACTTTCGGTTTCCAGTGAAGGATTAAGCGTGTTGTAGGCAGTGGATGAAGCCTGCAAAGAATCGTAAAAAATCGTAGAAAAAAAACAAAAAAACAACTGTGTTTGTGGTCATCCAGTTTGAAATGTTGGGTTTCACTTTATTTTGATGGTCCCTTTAACACATTCTGTTGACTATAAGTAACATTGCACCTACATGTCTACTAATTCTCGTTAGAGTGTTAGTAGAGTATTAGTAGAATGGTAGGGTTAGGGTTAGAATAAGCTGACATGTAGTTGCAAAGTTACTTATAGACAGTAGAATGTCTGTTTGGGAGCATCACAATAAAGAGTTAGCAGATATTAAGCAGACAGTCTACTAATACTCTAATGAGAGTTAATTGACATGTAGTTGCAAAGTTACTTATATTCAACAGAATGTTCAAAAGGGACCATGTGTTTTATACCAAATCGAGGGAAAAAACTGAAAGAAACTGAAAGAGTAGACATAGTACAATACAATTTTCTTAAAATAACTGTTCTGTTAATAACCCTCTGTAGAACCGACGGTACGTATGTGGGGATACAAAAATCCGGAAATATAATCTGTAGTTTTCACGAAAACCCTGGGGCTGTCAAAAGTTTTTCGACTTTTTCTGACTTTTTTTCTTCTTTCACTTAGGTGACAGCGAAAAATTGCTTGACAAAAGGTGCTTGGCATTTGATGGAGCTTTTACCAAGTCATCGGACAAAGCATATTTGTAATATGAATGCCCATAAATCTTGTGCCTCAATGTAAATGTAATCTATGAGTTGGTGTTACTTGTATTTATTTCATTCTGACCATATTTCAAATTGCAGCTTTGACTTGACCTCACAGGACCTGTGCTCCACAAAAATAAACCAGTATTTTTTTTTTTCTTCTTGGACCGATCCATGAAAAGCCAATTGTATATGAGCAGCAAATCTTCCTTTTAGAAGTTGCAGCATGCTTGTCTGCGTGACCTTGCAATACACAGTGGATCCATAAAATATGTTTAAGCATTTTTTCTGTGTCTACAAGACAGGCATTTGTTGTTTTTTACTGGTCGGCTGAAAGCAGTTTTACCCCTGCTTGTACAATCAGACAGACTCAATTGTACGCAAAAGGTGTTTTTGTGCACTTGCTGATATAATTCAGACCGAGCTTATCTTGCTTACAACTCAAACCAGACAAAATTATTGCTAACACCGGCAATGCAGATGGCCTCCATAAAAAGAGCCCCTTTGTCGTGCATTTGTTTGCCATGTTGAGTTGCTGAGCACAACACAGAGACATGGCTGGCATAGCACTTCAGGGCCTCAATAATTCATACAATGTCATTGTGAAGCACAGTGTGCACTTGCTACTTAAAAAAAAGAGTGAAGGTCATTGGTTTAGACACTCTGCTCCTTGTTACTGCAACGATAATTAAACAATCACATTGATTTTATGTCCACCTGCAGGAGATTCAGCCACCCAGAAACATGACCGGTTTACAATTACTGTATTTACTTCGCTTTACATGCACAGACGTCAACATGACTTGGGTCATGCTGTTTTTTTTTTTCTTTTTGACCTCTCGGCCTATATAATATATAGGCCTATTAAATGTCCTATTTTTCATTAAATCCTGGATAGTTAATACGATCAAGTTAGCCCTGCTGATAGATGCTGTAACTACACCATTCAGCTGCCATTGAGATCAATGGAAATGTTAACGGATAATGTTAATGGATCTCCCCAGGTATTATAGACCACATTAGTGCACATGATAGTGCTTAATTAACATGGAAGTTTGGGGAAAATGAGTTAGCACATGGATGTTTGGGTGTATAAGTGGCTTGTCAGAGAGCGGTTTGCAACCCAGGTTACCAGTGGGTAGAGACAGAAGCAGAATTTAATCCAGAATTAAATAGCAGATTAAAAGAATTAAAGATGCTGAACTATTTATGATAAGACTGTAAACCCATGATTTAATTATATAAAAATATATAATTATTAAAAATCAAAAGTTGAAAATATATCTTATAGATCGCTTGTTGAGTGACGTCATTACACGTCCCATCGCGGCATTTTGTAAAAGCAGCGCATTCTAGAACTTTCTCTTTTCTGGTGAACTTGAGATGAGAGCGGATGTCTGATATTGCTCCGGAAGATTTAGTGTTCAGAAATTGACATAAATAACGTAAGAACAATTTATTGCGTTTCTAAATCGTTATATATGTATTGATGACATAGAATTGAGCGCTGTGTAACAGTAGAGTTGATGTATATTCTCATATAATGTAAATGAGTGTTACAATGCGATCTTAGCGTTAACAAAATGTAACCTTTTCATGTTTCTTTTTCATTATTGGACAAACATTTCCTTAGACATTTAAGGATAACTTTCATGTTGATATAATTTATGTATGCTTACTTGATTAAAAGGTGCTACATAAAAGTAAAACTTAATTTAAGTGTGAACACTTTGGCTCTGTTCATACCAACTGGTGCTGCGTTTCCCGAAAGCATCGTAGGCATGAGTGGATCATAGAGTGGTCTCTACAATCTGCAATTAAGCTTACTATTCTTTTGGGAAACACAGTCCAGCCTGACATGGCAACATTGGTTCAGCAAATAAAGTTACGTTTTGGGCTTTTTTTTTTTTTTTTTTTTTGGTCCAGTGGCAGATGGAGTGTTTGGGAATCCTGATTGAGCAGTCAATAAATGTTCGACTTGAAGCAACGCTGTACAGACCGATCGGTGTATGACAAAGTACCTTGAGTCTTAAATAGATACCTCGGGTCTTTAGTGACCCGGGACGTCATTCCTCATTAATTTTTTTTTAAAGTTAGACATCAACCTTCTTAGTATTCCTCAATCAATTCATTATAAGCAATATAACAAGAAAAAATAAAATAGTTTTTCCATTTTTTTTTGTTAAAATTGTAATAGTTGCAATTATAGTTGTAATAATTGTCGCTAAAGACCTGAGTGGTGTAGCAATGCAAGTATATATGTGTGTTTTTATATATATATATATATCATTTTTTTTTTTTTTTTTTTTTTTTTCCTCTGCACAACATAAATTTAATATTTGATGACTGTGTAATTCACCTTTATTCCACAAGGTGGCAATGTCTGATACACAATGATGAAGTGACGTTTCACTCATAGTTACTGCAGGCCGAAAACAAAAGAACAGGAAGTATCATCAGCAAAACTTGAAATGGCTCAGTGATTTATTGCAGAGCAAGTACTGAACGCAATCAAATATTAGTGTCACTGTCACTTGATGGTGGATCTGGTGAAGATGCTATCAGCGATCAAAATATTGATTTGAATTTTGAAAACGATAATTTTGAGAATGTTTAAGATGGTGAATATGAGCCAGATGCTGAATGTACTGGGAAATGAGCTCTGACAAGGGCAGTGATGATGGTATAAAACATCTGATCAAACTGAACCCTTCCAAGCTCTCCAAAAGCTAACAAAATATGCTTTATTTTAATTCTTCTGTAATTGTTACTCTAATATCGTTGAGTTTTTTTATTAATCGCGACAGTTAGAAATCCATCTGTTAGATATAGATCCGGGTCGCTAAAGACCCGAATATGTAACAATGATTGGAAAACCATTCACGCATTTAAGGGTTAAAGAGCAGACGGATCTGTATGCTTTCAAATCGCTATTGTGGTACTTTGTTATACACCAATCAGTCTGCACAGCGCTGCTTCAAGTCGAACACGCCTATTATTTTTGCAGTCCTGGCGGTGCACAGATTACACTCTTCCCCCTTAAAACTGCTTTCAAACTCGACTGATTTCCAAGCATTTTGAGAAACTTTTTAAAGCCAATATCAAGAAAACACATTACCACCTATGGACATAAATGTCAGGAAATACCAGGAACATATACAGCAGTATGGTGAGATGACAATACAGGTTTATTGCAGCATTGCAGGTATTAAAAAGCAGGCAAGTAAAAGTAATTTCTTGGATGTAAAATATAACAGGTCAATAACCAGAGTCTTTACAGCGTTGTCATCGGAAATCGTGGATTTGTGGATGGTGACAGTGGAGAGCACACACTTCCAGGGATGGTCCAAACAGGTGAGTATACAGGTATGGGAAGCGGCTTACTGGTAAAGAAGAGGATCATTGGAGAATAGGAAACACAAGAAGTAGGAGACCGCTGGAGAACCATTGGCATTAAGTATTAAGGTGAGTAGTCCGTAGTCTTTGTCATAGACCAGACAATTACTTAATGTGAAGTGTGTGATCTTACTGTGCTCTTGATGACTACTGGCTAGTGATTGGTGTCTGGTGCGGTTGATGGCTGAAGGAGTGCAAGTGAGAACCAGGAAGGATGCTTGGAAATGTAGTCTAGAGTGCACATGTGACCGAAAGATGGTAATGATGAAATATGCATGAAATTTCCCCCTCAAAGGAAGAAGCTGATCATTTATGGTTAGAAATGATCTTGATGTTATGAACCACTCATATGATCATTAATTATTCTATTAAGAGAAGAATGTGAGGTTGAACGTACTGTACAATGACAGCTTGATATTCGTAGCACCATCTGTTTAAGACACTCGTCAGAGCTAAGGTCTCATCTCATTAGCCCAGGAAAGCACTCGGCAGTTTATTGACGACATTAATAGTGCAGTGAGGACAGAACTCATGATTGGATCTTACATAAACATATCTTACATATTCAGACAGGCGCTGTCAGCCTCATGGGATAGACTGATTTAACCAGAGTAAATGCAGGTCAGCTATCTGTATACTCTGTACATCTCACAGTTTGTGTAAAAGTTATTTAACACTAAACAGAAGAATTCACTAAACGGTTGCATCTCTTTAGCATTCTGTTTCATAACAAACTGGGTTTTATTTGCTAGCAATTCAGTCTATTGTGATTTGTTTATTGTTGCTGAAATAACACCGTAACACTGCTCTGTGAATATTTAGGCTTATTATAAATGTGTTATTAAAAGACTCATTGTGCAATGAACATATTGTGCAGTTACTGACAATGTGGCAAACATAATTCTATGTAAAGTGATGTTGCACGTTTTCTGTTGGTCACAGCAGCCACAAAAATAATTAAATGATTAACAAATAAGTGACATAACAGAGCATATACAGACATGAAGTAGTCAAGCACACATGAAATCTATAATTGAAATAAAGCTGAAATAAAATAAGCAATTAAACATTAAATGGAAAAACTTACTAAAATTACTAAAACTATATAGAAATATTAAAAATAAATTACAAAAGTGCATAACCAATAAAATTTTACTTCAAATCTAAACGAAAACTTAAAATAAAAAGCTAAAATCAAAATATAAATAAACACAATTTTTTTTTTTAAACATTTCAATTGAATTATTTCAGTTCATAATTTGTGGTAGTCAAAAACAGTGTAAATAAATTCAGATTAACTAGAACATAAATTAGAATAAGAAGTTTGTGAACCCTTTGAAATTATCTGGTTTTGGGCAAATGTGAGACACGAGATTTTTTTTTTTTTTTGGCAGCAGAGGTTTCCTATGTGTTGTCCTTTCATGAATGCCATTTTTGTTCAGTGGTTTTCTGGTAGTGGACACAGTTTTTTGGCGGTCTTCTGCTGTTATCCTTTTGGTTCTTTCCTCTTGCATGATTGCCTGTTGTGTTCTTGGGGAGAGATTTGCAGGATGTCCATTTTTAGTGTGAGTAGCAACAGTCCAGGATTTTCTAAGTTTGTAGACAGAATCTTCTAGTTTATTGATTAAACACCATTAGCATTAGCAATGTTTTTGTAGCCTTTTCCAACTTTGTGCATCTCTGTAATGCATTTAAGGTGAAAGCTTTTGGGATCCAAGCATGGTTCACTAACCAATCTTTCTTGAGAAGAACAGATTTGTCAGCTTTGTGGGCCTTTATTTAAAGGGCACACTCTTAAAAATAAAGGTTTCAAAGTTTTTCTCAGTGATGCCATAGAAGAACCGTTTTGGGTTCCCCAAAGAACCGTTCTTAAAATAACTACCTTTTTCTTAGTGTGAAGAACATTTTAAAGAGGTCATGAACTGCATTATTTTATAAGGTTTCCTGGGGTGCACTTGTAATGTTAGTATGATTTTTACACCAAACATTGTCATAATTTAGAAATAAAAGGCATTTTTCCTACCCTGATTTTAGCCTCTGATTTGAACGCTCTGTTTGAAGGGGCGTGTCTGCTGTGAGACTTCAGTGTAAACGCCCACTGCTGTGATTGGCTAACATCTTTGCATGCGAAATAGTTAGTTTTACATGTAGAACTCTCTGGAAAACTTTTAGCACATTTTTACTATTATAGCTCTCAAGGTTAACTAATCATGATGATTATATTTAGATTGTGGCATGAAAGGTTGCAGTGATGAGCATTGTAGCCTATCACAGACATGTTGAGCGCATGAATGCAATGATCTCGTCATTGCAACTCGATTTCTGCACTCTCATAAATGCTTTCATCATAACTAACAGTACAAACAACGTAAATAAGAGATTTGATTATAACAGGAGTTTTGGTAAAACTCCAGAACTCAGTCACTGATAAACTCACGCTGTGTGATTGACAGCTCCAGCGATTGTAAAGGGAGCGTTCTTTAATCGCTTTCTATGTAATTTAATCACAGTTTAAATAAGATTATTTTCATCATACTAAGAGAAACAATGTGAAGTTGACCGTTTAGTCACTAGTTTGATTTACTGACACGTAGACAAAGAACATCTGACTGTATATGAATCATTACATATCAGAAATCACTGGTCACTGGTGATTTTGGTTAGACAAGTGTATATAATCAATACATATCAATTGATCTGTAACAAAGCAATATGCTGCGTCCCAATTCGCATGCTATCCATCCTAAATAGTATTTGAAAATTAGTATGTCCCAAATCGTAGTATGTTGAAAAGCGTATTCCAAAGATACCAGGATGATGTACTATTTTCGGTTAGAATTCGAAGTGCAGATCGACGCGCACTCTAATGGCTGATATTGCCCACAACCCATTGCGAGTTGGACGAGGATTCGATTAGAACTACAAACGCGGATAAAAAGTGTTAACTACAAACATGATGGATGTGCGACGGTTAAGATTAAGGGACTTGAGTGATCAATTATCAGTTAACCTGACTAAAAGAGATTTATTCAATGTTATCCACATTATATTTCACCTGCAGCAGCATTGTGAACTTTTGTACTGATACGTTTAGACATTAACTTTTAAATGCAGCATTGTATTTAAACTGCAAACACATGAGAAGAATCTCTGCATTAAAGACCCACAAATGGCAAATCAATGTGCTACTACATTTCTCTCCAATACGGTAGGAAATTAAATTGAATGTGGAGGATTTTAACTGTGACGATGATTGACAGGGCAGTTTAAACAGTGACGGGATGCACATAACTAAGCGACAGAGTCCGTTATAGATGACGAAGTAGTATGTCCCAAAGATTGCATACTCTTCTGCTACACACTCAAAAGTATGTACTTTTTCTTCATAATAAAAGTACATACTTTTAGGTTGTAGTATAAGTAGGCGAATTGGGATGCAGCAATAGTGACCTCACATCCTGTCGGATCCAATATAGAAGGCACAGCATAGTTTTTTTTTTATTTCAGTCTCTCTGCAAATCCAGCCTCAGAAGTAAGGTTATGCAGTGACTGTGCTTTTCCACAACCTGGCACTACACAACATTTTGCACTTCTCTGGGCTTGGCTTCAATAAAAGCTGTTTTTGGACTAACAAGGAAGTTTTCAGTTCTGAAACTTACAGGATATTTTTATTATAGAATGAATACCTCAATTTGATTTCTCAATTCATTATTAAAGGGGTAATCTAAAGAACATTTTCAAAGTATATTATAATTGTGCATGTAAATTTAAATACGTACAGTCAATCAATCAATCCATAAAAGTTTGCCTTTTATCAAAAGTCATTGTTTTTATGGATGGTGGACCATGGATAATCCACCAGTTGGCAGAAGATGTGTAATCGATTGTATGCACACAAAAAAAATAAATTTGGATTGTGTATAGCAGTTTTTTGGTGGGCATAGTGCCTGCTTTGTGTGATTACTTTAGTGAATCTGGTGTAAAAACAACACAGACACCATGTGTGCAAATAAACAATGTTATCAGTGCACACAATTCCTCCCATGCACCTCAGGAATCATTTTAATAGTCCAAATGCTCCCCTTTCACTCTTACCCATAAACCCATGCTGGATGAATTACATCTGTAAGATTTCATAACATTAACTATTACACTAGGATATTAAACTCTGTATTAACGATTGCTAAAGTGGCCATTATATAGGCACACTCTTTAAAGTGCTTTAAAGGCTCGATAAAATAATCAATTATTATTTATGTTTCTATAGATAATCTGCATACAGATTGCTATGCACATGCAAATTTTCTTCCTGTATGCATATGGTTTGCACTCAAGAAGCAATTTCCTTGTATGCAAACCATCTAATCATTGTACAAAAGGCATAATTCCATGAACATATTTATTCACCTTGGCATATGTTGCCTTAGGCTACATTATATAATGTGTCAACACAAGGGCTGATAATGGTTATTGCATGAATTAGGGCAAACAAACAGCTGAAATTGTCAAAAAATGTGTTTGCGAAACATTTCTCCCCAAAGCTAATTTTGCTTCGGTTTCAAATGAAACACAAATAATGATCATAGGAATATAATGATGAAATAATGATATGAAAGGAAATAATTTAAAATGCTTCTGACTTCACTTAGTGTAGGATGGATAGACTATGCAGAATACTGCAAAAACAAATAATGGAAATTTTCATTTAATCTGTAGTGCTGTGCCTTTGAAGGAATTTGAATGGAATGCAAATACAAACCATATCATACAGGAAGTAATGAATAATCTATTATTCCTTGTGTTTAAGGTCTGATCTCCAGCTAAGCATTTCAGAAACAAAGGGAACAAAGCTAAAAATTCAAAATATGTCAGGTCTGTCACAACCTGAAATTTACCAAGAACTCAATTCAAAAGCAACAAGTGTCAAAGTCACACTTTCATGACAATTTCCATGTACTCAATTCCACTTTAATTCTCAGTATAATCCGCATGAGGAGCACAGCCTCAAGTGATTAGATTATGCTGATTAGAAATTAGTTTGTGCTGTGAAATGGGCTTTTCTAGACAAAGTAAGTAACATCCACATGGATGGCAGGACCAAGGTTCCCCAGCAGAACATTGCCCAAAGCATCACACTGCCTACGCTGGCTTGCCTTCTTCCCATAGTGCATCCTGGTGCATGTGTTCCCCAGGTAAGCGATGCACACGCACCCGGCCATCCACGTGATGTAAAAGAAAAAGTGATTCACCAGACCAGGCCACCTTCTTTCATTGCTCCGTGGTCCAGTTCTGATGCTCATGTGCCCACTGTTGGCGCTTTCGACAGTGGACAGGGGTCAGCATGGGCACCCTGACTGGTCTGCGGCTATGCAGCCCCATATGCAGCAAACTGTGATGCACTGTATATTCTGACACCTTTCTATCAGAACCAGCATTAACTTCTTGAACAATTTAAGCTACAGTAGCTCGTCTGTTTGATCAGACTACACGGCCCAGCCTTCGGTCCCCACGTGCATAAATGAGCCTTGGCCGCCCATGACCCTGTGGCCGGTTCACCACTGTTGCGTCCTTGGACCACTTTTGATAGATACTGACCACTGCAGACTGGGAAGACCCCACAAGAGCTGCAGTTTTGGAGATGCTCTGATCCAGTCATCTAGCCATCACAACTCACTTAAATCCTTACGCTAAGGTTCACTTCATTTTCCGAAGCAAATTACTGTTATTTCTGACATTTCCATTTCACCTATGACACATTCAAAAAATATCCAAAGTGAAATTGATATAAAGTTTATAATTTTTATGCCTTGTCAAATATCTGCATTACCCCCAATAAACATTGACCTCATAGCTTTGCTTTCAATAGTAATGCCTAGTACCTCAGCGAAATGACGGATGTACCATTCAACTCAGAATAGATTTTCATCTGAAGGGAACCTCAGCAATGGCAAAGGACCAGGAAACTAACATAGGGACCTATGAATAGAGCCATAATTTAGCAAGAAAGCAAGTTTAATTTAGCACTTGTTGCACATATCATCATAAATAAAGAATCCGGTGGACGACGGTGACGTGACATACTTGTTTACTGTTTGAGCTGCAGGTTATAAAAGAATTAAAAATGGAATTCCCAGAAGACATGATGGGTGAGTGCTGTTTGAAAGCATTTCGAGGAAACGGCTTTTCATCAGGCTTAAATAACCACAGTCCAACCTAAATATGTAACTCTAACCCTATAGGGCTGGACTTATTCCTAATATGACTCTGTAGAACCTAATGGAACTTTGTTTGGCATTGCAATCAGCAAAAAAAAATTATGGTTAAAAGTTTTTACACAGTTTTCTAGAGACTGACTCATGTATGTTAGCGTATATGGATCTCAAAACTGTATTTAACTCACTGGGGGTTTTGCTCTCTGAGTACCCCTGAAATATTGCTGATCAAATTGCTTCCTCAAATGAGCATATATTAATATCCTATTTAAAAAAAGTATAATTCTCTCTCTCAAGATTCCCTCTCATTTTCAAGACTGCTCTAAGAAAAATAAATCTATCTTCAGAAGAGTCAACCATCACAAAAGGCGTCCAACTTCAGTATGCCAATAAAGAGAGATTTTTTTCCTCATTAATTTGTATAATTTAAATTTCAGATGGTCCAAGGACTAAGTCAGCTGTGTCATTTAATTATGGCCGTTTGAAATGAGTTTCCTCTTTTCTTTAAAGTTTTTGAGCTGTGATAAGAGCTAGCTCATCACATTACATTCTGCCGTTGCGATAACCACTTCAGCAGCTCTCTCAGTCTAATTGTTCAGATGAGAATTCAGCCCGACGTCCCAGGCCGCAAAGAGCGGTGGAGGTAGACCATTTTTGATAGTTTATGAAATGCTTGTGTGCATCAGTGGTACACCTTTTTTTTTCTTTTCTTTTTTAACTTTCAAAATGTTTTCCTTTAAAGAAATGTTTAATAATTTTGTGTGTGTGACTGGGTTCATAATTAGTAGGCTAAATAGTATAATTCACTTAAAAAGGATTTTTTTTTTTTGTTTTTTTTAAATGGAACATTTAACATATAGTATAGTCAGTGCTTACATAATCAGATTCCAAAAATTAAATACTTTTAATAATAGTAATTAGATTGTTACACTTTAAAATAATCATAATCAGACTACAGTTACTTTTTTATTGATTACATGATGTTATTCTCACAATGGCAGTAAATTATTCATAATTAATTTATTCTCCCTACCATTTCTTTATCATACATTTTCCTTTCTAAAAAAGTCTACTGCTTATATATGTTCAGAAGGTCTTCCATGTACGTTCAGAAGGTCTGCCATTGGAATTACACGTCACATTTGACAGGTGTTTTCTCAACAATGCAACATTGCATATCTAATCAGCTCCTGATGAACACATTCATTATTATTTGAATTATCACTTTTATCTAGAAGGCTTTTGTCTTTCAAACACATTAAAATGTACACATTCACATCATTTCATATTTACATGCAATCCCAACTTTTTTGTTAACTGAACCTCTTTGACCTAATAATTTACTTAATTTACTTGAAGTATCCACTTCAAAAACTCTTGGATGTATTTTAAAAATATTATAACACGAACTTTACATACTTCACATACTTTTGAAAATCCAGTGTTTAGTTGATCCTGATAAGTGCTCATTGTCACAGTTGTAAATACGACAGAAAACAATGATCTGCATGAAAGAAACATACACAGTCAATGTTTGATGTTTCACAAGTTAATTGATACAAAGAGTGGATAAGTAAGCATATAAGCAAACTAGACTTGATAGCAGCAGTAGTAAACACCCCTGTTCAAAATCATGTTTGATGTATTGCAAGTTGTGTATGATGCAAAGAATTAAATAATTAAGCATAAGCAAAGATAGCATGAGTGTGCTTTCTGAGTCTATAGCAGCAGCAGCAGTAGTAAACACCCATGTTCAAAATAATGTTTGTTGTTTTACAAGTTGTGCATGATGCAAGGAAAAATAATTAAGCATAACCAAAGCTAGCATGAAAACATGCATTTTGGGTTAATAATAACAGCAGCAGGAAGACAACCTTGCTGTGAGGATACAGGCAATCATAGCTTGCATGATAACACATTTTAAGCGAAATTAGGTATTTTTCATGAAGAATGTTCAGATTTGCATGTTAACCTGTGTTTTGCTGTTTGTTGCATGACCATGTTTTTGGACACTGTTTGAACATGGCAAAATATAAATAAATGCATGCAGCATGTGTTGAGTCAAACTCCAGGGCAAGGTCTGCAATAGATTTGTGGTCCCAAGAATCTCTGGATCGACTTCCTGCTTACTTTAGGAGCAGATCCCGGACGAGCTCCCACAAATCTATTGCAGACTTCACCCTGGAGGTCAACTCCCAGCCTCCCTCCCCATCTCCTCTAACAGCCAGTTCCGCAGCCCTGCCTCTGCTGGTTCCATTTAGCCCCTCTGCATTTCCACCACCATGTGAGGATCTGCCTCAAGTCACCAGCTTCACCCAGTAAAGAGGACCCCTGGCTCCGCCTCCAGCCTCTGAACCCATCACTCCACTGCCGACTGTCGACCTGTTGGCTCTGCCTTGGCTCCCTTCCTCAGCTCCACTGTAAACCATCATCCTTAAGACTCCACTGGGCTCACTCATCCCACCGGCTACGCCTTGGTCAGACGCCGTCCTGCCAGCATCTTCGGCTCTGTCTGGCTCCATCTTCCCCACCAGCTACGCCTCAGTCTACAGGTTTCCATGTTCTATCTTGGACGCTCGTCGCTGTGGCTCCACCTCCGTTTCCAGTGCCAGCAATGTCGTGTGGGCTCTTTGACTCATCTTCTCCACCCGGGTCTGAATCACAATTACTATGATTGTGAAGTAAGGGATTGAGGGGGGTTCATCATGTCAAAAAAAAAATCCAGAAGAGCCTGGTGTGGGACATCAGGAAGAGTCTACTCACACTGGGTCTCATTCACTAAGCATGCGTACGCACAAATTTGTGCGTGAAATGTGCGTACGAACGTTTTTAAGTACAAATCGCAATTCACCAAAGATTTCATAATAATTTTTTTTCTAAATTTACGAGAAAATATAGGAGCAACTGAAACCACACATACACAAAAAGAACTTTATCTGTATGGCTTTATAATTGTGTTAAAAAGTTATATTTCATCCTAACATGACTATAATTACATTGAAGTATATTGCATTAATTGTATTATATAATCCATATATAAAATGATATAATGAAATTATTAAATAATACAATTTAATTTAATCTTAAATACATTCGATCATATACAGTTAAAGAGTAAAAAAAGCTGCATTATAGCTTCAGCTGCGATATTTCTCGAAATAATGCAGATATACTCGTATGTACAGCTGGCTAACGTGAGTCTGTAATCTGGGTCTTTATAAAAGGTGTATATTGTGAGAATGGCACACTTGGCATTGCTCGAGGATCTGGGCAAGAGCGTGTCTGCAAACAGAGGCAAGTTTGATGAGAGTGACGAAAGGCTGTAAGGAAAGCGTGTGCGGAAAGCCCTTGGTTTGGGTGTGTTTTATGCAAATGACTAACCTTGTGCACGCGGCCGCTCATTTAGAATACTCCACATTCACTAACATCAGAACGAGGTTAAGAACAAATTCATGTGCGTACGAACGTTTTGTGAATCAGGCGTAGATTTTTCATGAGAAGTTCTCCTGTGCGTACAAATACGAAAGAATCCACGCAATTATTAGTGAATGAGACCCATTGTCTTTTGATGAACTGTGTCAAATCGCCAAAGCATCGTTCCAGTACCAGGAAGGGATCTATCTGAAATAGACTCTGGAGACCAAGAGAGCTGCTTCAAATACATCAATGCTTTTATGTACAGTACACACTTACTAGAGTCAGAGGATAAAGGTATGACCATAGACTGTAAAAAAAACTTCACTCTCTACCATTGTAGAAAGCCGCCAATGTCCAAATATGGCGCTGATATCTTGGAGCCCGAGTCTGCGCAGTAGTGAGCATGAAGTGGAGCCGCGATATCAAGGCCCTGCCCACACTCCCGCAGAATCGGTTAATACAGTTTACTGCAGAACAACTCATTATGTCGGTGTGAAATAAAGTTATGGAAATGTAGAAATGAAAGTTAAAGCCGCAATATGTAATTTTTTGCCGCTAGAGGTCACTTATTCGAAACAAAGGCGTAGCTTGATGACGGCTTGATTTCGTGGTGCTTTTATTATGCCGCAGACGAGCACTTCCGCTTCTTCCGCTCATGCGTATGTGAGGTAATGCAGCGTTGTTTTACCAGCAGTTAAAATTGCTTATTTCTCTGGATTTAAACATTCTTGGAAACATTTGGGATAATGTAAGTACACAAGTCAACAAAATACATAACATTGTTCTAGTGTTTTTTGGATATTTTAATCCAAAAATCTTACATATTGTGCCTTTAAAGTTCCGATCTCCTGCTGAAAATCCCGAAAAAAAGTCTGTTGGTGCCTCAGTGACTACTTCGCTCAGAGAAGCTGTCAATCATGACATCACACTCCCGTTTTTATAGCATCAAATAACAAACTAAAACCAAACTTATTTAAAAAACGAACGCTTGAACTAACATCAGCGTGATAAAAACTACCTAAAATGACAGAAACCTGACAGAAATCTTTTTGAAGTGTAATTTGATTGTTTAGTTTGTCTCATGTCCCATTCGATTACAATGAGAGGGCGGGGTTTATGAGCTATACTGCATCCAGCCACTTGGGGGCGATCAAAACCTTTTGGCTTCACTTTTTAGGACTTGTGCGGCACACTTGGGTATGACTGAACTGTCGGTTTTGCAAGAGACTGTTGAATCTGTTGAACAACACCATACTGTCTATCGACGTAATGATGTTGGGGGAAATGTTAATGTTGACACACACATTACACCCACAGCTTAAACATTAATTCCTACTAACCACATCACACTATTCATGTAGCGTCACCTTCAGCTGTAGCTGACACAAAGGGAGTTAAGGTAGCAGATACAAACATAGACACTAACCTGAATGTAGCACATCCAAGTATGAAGAACTGAGCCAGAGGCTTCTTCATTATCTCACAGCATCCACACAACACACTACACTGACACAACCTTTGACACAAAAATTACATCACACAGCATAACAACCATACAGTTGATACCAGAGAAGGTAATCTGCCTAAGAGACCTTTCCCACCTCTAGTGCCATGAGTTCAAAATACAAGAGTGACAAATTGGCGATTACGCATCAGACATCACATACGCCAGCGTATGTAGACAAATCGAAGATGGGATCAAAGAGAATTTTAGTGAGGCAGAATTAATCAGGGGCACTCTACGAATAACATCACATTGGAACAGGCCCCGCCCATGACTGGTGATGGAATCTGCCCTATTAGCTTAGCTCCTCCCCTGAGTGAGCTGTACACAGACCGCCATGTTTATCTCCTCACCATAGCATTTAAAAGCAGCATTCAAGTAAGAAATTTTGTTTAATACTCACAGGATGTGCCGTCTGACAGCCAGCTTTCTGTGCGCGTGCTTCAGATGTGCACGCTCAGAAAACCATATATCAGAAGTTTAAACTTTGCTTCCATTGAAAAATGGGCATTCTGACACATTCTGGGGACACCTGAGACTTATATTATATCCTGTAAAAAGGGGCATAATAGGTCCCCTTTAATGTGTGCAAAACAGATTGAAAACAAAACATCTCAGCAGTTCTTGTATAGAAAAGAAAATCCTCTTTGCTGCAAAACAGACAAAACACTGATGTTAGATACAGCTCGGCAACTATTCAGAATGTGTTCATTCATACAGTGTACCAAAGCCTGGGACACAAACATAAGGACATCTGTAGTGAATTAAAACCCTTTCTGACCAGCCACACTATTACCAGAGGTGGGCAGAGTATCCAGAAACTGTACTCAAGTAAAAGTACAAGTACTTATAGAAATATTTACTCAAAGTAAAAGTACTAATCTGAATAGTTACTTGAGTAAGAGTAAAAAAGTATCCAATAAAAAAAAAAAAACTACTCAAGTAGATAGTTACTAGTTATATAGCCTATATACTGTAACAACAATACAATAACGTTAATATTTAGTTAGATATTGAATTTAAATTGTTATTATTATTATATTTCTTTGCAACAAACACAGACGAGACCAGCATTATTTCTGGCATCTGTAGCCCAAAAATCATTGGACATTCTTTGCTTTGTATAATATTAACATTTTGGACTATTAGACAATGTCAAAATAAAGTGAACCTGCAGAGTTTTGCGTTCAAAGCAAACTGTAGTGTTTTGGGTTGTATGCAAATTTAGGAATAAGCACTGTTTGGCCACTCTAAAGATTAACTCTGGGTTAGTTTTTGGTTGGCCAGTTCATTGTCCAAAAGACCTGTGTTCACAGAGTTTGGTAATTCATATTGCGCAGTAAACCAAAAGAAGAACATCGTTGTCCCGACTCTTATTTGTGTTATCTGAACAGTATTAAAAGCTTTTTTCGTAAGTTGAATACGGAAGGCGGTCCACTGGAAGCTAGATATTTTACTTTATAGCGTGTTGAATATGGATAATTTTCTTACAAAAACCCATCGATTCACTTCAGGCGGCCTTTATTAACCCCCCGGAGCCATGTGAAGCACTTTTATAATGGATGGATGCACTTTTTTGGGCTTAAAATTTTGGGCTGCCATTTACTGCCATTATAATGCTTGGATTAGCCAGGACATTTTTTTAATATAACTCCAAATGTATTCGTCTGAAAGAAGAATGTCATATACACCTAGGATGGCTTGAGGGTGAGTAAATTTATGGGGTAATTTTCATTTTTGGGTGAACTATCCCTTTAACTGTGTCTAAGCAAAGACATTCGTTTTCAAGACAAATAGATCGCTGCCACTGCGCAATACTCACAAATTACCTCGGGAAGGCGGGTGTTCATTCATCTAATGTATAAATTGAGGTATATGTCCAAATATTACTAGTAATGTCATACTTTGTAGTAGTGTATCGTGGCGTAATATGTTTGGTTGTAAAATGTATTACCTGAATTAATTGAAATCGAAGGTAGCTCGTTCACAAACAGCATACACAGATCAGATGTTCAACCAATAAAGATGTTCATCGTTGGCAAACAATAGGGTGCATTTTCAGATTCGCTTTCAATTGACTGTAATGTTAGGTCCACGGCCACTTCATCCAACGCTCTTGATGTTCTTACATTTCATGTTACGACTCCGAGTGTGAAACGATTCAGTGCACGCAGGGAACTGAACAAATCATTCAAACCGATTCGCGAACCAATTCAGACAGTTTTGCCAACTTGTTTGATCAAGTCTTTGAAAGTCTTTCATTTGTGAATGGGGCATCGCTCATGCCCTAGAAAAAGAGACAGCGCGCGCTTGGAATAACGTATTTCTTAACATGTATTGCATTAAACTAAAGTAACGAGAGGAACGTTGCCCAGTGTAACAAAGTAAAAGTACAGTTTTTTCATTAGAAATTTACTCGAGTTAAAGTAAAAGTAACCACATTTAAATCTACTCTTAAAAGTACAATTTTTCCAAAAAGATACTCAAGTAAATGCAACGAAGTAAATGTACTTCATTACTACCCACCTCTGACTATTACAGATGAAGCAATACTGAGAAGCATAACGAAAATCACCAGCAACGGGAACAAAGGGTGCGAAGACTGGGTCCAGTAACTTCTGTTAAACAAAGCACTGCAAGCTGTGCCCAGCTTGAAAGTGAACCTGTGATAGATGTTAAAGAGATTCCTGAGCAGACAAACAAGAATGATCCTATCAAACAACTGACAGACTGAATTGATGCACTTACCAGTATGGTGGACTCCATGAGATAGAGTATTAAACACAGCTGGCACAACCTGAACATGCCTGTGCTCCGTGAGTAAGCCACTTTCACAAAGAGGAGTAAAACCCAGTGGCTGCCCAAAGTGTGTTGAAGCTGGACATAATTGTACTCACTGCTTTCTGTGTTGTGAAGCGGGGCATCTGGCTAGAGGATGTCTACGAAAACACAGACTTCAGGGAAACGAGAAATGGTCACTGCTAAGGGACGACCAGTGACCAAGCCTTCATCATCCCAAAACTCAGTCAAAATACTGAGTTGAACCTGACAACACAAAAAACAAACACAGAAGAACATTAAAGTTGAATCATCCAGTGACAAGGAAAAAAATAATCAGACTTCTATTCTAACACCACCCAGGGCAAGAACAGTATACAAGAACAGTATACAGGGCAAGAACAGTAACAGTATATCCAGCCAATTAGCCGGGTGAACTGCTGGAAAAGACAAAGTGTAATGTGAGGGTCTCAGACACGACTGCTTCAGCAACTGAAAAAAACTTGCCTTCGGCCGTGACGGAAGTGGCATCGGCTGCATCCCAAGTCTGCAAATATCAATCAACCTCAAAGACGACATAACAGTTCAACGTACTCATCAGTTTCTAAGCTTTTCAAAGAAGTCAAGGACTACATTCAAGATCTACTGGCAAAAGGTTGGATTGTAAAGTCTAAATCCCCTTATTCTGCCTCAGTGATCTGTGTCAGAAAGAAGGATGGCTCGCTGTGTCTGTGTATCGATTATCATCTTCTCAATAAAAAGACTGTACCAGATAGGCACCCTCAGCCAAAAATTGTCCCTTGTGGGATATGAATGGTTTAGCATTCTTGACCAGGGGAAAGCTTACCATCAGGGCTTTATAGCCAAAGGGTCCAGGCATATGACAGACTTTATAACACCCTGGGGTCTTTATGAGTGGGTTTATTAAGTAGTATTAAGTACTGTTAAGTAGTCATCTGTTCATTACAGCAGCATGTCAGAAAAATTATGTAGTAGAGAAAGCTGCTGGCTGAATCAACCATATACAAACCCGATTCCAAAAAAGTTGGGACACTGTACAAATTGTGAATAAAAAAGGAATGCAATAATTTACAAATCTCATAAACTTATATTTTATTCACAATAGAATATAGATAACATATCAAATGTTGAAAGTGAGACATTTTCAAATGTCATGCCAAATATTGGCTCATTTTGGATTTCATGAGAGCTACACATTCCAAAAAAGTTGGGACAGGTAGCAATAAGAGGCCGGAAAAGTTAAATGTACATATAAGGAACAGCTGGAGGACCAATTTGCAACTTATTAGGTCAACTGGCAACATGATTGGGTATAAAAAGAGCCTCTCAGAGTGGCAGTGTCTCTCAGAAGTCAAGATGGGCAGAGGATCACCAATTCCTCCAATGCTGCGGCGAAAAGTAGTGGAGCAATATCAGAAAGGAGTTTCTCAGAGAAAAATTGCAAAGAGTTTGAAGTTATCATCATCTACAGTGCATAATATCATCCAAAGATTCAGAGAATCTGGAACAATCTCTGTGCGTAAGGGTCAAGGCCGGAAAACCATACTGGATGCCTGTGATCTTCGGGCCCTTAGACGGCACTGCATCACATACAGGAATGCTACTGTAATGGAAATCACAACATGGGCTCAGGAATACTTCCAGAAAACATTGTCGGTGAACACAATCCATCGTGCCATTCGCCGTTGCCGGCTAAAACTCTATAGGTCAAAAAAGAAGCCATATCTAAACATGATCCAGAAGTGCAGGCGTTTTCTTTGGGCCAAGGCTCATTTAAAATGGACTGTGGCAAAGTGGAAAACTGTTCTGTGGTCAGACGAATCAAAATTTGAAGTTCTTTTTGGAAAACTGGGACGCCATGTCATCCGGACTAAAGAGGACAAGGACAACCCAAGTTGTTTCAGCGCTCAGTTCAGAAGCCTGCATCTCTGATGGTATGGGGTTGCATTAGTGCGTGTGGCATGGGCAGCTTACACATCTGGAAAGGCACCATCAATGCTGAAAGGTATGTCCAAGTTCTAGAACAACATATGCTCCCATCCAGACGTCATCTCTTTCAGGGAAGACCTTTAATTTTCCAACATGACAATGCCAGACCACATACTGCATCAATTACAACATCATGGCTGCGTAGAAGAAGGATCCGGGTACTGAAATGCCAGCCTGCAGTCCAGATCTTTCACCCATAGAAAACATTTGGCGCATCATAAAGAGGAAGATGCGACAAAGAAGACCTAAGACAGTTGAGCAACTAGAAGCCTGTATTAGACAAGAATGGGACAACATTCCTATTCCTAAACTTGAGCAACTTGTCTCCTCAGTCCCCAGACGTTTGCAGACTGTTATAAAAAGAACAGGGGATGCCACACAGTGGTAAACATGGCCTTGTCCCAACTTTTTTGAGATGTGTTGATGCCATGAAATTTAAAATCAACTTATTTTTCCCTTAAAATGATACATTTTCTCAGTTTAAACATTTGATATGTCATCTATGTTGTATTCTGAATAAAATATTGAAATTTGAAACTTCCACATCATTGCATTCTGTTTTTATTCACAATTTGTACAGTGTCCCAACTTTTTTGGAATCGGGTTTGTATGTAACTGGGGTAAAGTTTACCAAAATATGGTGAATTCAGGTGAAGTGGGCCGTTTAAGCTTAATTGTACTGTGCTCAATAGGTTTACACTTTTAGAGCATAACAATGGTCTTTAATTAAAGAGGCACTATTTCTTTAAATGATAAAATAGTTTTGACTGATGCATAGACGCTTTGGGAATCTGCAAACAGCAGTGGTGTGTTTTGTGGGCAGAGCCTACCTGGTGGTAGATCACAGTTTTAATGACAGTTCTGCAGTAACAGTCTGTGGAAGTCATGGAATAAAAGGATAATTTCAAGTTTATATCTCAATTCTGAGAAGAAAAATCATATATATCCTGCAATTCTGATTTTCTCAGAATTGTGATGTAAACTCGCAACTGCAGCTGTGCGCATATTGTAGTGGCAGAAAAACAATGGCAACAAGGAAAATGGGCAAAATCCAAGGAATAAGAGAAAAAATGTCTTTGGATGTCAGAATCAAAATGCAAAAACAAGGTGGTCTTCATTTTTATAGAATACCATGGTCGAAGACACCATTTGAAGCTAAATGCAGACTTTCATGGTTCCAAGCCATTAAACGGACAGACTGGACTGATGGAACCTGCAACGATACCCATACTATTAAAGCATGAATTTGACGTAAACAATAGATCTACATAATATTCACAGTTCATAATGGAATTCTATAAAAAAAATTGGAATTCTTGTTTTTGCATTCTGATTCTGACTAACATTAAACAGTATGACTATAAGTCATACAAGAGAAACAAAAGCCAAACTCTCTTTGCATGCTGTAAAACATCTTGTAAACACAAAGATTTCATTGTGTTTGGAAGCTTTTGATGGTTACAATGTTATACATTATGCATCTACACTCACCTAAAGGATTATTAGGAACACCTGTTCAATTTCTCATTAATGCAATTATCTAATCAACCAATCACATGGCAGTTGCTTCAATGCATTTAGGGGTGTGGTCCTGGTCAAGACAATCTCCTGAACTCCAAACTGAATGTCAGAATGGGAAAGAAAGGTGATTTAAGCAATTTTGAGCGTGGCATGGTTGTTGGTGCCAGACGGGCTGGTCTGAGTATTTCACAGTCTGCTCAGTTACTGGGATTTTCATGCACAACCATTTCTAGAGTTTACAAAGAATGGTGTGAAAAGGGAAAAACATCCAGTATGTGGCAGTCCTGTGGGCGAAAATGCCTTGTTGATGCTAGAGGTCAGAGGAGAATGGGCCGACTGATTCAAGCTGATAGAAGAGCAACTTTGACTGAAATAACCACTCGTTACAACCGAGGTATGCAGCAAAGCATTTGTGAAGCCACAACACGCACAACCTTGAGGCGGATGGGCTACAACAGCAGAAGACCCCACCGGGTACCACTCATCTCCGCTACAAATAGGAAAAAGAGGCTACAATTTGCATGAGCTCACCAAAATTGGACAGTTGAAGACTGGAAAAATGTTGCCTGGTCTGATGAGTCTCGATTTCTGTTGAGACATTCAGATGGTAGAGTCAGAATTTGGCGTAAACAGAATGAGAACATGGATCCATCATGCCTTGTTACCACTGTGCAGGCTGGTGGTGGTGGTGTAATGGTGTGGGGGATGTTTTCTTGGCACACTTTAGGCCCCTTAGTGCCAATTGGGCATCGTTTAAATGCCACGGCCTACCTGAGCATTGTTTCTGACCATGTCCATCCCTTTATGACCACCATGTACCCATCCTCTGATGGCTACTTCCAGCAGGATAATGCACCATGTCACAAAGCTCGAATCATTTCAAATTGGTTTCTTGAACATGACAATGAGTTCACTGTACTAAAATGGCCCCCACAGTCACCAGATCTCAACCCAATAGAGCAGCTTTGGGATGTGGTGGAACGGGAGCTTCGTGCCCTGGATGTGCATCCCACAAATCTCCATCAACTGCAAGATGCTATCCTATCAATATGGGCCAACATTTCTAAAGAATGCTTTCAGCACCTTGTTGAATCAATGCCACGTAGAATTAAGGCAGTTCTGAAGGCGAAAGGGGGTCAAACACAGTATTAGTATGGTGTTCCTAATAATCCTTTAGGTGAGTGTAGAATGCTTATGGTAATCCTTATTTCCTTGTGGCTGCTGAATGTTTTGATGCTTAGAGGTAGAAGACATCCAAGCAGATGATATTGCCATTGAATATTTGCTGGTAAATATTTGGGGTATATTATTAGAATATTTCTAGAAGAAAACCACTATTACTGTGCACTTTAAATTTGTAGGCTTTTGGAAAAACACAAATCCATCTGTCAGTTTGAAAGTCTGATTAAATAAACTATCCACATGTCAGAGTAGGTAAACCATCAGCTCTGTAGTTTGCATGGTGTTTGATTGTCGGTGAGACACAGACATCTCTAAAGGAAATATGCAGGCCTTCATTTCTGACATTCCCTTAGTAACTGACGTTAGTGACAAGAAAAGTGCTGATTTTGTACAAAAAAAAAGTTCTACTTCAGAGAAAAGACTTTTACAGTGTTGTTGGAAACAAGCCATTGCTCCAGATTTTCTGCAGAAATTGTGTCGTTGTTTAGCCAGGGGATCTGCAAACCAACCCACGTTTTCACTGACTTGGAACTGAACAACTGCATAAGTTGCCCAACAAACAAGCATGGTGCATTATGGTCTTTGTTCACTTACTCTTTTGAAATCATATTTGAACATCCAGATTAATTTAATTCATAGTATTTACGTCATTACAAGCTGGCTTTTGTGTAATCGTCAATTGTCAGAAGTAATTTAAATATATGAATAAAGAAATAATAAATACCATTAATAGAAATCACACACATGATATTTGGGGGGAAAGTATTTAACAAAGACAGGGAAAATGAAGTTGCTGATGGGATAAATAAAAGGACCTAGCGGAGAACAGACAATATGGCTAGAAATAAAATATGAAGATAAATAGATCTGTGGACCAACATCTGTGGCTGATTACCAGAGGATATAATTTAGACACACCCCCTGATTTTTAAAAAAGAACAGAAAATATGTTTACAGTAATTCAGTTACAACAGAAGTCTAACAGGCAAGATAGCCAAAGGGTTTAAAAGTAGTAATATGAAACTCTATAATATTCAACTCTAATGTGAAAAATATGTAAAATATATACTGGTGCATTTATGGATCTAAATATCTTCAATTATAAAAGTGCAGTATATGCTTTATGTATGTTATTAATAAACAGTACCACTGATGAGTCACTGATGCCTCAAAAAAGGAATGCAAACAGGAATACCTTTCCTCTCCATGCTGTATGATTTATAGTGCTAGGCCAGAGCAAGTTGATCAAAGGTAGATTGATCTACAGAAGACTCATTGTCAGTCATCCAGGCATTGTGACCCACCCTAGTCCTGCCAAGAAGTCTGGAGTGGGTACTAAAGGTATCACTCTCAGGAACACTTTATCTTCCCCTCTGAGTTCACTTCATGTTCTGATTCACAGTGCCCTGTTGTTGCACCGCATGACATGTCGCTTTGTCAAACCTGCTTTGGTACCAGACACATTGGACATATCAGAAATAAATGGTTCACGAGTGGGAATATTGGAAGCAGGGAAGATATAAACCAGCTTTGTTATCTTAAAAAAAAAATATATATATATATATATATATATATGTATATATATATATATATATATATATATATATATACAGTGGGGAGAACAAGTATTTGATACACTGCCGATTTTGCAGGTTTGCCCACTTACAAAGCATGTAGAAGTCTGTAATTTTTATCATAGGTACACTTCAACTGTGAGTGACAGAATCTAAAACAAAAATCCAGAAAATCACATTGTATGATTTTTAAGTAATTAATTTGCATTTTATTGCATGACATAAGTATTTGATACATCAGAAAAGCAGAACTTAATATTTGGTACAGAAACCTTTGTTTGCAATTACAGAGATCATACGTTTCCTGTAGTTCTTGACCAGGTTTGCACACACTGCAGCAGGGATTTTGGCCCACTCCTCCATACAGACCTTCTCCAGATCCTTCAGGTTTCGGGGCTGTCGCTGGGCAATACGGACTTTCAGCTCCCTCCAAAGATTTTCAATTGGGTTCAGGTTTGGAGACTGGCTAGGCCACTCCAGGACCTTGAGATGCTTCTTACGGAGCCACTCCTTACTTGCCCTGGCTGTGTGTTTCGGGTTGTTGTCATGCTGAAAGACCCAGCCACGACCCATCTTCAATGCTCTTACTGAGGGAAGGAGGTTGTTGGCCAAGATCTCGCGATACATGGCCCCATCCATCCTCCCCTCAATACGGTGCAGTCGTCCTGTCCCCTTTGCAGAAAAGCATCCCCAAAGAATGATGTTTCCACCTCTATGCTTCATGGTTGGGATGGTGTTCTTGGGGTTGTACTCATCCTTCTTCTTCCTCCAAACACGGCGAGTGGAGTTTAGACCAAAAAGCTCTATGTTTGTCTCATCAGACCACATGGCCTTCTCCCATTCCTCCTCTGGATCATCCAGATGGTCATTGGCAAACTACAGACGGGCCTGGACATGCGCTGGCTTGAGCAGGGGGACCTTGCGTGCGCTGCAGGATTTTAATCCATGACGGCGTAATGTGTTACTAATGGTTTTCTTTGAGACTGTGGTCCCAGCTCTCTTCAGGTCATTGACCAGGTCCTGCCGTGTAGTTCTGGGCTGATCCCTCACCTTCATCATTGATGCCCCACGAGGTGAGATCTTGCATGGTGCCCCAGACCGAGGGAGATTGACCGTCATCTTGAACTTCTTCCATTTTCTAATAATTGCGCCAACAGTTGTTGCCTTCTCACCAAGCTGCTTGCCTATTGTCCTGTAGCCCATCCCAGCCTTGTGCAGGTCTACAATTTTATCCCTGATGTCCTTACACAGCTCTCTGGTCTTGGCCATTGTGGAGAGGTTGGAGTCTGTTTGATTGAGTGTGTGGACAGGTGTCTTTTATACAGGTAACGAGTTCAAACAGGTGCAGTTAATACAGGTAATGAGTGGAGAACAGGAGGGCTTATTAAAGAAAAACTAACAAGTCTGTGAGAGCCGGAATTCTTACTGGTTGGTAGGTGATCAAATACTTATATCACGCAATAAAATGCAAATTAATTATTTAAAAATCATACAATGTGATTTTCTGGATTTTTGTTTTAGATTCTGTCTCTCACAGTTGAAGTGTACCTATGATAAAAATTACAGACCTCTACATGCTTTGTAAGTAGGAAAACCTGCAAATAAAATAATAAATATTTTATTTTAATAAAATAAATGCAGCCTTGGTGAGCATAAGAGACTTCTTCTAAAAACATTAAAAATCTTACAGATCAAAAACTTTTGAACGGCAGTGTATATATAAAGACAAAAATTGTTATATGTAAGTTTTATAGGGAGTTTTCAGACCTGTAGATCATTGCTTTAACACAGACTCAAATTGTTAATGGTGCCGTTTCTTCTCAGTTCTCTTTCACAAGGCAACATTTCAAAGCATCCCAAAATGTTTATGCAAGTTACACACACTTTTACAAATGTATATAATTATTTAAATTAATATATATATATATATATATATATATATATACACACATTTTGATACGCTTTGAAAGGTTGCCTTGTAAAAGTGAACCAATCCAAGAAGAAAATGCAATATTGTAACAAATTAAAGGGGACATATTATGCAAAATTCACTTTTATAAGGTGTTTGAACACAGATGTGTGTCCACAATGTGTGTAAACAACAAGCTTATAAAGGTAAAAATCCACCCAATACTTTTTTTATAATCCCCATCAATCATTATCAATCTCTTATAACACGCTGTCTCATATTCCCCCTACTCGTAAGAGTAGGGAAACCCCGCCCATGACTGTTGATGATCTGCCCTTTTAACATAGACACACCCCTGAGTGAGAAGCACAGAGATGCCATTTCAGTTTACTCGCTGTATCAGCTAGTTAGAATATTACAATGTCTGTGCCAAAAAACATTACAAATGTTCTGTTGTTGGATGTACCAACGAACATAAGAGTCCCATAGACTCCTGGCATCTGAACCACTGAGGACACCGTAGATGAATTTCATTTTTGAAGGAAATGTGCCAAAGAATGTCGGTAAAATGTTATATATTTGCGTAAATCATTTTACACATGATTGCTTCACCAACAAGGGTCAGTACAACGCTGGATTTGCGAAAAAGTTGTTTTTGAAGGATGGGTCAATATCAACGCTTCGTGCTCTAACTTCATATCCAGAACAAGTAAGGATGGCCCTTCATATTTATTTAGGCTGAGTGGGATTCGTTTTGTTGTTGACGTTGTATCCGAAGCTCATGTAAAGGAGCCGCTGGAAGGGGGGTGGGGAGCAGCAGCTCATTTGCATTTAAAGGGACACACACAAAACCGGCACGACACCTAATAGGGGCAAATTTGACAAGCTATAATAAATGATCTTGGGGGTATTTTGAGCTGATACTTCACAGACATATTCTGGGGACACCAGAAATTTATATTACATCTTGTGAAAAGGAGCATAATATGTCCCCTTTAAGTCCCTGTTTCAGAACAAAACAAATAATCTATAGGTGTGAAAACGCCCTAAGGAAGAAAACACGCCAGGTTCTGAAACAAACGCTCCAAATGGGCCATGTGAAAAAATGCCCATATACTCTTAAAAATATATTTGCAAGCATTATACTTATGTAATTTTCAGAGTGAAATAAAATTAATTATATTTGTTAAGCATCTTTCTGGGACATTTTATCCTTATTTGTCAATCGCATCAATCGTGGCATCAGCTCGATCAGCTCTTTCTTAGAATTCGTTGTCGTTCATGGCAATGCTGTATAAGGTGCCGTCACATTAGTGGAATTTCTGTAAAATTTCACAAGCAAAAGACATCCATTGTCAATAGTGTAGCAATGTATGAAGCACAGCTCACAAAGAATCATTTTCAAACCAAGCAACTTTATGTTGGTCAATGCAGCGAATTTGCTTGACCAGCAACCCAACAAAAAAAATCTACGTGGGTATTTCTATTGAAATGACTGGATTTCACTGTTGAACAGTAAGGGTGTGGACACATTAATGGAATTTTGTGAGAAAAAAGGTCCATTGTCAATAGCATTGAGATGTATGAAGCACTGATCACACAAAAGTCACTTTCAAACAAAGCAGCTTTTTATTGGTCAGCGCGCCGAATTTGAATGACCAACTTGAACATGAGCAATGTCTGCAAAGTGAACGTATTGGCCCTCACACAAAATATCCCAATCGCATGAATCGGAATGACTGAATTTTGCCTGTGAAATTTCGCTGAGCAACGGTAAATGTGACTACAACTTAAATGTAATTGCACATTTCGCCGGCACTACTTTCACATCTCTGCAGACTCACACTCTCTTAGTTCATACAAACTAAACTGTTGTTATCTTGCATCTCAGTTACTGATTGCAGTGAAAATGATTTCAGAGGCCTTCAGAATAATATCACTGTAATATTGTTGCATTTTGTTACTAGGCCGATTGTTCTGAACATTGTAATGGACTATTTCTTTTAATAGCAGAAGCTTTAACATAATATATTGGCAGGTAATATTCTAAAATTATTTTATCTTAAATCAATATTTCATTGATGCTTTTCATGGTTGGTTGGTGGATCTGTATAACAGTCACATATGAATTTACGTAACACCAACAATGGTGATTGACATTTAACGTGTTTAAAAAGAATGTGTCAACCACCGACACTTATTGAATGACATGAAAGGCAGATAACGACTTTCATATTCCATCATCCTAAAATCCCCTTTAAGACTTAAAGCGGCTCTTTACATTTAAAACTAGTGAGATTAGTCTGCATACCTATTATACATTCCAAGAAGGACTATGCAAGACCTCCATGCAAATTAGGTTAGTACTATTCAAAGGAGTTAAAGATAAAGTGTTAACTAGGGATGTGGCAAAATATGTGTTTTCATAAGCATTTCACTGCAATCTCAAGGTTCTCTGCTTTTATAAATGAGATTTAATGAACGATTCATTAAGGAACAATAACACAGGACAAGGCTGCAGTAAACATCTCTACTAATGAAGGGGATTTTTAAAACAGTTAAGTAAATCTGATTTTGCTTATGCATTTCAAAAACCATGATTCCTAATAAGTTAAAAGTGTATATTTTAAGATGACACATTATGAATCACCTCCTTTTACTGTTCCTTATCATTTTGATGTGCATGAATGTTTTGGTACTGTATTTGCTCATTTATTCAGAAGATATTTATCCTAAATCACTGACATGTAGCAGTCATTACCCATATCACTTATTATTTGTCAATTATTTATAACTTAATTGAGTCGGATACAGCGATACTAAAACGGGTCATTTCATGGATTTGCAATGCTAATTTTCAACTGATTATCATTTCAATGGGCTAGATGAAAAGACTTTTACCTATTTTACCTAAATAATTTTGATTAATTGGACTATGATCATTTTCCCATGTCCACAAAATGCCATTTTATGTTATCATTTTAAATTATTTATCATTGTTAATTAAAGCATTCAGTGCTCAAGTATTTCTAAATAATAATTTGTCCATACTGTATATAATGACCCGTTGACTGCACATTATCCCATATCTATAAATGCTCATTTTAACATCTGTCCACGGGTGGACATCTGGACAAAATAGAGATTCTGACCCTGAAAGCAGAAATAATACCTGTCAAATCATACCCTACTTTATTAAAGAGGACCTATTATGCCCCCTTTTACAATATGTAATATACACTATATTGCCAAAAGTATTGGGACACCCCTCCAAATCATTGAATTCAGGTGTTCCAATCACTTCCATGGCCAAAGGTGTATAAAATCAAGCACCTAGGCATTCAGACTGCTTCTACAAACATTTGTGAAAGAATGGGTCGCTCTCAGGGTCTCAATGAATTCAAACGTGGTACCGTGATAGGTTGCCACCTGTGCAATAAGTCCATTCGTGAAATTTTCTCACTTCTAAATATTCCACGGTCAACTGTTAGTGGTATTATAACAAAGTGGAAGCAATTGGGAACAACAGCAACTCAGCCACGAAATGGTAGGCCACGTAAAATCACAGAGCGGGGTAAGCGCATGTTGAGGCGCACAGTGTGCAGAAGTTGCCAACTTTCTGCAGAGTCAATAGCTACAGACCTCCAAACTTCGTGTGGCCTTCAGATTAGCTCAAAAACAGTGCGTAGAGAGCTTCACGAAATGGGTTTCCATGGCCGAGCAGCTGCCAAGCCTTACATCACCAAGTGCAATGCAAAACGTCGGATGCAGTGGTGTAAAGCACACCGCCACTGGACTCTAGAGCAGTGGAGGCGTGTTCTTTGGAGTGACGAATCCCGCTTCTCTGTCTGGCAATCCGATGGATGAGTCTGGGTTTGGCGGTTGCCAGGAGAACGGTACTTGCCTGACTGCATTGTGCCAAGTGTAAAGTTTGGTGCAGGGGGGATTATGGTGTGGGGTTGTTTTTTAGGGGTTAGGCTTGGCCCCTTAGCTCCAGTGAAAGGAACTCTTAATGCTTCAGGATACCAAGACATTTTGGACAATTTCATGCTCCCAGTTTTGTGGGAACAGTTTTGGGATGGCCCCTTCCTGTTCCAACATGACTGTGCACCAGTGCACAAAGCAAGGTCCATAAAGACATGGATGAGCGAGTTTGGTGTGGAGGAACTTGACTTGCCTGCACAGAGTGCTGACCTCAACCCGATAGAACTCATTTTGGGATGAATTAGAGCGGAGACTGCGAGCCAGGCCTTCTCGTCCAACATCAGTGCCTGACCTCATGAATTCGCTTCTAGAAGAATGGTCAAAAACTCTCATAAACACACTCCTAAACCTTGTGGAAAGCCTTCCCAGAAGAGTTGAAGCTGTTATAGATGCAACGGGTGGGCCAACTCCATATTAAACCCTACAGATTAAGAATGGGATGTCATTAAAGCTCATGTGCATGTAAAGACAGGCATCTCAAAACTTTTGGCAATATAGTGTAAGTGTTAGGTGTCCCCAGAATGTGTCTGTGAAGTTTCAGCTCAAAATACCCCACAGATCATTTAATATACCTTGCCCAAAATGCCCTTTTTTGGGTGGAAACAAAAACACACTATTTTCGTGTGTGTATCTTTAAATGCATATGAGATGCTGCTCCCCTCCCCCCTTTCTAGAAGAGGGCTGTGCCTTTCCCGCTTGTTCCTCGGATACTCTGGACACAACAAAACAGGATGAGGTTGTTTCTATGTAAACACGCTAGACCAGGCATATTTAAATGGCGGACTGCGGTCTGGGTCCGGACCCTGACTTGGTTCCAACCGGACCGAGAGACATAATGACAACTGTAGCACCATTTTATCATTTCTAGTTAAAGTGAACAGCACGTCGAAACAACGGAGCGGTACACACCACAAGTGCTCAGGGTTGTTTATGGTAATGATCTTTCAGCACTATATATCCTCTAATATTTTTATCTAGAGGCAAAAGCGCTTCATCCAAGCTCTTTCCACTCTGTGTACGTTGTTTCTCTCTCGCTAAAGCGTCACATTAAGAGCTGCAGATGATGCGTTGTTATTTTAACAATAGTAGCAGAAATACAGTGAGCAGTAAAATAGATGGATACTTTCACTAGAAAACCACAATGCTACAAATACAGTTATTTTTATCTGTCATATGATTCTGACCGTTCAAACAAGGTTTGTGACAAGGCGTTTTTTCATCTACATTTAGCATTGTTAATCGGCATGTTAAGAGCATTTCAAAACATAATTGTTATAATTGGGAAAATTTTTTGTAGATGGCAAGGACAACATATACTTTAAAATTACTAGTTAACTTTGTTTTCAGCTCATGATGAGGGCGTTTTGATTATTATGTACATTGTTTGACTGTTTTTAGTAGATACTTTTTAAGTAAAATATAAAAATGGTCCAGACTTCAAGTGGAACAACCCTGAACCCCAATTCAGTATCTTTTCTGTCACGTGGTCTTCTGCCTTACAGTTAAGACTGTTTATCATTTAGGAGAATTAAAAAAAAGGAGTTGGTGGATTTTTACCATTATAGGGTGTTTTTTTACACGAACTGCCGACACATATTTATGTTCAAACACCATGTAAAAGTGAATTTTACATAATAGGTCCCCTTTAAGTGATTAAGTGACAATTAACCTAGCAGAGAGAAGCTTTCTCAGAGTCTCTGGGTTAATTTTGTTGGTATAGTGCAAAAGCGACAAGCTGCCCTGCTGTAAGATATCAGTGTCAGTGTATCTGGTTCATATGCCCCTAACCTGGAAACTGTATCATAATGGAACTGCATAACATGATTTTAGTGGCAAAAGATTTCGGAATAGTCATAATGTTTTGATAATTTTATTTTTATGAGCATAGTCACTTTTTTTCAAGAATAAGAGTAAGATTACAATTGAAGTAGTAGCTAATATTTTGATAATAACATCAAAATTACAAACAATTTTAAAGTCTGTTGCAGCCAGTGAACCATTCATTAACCATGAATATTCCATGGGTTGCAGTACAGCTTCAATCACAGGAAAACAGTTCAACCACTTAGAAATCTAGAAGAAAAAAAAGCTAATTTCAGTTTCCATTGCAGTCATCCCTATTTCAGCCTTCTTCATTTCCTCTTTTCCCACAAAATCGCTCACACTGCAGGATCCACTGCATACAGTATAAAGAGCCCTGGAACCCCACAGCACATCTGATATGAAGAAGAAAGCAAAAGCAAAACCTATACCATTCATCCTTCCATATTAATACAGGACAAAAAGGATGAGTGTTTTGATCTGAACAGGAAGGTTGAGCTGCTCAGCTTTTTAAAAAGTGATGCAGGTTGATGGAGCCCGTCCTCACCCAAGGGAATCCGCCGGCTGCATTACAAGAGCTCTTGAATCTCCTGCATGTTCTCTGTGGCTACCAGCAGAAAGGCTTTCAGTTTTTACAGTTTAAATACATACTTTTGAAGTTTTAGAGTTTTAGTGAGTCACCATGAAGCTTATGTGCTTTGATATGTTCCCACACTATTATTCCCCTATATATTCCATTTTGGACAAACAAATATGACTGTCTTTCCAGATGACATTCAAAGACATCCACAATATATTAAAAATATTTCGGTCTCAAAATAGTCTATTGCTGTCTCAAAATTCTGGCCAGTTGATAATACCTAGAATATCAAAATCAACTGCAGGCGGTCGATCCTTTTCCTATTTAGCACCTAAACTCTTGCTTCAGAATATACGCAAGACTATACATGTACTACAAATTATGTAAAAGAAAGATATCCATACAAAAATCTTGACATTCAAACCAGTAAAACAGTGCTGAAAGAAGTCTACGACAGTTAGAGAAGAGGCAATTATAACCAAAACAAGAAACCATAAATACAACATAAAAGTAATAATGAAGTATAAAGAAAAGAACCAAAGAGAACAAGAAAAACAAATAAACAAAAAAAAAAAAGCCATAAGACCAGAGTGTGTATGGGGTGTGGGGCAATCTCCTTAATTCAAATCAGTAGACCTTTGAGCTTCTCCAAAGTTTGAGCCCAGAGTCTGATGGTGTCCTCTCTTGCACCGTGAATGAGTGCAGTAGACAATTCGAGATATACCACATCTATAAATGTGAGAACCCAATATTGCTTATTAAGAGAATGTGGAGGCTTCCATCTCGTTGCTACTAATTTCTTGGCAGCTGTCAAACCAACTAAAAACAATCGTTTCGGAATTTTGTTAAGTTGGATGTCAGAGAGATCATTTAAAATAAAAACAGATTTAACAGAAAACATTTAATATAGTGGACAAATTTTCTTTAACCATGTTCCAAAAGTTAGCAACCCCAGGGCATTCCCAAATCATGTGATAAAAAGTACCAATTTCCCCTGTATGGCAGAGTGTACAATTAGGATCAGGTTTAAGCTTCATACTATACAGTTTACGTGGAGTCATATAAGTCCTATGAATAAAATTAAAATGGATTTGTCGATGATCCGGATTCCTAGAAGCAGGCATTACCATAACCCAGACACTGTCACATCAAAACTAGGAGGAAGGTCCGGAATATCTGTCCTCCAGGAAGAGTCTATTGTCAGAGGAGAATGCATTTTTCCCAGAAAAAAACATATCATTTGGAAACCAACCCTCTTGTTCCCTGGGTCTCACATAATACTTTCAGTAAAGGGTGGTCTTTAAGAGGAGCCATCCAAGGAACCCCATAGGCCTTCATGGCTGCCCTCAACTGTAAGTAAAAAAAAAAAGGTGGAGCTCTGCAGATTTAATTTAATAAAAAGTTCTTCAAAGGTGTAAAGGCCCTTGTCACCCATTATATCACCCAAGGAGTGAATCCCTTTGTCATACCACTGTCGACACTGGCCAAACTTAATAGGGTGCTTACCAATAAGCAAACCATAATTATTAAAGATAGGAGAATAGGGATTCCAATTAGAGCAGATATCACAAACTTTTTCTGCTGCTCTCTAGACTGACAGAATGTGTGACACTAAAGGACCGAAACAAAGTTTACACTTATTTATAGGGGTATTAGCAAATAAAACTTCATCCAACTTCAGAGGAAGAACCAGATTTTCCTCCAAGGAACGCCAAGAAACATCAATTTTATCATCATACCAGCTAAACAGGGGACGAAGTGTAAAAGCCCAGTGATACAACTTAAAATTGGGGAGTGAAAGTCCACCAGCAAATCTATCTCGTTGCATCGTGGAAAGTTTAAGACGTGGCCGTTTGCCATTCCAGACAAATTTGGTGATTATGCTCTGCAACCTGTCCCAAAAACGGGGACGGGGGAGGCAACTCACAAAATTGATTCGAGGGAGTACATTCATTTTGATAATCGAAACACATGATCTAAGAGAATTTGGGAGTGATGACCCAGTTAAATGATTGTTTTAGGCTACATTAGCTAGGTCAGCCGGAACCAGGAACACTTCCCATAACACCTGATGTACTCGTTACATCATAAGAAGAATGGCATCTATGCTAATATTAGTCTCTAGCCATGACCAACGCATCCCTGAAGTATCTGCAGTGACCGTGTCAACTAGACTCTCCCCTGTGAAGGCCTCATCGTCACGACATCCAGTGGCACTGATCCTCAACAAACCTTTCTCCTGCGTGATGACTCCGATCTTCAACCAGATGGAACTGGACAACTATTCTGAATGTTCCGATCTAATCTGACTTCTGACTTGTAATGTTTGCCTGAATTATAATCATACACTGTTTGTTCGTTGGCCAGAGGAGAACTGGCCCCCCGACTGAGCCTGGTTTCTCCCAAGGTTTTTTTCTCCATTCTGGCCCTGATGGAGTTTTGGTTCCTTGCCACCGTTGCCTCTTTTGCCTTTGGCTTTTGGCTTGCTTAGTTGGGGACACTAAATATTCAACTATATTACTGATCTGCCCGCATTGACACTATATGATTAATTTAACTGAGCTGGATGACATCACTGTTTTCTCCAGAGCGGCTGTACAGCCGAATCAAATTCTGTTGCATTATTTTCCTGTTAACATTGTGAAGCTGCTTTGAAACAATTGGCATTGTAAAAAGCGCTATATAAATAAAGGTGACTTGACTTGACTTCAATTGGTAAAGTATGAAACTCGCAATGGCAAGGTGATGGGTTCGATTCCCAGGATACAAACAGGCAAAAATGTAAACCTTGAATAAATCTTATTATCTTCAATAAATATTATCATTAATGCAATTAACATTTCAAGTTATCACAAACAAAATCCAGAGCACTAACAGGTTCTAGCTTAATTTGGCCAAAAACCTAGTAAGAAGTGGCCATTAACACAAGAACTGGATCATTGATTCAGTAAATTGAACTTGAGAACTGAATCAGTGTGATTCATGAATGAATCATTCTTTTGAATAGGTTCTTGAGTCACAAAAAGCTTTAAAATAGCTTAACACACATATGTCAAGTTCTTAGAAATGTACATTATAATGATAAATTTAATAGCCATGTGATGTAACATGTATAATAACATTTTCCTTACATCTAGAATATATGTTTTGTTAAAATATTATTGTGACCCTCTCAATAATCCAGTCACAATGGTTCTTCGAGTTAACAGCTGAGTGGAGGGAAAAAAATTGTATGCTCTACTTTCGGAAGCTCTGTAACTGGTGATATATACATGAGCATATGCTCTCAAAATGATCTCTTCCATTACCAAACGTGCTATCAGGGCTCCATCTGTCCTTATGTTCAAGTAAAGTCTTTATCCTTTTTTTTTTTCTCTGAAGAGCATTTCTGGATGAAAGATACGATGTACTATAAATATCTGGTTAGAGGTTGTTGGTTTTCACATTACTGTCAATCGTATTGCAATTCGCTGCTCACAGCTTAAAGGGGAGGAGACCCTCCTCACACACCCTGGGGTTGTGTGCGCTAAACATTTTCATGTACTGCTACATTGATTTTGCATCATAGTCTACAGTGCAGTACAACAGTTTACTGGTCACTGCAAATATCAAGCAATCACTGCTTCAAAGGTCAGTGTTTTATGGAATGTTTAACATGTCAAATAGAACACTATGACATTTACACAGCTGTACGGTGAATCTTCTCAGAATATGTCTTAACACATGACCCACACATTCTTATTCACAGCAATAGACAGGATTCAGCAGGAGAGATTTAACAGTAAACATCCCCACAATGCAACTTTAAAAAATAAAACTGTATCCAAATGAGGCTTGTCATGTCTTTCCCCATAGATATTATATTATTTCTTACATATTTTCACCATTCCTCCTGGATCAACATACACTAAGTCCAAGATGGCGCCGCACTATGGTGACTCGGTTTTGCTCTCTGTTTGTTTTGTTTACTTATTGTTATGTTTGTTTCTGGAATCCTGTAATGGACTCATTCGGTATGATAGAGCCAAACTCATTCACATCCGAGACAATATGCCGGTTTCACAGACATTTGTGCTGGATCTACACCCTAATCTCCCTCGGGGGTGCCCAAAACACCGGCCGAGGAAGAGAGGCAAGAGAGGGGGGGCATTAGTTCGGTTAAGACACCGGGGGCACCGGCTAGCCCTACCGAGCCTTACTCTCTCCAACGTCCGCTCGCTATTAAACAAGAAGGACGAGCTCACTGCACTCATTCATTCCCAGCGGGATTTTAGGGACTGCTCTGCCATTTGCCTGACAGAAACTTGGCTGCATGAGAATACTCCTGATTCCGCGTTACAGCAGGAGGGCTTCACCTTTCATCGGGCGGATTGCACCAGCGAATCCCTTAAGCAGCGCGGCGGTGGTGTCTGCGTCTACACCAACCAGAACTGGTGTATGGAGACCAAAACTCTATCACACAACTGTTCACTGGACCTGGAGTATCTCACAGTTAAGTGTATTCCCTTTTACTCGCCAAGAGAAATCTCCTCCGTCATACTGTGCGTTGTTTACATTCCACCGAGCGCTGCGACGGCGCCAGCGATACAGCAACTGGCTGATCACATCTCCGCCGTGGAAAACTCCAACCCGGACTCTGCAATCCTGTTGTTGGGAGATTTTAACCACGTCTCTATGAAGAAAGCTCTTCCCAGATACAAGCCCCAGATTCATATTCCCACCAGGCTGGATAAAACACTGGACCAGTGTTACTCCACCATTCCGGAGGCGTATCAAGCTCTAATCAGAGCTCCGATTGGTGAGTCTGAATACCGTCAGAAACTCAAAACGTCTAAACCAACGACAAAGAGGGTCAGGAGGAACTCTCCCTCAGCCATAGACATGTTACAAGACTGTTTTGATATTACTGACTAGAGTGTTTTTGAGCATGATGATATCAATATTTTCACTGACACTGTAATGTCCTATATAAATTTCTGTGAGTCTGTGTGTATCCACATCAGAACTGTCATCAGCTACAGTAACAACAAGCCTTGGTTCAATAAGGAAGTAAGGCACTTATGCTGTGAGAAAAATGCTGCATTTAGATGTGGTGACAAAGTGCAATACAGACTCCTTAAATACCAACTTCAAAAGGCAGTTAAAACAGCTAAAGCCACTTATAGAGTAAAACTTGAAAACAAGCTCAAAGTCCATGACATTAAGGGTGTTTGGCAGGGCCTGCAGACAATCAGTAACTACAAGATAAAGCATCATGTTCTAGATAATGACCCCTCCCTCCCTGAGAGGCTTAATGATTTTTACTGTAGATTTGAGTCCAGTGAAGCTCAGACAAGCTCTCTCAGTTTTTCCCAACCGGGGCTGGTTGGTCACCCCCCCTTTTCAATATTAGAGCATGATGTCCGGAGGCTGCTCCAACGTCAAAACTGTAAAACGGCAGGGCCTGATGGTGTCACACCAGCTACGCTGAGGAGCTGTGCAGACCAGCTTACTCTCATACTCACTTACATTTTCAGTTGGTCTCTCACCACATCAGTAGTACCTGCTTGTTTTAAATCAGCCATGATCATTCCAGTGCCTAAGAAGAATAACATCACCTGCCTTAATGATTACAGACCTGTTGCACTCACGTCTGTTGTCATGAAGGTGTTCGAGCGCATAGTGTGCAGGAACTTAGCGCACATTACACTAGATCCTCACCAGTTCGCCTACAGGGCAAATAGGGGAGTGGATGATGCAGTGTCATTAGGCACACATTTCATTCTCCAACATCTTGAGGCTAAGTACACATATGCCCATGTTCTGTCCCTTGATTTTAGCTCAGCTTTTAACACTATTATCTCTATTAGGCTGTATAACTCTCTCCTAGCCATAGGTGTTAATACTGTACTGTGGCAATGGATCCTGAACTTTTTGTCCTGTAGGAAACAATATGTCAAAATTCATAATCATATGTCATCAACCAGGGTTCTTAACATCGGTGCCCCACAAGGGTGTGTCTGCTCCTGTCTCCTCTTTTATACTCTCTTTATACCAACAACTGTATGTCCCATTCAACATCCGTTAAACTGTTAAAATTCGCAGATGATACCACTGTATTAGGTCTTATCTCTGATGGGGATGAATCTGTTTACCGGGGTGAAGTGGAACAGCTGATCAGGTGGTGCGAGGATAATAACCTAATCCTCAATACATCTAAGACCAAAGAGATGATATTGGACTTTAGAAAGAAGGCAGTCCAGCACCTTCCCCTCTCCATCAATGGTCAGGTTGTTGAGGGGGTCTCCTCCTTCTGCTTCTTGGGCACTACCATACACCAGTCCCTCTTATGGGACCTGAACATTAGTCTCATTGTAAGCAAAGCCCATTAGAGACTCTTTTTCAGTTGAGGAAATTTGGGGTTAGCCAGAAAGGCATGACTCATTTCTACCGAGCCGTCATAGAAAGCGTGCTTACCTTCTCTATCCTGTCCTGGTACGGGAACGCAACCAGTCAGGATAAGCAACAGCTAGAGAAAGTAGTTCGCAGAGCCTCCAAGATCATTGGCTTCAGTCTGCCTACCATAGCCTCACAGTACGACACCAGAATTACAGTGGGGAGAACAAGTATTTGATACACTGCCGATTTTGCAGGTTTGCCCACTTACAAAGCATGTAGAAGTCTGTAATTTTTATCATAGGTACACTTCAACGGTGAGTGACGGAATCTAAAACAAAAATCCAAAAAATCACAGTGTATGATTTTTAAGTAATTAATTTGCATTTTATTGCATGACATAAGTATTTGATACATCAGAAAAGCAGAACTTAATATTTGGTACAAAAACCTTTGTTTGCAATTACAGAGATCATACGTTTCCTGTAGTTCTTGACCAGGTTTGCACACACTGCAGCAGGGATTTTGGCCCACTCCTCCATACAGACCTTCTCCAGATCCTTCAGGTTTCGGGGCTGTCGCTGGCAATACGGACTTTCAGCTCCCTCCAAAGATTTTCTATTGGGTTCAGGTCTGGAGACTGGCTAGGCCACTCCAGGACCTTGAGATGCTTCTTACGGAGCCACTCCTTAGTTGCCCTGGCTGTGTGTTTCGGGTCGTTGTCATGCTGGAAGACCCAGCCACGACCCATCTTCAATGCTCTTACTGAGGGAAGGAGGTTGTTGGCCAAGATCTCGCGATACATGGCCCCATCCATCCTCCCCTCAATACGGTGCAGTCGTCCTGTCCCCTTTGCAGAAAAGTATCCCCAAAGAATGATGTTTCCACCTTCATGCTTCACGGTTGGGATGGTGTTCTTGGGGTTGTACTCATCCTTCTTCTTCCTCCAAATACGGCGAGTGGAGTTTAGACCAAAAAGCTCTATTTTTGTCTCATCAGACCACATGACCTTCTCCCATTCTTCCTCTGGATCATCCAGATGGTCATTGGCAAACTTCAGATGGGCCTGGACATGCGCTGGCTTGAGCAGGGGGACCTTGCGTGCACTGCAGGATTTTAATCCATGACGGCGTAATGTGTTACTAATGGTTTTCTTTGAGACTGTGGTCCCAGCTCTCTTCAGATCATTGACCAGGTCCTGCCGTGTAGTTCTGGGCTGATCCCTCACCTTCCTAATGATCATTGATGCCCCACGAGGTGAGATCTTGCATGGTGCCCCAGACCGAGGGAGATTGACCATCATCTTGAACTTCTTCCATTTTCTAATAATTGCGCCAACAGTTGTTGCCTTCTTACCAAGCTGCTTGCCTATTGTCCTGTAGCCCATCCCAGCCTTGTGCAGGTCTACAATTTTATCCCTGATGTCCTTACACAGCTCTCTGGTCTTGGCCATTGTGGAGAGGTTGGAGTCTGTTTGATTGAGTGTGTGGACAGGTGTCTTTTATACAGGTAACAAGTTCAAACAGGTGCAGTTAATACAGGTAATGAGTGGAGAACAGGAGGGCTTCTTAAAGAAAAACTAACAGGTCTGTGAGAGCCGGAATTCTTACTGGTTGGTAGGTGATCAAATACTTATGTCATGCAATAAAATGCAAATTAATTATTTAAAAATCATACAATGTGATTTTCTGGATTTTTGGTTTAGATTCCGTCTCTCACAGTTGAAGTGTACCTATGATAAAAATTACAGACCTCTACATGCTTTGTAAGTGGGCAAACCTGTAAAAACGGCAGTGTATCAAATACTTGTTCTCCCCACTGTATTAGGAAGGCAAGAAACATCACCACCGACCCCTACCACCCAGCACATCACCTGTTCACTCTTCTGCCATCAGGGACAGAAGCATCACCAGCAGAACTTCACGCTTCAGAGATAGCACCTACCTCCAAGCTATACGATATTTAAACATGGCTTAATGCTTGAATGTTTGATTTAGGTTAACTTGTGGACTGCCCCCGCCTAACCCGTTGACACCTATTTAGCACCTAAACTCTGGAACAGTCTTCCTAGTATTGTTCGGGAAGCAGACACACTCTGTCAGTTTAAATCTAGACTAAAAACACATCTCTTTACTATGGCATACACATAAAACATTTTTAATTTCTGTTATTCAAATCAGTTAAATGATTGTTTTAGGCTGCATTAACTAGGTCAGCCGGAACCGGGAACACTTCCCATAACACCTGATGTACTCGTTACATCATAAGAAGAATGGCATCTACGCTAATGTTAGTCTCTCTGTTTATCCCGAGGTTTACTGCAGTCGGCCGGATCCGGGCCGTATCCAGACCAGATGGTGGACCTTAGCCTGGACATGACGACCATATCCCTGAAGTGTCTGTAGAGACAATAGTGTCAATTAAACTCCCCCCTGTAAATGCCGCATCGACACGACATCCTAATTAAACCCGTCCCCGGCGTGACAACTCCAATCTTTCGAATAATCCTACGAATATCTATTTATCTAATATGACTTCTGACCTGTAATGTTGCCAGAATCATAATCATACACTATTTGTTCGTCGGCCAGAGGAGAACTGGCACCCCGACTGAGCCTGGTTTCTCCCAAGGTTTTTTTTCTCCATTCTGGCCCTGAAGGAGTTTTGGTTCCTTGCCACCGTCGCCTTTGGCTTTTGGCTTGCTCAGTTGGGGACACCTAAATTTCAATTATATTACTGATCCGCCCGCATTGACACTATATGATAATTGAAATGAGCTGGATGACATCACCGTTTTCTCCAGAGCGGCTGTACAGCCGAATCAAATTCCGTTGCATTATTTTCCTGTTACCACTGTGAAGCTGCTTTGAAACAATTGCCATTGTAAAAAGCGCTATATAAATAAAGGTGATTTGATTTTGATTTGATTTGATTTGACACACCTAATGTGCAATATATGTTGTTCATGTCTGTGTATATGTGTGCTATGTCAGTGCATTGTTGTTAATTATGTGGTATATGTGAGCATACCAAGACAAATTCCTATCAACTGTATTGTTGAAATGGCTAAATAAAATAAACTTGAACTTGAAATAGCCCGCCTTGTTGACAGAAGCTATTTACACTAACTCCGCCCACTGACGTCTGATTGGGCCAGACAAAATTACGGTAGACGCTGGATTGTAAATAATAGCAATAGAGTAGGGGTAAGGCACGTGGCAGAAGATTTTTATGCAAATCGACCCGAGTTCGAATCCGCCTTTTGCCAAACTCATTCTACTCCCATCACATATCAGATCGGAAAGGCATTTATTTTCAATAAAAAATAATTTACACTATATTATTATTGCATACCTTTTAATGTACAACAACACTGAATGTACAACAATAATAATAATAATAATCTGTTACATTTATATAGCCCTTTTCTAGGCACTCAAAGCGCTTTACATATAGAAGGGGGGAATCTCCTCAACCACCACCAATGTGCAGCATCCACCTGGATGATGCGACGGCAGCCATATTGCGCCAGAACGCCCACCACACACCAGCTTATTGGTGGAGAGGAGACATAGTGATGAAGTGCCAATCAGTATTTTCACTTAGTGTAAATAGAATCTATTGTTATTTAAACAGTGTAAATAGCAGCTATTGCTATTTGTACTTCGTATAAATATCATCTATCGCTATGAAAATATGCTATTTTCACTTAGTGTAAATAGAATAGTTGCTATTTACACTTAGTGCAAATAGCCACTGCCTAAAGATAAATGCCTAGCTCAGGAATTCAATGGTGGTAGATCAGGTTGTAGGTTCAAAACCCAGATTTCTCCTGTGTTATGAACCTAGATGTGTGACGATACAGCATTGGCATGGATTATAGACAGTCATTCACATTGTATCACAATATTTAAGTTGTTCTTGTAGTTCAATTTGTAGAGTATGTACCAAGGTCATGGGTTCAATTCCCAGGATACAAATTGGCAAAAATGTAAACCTTGAATAAATATCATTATCTTGAATAAATATCATTGTTAATGCAATTAACTTTTCAAGTTGGTACAGACAAAATCCAGATCACTAACATGTTCTAGCAATGCTAAATTAAAATTTAATTTCTCTTTTGCTTATACACCATCCATATTCATACAAGCAACCAAACTTCACTTACAGAAAAATGAATGTGGCACTGCACTTATTCACTAGTTTTCTCTTAAAAATTCTATATATGAGAATTTTGAATATATTTAATAATACAATTAATAATTATATTATTATTTTCTGAATACTGATAATACATTTAAAGAAATGGTTAACCCAAAAATTTAAAATCTGTCATCATTATTCATTATGATGAAACTGTAACTCTATGCAAAAAAAGGTTTTGATGGTGAAATGAATGAATTAATAAGTGTTAATGGCTAGTATTTGGTTTTAATTTATATTAATACATTGGTATGCTACACTTGTAAAAAATGTTATGTGCTATTTACTTAAAATTTACAATACTACACATAATATTTTTGAGTAGTTTTTAAGGGTTGATTTCTTTAATGCAATCTACCTGAATAAATCATGTAAAATCTCCTAAATTATTTAGTCTATGAAACAATTAATTTAATATTTTAGTGAAATGTGCTTTTTTATTTTAAGTTGACTTTAAAAAAGGGTATAAATTAGAGTGAATGGAAATTACCTGTTTATATTTGACTTTGAGTTACGTTATATAATTAACAGCCTATGCTGCTAGCACAGCACAAGTAGAAACAAACTTGTTACTGCACTGGCATTAGCAAAATTAATGCTCATTGAACAAAGCAACATGCTTCATAATATTAGCATACGCAGATATTCACATCACAACCTAGCCATAAACTCTGCTCTCCACAATGGTAACGGTCAAAACTTCAACATAACAGAAACTCTTTCAAATGTCAAACATAACTGAACATTAAACATTAACAGATGTTTCCCTTCACTCAAAAATACTTAAATAACACTTAATTTCAATATTAACTCTCCATTTCCAGCCATATGCAAAGCATGCTGGGAACTAACAATGGTGTCTCTAAATAAAACTGCATAATTTAGCTAATTCTCTTAAAATAAATAGGTAGCCTTTTTTTGCTTAATTTTATCAGCTTAATCCTTCCTCAATTCAAGCCTCAAAGTTGCTTTATTTTCCTTAAAAAAATTAGGAAAATGTATCTCTTGTTTCTATTAGTGAAATGTTCTCAATATTTTCTACACAACACTGAACCACAATTTTCTTAAGAAAATATACACACTATTTTTAATTGTCACCTTAATTTATTTTGTGAAAATTACAAGACCCATGATTAATTTTTTACAGTGTATGTTACAAGAAGGTCCTAGGTCTGGAAGTTTAAATCTTAAAACGACACTGATTGGCAAACATGGGGCTCCAGATTTTACGTTCTGCATATCAAAAAGCCCAGGCTCCTAACAAAAGTTTGGAGCAAAGAAAAGTGATTCATCATTTTTGAGAGACATTGAGTGAATTAAATTGCCATACACAGCCTTCAGACTCGCACTTGGTAGCTTTAGAAATTAATTTCCATGGATTGCCTTCATTAAAACCAGCAACGAGAGTTCAGCGTGGTTGAAGTCTGTAGTGGAGGCGACTGCTCGACCAACAGTACGGCTGGAATAAACGAGACCTTTTTAGCATTAGGCCGAATGTACTCACCCTTCCCTCCTAATCTCACACTTCAGCTAACTCACTCAGTGGTTTCTACATGAATAATTGGCTATGGGTGAAGAAAATGATCAAAAAAAAAAAAACATAGTTTATGCAAGCTAGAGTTGATAATGAGACAGTCCTGTGGAAGATAATTAGAGTTCAGTAAAGTGCATGGCCTTATTTAGTCAAAAACAGTTTATCTGTCAGGAGTATGACATTGAGTTCAAGTGTATTTTTAGTCAAGGAGTCTGGCATTATCTCTTAAGGGCTCATTTGTTTGGCTGTTAAAATTCTTGATTTAATATGCATAATATGCTGTGCATTTACAAAAATATATTGCTTACTTTTGTTTTTAGTACTTTTGAGCTACAATATTGTCACATGTAGCAAGTTTAATTCAGCAAGTGGCATCAAGTTATCTCTGAATAAATGCAATTATTTAGCATTTTTAATGTAAGTTTGTGTGAAAAAGTTTCATTTCCTGGTAGTTCAATCAAAAGACTCAGAATAAGTGCATTTCCTTGCTACACAGTCTGATAAGCAGGAAGTCCAATACTTGGAAAACATACTGCATCTGTTATGCGACCAAGTTGGTGGCATGAGGACTATGCTGGGTGGCAGCACTAAAACAAACATCCATGCATAGTTCTTGTAGATTTATGGACTGACATAATACATTTAAGTCCATGAATATGTAAAACAGTTGTATTTCCTCAGAGGGACCACAAAGCAATTATCTTACTGTTTAAAAATAATAAAAAAATAAATAACAAAATTACAATATCCAATGCACAAAGACATTGTCTATTAAACACACCAACAGATCCCAAATGTCTCTACAATTAGGATCTTCTTATTGATTTCATTTTGTGTTTTCGTTGGATAGCAAACTGGTCTATGTGTGCAGGGCTTGACATTAACTTTTTTGCTCACCAGCCACTGTGGCTAGGGGTTTATCAAAGTTACTAGCCACTCAGCATTTTCACTGGCTACAATTTTGACATTGATGCCATTGGGAGAAATTGCTATATAGATATTTGTAATATTATCTATATATAATATTAATTTGGCAGAAGGTATATTAGGCTGCTGTCACTTTAAGACCTGACGGACAGATCCATTATACTGTTACACAAACTGTTTACGTTCTCTTAAAACATAACTGTGTTTATATGAATACTCGCCAAGAGTATTGAAATTATTTAGTGTGTATTTGACAGTTTAAGCGCAATAAGCAGCGAAAAAGAACTCAATTTAGTACTGAGAGGCAGCTTTATATGCACGCACTTGGGTGTGAGCACAAAATTATGTGCAATATGCACAATCCCACTCCGAAATTCAAGCCCTGTAACACCAACGATATTCATCCGGAACAAATGAAACGAGTGAGTGTGTGGAGGCGGGTTTGTGTGTCATCTTGCTGTCGTAGAGATGAGAGAGCGAGAAAGCACGGCTGCTATTGTGTATCTATTCTTCGGAAAATAAGTATTGGAAACGTTGCAGATATTTCAGTATCGATATGTATCGAAAAAACAATATTTTTGACAACACTACATTGCACTTAGTTCATTATTTCAGATGCCTTTTTAAAAGGCTACAATTGAAAAATGTACATATTATATATAAAATTCAACCCGCCAAAGTAGCTAGTAGGAGTGACTGCGTTACACACCACTGCTGAAATCCACCGGCATTTAATGTCAAGCCCTGCGTGTGTGATATAAATAAATATTAATCACAAATAGCGTTCTCAATTGAAACAAGTAGAGACTTGGAAACAGTGTTTCTTATGTCACAACTTAACAAGCTGATATCCCTAATTAAAGTGTAGAGGCAAGTCGTAGTATTCATGTGCAAAGAGAAAATACGGTGTTGTGCAAAATAAATGTGACATATTTGCTTTGCAAGGGATTAAAATCAAAAAAAGAAATTATAATTAAATAATAATTTAAATTAAAAAAGAAATTATTACTTTCCTAAAAAAAAAAAAAAAAATAGTTCTGTCCAAATAAAAATATTCTCTATGTCTTAGCTTGGTATGTAGGAGTAGGTTTATCATTTTTACCCAGTTAGAACAAGTTCTTAATATCTTGAAGTTGTGTGCTAGGGTCCTGTCACCTTGATTGGTCTTGTGCTTGGTTTGGTGACAGGATCCTGACACTCATGTGTTTGTCTTGTGTTTGTGTGAGCGGAGGGCTTTGGAGTTGTTCTCTGGGTCGTGCGCTCTTATGTCGGTGTCTTGAGTATTCGGGGCATGGTGTCTGGATTCTGACACTTCGGTCTAGTCTTGGTTAACTTTCGGTGTCAGGGTCCTGACATCCATGCTCTGTGCACTTCTGTCTGTCTTGTGTCTTGTTTTCTGTTTGGGCACATGGTTTTTGTCTGCCATGTGCTTTTCCGTCCTGTGTGTTGGTGTGAGCACATGGCTTCTGCATGTTTGTTTTGCCATGTGCATTTTGCATATGGCTTTTTGTTTGTCTCTGTGTGCCATATGCTATTCTGTCAGTCTTTAGTCTTGGCCCCACCCCACTTGTTACCTGGTCATTGGTTAATTTGCCCCACTTGTTACGTGCCTTGTTTCCTTCCCTTTTTAATCTTCCTGTGTGTTCTGTCTTGTGCTGGTTCATTGTGGTTTTTACCCAGTTTAGGTGTTAGTGTCGGTTCTGCTAGTCCCGTCCCAGCCCATGTGATTCCTGCCCTGGACTACGAGATGGTTTTTGTTCTGTTTTGTTTGTTTTTTGAGCTTAATAATTCCTAATAATAATTAAAAAAAAAAGCTTTTTTTCACTCTGCATTTGAGTCCTCACCATCTCTCTGCACACGCACCTGACATTGTGGTCATGTTGATTCAATGTTCCTCTCTGAGCAACTTGCGTGTCTTTTTTAACTATTAATTTAAAGGACCGGTCATTAGATTCTGTTCATTGATTATATTCATGAATTGAACTACACTGGACATGCGTGCAACCTGCGAGAACTACTTAATAGAAAGACATGTTTTCTTACCATATTTCGTGGTACACTCTCATCACATTAAAGCTCCGCAGCTAAAAAACTGTCCGAAAATAGGGGTTACCAGTGATGTAAGAGTATGTTGATTGGCCGAACGCATGACATACAAAACACTGGCACCTGCCATTTTTAAATAGCAGTTTAAACACACAGTTTACATATACTTACTCCACTAACTAACTCCACGAACATGGAAAAAAGCGGTAGATAGACGACCCTGAAGTCCAGGCACTTCTCAACCTTTACGGAAATCCAATGCGACTTTGAAGGGACCAAGCAAAACATGATTATGTGTTTCTGCTCAGCTAGTGACATTAGGCATCACATGGCAAACACTATAATAATTTTCCGTATACAGTTTTCTTTCTTTCTTTGTTTAACAGTTCTATATAATAACATATTAGATACGCTCTCAGCGCCATCAACATAAAAGTCTGCCGGGCCGTCAAAATACAAATACCAATACGCTCAACAACCAGAGTGGCAGGATGTAAGTGACGGCTTCATACTTCACTTCATAGTTCCTACTGAATGCAACCAGGAAAATGGCCCTAGGGGAAACGTCTAGGTTACGTATGTAATCCTGGTTCTGTGAGAAAGGGAACAAGATGCTATGGAAATGCAACCATCAGCTTTAAAATATTTGAAGGAAGACATACAGGCATGCTGGAAGTATGGCAACGTGACAGTGTCTCGTTCCTGTAGCAGCTGGACTGATCAGACACACAATTGTTCAATAATCCAACAAGACCCCTCACCCAACAGCAAATCTAGGTGCCAAAGTGTGAACAACCCCAGAACAGGCAGAACAGGCCCATGGTTACCATGGCAACAAAGACAAACCAGCAAAGATAAGGCGGTTTACGACCCAAAAGAATGTGGAGAGAGAGTCCGCTCTCAACGGCATTCCCAATTGAAACAGACACATATAGGCTCGTAAAGAAAAGGACTTCTCTTCATTAATTCAGACAAAACTTTTTATGAATGAACATGCATTTCTCCAGGACATTTTGTGTATTATCACTGTTTTGTATATTGTCTTTTGTATTATATACTGTTTTATGCATGCTTCACATGTGCTTCAGACACTGGCTCACACAGAGTGTTCCCATAGCGTCGACTGACGACGCAGTCTAGATGTTGAATTTTAGTTCTCAGGGACCGCCCTGGTGTCTAGTTCCTATAACTACCCGTTGAAAAAGCCCCTAATATATATTTTGATGGAATCTTAGTGCTTTTTATCAGACATTAGGATTCCCTTCATGCCACTCTGGTAGATCTGCTCCTGTGAACACCACATTGCTGCTTCCATATTATTAGTTAAAATATTTATTGTGAGTTTCAATTAAGCTTTGATTTCATTAAAAAAGGTATATACTAAAATCATAATATTGTGTCTAGAATGTAAGTAACTCAATATTAGGTACTTAAACTCCAGTCAAAAGATATTTATTGTAAAGTGATGTGGACCAGGATTTTTAACCAATGAGATTACACTGCGTGCGGGACTATCCAGTTTATAAGCTGCAAGATCTATTAGTGCAATTGTGGCTCTGATTTGTACAACATAGTGTCTTTATTTGCACTTTTATGCACTGCAGAAGTGAGGGCTTTTGCAGTTTTACAGTGATTTAATGTTTATTTTCATTCTTTTGTCTGACTTACATTTCAGTTCAAACCTCAGGCAGTCCTCTCTAAAGGCATAGTTTGTTTTGGCAGAACAGGAACACTGGCCTATACATAGTGTACAGTAATTAATAAGTTAAGTAGAAGGGCTGGCTCTGTCTCAACCGCAGATGGTGACCGCCTTCCCAGCCAAAAAAGGGAAAGACTAATGGCTAAACATATTACCCATTAATAAGAGTCCTCGAAGACATACAAGTCTCCCGCCTCTATTGTGAGTTTGAAACACTCGTCTCTCTTCCAGATTGGCAGCCATTTTGCTAGGCTGTTTACAATTCCAGAAGCCAAATGATGAAGGAATGCAAATGAATGATGCCATTTTTCCCATTATTAGTTTTTGTATGACAGTATGTGAACCCAAAATAAATAAATAAACAAAAAAGACTGTGGCAAAGCACTGAGGCAGGTAATTGCTGCAAAACTAATTAGCTAACTACTCAAGGACAGCTTGGGATGGGAAAACAAGGAGGAGGTGCTGTGTCACCAAAAGTAATTGGATGGAAAATACTCTGGTTGTGTAAACAACTGAAGTGGGGAAGTTCGGAGAAGGACCTGGCAAGGTTGAAGATTAAACAAATTAATGAGTGTGATGGGGTGCCATCAACAACCTCGGTGCTGTTCTCTCTTACATGAGAATCGACTGAGGCAAGCCCCAATTACTGCTCCTCTCAAAGAGCTCATGTGGCCCTCAGTTTCATAGATGTGTAAGAATGTGTCAACCGAACAGAATATAGAACAAAGATGTGTTGTATGTCAGATCCTAAGAAGCCATTTGAAAATGCTCCATTTCTCTATGTACTGTATCTGCAAAGCTTCTTTACTGGCGTCTATGATTCCCTGAAGAACCTTTAACATCCATGGAACCTTTCCATTGATCAACATATTGTTTATAGTGGAAAAATGTTCTTTAGATTATATAAAATGTTCTTCACACTGAAAAAAAACATTTTCTTTTAAGAACTATTCTCTGAAAGGTTCTTTGGGAAACCCAAAATGGTCCCAAAATGGCATCTCTGCAAAAACTCCTTTTTGGAATCTTTATTTTTAAGAGTGTATAATGATGTTTGCCCATTTAAAATTGTTTCTGGCTCTAAAAAAGCAGCATAAAAGTAGTTAATACGACTAATATTAATACACTATATTCCGGGTCTTCTGAAGTCATATGATACTTTTGTGTGAGGAACAGACCCAAACTGAAATTTTTTTCAGGTAAATTAATGGGAGTTAATGAGAGAAGCAGCCATGTGTAATTCGTTATAATTCAGTCAGGAACCTGGGTGTGCTATTTGATAGCAATCTTTCATTTGAAAGCCACATTTCTAACATTTGTAAAACCGCATTTTTCCATCTTAAAAATATCTCCGAATTATGACATGCTCTCAATGTCAAATGCAGACAAGTTAGTTCCAAGCGTTCATGACCTCAAGGCTAGATTACTGTAATGCTCTACTGGGTGGTTGCCCTGCACGCTTAATAACCAAACTCCAGCTGGTCCAAATGCAGCAGCTAGAGTTCTTACTTGAACCAGGAAGTATGACCATATTACCCCAGTTCTTTTAAATACTGCACTGGCTCCCTGTTAAACATTGCATTCATTTTAAAATCTTCCTGTCTACTTATAAAGTCCTGAATGGTTTAGCTCCTCGGCACTTGAGTGAACTCCTATCACATTATAGTCCATTAAAGTCCTTCACGTCCACTGCGACCATGGCCAACTGATAATACCTAGAATATCAAAATCGACTGCGGGCAGTAAATCCTTTTGCTATATAGCAGCAGAGGCAGACACAATTTGTCTGTTTAAATCAGTTTAAAGACCCATCTATTTAACCTGGCATACACATAACACACTATCACATTTCAAATAATTGAAATCCCTTAAAGGATTCTTAGGCTGCATTAAGTAAACCAGAACCAGGAACACTTCCCATAACATCCAATGTACTTGTTAAATTGTAAGAGGAATGGCATCTACGCTAATCTACATCATTGTCTTCTGTGTATCAGAATAATCCATTGTGTCATCACATTCATGATCAGTACGGCTGTATCAGTGTCCTTATTTGCATATATATTTCATTTGAAGAAGATGTGATTAAATATGTGCGCATACACAGTGCTGGTTCATGTTTAGAGCACTGGAGTATGAAATATGTCCATAAAAACTTGAAACGCGCTTGCTCCGGTCTGTATATGAACTATATGATCCGCGTTGTGAGCATTGTTTATCTCATCACGGCATTCCGTGCAGAAACTGCTTTCATTTTTGTTTGAATTCTCCGCTGTAATGCAATCTCATGCGTAATACAGTTGGTATCCACTGATTGGGTTAAAAGAGCTCTTTCTTATGAATAAATGCAGAGAAGCGCTCAGAACCGGCTGACGTAGAATCACACTCTCCGAAAGCACGCTTCTACCTCAGATTCTGTGACGCTGCTTCGACATTGCTTTTCAACCCAGAAGAACAAAATTGCTCAGAAAAACTTAAAAATAACCAATTTCCATTTGTTGATCAAATTTATAATTGCTTTTAGTGTTTTCAGTGATGTGCATCTCAAAAAATGTGTTTTGGGGTTTAATGACCCTTTAAACCACATCATGTTCGTTCACCAGAGAAGAACTGGCCTCTCCGATAGAGTTTGGGTTCCTTGCCACTGTCACCTTTTGGCTTGTTTAGTTGGGTACACTTAATATTCAACAATATTATTGACTTGACTGCACTGACACTATTGGATGAAAACTGAACTGAGCTGGAGGATGACATCACCGTTTTCTCCAGAGCAGATACATTGACTTCATTCCATAACCAATTAACTTTACACAGTTATTGAGCCAAAATGAATCAACACTGAAATGATTTCACCTGAATAATGACTGTTTATTGTCTTTTTAGAGCTGCTAAGGGGCGATTCTAGGATTTTCATTTTAGGGGGGCTCAGCCTCCAATGAGGGTATGATTAAAAAAATTGGTAAAACCAATTCTCACTATTAACTACTTGCTTATTAATACACATATCACTAGGATATTGGCTGTTTATTAGTACTTATAAAGCACATAATAATGCCTTATTCTCCATGACCATATTGTACATCCCTTAATCCTACCCAGGGCCGTGGGCAGGGTTTTCGAGTTCATCATCGAGTTCCCAAATGTGAGGTAGTTAGGGGGGTTCTGTGGCATGCTCCCCTGAGAAAATTTTATTTCTCTGATCTACATACAGTGGGGAGAACAAGTATTTGATACACTGCTGATTTTGCAGGTTTGCCCACTTACAAAGCATGTAGAAGTCTGTAATTTTTATCATAGGTACTCTTCAACTGTGAGTGACGGAATCTAAAACAAAAATCCAAAAAATCACATTGTATGATTTTTAAGTAATTCATTTGCATTTTATTGCATGACATAAGTATTTGATACATCAGAAAAGCAGAACTTAATATTTGGTACAGAAAGAATGATGAATGATGTTGATATTATATTTGGTACAGAAAGAATGAAGAATGATGTTTCCACCTCCATGCTTCACGGTTGGGATGGTGTTCTTGGGGTTGTACTCATCCTTCTTCCTCCTCCAAACACGGTAAGTGGAGTTTAGACCAAAAAGCTCTATTTTTGTCTCATCAGACCACATGACCTTCTCCCATTCCTCCTCTGGATCATCCAAATGGTCATTGGCAAACTTCAGACGGGACTGGACATGCGCTGGCTTGAGCAGGGGGACCTTGCGTGCACTGCAGGATTTTAATCCATGATGGCGTAATGTGTTACTAATGGTTTTCTTTGAGACTGTGGTCCCAGCTCTCTTCAGGTCATTCACCAGGTCCTGCCGTGTAGTTCTGGGCTGATCCCTCACCTTCCTCATGATCATTGATGCCCCACGAGGTGAGATCTTGCATGGTGCCCCAGACCGAGGGAGATTGACCATCATCTTGAACTTCTTCCATTTTCTAATAATTGCGCCAACAGTTGTTGCCTTCTCACCAAGCTGCTTGCCTATTGTCCTGTAGCCCATCCCAGCCTTGTGCAGGTCTATAATTTTATCCCTGATGTCCTTACACAGCTCTCTGGTCTTGGCCATTGTGGAGAGGTTGGAGTCTGTTTGATTGAGTGTGTGGACAGGTGTCTTTTATACAGGTAACAAGTTCAAACAGGTGCAGTTAATACAGGTAATGAGTGGAGAACAGGAGGGCTTCTTAAAGAAAAACTAACAGGTCTGTGAGAGCCGGAATTCTTACTGGTTGGTAGGTGATCAAATACTTATGTCATGCAATAAAATGCAAATTAATTATTTAAAAATCATACAATGTGATTTTCTGGATTTTTGTTTTAGATTCCGTCTCTCACAGTTGAAGTGTACCTCTGATAAAAAATTACAGACCTCTACATGCTTTGTAAGTAGGAAAACCTGCAAAATAGGCAGTGTATCAAACTTGTTCTCCCCACTGTATGTGCATTTTAAGATGTTTTGAAGGCCAAACAAATTGGATAACAATAGCTTTAAAACCATGTCAGTGGTCAGTAGATTATTTGTCTCTCCTCATCTACACATCTCTCTTTTTCTCTTTGTTTTATCTTGCCCTGTCTCTTCCCCTCCTAAAGCTGAGTGTTTACTGATATAGTCTTTTCATTTTCGTCTGTGTTAGTGAAGAAAGTAAACATAGGGTCAACTGATATTTATTTGTTTTATGAATCGTTTTCTTAGACACGTTAATTTAATGAAGGCTACCAGGAAAGCTAAGTAACTAAGTTTATTAAATTCATGAAATCCAAAAAAAAATTCAAAAAGACATTTGAAGGCCAAAAAAGGATAAGAAATAGCTTTAAAACCATGTCAGTGGGCAGTAGATTGTTTGTCAGTACCTGCTCTCTCCTCATGTCCATCACTCTTTCATTTTCTCCTTATCTCTTCCCCTCCTAAAGCTGAGCTTTTTTAATTTACTGAAGGCTACTAACTGTATTATATTTGTGACGAGCAGGGCGGGCGAGAGCCATGAGAGAGCAGCGCGAGGCCGGTGCGTGATTCGATGATGAGCACCAGCTGCGCGTCACACCGGTCTCGGATCTCTCACGGTGGAGCGACGCAAGCATAAAAGGAGCGATGACAGTGAAGGACGAGAGATGATGGGGAGGAGCAGGGAGCGTGGGACTCGCTGCCGGCTGCCCTCAGCTGGAGGAGCCATCGCTGGCCGCCAGGGGTCAGAGGAGGACTGAGCCGTCCACCGAGGAGCGTCCAGTACCATCGCATGGCACCGCGAGGAAGAGCCTCTCGGCTGGCTGAGGACCGAGCGGCAGCGTGTCCGGGAACCGGCCTGCGAGGGGCGATGGGGGTATGTGACGAGCAGGGGGGGCGAGAGCCATGAGAGAACAGCGTGAGGCCGGTGCGTGATTCGATGATGAGCACCAGCTGCGCGTCACACCGGTCTCGGATCTCTCACGGTGGAGCAACGGAAGCATAAAAGGAGCGATGACAGTGAAGGACGAGAGAGGACCAGGCCTGGATTTAATGTTGTGTTTTGTTTACGTTTTATTATGTGTGTGCGCGGCAGTCGTCCGTGAGGAGGCTGCCGTTTTTACTTTCTGTTTGTTTGTTTGTTTGTTTATTTATTTATTAAAGTTGTTAAACGTTTGCCGGTTCCCGCCTCCTTCTTCCCATATCAACAAACCTCGTTACAATATTAAATCACAATATGTACGCATTCATTATTAATCTTATGCCTAATCTGATGAAAACGGCTTTGTTAATGTTACTTGTCCCCTCACAGTGACAATTACTAATTATTACATTACATGAATCGTTACATAGGCCTATTTTCAATTCAAAATGACGAAATTAGACAATTTTATTTTACAGTTTGCCTGATTATTTTTGTCGTTCATTTAACATTTCTGACCTAAAGCAGTTGTCAAACATGAAATGCTTAGTTTAGCTACTTACATATTATCTCGCACTTGACCGTTAACTGAAGCGTCGAGTCGTGCTGCTAAAATTTGCGCTCAGCAGCTTCTGTGAACATAAAGCCCGCCTTCTTTGATTTGATTGGTCATCTCAAATATTTTGACATTGACGAGCGGTGACAGACCAATAAGGCTCAGATGAACGTATACACCTTGCACTTCTGATGTGCCCTCTGCTCGGCGCCGCTGCAAATTGAAGAAAGTGCTGATTAACGCAGACCAAATGACTGGGCGAAGCCTGTCGCCTGTTTCATATGTTTTAAAGGGGACTGAAACAATCATGAATTAGTGTACAGATTACGGAGTTAATCTCAGTTTTTTTAGGGGGGCTGGGCAGAAATCTAAAAAGGGCCTTTACAGCACAATTGAACTCTAGTTTTGAGTCGGACTGATTTGATTCTTGAGTTCAACTGAGTCGATCCAATTGTAGCAACATAATTTAGATTTTGACCTTTACATCACACAAAGTTTAGAAGACCTGGAATGTAACACAAAAAGTCATATGGACCATTATAAATGCATCAAAAAGAGAGACCAGTATATTATTCAAAATTTCTTCTTTTGTATTCTGCAGAAGAAAGGAAGTCTTAAGGGTTTGGAACGACATGGGGGTGAGTACATGATGACAGAATTTTCATCTTTGGGTGAACTAATCCTTTAAAAATGAAAGACTTTGATGGTTTTAAGAAAAGCCTCAGGGTTTTTCTCAGAACACTCAGTTAAGCAACCAACATGAAGGCTAAGAAAGTTTTTTTTTAAGAGAAAGCTATATTTTTATTTTAACCCCTATAGTTTATGCATTTCAATGTGTTCCCACCTGACCTCTAAAAAAAGCTGTTGGCAGGGACAAAATCCCAGTCACCTCTCTCTCCAGTTCACTATTTTGACAGTTTTTTTCCATTGTCTCTGAGAAACCTTATTGCATGACCATGTCACATTTAGTTATAGCTGATCCGAAGGGGCTGCTATATCATATCCCCCTTTCATCTTGCTTTACAGACCCTGACACTTTTATGTCAACATCCATTTCATAGCACCTTATCCATAACATTGAATCAGGCTTTCACACTCAAACCACGATCATGGTCAAAACCAAGAGGAAGCAGTGCAAACAAGTTCTTCAGTCAAGGATACAGATGAGCAATCAATATATATATATATGAGTCACATATGTATGTTTTACAATGCAGTTTACTGAAATACACATTTTGTAAAAATACAAATACACTATTGTATGTATTGCCATATTTATGTGTTAATCTAGCAACTAGATTCTATTTACACCAAGTGAAAATAACATATTTTCTTAGCGATAGATGATATTTACACTAAGTGCAAATAGCTGTAGATGCTATTTACTAAGTGAAATAGCATACTAAGTGAAAATAGTGATATATTCTATTCACACCATGTAAAAGTAGCAGTTCTTTGCAATATGTGTAAATAGTAATTACATGCAATTTATACTTTATTTTGACAGATACATACTATTTGCACCTCTGTATTGTTGTACATTAACAGGATGCAATAATAACATAGAGTGTAAATGATTATATTTATTAAAATTATTAAATGGATGCTGCCTTAATGGGACAATAAAAGCCCTCCCTACACCTACCCCTAACCCTACCCAATAAATGCTTTTATTATTATTAACCATTTCGTTAGGCACTTTATTTCCACTCTTAGAACATTTTCTTAATTTTTATTGAAAGTATATGTCACTTTCCGACACTTTCCGATGTGATGTGTGATGGGAAAAGGGAGAAGAGCGAGCTCGGCAAAAGGCGGATTCAAACCCGGGTCGATCACGTCGAAACTTACATCCTTAAGCCTTATGCTTATTTACTGACTGCGCCACTTAAGACGTTGAAATATATGCGTTTTTTTTTTTTTATCTTGTTTGGCATTGTTAGGCGGAGCTAGTGAGAATAGCACTTGCCAATAAGGCACGCTATTTGCACTGTAAATAGACACTCCGTTTATGATATCTTTATTACACAACTCTACGATGGATCAGAGTGAAACTAAAAGAAAGAAGTGATAATATACAGATTACAGTAATGCTGATATTATACACATTTGCCTATTAAAACAAATTCTTTATATATCTCCAAGAATATTTACGATTTGCATTGAAAATCTTAAGATAACATGCCATGTGCTTAAATGACAACATTATTTAACTACTTAACAGATTAATGTCAAAAATATTCTTCTATGCGTTACCCAAAGCAAGCAGAGAAAGAAAATTTACAGCTATTGCTCTTCAAAACTTTCAAAAGCAAGGATTAACAAGGATTATCCAAGAAAGCACCCTGCCTGAGCAACATACACCAGCCATGTGTCTAGCTGCTCACTTCCTGCTATACATTACCCAGTTTCTTAAATGTCCACTAGATGGCAGTTCCAGGACAAAATTAATTTAGACAAATACTGTGAAACAGGGTATAGAACACTCCCCACCTGATGTCATTAGACATCACTATAATTAAATTTCAGTCATTTTTTATAAAGAAGCTAAATGACCTGAGAGATTGGTCTGTAGATTATTTTGGTTATACCTTGAGAAGTCGTCTTAACCTCTACTTTCCTTACATGTCCTTCTGTGCTTGGGAAGGTATTGGTAACCATTGCCACAGGCCAATCCTTGCGAGAAAGGGTACTGTCTTTCAAGAGAACGATATCTTCAACTTGAAGATTGATGCATGATTCAGTCCATTTGCATCTTTGTTGCAAGATGGGAAGGTACTCTTGTTTCCAGCAGGTCCAGAACTGATTTGCAAGGTGTAACAAAGTTCGTAAAAAGGAAGAAGGAGGCGGGAACTGGCGAACGTTCAAATACTTTAATAAATAAATAAATACAAACTGAACGTAAAAACGGCAGCCTCCTCGTGGACAACTGCTGCACACACATAATAAAACATAAACTAAACAAAACAAAGTCCAGGCCTGGTCCTCTCTTGTCCTTCACTGTCGTCGCTCCTCCTTTTATGCATCCAAGCTCCTCCGTGAGATATGAGACCGGTGCGGCGCTCATTATCAATCACGCCACCGGCCTCGTGCCGTTCTCTCACTGTCCATCGGCCTCAACTGCTTGCCACATACCCCCATCGCCCCTCGCAGGCCGGGGGTACTGTGTTTAACTTAATCAATGTCATTCTGTTGTCATTGATGCATGCCCTGTTCTCAATGGGGGATTTACGCTGCCCTCCCAGGTTAAAAAAATGGGAGGTTGTCCCCAGAAGCTGCTGCTGTTCCCTGTCTTGGCTTTTCATGGAGCTCATGAAAAGGATAGGGAATTTAGAACAGAGCCATATTGCAAAATATGCCAATAAAAAGTTGACTAAAAGTTTGTCTATGGTGTTTTTGACTTAAGTGGACCTGACTGAACTAACTCACTATCGCAGTAGAACTTGACTGCATCTGGTTCGAAATTGAGTTCCTCAAGTATTATTTCTGCCATTTCTACAGCTAATACTGCTGCGCACAATTCAAGGTGTGGAATGGTAGGCTGTTAACGAGGGGCCAGTTTAGCCTTGCCCAAAACTAATCCTACTAAACCTTCTTCAGTGATGACTCTCCAACCTGGAAATCAGAGTATTGTGGTCGACCATGTCAAACGCAGAACTTAAATCTAAAAGCACCAAAACCACAGCATTCCCTTTATCAGTTTCTAATGAAATGTCATTTAAAAGCTTTAAAAGAGCAGTTTCAGTACTCAGGTGAGACTTAGAGTGCCCCTATTATGCTATTTTAAAGTTTCCTAATTTAGTTTTGGAGGTCTCCAACACATGCATCAAAGGTTTCATTTTCTCATAATATACATTGCACATCACCACAATGTTCAATGATTCTCAAACGACTCGATGGATGAATCAGTCTCTCTAAATCCCTCCTTTCCGCGAGCCTACTCTGCTCTGATTGGTAAGATGGCCCAGTCTGTTGTGACTGGTCTACCACATACAGCACCTATTTCGGAAACAAACGGCCATTACCATAACTGAACTCCAGCTCCGTCCGGAAGCTAACGAGGACGTTTCTCAGTGATGCTACTCAGTTTGAGGTACATTATGAGATGTTTCAACTGTAATTCCTCACCATCAGCATTAACAAGTGTGTGTGTGTGTGTGTGTGTGTTTCTAATTTATTGTGGTGCACATGCGGGAACTGTATCAATAACAGCGCATGCGTTAGCCCAGCACTAACGTGAATGACTGATGTAACATTAAAGTTTGCAAAACAAATCTTGCTCCATCCTTTATCTTTACTCAAAGTAGTAAGAATGACAGACAATCTGCATTAATATACACAGTTTTAGGTAATAGTGGCCCACAGCTGATTTACAGTAGTATTTCAGTAAGACAGTAATAACGTGAGTTAGCCGGTTAGCCAGATACCTACACAATATGAAACACAATAAACACATTGTAGAGCACAGCGTCTTCTCGACATGATGCTATCCAGTATCCGCTGCAGTGTTTGAGGTGGTTCAAGGTTTCCTTGGTGTCTGCGTGTGCAATAAGTGGACGGGCAATATGCTAATGTGTCGTCTTGACGTCACAACGAAACGGCTTAGGACTCCTTTAAAAAACGATTTGTTTAATTGACTCAGAGTCGACTCTTACTTTTGAGAGACTATAACTTTATATATGGTGCACTTTCAGATTTAAAACTTTGCAGGATATTTTTATTCATTTAGAACTATGTTACACACTACATGAAAGGGAATTTTCAAAAATCCATAATGGGGCACTTTAAAACCTGATTGAAATTTGATATACCACATAACGTCTCGGTTACGTATGTAACCCTCGTTCCCTGAAGGAAGGGAACGGAGATGTTACGTCAGTTACTGACGAAATGGGGGTTTCGCTTAGAAGCCAATCGCCTTTGAGCTCTACAAAACGAGCCAATGGCATGAAAATGCCATGGGTCTGCGGAATTTGCATAACGCAACCCAGCCCCACCGCGTGGGTATAAAGGGCGTGCGTGGCAATCTCGCATTATGTTACCTGCTGAAGAGCCGAGGCATGAGCGTCCGGCCGTTGCAGCGGTACAGCGGAAGTGGCATGGGGACGTAACGTCTCCGTTCCCTTCCTTCAGGGAACGAGGGTTACATACGTAACCGAGACGTTCCCTTTCAGTCAGTACACTACGAGTTACGTCAGTTACTGACGAAATGGGGGTCCCAATACAATCTCGCCACGACGGCTGTCTTCCAGCGTCCTGCGCTGACCAGGGCTCCCTGCCGTGAGTCTTAGCACGAACGAGGGGCTAGGCTCAACGCTGATACCAAGGTACACTGGGAAGCATATCCCACGTGGAGAAATGCAACACAATGCCTGCCCGAAGGGAGGACTTAAGAATACACATATGACCCCCGTAGGGACTGCATATGGAGAACTCTGGGGTATCCAGCCGCAGGTGGAAAATTTTTCAACCCCAGGAGTGGCAAGGTGTCTTGCCAAGGGAAGACACGTGCTCAGAGAGACTTACCGTGGAAATACACATGTGGGGGTTGCCCAACGGGGGAACCATGCACACGGAGGCACCTAGCCGAACACGAGGGCTGACCAAGCGGGCATGCACTCTGGTGTTGACATCAGCAGTGCTGGAGGAGCTCAGGGCTTACTGGGAAGCTCACCTGAGAAAAAATGCGCACGCATCCAGTCCGTGGAGTGGAATGGCGCAGCAAGCGAAGACACCTGAGCCTGTCCAGTTACTGGCCATTTAGGGCGAGTACACGAGCGGACACAGGCTCCACTCAGAGATTATAAAATCTTGCGAATGTGTTAGGTGTCGCCCAGCCTGCAGCTCTACAAATGTCTGTCAGCGAGGCGCCACGCGCTAAAGCCCAAGAGGAAGCAACACTCCTGGTGGAGTGTGCTCTAACATGCCATGAACCTGATATGCCAGGACAATGGCGTCCACTATCCAGTGAGACAACCTCTGCTTGGAGAGAGCCTTCCCTTTCTGCTGCCCTCCGTAACAGACAAAGAGCTGGTCTGAGGTCCTGAAACACTGCGTCCGGTCTACGTAAGCGCGAAGGGTGCGTACTGGACAGAGCAGTGCCAAGGCTGGGTCTGCCTCCTCCACAGGCAGCGCTTGCAGGTTCACCACCTGATCCCTGAAGGGAGTGGTGGGAACCTTGGGCACGTATCCAGGCCGGGGTCTCAGGATCACGTGAGAATTGGCCGGCCCGAATTCCAGGCACGCCTCGTCAACCGAAAATGCCTGCAGGTCCCCTACCCTCTTGATGGAAGCCAGAGCAATCAAGAGCGCCACTTTCAATGAAAGGAACTTCAGCTCCACAGACTGCAGGGGCTCAAAGGGAGCTTTCTGCAGGGCAGATAAAACCACTGCAAGATCCCAAGAGGGTATCTGAGGAGGACGAGGAGGATTTAATCTCCTCGCTCCTCTAAGGAACCTGCTGACCAGGTCGTGCTGACCTACCGTTTTTGAATCCACCAGGTCATGATGGGCCGAAATCGCGGCCACATAGACCTTCAGGGTGGAGGGAGACAGCCTTCGCTCCAACCCTTCTTGGAGGAAGGAAAGCACGGACCCGATTGAGCATTTCGTGGGGTCTTCTCGGCGAGAAGAGCACCAGGTGACGAAGAGGTTCCACTTCAACGCATAGGCCTGTCTCGTGGACAAGGCCCTAGCGGAAGTGATGGTAGCCGCCACCTGAGGTGGCAGGGTACTCAAACCTACCGCGTCCCGTCCAGGTCCCACACGTGTAGGTTCCAAAGGTCGGGACGTGGGTGCCATACGGTGCCCCGTCTCTGAGTAAGGAGGTCCTTCCTCAGAGGGATCGACCAGGGAGGGGCTGTTGCAAGGAGCATGAGTTTTGAGAACCAGGTCCGGCCGGGCCAATATGGGGTGACCAAAAGGACCTGCTTCCTGTCCTCCCTGATCTTGCACAGAACCTGTGCGAGAAGGCTCACTGGGGGAAACGCATACTTGCGTGGGCCCCGCGGCCAGCCGTGCGCTAGTGCATCCGTGCCGAGGGTCCCCTCGGTCAGGGAATAATACCAGCGGCAATGGGAAGAGTCATGGGAGGCAAACAGATCTATCTGTGCGTCGCCAAACTGTTCCCAAATCAGCTGAACCGTCTGGGGATGGAGTCTCCATTCCCCCGGAAGCGGCTGAAACCGTGACAGCTCGTCGGCTGCACGATTTAGTTCTCCCGGGATGTGAACGGCACGAAGCGACCTCAGATGCTTCTGACTCCATAGGAGGAGATGGTGGGCGAGTTGCGACATCCGGCGGGAGCGTAGACCACCTTGTCGGTTGATGTACGCTACTGTCGCCGTGCTGTCTGAACGGACCAGTACGTGCTTGTCCTTGAGCAGGGCTCGGAAGCGGTGCAGGGCAAGACGTACGGCCAGCAACTCGAGGCAATTGACATGCCATAGGCGCTGGGGTCCTTTCCAGGAGCCCGCGGCAGCATGTCCATTGCACATGGCGCCCCAGCCCGTGGCAGAGGCATCTGTTGTTACAACAACATGCCTGGAAACTCGTTCTAGGGGAACACCTGCCCGTAGAAAACTGAGGTTCACCCACGGGGTGAAGGTCTGACGGCAGGCCCGAGTGACTGGGACCCGGAGCGTGCCGTGTTGCCATGCCCATCTCGGGACTCGATCGCGAAGCCAGTGCTGAAGCGGTCTCATATGAAGCAAACCGAGCGGCGTTACCGTGGCTGCGGATGCCATATGCCCCAGGAGCCTCTGAAAATATTTCAGTGGTACCACACTCTTGCCCTCGAACTGGCGAAGACAAGTCAGCAGTGACTGTGCTCGCTCGCTCGTAAGCTGCGCGTACATGGCGACCGAGTCGATTTCCATACCGAGAAAAGAGATCCTCTGCACTGGGGAGAGTTTGCTCTTTTCCCAGTTGACCCCAAGGCCCAGACGGGCGAGGTGCTGAAGCACCAGGTCCCTGTGTTCGCAAACCTGATCCCGAGAGTGGCCTAGAATCAGCCAGTCGTCGAGATAGTTCAGGATGCGAACCCCGTGTTGCCTGAGCGGCACAAGGGCTGCCTCGACGACCTTCGTAAAGACGCGAGGGGACAGGGCTAGCCCGAATGGGAGAACCGTGTACTGATATGCCTGCCCCTCGAAGGCAAACCGTAGAAACGGTCTGTGTCGAGGAAGAATGGAGACATGAAAGTACGCGTCCTTCAGGTCGATCGCTGCAAACCAATCCAATGGACGAACGCATTTGAAAATGCGTTTGGCTGTCAACATCCTGAATGGAAGCCTGTGAAGGGTTTGGTTCAAGATGCGCAGGTCCAGGATTGGCCGTAACCCACTGGTTTTCTTGGGTACAATGAAGTAAGGGCTGTAGAAGCCGGACTCCATCTCGGCTGGAGGGACGATCTCGACCGCACCCTTCGCCAGTAGGGTGGCGACCTCCGCACGCATGACAGGGGCATTGCCACCCACCAAGGTATAGCGGACTCCCCGAAAGCGGAGAGGAGACCGTGCGAACTGAATCGCATAGCCGAACCTGATGGTGCGAGCGAGCCAGCTGGACAGCTTGGGAAGCGCTAGCCTGGCTTCCAGAAACTGTACCAGCGGGGTCATGCGGACCACAGGCGTACCCCCGATGGGGCAGCGAGGCGGAATGACCGGCCCAGACATGGGAGGCGTGGGAGCGTCCCGGGGTGTGGGCGGGGTCGAATTCCGCGCCCTGACAGAGGAGACCAGGGAAGGACCAGCGTTCCACGGGGGTCTCGTCTGCCAGGGGGCTGGCGACAGAGGGGGCCGAGAGTGGCGAGGCTGCTTGGCGTCGCACACTGCCAGCCGCGCCCTATTGAGGCTCGGAGATGAAAAAGTCAGTTCTTTCTTTAACCATGAATAGGGTACCGCTGGCCGTGGGGCCAGCGGCGGAAGGGAAAAACCAAGGATTCTCCCCCGGCCCTCCACCGGGGGAAGGAGTGGCCCTGCTACCATCTCCTGGGAAAGAACCGAGTTCACCTCCGAGCCGCCCGTCTCAGGACCGCCGCTTAGACTGCCGTTTAGCAGGCTGGGGGGCTGGGACGGGCGGGGCTGCCTTCCTGCGGCGTCCTCCACGCCTCGACCCGGGTGAAGGCTGCTGCTGGGGCTGGGCGGGAGGGGCGGGAGCCGCAGGAGGGCGGCCTCGGCGGGGAACAGACTGAGGCCTCTGAGCCGGCTGGGTGGAGGCAGCAGCAGGCCGCCGGGGCAGAATATGCTTAATTGCCTCAGTCTGTTTCTGAGCGGTCGAGAACTGTTGGGCAAAGTCCTGGACCGCCCCGCCGAATAGCCCATCCTGGGAAATGGGAGAATTGAGGAAACGTGTTCGCTCAGATTCTCTCATATCAGCCAGGTTGAGCCATAAGTGGAGCTTATCACCTGACCGAGCTGCTAATGCGAGCGCTCGGGACATGGCGGAGGGTTCCACACAAGCCCACACAAGCCCAAGAGCCTCGGCCGCCCGGGAAAGCATGGCTGTGAGCTCCGGATCGGACTCGGACAATGCTGGGACTCCCGAAGGAGGCAACACAGCCGAATGGTCATCTCCGGAGGAATCCAGCCCACCTTGTGATGCGGCGATCGACATAGAATCCTCCGCCGGTGCGCCAAATGAAACGGAGGGCCCAGGACGGGAAACACCTGCGCCCTCATCTGGCAACACCACAGGTTGCAGTGTGCTAGAAGGGGGTGTGGCCCGAGGAGGATTCGTCGGGTTGTTCCACACCGTCACCCTCAAGTCACCCTGACCACCAGCCAAAGTATTTCCACTCGTGGTGGGAATAGATTGGGGTGTGGTAGAGGGGACTCTCCCTCCAGCACGGAGATCACAGAGTCTTGACCGCAACACTGCGATGGCCATGTTCCCGCAGTGGGAACATGACTCATCCATGAACGCGCGTTCGGCGTGCACGAGGCCCAAGCACGCCAAAGAGCGATCATGCCCATCAAATGGAAGAACCAGCCGACCGCACTCAGGAACGGAGCACGGGCGAGACATCTTGAAACAGACGTGCCGCGTGCAGCTCTTTTAAAGAAGAGTTTTTGCTCTGCAGAATGCCGAAGCGCCTAGGGAGAACACACACGCTGTGCTAGATCACTGCACAGATCAGACAGGAATGCGGAACTCGCTAGAACGCGCCGTAACACCAACACTCTGGAGAGACACTCGTCTTGAAGAGAAAAAACGCTCAGGCAGTAATACTCGGCTCTGAAGCAGAAACATAATGCGAGATTGCCACGCACGCCCTTTATACCCACGCGGTGGGGCGGGGTTGCGTTATGCAAATTCCGCAGACCCATGGCATTTTCATGCCATTGGCTCGTTTTGTAGAGCTCAAAGGCGAATGGCTTCTAAGCGAAACCCCCATTTCGTCAGTAACTGACGTAACTCGTAGTGTACTGACTGAAAGGGAACTCTCATATAACTATCTGTACTTTGAACTGGAAAGTGAAAGTGAGATGCAAGTATGTGGAATATGGAGATTTTCCAGATTTTGTAAGGAATTTTTCCATACTTCCCATTCCTCTTGTTTGGCCTCAGGGAGTGGTATTTCCCAGTCACTTATGTCATGAGAAATTTCTCGCAGTAAAGCTCTTCCCTTTTTTTATAGTCACTAGTGTCACTAAACCGAGTGGGTCGTAAAGGCTGTTGAAGACAGACCACACTCCACGACAAGTGAAATGCCTCTCACAGTTTGTGACTTGAAAGGTGAATGTATCTGACTCCATTTCCCAGCATAATCCAAGACTCCTTTGGTTTGGAAGAGTTTCTTTGGCAAGATACCGGTCTTTTATACATTTGGCTAGATCCTCTGGAGGAAAGGCTTTCATTACAGTGGTTGAATTTGAAGCAATTTTGTGGAGCTTTATGTTTATAAAGAGAGCTTTCTGGATATACGCTTCAGCAGACTGAAGGCATCCTCTTCGTTTGACAGAGATATCAGACCATCATCCATGTAAAAATGTAGCTCAACAAATTGGTGAGTGTCTGACCCATGTTCATGTTCACCTTCCTGTGCAGCGCATCTCAGACCATAGATTGCAATGGCAGGGGAAGGGCTGTTTCCAAAGACATGAACACACATCTGGTACTCCATGATCTTTTTTGACATGTCATTGTCTTGTGCCATAAGAACCTCAGGTACTTCCTGTGATTATCCTGTACCACAAAGCAATAGAACATTTGCTGAATGTCAGCACTCATGGCTTGGTTCTTTTTGGAAGCGTAGCAACACTCCAAGGAAGAAAATTGTTAATGTCGGGTCCTGTGAGAAAGATGCTGTTCAAAGAGATACCATGGTATTGTGCACTGGAATCGAAGACTACCCTTATCTGGTCTGGTTTTCGTGGATGATAGACTCCAAAGGTTGGTAGGTACCAGGATTCCTCATTCTCTTTGAGTGGAGGAGCCAGTTCAGCATGCTTGTTCTCTAACATCTTTCCCATGAACTTTTGAAAGTTTTTTCTAATCTCCAGTCTTTTGTCTAAAATGCGCTTCAAGGAGAGAAGCCGTGTAAGTGCTTGATCTCGATTGTTAGGGAGAAGTGGTCGGGGTCTTTTGAAGAGTAGAGGAGAGACCCAGAAGTTTGTCTCATCTTTGTGAAAGTCTTTCTCCATGATCTTTAGGAAGGCTTGGAGAAAGCGCACTTGTTGTCATCTTTAGTTCTCTCGAACACTGTGTGACCAATGTCATTAGACGTCTTCTGGACCTTTGTAACTGCGTTTGGACAATTATGTTGGTTGGACTCCCCGCCATACTTTGCCCTCTCTTTCAAAGAAATGTGACTTGCACAAAGAATAAGGAAGGAAGGTCTGCCATTTTCTAGCCCGTTCGTCCTAAAGCTGTTTACGTTCGGCTTATAAGCATTACCGAGACAGACTTTGCAAATCAGGACCCAGCCTAGATCAAGTCTTTGGGCGAAGGGGGAATTTTGAGGACCGTTGATTTGCTGCCTGGCCTTATGCACTCTGATGAGATCTCTCCCCAACAAAAGCAGGATTTGGGCATTTGAATCTAGTTTCTGAATTAATTTTGCTAAAGGTTTCAAGTGGGGATGATAAAGTGCTTCGCTCTGAATCCTCTGCACTTTGCAAGGGGGTGGGGTTTGTTATGGATAGGACAGATTTTGGTTAGATCATCTCTTTTCTCCTTTCTCAGTTCGAAATTCCAGTGAAGAGGTTATGTCTCACTTGTGTGCAGATATGAAACCTTTCGATACCGTGTTCCTAAGTGAGGGCTTCTCATACCTGGGAGTTGTGGTGTTGCTGGTAGACAGCTTGAAGCTGGGGTAATTTCGTGTCCTGGCTTCGCAATATGCAAATTGTGTGAAGAAGAAAAATGGAGGAAAGGGCACGTTGTATTCATCTTTGTACCTTGATCCAATGGAAACCCATTTAACCTGCAGATTATGCGGCAATTTATCTACAATTGGGTTGATACCACAGGCAGTGTCTAGGTTGGTTAACCCTGGTAAGTAGCCATCCTCTTTGGCAGACTGTAACACCATGAAACGATCTCCAGGTTCTCTTAACTTTGTTGGATATGCAAGGAAATTTGTTGAGCTTACTGAAAAGTGCACTTCCTACAATCTCAGGGGCTGCATAACACTGGTTTAGTCTGTCCCAGACCATTTGCAGGGCTAATTTGGGGTTGTTTATGTGCACAGATATGAATCTCTTCACATACTCTGACTCTTTGCCAAGCCACTTTGCTAAGAAGTCCAGTTCCTCTGGAGCCTTTTCTGCTTGTAATGCTTCCAGTGTAGCCTCCAATGTGGCTTTCTCCACTTCTAACCTTGCTTTTTCTTTTTTCAATGACGACTCTCTCTCTGCGAATGATGCACGCGCTCATGCCGCTTCTGCCACAGCTGTTGTATCACTGGCCGAAGATCTTGAAGAGGTGCTCTTAGAACCGAAGCTTTCCCGTATTTGCTGGATTTATCCTCCATTTCTTATCGTGATGATAGCTTCCTAAAAGTTTTTCACTGTACTGTCCTCCCTTCATGTATAATCTTTGCAAAGTTCAACAGCAAGTTAAACTCCATCCACTATAGAGTCAAGAAATGCAAGTTGAAGTTCCAGCATTTATTATGATGGCACAACTATGGATCAGAATAAAACTAAAAGAAAATAAATAAATCTCCAATTAGACTCATAACTAAATATAGCTTTAAATAACTCAAATGATAATATACAAATTACAGTAAATGCTGTTGATATTATACACATTTGCATTTTAAAGTAGATTCTTTATATTTCTCCAAGAATATTTATGATTTATATCGAAAATCTTAAGATAACATGCCATGTGCTTAAATGACAACATCTTATGATCTAACTACTTTACTGGTTAATGTCAAAGATATCCTTCTATGTGTTACCCAAAGCAAGAGAAAGAAAAAGTACAGTTATTGCTCTTCAAAACTTTCAAAAGCAAGGATTAACAAGGATTATCCAAAAAAAGCACCCTGTCTGAGCAACATACTCCAGCCATGTGCCTAGCTGCTCACTTCCTGCTATATGTTATTATATATTGTTTCTTAAATGTCCACTAGATGGCAGTTCCAGAACAAAATTAAACAGGGTACAGAACATCTGTTTTACTCTAAAAATCTAATGGTTACAGTAATTTCTTAATTTGTGTCAGGAGTTACGAAAATGAAAAACTATGTTGATACCTTTTATATGAAATATGATCCTCAGCCCCATCCATTGAGAAAAAAATTAATCGTCACTAAAGATCTTCCCTCAGGGCTTTTAGTTCAAAAGCGTGCACATTTAGAGAAATATTGATGGATTCTCATATGTTTATTTCAAATTTAAAAGTACTCTGCCGTCACTTTTTACTTGTAGAAGCATGCACATAGAGTGCTGTAGGGATGATGTATTTTTGTAGGCCAACCGGTAAGTTAGCATCACCCTGGTTCCCTCCATAAAACTACATCATTTCTGCAGCACTCTATTAGGAAAAAAATAATTACGATAAAAAAAACATTAATCTTAACACCATAACTAACTCTCTTTAATGGAGTAGACAAACACACCACAACGAAATGACTACTGTGTGGGTGATATTGTGTCTGAAATTAGATGTCAGCGTTGATCACCAAACTGAACCCACATATACTAGATTGACAGCATCTTCAAATCATATAATCTTTTCCATTCTGTTTACCCATTTTTATCATTATCCTGTCAGGTTTAATCATGATTATCTTTGAAAAGTGTTAAGGCTGTGGGTGTAGACTTGTTTTCCTACATGGAGAATCATTTTATACCCACAGATATTTGGTTTATTTGGTTTCCAGGACTGTCATCCAGGGGCGGTGGACCCCTTAAAGTCCATAAAGTTACTGCAGGGTGTCTGTGAACTATTTAAACAAATATATAGTTCAGTCATGAAACTGTAGATGGCGCTGGCTTGATTGGTCCTTTACATACATCTGCAAACAATCACACCATTAACACATGGCACAAGCTGTTTGGCCTCTGCTGATTAGGAAACCAATGAGATAGTCCTGCAGTGTGCTATCAGAGTTCCTCTGAAATCCTCCATCAGCTCCACCTGCCTAGATCTTCTATGGGATTTATGTATGTCTATTCATGTAGCAGCATCATGTATGTGTATCTAATGGCAGTAGCAAGTCCACATGTTCTCTGGAGCAGTGTAGCAGATCTAGTTCACCAAGACCAAACACATTAACACTGCCATATTCATTAACATGCCACGACTACTACAAGAGTTGTCATGACTGAAATATAAATTTCTTAAAAATATCAGATTATTCCATATTTCAAACTTTTCTAAATGTGGTGTATAGCTATTTTAAATTGATTTTAATTAAATTCATTATACAGCTTTAACTAGAATTGTTCAAATCAAATCAAATCACCTTTATTTATATAGCGCTTTTTACAATGCCAATTGTTTCAAAGCAGCTTCACAGTGTTAACAGGAAAATAATGCAACAGAATTTGATTCGGCTGTACAGCCGCTCTGGTGAAAACGGTGATGTCATCCAGCTCATTTCAATTATCATATGGTGTCAATGCGGGCAGATCAGTAATATAGTTCAAATTTAAGTGTCCCCAACTGAGCAAGCCAAAAGCCAAAGGCGACGGTGGCAAGGAACCAAAACTCCTTCAGGGCCAGAATGGAGAAAAAAACCTTGGGAGAAACCAGGCTCAGTCGGGTGCCAGTTCTCCTCTGGCCGACGAACAAATAGTGTATGATTATGATTCTGGCAACATTACAGGTCAGAAGTCATATTAGATCAATAGATATTCGTAGGATTATTCGAAAGATTGGAGTTGTCACGCTGGGGACGGGTTTAATGAGGATGTCGTGTCGATGCGGCATTTTCAGGGGGGAGTTTAACTGACACGGTCTCTACAGACACTTCAGGGATGCGTTCGTCATGTCCAGGCTAAGGTCCACCATCTGGTCCAGATACGGCCCGGATCCGGCCGACTGCAGTAAACCTCGGGATAAACAGAGAGACTAACATTAGCGTAGATGCCATTCTTCTTATGATGTAACGAGTACATCAGGTGTTATGGGAAGTGTTCCCGGTTCCGGCTGACCTAGTTAATGCAGCTGAAAAACAATCATTTAACTGATTTGAATAATAGAAATTAAAAATGTTTTATGTGTATGCCATAGTAAAGAGATGTGTTTTTAGTCTAGATTTAAACTGACAGAGTGTGTCTGCTTCCCGAACAATGCTAGGAAGACTGTTCCAGAGTTTAGGTGCTAAATAGGAAAAGGATCGACCGCCTGCAGTTGATTTTGATATTCTAGGTATTATCAACTGGCCAGAATTTTGAGACCGCAATAGACGTGATGGAGTATAATGCGTTAAGAGCTCGCTCAAGTACTGGGGAGCTAAACCATTTAGTGCTTTGTAAGTAATCAGCAAGTTTTTAATATGTATACAATGTTTAATAGGGAGCCAATGTTATCCTATAGTTATTGTTATCCTCCCTCCTTACATTTTCGGTCTGAATTTGCTCTGGAAAAGCAAATCAAACCATAACCAGCATCGTACTCCCAAAAAGGAGTACCCTCACCACATACCTCTTTTTAGGGGGCTCAAGGTGCTACATTAGATGACCCAAATTCTTACTCCTCTTAAATGCTTTCCTGCCAGTTTTTGTTGTTGTTGTTTTTGAATATGTCACTACCACTGGGAGAATTCTCTTGTCTCCTAAGTCACTATGTTTACCTGGTTCCCCTCCTTGATAGAACACAAGGACTTCCTAGAATATCCCCTCCCCTTCAAGGTTGTGAACAATGTTTTCACTGCCTGTACTCTGGGCCTTGACTATACCCTTAAAAACGTGTCTGTCGTCATGACTATATTTATGTAATGGGGCACGGGAAACCTTCACGTCGAACTTCCCAGATGTTGTAAAATCTGGTCCTTTATAAACTGTTGTGTCCAGAAAGTCATCCCTTAGTTCCCATATGATTTTAATAGAGTGGTGATGGGTATTTAACATGTCCACAAACTCCTTGAATTCTTCTTTAGTGTGCTCTCATACTCCCCAGATATCATCCAAATATCTAAAATAATGGGTGGGTAGCCTTTTGCTCTTGGAGAATACTGCTCTTTCCCATTCCATCATGTATATATTAGCGTAGACTGGCGCAAATCATTTTCCCATGGCGGTCCCTTTTACTTGCAAGTAACTGGGAATGTTTCAAAACATAATGCCACATCCTCCAGACCTCTTTCTGTTTCAATGTTTGTATAGAGACTGTCTATATCCATGGAAAAAAGTTTAGCCTCTGCTCCCAGCCTCAACCTCCCAATCTCGTCCAGAAAATGATACGTGTCTTTGAGATAACTGGTGTTTCGTCGACAGTGGGTTCAAATAATAGTCAATAAATTCTGCTACCCCATAAGCTCTCGCTCCCATAGTCTGAGACTATAGGACGTCCTGTAAGTATATCTGGGAATGGCCAAGACCCCCTGTCCTTATGAATTTTTGGGAAGATGTAAAATCTTGTTCCTCTTGGCATTTCCTGCCCCTTTATGTATTGTATCTGCTTATCTGTGAGGAACCCTCCATGTCACAAGCCTCTCAACTGTGTATCAATTACGTCTTTAGATTCTTATAATATGGGTTTGTCCAATTTGTTTTATAAAAGCTTGTATCTTGCAGCTGTCTCGTTACTTCCCTGACATATTGCTCTCTATTCATTATCACCACATTGCTACCTCTGCTGATTTTATCACTATGGAACTGTCTTCTCTATGTTGTTTTAATGCCCCCCACTCTCCTTCTGTAAGATTCCAACCCTGCTCTTCCTCAACTCCCCTAATCATCCCCCTTCCTGTCTCCACCATTTGTTTCACACAGCCCGGAATCTGCTTCTCTTGTGGCTCCCAATGGGAGTTTAGTCTAAATGGGGTTCTATGCGCTTCCACCTCTCCCTCAAAGAACACCACCAATTTCACCAGTGTCTTCTATGATATTCCTTCAGGCCCGCTTCTGTGACTAACCTGTTTCAACACTCCCCCCTACTACCAATTGGTGCAAAATACAAGCTTGTTTCATGCAATCTTTATTCAGTTTTATTGTTCTGGAGGTTACAGGGCACCCCTTCTCCACTAGTTTAAATACATCTTCCAATGTCTCACCATGGCTAATCCAGTCTCTTTTGTCCAATGGATACCATCTCCATCTGTTTTAAAATCTTTATTGGGTAGACTTTTCATCCCTTTTCCGGGGGCTCTAATCTGTGCATTTAATTTTCATATAGCTCTGCCCTTTCCCATCCTGGTAATGTGTCACTGTAATTTATAGCCGGATTCGGATTACTGCACTGGGGAACACCCTCTCTGTTGCTCCCAATACCCTCCCCAGTAGTCTTCGTAATAGGGCGGTGGTCGTATAGTTCCTATTGTTTAACCCAAAAGATAAGATCACTTTCAAAACCTTTGTGCTAAATGGTGTCTTGTGCTGCAGGATATGATAAGTGTGTGCCAGTTGAGCCCCCAGGTAGCACACTATTTGTATTTCCTTACAGTCGGTAGCCTGTCCATATTGGAGTCTCCCAGCCATAACACTGTTCTCCTAGGTTGAAGCCTCCCTGTTCCTCTTCCTCCTCCTCTCCTCTAAACTCCTGCACATCCTCTTCTTTATCCTCCTCTGCCACATGCTCTTTTCTTCTTCTTACTTTCTTACGGACCCCAGTCCACCTGTCCTTGTCCTCATTCCTCCTTTTTTTGAGAGATACTATTACTCTCGTCCTTTTCTTGTATTAATTCTGCTGCCTCATCCTGTTCGTCCTGCTAGTTCAACGCCTTCTCTTGCCTTCTCGTTTCCCTTTGTTCTTCCTATCCTCCATTTCTTTCCAACTCCTCTTCCTTGCCTCCTTGTTGTTCTTCCTCGATCCCCTCCTTGCAGGCTCTGTTGACTTGAACCTCCTGCTCCATCTGTTGTACCTCATTATCACTCCTCCCTATTGCTCTTGCACTTGGGATTCTCCTCTGCTGAATTGCTGTCTCCATTGCTGTATCTCCTGTAACACTCTTGTAATCATTTGTTCCTTTATATTCTTTAATTTTTTTCTGGCCCATGATCTTAGTGTTGTTTGTTTGGGAGCAGTGAGCATTGTGATGCGCTTCCATTTAGGATGCTTCGCTCCCGCCTGGCACTCTTGAGGAGGGCGCTCAGGCTCTGGTCCCGCTGCACAGTGGCGATTCAGATCATAGGGATCGCAAATGGATTTACCAGAGGGGTTAGAGATGGGCCCAGCCTTATCTCGGCTCTCACCTGCTAGATCCAGTGCCTTTTCTCAGGGTTTGGAAGCACGCGCTGCGGTTTCTTCCACCCCAAGTGAGGCACCGGTGCTACAATTATCTAACGATGAGGAGTTTGATGTTGTAAACATCAATGCAGGAGATGCTGAGGACTCTCTACCTCACTCTCCTGCATATGAGGAGCTGGTGGAGGTTGTGACTCACACTGTTGCCAGATTTAACATTGACTGGCCAGCCGAGAAGCAGGACGTTCATCCTAAAAGTAAATTATATGAACATTTCCTGCCCTCGCGGTCAATGCCTCCTCGTCGGGGCCTGCCGTTTTCTCCCGATCTCCACACCGAGGTGTCGAAATTATGGAAGAAACTAGTCTCTTATCGTGTGTATAGTGCACAAAAATCACACTATTCCTCTATTAGGCTACAAAGAGAACTGTTATGGGGCAATGCCTAAGGTGGAAGAGACGCTAGCCAGCTATCTCTCTCCTCAGACTTCATTGTCCCTAAAGGCCCCAACGTTACCCACCAAACCGGTTAGAACAACGTCAGCTTTGGTGAGTAAGGCTTATTCAGCAGCTGGTTAGGCACAATGTCACTGCTGCAAGCCTACCAGCCTGACCTGTTAGGAGACTTGGATGAGGGCGGGGGTATTGGCCCGGATGCAGTCAGTGAGCTGCGTCAGGCCACAGATCCTTCTCTCTGGGCCACCAAGGAGATGGCCAAATCCATCGGCTGTGCTATGGCAGCCCTGGTGGCCACAGAAAGACATTTGTGGCTGAATCTCAGTGCCATCAAAGATAAAGATAAAATAAAAGTTTAAGCTCCTGGACACCTATTCAGAAACTTTCCGTGCTCAGCCAACTCAGATCCCATTTGTCAGACAGATGATGGGGTCTAACTACAACCTAATATAGCCTTCCAACTTAAGTAGAGCTAAAATCTGGGAGTGGAGTAAGAGGTGGGTGGCGGAACTTTGTCTCTTCGCTTGGCTTTCTTCTCACTTCCCCCACCTGGGGAAGCTCTTCCCTATCCTTCAATGATTACATCACTGAGCTTATTTTCTGAATGGCGAATGGTGAATGAATTGGAAGTCTCGCACATTCACAGAAAATAGCTCTATTCCGTGTTGTGAAATAAAGGAATATATTAGGGGTCCCAGGGATGGCTGAGAGTCTTAGTGGGGGGTCCTACAGAAAAGGTTGACAACCACTTGGATAATTTATTGTGTCATACTGTAGCTACAGTATATATTCAATTCACACTGACTTTTGTGGTTACTGAAACGCTGTTTGAAACGTTGAACTGTAATTATGCTTATGTAAAATAATACATACTCGTAAGTTCCAAGCCCTTTATGTTAACTTTCTTTCGGGGATGGGGTCACGCTTTTTTGTGGTTTTGTATCAGCACCAATTACTGATTAACTAAGAATACACTGCTTCTCTCTTTGTGTATTATTGGATTAAAGCTAGCAAGCCATTTATGAAGAAAAAAAACATATTTCAACTGCATATGGATGTGATCTTTTACATATTTAGGTCACAGCTCAGACAAATAGTCTGCCTATAACATAATGTCATCACTCTGGATGCCTAATGAATGATTAAGACCTAATGCATCAATGAATGCCATTATAACATACAAATGACTGTAGCATGGCTCTTCTCAAATCATCTGGCCTTCTTTGTCCCAACAACGTCCTGTCGCAGGATGTGTTGTGGCATCTGTGGTGGTTTGTCTTGGCAAGCCATCACTGTGCAGGTGGAGCAAAAGATTAAAGAGCCAGATGTTACCCGCTCAGAACACATGAGCTTCAAAACCGCAACAAGGTCATAAACTCTCTTTTTTGATAGAACAAATTTAAATTATTTATTTAGCTTTTCATAAACAGGGAACCATTAATAGCAATCACAATATGTTCTACTATGTGACTTAATACGTAAATTTACGTTAATTTTAACGTAATATGTTAGACTTAATATGTACACAAAGATTGTGAATGTATAAATATATAAAAGTGAGGGAAAAGAAAAATAAATAAAATGAGTGAATAAATAAAGTTAACTTGATAAAAATGCATACTAATAACATATAGATACGTATACATATATATACATAAAGAAAAAACTATATATACATACATAATTATACATAATTATATATACACATACATGACACAGACATTTATACATATACAACTACATGACCACGTATACTTGCCAGGGCTTGACATTAACTTTTTTGCTCACCAGCCACTGTGACTAGTGGTTCCCCTTCAGTCGGTCACGTTCGACGTACGTCGGACGTCACCGACGAATTGGGATCACTTCTGGGAGCCCCTATCAGCTTCGAGTGTATAGAGAACGGGCCAATGGCCATTGGCGTGCGAGATTTGCATCTCGCGCTCCGCCCCGCATCGCGGGTATAAAGCGGAAGCGGATGCAGCGCACATTTGTCATTCACTTCGGAGCCAAACAAGCTTCATGGAAGACTGTTCCTGCGTCAGCAGAGAGAGAGAGAGAGAGCAGAGAAGAGGCTTTTGTGCTGGGGAGAAGGCACGTGCAGTGACAACCGCGAGCTCACCGAAATCGGTGAAACAAACTGCTGTTTTTACAGCATCCCGGTTGGTTCGGTGGGGGCGTTCCACGGTGAGTGCAAACACAGGCTGCACTATCCCCTGTGTTTGCCGCGGTTGTTCCTGGGTGCTTCGGCACGTTAAGAGCTTCTTCTAAAAGAGCAACACGGGTGTGAAATTGCGTCTTTTTCAAGATGTCATTCCACCCGTGCGTTTCTGGATGCGGTCGTTCCCTGTCACCAGCTGACGGTCACAATCGCTGCCTGACATGTCTGGGTATTCAACATGCCGAGGCAGCGTTTGTGGATAGTTCGTGTTCCCATTGCGGGAACATGACTATCTCGGCGCTAAGGTCGAGACTCGCCTACCTTCGGGAGGGTGGAGTCCCCTTACCTATGCCCCGATCTAGTGCTATCCCTGCCCAGCAGGATAGACCTACTTCGGCGAATAGCCAGGGTGACCTGAGGATCACGTTTAGGGCACACCCGCCGAGCCAGCCTCCGTGGGCCCCTAAACCCTCTGTAGTGCCGCAGCCGGTTGAGCTTTCGGAGGAAGTCGCTGGCCCCTCTCGAGGTGGTCCAACGGTGACCTTTGGAGCTCCAGCAGAGGATAGGATGTCGATCGCTGCATCGGAGGGGGAGTTTCAGTCCTCGGGGGATGAAGACCCGGCTGCGTTGCCTCCCTCTGGGAGAGTGGCGTTGTCCGAGACGGACCCCGAGCTGACGGCTATGCTTTCCCGGGCCGCCGAAAAGGTCGGGCTCGTGTGGAACCCTCCACCGTGTCCCGAGCCTTCTAGGCTGGATGATTGGTTTCTCGGGGCGGCTCGCGCTGGTTCTCAGCATCCCGCCCCGGTGCCCTTCTTCCCGGAAGTGCATGAGGAGCTCACGAGGTCGTGGACGGCACCTTTTTCTGCCAGAAACCGGCCGAGTAGCTCCTCCCTCCTCACTACTCTCGACGGCGGGCCAGCCAAGGGGTACGTGGGGATCCCGCCGGTGGAACGGGCGGTCGCGATGCAACTGTGTCCGGCGTCCGCTTCCACCTGGCGCGGAGACCCACGCCACCCATCCAAGGCCTGTAAGTTCTCCTCCAGTCTAACTGGGAAGGCTTACAAGGCTTGTGGACAGGCTGCGTCCGCCTTGCATGCCATGGCGTTGCTCCAGGTGCACCAGGCCCAGGCACTCATGGACATGCACGAGGGTAGACCTGACCCAGAGCTCCTCCGGGAGCTCCGGACGGCGACGGACCTTGCCCTCCGGGCGACGAAAGTCACCGCCCGTTCCATTGGTCAGGCGATGTCCACTCTTGTGGTCCAGGAGCGACATCTCTGGCTCAACCTGGCCGATATGAGGGAGACTGATAAGTATCGGTTCCTGGACTCCCCCATTTCCCAGGTTGGGCTGTTCGGCGACGCGGTCGAGAGCTTTGCCCAGCAGTTCTCGACTGTCCAGAAGCAGACGGAGGCCATCAAACACATCCTGCCCCGGCGGTCAGCTGCTGCCCTGCCGCCGGCCGCAGCTCCTCCGCCTGCTCGTCGCCGAGGGCGGCCGCCCGCCGCCGCCCCCGCTCCCGCCCCAGCCCAGCAGCAGCCTCCACCAGGGCAACGGCGTGGAGCCGGCCGCGGGAAGGCCGTCCAGCCCGCTCAGGCCGCTGCCAAGCCAGGTGGCAAGCGTCGTCGTAAGAGACCCTGAGACGGGCCACCCAGAGATGGAGGAGACAGCTCTTCAGGAGGTGGTGACAGCACCGCTCCTTCTCCCGCTGGAGGGCCGGGAGAGAATTTTATGTTCTTGTTTGGTTTCTGTTCCGCCACTGGCCTTCGGGCCAGTGGTACCCAAAACTTCAAAAAAAGAGCTGTTTCTAAAATCTCTGGGTGCCAAGAGAGCGCGCTTGGCGGTGTACGACGCTCCCATGCCTTGTCACCCTCCGGTGCCTCTCTTATCGCCAGCAGGGGGTGCTGGCTGTGTCCAGGACGCACACAAGAGGCCTCCGCACACTCGTGCACCCCCTCAGCGGAAGCAGGTAAGTGTTGCATTGCGCACTCAGACCCCACTTCGGGCCGCGATGCCGTCCGAGTCGGGTCCCTGCACTCCGCTGCGCTGCCCCGCTGCGGGTACGTCTGTGGTGCCGTTGGTCCCGCTGGTTCGGTCGCTGGGAGCCTGGTTAGCGCTCCCCAGCCCGTCCCGCTGGCTCATCCGTACTATCAGACTCGGCTATGCGATTCAGTTCGCTCGGCGGCCCCCCAAGTTCAGGGGCGTTCACTTCACCTCCGTGTCGAAGGAGGACGCCCCCGTGCTACGGGCGGAGATCGCAGTCCTACTGGCGAAGGACGCGATAGAGCCGGTCCCTCCAGCCGATATGAAGACAGGCTTCTACAGCCCGTACTTCATTGTACCCAAGAAAGGCGGCGGGTTACGGCCAATCTTGGACCTGCGGTTCTTGAATCGGTCCCTTCACAGGCTGCCGTTCAGAATGCTAACGCAGAAACGCATCTTCAGGTGCATCCGTCCCCAAGATTGGTTTGCAGCGATCGACCTGAAGGACGCGTACTTTCATGTCTCGATTCTCCCCCGACACAGACCGTTCCTACGCTTTGCGTTCGAGGGACGGGCATATCAGTACAGAGTCCTACCCTTCGGGCTGTCCCTGTCGCCCCGCGTCTTCACGAAGGTCGCGGAGGCGGCCATTGCTCCCATGAGAGAGCGTGGTGTTCGCATTCTCAACTACCTCGACGACTGGCTGATTCTGGCTCAGTCGAAGGCACAGTTGTGCGAACACAGGGACATGGTGCTCAGTCACCTCAGCCTGTTGGGACTTCAGGTCAACTGGGAAAAGAGCAAACTCTGCCCCGTGCAGAGGATCTCTTTTCTCGGTATGGAGTTGGACTCGGTCAATCTGACAGCGCGACTCACAGAGCAGCGCGTCCAGTCGGTGTTGAACTGCTTGAATTCGTTCAAATGCAGGACAGCGGTACCACTGAAACATTTTCAGAGGCTCCTGGGGCATATGGCATCCGCAGCCGCAGTGACGCCGCTCGGATTGCTTCATATGAGGCCGCTTCAACACTGGCTACACGACCGAGTCCCGAGATGGCCATGGCAGAGCGGCTCATTCCGTGTCTCAGTAACACCGAAGTGTCGCCAAACCTTCAGTCCGTGGTTGGACCCTTCGTTCCTACGGGCAGGAGTTCCCCTAGAACAAGTGTCCAGGCATGCTGTGGTCTCCACGGATGCCTCATCCACCGGCTGGGGGGCCACGTACAACGGGCTTGCAGTTTCGGGTCTGTGGACGGGGCCTCAACTGCAATGGCATATCAATTGCCTCGAGTTGTTAGCAGTTCGTCTTGCGCTGGGCCGCCTCAAAGGGCCGCTACGAGGCAAGCACGTTCTGGTCCGTACGGACAACACTGCGGCCGTTGCGTACATCAACAAACAGGGTGGTCTACGCTCCCGCCGCATGTCACAACTCGCCCGCCATCTCCTCCTCTGGAGTCAGAAGCATCTGAGGTCGCTTCGTGCCATTCATATCCCGGGCCTGCTCAATCGTGCAGCCGACGAGCTCTCACGACAGCAAGTGCTCCCAGGAGAGTGGAGACTCCATCCCCAGGTGGTCCAGCTGATCTGGAGTCGCTTCGGGACCGCACAGGTAGACCTGTTTGCCGCCCCGGACACGTCTCACTGCCAGTTGTTCTATTCCCTGACCGGGGGGACCCTCGGCTCGGATGCGCTGGCACACAGCTGGCCCCGGGGCCTACGCAAATATGCGTTTCCCCCAGTGAGCCTTCTTGCGCAGACACTGTGCAAGGTCAGGGAGGACGAGGAGCAGGTCTTGCTAGTTGCGCCATACTGGCCCAACCGGACCTGGTTCCCGGAACTAGTGCTCCTCGCGACAGCACCTCCTTGGCCCATTCCTCTGAGGAAGGACCTCCTGACTCAGAGACGGGGCACCCTGTGGCACCCGCGTCCGGACCTCTGGAAACTCCATGTCTGGTCCCTGGACGGGACGCGGAGGTTCTAGGTGGCCTACCACAGGCTGTGGTAGACACCATCACTTCCGCCAGAGCCCCCTCTACGAGGCACCTCTACGCGTTGAAGTGGAACCTGTTCGTCGAGTGGTGTTCTTCTCGTCGAGAAGACCCCCGAAGATGTTCGATCGGCTCTGTGCTTTCCTTCCTGCAAGAAGGGTTGGAGCGAAGGCTGTCTCCCTCCACCCTCAAAGTGTATGTTGCCGCTATCGCCGCAAATCACAGCATGGTCGAAGGTAAGTCCCTAGGAAAGCACGATCTGGTCGTCAGGTTCCTGAGGGGGGCGAGGAGATTAAATCCGCCTCGCCCTCACTCTATACCCTCTTGGGACTTGCCCCTGGTGCTAACCGCATTACAGAGGGCTCCCTTTGAGCCTTTGCAGTCAGTAGAGTTAAAAATCCTGTCCTGGAAGACAGTACTCCTGACTGCATTGGCTTCCATCAAGAGGGTAGGGGACCTGCAGGCATTTTCGGTCGACGAATCGTGCCTGGAATTCGGGGCGGGTAACTCTCAGGTAATCCTGAGACCCCGGCCCAGATATGTGCCCAAGGTTCCCACCACTCCCTTTCGGGACCAGGTGGTGAACCTGCAAGCGCTGCCTTCGGAGGAGGCAGACCCAGCCCTGGCTTTTCTCTGTCCCGTTCGCGCTCTGCGGACTTACGTGGACAGAACGCAAAGCTTCAGGACCTCAGAACAGCTCTTCATCTGTTACGGAGGCCAGCAGAAGGGAAAGGCTGTCTCCAAGCAGAGGATGGCTCACTGGATAGTGGATGCCATCGCCTTGGCGTATGAAACCCAAGGCGTGCCCTGCCCGCTTGGGTTGAGGGCCCACTCCACTAGGAGTGTGGCCTCTTCCTGGGCGCTGGCACACGGCGCCTCGCTGACAGATATATGTAGAGCTGCGGGCTGGGCGACACCTAACACGTTCGCTAGATTCTATAGCCTCCGTGTAGAGCCGGTTTCTTCCCGTGTGCTCGCTTCAAATAGCCGGTAACACCGAAGGGCCCGTTCTAGTGTCGGCTTGCTGCGCCATTCCCCTCCTCATGGACCGGATACGTGCGCTGATATGCTCCAGTCGAGTTCCCCAGCACGGCGAACCCTGTTGAGTCCTCCGCAACCCGTGGCAGTCAGACGTGGCGGAGCGTCCGACGCCAGGTCTAACACTCGTATGCATTGGTGGAACTTGTGTTAGGCTGGGTATCCATATGTTGTGACCCCTACGGCGGTCCCATATGTGTATTCTTCCACGGTACGGCTCCCTACGGCGAGCCCGTGTCTTTCCCTTGGCAGAGCTCGCTCTGCCGTCTCTGTGCGGTGTAGTCTCCCGCCTGCATTGGCCGGGGCCACCCCTGGGACTTCCGTATGTTGTACTGCCCACGGCCAGTCCATACATGTATATTCCACATGATACCTCCCTACGGGTAGGATGTGGCTTCCGCAGCGGCCCCCCGGGGCACGCTTTCCCAGCGTTATCCAATACTCTGCTGAGTGGGTCTTGCGGAACAGCAGCAGTGACTCTCCCTGCGTAGGTTCCCCGCCCCGAACAGACGGGGGTCTGAGGGGCTTTCGCTGGGCGCTGGAAGTGGTAGTAACTGTGGCGTTTTCCATAGGGATCCCAATTCGTCGGTGACGTCCGACGTACGTCGAACGTGACCGACTGAAGGGGAACGTCTCGGTTACGTATGTAACCCTCGTTCCCTGAAGGAGGGAACGGAGACGTACGTCCCGTCGCCACAGTTGCTGTACCATCACTGCAGCGGCCGAGTCACTAGTTCGGCTCCTCAGTGAAAAACAAATGTGCGCTGCATCCGCTTCCGCTTTATACCCGCGATGCGGGGCGGAGCGCGAGATGCAAATCTCGCACGCCAATGGCCATTGGCCCGTTCTCTATACACTCGAAGCTGATAGGGGCTCCCAGAAGTGATCCCAATTCGTCGGTGACGTCCGACGTACGTCTCCGTTCCCTCCTTCAGGGAACGAGGGTTACATACGTAACCGAGACGTTTTCAAAAGCTACTAGCCACTCAGCATTTTCACTGGCCACAATTTTGACATCGATACCATTGGAAAAATAAACGGCCATATATATATATATATTTAATATTATCTCATAATTTGGCAGCAGCTATATTAGGCTGTCACTTTAAGACCTGACACACGGATCCATTATACTGTTACACATGCGTTTTCTTTCTCAACTTTACGTTCACTTAAAGAGATAGTTCACCCAAAATTATCCCATGATTTACTCACCCTCAAGCTATCCTTGGTGGATATGACATTCTTCTTTCAGACGAATACAATCGGTTATATTAAAAAAATGTCCTGGCTCTTCCAAGCTTTATAATGGCAATGAATGGCAGCCCAAAATTTGAAGCCCAAAAAAGTGTATCCATCCATTATAAAAGTACTCCACAAGGCTCTGGGGGCTTAATGAAGGCCTTCTGAAGCGAATTGATGGGTTTTTGTAAGAAAAATATCCACATTTAGCACATTACAAAGTAAAATATCTAGCTTCCGTCGGACAGCCTTCCGTATTCAACTTTGAAAAAAAAAACGTAACTGGCGTGACGATGACATTGGACGTAGCATAAAAAGCGTAACTGACGCGACGATGATGTCGGACGTAGCAATTTAGTACTGAGAGGTAGCCTTATCTGCACGCACTTTGAGTGTGAGCACAAAATCTGCGGGAATGAGTAAAATTATGCGCAATACACACAATCCCACGCCGAATTTAAGCCCTGTAACAGCAACAATATTCATCCGGAGCAAATGAAACAAGTGACTATGTGGAGGCGGGTTTGTGTGTCAACTCGCTGTTGGAGAGATGAGAGAGTGAGAAGGCGCAGCTGGTATCGTGTATCTATTCTGTAGCATTTCAGATATTTCAGTATCGATATATCGAAAAATTTATATTTTTGACAACACTACATTGTACTTTGTTTATTATTTCAGATGCATTTTTAAAAGACTACAATTTAAAAATATATACAGTATATTATATAACCTATAAAATTTAAGCCGCCAAAGTGGCTAGTAGGAGTGACTGCGTTACACGCCACAGCTGAAATCAACCCGCAGGGCTTATTAATGTCAAGCCCTGATACTTGCATACTCGTACCATATGCATACATGCCTGCAACAACCTACATACATCTATGTTCATACACATGTCAGTGGAAAATAAGTTAACTAAATAAGTAAAAAGAATATATGAATAGAAAGAAAAACTGTAAATGACACTTACTCAAGTTATCCTATCTCTCTAAGGATAATACTCGTTCCCATTGACATTAACAAGAACTAAAACAAAAGGCAGTAACAATCTTTATTTACGTTATTGTCGGATGTACTATAGTTCCTTGTTAAAATAATAGACAATATCTAAGACTAGTCGAAGCACACAGCGCACACCTTTCCTTGACCACTAAGCCCTTAAGAAGTTAGAAATCAGAATTAAATAAGGATTTTATTGGGTTCAATATTTTTACAAATGTCTTGGGTCTATTTGCTAACTTATACTGTATCTCAGCTCTTCATGGGGTCTCTGTGCCAAATTTCAAATATGTGCACAGGCTCAGATTTTTCATTTCTGTATAACTGCCTTCTTTGCCAAGATCATGCATAATGAAACAGCCTGTGATAAATATTTATTTCCTATACTCTAACTATCCCCAAAAAATGCCCACTTTTGGCTCAGGTGCCAAATCATTTTTATATGCTTCTGAGAGAAATTCAAATATACGCCACCAGAATGGCCAAATTTTATGACATGACCTGAAAGCACGAGACAACGTACCTTCTGAGATTTTACATTTGTTACATGTAGAGGATACATTTGGGTAAATCCTATGTAGTTTGGTCCTCAAATATTGAAGTCTGTGGATAACTTTAAATTGGATCAAAGCGTGTCTAGCGTTAATAGAGCATTCATGCATTATATTAAGACAACATTCCCATGAATCACTAGATAATTCAATAGCAAGTTCCTTCTCCCATTCTTGCTTAATATAAACATACAGTGGGGAGAACAAGTATTTGATACACTGCTGATTTTGCAGATTTACTTACAAAGCATGTAGAGGTCTGTAATTTTGATCATAGGTACTCTTCAAGTATGAGTGACGGAATCTAAAACCAGAAAATCACATTGTATGATTTTTAAATAATTAATTTGCATTTTATTGCATGACATAAGTATTTGATCACCTACCAACCAGTAAGAATTCTGGCTCTCACAGACCTGTTAGTTTTAACCATGTTCTCATTCAGAAGACACAAGTACAGAATATAATTAACTCAAGCCGTCACAATTTGAACTCAAATAACACATTTATCCATGTGTAAACATTATGTAACAAATTACACACTAATCAGAATCTCAGGATAATACAAATAGGGGCACAAACACAACCCTAGGTATCTATTTGATACAGTGCCTAAATTAACGAGAAATAAAGCTTTAACTTCAGATGTTTCCAAACAGAACAGCAGTAATGACTTTATGAATTTCTTTACTTGCAAGATTGATACTATTAGAGAGAAAATTATAAAAATCATCAAAGTCAACAACATGTATGTTAGACCCACATACCGACTAAGCAACTGAAAAAGATGCTTCCAGAAGTCATAGATTCTCTTCTTAATATTAATTTATCATTGTCATTAGGATATGTACCAAAAACCTTTAAGCTAGCTGTTTAAACCTCTTATTAAAAAAACGCAACTTGATCCTAGAGAGGAGAAAAGAAAAGACAGTATCCTCACAAATACAAAGTTCTGTCATGAAATATGGCGCAGGCTAATAGGTCCTTAACCCTTTCGCACGTTCGATCACACCGGTGTGATCAGTCTTGGCTAGTCCCTGGAGCGTACGATCACACTGGTGTGATTAGAACGTTCAGTGCATCACGTGATCAACCGCTAAATTCAAACGCGCCAGACGCGCTCAGCGCTTGTCATATACAACAGCTATTCAGTGTTTTAAACCACATAATGTTTACTTTAGGTTTCAGACATTTAAAAATACATAAGTACCAGCAAAACCATGCATTTAGATTCTGTAAAATACACACTGATATCTATGGAAGCGACAATAATAATCCTTTCCATTATAATTAGACAACAAGTTCTATTCATATCAGAGACACATTGTGTAAGTAACTTTAGAGTTTACTCTGTTCTTCTCCCAGTTCACCAGCCACTTACTTTCATGTATTTTGGGAGAAGTGGATGAATTCACGTGTTTTAAATCCAATAGATCCGATTCTCTGAACTATGGCACAAACTAAAATGGCTGCGCCCATCGCACATATAGCTCAACTAACACAATCGTTATAAATGTGTTTAATCAACAAAACACATCCACTTGCCCATATTTGACAACCGGAATATCAGATATTTCATGCTATAGGTAACACATTTGTAAATATTTTTAATAAAAAGGAAAAATGAAATAAAAGCAGATCATCCGTCATACAGCACTATTGTGACTGCGGTGCGTCATGTGACAAGCAATAAAGTGATACGTTCTAAATAACGGTTGCCTTGAAAAACTCACGCTGGGGGGTCAGCCAGAATATTTTAAACTTACGTGTGAAAGGGTTAACTCAGCCTGCTTGCAATCACATAATTCTCTATAGGGCACAGCTGGTTCCTGCTGTATCAGTAGCCAATGAGCTCGCATGCTCAACTTTCAAATTCTTGGTTAGTATTTGTCTTGGCAGTGCAGTGCACGTTCAGAACCCTTAAGTATCCTCAAGTCAAGTATTTTCCTGTTCGTACATCTTGTATATCACACCAGCCATCACAGCAACTGCAATTACTTTATTATCTCTGTTATATTTAACAATGTTATCTCATATTTTACTCTTAATAGTCTATTTATAAATGCATTCTATCTACCAATATCCACACATTCTCTTTAACATTCAATCTTTGTCACTCTCTCGGCCCCTTCAGCTAAAATGAAATGATACTTTTAAATATGAAACAAAAACTACCAGTAGGTGGCAGCAAATAATTTTCTTGATGAGTGAGTCATTGAATCATTCAGTCAAACGATTCATTTAAAATAGCTGGACAGTTCGGGAATTCAGGGCAAAGCAAGAGAGTCTTTATAAGCAAGTCGTTGCATCATTCATTAGACCGATTCATTCAGTAATGAAACATCAATGTGTTGCTCAGAGACATGACGCTACTGTGCATTTGTTTGGAACTATTTTCATTGGCAAAATAGATCAAAAACAGACGATATTCTAAGTTTCAGATTTACTAACAGCTTGCACCAGCACAAACCCTCTTTTGACGTTAAAAAACTATTGTCAGGATTTACTAAAGACACGCAGTGAAAAATTAGCGCTGAAAAGGCATGGACAGGGTTATTTTTGCGGCTGACCTTATTGCATATGCATTTGTCGGAGTTTCGCTTTCAGACGCAAAATTTATGGGGGGAGAGTATTTAAATGAATCATGCAAGGTGATTTACTAAGGTTTGCGCTCGTCAATGTACTGGTGTTTGCAGCATTATTTACTGCCCAAAAAAAGCATGTCTTAAAGGTGCACAAGGTGCACTGTATAAATTTTAGCGGCATCTAGTGGTGAGGTTGCGAATTTCAACCGCCCACCGCTCACTCCTCCCTTTCAAAGCATATAGAGAAGCTACGGCGGCCGAAACAGGACAAAGATGTTGTCGTCTGAGACAGCAGAGAGTGACTAGCGCTCTGTAGAGAAGTTTGTCCATTTAGGGCTACTGTAGAAACATGCCGGCGCAAAATGGTGACTTCACTGTAAGGGGACCCGCGGTGTATGTAGATAGAAATGGCTCATTCTAAAGCAGGGGTTGGGAACCTTTTTTGACCAAAGAGCCATTTTTTTAGTTTTTGGTTAATGCATTTTTCCAGAAGAGCCACATTAAAAAATAATATAATAATAATAATAATGTTGTTAAAAAACATTATTATTTTTTGTCAATAACATTTCAACAGTAGTATTTATTATGTCCATAGACAACTAAAAACAAACAAATATGCAGCAAACAATTAATAAGTTACAATATGGAATTAATTCTGCAGGGCTTTCACTGTGAGCTTGAGTTACCATCTAATGAGCATAAATCCTCTTCTTGTGTGTGTGTGTGTGTGTGTACTTGTCTAACTATCTAACAGGGGACCTTGGTGTCGTTACACACTCACCAACAGGGGACCACCGAGCAAAGAGGGGACATTTTTCAGGTCCCCTGTTGGTGCTGCTTTAAATCATGTTAAAATCAATTAAAAAAAAAACGCTCTGGTGAATTTTTTACATTTTTTGCCAAGTGGGGACCTACAGGTGTGTGTGTGTTTAAGGTCATACTCAGCAGCTCCCCTGTAGGCTGGAGCAGGAACTGTAATGGCCCTTAAACACACGTCGTTCACACTCCTCTATTGTTTGAATGGCCTGCTGCTCTGAGACTGTAGAGCTGCTGTTTAACAGGCTGCTTACTAAAGGAACAAATATTATATATATACATCTCTTTACTAGATACCCTGACTAGTCTCAAACTTTGCATTACATTAAAATGAAATGCTGCACAGAATCCAAGAAAAAAAGGATTTAAAAATCTAAACAACCAGGATGTAATTAGAAATAAATCTGCCATCAAAATGTGTGTGTCCTCAGTTTCTACAAATAAATATTGTAAATACCATCCATCATGGCCATGCACAGACTGTAAAGCTTTAATAAATTATTATGGGATCTCATTCAATGCTTTCAGAATCTTTACTTTTTTTTATTAATTTTTGTTTCTGTATTTTTTAAATATATTTTTATATTAACATATTTTAATGACAGTAGCCTATATTTATTGAACAATAATGCATTATTTTATTTATCAAAATAAACAGAAAATAGTACAAACTTTGTTAAAGTGATTGTTTTGAACAAGTGTTAACCTAGACATTATTAAAAACATTTTATTTTAGCTCAAGTATTTGTATAAATAATGTGTGACTTTTGCCCCATGTAAAATGGGGTGTAAAAGGCCCACCTTGCCACCTTATACATTTATGAGTTTTTTAAACAAACCACTTTTGATTTATTTATGATTTACAAAATGACTTTGGTCCCCTGTTAGATAGTAAATCACGACACCTGTTTGGTTACTTTGTCATTTCTTGCAATCACAAACACACTGTAAAGATTTTGGAAGTTTTTATAGCAATAACTGAGTTTTAAGGGCTAAATCAAGCAGAAATAGCTCTCTAATGTATTAATTGCAGGTCACCACTGAATAGTGATTTTGCTAAACATAATGACAATTATAAAAACATAAAAACATAACAACATTTGTCCCTTTGTTTTGCTTAATTGTAATAAAGTGATAACCTGAAGAAAGATTGCAATATGTTTTTGTTTTTTTTGCCATATTAAAAATAATCTTAACATTGACAGCATAGGTACTCATTTTCACAAATACACGCAATAAAATAAAAAAGATATAAAATTATATGAAAACAATGTATATAATAATATGAAAGAAATGTTTTAATAGGTTGTGACATTTGTTTGCGATGTTATGTTGTATTAATTGTGAATTAGACGCTACTTATAATATGTTGGGACAGTCAGTTGAGTAACAACTCAATTCTCACAAAGATGCGCAATGTGTCCTCGCGTCCATCCGAGTTCGTACTTTCAAGGTCACCTGGCAAGACCGGTCTCCACAAGAAAGCAAGCCTGTTCTTTGCGGTCTTGGAATTGAGAAACAGCCATTCACTTGCTGCATTGAAAATGTTCAGCTGGCTTAATCAAATTATGTGAACTGAATGTCTTTTCACACTGGCAATTTAGTTGAACCAACTGAAGTTTTCAGTCAACAGTCAACTCATAATTTTGAACTTTTTAGAAGGCTTTTACATGCATTAGTGTCTGGGTTTGTATGGATGGCATTTTATTTAGTTATATGGGGAACAACAGTGAACTTTGAAGTGCAAGAAAAATGACTTGTGTCTGCTTAAACTGCTCATTTAGCATGTACAGTTTAACTAGTGTGGAAATGGGCATGAAATAGTGAATAAACAAAATGACTTTGGTCTCCTGTTAGATGGTAAAGTCCGACACCTGGTTGGTTGCTTTGCCATTTCTTACCATCACAATAGTTTTTTATGGCAAGAACTGGTGTTTTAGTGTTATTATGAACATTACCGCTACATTCAGAGATATTCAGAATGTTAAATATTGCTAAACGTAAAGGCAACCAAACAGGTGTCGCACGTTAGCATCTAACAGGGGACCAGTGTCCTTTTGTGTAGTGAAGTCACTAAAACATGCACATGCTGCTGCTGCTTAACTTTAGCATGTACACTTTAACTTGTGTGGAAATGGGCATGGAATGATGAATAAAAAATGGTAACCTAAAAATGGTAAAGTAACCGATTTTGTTAGTCAAAAAATAGTATTTAACGTCACTGAACCAACACATACATACATTTTTACCAACAAACTAAGTTTTATGTTTTAAACCAAGCAGAAATAGATCTTTAAGGTAATAATTGCAAGTCACCAATTTATATTGTGAATAGTGATTTAAAGCTGCAGTCCGTAAGTGCAGTCCCTCTTTGTCACCATCTCTGTTTGAACCCTGAAATTGCAGTTATTTGCTTAGTTATCTTCTTTACGTGGGTTGTGCATCGGCATGGCTCCTCAGCGCGGAAGAATCTAATGTTTTGAGGAGTATGTGTGGGTTGTCTATCAACGCACCAGTTGTCAACGATGATTGTCATTTTGAACTTGATGGATTACAAACCGCCATCAAAATGACAAGTTTAATTACATTCCAGCTGCTGTAAGAAGAGGCTACAAACGATCCGCCACCTGCAGCATCCACACACGCGATATATCTACTAGTCGGGACTCCTGTATGTATAGGCCTACAGACGTGACGTAATGACGCAAAGACGAACGGCGGAAGCTCAGATTTTCCACGTAAACCCACCAGTATCACTCAAATTATAAAAAAAATTATTACAAGCTTACCGTTGTGAATTGGGCTAAGGTAAGGAGATCGTTTTGAACACTGGCTGGTTATGTACTTGCTCAAAAATTTATTTTGGATCATTTTTAACCAAAAAAAGTTACGGACTGCAGCTTTAAACAAAATTACTCTGTTAGAGTCCCCAGTTAGATGGTAAATTGCGACATCTGTTTGGTTGCTTTGCCATTTCTAACCATCCTAAACACACTGTAAAGATTTTGGAGGTCAGATCTTACAATTTTATGTTGACTCAATTGAAATATATGAAGTATGGATGTTAATTTTGCATTTTTCCCCCCTGACTGACAGGTGATGCTTGTTACCCGATCATTATCCTTTAACTGACCAGATTAGAAGGTTGTATTAGAATTAAATTAAATTAGAATGGATAAGTGTCTGTGACTCACAGAGTCTTAACAATAGCTAGGGCACATTTCTTAATACTTAGGTCATTTTCAACTCTTCACACAGTTCTCCTAACCAACTTTCAGCTTCACAGAAGTTAATTTCACAATCAAAATGTACTAAAACCACCAAAATACTTCATTCATGTCTCAAATCAAGTCATTCTTCCTGAACACTAGCACAGGTTTCACCCAACAAACAGACTTTGTCACTCATAAAACAAAAAATACTAACAACAGCAGCACTATACAATATTTCAATATTTTCTGCTGTTCAGAATTCACTGCAGTTTGTTACATGGTTCATGTTTACATTACTGTACAAAATTATTTCTAATGTTTTGTTTCCCCTTTTGTATAGATGATGAAAATGAAAGACTAACACTTGTGTAGGTGTTCAGCTACATCTAATTGTTTTGATAGCATTTCATTTTTTAGATTCAGAAAATATTTCAATATGGTATTACTGTGGAAATGTTGCAAATTTCAGTCTTATTCATTTTTGTGTTGTGTTAGGTTTTGAACTTAAGTATAACAGTTTTGTAAAGAGAATGTAAGCATGTGTAAATTGGCCTGTATAGAACATAAAGCTTTGGTGGTGTTTGTGTTTAAGTGAGAAATGAATTCATGTAAATTGAAAGAGGTCGTTGAATACATTTTGTGCCAAAGCAAAGATATATGATCCTCAGCTTAGCCACATAGACTGATACTGTGATCACTGTATGAAGAGTTTTGAGTTTGAAAAAGTGTTTAATGTTGTGATATGTTCGGTTTTGAACTTAAGTTTAACAGTTTTGAAAAGAGTGTGTAAAAATGGCCTCTAAGTATAAAGAGTTTTGGCAGTGGTTGTGTCTAAGTGAAAGATGTATTCATGTAGTTTAAAAAGAACATTGAATAAGACCGTAATACCATATTGAAATATATTCAGAATCTAAAAAATGACATACTATCAAAACAATTAGATGTAGTTGAACACCTACGCAAGTATTCATCTTTCAGTTTCATTACCATCTATACAAAGTTAGGAAAAAAATTTATACTGTAATGTAAACATTGATGTAACAAACTGTAGTGAATTATGAACAGCAGAAAACAGAAAACTGTGTGTTTGTTGTGTGAAACTTCTGCTAGTGTTCTGGAAGAATGACTTGATTTGAGACACGAATGAAGTGTTTTGGTAGTTTTAGTGCATTTTGAATGTGAAATGAATTGCTGTGAAGCTGAAAGTTGGTTTGGAGAACTGTGTGAAGAGTTTTTAAAAAGTGATGTAAGTATTGAGAAATGTGTCCTAGCGATTGTAAAAAAAAACAAAAATAAAAAAAAAACAAGCCTGTAATAGCAGCTGTAAATGGGGCCTTATTCATCATTCAGAATTAGTTTTAAACACATTTACACAAACACAGTAGATGGTCAGAGTATCACTGCCTCTCTAGGGTCATCAACCCCCACAGGCAATTTACATTTCAATACAGGAAGGTTTGAAAAACCAGTTTGTCACAGGTGACGTACAGGCCAATAGAGCTCAAACTACAAACCCGATTCCAAAAAAGTTGTGACACTGTACAAATTGTGAATAAAAAAGGAATGCAATAATTTACAAATCTCATAAACTTATATTTTATTCACAATAGAATATAGATAACATATCAAATGTTGAAAGTGAGACATTTTGAAATGTCATGCCAAATATTGGCTCATTTTGGATTTCATGAGAGCTACACATTCCAAAAAAGTTGGGACAGGTAGCAATAAGAGGCCGGAAAAGTTAAATGTACATATAAGGAACAGCTGGAGGACCAATTTGCAACTTATTAGGTCAACTGGCAACATGATTGGGTATAAAAAGAGCCTCTCAGAGTGGCAGTGTCTCTCAGAAGTCAAGATGGGCAGAGGATCACCAATTCCCCCAATGCTGCAGCGAAAAATAGTGGAGCAATATCAGAAAGGAGTTTCTCAGAGAAAAATTGCAAAGAGTTTGAAGTTATCATCATCTACAGTGCATAATATCATCCAGAGATTCAGAGAATCTGGAACAATCTCTGTGTGTAAGGGTCAAGGCCGGAAAACCATACTGGATGCCCGTGATCTTCGGGCCCTTAGACGGCACTGCATCACATACAGGAATGCTACTGTAATGGAAATCACAACATGGGCTCAGGAATACTTCCAGAAAACATTGTCGGTGAACACAATCCACCGCGCCATTCGCCGTTGCCGGCTAAAACTCTATAGGTCAAAAAAGAAGCCATATCTAAACATGATCCAGAAGTGCAGGCGTTTTCTCTGGGCCAAGGCTCATTTAAAATGGACTGTGGCAAAGTGGAAAACTGTTCTGTGGTCAGACGAATCAAAATTTGAAGTTCTTTTTGGAAAACTGGGAAGCCATGTCATCCGGACTAAAGAGGACAAGGACAACCCAAGTTGTTATCAGCGCTCAGTTCAGAAGCCTGCATCTCTGATGGTATGGGGTTGCATGAGTGCGTGTGGCATGGGCAGCTTACACATCTGGAAAGGCACCATCAATGCTGAAAGGTATATCCAAGTTCTAGAACAACATATACTCCCATCCAGACGTCATCTCTTTCAGGGAAGACCTTGCATTTTCCAACATGACAATGCCAGACCACATACTGCATCAATTACAACATCATGGCTGCGTAGAAGAAGGATCCGGGTACTGAAATGGCCAGCCTGCAGTCCAGATCTTTCACCCATAGAAAACATTTGGCGCATCATAAAGAGGAAGATGCGACAAAGAAGACCTAAGACAGTTGAGCAACTAGAAGCCTGTATTAGACAAGAATGGGACAACATTCCTATTCCTAAACTTGAGCAACTTGTCTCCTCAGTCCCCAGACGTTTGCAGACTGTTATAAAAAGAAGAGGGGATGCCACACAGTGGTAAACATGGCCTTGTCCCAACTTTTTTGAGATGTGTTGATGCCATGAAATTTAAAATCAACTTATTTTTCCCTTAAAATGATACATTTTCTCAGTTTAAACATTTGATATGTCATCTATGTTGTATTCTGAATAAAATATTGGAATTTGAAACTTCCACATCATTGCATTCTGTTTTTATTCACAATTTGTACAGTGTCCCAACTTTTTTGGAATCGGGTTTGTACCAATACTCTTAATGTCCACGAATATGTCAAATAAACTAGAGAAGACGCTGGGATTTGCCCTGCGCAATTAAAATAAATTACAGTTTTTACAATCGCTAGGACACATTTCTCAATACTTTGGTAATTTTTCAAAACTCTTCACACAGTTCTCCAAACCAACTTTCAGCTTCACAGCAGTTAATTACACATTCAAAATCCACTAAAACTACCAAAACACTTCATTCATGTCTCAAATTAAGTGCCAAAGCAATGATAAATTATCCACAGTTTAGCTCACATAGACTGATGTTGACTGATGTTGACATTCACTGTGTGAAGAGTTTTTGTGTCAAGATGTATTTGTGTTTGGAATAATCATTTATTTAATTGTAAATATTATGCTAAGATTTCATATTTCAATATGATTCCTGCAGAAATGCACAGAGTTTGTCATCATTCTGATTTGAATATGCTTTTATCAGTCTTGAAAGTGTGTGTTAGCATTTGAAAAATGTACTGCAAATATATAGTGCAAACACATCCCGGGATTGGGGTATGGGGACCTAGTAACATTGCTGGGATCAGTCCCGGAACGCGCCCTGTGTGAACAAAAGGCAGGACCAATAATGACGCTGAAGCTGAGATTGTTCGCCAGCTAGTGAAACGGTACTTGATGATCGCTAGTTTATGATCAAATCAGAAAAAAAATGCACGAGCGTGGTTTTTTCGAGAGAGAAATCGCAGATCATAAGCAAACTTAAGACCCTGCGGAGACATTACACGACACAACGATGTCCCGTGTCTATATGGGATCTTTACGGGATGTGTGTGAACGCACGCAATGATTCCAGAAATTCACTTGCAGTGTGAATGAACCAAAATCAAACAATCCCGGGACACATTTTCAGTGTATTTTCTGGAATCTCTGTTTGAAAGGGGCTGTTGTGAGCTAAACTGTGGATCATTTATTATTGCTTTGGCACAAAATGCATTCAATGACAACATCTTTCAATTTACATGAATTATTTTCTCACTTAAACACAAACACCAACAGAACTTTATGTTCTATACAGGCCAATTTACACATGCTTAAATAATCATTTAAAAACTGTTATAAGTTTAAAACCTAACACAACAAAAAAATGAACAAGACAGAAATTTGCAACATTTCTACAACACCATATTGAAATATATTCAGAATCTACAAAAATCAAATACTATCAAAACAATTAGATGTAGCTGAACACCTACACAAGTGTTAGTCTTTTAATGTCATCAAAAGGGGAAACTTAGGAATAGTTTTGTACAGTAATGTAAACATGGATCATGGAACATAAACAGTAGATAGTGTCATTCTTGTTTTGTAAAGACATTTTACAAAAGAAAACATTGTGTAATGCTCATGTTGTTTTTTTTATGAGTGACAAAGTGTGTTTGTTGGGAAAAACCTTTGCTGGTGTTCTGTAAGAACTTGATTTGAGACATGAATGAAGTGTTTTGGTAGTTTTAGTGCATTTTGAATGTGAAATTAATTGCTGTGCAAAGATGAAAGTTGGTTAGGAGAACTGTGTGAAGAGTTTTGAAAAAGTGACCTAAATATTGGGAAATGTGTCCTAGCGATTGTAAAAAACTGTAAGTGTTTTGGTAGTTTTAGTGCATTTTAAATGTAAAATTAACTGCTGTGAAGCTGAAAGTTGGTTAGCAAATTTTTCAAAACTCTTCACTCAGTTCTCCTAAATATTGAGAAATGCGTCCTAGCGATTGTAATTTATTTTATTTTAATTTAATTTGGCAGGGTATTTGGTATAGGACATAGGTAACAGTATTGGTAGTTAGTGAGCTTCTTTGTCTCACCTGTGACAGACTGGCCTTTCAAGCCTTCCTGTATTGAAATGTAAATTGCCTGTGGGGGTTGTGCAGCAAACTCAATCCACACACTAGTAATGAAACTTAAAGATGAATATGTATGTGTTCAGCTACATCTAATTGTTTTGATATTTAATTTTTTTAGATTCAGAATATATTTCAATATGGTATTACTACATCTTTTAACTACATGACTACATCTTTCACTTAGACAAAACCACTGTCAAAACTCTATATACAGGGCCTAAAACTAACCTTTTGCCACACCTGCCAATGGCCAGTGACTTAAGAAAAGATTCACTATTCTCTATTCCAATTTCAAGACCACATCTAAAACCACTAGCCTAACTGATATAAAATAAAACATTATTAAAGACAAACAAATTACTAGCAAAAGCACAAATAAATACAAATGATATGATCCAAATGAAATAAACAATGCTTTTCAGGTTTTTCAGGTCGGTCTGACAGTAGTTTTCAGGTACAGAAATTGAATAAAGTAAGCAAATGTAATATAACACTGCATTGTCCTCACTGTAAATTACATTTTTTTTATTAATTAATCCTTATTAAAGTTACTTTTTCTCAACTGTTTATGTTCACTTAACTGAACCTACTATGACATAACCAACTATGTTTACTGGGATACTCTCTATTTTTTTTTACATCATTTTGTATTCATTTGTCCAGAGCAAAAAGTCATGAAAGAGAGCTCAGTTTAGTATTCGTGCGCTGTCAGAGATGCAGCTTTTCGAGCGTGTGCTTCGGATGTTTGCTCACACAAAACCTTCCACACAGCCCTTGAGTAACGAAATGAGCTCCCTTTTGTCTTCTTGCACTTAAATATTTAAATTGTCAAGGCTTACGCCCATTACACATACTCCGTTTGCAGCGCGTATTTTTTTCCGTACCAATGTTAACAAGCTAGAGCTTTCACACTGCACGCGGATGCGGTCCGGCGATCCGTTCCAGGAGCGGTGCGTATACAGCAGTGCAGCGATCGTTTCACGACTCTATTTTTGCTGTGCTGCACGCTCTGAATTAAACATTAAAATAAACTTGTATGACGCGAAAATCTAGTAATTTCTCCATAGATGCACATAATTTAAAGTCTACTTTGTTTCAAAGTCAACACATGACTTTTTGCCTTGGGTAAAGCAAGGAAAACGACACCTTTCCTGGCATTTAGGTAAACAAAGTTGTCTCTTCGTGGAGGTGGAAAAACAAAGTTCTTTATGACCAGCAGGATTTCTTGTAAAAAGATTTAAAGGCGAAAGAAAAGACGAGAGTCGTGTTTTTGTCTATTGCAGCCTAAATTTTCATTTCAAATGTTTGTGATTTTAACACCCATATGTTAAAATGTTTGCCACTTGCGTGAGCAACGTAGGGCTAATATAAATCTAAAGTAGCCTATTACTATGTAAATATAAAGTAATTAATTAAATAAAACTTTTAAATGTAGTGCATTTAAACGTGACATCTATGAAATAGTGTATACAAAGAGAATCGCAATGCTGACAGGCCATGTTCAGTAGGCTAACAACTTTTGGATTTGAAATAAAAATAAGTAAATGTTGTGTTTGTGATATACAGCCACGGATCAGTTGCGCACTGCAAGCGTGGCATATGTGAAAGCACAACAGCGCGTGCTGCACCCGCACCGCATACGCACTGCAGACGGACTATGTGTGAAACAGGCGTTAAACTTTCGTGACGATGCAGCGCTGGCCCATCTGTCCCGAGCGTCATTCATGTTTGTTCACGTTCATGCATTGTTAGAATTCATAAAAATGTTACCGGCCAACTGGCGAGTGACACCGTTTTATCCAACACTGATTTTTACTCGCATTTGGCGCTTGGCAAATATTAATTTTAGGCCCTGTCTATACGTACAGGCCAATTTTACATGCTCTTTTCAAAACTGTTCAACTTAAGTTCAAAACTGAACATAATACAACATTGAATAAGACATCAATTTGCTACATGTTTTTAAAAAAAAATAAAAAAAATGCTTATTTGAAGTTATATTATGAAAAAAGACCTTAAAAGAAAATTTTGTGAAATTTTTGTTTCCTCAAAATGACCAGAAACACTGGTCCCCTCTTGGCCAGTGTAGAGTGATAGTCCCCGTTAGTAATATAGACATGTATGTATGTATATGTATGTGTGTGTCTGTGTGTGTGTGTGTGTGTGTGTGCGACAGAGAGTGAATGCACACAGTGATTACATCTACTGTGTTTAATACTCGACTTGGCATTTTGATATATTTCTGTTTATTTGGCCATTTAGGCACGCAACCGAAGACAAAGGATACTATGCTAGTCCGTGTTGCGCTCAGAGCGCTCGCACGCAATCCTGTCAATAGAATTCAGTTCTCTTTCGCGACTTATCGTGCTTTTAATATTTCTTTTAGATATAAAGCACATCCTGCTCTTTTCTTTCTCATTCATTCATGTTTTGTTATTAATAACTTTAAACCACTCTTCCGTTCCGATTAGAACATCAAACAGGTTCTCCCCACTCAATGATGCACCCACTGAGAATCCTGTTGAAAGTGCCCTAGTTATTGGCGATTCTATTACACGGAACGTGAAAATAGAGACACCAGCCACCATAGTCACATGTTTACCGGGAGCCAGAGCACCTGACATCAAAGCAAATTTAAAAGTGCTGGCTAATGCTAATCGTAAATTCTCTAAGATTATTATTCACGTCGGCACAAATGATGTTCGACTTCGCCAGTCGGAGATCACCAAAATTAACATTAAAGAGGTGTGTAAACTCGCAAGTACGATGGCAGACGATGTTTTTTTGCTCTGGTCCCCTCCCCGTTAAAAGGAGTGATGAGATACTTAGCAGACTATCATCACTCAATGGCTGGTTGTCTAAGTGGTGTCCGCAAAATAACATAGGGTTCATAGACAATTGGAAAAGCTTTTGGGGCAGACCTGACCTGTTGAAAAAAGATGGCATCCATCCTTCCTGGGATGGTGCCGCTCTTCTCTCTAGTAATTTGGCACATAGTCTTAGAGCTAAACCTTGACTAACTGGGGCCCAGGTCAGGAAGCAGACAGACTGGCTTACCCGACCGCCTGCTAGCTGTCTCACGTCACAGAAGTCAGATAAATCCCAGCACATAGAGACTCTTTCACCTAGATATTATCACATAGAGACTGTGTCTGTTCCACGAATTAGTAAATACAAAAAACCATCAAAACCATTCAACGGTAAAAATTTAATTGATGTCCAACAAATAAACAACAGATATAATACAGATGATCAAATGATAAAGCTCGGGCTGCTGAATATTCGATCCCTTTCCTCAAAAGCGCTTATTGTTAATGATATGATTACAGATCATAACCTAGATGTGCTGTGTTTGACAGAAACCTGGCTAAAACCTGACGATTACATTACTTTAAATGAGTCCACCCCCCAAGATTATTGTTATAAACACGAGCCGCCTAAAGGGGGAGGTGTTGCTGTAATTTATAATAATATCTTCGGTATTACTCAGAAGTCTAGTTTCAAATATAATTCCTTTGAAGTTTTGGTGCTTTATGTAACGTTATGTAGTGAAATTGATAAATCCCGTTTGACATTTGTGCTGGCTACTGTATACAGGCCACCAGGGCACCATACAGACTTTACCAGAAAATTTGCTGATTTTCTATCAGAGTTAGTACTGGCTGCAGATAAAGTCCTAATGGTTGGTGATTTTAATATCCATGTAGACAATGAAAAAGTCGCTTTGGGATTGGCATTTAGAGACATTCTAAACTCTATTGGAGTAAGGCAACATGTGTCAGGACCCACTCATCGCCGTAATCATACTTTAGACCTAATACTGTCACATGGAATAAATGTTGATACCATTGAAATTCTGCAGCAGAGCGATGACATCTCAGATCATTACCTAGTATCATGTACACTTAATTTAGCAAAGGCTGCAAAGCCGTCCCCTCGCTTTAAATATGGCAGGACTATCACTGCTGCGACTAAAGATTGTTTTGTAAATAATCTTCCTCATCAGTTTCATCTCCTCAGCATCCCAGATAGCCTAGAGGAACTCGATGTTGCAACAGAAACTATTGACTCTCTCTTTTCCAGCACTTTAGACACAGTTGCTCCCCGGCGCTTAAAGAATATTAAAGAAAATAGTCCAACGCCGTGGTACAACGAGCACACCCAGGCCGTTAAAACAGCAGCCAGAAAAATGGAGCGCAGCTGGAAGAAAACAAAACTGGAAGTTTTTCGCATTTCGTGGAAAGAGAGCATGATTGCATACAGAAAGGCCCTAAAAACTGCTAGATCTGCTTATTTCTCGACTCTCTTAGAAGAAAACAAACACAACCCTAGGTATTTATTCGATACAGTGGCTAAATTAACCAAAGATAAAGCTTCAACTTCTGATGTTTGTAAACAGCACAGCAGTAATGATTTTATGAACTTCTTTACTTGTAAGATTGATAACATTAGGAAAAAAATTATAACCATGCAGTCATCTACTACAGTATCACATCAGACTGAGGAACAATTACATTCATTCACTGCTATAGGAGAAGAAGAATTGGTTAAACTCGTTAAATCATCAAAATCAACAACATGTATGCTCGACCCTATACCGACTAAACTACTAAAAGAGATGCTTCAAGAGAACATAGATCCTCTTCTTAATATCATTAATTCATCCTTGACATTAGGATATGTACCGAAAACTTTTAAGTTGGCTATTATTAAACCACTTATTAAAAAACCGCAACTTGATCCTACAGAATGTCAATTACAGGCCAATCTCAAATCTACCCTTTCTGTCAAAAATACTAGAAAAGGCAGTGTCCTCACAATTATGCTCCTTTTTAGAAAGAAATGGTATCTGTGAGGATTTCCAGTCAGGATTTAGACCATATCATAGTACTGAGACTGCTCTCATTAGAGTTACAAATGATTTACTCTTATCATCCGATCGTGGTTGTATCTCTCTGTTAGTGTTACTCGATCTTAGCGCTGCATTCGATACTATCGACCACAACATTCTTTTGAATAGACTCGAAAATTATGTTGGCATTAGTGGAATTTCATTGGCATGGTTTAAATCATACTTATCTGATACTTATCAGTTTGTAGCAGTAAATGAAGGGATGTCACACCAATCACAAGTTCAGTATGGAGTACCGCAGGGCTCAGTGCTAGGACAGTTGCTTTTCACCCTGTACATGCTACCACTGGGAGATATTATTAGGAAGCATGGCGTTAGTTTTCATTGTTATGCTGACGATACTCAGCTCTATATTTCTTCACGCCCTGACGAACTTACCAATTCACAAGATTAACGGAATGCATAGCTGATAAAAAAAATTGGATGACTAGTAATTTCCTGCAACTTAATTCAGAAAAAACTGAATTTTTAATCATTGGACAAAAAAACTCCACAAGTAGTAACCTAGAATACTGTCTAACACTCGATGGATGCTCTGTCAAGTCCTCGTCGTCAGTTAGGAACCTGGGTGTGCTCTTTGATACCAATCTCTCATTTGAAAGCCACGTTTCTAGCATCTGTAAAACTGCATTCTACCATCTTAAAAATATATCTAAATTACGGCACATGCTTTCAATGCAAAATGCTGAACAGTTAGTTCATGCGTTCATGACCTCAAGGCTAGATTATTGTAATGCTCTACTGGGTGGTTGCCCTGCTCGCTTAATAAATAAACTGCAGCTTGTCCAAAACGCAGCAGCTAGAGTTCTTACTAGAACCAGGAAGTATGACCATATTAGCCCGGTTCTGGCAACACTGCATTGGCTCCCTATTAAACATCGTATACATTTTAAAATCTTGCTGATTATTTACAAAGCACTAAATGGTTTAGCTCCCCAGTACTTGAGCGAGCTCTTAACGCATTATACTCCATCACGTCTATTGCGGTCTAAAAATTCTGGCCAGTTGATAATACCTAGAATATCAAAATCAACTGCAGGCGGTCGATCCTTTTCCTATTTAGCACCTAAACTCTGGAACAGTCTTCCTAGCATTCTTCTGGAAGCAGACACACTTAGATTTAAACTGTCAGTTTAAATCTAGACTAAAAACACATCTCTTTACTATGGCATACACATAAAACATTTTTAATTTCTATTATTCAAATCAGTTAAATGATTGTTTTAGGCTGCATTAACTAGGTCAGCCGGAACCTGGAACATAACACCTGATGTACTCGTTACATCATAAGAGGAATGGCATCTACGCTAATGTTAGTCTCTCTGTTTATCCCGAGGTTTACTGCAGTCGGCCGGATCCGGGCCATATCTGGACCAGATGGTGGACCTTAGCCTGGACATGACGAACGCATCCCTGAAGTGTCTGTAGAGACCGTGTCAATTAAACTCCCCCCGTAAATGCCGCATCGACACGACATCCTCATTAAACCCGTCCCCGGCGTGACGACTCCAATCTTTCGAATAATCCTACGAATATGTATTGATCTAATATGACTTCTGACCTGTAATGTTGCCAGAATCATAATCATACACTATTTGTTCGTCGGCCAGAGGAGAACTGGCACCCTGACTGAGCCTGGTTTCTCCCAAGGTTTTTTTCTCCATTCTGGCCCTGAAGTAGTTTTGGTTCCTTGCCACCGTCGCCTTTGGCTTTCAGCTTGCTCAGTTGGGGACACTTAAATTTTAACTATATTACTGATCTGCCCGCATTGACACTATATGATAATTGAAATGATCGTTTCACCGTTTTCACCAGAGCGGCTGTACAGCCGAATCAAATTCTGTTGCATTATTTTCCTGTTACCACTGTGAAGCTGCTTTGAAACAATTGGCATTGTAAAAAGCGCTATATAAATAAAGGTGATTTGATTTGATTTGATTTAAACCGTATCGTCAACTGAAATCTGCAGGGATTTTCATAAATACAACACATTTATAGGACATAAAGGTCTCTGCGGCAAAAGCGAATTGTACCAGTGGGTGAAATGTTTTGAAATGTCTCTTTGCACAGCAAAGCACCCGTTTCAATAAAAGGATATATTAAAGTTTATATAGCCTACTTTTACATTTTCGCTGCTGTTCTAAAAATGGTTTTCGCCATTACCTTAAACAAGCTACGCAGCTGCTTGAATCCCAGTGCATGAGCTGTAGGTTACCAAACGTAAGTGGTTAGTTGACTGCTGTCGCGAACAGCACTGAACACGCACGGCTGGTACAACTTTAATATTTTTATTATCATAAACTTTTCATTAACTTCGGTAGGCTGTACAACACGGGAATTGTAATTGGCTTTTTTTTCTGCAGAGAGCGGATCTCTGTTGATGTGTCTAATATTTTTTAATTGATCATTTGTTGGTAAAGGGTGAGAGACCTGGCGAGGTGTGGCTCGCGAGCCATAGGTTCCCGACCACTGTTCTAAGGTAATAAAAACATAATGGTTCATTATGTAAAATCTTTATACACCACTGAAAACATAGTTATGTATATTATATTGCATTTCTGTCAATAGATCCTCATAAATACTACACACTGCACCTTTAAACCAGATGCTAACTGGTAGATTGCGTTAGTCATTATGTAAATGATCCGGCTGCGTCTGTGTTTTTTAATTTGTGCATCATCAGTAGATCATGCGCAGAACTTTCCTCTCCCATCGGCGCTTTTATGTAATTGCGCTCTCACGCTAATTTGGCGTTTAGTAAATCTGGCCCTAAATCTAAAATGTAAATCACCTAATATTAACTTCTTTTTTATTAAACTGTTGTAAAAAAAAAAAAAAAAAAAAATCAATATCACATTTGCAAATGTGCTGATATTCGGGAAACAGCCCTCTTGCTTGCATGATATTGCTTAAATATTATCAACAAGAACTTATACAGGGACATTTTTGCCCCATATCTTAAATTTTGGGGGATTTTTATTAATTTTGGTGGCATTTTTGCCTTAAGCCCCCATTAATTTTTTCGCCCCTGGTGTGTGCGCAGCGTTATGGCTCTTTTTTGAGCCCAAGAAGAGACCCCATCTGTTTCGAGGCCTGTTTCAAGTGAAACAGGTGAAACATAGCAAAGGCCGCTGCCACCGCTGCTCATCCCCGAATGTGCTATAAAACTGTGCTATAAGGCGAGTTTGAAGGGATAGAAAAGGGGAGGGGGAGGCAAATCCATAGCAGAGCATTTCACTTTCAATAGATAGAGTGTTGAGAAAAACCTACATTGCATAAGAGGCTAGCCTCCCTTAGTATATCAACCAATCATCACAGAGATGTAAATTATGTGATATTACTTTGAACTGATCCCGCTGTTAATGTAGCAACCATCTTAATTATGGAGAGTAAAGATACTGAATATTTGATCGCCAACAAATTTACCAAGATACCATTCGAGCAGCAGCTACAAATTTAAAATGAAGGAATACCCCATGTCAAAGTTAGATATGGGCAATCAGCTTCACTAAACTAGGCTGAACATGCTCTTTTAACAAGGATATTTAAAAGGACAGAAAGATTGATTTTTTTCTTCAAGTGACAGGCTAGGTGAGCGAAATTATATTTTTATTTTCGTGCTGTATATGTGTCATTTTCGGGGTTTTTTACATTTTATGTCTAAAAGTAATCCAAAAAGCCATTTTAAAGCAGGTCCTCAGAAGAGGATACCATTACTGTGCCTCCGCTATTTGAACTAGGAGACTCCTGCACTACTACAGTACTACTAAAACACATCTTGGATTGTTAGCCACAACAAAATAAATCCAACCATCCAGAGAGTTACATTCCAAGTCTTTGATTTAGGTTGTAATAGGCTTGTCGTGGAACAAGGTAAACAAGCTCTATATTTTCTAGAGAGTAAGATCGATTATGCCATGAGAAGTTGCTGTGCCCATGGTATCCCACTCAGAATATAGATAACAGGAATTTGCATGTCTGTCCAGATGTTGGGGAAAGTTTATTTGATTTATAGACAATGGAGCTGTCAGCACGAGCTGTTCTCGTCAGAGCTGTTTATTTACTGCCGCGAGCAGACGCTGAGATTCTGGCTGTTTGAATAGTGATGATCAGACAAAGTTTTGCGCTGCGGCTCAATGTGAGTGATGGTATGGAATTTTGAGATGAGGACATACTTTATTTTATGTAAGTCTGAATAACAGGTGTAGCTTTTGATTTTTCCTCATAAATAAAAAAGGCATAAAAAAGTAACATTACTTTTGAAAAATATGTTTGAAATCATGTACACTCACATGAGATAAAGACTAGTATAATAAAATTATCATGTGAAGGCAAACTAAGAAATTCAGGAGAGACGGATATACATCCAGGTTTACTTTAATGATATAAATGAAGGTAACAACCAAGGAACACAAGGAAACATGGATATAAAACTGGAAACAACTACACACGACATCCATGGAAGGACAGCAACCGACAATGAACATAGGAAACACTGGGGTAACAAGCTAGAAACACGAGAAACAGAAAATACAAAGTCCTGACAAGACATGGGGGCCATTATGTTACAAAAATAAAAAAGATAAAAGCTTTTTTATTTTTCATGGAGTGGAGGCTGCCGTGACCGGTCAAAAACGAATTTACAGCTTTATTTTAAGAAATTAGTGAAAAGGCTTTAGCTCACATCATATGAACCATGATGTTCAACTATTCTGATAACCTCCAATAATAAAGTTTGAAATTTGACCTATTTTGTCCAACTGAATTTCTGAGTTTTAAGATTTTTATTTCTCTTTCATCTGAAATTTTTAAGATGTAATTTTATCATCTGAAAATTTGCAACTAATTTCACCTCTGAAAGCTTCAAAACTGCTGCTTACAAATACAAATCTATAAAAACAAATGTCACATAAATAATTCAGCTATGTAATTTATCTACAAAATTTAAACCTAAAACTACTTCCAAGTACACCACAAAAACTATTTTGTCACTAAAATTCAATTTACATTTTTTTGTCATTTTTCTAGCTGAATTGTTATTGCTAAAAAATAGTTGATTGTATTAGAGGTGTCACGGGTTGCATGTAATCTGAATTCAAGAATGATGTGTGATGCAGAGTGAATGGGATAAAGAGACTTTTAATGAAAACCAAGAACAAGAAAATCATCTCGGGTTACGACTGTAACCCTTGTTCCCTGAGAAGGGAATGAGACGCTGCGATGAAGATGACACTGGGGAATGCCTCCAGTGTGACAGTGTCTGAAGCACGTGTGAAACTAGTCCAATCTTGATTGGTGTTTCATCATGACGTAACGAGACGGTGTACACGGAAGCTACAAAGGGGAGCCGGCACACAATAGTGTTAGCTTCTGGTAGGTCAAAGCAAGTCATTCTCGGGTGTGGCAAAGGGACGCAATGTCTCATTCCCTTGTCTGGGAACAAGGGTTACAGTCGTAACTCAAGACGTTCCCTTCCAAGGAAACTCACACTGTGTCGAAGGCGACACTTTGGTGAACAAAATACCCACTGCGCCACACTGATTAGTGCCTGTCCTGGTGTGAAGCTTGTCCAGGCACAGCTCAGGACGAGAGGACTTGAGAACCCAGCGTGAAGGGCGGATGCCACTCCTCTAGTCAAGTGATCTCTTATCAGCAAAGGCAAAGGCAAACTGCGCTCCTCATACGCTGAAGAAATTGCTTCCACATTCCACCTGCTAATTGTCTGCTTTGAGACAGGAGAACCCTTCTTAAGTGGCCCAAAACACACTAATAGCTGGTCCGACTTCCTCCAACCAGAGGACCTACATACATAGGCCTCCAGGGCCAGAACAGGGTATAATAAGTGTAGCCTCTCTTGATCAGCCGACACATATGGTGGAGGATGAAAGGCCTGCAAGACCACAGAACATGCCACATTAGATGGCACCTTGGGCACGTAGCCTGGCCTAGGGTGGAGAATAGCTCCCAAGAGAACCCTCCCAAGAGCAAACTCGAGGCAAGAGGGAGAAACAGAAAGAGCCTGCAGGTCCCCAACTCTTTTGAGGGACGTAATAGCCAGCAGGAAAGCAGTCTTAAAAGGAAGAAACTTCTTTAACACCTTGTCAATGGGTCCAAAGGGTGCCAGGGATAACCCCTCCAGAACCACAGCCAGGTCCCACACGGGGACCCTGGTCTGGACGACAGGCCTCATCCTCGGAGCACCATGAAGGAAACTAATAATTGAGATGAGGTCCAGCTCCATTTGCAATCCCCATGACCATAATCGCTGCGCTGCTTCGGCAGACATGGGTCCTGTACCATGGGGAGCACGAGCCTGGCCTGCCTCATCAAACAGACCCAGGCGGGAGCGGAGCATTCTGAGCGACAGCTGCTCACAATTTGCACAGGCACCCCCCTCGAGAGCTGCCTGTGCATGCTCCGCTCTGAGACAGAGAACACAAAGCTTGTGTGTGTCCCCACCCATAATGTATCTGGGGCAGGGAGGCGCACACAGCTTGATGATATGCTTGTGACAAACAACACCAAATAAGACAGACAAGACACACAGAACGCTTGCTGAAGAGCAGAAGCTAACACCGTTGTGTGCTGACTCCCCTTTGTAGCTTCCATGTACGCTGTCACATGTTACGTCATGACGCAACACCAATCAAGATTGGACTAGTTTCACATTTGCTTCAGACGCTATCACGCTGGAGGCGTTCCCCAAAGTGTCATCTTAGATGCAGCGCGAATTCCCTCAAAAAGAAACTACACGCATTAACCATTAACAACACCGAATATAGAACTGGAAAAACTCAGGGCTTAAATGCCGATGTGAGTTTAAGACAAGCTTTTTTTGGGCAGTAAATAATGCTGCAAATACCAGTAAATTGGTGAATACTTAGTAAATCACCTTGCATGATTCATTTAAATACTCCCCTCGCATAAATTTTGCGTCTGAAAGGGAAACTCCTACACATGCATATGCAATAAGGTCAGCCGCAAAAATAACTGTGTCCACGCCTTTTCAGCGCTAATTTTTCATTGCGTGTCTTTAGTAAATCCTGACAGTAGTTTTTTAACGCCAAAAGAGGGTTTGCGTTGGCGCAAGCTGTTAGTAAATCTGGCCCTTTAAGTAGCCCTTTAACTTTACTACCAAATTATATGTAATATCTCATATATGTAATATCGCCCACATACCCCGTCCACCCCCCTTCGGTGTCACTTTTAAACCACAGGGTACCCCTTTAGCAACATTTTTCAACACGCAGGGTGCTCCATTGATTTATTTTATTTATTTTTTATTTATGTTATACCAAACCTCATCCCTAAACCTACCCATTTGTGTATTATATGATATAAAACAAAGGATATAACAGGCAGATCTGACTTGCACACATTAAAAAATTGCAGCCCGAAGAAACATTACGTCAACTTTGATAGTGAAATTCCATTGGCTCTCATATGTCTCGTGACCAATTGCGTCAACTGAAATCAATGGACTTCCTTGCGTGTCAGAAATGACGCTAAAGAGGTACCCTGTGCGTTAAAAAGTGACGCAGAGGGGTCCTGACCAAGCGTCAATATGTGACGAGTTGGAGTGAGACCGTGTAGAAATGGAAGATCAAGCATGCTTGTTTGACAAGCGAGAACCAATCAGGTTCATTCTCGCATGTCACTCGAGCACGTTTGTTCTCATGCATCGAGCACGTACGATTGAGCTTCCGTTTACCATATTTGAGTGCTTTATGTAAGTTCAATGATTAATGTTTATATGCAAATAAAAGTCTAAATTAAATCTGTTCATCATATAAAGTGATCTCTTTAAGAACATTTTGAACTATCAGAGTTTTGGGTGAATAGACTTTCAATGGAGGCAGATTTCATTAAAAATATATTTATTTGTTTTTCGAAGATAAATGAAAGTCTTATGGTTTTGGAACAACATAAGAGTGAGTAAATGAATTTTAGGTGAACTAACCCTTTAAAGCCACAAAACTCCAACTTCCCCACCTCATGTCTAGCCCACCTTACAACTTAGACACGGAGCCGTGCCTGGAAAAACAACCTGAAATTAAAACAAAATGTATCCTATTTAATAGACTTCTTCAGTTGATTTAATATGTACTGTCTAGATTGTATGAACGTTTCCACCAGTGCCAATTTTTTATTTCTTAACTATTTTTATTAACTGAAAGGATAAAATTGTCAAATGTACCATATTGTGGAAGCATATGAAAATCTTCATGGCAGAAATCCCTCTGCCACCCGTCATCCATCAAGTGGACAGGCTTCTAATCAGACAAGCGACCTCATCAGCTTCATCCACCAGTCTCTCGATCTCCATCGCATGGGCTGTAGGGAAAATGAGTGGCTTGGGGAGGATGTAGACATCGAGATTGGGAGACTGATTATATCGCTTTCTGTCTGAAAGCGATGGAGAGGGAGGTGGCCCTGGTTAAGACAGACCAATCTGTAATTCCCCAGGATGTTAATGAGGCCACTGGGCTGGTGATGAATGCTGAGGTTATGACCAGTGATGAGTTCTTGCCTTTATCTCCGCCCTTGTCGCATAAAATACTGTGTGATCCTTGCCTTCTCGCCACTCAAGGCCCTTCATAGATCCATCACGGCCTTTGATTATTGATTGACTGTCGGCAGCAAACGCCAGGGCACTGAGAGGTCACGCCCTTCTCGTCTGCCACCACGCTGGCTCCATCAAGACAAGCCTCATTCTTCACCATTCACCTCCCATTGTGGGGCCTGCAGTCGAGCGATTGTACCCTTCCGCCCTCTGGATAACCTTGCGGGCAGGCTGTTATTCTTGATGTCACGGCACTGGAAAAAGGTAATATTTCAATTCGATTGAGTGGTTTTAATGAGAATGTGTTGAGAGAAACTGGGTGGATTGATCCGTTTTGTCTTTGGTTCACCCTGTTTCTTTTACTGAATTAGGCCAGCGCAACAGAAGCATTAGGTGAATGAATTATAGAGAATGATGAAAAAGGAAGAAAAATAGTTGGAAGAAAATATGAGGCTGAACATTTTATGGAACAGGGGAATAAATATTTGAGCAAATCAAAACACATTAATGTCACATAGAGAACTATTTAAACTTTAACATTCATTACCTACTCATAAATGATCCAGAATGAAGGTTTGTAGTGGTACAAGTTTATGTTACTTGACATTTATGGCCCTCTAAATAAGATCTTTATGACTAACTATTTGCTGGGTTTATTGTATATACAAAGCTTGTAGCTATAATCAACATGCTGCCACATGCATTCATGTGGAGCAAGGCTATTTAACACATTTTTCGTGTTATATTTTAGCTTTCAGTTTAGTTTCAGTTTTACTTTTTGTGTGTATGTTTTGAAAAAGACTATTTTGCTCATTTAACATAATACCACAAAGTATTTGTGGTCTGCTCATGATGATACTACGCAAGTTGAGGGATCTTCTTTGATCCACACATGATTTATTTTGCAATAAGGACTGACTGAAATTAATAACATTACTCCACTATTAAATATACAAATAGCACAAAAGTTTGGGGTCAGTAAGATCTTTTTTTTTTTTAGGGTTCAATTCTCGCTATTAATTAGTTGCTTATTAGCATGCATATTACTAGGATATTGGCTGTTTATTAGTACTTAGCACATATTAATGCCTTATTCTACATCCCTTAATAACTTAAACGCTACAAAAACTACCTTACTAACTATTAATAAGCAGTAAATTAGGAGTTTACTGAGGCAAAAGTCATAGTTAATTGTGAATATGTGTTCCCCATACTAAAGTGTTATCAAAGAAATTAATATTTATTTAGCAAGGATGCATTAAAATTTATCAAAAGTGACAAAAAAGCACTCAAAAAAGTGCTGGGTTGTTTCTGTAAACACATTGTTGGGTTGATTATGCTGGGTCAAAATTCAGGGTTATTTTGATTATTGTAAACACACTCTTGGGTCGCTCATGCTGGGTCAAATGAGTTGTAAGGGGGCCACTCACAAATAAACAGCTGGTTGGGTTATTTTGACCCAGCAGCTGGTTTATTAGTTTTTCATTCTTTGTGGACCTTTCTGGATTCTTCACTTCTGACTCGAGGAGCACACCAGTCAGAGCGGGCATTTTATGGTAAGTTGAATATTTACCTATATTTTTAATAAGTTGTGGTAGCAGCAAGCTCATTTTACTATTCAAAATATAGTCTTTGATTATGTGAGTGTGAGGGGTTAGTGTTTATTTATTCTGTGAAACATTAAATAGCCAAGGCTAGCCGGTTATATATATATATATATATATATATTTTTTTTTTTTTTACAAAAATGCCTTTATATTGTTAGTTGAAAACCTCGGCAGACTTTTTTAAATATGCAGTTTAAATTGTAAATTCATCACGTAATCGTATTCATTGGGGATTCATTGCGTTTTTAAAAGGGGAAAGGCGTTTCATATATCCATACAGAGCACAATATGTCCGTTATTTTAGCCCCTCAAACGCAAAATCAGGCAGGAAATTAGTCTGTGGATAATATACGCTAGTGATGAAAAAGAAAATTATCTGAATGGCAGCTTGACAACCTAATAGACACCTTTAAATGTAAGTCGATTTTTATTGAGACAAAAGATGTTACTAGGGCTGCACGATATACAAAACTAAGTGATGGTGTGTAATCAACAGGTGGGGACCAACATGGTGGAGTATGTACAGAATGCAGAGACGACTGGAGCATTGCTGCACATTTTGTGCTTAGGGGACGAGACAAGGGGGACATGCCAGACCCAGGCCACGCCATTGAGACAAAGTCTTTGCTGGAGGCTGTTGATGTATGTTTGAAAGCCTTTTTTATGTTAAAAAAGTACAAAATGTACAAAAAATGTGTTAAAAGTTGTATTAAAAAAAATATATATATATTTACAATTCAAATTACATTTACATTTGCCTCTTGGGCTTATTGTATTACATAGACACAATAATTATTTTACATTCATTTTATTTTATAACAAATATTTGTTACTATATTATTTTTTGTTAAGGCAATGAGACAGGAAATAACCCAATGTATAGGTAATATTTAACCCAGCAAGAGAGTTAATTTCACCCACTGGTTGGGTCAAATGAATGACCCAGAAATCTGGGTTAAATGGTAAAACCCAGCACTTGGGTCAAACCAACCCAGCACGTGTTCTGTCCGATAGTGACCCAGTGCTGGGGTTAAGGTTGGGTTATTTTTTAACCCAGCAGTTTTTAGAGTGAGACATTTAAATTGTTACACTCTAAAAATGCTGGGTTGTTTCAACCCATGTTTTGGTCAAATATGGACAAACCCAACCATTGGTTTAAATTTTTAAATAAAAATTTTAAACCCAACGGTTGGGTTTGTCCATATTTGACCCAAACATGGTTTGGAACAACCCGCATTGTTTAGAGTGTATGAAGAAAAAAAAATGTTTCAAAGAAATGCTGTTCTTTTGAACTTTCTATTCAACAAAAAAATCCTGGAAAACACGTATCATGGTTTCCACAAATATATTAAGCAGAACAACTGTTGCTAATAATAAGAAATGTTTCATGAGCAGCAAATCAGCATATTAGAACGATTTCTGGAGGATCATGTGACATTAAAAACTGCAGTAAATGATGCTGGAAATTCATGATGCTGAAAATGATGCTTTGTCCTTCATTGTGTTTTTTAGACTTATGGTAGAACATGCCAGCTCTCCCAATTTCAGATTAATTTCTGCACAGGTCTGCGGCTAAAGGAGCACTCACATGATAGAATCTTTCATACAGTCTCCTTTATACATCTGGTGAACTAAGGCACTGGCTTCTCTGTGCAGCCTGCACCCCAGGGATATGGTCATGGGAAGGGGCGGGTGTCAATTTCCTGTTTTATCGCTTCAACAACGTAACCTACACATCTCCAGAGACATCTGGGATGAGCTTAACCAACCCATGCAGAAAAATGTCAGCCTCCTCCCTGTCTCAAACAGATTTCCAACCCCTCTCGTTCCTCAGAACTCCCCACTCCTGCTTATTTACAAGCAAATGGCAGGTTGGCGGAGTGAAGAAAGAACACCTACAGTCAGTCGTGTGACCCGGTGAAGTGCAGTACCAGAGTGTAATATCCTCCCAGTGTGCCATTCACCCAAATGGAGCTTGATGCGGGTCGCAGTATTCACAGGGAGGTTCTCAGTGAGCAGTAATGCTGGGCCAGATTAATAGCATCCTGGAGGAGCAATAAAAAGATGCTGACTGAACGCCGTCACATCTCAGAGTCTCCGTTCATTCAGCTTTGACATTTAAATTCACCGTTTCCAAGCTGCTTTCGTTTGCTAAATGATTGCGGGGATTCATTATGATTTGAACTATGAAGTTTCTGATTTTCTTTCATGTGTTGCTTGAACTGAATGCATTTTGACTTAAAGTAATTTGGATTTTACATCCCAATTATGGGCAGGCTACAAACATTTGACTATTGCTATGTCTACATTAATCTAGATATATTAAAAATGGCGTTTACATTTCAAAACGTTCTCCATCACATTTTCCAAAAAAGTTGCTCATACACACTGAAACGCCTGAAAACACTTAAATTAGGGATGGGCATTTTTCAAAAATATTGTATTTGGGCTCATAAAAAACGAATATTCAAATATTTGTTAATTTAAATGACGTTTAAGGAGAAAGACATTATTTTTTAATCATTACGTTTTTGTCACCACTTCTGAACAAGCTTATGACTAGCAAATATACACAACAAGCTTACATTAGGCCTTTATCTAGAGATTTTCTTTTAGTTGAAAACATTACATTATTTTAAAATATATATATAGAATAAAAGCATTTAAGATGAAGCAGACTGGTGTTTGGATTTCATGTGATTTCATGGTGGTTTCACCCGACAATGTTTCCACACGACATGTTGATCCATTTGATCAAAAGTAATTCCGTTTAGTAAGGTCATTTAGTAAAATCATTTTGATCAAATTAAATCTGTGATCAAATACAATCAACTTGTTAACAAGCTCCACAGCGCCACCCAGTGTTTTTAGTTAGAACTGTGAGTTTTAGTTTGCATTCTTAGGATTTCACTGCATTTACGGCCAGCAAAGCAACATATGTTGCAAAAATTCGAATAGTATTTTTTATTTTTCGAATAATAATTACAAATCGAATATTCGAATATTCGACTAATCGTGCACACCCTAGCTTAAATCATCTTACTGCTCATGCATTAAACAATAAAAGCTCCCTGAGATGATACCGAGAGATCATACGTAATGAATTTCTCATGCTATTCTTCTAACATGATCATTTTATTAGCAAAATATCCCACTACTTACTGATGCATCCAGGACACACACAATTGCCATTCCATGCTATAAATGCAATTACCCTCATGTTTTGAGACAAATTTGACCCAGACAGCAACATAGTGTCGGCCCAGATCCGGGCCACATCTGGTACGTGTGGATTTCACGTGTACCAGATGTGGGCCGGATCTGGGCTGTCACTATGTTGCTGTCTGGGGAGATACTCGTAATTGCAAGTAAATTTTCAGCCATCTTTGCAGGAATGTAATATAAAAAACATTTATCTTTAGCAACACTGTGAAAGTGAATAGCAGAAGGCACATGCTGGTATAACCATAGATTTATATAGGTAAAATATGAGTCACATGATTAAACATGCCTCATCGTTTACCTCTGTTTTCACATTCCACACTACAACATAAAAACTGCATTTTCAGATTTATCCACTTGGGAGAGAGTTTTCAAAAAGCTCAGTTTTCACAGGACAAAAATGCGTCGCAGTGTGGATGGAAGGCCAAAAAATAGAGAAAAAGATGCATTTTCAAATGTATCTGGATTAATGTAGACTTTAAGATGTAGATCTTAAAATAAACGTATAAGTATATCCAACTTTATCCGCATAAATACAGAATATTGTAATCATTAAAGGGGGGTCTAATGCTATTTCATGCATTCTGACTTATTTACACTGTTAAAGAGTTGGATTCTCATGCTAAACATGGCCAAAATTTCAAAAAATGAGTTGGACGTATGATGGAGTATTTCTGTGCCAAATACACTACTTCAGGATTCGAACAAGTTTCAGAAAGTTTTTTTCGAGTAGGGACCTGTATGACATCATAAAGGGCGGAATTCCTTGTATGGGCACTTCTCCTGGATGAGCGCGTGCACACACACACACACACATCAACCAGAGTGACAGCAAGAGCATGAGCACGTCCATCAACAAGCTTCGTTCGGGTTACGGAAGCCATCAGTAGCGCTGTTATTTTGTTTTTAGACCACGAAATCAACAATGTCACTAAAGAAGTGTGTTTTTGGTTGTGAAGGAAATATAACCCAGCATTAAGGAAACATTGGATGCAGTTTGTTTTTCCGGAGCAGCAACGGAGTTCTGCAAGTGTGTTTGTTTGTTCCCGGTCATGGGTTGAAACCGCAGGCGGTGAGTGAAACTGCATCAAATGTCTGTGTTTTGTTGGCAATCGGTGCGGAAGTGCATATAATGTAAACAACACAAACGTATAGTGAATCGAAAGTTATTCAGGGATAATGCCATGATGTATTGTGTGTGTGTGTGTGTGTGTGTGTGTGTGTGTGTGTGTGTGTGTGTGTGTGTGTGTGTGTGTGTGTGCTTGTGACTCTTTAGCTCCGCCCACTGCACACCTTTACAAGTTCGGCTGTTTTCGGAAAGAATCGGTACAGCGTATCTGTATTTTATAAATATGATAAAACTAAAGATTCTTTGGAGATATGAAGGATGCAATACTATTCTATAGGTACTCAAGATTAATATGAGATTGGCAGAAACTGTGTGTGTTATGTACCCTTTAACATCATGAAACAATGTGTATTGTAAAAAGTGCTACAAATAAACTTGACTTGACTACTAAAAAGAATTGTGTGTCTTTGTTTAGTCAGGAAACAGGCCCGATAAGAGCCAAACACCATAATTCTACTGCATGCACATGGTCATATTTCACTCCAGACACACACTATGGAATTTCCTCTTCTCTTTATTGACTCGGTTATTTGTCATTCTCTTTGCAAAGGTGCCTGGCAATATTTCAGCAGACGTGTTGTTACTTTTTTTAATAAAAATTCTAGGTGCGAGGACACAGAGGCCTGTGAATACATATAAAGCAGGACTTGATGTTCTTTAATCCACTGATAATTTTACTTAGGCTTGAAAAGAGCTTGCAAAGCGTAAAAATATTCTTAACAGGCCCTAACAGTGTGTTAACACTCCATGCCCAATAATTAAAAAAAAAAACGGCCATATAACAAAGACGAAAGCTCTTACAACAACAACAAACCCTCAATATGCTTTAATGTGCTTGAGTTAAGACCGAAATGCAAAACGTTTTTCATTTTGGTGCAAAGAAAGTGCTGCCTCTACGGATTCTGGAGCCATTCTTCACTCTGCATTATCATTTTGATGCCTGCCATCTGTTCCCCTTTCCCTTCACATCTCTCACCAGGTTTGTTCCACCAGAGCACCATAAGGCGAGAGAGGTAGGGAGCAGGTGAGGCTGTAGAGGATACGTGGAAATAATGAGAGCTGAGGTGAAGAGGTGGAAATTTGCTTGTGTGGGATGCTTCGCTCCCTGACCCTTTTATTATTGGTACATTGTGTTCGGATTACTTACAGCGCTTTGTCAGACATGAGCGTTCGTCTGGTTTACACATAATTTGAGCAACAGATTAATGTTTATCACTTATTTCGACATTAAATACTTCTGTAATTCCTGCATTATTTCAGTCCAACATAATGTGAAGTCAGCTTAAAGGAGCTGGAAGCGATTTGCTAATTTAACCACATGTGCTCTTTCCAAAACACTGATAGGACAATAATGTCAGCAATCCTGAAAAGAGTTATGCAAATTTTACTGTAAAATACTGTAAAAATGTGTTTTTTTTACTTTTAAAATATTGTTTAAAATTATTGCTAATTAATATAAAATTGCTAAAAATGAAATATGAATATTAAATATACAATTGGTTTGTGTGTAAAAATGTCACCTACATTATTTCTGTTACATGTTTTAAATTCATATTTTATAAAACAGATACATTTCAGCATTTTTAGTATTTTGAACTGACATGAAGAATTTGGTCATATTTTCTAAATATATGAATGATATATCGCTTTCTAAAAAATCTGTTAATTCAGTGATGCCGTCTTTCTCCCAACTAAACATCAACATTTCAGCCTCAGAGCGGGAACATTAACTATATGTAAGAAACAGTAGTGTGTTTCATTCAGTTCAGCTCCTCCAGCTGACTCATATTCTCACTTTGATCCTTTTGTTATGGCTACGTATGTTTATACACTAGATTTTGTTTATAGTGAAGAGAAACAAATAATGTCATGTCTTGGCTAACAATCATATGGTGATTTTTGAGCAGGCTAATAATCTGCTTTAATGAGGTTAAATCAAAGAAATGTCATGAACTCAAGGCTAGATTATTGTAATGCTCTACTGGGTGGTTGCCCTGCTCGCTTAATAAACAAACTCCACTTGGTCTAAAACGCAGCAGCTAGAGTTCTTACTAGAACCAGGAAGTATGACCATATTAGCCCGGTTCTGTCAACACTGCATTGGCTCCCTATTAAACATTGTATAAATTTTAAAGCAGACACACTTTGTCAGTTTAAATCTAGACTAAAAACACATCTCTTTACTATGGCATACATATAGAACATTATCAATTTCTATTATTCAAATCAGTTAAATGATTGTTAGGCTGCATTAACTAGGTCAGCCGGAATGGGGAACGCTTCCTATAACACCCGATTTACTCGTTTACATCATAAGAAGAATGGCATCTATGCTAATATTTAGCCTGAGGTTTACTGTAATCAGCCGGATCTGGGCTGTATCCAGATCAGATGGTGGACCTGAGCCTAGACATGACCACAACGCATGATGTAGTCAGCTGGTTTCCGGGCCGCATCCAGATAAGATGGTGGACCTGCGCCTAGACACGACCACAACGCATCCCTGAAGTGTCAGCAGAGATTGTGTCAACTAGACAATCCCCTGTGAAGACTTCATCGACATGACAGCCAACAGCACTGATTCTCAACAAACTCGTCTCCATACTGGCGTGAAATATGTCGTGAATCCGATCTTCAACCAGATGGATCTGGATAAACATTCTGAATGTTCCAATCCAATCTGACTTCTGACCTGTAATGCTGCCTGAATCATAATCCATACACTGTCCGTTCGTTGGCCAGAGGAGAAATGGCCCCCGACTGAGTCTGGTTTCTCCCAAGGTTTTTTTCTCCATTCTGTTACCTGATGACGTTTTGGTTCCTTGCCACTGTCACCTTTGTCGCCTTTGGCTTTTGGCTTGCTTAGTTGGGGACACTTTATATCTAGATATCTAGAACTGTATCTGCTGTACATCCGAAACAAACTTTGTTGCATCATTTTCCTGTTATCACTGTAAAGCTGCATTGAAACAATCTGTATTGTAAAAAGCGCAATATAAATAAAGTTGACTTGACTTGATTTATATGACAATGACATCATTTCATTGTTGCAACTACAGACAGAGAGCCTGTGTTTTGCCTCATTCAGACACAAGATAACATCCAAAGACTGCAGAGGCTTTGGCAGAATCCTCCAAACACAGATAAAAAATGTCATCAGAGTAACTTTCGTCTCCAATATGATGTTTCTCTTGTGAAACTGCCCTGGTTGAACAATCCTTGAAAACGTTATTTTAAAAGTCTTTATATATAAAATTCTGATGAAATCTGTGATCGAGACTGAAATGAACTCTTTCCCCATCATTTCCTTCCAAAAAAACGAAACTCCATGACCCTCATGAACTCATCCAGACAGAAGGAAAACTCTCCCAGCCCCTGGGATTCACATTCCCCCCACTTGTTTTATCCATAACCAGTGGGTTAATTTAATTACTTTTTGATAGAGAGCAGTCAATTTCACAGTCAGGCACCTAGCAGAACTTGAAAATTGTGGCCCCATAGGTATGATATATGAGGCAATAACCTATAATGTAATGAAGTCACCTTCAGAGCAGGACCTCTGTCAGTGAAGTAATAATGAATTATAACAAGCATAATAGTATTTGGGTTTGACATGGCAGGCGCTGGGTAAAATGAAATAAAAAAATAGTGAGTTACACTCTCTGGAAACCGAAAGTTCACTGGCAAATCCATCAGACTGGCACTTTCATCGTGGATCGCACAGAAAGACATATGCTAGGGCAATGGATCAGTAGTGATCCTCTGGGTGGTGTTATTTGAATGTATAGAACCATTAGCATAATACGTTTGAGGGTTTCTTGCATTATTTCTCTTCTCCCAGGTGCCGAGCAGGGCTTTTTATAGGAGCATACATATATGCACACTGTATATAGTCACAATATCTTTTGAAGAACTTCTGTATAATATTATATTATATCACATTAGCTGTTGTTGTGCTTTTTGACAACAAATGATGTATATTTTATGTAGCTACAATACTACAACTGTATTTTAAGGTGAAGTAGCTACATTATACTTTTATTAAATTGTATATGTATTACTATAGAGTTACGGTTAGGGTTTGTTACTTGTAATTATGCATAATTTACTTTTATTAATATAGTAAGTACATGTAGTAACGTGTAACTATGTCACCTTAAAATAAAGTGTTACCCTGTATTTTAGTCCTACTTTATTCTACTATTGATTTATAGATTTCCCTTTCTGTTGGCTGCTTAAGCTTGTGATATTGAGCTTAAACTATACAATGCAATCAAAGCTCTTGTGAGATAAAAGATAAAACCTCTTGTCCAGATGATATTAGAGGTGTATCTATTTGATATTCATTGGCATGCTGATAGACAAATTACCCTCACCCATCACTGATTAGACTCTGCATGTCTCAACAACCATATGTTGAATATTTCTGCTGTGTCCAAGCTTCTATTTCTCTCCCTCCTTCCCTTCTTTCTGTCACATATTTGTGCTGTTCATATCATATTTTATTCCACCTTGATCTGCTCTTGGCCTGGGCATCACCATCCAATCATTTGTGTATAAATTATGAATGGCGGGAGGGGCTTTGTAGGTTCCACCCACACCTGGTGTGGTGCAAAGAAGCAATTCTGCTAATCTTTTTTAAATTTTTTATACGAATGGCTGATAAAGACCAATCATTAGCACATATCGTCTTCCTGTTTACAACATGACATCTACTGCAAGCAATAAAATGAGTGATTTGTCTTGGTAAAATGGGCTGAATAAATAGCACAAACATCAGACAGTTCTCTAATCCTCAAAGTACTCAAACTAATAAAAGAAAGTAGCAAACAGCATCTAAATGGGCATATTTTGACATTTTTTCTATCATTATACGTCTGCCGACAAACCTAACAACAATTCTGCAAATATTTGTGTCAGCTAATGTCTCTCACTTTTCAGCTAATAAATAATGCAATGTATTTACATGTTTTGAAGGCAATTAGTTTGCAAAACTAGAAAGGCCTTCATTCAAAAACAACACAGCGGTAATTACTGTGCTCCGACTCCAAATCAAGAAACACTTTTCCTTCTGAAATGAATAACAAAATGGAAAGCATGTAGATGCGACAGTCATATAACAAAGCGGGGAGAGTGTTGTTTTGAGCTGAGAGGGCGTCAGATGAAGGACCAGTGGCTGCTTGAGCTGATAATGAGTCTCTCAGCTGTCTGAGTGGACCTTTGTTGGGTTCACAGAGACTTATTACAATGTCACCTCACTCTCATCTATGTGGAGGGCAGGTCAGAACATCAGTGCAGCCAGTTAAAAAACAATATTCAGTGCCACTGAGTGGAAAGTACAATGGTTTTCATTTAAAGTGCCCCAATTATGCTATTTTAAAGGTTTTAATTTTGTTTTGGAAGTCTCATTCTCATAATATACATTGCACATCACCACATTTTTCAATGATTCTCAAACAACTCGTCGGAAGATTCAGTCTCCTTAAATCCCTCCTTTCCACAAGCTGCTCTGATTGGCCAGACAGCCCAGTCTGTTGTGATTGGTCTACCGCTTACAACGTGTGTCGGAAACGAAACACCCATTACCATAACTGAATTTCAGCTCCAGAGGCTTCCTAAAGCTCAGCGATTGTACATACTGTAAAGACAGCAAAGATGGTGTCGATTTTACCATATCAATCCGAGCGCGAGTCCAATGATGAAACATTGGAAGAGCTAGTTATTCAACACGAACCTCCATCACAAGGATGACTTGAGCAGGACGTTTCTCAGTAATACACTATTCAGGCTGGCGTACATTATGAGATGTTGCAACTGTAATACCTCACCATAAGCTGTAACAAATGTGTGTCCATCAACAAACCAATGTGTATATTTTTATAATTTATTGAGGTCTACATGTGGGAACTGTATCATTAACTGTATCAATAACAGCACACACATTAGCCGAGCGAATGACTGATGTAACATTAAAGTTTGTAAAACAAATCTTGCTCCATGTATCATTTATCAATCCATTTATCCTTTATCATTACTCAAAGTAGTAAGAACGACAGACAATCTGCATTAATGGACACAATTTTAATAGTAGGTAATAGTGGCCCACAGCTGATTAGCAGAAGTATTTCAGTAAGACAGTAATAACTTGAGTTAGCTGGTTAGCCAGCGACCTACACAATATAAAGCACAAAACTACATATTTTGAACACCGGGTAAAAAATATATACATCAATAATTAATCATACTTACAGGTTGTGATTCTGAGAAGCAAGCTGGTCCAAATAAAGTGGGTACTGTCCCATCTTTAATGGACTTTTTTCCCTAAAAAAGTAACTAATTGCATTACTTAGTTACTTTTAATGAAAAGTAATGCTTTACATACATTTTCATTAAAAGTAACTAAGTAATGTAAAAGTAATGCTTTACATTACTTATGCATTACTTTTTCTCTCTTGGTCTGGGCTTGCTTGTTTGTTTTATAATAACAAAAAAATCAATTCACAAATTCATGCCTGTACAGTACAGGGTGCAGCTAAAACAAACCTTTCAGCTGTGCTGCCATTCTGGATTGTGGAAGGATAGGATGCAAAAGTAAAGCATTACTTGTTACTTAAAAAAAGTAATCTGATTACATAACTCGTGTTACTTGTAATGTAGTACCCCAAGGTGCAAACTAAGGACAATAAATGCAGGGAACAAAAATGCAGTATTACGTATGGGACTGGTTTGTTAAGTTCAGTTCCTTGTCCGTTCTTACATCTATTAGTATGTTTTTGGTTAGTGGTTGTTTCTCTTCTGCGTTTTATATTCTCCTGTTATCCTAAGTGTTTGTTATTTTCATCTATTGCTAATTAAAGTTGACTGCCTCAACTAATCCTTGCTGCAACCACATGACATTAACACAGTATTGGGAAATTTAGACTCTTAATGAATATTGTGACGTTTTCCTGGGTTTGGTCATTTAGATGTCTGAAAACCTGAACTAACCTTGCCATGTTATTAAAAAACTGTCAAAATATTATACATTTTTAAGAAATGTTCTGACTTTGGGATTACAAAGATCCTTTCTTTAATACCATTCCTGTTTTATTTAACAATATAAATTCATTTTAATTTAGAATTTCATAACCTTTTCATCATATAAGAGGTGTGCTCAAGTTATTGTCTATATATCATATAGATCAGGTTAAAAAAGTATTATTTACATATATTTTTCTCTTAAGTATTTTCATGTTTGTAAATGCACATACACTCACCTAAAGGATTATTAGGAACACCTGTTCAATTTCTCATTAATGCAATTATCTAATCAACCAATCACATGGCAGTTGCTTCAATGCATTTAGGGGTGTGGTCCTGGTCAAGACAATCTCCTGAACTCCAAACTGAATGTCAGAATGGGAAAGAAAGGTGATTTAAGCAATTTTGAGCGTGGCATGGTTGTTGGTGCCAGACGGGCCGGTCTGAGTATTTCACAATCTGCTCAATTACTGGGATTTTCACGCACAACCATTTCTAGAGTTTACAAAGAATTGTGTGAAAAGGGAAAAACATCCAGTATGCGGCAGTCCTGTGGGCGAAAATGCCTTGTTGATGCTAGAGGTCAGAGGAGAATGGGCCGACTGATTCAAGCTGATAGAAGAGCAACTTTGACTGAAATAACCACTCGTTACAACCGAGGTATGCAGCAAAGCATTTGTGAAGCCACAACACGCACAACCTTGAGGCGGATGGGCTACAACAGCAGAAGACCCCACCGGGTACCACTCATCTCCACTACAAATAGGAAAAAGAGGCTACAATTTGCACGAGCTCACCAAAATTGGACAGTTGAAGACTGGAAAAATGTTGCCTGGTCTGATGAGTCTCGATTTCTGTTGAGACATTCAGATGGTAGAGTCAGAATTTGGCGTAAACAGAATGAGAACATGGATCCATCATGCCTTGTTACCACTGTGCAGGCTGGTGGTGGTGGTGTAATGGTGTGGGGGATGTTTTCTTGGTACACTTTAGGCCCCTTAGTGCCAATTGGGCATCGTTTAAATGCCACGGCCTACCTGAGCATTGTTTCTGACCATGTCCATCCCTTTATGACCACCATGTACCCATCCTCTGATGGCTACTTCCAGCAGGATAATGCACCATGTCATAATAATGCACAAAGCTCGAATCATTTCAAATTGGTTTCTTGAACATGACAATGAGTTCACTGTACTAAAATGGCCCCCACAGTCACCAGATCTCAACCCAATAGAGCATCTTTGGGATGTGGTGGAACGGGAGCTTCGTGCCCTGGATGTGCATCCCACAAATCTCCATCAACTGCAAGATGCTATCCTATCAATATGGGCCAACATTTCTAAAGAATGCTTTCAGCACCTTGTTGAATCAATGCCACGTAGAATTAAGGCAGTTCTGAAGGCGAAAGGGGGTCAAACACAGTATTAGTATGGTGTTCCTAATAATCCTTTAGGTGAGTGTATGTGTTCAGGAAGGATAGAGGAACTAGTATGTTCTATCTAGACTGTGTATACATTTACCCCCAAAAGTAAAACCCTAAATCTCACACAACATATTTAAATCTACTGTATGTGGGACCCATCCCACCCTCCAGCTGCACTAAACATCATCATTAAACTCCAGGGATCTGCTATCTCACTCGCCTCTGCGGTTCCTGTGGGCTTAAACCAATTAGCGCATCCTCTTTATCTCAAATGACCAATAAATCAGTCGGCCGGTGGACTGTGAATTGGCCGCACACCCAAATCTATAGAGCATGTACAAAGGACGCAGAAGCTTGTGATTAATACCAATCGAGCAGCCTTCATAATGGCACAGGATATATGAATAGGATGTGTATGTATATATTCCATTTATATGAGCCCATGCTTCATAAATCATCTGTAATCTGTGGTAATTTGTGGCAAGGAGGATGCAAATAATGCACAACCATTCAATGGTATTGATGTTTTTGTGCAGCTGATTGCATTGTCTACATGCCATATAAAATCTGGTTGTTTTTCATCAGCACAAAAGCTCGTAATTCACGGTTCCATTTTATGTTTGAGTGGCATGTAAAACTTCAAGAGGTATTAGCAAAAGCCCCCGCATCTTTCATTTTACAACTCAATTAAACGAGACAAGAACTGCGGCGGTGTATGTGATTAACTTTTTAATCTGGCCACAAACTATGAGATGCATTTTTGGAGAGCAAATTAAACTGACAAGAATTTGCCCCAAGTAATTTCTGTTGATAATCTCCAAAGTGAGTCCAACACAATCAGACAGTTTTACAATGGTTAATTTTTCTCATAAAGGGAGATAAATGAAGCTTTGATGACTGAAAATGATCATGAACGTGCTATTTGCAGCTGCAAAAAACGGCTTAGATATACTGTCGCATATTCTGAGGATATCTCGTCATATGCCAAAGATAGAATTTTTTTACGTCACTGTCCAGGTGCCAGGTCTCTAAAACTTAACAAACCATTCCTTTCCAGAGAAACGAGGGTGTTGGGCACTTATCAGAATTGCTGGCATTGAAGAAACTCCATAAAACTCGCTACATGAAGTAAAGGCTTGAATACAGCTCTCAGATCTTTTCTGTCTACACAGCCTTGCTCCACACAGGGTCAAACACTTTTACAAGCAGCTGGAGGGAAGGACGTTACTGGGTGGCACTTTTCTTGAGGAGGGATTGTGTAATCGTTTAGATGTTTCCTCTACATTCATACCAACAATAAGCCATTAGCTGCCACTCTGCAAAGAGAGACACTTTTATTTTATTGAAATGATTTTGAGCATGACAGCTGACCCCTTGGTACTGAATCAAGTGAACAGGGTTTGAAAGCATTGAAACTCCCTTCTTTGAAACCCAATTCTATAGGACCGTCAAACATATACATGTTTAATAGTCATGTACAACTGGTGTCGTAATAAAAGCATAAAACCTGGCATGGTGATCAGAATCTTATTTCACCTGAAAAGAGCTAGGTTTATTTAGCAAAAATGACTTGATGTCAAGTCAAATATATTCACAATACACATTGTTTGAAAGCTGCTTTACAGAAAGTTATGATGTATATGATTTCAGGTACAAGCTAATTGTTGTTTATTATAATATTGTTAGTAATTAACAGCATACATGTTTAATTTTAACAGAAAGTCCATTTGTGCATGCATCTTACTTTGCCAATGGTGACAATTATGTACACAAAAGAATATTCTTATCAACAGATGCATAAAATTAGCAAAATTTTAGAGATAATGCCTAACCACAAGCAAGTTAAGACTTTCATAAATCAGAGATGAAGTTTGTATGATGTTCTAGTCATGCTCATCCATAATTTACAAATGATTATAGTCACATTCTATATTTGTTTCTCCCCAAGAACATTTTCCTCTAGGCCTAATTGTCTTATGCAATTACCCATGACTTTAGGGTGAGAAATATCATTTTTTTTTTAATTGTATTGTTTTCTCTGGGAAAACAAGTTGAGCATGATATTGTATATAATTACAATAGTCCAGCCAAAAACATCTTAGGAAATATACTCTTCAGGGCTGCATGAAATTATCAAAATATCGCAAATGTATATTGCGATATGCATAGCAACAGCTTGTGATAACTGCATGATTTTAATACTACAAATGATTACAAAAAGTTTTAGGTTGCCACAGACAGCAGAGACTAGACTGGGCACAATGACTGTTACATACATGCAACATGCTTAATGTTATTAAATACAATAATCGAAGTACTCACGCGCACAGAAAGCTCTTGGACGGCACATGATCCCGAATTCAGTTCCCTTCCGCAGCTTGTGGCCAAATACACACAAAAATTACGTCAACATTGTCTTGTCTTGGTGAGTATTCACGTAAACACAGTCAGTTATATCTTAAGTAGAGTAAACAGTTGAAAAAGGAAGTGCGCATGTAACAATATATTGGATCAGTGCAGTTCTTAAAGTGACAGCAGCCTAATAAACCTTTGTGCTTAATGTTAATCAAAAGGCAAAGAGAAAATCAGACACTGCTCTTGACTGAATGAGTAGCTTTAATAAGAACCAGTATATATTTAATTCTTACAGTAAAGACTAAGCAGTGTTTTATTTTTACATTTGATTATTCGATTTCTGTTGATAAATAAAACTAACGTAGGCCTACCTGAAACCCTAAACCACCCTGGTTTACACTGATGTTAAAATGACACTTACTTTTTATGTAATGCTAGAAAAACACTGCTTTTCACTTTCAGAAATTGTAGGGATGCTTTCTTCTCACAAAAAGAATGTGAAACGTGTGTTGGTTATATAATGTTCAGTTTTTAAATATGTTTAAATTAGGGCTGTCAAACGATTAATCGTGATTAATCGCATCCAAAATAAAAGTTTGTGTTTATATAATATATGTGTGTGTACTGTGTATAATTATTATGTATATTTGAATACACACATGTATATATTTAAGATATATTTGCATGTATATACTGTATGTATATATATATATATATATATAAATATAAATATTTTATATATAAATATAAAAAAAATTCTTAAATATAAACATGCATGTGTGTGTATTTATATATACATCATAATTTTACAGTACACACACATATATTATGTAAACACAAACTTTTATTTTGGATGCAATTAATCGTGATTAATCGTTTGACAGCAATAGTTTAAATATAATTTACATTTATTTTATACACATTAAGCATTATCGTATCGCATAGAAAATATCGCACTATTTAACGAGTTATTGCATATCGCATTTTTCTTCAGTATCATGCTGCCGAACACTTATCAGAAGGTTATTGAATAATTATTATGTTTTACATCCATGCTCTCAGAAGAAAAAAAAAAAAAAAATCCCTTATAAGTTACATTTCATAAAATGAATCCTGGATTACCACTGAAATGATGCTGATTTTGGAATACTGAGAAAAAAATGTTTGTACATTATTTAATGAATTTCCTCTTTCCCTCTGGATATTTTAGATAATCTCTAGACAAATTTCAATAATGGATATAGGGATCCAAAAATAAAATGCCTGTCTATTTTATTTAACTTACAAAGCTATTCAACACCCACATCTCCTATAAAACATAATCGTTTTTATTGTTTATTTATTATGTTTTTATTTTGCCCAAAATCACTTCATAAAATCATGACATCGTAAATCAAAACTATTCATAAAAAGGCTTTGTTCTAGTAAGCTACGGCTTTGTCCTCCATCTTAGATTAATTTAGTCACTGAGCTCATTGCAGTGCATAATAGGATAGCTTTCAACAAAATTGGTAGTATTGCTGTAGAATGAATACTAGTAGAAGTTTGAGGCTAAAAGCAAATTATTGCTAACTGAAGCAGAAAACATGTAGCATTGCAAACATGTTTCGACATTCTTTTGGCTTTCAGACACATTTATTCACAATATTAATGTCTTCCATTATTGAAGCTAATGCATAAAAATTGGAATCTTGGTAAATGAATGTGACACTGTTTGTGTAAACATGTTGTGCCTGTAATATTTAAATAGCTGTATCTTTAGCCCTCTAGTCTGCATCTTTCAGGTCTTGCAAAAGTGTTTCTACTGGGTATTGGTTGTGATCTGGTCTTCATTTTGATTTCATTCAACCATTCCAACTGTTCTGAATCATTGTTTTGCTGCATGGCCCGACCACAGAGGTTGCACATTTAACATTCAGTGACAGTGCAGTGCAGTGTTTGCAGTATTCTAGATTCAACAAGTCAAATTAAAAAGTTTAAATGTCACTTTTTGTCAGCAGAGACTTTCAAGGAATGTGTAGAAATCAGGGGTCTTTCCTCTGAGGAGGCAAGAGAGGCAATGCCTCCTCAAAAAATTGGATGAGAAAATAATCCATATTACAAAAATAAAACAGCGCGAATATTACAAAATGTGACATTTAAACACGTATAAATCGCTTTTTTTTCTAAAGTAACACTGTCCAACAGCGACACCAGCAGGTAAAGTTACAGCGGAAAGTAACATCTCTCTTGTCTCCCCTGAGCCCATTGAATTTTAGGCTGTGTCTAAAATCGCCCCCTATACCTTCGTTCACTATTTCCTACATTAGTCCACTAATATAGTCCACTTGAGGGAGTGAATGAAAACGAGTGAGTGAATTCAGACATTGAGTGTGCCAGAAGGGCTGCTGCTTTTGCATAGTTTGTGCTTGCTGTTTAATAATTATTTGAAACTTAGCAAACTGGCAGCTCCAGTAGTAAGATGAAAAGATTTAACTTGAACTCTGTCATGGAAACTATGTATAAACCTTAATTGAACAATTTAACAATCAATTAAATAGGAATTTATACCTGTATGATAGCTGTAGGTGCCATCTTTTGGTGAGATGCAGGAATTCATTCGGTGCGCGACTCTCACAGTGCATTATGGGTATTATCTAGCCGTTGAGCGTACATCAAAGGCTATAGATATGGTACATCGGTTGTACACTCGTTATTGCAGTGTATTGTGGGATTGAATGAGTGCACTCGATAACGTCTACTTTGGTTTCGGACACCACTACAAATGGCTGTTTCCTTTCAAATAGTGCCTATTTAAGGGTATAGGGGCCGATTTCGGACACAACCTTAGACCCCCTAAAGGGTTTGGTGAGGGGTAATTGAGAATGAATGGGGGAAAGTCACATGAGAGGAGGCAATGCCTCCATTGCGCTATGATTGGATATGATTGGTTATGGTTTGATATGATTGGTTCGAGTGATAAATCATGCTTCTTGTTTTCGTGCGCGTTTGCGAATCAGTCTGGTGGTGCTAATGGGAAGACTAATTAAAAAGTAAGTAATCAACTCACTTAGATATCACCGCTTTGTCGCATCAAAATCTAAATTTAAATGAAGTTCCAAACGTAGGTGCAGGAGGATCTTAAACATTATGAGCGTACTATATAAGCCGCAGAAACTGCATCATCCCATTGACAAATTCTTCCGGCAATCCTCCTCCTCTAATTCGCTCTTTCCTCCTATGTGCAGTACTGTTATAGGGGGGTTTTAACTCGGGTTCAAGCCTCCTCCAAGGACAGCAAGCCAAATTAGTTTACTATTAACCTTTAAGGCTGAATGGGCAGGCGAACTTGTGAAATGGCTTGAAAACATGATGACTGTGGGATTTTTGGTAACACTTTATTTTGATGGCCCCTTTTTAACATTCTGTTTATATAAGCAACTTTGCAACTACATGTCGACTTACTCTCATTAGAGTATTAGTAGACTGTCTGCTTAATATCTGCTAACTCTTTATTGTGATGCTCCTCCAACAGACATCCTACTGACTATAAGTAACTTTGCAACTACATGTCAACTTATTCTAACCCTACCAATCTACTAATACTCTACTAACACTACAATGAGAGTAAGTAGACATATATGTGCAACGTTACTTATAGTCAACAGAATGTGTTAAATGGACCATCAAAATAAAGTGAAATAGTTTTTTTTTTGTGAACAATCAGCTTGGTGAAAATAAAGGTACACCTTTGTGTCTGTGGCCATGTGTTTATGATAAGTATATTAATAAGTTTATGATAACTTATTAAAATAAGTTGACTATTAAAAAGGCTGTTATGTGAAGTAATGTTTATTTAACCAGGAAAATGTGACAACATTAAGTGTAACTGGGACATAAATTTACATTTGATTTATTAAAAAAAAAAAACATTAAAAAACTGTAAGGACTTTGCCTCCTCATTTCAGCACATAATACAGCCAGACAGCAGCATGTAGCATGAATCCTCACCTAGAACCAAGGCTGTTTTCTGCTCCAGCATTACCGGTGCCTGCTATTGTCATTATGAATAATGTCACATTGATCTCGTGGGCTCTTGAAGTGCGCTCCATGCATTAATGAAATTCGAAGCTCTACTCATGACAGGATCCAATACAAACAGCTTGGAGATGAAAGTCGTGGTATCACTCAAAGCAAATTCTCTTTGGTGTTCAACATGCGCCTACATTTAAAACATCAGCACCAGAGTGTAAGGACATCGAGAACCATGCCAAGACAATCTCTTTACAAATATGTGTTAGATCATTTGCAGAATCACACAAATATTAGCATTGCAATCATGAAAAATAACATATAATTTACTTTGAGAACTGTGCAGATCTGCACAACAGTGTGAGGGTGTTTCTCAACTTTTAGCACTTTTATGTCCCAGGGGGCTTTGATTTTAAAACGAAAAATCAAATAAAAATCACTTTTTCCTCTTTTCTTCCTAGAGCACAAATAAAACACGTCTTTGTCTAAAACTTTTTTATCATGTCATCTGATCAGACCATCATTTACCTTTGCTACTTTTCAGTTACTTTTTTTTGTCATGTGATATTTGAAGAGGAAAAAATCCAGCCTGGTTTCATAAGAAACAATTATGATTTGGTGAATTAGTGGTGAATTCCTATGAATTTGAATGATTTGATTTCCTACATTTACGTAAGCATGAAAGTCCATATGTAACACCACCCTTAAACCTAACTATCAGTGTGGGTGAGCAGATTATACAAAAATTTACAAATGAGATTGTACAAATTAATATGAATTTGCCACCAATTCACCAAAATGTAAAAATAATCACAAATTGCCTAGTGATTGTGTTGGGAAAATCAAGGTAAACATCACTTGACAGCAGAATATGTTTATTGTGCGTCATTTCCAATCTAATTTGTTTAAAATTAATTGACTTTAAGGCTGTCCACAATAATACATGACAAAAACAGCCTTTTTAAATTACAGAACCAACCAAAAAATTACAAACCCGATTCCAAAAAAGTTGGGACACTGTACAAATTGTGAATAAAAAAGGAATGCAATAATTTACAAATCTCATAAACTTATATTTTATTCACAATAGAATATAGATAACATATCAAATGTTGAAAGTGAGACATTTTGAAATGTCATGCCAAATATTGGCTCATTTTGGATTTCATGAGAGCTACACATTCCAAAAAAGTTGGGACAGGTAGCAATAAGAGGCCGGAAAAGTTAAATGTACATATAAGGAACAGCTGGAGGACCAATCTGCAACTTATTAGGTCAATTGGCAACATGATTGGGTATAAAAAGAGCCTAAGAGTGGCAGTGTCTCTCAGAAGTCAAGATGGGCAGAGGATCACCAATTCCCCCAATGCTGCGGCGAAAAATAGTGGAGCAATATCAGAAAGGAGTTTCTCAGAGAAAAATTGCAAAGAGTTTGAAGTTATCATCATCTACAGTGCATAATATCATCCAAAGATTCAGAGAATCTGGAACAATCTCTGTGTGTAAGGGTCAAGGCCAGAAAACCATACTGGATGCCCGTGATCTTCGGGCCCTTAGATGGCACTGCATCACATACAGGAATGCTACTGTAATGGAAATCACAACATGGGCTCAGGAATACTTCCAGAAAACATTGTCGGTGAACACAATCCACCGAGCCATTCGCCGTTGCCGGCTAAAACTCTATAGGTCAAAAAAGAAGCCATATCTAAACATGATCCAGAAGCGCAGGCGTTTTCTCTGGGCCAAGGCTCATTTAAAATGGACTGTGGCAAAGTGGAAAACTGTTCTGTGGTCAGATGAATCAAAATTTGAAGTTCTTTTTGGAAAACTGGGACGCCATGTCATCCGGACTAAAGAGGACAAGGACAACCCAAGTTGTTATCAGTGCTCAGTTCAGAAGCCTGCATCTCTGATGGTATGGGGTTGCATGAGTGCGTGTGGCATGGGCAGCTTACACATCTGGAAAGGCACCATCAATGCTGAAAGGTATATCCAAGTTCAAGAACAACATATGCTCCCATTCAGACGTCGTCTCTTTCAGGGAAGACCTTGCATTTTCCAACATGACAATGCTAGACCACATACTGCATCAATTACAACATCATGGCTGCGTAGAAGAAGGATCCGGGTACTGAAATGGCCAGCCTGCAGTCCAGATCTTTCACCCATAGAAAACATTTGGCGCATCATAAAGAGGAAGATGCGACAAAGAAGACCTAAGACAGTTGAGCAACTAGAAAACTGTATTAGACAAGAATGGGACAACATTCCTATTCCTAAACTTGAGCAACGTGTCTCCTCAGTCCCCAGACGTTTGCAGACTGTTATAAAAAGAAGAGGGGATGCCACACAGTGGTAAACATGGCCTTGTCCCAACTTTTTTGAGATGTGTTGATGCCATGAAATTTAAAATCAACTTATTTTTCCCTTAAAATGATACATTTTCTCAGTTTAAACATTTGATATGTCATCTGTTGTATTTTGAATAAAATATTGAAATTTGAAACTTCCACATCATTGCATTCTTTTTTTTTTATTCACAATTTGTACAGTGTCCCAACTTTTTTGGAATCGGGTTTGTATTTAAATTTAAAATATTAAATTTAAAATAATGAAATTGTAGAATTACAGACATTTTGGAGTGATTTAAATAGAAAGAAAAGAAAGATCTTGATTTTTATTTTGATTATTTTAACTTGTTTTGTCTTATTTTAAGTCATCAGTTTTCTACATTTTCATATTAAACTAGTCAGAGTGTGTAAAGTGTTTTAAAAGAGTTTATTTTCTAAAAGTCCACAGGGCTAAAACGCCACTTAGTTGAAGAAACACCTATTTCTTATAAAATCAGGTGCTTTCGGCCAACTTTAAAACACGGATTCATGAGTTCACGCTTGACATAAACGTCAGCACGTTGTAAGTCCGTTGTAAAAGAGAAGTGATGCGGGAGCACAGTGGACCGTCACTACGTCATGCTTCACATGCTGCAATAGGACCAAAGTCCTGGTCCTAAGCTGATCCCACATACAGTTGGTCAATAGAATTTATTTATAAAAGTTTAAAATATTTGTATTTTTTTCTCACACGCCTATCGTTTCGCTTCAGAAGACATTGATTCCACTGTTGAAAAAAACAGCATATGCTGGTTAAGTATGTTTTGAAGCATGGCATCTGGTTTGAGCTGGTTAAAGCTGGTCCTTATCTGGTCATGAGCTGGTTTAAGATGGTCAAGTGCTGGTCCTAAGCTGGTCCTAAGAAACCAGCTCAGGACCAGCTTAAAGGTGCGGTATGTAGGATTGACAGCTAGTGGTCGAAATAGGTACTGCAGTCCAAATTCAAAATATTGGATAGAGTTGTTTTCCCGCCCCCTCCTCCTCAGACTCGACGCTCACGCGGGTTGCCAGCATGAGGACACGCAACAGGAGCGAGCGCAATTGACAATGAAAGCCACACTGTAAGTTGATCAGAACATATTCATAGAGATTTTTAGATGGATGCCGAGGCATTTTAGGTCGGATAGAATCTGCGATCTCTGACCCAGTTTGTTTGCTGGCTTCCATGGCTGCTGCAATACGCTGTGTTTTCCGCCAGCTGGCAACCTGTGGTGTCAAAATACTATTGGGTAAACTGGCAGTGTGCGGTTTCGCACAGACCAAAACAAAAACAGACATTCCAACACAGAACGCACATTTCAAAGTAGAATAACTGGCTGTAGCTTTGTTTTGTAGGTGAATTTAGCATGTTTCCTAAATATCTGCAAACATATTATGGTATTTTTATGCTTTAGTAAAGTGAAAAACTTACATACAGCACCTTTAAACCAGCTCATCATGACCAACTAAGGACCAGCATAAACCAGCTGCCATGCTTCAAAACACACCTAACCAGCATATGCTGTTTTTTTTTTTCAACAGGGTCATCAACTACGGTTGTAAGGATTGCAGTTGTTTTCATGTAATTTGGAGGTCCAATCCACTTGCATAAACAGAGATGGATTATTTTTCTAAAAATCTCAAAATTTTTCTAAAATCTTAAAGAAATTAAGTCTGGGATGGCATGAGGGAGTAAATGATAAGAGAATTAAATTTTTTGGGTGGAGTATCCCTTTAAGAAAGTAAATAGGGTTTATTTTGATTTCATGTTGACTTTCAAGTGGGTCACCTTACACTCCAGGCCCACCCAAACCTCTAAACCTACCTACACCCATGTGCATTGAGTATATTCTCACCTGTCACAGAACGAGGGCTTTCACACTAGCATTTGTAACATGACATGCCAGAGAGAAGCTCTCCACTGCCATCCTTCCCAGGGGGACTGTCTCATTTGCTTGAGGCTGCTGCCGCTGAAGTTCTCTGATAATAAAGGACAATGTCACAGCCCACACAGCTCCACTACCCCCACCCACTTTACACTCCTTCTTCGCAGCCGGACCCGCCACTCAAATTAATCAGCCTGAAACAGCATCATCCCCGGCAACTCTGTCACCACACGAGTCGACAGAGATGTTTCAGACGCTTCTCTGCTGCTCGTCCGGCCCCAGTCATCATTAGTCCCAGCAGCCACATCTGCGGCCGAGAGCTCCACCTGCCAATTAGGGGCACCTGTCCAAACACCACTGCCAGTCACTCACCGTTCATAGTGCGAACACACCCACACAGTTCATATTAAGCCGGGGCACTTTGACATTCTATGCCGATTTGGTCTGAGATTTTGCAGAGGATGACAAAGTAGTGGCTGAATAAATAAACGACTGGAAAGTGACAGATAAGACAGTTATTTATGAGTAATATGCATTCAGAGGTTTTTAAAACGCCTTGCATAAAGGTCATTAAATATCTTGTTGCATGTTGTCATATGTTTACAGTGTGGCCCCATCTGTGAATCTTCTTCTGTGCCAATAGGTGTGTCATGTAGATGACATTGAGCTGTAATATTTGGGTTTCTGGTAAATCCTGCAACACCTGGCTCTGATAGTGTTTTTGTGAATGCTTGGAGCAGAGGCAATTGTGACCGACCTTAAAATCACCATTAAATTAAAATCAATTCTTGTAAAAAAAAAAAAGTTGGTCTTTTTTTTTTTTATTTTATTCATATGCCCTCGTAATCCCTCTTGCAACCATAGGTGTGTCCGTGCACAGACCGATCTGTTTATGACAGCAAATGATGTTTTATTTAATAAAGTCCAGGAGGAACACGTTCAAATTATCTATACAATCAGCATGAGAGGAGACATATACATGGCTGACTCACCTATGTTCCCTGACAATTTTCTGTATCCCTCCACCACCCCGACTCCTCACTCTTGGCTGGTTTCCTATCCCAGCCAGGGATACGATGGGAGTTTTATGGGTTCGGGCCAAAATACCGACCTCTGAGCCCTCTCCTCGGACAGCACGCCAAATACGCATACTCTTTACTCTATCCAATTATTTGTAAGTGTGAACTCATGAAAGTACCACAAGAGCAAGAGAGCAGACAGCTCTGTATGTTTTCGAATCGCTCTTGTGGTACTTTGATGTCATACACAGATCAATCTGTGCAGTGCCACTTAAGTCAAACACACCTGACATCTCTTCTCTGATGTCATGTTTACTGGTGTGAGGGTGAACCAGTCACTCACATAAGAACAGAAATTATATTTTTCTATTAATAACATTCAAAAAAAAAAAAACATTACTTATCTGAAAAAGTAACTGACGTTACCCTTACGGAACAAAAATATATGGGAATCTACTGCAAAATATAATGAGATATATTACCAGGGGCGTAGCAGATCCCGGGCCCTAGTCCTGATGGGCCACAGGTGTATAAAATCAAGCACCTAGGCATTCAGACTGCTTCTACAAACATTTGTGAAAGAATGGGTCGCTCTCAGGAGCTCAGTGAATTCAAGCGTGGTACCGTGATAGGTTGCCACCTGTGCAATAAGTCCATTTGTGAAATTTCCTCACTACTAAATATTCCACGGTCAACTGTTAGTGGTATTATAACAAAGTGGAAGCAATTGGGAACAACAGCAACTCAGCCATGAAGTGGTAGGCCACGTAAAATCACAGAGCGGGGTCAGTGCATGCTGAGGCACACAGTGCGCAGAAGTCAGCAACTTTTTGCAGAGTCAATAGATACAGACCTCCAAACTTCGTGTGGCCTTCAGATTAGCTGAAGAACAGTGAGTAGAGAGCTTCATGAAATGGGTTTCCATGGCCGAGCAGCTGCATCCAAGCCTTACATCACCAAGTGCAATGCAAAGCATCGGATACAATGGTGTAAAGCATGCCGCCACTGGACTCTAGAGCAGTGGAGACGTGTTCTCTGAAGTTACGAATCACGCTTCTCTGTCTGGCAATCCGATGGTGAGTCTGGGTTTGGCAGTTGCCAGGAGAACAAGACTTGCCTGATTGCATTGTGCCAAGTGTAAAGTTTGGTGGAGGGGGGATTATGGTGTGGGGTTGTTTTTTAGGGGTTGGGCTTGGCCCCTTAGTTCCACTGAAAGGAACTCTTAATGCTTCAGCATACCAAGACATTTTGGACAATTTCATGCTCCCAACTTTGTGGGAACAGTTTGGGGATGGCCCCTTCCTGTTCCAACATGACTGCGCACCAGTGCACAAAGCAAGGTCCATAAAGACATGGATGAGCGAGTTTGGTGTGGAGGAACTTGATTGGCCTGCACAGAGTCCTGACCTCAACCCAATAGAACACCTTTGTGATGAATTAGAGCGGAGATTGCGAGCCAGGCCTTCTCGTCCAACATCAGTACCTGACCTCACAAATGCGCTTCTAGAAGAATGGTCAAATATTCCCATAAACACACTCCTAAACCTTGTGGAAAGCCTTCCCAGAAGAGTTGAAGCTGTTATAGCTGCAAAGTATGGTTTAATATGGAGTGGGCCAACTCTATATTAAACCATACGGATTAAGAATGGGATGTCATTAAAATTAACTTTAATGACATCCCATTCTTAATCCGTGCATGTAAAGGTAGGCATCCCAAAACTTTTGGCAATATAGTGTATCTGCAATATATTACACATGCAGTGTATTACTGAATATAAAATTACATACATTATGATATATTAGTAAATATATTGTCATATATTTTTCAATATATGAAAAGCGGCAATTCCTTATGTATTATTCAATAATATATTAACAAAATATATTATTCTGTATATTTTCAAATATAGCGTTAAATAATTTAATATACACTCACCTAAAGGATTATTAGGAACACCTGTTCAGTTTCTCATTAATGCAATTATCTAATCAACCAATCACATGGCAGTTGCTTCAATGCATTTAGGGGTGTGGTCCTGGTCAAGACAATCTCCTGAACTCCAAACTGAATGTCAGAATGGGAAAGAAAGGTGATTTAAGCAATTTTGAGCGTGGCATGGTTGTTGGTGCCAGACGGGCCGGTCTGAGTATTTCACAATCTGCTCAGTTACTGGGATTTTCATGCACAACCATTTCTAGAGTTTACAAAGAATGGTGTGAAAAGGGAAAAACATCCAGTATGCGGCAGTCCTGTGGGCGAAAATGCCTTGTTGATGCTAGAGGTCAGAGGAGAATGGGCCGACTGATTCAAGCTGATAGAAGAGCAACTTTGACTGAAATAACCACTCGTTACAACCGAGGTATGCAGCAAAGCATTTGTGAAGCCACAACACGCACAACCTTGAGGCGGATGGGCTACAACAGCAGAAGACCCCACCGGGTACCACTCATCTCCACTACAAATAGGAAAAAGAGGCTACAATTTGCACGAGCTCACCAAAATTGGACAGTTGAAGACTGGAAAAATGTTGCCTGGTCTGATGAGTCTCGATATCTGTTGAGACATTCAGATGGTAGAGTCAGAATTTGGCGTAAACAGAATGAGAACATGGATCCATCATGCCTTGTTACCACTGTGCAGGCTGGTGGTGGTGGTGTAATGGTGTGGGGGATGTTTTCTTGGCACACTTTAGGCCCCTTAGTGCCAATTGGGCATCGTTTAAATGCCATGGCCTACCTGAGCATTGTTTCTGACCATGTCCATCCCTTTATGACCACCATGTACCCATCCTCTGATGGCTACTTCCAGCAGGATAATGCACCATGTCACAAAGCTCGAATGCCACGTAGAATTAAGGCAGTTCTGAAGGCGAAAGGGGGTCAAACACAGTATTAGTATGGTGTTCCTAATAATCCTTTAGGTGAGTGTATTGATCATTCATATATAGGGAAATACACTCACCTAAAGGATTCAGAATTGCCTTAATTCTACGTGGCATTGATTCAACAAGGTGCTGAAAGCATTCTTTAGAAATGTTGGCCCATATTGATAGGATAGCATCTTGCAGTTGATGGAGATTTGTGGGATGCACATCCAGGGCACGAAGCTCCCGTTCCACCACATCCCAAAGATGCTCTATTGGGTTGAGATCTGGTGACTGTGGGGGCCATTTTAGTACAGTGAACTCATTGTCATGTTCAAGAAACCAATTTGAAATGATTCGAGCTTTGTGACATGGTGCATTATCCTGCTGGAAGCAGCCATCAGAGGATGGGTACATGGTGGTCATAAAGGGATGGACATGGTCAGAAACAATGCTCAGGTAGGCCGTGGCATTTAAACGATGCCCAATTGGCACTAAGGGGCCTAAAGTGTGCCAAGAAAACATCCCCCACACCATTACACCACCACCACCAGCCTGCACAGTGGTAACAAGGCATGATGGATCCATGTTCTCATTCTGTTTACGCCAAATTCTGACTCTACCATCTGAATGTCTCAACAGAAATCGAGACTCATCAGACCAGGCAACATTTTTCCAGTCTTCAACTGTCCAATTTTGGTGAGCTCGTGCAAATTGTAGCCTCTTTTACCTATTTGTAGTGGAGATGAGTGGTACCCGGTGGGGTCTTCTGCTGTTGTAGCCCATCCGCCTCAAGGTTGTGCGTGTTGTGGCTTCACAAATGCTTTGCTGCATACCTCGGTTGTAACGAGTGATTATTTCAGTCAAAGTTGCTCTTCTATCAGCTTGAATCAGTCGGCCCATTCTCCTCTGACCTCTAGCATCAACAAGGCATTTTCGCCCACAGGACTGCCGCATACTGGATGTTTTTCCCTTTTCACACCATTCTTTGTAAACTCTAGAAATGGTTGTGCGTGAAAATCCCAGTAACTGAGCAGATTGTGAAATACTCAGACCGGCCCGTCTGGCACCAACAACCATGCCACGTTCAAAATTGCTTAAATCACCTTTCTTTCCCATTCTGACATTCAGTTTGGAGTTCAGGAGATTGTCTTGACCAGGACCACACCCCTAAATGCATTGAAGCAACTGCCATGTGATTGGTTGATTAGATAATTGCATTAATGAGAAATTGAACAGGTGTTCCTAATAATCCTTTAGGTGAGTGTATATTTTCTTTGTGTAAGGGTATGGTGGATGTTGACATATTTAAAATTTACCCCATAACATTTGTCTAACACATAACTTTACTCATTACTTAAAAGTCTGATTATGTAACATGTTACTTGTAACGTGTTACTATTTTTGTAACTTTTATACTCTTGTCTACATTTGATGCCAGGATAAGCTAGTTATGCAAACACATCAGGTAGGTTCAAAGTCAGGACATGATGGATATCAGAAATGAAAATGACATTATAGACAACAAAGCTGTCTACACTGGAAGCATGGTGCCTTCATTTGACAGACACCCCATTTCTATTTTTGAGTACTGCACAGCTAATGCACTTTTTTCCCCATCCATCACAAATAAAATATTTTCTATAATGAATTGCATACAGTATGTTTGAATTTCCATTAATTTATTTCAGAGTGGAAGAGAGCTTGCTTTGCAAGAAACATCTCTAAAGCCAGAAACATACTGGTGCATATAAGCTGCGAATGCTCTGCATACCCAAGCCATTCGTGGACTCGCTGATTATTATTAACACTATGAATTACTATAAATTCCCTTGTTTGAAGTGTACCATAAAGCTTACATGATATTATAAATGTTAGTAATATGTATAACTCTCTGTCATTTATTTATTTGCCAAATGATGGTAATTTTCTTCAAATCTGCAGTTCGGGGTATGCAGATCCACAGCAGCTTTGGCGCCTACACTCTGTTTTTATGTATTGTCATCACTGTCTCGCGTTCTCATTGGTTTGCTTGTACAAGTGGGATTTAATGTGCTGGGTAAACTGTGAGCAGGGTAAGCCGAAAAATGTGCTGATGCTGCCAGATCTCGATCACTGAAAATCACATTGTGTTTGATACAAAACTAAATAGACTGAATCAAGTGAAAAAAAGTCATAACTGAAACTATGTTCATAGTATTTTATTTTCTTCATAGAGAAATTTATTTTTAACGAAAACTGTTAACTGCTAAAGACATACCTACTGTAAGCAGACCTGTAACTATCAGAGGCTGTTAATCATGTTTGTTCAAGTCATCAATTTGCATTATTCCTTTTTATTACTTATATTTTATTTATAATAGGCTACTAATATTTATTATATTTTTTATATTTTTAATTCTTAATAAAAAAATAAAAAAATTTTTTAGATGATTTAGATGTGTCCCATAGACTGTAGGGTGTGTCCTCAGCCGATGCGTTGTACCGTTTAAAGGTAAAGCATTTAGTTTATGCGACCTTAGTGCCACCTAGCGGAATTACAAAAATACAGCATATTTTGCAAACGCACCTTCTGCGCGTTGCGCCTGACTCAACTCAAACACAACTCAACAGCTTTTACAGGTGCTTGTGAAGGCATCAACGTGTAGACTGTAGACTACTTTCAATAAATGGTCAAATATATTATGAAACTTTTAGCTTGGTTGCTATGTGCAATGAGAGTAAGCAACTGAGCTAACACTCTGTCTAGAGCGAACGCGCTTGTTATAAACTCATCCAACGTGCAGGTGCATTTTTGACATAACGTGTCACCCAGCATACCCGGGTAAAAAAGTCACCGCTCGCCACTGCTTTACACACGTACTTGCCTATAGAATTATGCACCCACACAATTTGGAACGCAAGGACGAGCAAAGTCAATCTGCATTCACGTAGCCCACTTATGCGTGAAGTATGTTTTCTGGCTAAAAAGAAATAGAGTAACTAAAATTTTATATTTTTATTTTATTGAGAGAATGTGTTAATGAGAAGAGAGAGCCTTTACCTGTACAGAGTCTGAGTCATATACAAGTTACACACAAAGACCGTTAAACGATTGGATACACCGGAATCCTGTTTGGTTTTAAACAAATGTGAATATTTTTCTTCAACCAGCATTTTTTTTTTCCTATGTGTTCTTATGTATCTATTTTACTGAGTAAGAAACCTCTCCAGACAACTCAGTACATGATTCATTGAACTGTTCATGAGAATAATGAATCAATGGAAGCCATTTCGCTAATAAATGTAACATACTGATTCATTGATAATAACCGCCTCAAAAGAGAGATTGGTTACTAATGTAACCTTTGTTCCCTGAGATAACAGGAATGAGCATTGCATTAGTTTCTGACGCGTATGGGGGAAAACTCAGTTTTTCTCCAAATACTGAAGCCTGATTGATAGACTAATGGCTTTTCAGACCACCAAAACCGGGCCGACTGCCTATATAAGTCGAATGAAGCACATTAGCTCACCTCGCATACAAGCGTAGTAGCATGGCAAGCTACGCTATGCTCATTCCCGTTATTTCAGGGAACGTCTCGGTTACGTATGTAACCCTCGTTCCCTGAAGGAGGGAACGGAGACGCCACGTCGGAGACCGACGAATAGGAATCTCGCTAGCGAGAGCCAATCTACTTCGAGTGTAACTAAAGGAGCCAATGCACATTGGCATGCAATGATTGCACCAGGTGCTCATGCCACTCAGCGCAGGTATAAATGAGACACAGGTGCTTGCATCAAATTAGCTTCTTTTGCTGAGGAGCCGAGTAGGTAACTGGCACCCCAGCAGGGTACAGCGGACATGGCGACGGGACGTGGTGTCTCCGTTCCCTCCTTCATACGTAACCGAGACGTTCCCATTCAGTCGGTCACTTCCGACGCCACGTCGGAGACCGACGAATAGGAATCCCTACCAAAGTGCCATGGCCTCTGCCCCCTTCCAGTGCCCTGTGTGAGCCTCCTGAGCTCTCTTACCTGATGAGACGGGGCTCACACAGAGAAGTCCATCACTGCTGTTCTGTATGACCCGCTCAGTGACTATTGGATAACACTGGGAAACCGTGCCCCTGTGAAAACCACAGCATGCCTGGACACCTGTTCCAAGGGCACCCCGGCCCGAAGGAACAAGGGGTCTAACCACGGGCTGAAGGTTTGGCGGCAGGCCGGTGTGATACTCACCCGGTGAGTGCCGCGTTGCCACGCCCATCTCGGGACCCGGCCGTGAAGCCGGGTCCCAATGCTGAAGCGGTCTCATATGAAGCAGTCTGAGCGATGTTACTGCCGCCGCGGCCGCCATATGCCCCAGGAGCCTCTGAAATTGTTTCAGTGGGACCGCCATCCTGCTTTGAAACGTGTTCTCCTCTGTGAGGCGCGCCGTCCGTTCGACCGAATCCAACTCCATACCGAGAAAAGAGATCCTCTGCACGGGGGCGAGTTTGCTCTTTTCCCAGTTGACCCGAAGACCCAGCTGGCTGAGGTGTCTGAGCACCAGGTCCCTGTGTTCGCACAACTGATCCCTGGACTGTGCTAGAATGAGCCAGTCGTCGAGATAGTTGAGGATGCAAACGCTCTGTTCTCTCATGGGCACAAGGGCCCCCTCCGTGACCTTCGTAAAGACACGGGTTTTCACCCACCGGTTTTCTTGGGTACAATGAAGTACGGGCTGTAGAAGCCTGTCTTCATATCGGCTGGAGGGACCGGCTCTATCGCGTCCTTCGCCAGTAGGACTGCGATCTCCGCACGCAAGACATGGGCATCTGCAGCATTCACCGAAGTGAAGCAGACGCCCATGAACCTGGGGGGACGCCGGGTGAACTGAATCGCATAGCCGAGCCTGATGGTTCGAATGAGCCAGCGAGACGGACTGGGGAGCGCTAGCCAGGCTCGCAGAGACCGTACAAGCGGGACCAAAGGAACGACCGGCGTACCCACCATGGGGCAGCGTGAGGGGGTACGTGAGGAGGCTTGGTTGCGTCCTCGAGCCGTCCACTGCTGCCCGCTGGCGAAGGGGGAGGATGAGTGTAGTCCGGCGTTTGACCGGCCACAGCTCTCCGAGCCCCCTGAGGACCCGGAGATAGAGGAAACTGCTCTTTTATTGAATTGTTTGGGTACAAAGAAAACGGAACCAAAGATTCTCCGCCCGGCCCTCCTCCGGGGGATGGAGCGGTGCGATCACCGTCTCCTGAAGAGCAGTCCTCCCCATCTCCTGGTCGCCCATCTCAGGGCCGCTTGCCCTTGGCCTTGCCACCCCTCTTGGCGGTGGCCTGGACGGGCGGGGCGGCCTGCTTGCGCCCGGCTCCTCAATGTCGCTTGGGTGGAGGCTGCTGCTGCGACGCGGGAGCGGAGGCAGACGCAGGCGGCCGCCCTCGGCGACGAGCAGGCTGAGGTGCTGCCGGCGGCGGGGTGGAGACAGCAGCTGACCGCCGTGGCAGGATGTGACTGATCGCCTCAGTCTGCTTCTGTGCGGCTGAGAACTGCTGGGCGAAGTTCTGGACCGCGTCGCCAAAGAGGCCGGTCTGGGACACGGGGGAATTAAGGAACCTGATCTTGTCGGTTTCCCTCATGTCAGCCAGACACAGCCAGAGATGGCGTTCCTGGGCCACCATCGTGGACATCGCATGACCCACTGCCCTCAGTTCGTGCAGAACTGTGGGATCGTGACCACCCTCGTGCAAGGTCTTCAGTGCCTGGGCCTGATGGACCTGCAACAACGCCATGGTGTGTAAGGCGGACCCAGCATCTCCACAAGCCTGGTAGGCCTTTCCAATCAGATCAGACGAGTACCTACAGGCCCGGGAGGGGAGACACGGGTTCCCCCTGGATGTGGAGTTAGGGCACAGTTGCATAGCAACGGCCCGTTCCACGGGAGGAACCTGCGTGTAACCCTTTGCAGGTCCACCATCGAGGGTGGTGAGGGAGGAGGATCCACCAGGCCGGTTTCGGGCAGTAAAAGGTGCCGTCCACGACTTGGTGAGCTCCTCGTGCACCTCCGGAAAGAAAGGAACCGGGGTGGGGCGCTGAGAACCAGCACGGGCCACCCCGAGAAACCAATCGTCCAGCCTCGAGGGTTCGGGACACGGTGGAGGGTTCCATGCGAGCCCGACTCTCTCAGCGGCCCGGGAAAGCATGGCCATCATTTCTGGATCCGTATCGGGCACAGCGGATCTTCCCGAAGGAGCCCCCTGCGCCAACATGTCATCTCCAGAAAATTCTGACCCTCCCTCCGATGCAGCGATGGACATCTGATCATCGAGAGGAGCCCCGAAGGATACGGATGGTACACACCTCGTGGGTGGTCCACCGCGTTCCGACGGCAGCTCTACTGGCTGCGAAGTGCGGGAGGGGTGAGGGTTCCCCGGGGGTTGGGTCCCTGGGGGAAGCGCGCTCACTGTAACCCTCAAATCACCCATGCTACTGCCTGAAGTAACCCTCTGTGGAGGGTTAGATCGAGGTAGAGGCACGGGGACTCCACCCCTTGCGAGATGTAGTCTCGACCACAACTCCGAGATGGTCATGTTCCCGCAATGAGAACATGAGTCATCCACCAACGCTGCCTCGGTGTGCTGAACGCCCAAACACGAGATACAGCGCTGGTGACCATCCCTCGGTGACAGGTAACCACCGCATCCAGAAACACAAAGATAGAATGTCATCTTGAAAAAGACGCAAGCTCTATCTGTGTAAGCTCTTTTAGAAGGACGCTCTCCTTGGTGCCGAAGCACGCAGGGGGAAGGGTCGCGGTGACACAGTCAGGGAATAGTGCAGCCTGACGTGCGCACTCTCTCTTACCAGCTGTAGGAACGGCTTTTCAGCGCTCTCCACCTAGCGCACCGAACCAGCTGTGAGAACAGCCTTTGTGTTTGCTCTATCAAACAAAAAAGAGAGATGATCAAAGAACCACACAACCCGCTGCAGCGCTGTCACACCAACACCGACTGAAGAGATCACTTCAAAAAGGCAGGCTTCAGTCAGTTCCATTGCGTAGAAGAGAGTGATATCTGGACGAACCATTTACCACTCGGCTCCGAAGCAGAAAGCTAATTTGATGCAAGCACCTGTGTCTCATTTATACCCGCGCTGCGTGGCATGAGCACCTGGTGCAATCATTGCATGCCAATGTGCGTTGGCTCATTTAGTTACACTCGAAGTAGATTGGCTCTCGCGAGCGAGATTCCTATTCGTGGCGACGTGGCGTCAGAAGTGACCGACTGAATGGGAACCGAGGTTATGTTAGTAACCGAGACCTTCACTTTTGATGCGGTTCACTCGCATTGCGTCAGTTGCTGACGTGTATGGGGAACGCAATTCAATAGCGCCATGCTATTATCGCAAAACGTAAAGCCTTCCAGTGAGTTCGTAGCCTGCGGGCACTTGGTGGCAAGGGCCCTATAGCAGACTACATAACTGATAGCAGACTCTTAAGAATTTGTCTGGTAAAGTGGGCTTGTGTCCGGGACTGGAGCCCATGAGGCATCACGTCGCAGTAAAGCAACCCAGAATCGGAACCTAGCTAAGCCAACAATGCTTGAAGAGCAGGGAAAGGTGGACGGCGAGAACCAGCCGGCTGCCCCGCTGGACCAAGCCCAAGAGGAGGCCATTCCACTGGTGGATTGCTCCCTTACCCCTATAGGGCATTGCAAGTCCAAGGACTTGTAGGCCAGCATTATTTACGTCCACTATCCATCAAGATAGTCTCTACTTCGTAAGCCCCTCGGAGCGGCCTCTGAAGCTCACAAATAGCTGCTCTGATAGCTGGGATTAGCTAGAGCATTCGATGTACACCCTAAGGGCCCGAACTGGGCAGAGTTTTCCCAGGGACCAGGTCTTTGGTGCAGCCGTGGGTCACCTTGAGATTGAGGCGGCCCCCGTATAAGAAGCAGGTCTAAGGGAACTACTGTGGAGGCTGCTGACATAAGGCCCAGTAGTTTCTGAAGCTTCTTTAGGGGAAAGATGTCCCCAACGTTGAATGGCACTGCTAGTCTCTGGATTTTCAGAGAGTGCTCTGGTGAAATCAGGTTGAAAATGCCCCCAGGAATGAGATTCGTTGGCTGGGGAGCAATAAGTTTTTTTTTTGTTTGTTTGTTGATCCTGAATCCCAGATGCGCTAAAATGTGCGATGGCGGCTTCCTCTGGGGGTTGGGGGGTCGGGGGGCTTGTATCCCCTTTTCTCCATGCCGCCAACCGTCGTCAGGGCAGACGAAAAGGAATAGTGGTCACTATAGGGGAATAGGGGGCATGCCAAGACTCGGTTAGTTCTTCATGAACCTCTGGGAGGAACGAGGCTGGTCGCTGACGGGGCAACAGCACTTGGTGGCCTGAGAACGCAAACCATGAAATAGGTTTGAAATAGTTTTGAAACTATACCATCATCATCCCCACGCAACCCCCAAAAAGGCGAATCCGTGAAAACGGCGATGGCATGTACGCAAGCATTACGTGTTCAGCCTATAGGCAAGCGTGTTTGAATACGTATGTGTGCATATGTGTTTTTATCTGTATAGAGGGGAAGGGAAGTGAAGGAGGCCTTCACAGGGGAGAGTCTAGTTGACACGGTCTCTGCTGACACTTCAGGGATGCGTTGTGGTCATGTCTAGGCGCAGGTCCACCATCTGATCTGGATCCGGCTGACTACAGTAAACCTCGGGATAAACAGAGAGACTAACATTAACGTAGATGCCATTCTTTTTATGATGTAACGAGTACATCAGGTGTTATGGGAAGTGTTCCCGGTTACGGCTGACCTAGTTAATGCAGCCTAAAACAATCATTTAACTGATTTGAATAATACAGTAGAAATTGATAATGTTCTATGTGTATGCCATAGTAAAGAGATGTGTTTTTAGTCTAGATTTAAACTGACAGAGTGTGTCTGCTTCCCGAACAATGCTAGAAAGACTGTTCCAGAGTTTAGGTGCTAAATAGGAAAAGGATCGACTGCCTGCAGTTGATTTTAATATTCTAGGTATTATGGCCAGAGTTTTGAGACCGCAATAGACGTGATGGAGTATAATGCGTTAAGAGCTCGTTCAGGTACTGGGGAGCTAAACCATTTAGAGCTTTGTAAGTAATTAGCAAGATTTTAAAATGTATACGATGTTTAATAGGGAGCCAATGCAGTGTTGACAGAACTGGGCTAATATGGTCATACTTCCTGGTTCTAGTAAGAACTCTAGCTGCTGCGTTTTGGACCAGCTGCGGTTTATTTATTAAGCGAGCAGGGCAACCACCCAGTAGAGCATTACAATAATCTAGCCTTGAGGTCATGAACGCATGAACTAACTGTTCAGCATTTTGCATTGAGAGCATGTGTCGTAGTTTAGATATATTTTTAAGATGGAAGAATGCAGTTTTACAGATGCTAGAAACGTGGCTCTCAAATGAAAGATTGGTATCAAAGAGCACACCCAGGTTCCTAACTGACGACGAGAACTTGACAGAGCAGCCATCAAGTGTTAGACAGTATTCTAGGTTACTACGTGCAGAGGTTTTTTGTCCAATAATTAGAAATTCAGTTTTTTCAGAATTAAGTTGTAGGAAATTACTAGTCAGCCAATGTTTTATATCAGCTATGCATTCCGTCAATCCTGTGAATTGGTAAGTTTCGTCCTGGCGCGAAGAAATATAGAGCTGAGTATCGTCAGCATAACAATGAAAACTAAAGCCATGCTTCCTAATGATATCTCCCAAGGGTAGCATGTACAGGGTCAGCAGTGGCCTGATTTCATTTGTATCTTTAAGCGGCGGGGGTGGAGTTATCACCGAGTTTGCCCAGTCCTCCACTTCAGAGGCAGCCAGAGACATAGTGTCCTCAAAATTCCCACACCGCAAGCTTGAGCTTCACATCAGTGTTACTACACCATCGCTGCAGACACGGAAGAGTATTCACACTGAAAGCGTTTGTACAGTGTCACAGCAGTGGCTCCAAAGCTACATATTAAGGGAGCATTTCTTTACCAAGACAACAACAGTGGGGAGAACAAGTATTTGATACACTGCCGATTTTGCAGGTTTGCCCTCTTACAAAGCATGTAGAAGTTTGTAATTTTTATCATAGGTACTCTTCAACTGTGAGTGACGGAATCTAAAACAAAAATCCAGAAAATCACATTGTATGATTTTTAAGTAATTAATTTGCATTTTATTGCATGACATAAGTATTTGATACATTAGAAAAGCAGAACTTAATATTTGGTACAGAAACCTTTGTTTGCAATTACAGAGATCATACGTTTCCTGTAGTTCTTGACCAGGTTTGCACACACTGCAGCAGGGATTTTGGCCCACTCCTCCATACAGACCTTCTACAGATCCTTCGGGTTTCAGGGCTGTCGCTGGGCAATACGGACTTTCAGCTCCCTCCAAAGATTTTCTATTGGGTTCAGGTCTGGAGACTGGCTAGGCCACTCCAGGACCTTGAGATGCTTCTTACGGAGCCACTCCTTACTTGCCCTGGCTGTGTGTTTCGGGTCGTTGTCATGCTGGAAGACCCAGCCACGACCCATCTTCAGTGGTCTTACTGAGGGAAGGAGGTTGTTGGCCAAGATCTCGCGATACATGGCCCCATCCATCCTCCCCTCAATACGGTGCAGTCGTCCTGTCCCCTTTGCAGAAAAGCATCCCCAAAGAATGATGTTTCCACCTCCATGCTTCACGGTTGAGATGGTGTTCTTGGGGTTGTACTCATCCTTTTTCTTCCTCCAAACATGGCGAGTGGAGTTTAGACCAAAAAGCTCTATTTTTGTCTCATCAGACCACATGACCTTCTCCCATTCCTCCTCTGGATCATCCAGATGGTCATTGGCAAACTTCAGACGGGCCTGGACATGCGCTGGCTTGAGCAGGGGGACCTTGCGTGCGCTGCAGGATTTTAATCCATGACGGCGTAGTGTGTTACTAATGGTTTTCTTTGAGACTGTGGTCCCAGCTCTCTTCAGGTCATTGACCAGGTCCTGCCATGTAGTTCTGGGCTGATCCCTCACCTTCCTAATGATCACTGATGCCCCAGGAGGTGAGATCTTGCATGGTGCCCCAGACCGAGGGAGATTGACCGTCATCTTGAACTTCTTCCATTTTCTAATAATTGCGCCAACAGTTGTTGCTTTCTCACCAAGCTGCTTGCCTATTGTCCTGTAGCCCATCCCAGCCTTGTGCAGGTCTACAATTTTATCCCTGATGTCCTTACACAGCTCTCTGGTCTTGGCCATTGTGGAGAGGTTGGAGTCTGTTTGATTGAGTGTGTGGACAGGTGTCTTTTATGCAGGTAACGAGTTCAAACAGGTGCAGTTAATACAGGTAATGAGAGGAGAACAGGAGGGCTTCTTAAAGAAAAACTAACAGGTCTGTGAGAGCCGGAATTTTTATTGGTTGGTAGGTGATCAAATACTTATGTCATGTAATAAAATGCAAATTAATTATTTAAAAATCATACAATGTGATTTTCTGGATTTTTGTTTTAGATTCCATCTCTCACAGTTGAAGTGTACCTATGATAAAACTTGATATATATGTATCATATACCCCACTGTATATTTGTTTTTAGAAGTTGATCATTTATAAACCTAAAGTTTGTTAACGTGTGAATACTCTCGTGCGTGCAGTGACGGTGTAGACGCTGACGCTACGCAGGTGCACAGACGCGAACCAATTAGGCTTCGCTATTCAGAGAACAAGAGTTTTCCCCATATGTTTCAGCAACTGATGCAATGCAAGTGAGCCTCATCGAAAGGGAATCATTCGTTAATTGGACATTGCTAGTTCTGGTTCTAAACAACCGAAAATATGGGACACACAACTTGTGAAGTGTTGTCAGGAAAACTGTAAACCTGCTGCATTTGCCAGCATTAAGACTAAAACATCTACATTGTTGAACGTTTAACAGTGCTACATATATCTGTTTTTCACAACACATGAAGGGGGGTGGGGGTTCAATTTTATTTTTCTGTAAATAAAAGGTTTACTCAGTTTACTGAAAAAGTAACTGGTGTTATGTGGATGTTATGGAATGTCAATAAAAAAGCCCAAACTCCACAGGAGTATAAATATGAGGAAACACAAAGGCCAGATTCCCTTAATCATTCATCACAATGAGTAAAACCAAAGAATATAGTTCTGATGTGCAGCAAAAGATTGTTGAGCTTCACAAAATAGAAAGTGGCTGTAGGAAAATAGCTAAAGCATTGAAAATTCCCATTTCCACCATCAGGGCAATAATTAAGAAGTTCCAATCAACTAAAGATGTTACGAATCTGACTGAAAGAGGACGTGTGTCTATATTGTCTTAATGCACGGCGAGGAGGAAAGTTTGAGTGGCCAAAGACTCTCCAAGGATCACAGATGGAGAATCGCAGAGATTAGTTGAGTCTTGGGGTCAGAAAGCCTAAAAATAAAATCTAAACCTGACGGCCTCTGCTAGAAATCTTATAATGGGCCGTGGTTGGATCTTCCATCAGGACGACGATCCAAAACAAACATCAAAATCAACACACAAATGTGTCACTGAACACAAAATGAAGCTTCTGCCATGACCATCCCAGTCCCCTGACCTGAACCCTATAGAAAATGAGTGGGGTGAACTGAAGAGAAGAAGCACCAACATGGATCTGGGAATCTGAAGGATCTGGAGAGATTCTGTATGGAGGAATGGTCTCTGATCTCTTATCAGGTGTTCTCCAAACTCATCAGGCGTTATAGAAGAAGACTCAGAGCTGTTATCTTGGTAAAAGGAGTTGCAAAAAGAATTTAATAAAAGGGTGCCAATAATTGTGGCCAACGTGTTTTGGAGAAAAGCATTTATTTCATAATGTGATTTACCCCCCCACTTTCAATTCTTTTACTTCAATAAAAGTTTAGATTTTTGTGAATTTTTTTAATAAAAGATCAAAAGGATAAACAATGCAGATTTATTTTTTACAGCCATATTTGACCATATTTACCAGGGGTACCAATAATTTTGACCACCACTGTATGTTATTTTCTTGTTTAAATATAAGTCATTAAACTCTAAAAAAAAAAATATATATATATATATATGTTTCTTTTTGCCAGGTCCAAACGATGTGAATACATCAGGAAGGTTCAAACTCAGGACATTGTGTATATAAACTTAATCAATGGAAACACTCAGATAATGAGAGATAATATGAAAAGTGTGCTCAATTTATTCTTGGCTACCCACAAAGCTCAAGGCTGTCATGAGCTTTTTCTCTGTTTATCTCTCTAAGCAGGGGCTACAAAGCTGACATTAGAAGGTGATTGAGTGAGACCCCCAGCCTCGCTCCCATCACCTTGTGTATTCATGCTGTGGTGTGCAGAGGTCACCATCCTAACCTGAAATCATCTTTATGGCCTCCTGCATGCTGTGGCTGTCAATAAAGTTCACTCTGAGTCCACTGTATTGGGACACTTTCATGCTCTGTGAATTTAACCCTTAAATGGCTCTTGGTGACCGCTAGTGTAATGGACAACTCTTATAGCATTATAAACCAACTAAATCCTGGTTAGATATGCTTTTAATAGGTCTGATGCTTTCCTGTGATGCAAAATACAGGCACTCAAATCTAGAATCTTTTCTGCAGATTTTTCCGTTTTATTTACGCCATTGTCAAATTTAGAATTGGTCCAAAGCCCTATGCAAATTAATTTTCAAAAATTTTCTTTTGAAATTGCTGAATGGAAGAAAATTCACAACGAACTGCAGACTTTCCAGTGTTACATATGAGAGAGGCTGTTTGAATATTGCTTCAGTTTGCTTGGCTGTAAAGCGGACAAAAATAAAAATGTACGATTTATCATGCTACACCATTGATTGCTTTTTGAAAAAAATGGGCTTGAGCCCCTTCCCCTGTAATCATGAACGTGAAAGTGCCCTTTTCGATTGTACCACAGTGCCCCCGGAAGACGATTTCTAATTTCTACTGAGGGGGTAGAAATTATTAGGGGGATTTTATCTTTAAATGTTTTTATTTTTTACCTGGCTATTATATAATCATATCAATTTTAATGAATTATATAGAACTTAAATCTACTTTTACCTAAATCTTTAATCTTTAGTTAAATTTAAGTATGTCTATGAAAGAAGTCTCTTATGCTCACCAAGGCTGCATGTATTTGATCAAAAATACAGTAAGAGCAGTAATATTGGGAAATATGATTTGAATTTAAAAAAAATTATTTTCTATTTGAATATATTTTAAAATGTCATTTAATCCTTCATTTACACGACAACAGCGTTTTGGGGGGCCTGTAAACGCAAGCTTTTGAAAGCAATGCCTTTACCGTCGCCATGTAAACAACAAAACCTGAATTTGTGAAAATGGTGATGTCATGCGCATGCGTATTACATGTTCACGCATGCGTATTACGTGTTCATGGGGTGTTTCTTGACAAAGTGACATCGCCAACTACTGGCCTGGCATGCATAATACAGCCTTTTTAGTCATTTTCGCAGATCCATGTTATCGTTTTAGCAACGTCGTCATCTGTTTTTAGTACATTGTTGTTGTGTAAACATACCCTCATTAAGACTGTCAGTCCAAATCCAATTTTTGTCCATATCCAATTGAAATCCGATCAGATTTAGCAAGTGTGGAAGGCAAAAAAAATCACATGAAATTTTTACAAATCCGTTTCGAGCTACATTCATATTTCACATTTTTGGAAATCTGTTTCAGTCCGACTGTTCTGATCAGATTTCGCGTGGTTTATGTGACTTTCTCATGCTTTGTAAAACGTAAATGCCAAATGTTGTTATAGGAAACATGCTGAAAGTTGCTGAAGAAACAAGGCTGTGTTGTTGAAAATTGCTAGACAAGCAGAAAATGGTGATATAACGGAGACATGTTTTGAGACTGGTGGAAGACGACAGCACAGAATAAAGCTGCACATACCAGCTTTCTACGTTTCTGCCTCATAAGACGCAGTAGTCCAGCGCAGCAGCTACACATTGTCATGTTGTAAATAAGACAACATCTGTATTGCAAACCCCTCCATGTTGCTGTTGTTATTGTTTTTTACCAACGCAAAGTTATTGCCAATAGAAACCAATGCAGATATTCCGGAAAACGAAAGAGAGTCACATGACACACAAATCAGATCTGAACAGTTGCGATACACAATGTGGACAGTCAATAATTTTAGATTAGTTTCCAATTGGATACACAAATAATCAGTTTTGGACTTACAGTAGCTATGTTTCCATCCACCTATTTTTATGTGCATTTTGGGATATCGCATAAAAAACAGCTGGATGGAAACGCCAAGATGCACATAAATTCTAAAAATGTGCTTAAAAACTTATGCGCCAGTTTATCAGGAAGTGACAATTTTGTTTTCTTCGACTCGCTGGATGAAACCCTTGCTTTATCCGTGAATGTTTTATGCGATATTCCCATTTGCGCATAAGTTAAATTCACAACTTTGGATAGAAACATAGCTAGTGGGAATGTAGCCTTAGTTCGCACAGTTCTTTGTTTGGTGTTGTCATTATTTTATGTGGTTTTGCTATTCTGTTTCCCTAGTGATCTCCTGCATATTCCTTGTTGGACTTAATATTAAATACTGTTTACAGTATTTGATATTCTTCTGCATTGTGCAATGTAGCACTTTAGGGTTTGAGTTGAGGTTGGTAACATTCACATCCATTTTGGGTTTCTTGGGGGATAGATATACAACTGAACTTGATACAATCATGGACAGTGGTTCTACATGAAACATTTATGTCTACTCAAATAATTAATGTATGAATCAAGTTATTTGGACACATCTAAGTTTAGTTGAGATAACTCAATTCAGGGCTGTAACCACCATAGACAGTGAGGGGGACAAGTCCCCCCGAATAATTAGAAATGGCCAAATTGTCCTTATTATAATATTTGATATTGTTGATGCTGCTCTGCTGTACTCCATTACACACCGCTCTGTTTGTTGCTAGGATGACAAAAGTAAAATGTTAAATTTTAAATGTAAAAATAGGTTGGTCTGCCTCAGCGGTCTAACAGCGCTCATCACAGTCAGAATGAGTGAGATGGCCAATCAAATCAAAGAAGGCGGGGCTTACCGTTAATAATTCCAACCAAGCGGCAACCTCCCACGGTCTCTCTTGAAACCAACACGGAAGTGACTTAAACTGCAATTCATCGACTGGCAACTAGAGACAGGCTCCAAAAGGGAGTCAAATCTGTATCTCCCCCATGTTTTAAATGCCCAATTTTACAGCATAAAAAAATATGTTTACAGCCTGGTACAAAAAGTGGTTTTGGTCTATACAGCTAATTTTGCCCTTCATGACAACTGTGAGGGGGGTGAATTTTTTTATAACTTTTCCGTTTAAATTATATTAAGCCTTAAAGTGCTGCATAATTAAGGGCGTGCCCACTTGAGTGACAGGTGGATTGCCACTATGGTCGAGCTAGGCGGGTGTGGTTTCAGCAACCAGGCACCTCAGCTCCACCCACGTCCCGCCTCTTTGCCCATTTTCAGTTATCCGGAAGCGATGCGCAGTGACGCGCTGCCAAGATGGCGATGGCCGGCTTTAGGTTTCAAAACTGCTCTTCAGAAACCTACAGGTGACGTCATGGCCACTACGTTCATATTTTTTTACAGTCTATGATTAAAACGCAACACTTTAGTTCTAGCAGTGACAGACTGAAAATATGACATTATTTATGTAAATTATAACTGAATTTGAAGTGACAAGAAACATTCAGCATTTTTACATATTAGGCAGACAAAAATAAGAGTGAATGTGTGCATATTTTTTTTAAAATATTATTTGCAAATAGTTTACTTCATAACTACAATAGGACTGGAACTTTTACCATTTTTATTTCTTTTTCTTTATTTCCTTAAATCCCATTTAATCCTTTTAATAATTTAATTCCTTTAAATAAACAAATAATACCCCCACCCCTCGCCACGCAAAAAAAAAAAAAAAACTTTGGTCCCCGGAATGTCTAAGACATGGTTACAGTCTTGACTCAATTCAGGTTAGATATGTTTCCATCAAACACTTTTAAATACCATCATGATAGAACATTAACAAGTCTCCCCATTTTCTCATATTGCTAAAAAAATGCATAAAATAACACTTTATTTCAACATTTACTCTCCATATCCAGCCCTGTGCAAAGCATGATGGGAAGTGAAAATCCTGTTCCCATTCAGTCGGTCACTTCTGACGCCACGTCGGAGACCGACGAATCTACTAGCCAATCTACTTCAAGTGTAACTAAACGAGCCAATGCACATTGTCATGCAATGATTGCACCAGGTGGTAAATGGTTCGTCCAGATATCACTCTCTTCTATGCAGTTGAACTGACTGAAGCCTGCCTTTTTGAAGCGATCTCTTCAGTCGGTGTTAGTGTGACAGAGCTGCAGCAGGTCGTGTGGTTCTTTGATCATCTCTCTTTTTTGTTTGATAGAGCAAACACAAAGGCTGTTCTCACAGCTTCCCCCTGAGTGCTTCAGCACCAAGGACAGTGTCCTTCTAAAAGAGCTTACACAGATAGAGCTTGCGTCTTTTTCAAGATGACATTCTATCTGTGTGTTTCTGGATGCAGTGGTTACCTGTCACCGAGGGATGGTCACCAGCGCTGTATCTCGTGTTTGGGTGTTCAGCACGCTGAGGCAGCGCTGGTGGATGACTCATGTTCTCACTGCGGGAACATGACCATCTCGGAGTTGCGGTCGAGACTCCATCTCGCAAGGGGTGGAGTCCCCGTGCCTCGATCTAACCCTCCACAGAGGGTTACTTCAGGCAGTAGCACGGGTGATTTGAGGGTTACGGTGAGCATGCTTCCCCCAGGGACCCAACCCCCGGGGAACCCTTACCCCTCCCGCACTTCGCAGCCAGTAGAGCTGCCGTTGGAACGTAGTGGGCCACCCACGAGGTGTGTACCATCCGTATCCTTCAAGGCTCCTCTCGATGATCAGATGTCCATTGCTGCATCGGAGGGAGGGTCAGAATTTTCTGTAGATGGCGTGTCGGCGCAGGGGGCTCCTTCGGGATGAGCCGCTGTGCCCGATACGGATCCAGAAATGATGGCCATGCTTTCCCGGGCCGCTGAGAGAGTCGGGCTCGTGTGGAACCCTCTACCGTGTCCCGAACCCTCGAGGCTGGACGATTGGTTTCTCGGGGTGGTTCTCAGCGCCCCACCCCGGTTCCTTTCTTTCTGGAGGTGCACAAGGAGCTCACCAGGTCGTGGACGGTACCTTTTACTGCCTGGTGGATCCTCCTCCCTCACCACCCTCGATGGCGGACCTGCAAAGTGTTACACGCAGGTTCCTCCCGTGGAACGGGCCGTTGCTATGCAACTGTGCCCTAACTCCACATCCAGGGGGAACCCGTGTCTCCCCTCCCAGGCCTGTAGGTACTCGTCCAATCTGATCGGAAAGGCCTACCAGGCTTGTGGAGATGCTGGGTCCGCCTTACACGCTATGGCGTTGTTGCAGGTCTATCAGGCCCAGGCACTGAAGACCTTGCACGAGGGTGGTCACGATCCCGCAGTTCTGCGCGAACTGAGAACCGCAACAGACCTCGCGCTTCGTGCGAAGAAGGTTACGGCGCGAGCAGTGGGTCGTGCGATGTCCACGATGGTGGTCCAGGAACGCCATCTCTGGCTGTGTCTGGCTGACATGAGGGAAACCGACAAGATCAGGTTCCTTATTCCCCCGTGTCCCAGACCGGCCTCTTCGGCGACGCGGTCCAGAACTTCGCCCAGCAGTTCTCGGCCGCACAGAAGCAGACTGAGGCGATCAGTCACATCCTGCCACGGCGGTCAGCTGCTGTCTCCACCCCGCCACCGGCGGCGCCTCAGCCTGCTCGTCGCTGAGGGCGGCCGCCTGCATCTGCCTCTGCTCCCGCATCGCAGCAGCAGCCTCCACCCAAGCGACGACGAGGAGCCAGGTGCAAGCAGGCCGCCCCGCCCGTCCAGGCCTCCGCCAAGAGGGGTGGCAAGGCCAAGGGCAAGTTTCTTTGTGTTCCGCCCAAATTTTCAATAAAAGAGCAGTTTCCTCCATCTCCGGGTCCTCAGGGGGCTCGGAGAGCTGTGGCTGGTCAAACGCCGGACCACACTCATCCTCCCCCTTCGCCAGCGGGCAGCAGTGGACGGCTCGAGGACGCAACCAAGCCTCCTCACGTACCCCCTGCCCACTCGTGGAATCAGGTAAGTGTTGCACAGCACACTCACACCTCGTTGCGGGCCGCCTCCACGAGACAGCCGCCCCAGCCCGGTACCTGCATTCCACCCCGCTGCCCCACGGTGGGTACGCCGGTGGTTCCTTTGGTCCCGCTTGTATGGTCTCTGCGAGCCTGGCTAGCGCTCCCCAGTCCGTCTCGCTGGCTCATTCGAACCATCAGGCTCGGCTATGCGATTCAGTTCACCCAGCGTCCCCCCAGGTTCATGAGCGTCCGCTTCACTTCGGTGAATGCTGCAGATGCCCATGTCCTGCGTGCGGAGATCGCAGTCCTACTGGCGAAGGACGCAATAGAGCCGGTCCTTCCAGCCGATATGAAGACAGGCTTCTACAGCCCATACTTCATTGTACCCAAGAAAACCGGTGGGTTATGGCCAATCTTGGACCTGCGAGTTCTGAATCGGAGCCTTCACAAGCTACCGTTCAAGATGCTCACACAGAAACGCATTTTCGAGTGCATCCATCCTCGAGATTGGTTTGCAGCGATCGACCTGAAGGACGCGTACTTTCATGTCTCGATTCTCCCTCAACACAGGCCATTTCTGCACTTTGCGTTCGAGGGTCGAGCATATCCCTGTCCCTGTCCCCCCGTGTCTTTACGAAGGCCCTTTTGCCCATGAGAGAACAGGGCGTTCGTATCCTCAACTATCTCAACGACTGGCTCATTCTAGCACAGTCCAGGGATCAGTTGTGCGAACACAGGGACCTGGTGCTCAGACACCTCAGCCATTTGGGTCTTCGGGTCAACTGGGAAAAGAGCAAACTCGCCCCCGTGCAGAGGATCTCTTTTCTCAGTATGGAATTGGATTCGGTCGAACGGACGGCGCGCCTCACAGAGGAGCGCGTCCAGTCGATGCTGAACTGCCTGAACACGTTTCAAGGCAGGATGGCGGTCCCACTGAAACAATTTCAGAGGCTCCTGGGGCATATGGTGGCCGCGGCGGCAGTAACACCGTTCGGCCTGCTTCATATGAGACCGCTTCAGCATTGGCTTCATGGCCAGGTCCCGAGATGGGCGTGGCAACGTGGCACTCACCGGGTGAGTATTACACCGGGCTGCTGCCAAACCTTCAGCCCGTGGTCAGACCCCTTGTTCCTTCGGGCCGGGGTGCCCTTGGAACAGGTGTCCAGGCATGCTGTGGTTTTCACAGATGCCTCTGCCATGGGCTGGGGTCCACGTACAACGGGCATGCAGTGTCAGGGGTTTGGACGGGCCCGCACCTGCATTGGCACATCAACTGCCTCGAGTTGCTAGCAGTACATCTTGCACTGAGCCACCTCAAAAGGCTGTTATGGGGCAAAGATGTATTGGTCCGTACGGACAACACTGTGACCGTTGCGTACATCAACCGACAAGGGGGTCTGCGCTCCCGTCACATGTCGCAACTCGCCCGCCATCTCCTCCTCTGGAGTCAGAAGTTTCTGAGGTCGCTTCGGGCCATTCATGTCCCTGGTGTGCGCAACCGTGTGGCAGACGAGCTGTCACAAGCTGCGCTCCCGGGAGAATGGCGACTCCACCCCCAGGTGGTCCAGCTGATCTGGAGACAGTTCGGGGTGGCACAGGTCGACCTGTTTGCTTCCCCAGAAATGTCCCAATGCCAGTGGTTTTATTCACTGACCGAGAGCACACTCGGCACGGATGCACTCGCGCACAGCTGGCCCCGGGGCCTGCGCAAATATGCGTTTCCCCCAGTGAGCCTACTTGCACAGACACTGTGCAAGGTCAGGGAGGACGAGGAGCAGGTCCTGTTGGTGGCGCCATACTGGCCCAACCGGACTTGGTTCCCGGAGCTTATGCTCCTCGCAACAGCCCCTCCCTGGCCGATACCTCTGAGGATGGACCTTCTGACTCAGAGACGGGGCACTCTTTGGCACCCGCGTTCCAGACCTCTGGAAACTTCATGTCTGGTCCCTGGACGGGACGCGGAGGTTCTAGGTGACTTACCCCAAGAGGTAGTTAACACCATCACTTCGGCACGAGCACGTCTATGAGACAGGCTTATGCCTCGAAGTGGAACCTGTTTGTCGAGTGGTGTTCTTCTCGCCGAGAAGACCCCCGAAGATGTTCGATCGCATCTTTGCTTTCCTTCCTGCAACAGGGGTTGGAGTGTAGGCTGTCGCCCTCCACCCTCAAAGTCTATGTTGCTGCAATATCTGCTTATCACGATCACATAGAAGGTAAGTCGGTTGGGAAGCACGACCTGGTCGTCAGGTTCCTCAGGGGGGCGAGACGGTTAAATCCTCCTCGACCTCCCTCCATACCCTCTTGGGATCTTGCTCTGGTACTCCGAGCACTTCAGAATGCCCCATTTGAGTCTTTGCAGTCGGCAGAGCTAAAGATTCTGTCTATGAAGACTTTGCTGTTGGCTGCACTGGCCTCCATCAAGAGGGTAGGGGACCTGCAGGCATTTTCGGTCGACGAATCGTGCCTAGAGTTCGGGCCGGGTGACACCCACGTGGTACTAAGACCCCAGCCTGGCTATGTGCCCAAGGTTCCTACCACTCCCTTCAGGGACCAGGTGGTGAACCTGCAAGCGCTGCCCTTGGAGGAGGCAGACCCAGCCCTAGCTTTGCTCTGTCCCGTCCGCGCTCTGCAGATCTACGTGGATAGAACGCAAAGCTTCAGGACCTCAGATCAGCTCTTTGTCTGTCACGGAGGCCAGCAGAAGGGAAAGGCTGTCTCCAAGCAGAGGATGGCCCACTGGATAGTGGATGCCATCACCTTGGCTTACCAAGCACAAGGTGTGCCCTGTCCGCTCAGGATGCGAGCACACTCTACTAGAAGTGTTGCATCCTCCTGGGCGCTGGCACGTGGCGCCTCGCTGTCAGACATCTGTAGAGCTGCGGGCTGGGTGACACCCAACACGTTCGCTAGATTCTATAGCCTACGTGTAGAGCCGGTTTCCTCCTGTGTTCTCACCTCAAACGGGTAGAAGCACTGAAAGGCCCTGGCTCTTGTCAGCTTGCTGCGCTACGGCGCTTACATTCTCCAGAAGCAAACTCTGTCGAGTCCTCCATCACCCTCGGTGCCGGACGTGGCGGAGCGTCTGGCATCAGGCCCTTTGCCCGCTGAATCCTGGAGAACCGGTACTGGGCTGGGGTTATATGAGTGACCCTGCGGGGATCCCATATATTTTTCCACGATTGCTCCTAACGGAAGCCCGTGTCTTTCCCTTGGGAGAGCCCCCCCTTCAGTGGGGCTGGAGCCCCCTCTCGGTTGCGAGCTACGGCTCAGCATTGTACTCCACATAACTCCTTCGGGGTACGATGTGGGTTCTGCAGCGTTCCCTTCCACTAGGGCACGCTTTCCCAGTGTTATCCAATAGTCACTGAGCGGGGTCATGCGGAACAGCAGTGATGGACTTCTCTGTGTGAGCCCCGTCTCATCAGGTAAGAGAGCTCAGGAGGCTCACACAGGGCACTGGAAGGGGGCAGAGGCCATGGCGCTTTGGTAGGGATTCCTATTCGTCGGTCTCCGTCCCGTCGCCATGTCCTCTGTACCCTGCTGGGGTGCCAGTTACCTACTCGGCTCCTCAGAAAAAGAAGCTAATTTGATGCAAGCATCTGTGTCTCATTTATACCCACGCTGCGTGGCATGAGCACCTGGTGCAATCATTGCATGCCAATGTGCATTGGCTCGTTTAGTTACACTCGAAGTAGATTGGCTCTCGCGAGCAAGATTCCTATTCGTTGGTCTCCGACGTAGCGTCTCTGTTCCCTCCTTCAGGGAACGAGGGTTACATACATAACCGAGACGTTTTCTATATTTGTTTGAGCTGCTTGATTGAAATGTTCTTTCTACATGAAAACATCGAGTTAAGCCAAAGAGTAACTGTTTCAAGTCAGTTTAACACAATGCAGTCTTGTTTGAAAAAGAAAACTGATACAATGGTGTTAAATTAAAATGAATTATTTAAATAAAGTTAACAGTTTTGTCAGACTCTCTAATGAATTTGCGTTTTAATGAGGAATGACATTGATTGAACTTACTATATAGAAGGGGTTCAACGACTTCAGATTTTTTTAAATCGACATTTATGTGATTAAAGTCGAGTCAATGTCAACTAGTCGTTGATGATGTCATTAATGAACAAATATGCCTGACCCTCGAACCGAGACTCGAACGCGGGTTGCCTTGTGCACAGCTATGCTACCCACAAGGCTATTGCTCCTACATAACAGCTTATTTTTATCAGTTCTTTTGTCTTTAGGTCATTATATTTCTCACAGATTACTGCTTGTTCTAAATCAGATACAGATAAAGTAGCACAGTAAAGATTACATTTATATGAATGCATTAGTGAGAGAGCGATTGTGTGTGAATTAATTCTACCTGACAGCGTCTCTTTAATAGTAAATCTGTGGGTTTTAGTTATCAAGAAATATATGCTAGAACTTTTCGGTTTCTAAGCTATTTTACTGATAAATCACAGAACAGTGTTGACAATATAGTTCTGCGCTACTGAATGTTTCTGTGTGTGCGATCTGCAGGTGATGTGTGTGCTATTGTATGTGCGTGCGTTACAATGCACATTAGTTTAGAACGGCAAATAAAGGTGCGGTATGTAAGAATTTCAGCTAGTGGTTGAAATGGGTAACGCAGTCCAAATTCAAAATATTGTTTGCCCCGCCCCCTCCTCCTCAGACTCAATGCTCACGTGGGTTGCCAGTTTGAAGACATGCAACAGGAACGAGCGCAATTGACAATGGAAGGCAAGGAGACTTACACACTGTAGGTTGATGAGTTGATTTATGATGAGTTGATATCGCGTTTTAATATGCTCCTATTCATAGAGATTTTTAGATGGATGCCGAGGCTTTTTAGGTCGGGTAGAATCTGCGATCTCTGACCTAGTGTGTTTGCTGGCTTCCATGGCTGCAATTTGCTACGTGTATTTTCCGCCAACTGGCAACCTGTGGTGTCGAAATACTATTGGGTAAAACAGAAACAGACATTCCGACACAGAGCGCACATTTCAAAGAAAAATAACTGGCTGTAGCATTGGTTTTCAGAAAAACAAGTATGTGAACTCAGCATGTTTCCTAAATATCTGCAAACATATTATGGTATTTTTATGCTTTAGTACAGTCAAAAAACGTATACAGTACCTTTAAAACATGTGGTTTAAAACATGCATTCTTCTGATCAATTTTGAGCATGATGGTATGATGGTTTGAGCACTAGATGGTATAATCAAACATATCTTGTGGAGCACTCTCGGAGTATGCATTTATTTGTCATTTTAACTGTTTGGAGCGTAAAAGTAGACTTTAAAGATTTCTTATCCTGTTGCGCCCTCTATAGGCCATGATCAGCGACTAGTCGACGTCAAGCTTAAAGCGTCATGGCAGAGCATTAAAGACGACTAGTCGACTAGTCTATGCAACCCCTACTATATATTTTCTGTTGATTATGTGATACTCCTCATCTTTTTAATAACACAGCAAATCTGCACAATATGTTTGCACAGACTGTAAGAACAAAGGGTTTTTTATTATTTGACCAAATTCTCAAAGAGAAATCTCCTCTACTTTTCTTTTCCCTTAGACCTCCCTAAGACATCCCTCAGCTGAATAATATCTCAACAGTTATGACAGCAAGGGTCATCTCATGTCAGTACGCTCTGAGAGGCCTTTTTGTTTTCATTTCAAACAGACGAACAGCTCAAATTAGTGTATTTCATCTTGCTGGCGTTTGAAGCCTTTGATGAATATCTAAGTGGTGTCTAGAGCCACAGGGCTTTTGACCAACCTACAGCTCCATTGATATCCATCTTGCTGCCAGTCGCAGTACAGGGATGGAAAGAGAAGCACTCTGCTATGGAGAGCTGGGAAATGGCAGTCACTTATCCCCTCACTTCATTATTCAACACGCTATGAGTTAAGTCTGCTGAGCAAGACATGAACCTCACAGGTGAGGCGCCTTTGTCCTGTTAATGTACTTCAGAATAATCGTGAGCTGGTGAGTAATTACAACTGAAATGGCTGTATTTAACCCAGAAGTCAGTTATCCGTGCTGCTGAGAACGCAAGGAAAATTTGAATGCTCTTGACTCTTTGTACTCGCTCTCCCAGGGACTGTTTTGCTTTCTGAGATCATGTCCGTCATTGCCCGGGGCAGCTGTGGCATCTGCAACCGCCGAAATGTCTTTGCCACAGGCAATGAAACTTTGGCCCTCTCCCGAAAGATGACGGAAGTGAAAGAGTTCAAAGACGAGACTTTGTGTTCTTGTTCTTTCGTTCCACCAGAAGTCACAGCCAAATGTCCCACTGAAAAACTGAAAAGCGTGATTATGCAATTTCATCAGTTGCCTGCAGTTCCAAATCATTGATTTTCTGATGATCTCCTCCTGGAATAAGAAATTCCCACTTTACTCCATGCTGAGTGATCAGCGGAGTACTCCATTAAGGTCTTCTCTATGTCTCTCTCATTACACTTCTGTACCAAATCACGGAGGATTCCGTGTAGGTCACTAGGGTCTCCACATTACAGTCGGTGTAATTGAAAGGACTGTAACGAGAACCATGTGCCTGGTGCAGAACTTCACTCATGCATGTCCACATCTTTTCTTCAGAAAATGTAAGAAAAGTCACAAGTAAGAGCGCTCAGGCCAATGTCAAGTGTATATCACATGTTCACTTGTGTATTGAATACTTACAAGTTGGTCTACAAATGAAAACACTGCCGTTTTCAAACACAGCAAGTGCTAACCTCTGACATTGCAAGTTACTTAGCAAAGCGCTATTTTCTAAGCCTCAACAGCATACAGTTTGCATTGAAGATTTATGTTTCGTAACAATTAAGTCTTCTTACCATACTCTCAAATATTTACTCTCAAAGAAAATGATCCACATGAGTGATGTCCTTAATACACAATCTAATTCTGAACAGAAAGTCAGATTCAGAAATAGAAGATTATAGTCTAGAAATAAAATATAAAACAAAATAAAATATAGTCTGGAACAGGTTTGTGCTTCATTGAGAGCGGCCTTTAAATTTCAATTAAATTCCTGAATTTGAATTGAGCTAGCAAATAGGATTATATGTAGAATTAAAAGAAATTGGGATTCAACTTTTTAAAAAGCTAGAAAATAACATTTCTAATGTGGCTTTAAATTTATATTTTTGGCCTTTTGGCAAAAGTTTAAAGTTTAAAAGACGTATGGATGGATGGATGGATGGACTGTAAAAAACATCATTTGATCAATAAGTTATGACATGTTTTTACATTGCTTTCACTCATCAAAATAAGTTAAGCGATTTTCAACTTTTTTTATGTTATACAAGATTCAGCTTATTTTTTAAGTCAGTTTAATGTAATTTAAGTTGAAATGACTTAAACATCAAAGTTGATTGTACTTAAAAATGTAAAGCTACTTTTTTTACAGTGTGCATGGATGGATGGATGGATGGATGGATGGATGGATGGATGGATGGATGGATGGATGGATGGCCATTCGAAACTGAAGCTTGCCAGCTTGATTTTTCTGGGGGGGGGGTTTCTGTCAAGCTGGTTCACCAAAGTAGTCGCAAGTTAAACAGCCTCGCAGGGACACCAGCATCCAAAAGACAACATATGCTGTTTTTTTAGCAGGGTTTGTCAATATTCATGATCCAGCTGTCAAGGATTCTGTTGGATCTCAGTAAGCCAAGCTGTAACTCCCTGTGATAGCTGTTAGAGGGTGGTTTCATTTGATGATAGTGTCATCCAACACTCAGTGCATAATGCAGAGTACATGTCAAAATTATAGGGCGTAACGAATAAGTGACCGAGACAGAGAGTTTTCCTCCTAATGGGGTTGCCTAGAATGTGATCCAGATGCACATGCACATTACTTTTTGAAGGGCAATAAAAGGGGGATTCTTGATGGTACTTACAGGCAAGGAGAGAACATTATTAGTCTCAGTTCCTGCAGATGTGAAGAGAGTTTGTTCCTTATTTATCTCCTTTCGGCTGCAACTGGATCTCTGGCAAGTCGACTTCTTGAGATAATACATTTCCAACATTTGTAATGCCACCTTAAGTGCCTCTAGAGGAGTACAGTAAATTAATAGGCTGCATACCTCGATCTCAGGCAATTACATTACCCACTGATTTATGAAACAACAGCCACAAATGGGACAGTAACCTTGAGCCTGTGAAATGCAAAGTGAATTGAGTTTTCGTGGAATTCGAGTCACCGCAAGAGAAACTTCTGGGAGGGCAAACTTTTAAGAGTATGGAATACTTATCAATACACCCCATGTCCACTGATGGCATTGTCAGTCTGCACAGAAGTAAAGGCTGGAATACACCACACAACTTTTAAAATCGGAACAGATTTTAAAACACTAGCCATCATATACTTGCTGACTTTGTAAATGGTTACAGAGGAAAAACTGGGCATCATGCACAAAATGACTGAGGATCACACACTGCCAGACTTTCCAGTGCTTCCAAAAAAACAAACTCATGCAGAAACTTGGTGAACATGATTTCACCAAGTGCAACATGTTCCTGGATCAACATCTTTGTTGATCCTGGAACAACATTGCAAACAACCAATCAGATTTGAGTGACAAGTTTAGAGTTTATGTCAAGTTTAGGCTTAAAACCAGGGTTAGGTGTTTCTACATGTGTTATTCACCTATCGTTTCCCTCTAATTTTAGGGATAAGTTATGGGTAGGGTTATGTTTAGGGGCAGGGATAGGGTTAGGACTAAATTTTTGGACATGAACATGTAGCACTTGGCAAAACCACGGTGAACTTGCGCCTTGTTGCTAGGAGACGCATGACATATAAAAACAATATGTGTTCTAAAATTAGCTCAAAATATCAAACACACTTGTTTTCCTTCAACTCGACAGATTCATAATTTGAAGCTTAAAAATTTGATCTGTGTCAATCAAAATCACTATATGATTTTCTGTGACGTTAACTGTGACTGTGACTTTCCGCAACTAACGTCAACTCCTCCAGACTGCAAATCGGGGCAAAAGTCGTGTAGTGTATTCCAGCCTTAAATTACATGAGACTTATTTTTGTCCATTAGTTTATATTTAAAATTATATAAAAAATTAAATTCAGTTCTAACTACAAAACTTTTAAGCTACTCAACGAAATATACTATATACTCTGTGTGCAGCATTATGAACTAGCTTGCGGGTGGTAGGTTTTGGTGCTGAAATTCTGACTCAATTTTCCCTGAGCATTTAAGATGATCTGTTAGCCAACAGCAACCTTGTTTCTAAATTGTATTGTCTATTCATTAAATTCTTTCACTTCTTGAACACAAACCCCTTGATGGTATTCATAGGCCACTTCCATTGTCAATATTTAATCAGCTATGACTTGTTGTGATCAGCTCACTTGCCTTACGGCTCTGGGGATCTGAAATTGAGGAACAACAAATGCATCTGATGGACACTTTGCATGATTTGCTTGTCAGTTTCATGAATTTGCCACAAGCTGGCGAGCCCCCAATAACAGATTAAAGCAAGTCCTGTTATTGTTCGAAGCCTAAACAGCTAGTGACAGCTTATTGTCTCAAGAGGGCTGAAAAGAACCCTCCGAGTTACCGCCACTGGATTTGTCACCACGCCGTGTCAAAATTCTGACAAATCAGCCGTGCTGCTTTCATCGTAAACATTATCTTTAGCTCTTGTGCGCATTTGTGCAAGGCCGGGCAAGAGGCCGGCAAATCTTGGACTAGCTGGTGCTGTGCCGTTTCTATTACAAAAGGTAATGAGGAGAGGCTGGAGGTGAGAGTTCTCATCCACCCGCAGTAATTCCCCGGAGCGTGTTGTGCTGCATTTGGAATCTCACAGTGGATGACTGCACGCCTCCTGTATTCGGCAGCTGTTAAGTCCTTGCTCTGTTTCAGCAAGTGCTGGGGGAGTATACTGCAAAAACTCATCAGGACAAACAAGCCTGAATGCACGCAGCATTTTAATGAATATTACAACGGCAAGGTGCAGGTGAACCATTTTGCCTTTGAGAAACTCAGTCCAGACTTTTGTGAAGGGGAGGGGAAGGGGAGAAGTTGTTTTAGTCACTTTGGCAACAGGATCCCCATTGAGTGACAAAACACTTAAATTCTCTGCTGCAGTATACACTAAAAATGCTGTTGCCATTAGAGAAGGGCAAGATCAATTTGGGGGTGTCAAAATGGGCCTTTAGAGGTAAAGTGCTATTCTGAAATGCTTGACACCGCTCAATTTGGCAGCTATAATGTAAGGTCTTGTTTTTATGATACTAAAGATTGCTGACGCCATAAAAAGACACCAGAGAGTCTCGGTTTCCAGAATCGATTCCATTACGCTACATACAACACATACAGGGCTGCGCATGATGTGATGCTTCTAGGGACACTACTGACGCATTTGTTCCTATTCAGAAACTTCTGTTCCAAGCAAATCTCATTTATGCTGGCAAAAGCATTTCTCTGGGTTTCTGTTCATGCTGTTGTTGAAAAATTTGCCCAGTTGTGACAAGAAATCGTTAGAGTATTTCAGCCAAATCCTGCACAGGCAACAAAATTCCGCCTTACTTTATACTGTAGCGTTTACGCGACGTGGCGGGGAGGGAAGACAGACACTGGGGGATAACGGAGACGTGACTTTTAACAAGCTTTTATTTGACAAAATACAATGCACATAAAAGGAACTGGAAGAGAGTAAAGAGTCCGGCAGGGGGTTGTGTAAGTCCCTGCTTCAAAGGGATAGTTCACCCAGATATAAAAATTTTGTCATCATTTACTCACCCAAATATCATTCCAAATATTGTACCTTTAGGGGTAACAGCTTGTCACTGAAGAGGACACTGAGGACAACTTTGTACCATATCTACCCCTAAAAACTGCATATTAGTACCTTGGAGAACCTTTTAGAGGAAAATAAGGTGCAAAGATGTCCACTTGAGGGTACTGTACAGTAACATTTACATTTACATTTATTTATTTAGCAGACGCTTTTATCCAAAGCGACTTACAATTGAGGAATACAGCAAGCGATTCATCTAGAAGAGGCAAACAAACACGAGAAGTGCTCAAAATACAAAGTTTCAGATATTGCTTAGATTATCATAAGCTAGCTTATGTAACAAGCAGTTGTACCCCTAAAGATAACATTTTTATGAGTGCGTATGAATTTCTTCACTCTTCCACATATTAAAATTGGTTATTGGTTAAGACACATCAGAACAAATGGCTTTTGACATCAAACCAACACATCTTGACCAAAGTGGTCTGTAATACTAGCAATGCTAATGTTAGCAATGCTGTCAGCTATATATTAGCAATTTATGGGTATTCTACGCAGTAGTTTACTGCTTATTAATAGTTAGTAAGGTACTGTAGTTTTTGTGTTTAGGTATTGGGTAGGATTAAGGGATGTAGAATAAGGTCATGTAGAATAAGGCATTAATATGTGCTTTATAAGTAGGCCTACTAATAAAGAGCCAATATCCTAGTAATATGCATGCTAATAAGCAACTAGTTAATAGGGAGAATTGAACCCTAAAATAAAGTGTTACCCTTTACTGAAACATAGACATATGTATTAAAGTATGTTAATGTTAATTGTTGATTAATGTCTTTTAAATTACATACAGCATCTCATATGACATTATATTTCCAAAGCTAAAGAAACACCCTCCCTACGTCCGAATATGCCTCCATACTTCCATACTAAATATTAGGCGAAAAATAGAAAGTGAAATGAGTTGTATGACCGAATTCATAGTATTCATAAAACAGTAGGCGAAAACTACCTGGATGACCTACTATTTCTGCTGGAGATGGGCATCTGATGGAAACGTTTCTATCCCATGAGGCCACGGGACAGGAATAGTGAATAGCAGTGAAACAACGCAACTGATGGCGTAATTCATGTTACAATGACAACATGGTGGATGTAGTAGCCTACGTCCGAATTACATTCATACTATATAGAACATACATTTTTAACAATCGCAAAGTAAGTTCCTCATTAAATGTTGTGCCAACTGAGACAGTATGCAATTTTGGACGCAGCTTCTGTCTTTGTGTTTTCATATAGCCCGCAGTTAGCAAGCTAACAGCTTAGCTAACGAGCTTAGCATGGCGCTAACTGTTACAAAAAAAAAAAAAAATCATGGTGCTAAGCAAATCTCTTTTGATTAGCTACAACATCAGGGTTGCCAACTTTTAAGTTCAGGTTGGAGTGAGATTTTTTTTTGGGGGGGGGGGATATTTGTGTATTGGCACAAATATCGATTTCGATCTTGATTCAGTATCAATTCATATGTATGTATGTACATATAAGGAAAAATAAGTTTGCCTTTTTAGCACTATTTTAAACTTTTCTTGGGTTAAATTATATTCACTTGTGTGTACTTATAATAGTATCTAGTTATCTAGTGTTTGATCATGTCTAAATATTTATTCAAATGCAAAACTTAACAATAAGTAAGCAGCTATGATCTGCAATTCTTTTTTGAGCAACTAGACTAGATAGGCCTACATGTATATTTATTATTAAAAGTGGTCATTAATGGACCATAATTATTGCACAAATAGTATTTAGTACTAAAAGATCTCCTCAAAACATTCAATAAACATTATTGAACTAAATTATAGAACATTTATTTAATTGAAAATAGTTAAGGTGTATGGTCACATATGACCACCAATGAGTATGAGTGTGACCAATTAGTAAGGAATACCTGAGGGCTAAATACAAGAAAAACATTAACATTAATGTTAACAGTGTTGCATCTCCATCACTCTTCATAATAATGATACTGTAAATGTGGTTGACGTAATAATCAATGCACAGTATACTGTACTGTTTACCAAAAATGGCTGCAAATACCTGTATAGTGAAACTGTTGTCTATCCGCTTAAGCCATTCAAATGTATTGACAGCGCTGGTTTGTTTGAGAGCTCCATGAACCACGTGACCGCGCGCGCCGCCGGGAGATGAAAGCATGTCGCAACTCTGTTTTTCAACTGCTCTGACTTTAACTGTTATGCCACATTAACCAAAAAATTTATTGTTTGAATTTCGTATTAAAACTTTAAAAAATGTAAAAGCTTAGACTTTGTTTCATATCAAAATCAGGTTTGGCAATTTGGCGTGAGATTTACTTGGGCAGAGTGAGAGCGTGAGACAGAGCCTGAAAGCGTGTGTCTCACGCCAACTGCGTGAGAGTTGGCAACCCTGCAACATGCTACGACTCAACAAGATATCTCAATACAACACTTTGTTTTTAAAGGTAGCCTAGTTCTTGTGGAAATTCTTATGTTGCTTGCAAAAGTTTTGAAACAACAATACTACAGTTTTGTAATGTTACATAATAGTACATTTAATCTATAGGCTAATCATCTAGTTCATCAAATTAGATGACCATGCACAAAAACAAAGCGAGCAATACAATGAAACCGCATACGGAAATAAAAAAGAATGTAGTGAGTGCAAACATTACATATCTCTGTAAGGAAACAACAATTGAATCCATATTAAATCTGTGGTTTGGTAATCTGCTTTGGGTTCTAACACAGCTGCACTGCAAAAGAAGCATAATTCAATGCCCTGAGATATAAGCTCATACATCGCCACTTTGACACAAAGCAATTAATATCTTGAAATGTCCTGCGATGGATGATGACAAAGAAGGACAAAGACAGTTGGCAAATATCCTGTTGTAGTCACAGAGATTAGCATATGTGCACAAGTAAATTGCAGTCCTCCCAGAGAGCCGAGCTGTTTACGATAAACTTGATAAATGACCATTAGCACATACACAGGGGTCAAGTGTGTGGGGGTCACAGATTAATTTTCACAGACAGGATAAAAGGGGATGCAACTGTCTGGCCAAAGGTCCACAGAGATGAATGATACAGAGAGGAAAATAGTAGGTTTTCTTACTGTATATACTTGATTTGCAGTGTCACTGAATGTAAGCTAAAAGGCTACATTCATGATTAACTCATTCACTTTAGTCATAGGGAAAGTGTCCTTTGACCCACCCTCTGTATTGATTTATGAAAATGCATAGGGGCTGTTACACTGAGTGTTTATAATTAATTAACATTAAGTCATCCTCATATGTATGCAATGAAATATATATGGCAGGGCTTTAAGCGATAGTTTACCCAAAAATGAAACATTCTTCAAAATATCTTAGAATTAAGAACATCATACAGGTTTGGAACGACTAGTATTTTTCTTTTTTAAGTAACTACCCTGCTGGAAAAAAAAAAAAGCTAAAACCAGCCTAAGCTGGGGTACATTTCTCAGTTGCACTTTTTTTTTTACAATAAGTGCACTTGCGTGTACTTACAATGTACTTACCCAAGAAAGTATTGGGTAATATAAGGTAACTACATGGGTTACGGTTAGATTTAGGGGTAGGTCCATGCTTAGTACCTATTATCCAGTTATTGTAATTACTATAATAAGTACATATTACAGTATGTGGGAACAAGACTGTAAAATAAAGTGCAAGTTTTGTCATTACCAACACAATTTAACGGAACTTATAATTATAATCATTAATTTGTTACATTTATATAGCGCTTTTCACAGCACTCAAAGCACTTAACATATGGAAGGGGGGAATCTCCTCAACCACCACCAGTGTGACGCGTCCACCTGGATGATGCGATGGCAGCCATATTGCGCCAGAACGCCCACCACACACCAGCTTATTGGTGGAGAGGAGATGGAGTGATGAAGCCAATCAGTATATATGGGGATGATTAGGAGGCCATGATGATGGACAGAGGCCAATGGGCAAATTGGGCCAAGATGCCAGGGTTACACCCCTACATCCTGGGATTTTTAATGACCAAAGTCAGGACCTCAGTTTAATGTCTCATCTGAAGGTCAGTGCTTGTTACAGTATAGTGTTCCCATTAGTACAGCGTTAGGACACACACCTCAGGGTGAGCACCCCACTGCTGGCCTCACTAACACCTCTTCCAGCAGCAACCTGGTTTTCCCAGGAGGTCTCCCATCCAATTACTGACCAGGCTCAACCCTGCTTAGCTTCAGTGGGCCACCAGTCTTGGGCTACAGGGTGATAACTTGTGATCATAGTTGGCTAACAATGCTTTTGGGAAACACACCCCTTGTTAGCTGGTCATAGCTGATTTAAGCTGGTTCAACCTGGTGTTCAGCTGGTTTCCCAGCCTGACCAGGTAAGACTATACAAACCAGCTAAAGAAATGGCCAAAAACCTTCTAAAACCAGCCTGCTAAACCAGGTATAACCAGGCTAGAATATTAGCAAACCAGTTTAGGTTGGTCCCTTTAACAGAAGGCTGGACTGAAAGTGGAATTTTAAAACTTGCATTTTATCATATAGACCGTTTAAAATTAAGAAAAGTCCATTGTTTTAAAGCACAGTTTGTAGGTTTCACTGCTAGAGATCGCTTATTCAAAACAATGGAGAGAAACAACCAGAGATTGTTGGCTTTGATGCTATAACTACTACTTCCGCATTTTTTCAGGAAGCACAGTGTGTTTCCATGGTTTCTTCCGACAGCTGAGGGAAGGAGGGATATGACGCCATTGACAGGCGACGCAATGACACGGGCTCCGTCACTGGTTAAAATTGTGGATTTCTCTGGATTTAAACATTTTTGGAAACATTTGGGATAGTGTAAGTACAGAAGTCAACAAAATATATAACATTGTTCTAATGGTTTTCGGATATTTTAATGCAAAAATCTTACATATTGTAGGCTACCTTTCACCCAAGGGCACAATGATTGAAGTCCAACTGACTAGCTGGGCTAGTCTGAGATGATATCTCTATATCTCGCTTGTAAACATTTACGACTAGGACTCAGCATTTTGAAAAAGTGCTCATCATAAATGTCCTCCCTGTATATAACCGATGCCTGGTGTCTCCCGTGTGTTTGTGCACCCTGCCCCATATGTCATTTTGATCAAAGGGAGAGTGTGTGTCAGAGAGGGGAGCTGGATCAATCTGAGTGTTTCACTCAAGGCTTTCTTCAACCCTGAGCTCTGTAATCACCTGCCTTAACGATGCCCAAGAGTCGCCATCGTGCAGCCTTGACTCCGTCCTGGCACTTGGCAAGTCAGCAGATAATATAATATTAATATTAATGAAATAAAAGACCACTTAATTGTAGTTAAAGAGAGTAGATTTTTTAATGGCTAGTATTGTTTATGGTTAGTATACCTGCAGCCTTACTTTCGCTGAATGACGAATATAGATGAATATATCTGCTTAAATAGACAGTTATCTCCTTTACATGCGCGTGCCAGCTGACAGTCGGTGTCATGACAAATCGGGTCCACCCTTGAAATCATGTCTCCCCAAACAGCCAGTTAATGATTATCCTAAGTATATACGAATTATATTAATTTAAAATACTATATAATGCATACGAAAACACATAATAAAACCAATTGAACGTAATTTCTTACACTTGATTAACTGTTAATGAATAGGCTAAATAATAATAATAATAGCCTATTAAGAGAATAATTGAACATCATTCATTTGTTTTATTTATAACTGAAATATTTGGACATGATTGAGAATATGTAGGAAATGTGTGTATAAACTATAAGCTATCAGGCTAATCACGTATCTGTATGCTATGCTAGTATATAAGCTAACTAATACAGACATATAGTCCTTAAAACATAGTTGAAACCACATTTATCAAAACATGATTTTAGGCGTTAAAGAGAGTACCTATTAACAGCAGTTTAAACCAACTGGATTACTTGGGGTCCTAAAGTTTTTTTTTTTTACAGCCGATGTAGTGACCAATCTGACACGAGGTGACAACACAGTCGGCTTTCATCAGCGCTAGTTCTTTGGCGTCGGTTTGGTGTGTCCCTGCCTTTAACACACTTAAGTACACTTTAAAGTGTACTTTGTAAAAATGTCAAATTAAATGTTTTACTGCAAACAATTTTAAATCATTATGTTTTAATATTTTTTTGTTGTGATTTAAGGAAGTACACTTATTTTGATGTATTGAACACTTAGCACATGTAGCTACCTCCGGTTTCACAGACAAGGCTTAAGCTAGTCCCAGACTAAAATGCATGTTTGAGCTGTTTTAACTGAAAGCAACTTGCACTGACATATCTTAAAATATGTCAGTGCCATTGTTTTGTCTCAAGATGTACACCAGTTATAAAAGCTACTTAAATGTCCTAATTTAACTAAAGCCTAACCGTGGCTCAATCTAAGCTGTGAAACCTGGTAGTGCAGTACCTGATTTTAGAGAAATTACATTAAAGTATATTTTAGTTTACCATAAATGCTTGTCAGTACATTTGGCAGTACACTATATGGTACAACCATATTTCAAAGACAATAGAATTATGAAATTACATATAAAGATGTAATTTCATAATAACTTCTATTAAGTCCTACTTAAGTGGGTCAAAAAACGCTCTTAAGTTCAACTTGCATCTTAATTGCATTTCATATAAATTTAAACTATAATGCATTTCAGTTTAATTGTAAAAACAAAACAAAAACATCCCCAAAATTGCACTTAAGTGTCTAAAAACGTACTTAGTCAGCATTAAACATAAGTTGCGATAGTCTTTCCGTCCCTATTGCGATGTATATCCAAATGAAACAGCTTCTCGAACAAGAAAAAACGTAGGCTGGGACTTGATTTTGAATGGCGTGCTATTGCTGCGATCTCATGTGAGTGACAGGAAACACGGAAAAATGTGCAAGTGGGAGGGGAAGATATGCTGGCAAACCCGACCATGGCAAAGAATAAAGACGAAACCAAAACAGAACTAGAACGTAACAGTATATTATTCCATAAAAAAAATAGAATTGTCAATTTGGATTTATTGGTGATTTTAAGTATATTTGTTTAAAGTATATTATTTCCATAAGAAGTACTCTTTTTAAAAGTATGCTAAAGTGTAAGGGTAGCTGTGCAAAGTCTGTTCCAAAAGACAGGCACATTATGTTGCCTTCTAATACCTTATTTCGTCCGAACCGCATGTATTCTCCATGGAGAATGCAATCCCAGAATGCACTGAGCACAATGAAAAAATTCATTCAAGATGGCAGCCAGGCAAGAGAGATGTGTATTATAAATATGTTTCATTTAATATACAAAAAAAGTGTCAGTTAAAAGCAATTCATGTATTTATTTGCTTGCACTATAACATTGTTAGCTTAGCAACATGTTAACTTCAAACTCTTCAAAAAATTAATTGAAATCAATTGTGAGTCGAGTCTCCCATCATACAAGTTTTCTACTTGTGTGGCAGACAAATTAGGGCCTATTCATAGGTGTCTATTCAGTTATGAACACCTTAGAATACTAATAAGCTTAGAAGGTGGCGGTGGTCATAAGGCAGCTCACTTGGTTTTGGGACCGAGATATAATGTAATGTAATTTAAAGACAAGAAAATGAGAATCTGAATGAGAATAGGATTTTATTGGCAAAGTACAATTGCCCTTAGAAAGAATCTGTCTTGGCAGTCGCTGACATGGGACATGGCATTCAATAAAAAAATAAGAAATGGTCTGCAGTCTTCATTTACTTAAATACAAGTGAAATAAAATTCCATTAGAGTAAACAACAAAAAATCGAAGCTTCTCAGAACCTGACTAAAAAATTCTCTGGAAGTTATATGGATTAACATTCATATAGCAAGTGTTTCTCAGTTTGTAGAAGACTGCATTTAAAAAAAGGGAACAGGAGCAATACATTAATTTATCCTATTGGGGCTAAGAGCAATTATGAAACATCCGTTCCTTAAGATCCCATTACCACCTTTTGAAGTTGTGTGTAATTTTCAAAGCGATTATGATTTTAGTCATTGTGAAGGAACACCTGTAGAGAGCAATCACCGCGGGACAGTGAGAAATGTCAGCACTGAAATTAATTAAGTAAAAGCCTTTTTCCAGTTATTCATGAACAGCCTGCTCTGAATCCGTTTGCTTAAGTGATGATGGTATCATTGCATTAGGGTGAGAATCTTAAGGCTCTCAAGACAGCAAACTCAAATGACTCAGAGCCATCATTTTTCTAATTGCTGTTGTAAAACTAATAAGCCTGTGTTGATTTAAAGGGGACATAACACACAGTTTCTGCCAATCTCATGTTAATCTTGAGTACCTATAGAGTAGTATTGCATCCTTCATATCTCAGAAGAGTCTTTAGTTTTATCAGATTTATAAAAGACAGATACAGCTATATCGCTTCTTTCCGGAAACAGTTGAGCTCCTGGAGGCGTGCCGTGACCCGTGGCGTAACCCGAACGAAGCACGTTAATGGTCTCGCTCTGGTTGATGTGTGCTCGTGCTCTTCCAGGAGAAGTGCCATACAAGGAATTCTGCCCTTTATGACGTCATACAGGGCCATACTCTGAAAAAAACTTTCCGAAACGTATACGAACCCTGAAGGAATGTATTTTGCACAGAAATACTCCGTGTCACAGTGTATTTTGGTTTTGTTTCATGTTCATGTTCTTATTTTGTTATGTTCAATGTCATGCTTCCTGGTTTGTCATGTGATTCCATTGTGCCCTCATGTGATCATGTCATGTGCTTCCCTAGTCTCTTGTCATTGGTTCATTGTCTTGATTGTTCACAGGTGTGTCTTGTTTAGTCATTAGTCCTTGTGTATTTAAGCCCTCATGTTTGCCTTGTTCCCTTGTCTAGTATTATTCCCTGTACCACTATTGGTGAGTTCTAAGTCTGTTCAAGTCAAGTCCTTGTTTTTGTTTTGTAAATAAACTGCACTTGGGTTCAGTGGATCCTTAACGTTACACTCTGTCATACGTCCAACTCATTTTTTTTTCCAACTTTGGCCATGTAAATAAGTCAGAATTCATGAAATAGCATTAGACATCCCCTTTAAAGAAAACTAGGTTGGTAACTGAAACGTTCACTTAAATAGTATAACATATGGTCACATATTCACTCAATAATTATTTTATTAAACTGTAATTTATAACATGAACAAGCACCGAAGGTGTGTAGGCACCTATTGTATCCGTTGCCGTTTTTCTTAATATTCCTTCTTCTTCCGCACTTGTCTATGGCAGCCCTTAGAAGATTGCGGGTAAGTTATGAAATTTGGCACACAGATATAAGACAGTCTGAAGTGTTACCATAGCAATTTTGGAGTCTCTAATCCAATCCCTCTAGCGCCCCCAACTGTCCAAAGTTTGTGTCATTTCACTGCATTCCACCATATGTCATGTCACGTCATTTTCCATCATGAAATTTTCCATTTCCGAAATCCTCCTTGGCCGTTGCTCTGATTTTCACGAAAATCGAACCAGACCATGCTGAATTTTTTTTTATGGAATTCAAGTTGATTCGACAAACCGTTCTCGAAAAACAGGCAAACGAATTTGACAAAGAACATGCCAAAATGGATGTGAGGCTATGGGTGCATCTCATTCTGTTCCCTGGCTCCAGAGCTCGTGAATCAGTTTATTGTCTACAAGAATTAGGGCACTGGTAAGGACAGTAAAGGACGCTGGCTCACTACACATTGGGACACTGATGACTCTATTTCCAGCAATGTGACAACGTCCTCACTGTACAACATCATTACTGGTATTTATAAACAACAGCAGAGCTGATATCTTTCTGACATTACTTGTAATGTTATATAAAGTACATTATGATAAATATTTAGCTTGTTACATATCTGTGCAACATTTCAGCCTTAAAGGTTCAGTGTGTAGTATTTATGAGGATCTATTGACAGAAATGCAATATAATATACATAACTATGTTTTTAGTGGAGTATAAAGACCTTACCTAATGTACCATTATGTTTTTATTACCTTAGAATGAGCCATTTCTATCTCCATACACCGCGGGTCCCCTTACAGTGAAATTGCCATTTTGCTCAGTCATGTTTCTACAGTAGCCCTAAACAGACAAACTTCTCTACAGAGCGCTAGTCACTCTCTTCTCTCCGATGACGACATTTTTGTCCTGTGTCGGCCACCGTAGCTCCTCTATGTGCTCTGAAAGGGAGGGGTGAGTGGTGGGTGATGCAATTCACAACCTTACCGCTAGATGCCGCTAAAATTCACACACTGCACCTTTAAACAAATTATAAATGTTAGCTAGATTGTGTTCATTACCTGTCTAACGATGTATGTTTATGCTGAAATATAATAAAATAATGCTTTCTATTTTTAAAAAACATATATCACATGTCGTTATCGGTCATTATGTGTAGTGAGTTGGCTCACGTGATTTAAGTTTCGCGCTTCAGAACTTCCGTTAAGGGAGCATAGTGAGCATCGATGCACCCTGGGTTTTGCGGTGCATTGTGAGACTTTTTAGGGATCGAACGTTTCAGTGCACTGGAAGAATTCTGCGATTGAGACATCCCTTAAAATGGCCAACTCCCTGATCAGTGCCTTGACTACTGAACTAGGGAGCTGATTGAGACGCACCCTATATCTCCACAGCGCTTTAGCATATTCAGACCAAACTTGGTGTGTGTTATATCAACCATGACCTGAGGGTACCTGCACAGTTCCAGCGCAGTGCCACCTAGTGGTCAGGAGATGTGAAAAATTGACATTTTAGGTTATAACTTCTGAACGGTTTGGCCAAAAAACAGAAAACTGGTCTCTTTAGATTTGGTGCAGCATGCCGAGTCGAACGATATCCAATTTTCCCATATCTGCCATTTTGGTTGTCGGCCATTTTGAATTTTGTCGTAAAATGCTATATTTTACGAATGCATTGACACATTGACGAAACTCTGTATGTCTTCGGCACCATACCCTGACAGTACTCAAAATGTTTCAGGGCAGCGCCACCTTGTGGTCAAAAGTGAATTTAAAAAAAAATTATAATAATGACATTTTAAAAAATGCTAATAACTTTTGATTTGCCTATTGTAATGAAACTGATCTTATTAGATTCCTTGGGTCATGCTGCAAACATAGATACTAATTTTGCCATAGTTGGCTGAACTACCTGTCCACCATTTTGATTTTATTTCAAAACCTACTTTTTCGAACTCCTCCTACATCTCATATCATATCAGCCATATCATCTTCAGACAGGGGTGTTTCCTCCAAGGAGGCAAGGGAGGCAGTGCCTCCTCAAAAACTGGATGAGAAAATAATCGATATTATGGAAATAAAACAACACAAATATTACAAAATGTGACATTTTTGTCAAACATGTTTTTATAAAGTAACACTGTCCAACAGCAACACCCGCAGGTGAAGTTACAGCGGGGCGCTGTGTCTCTTGTGCCTCCTCTGGTCCCATTGACTTATAACAGACCCATTAAAGCGTGCAGGGAGTTTTGTGGGGGTAATAGAGATTGAATGGGGGAAAGTCACGTGAAAGGAGGCAATGTCTCCATCACGCTATGATTGGATATGATTGGTTCGTGCGATAAATCCTGCCCCTTGTTTTCGTGCGCATTCACAGATCGTTCTGTGGACAAACTGTCTGTTAACTAATGTGTGTATAATACGTAATATGACAATATTGTGTATGATTTTGCATTATTAAACATCCTTAACATCTTTTGTAACTTTAGAGTTTTTAATACCAAAAAAAAGTGTCAATAAAATAATTTTATGTATTTTATGCTTATTGCAATTATGCATTGTTAGCTTATCAACATGTTAACGTTGCCGAAAACTATTCAATAAAAATATCTGCTAACTGAAATATGTAAACATAGCTTTAAATTTTGCACATTAATCCTAAATTCTAACTCTAACATCAAGTCTAAAACTTTTACAGTGTCACTTTAACTAAGAGATCAAACTTAGTACATTATCAATAATGAATATTTTGAATAGCCTTCTTGTGTCCTGCAAATAGCTTGAGGTTCTGCTAATTATTGTACAATTGCCCGAGGAACATTATCACTCTGGAGTCGGGCACAGAAGAAAGCAATAGAGGATCAAAATGGCTCCCAGCTAAAGCACTAACCGCTTTAAAAACTTCCATGGCTTACAATACATTCTCAAATCAATATTTCATTAACTGGATAGAGGCGAAATGTTAATATAAAAAGAACTTTTGCAGCACTTACATTGAAAGTTTAGTTGAAATGAAACACCGAGGGTGATGAAATGTTCACTTTGCTTTGGCGCAAGTTCAATACTTTGATGTACAGTACAGTATAGCGCACTGAGGTAACAAACAACAGTCACATTATCACTAAGCATTTTATTAAAAATTTCAGCCTTTTCAGCCTTCAACATAGTGGTAATGCAAAAAACAATGTCCTCAGCAGTTAAAAACATGGCTTTTAAAAAGTAATAAAACAGGGCTCTGAGTAAAAAATGTCAATTGATTTAAAACAAATGAGTGAGAAGATAAATATATTGGTTAATGAAACTAAATCAAACCGTATTTAAAACCTAACAATCTGAAACTGATATAGATACATTATTTTACCAAGTAAATACCAGTCTTTATATTTACCTGTTTCAATGTGACATTGCAGTGACATTTATTAAATCATATATAGTGTTATTAGTGTATAGAATAAAAAAAAAAGAAGTAATGAAACGGAATAGAAAAGATGTTCATATTTGTTTAAAGATGTTGTGGAGAGAATTTTATCAAATTTCAACAGTGACACCTAGAGACTGGCATGAAGAGGAAGCGTCCCACAGTCAGAACATTTGCTCTGCATGTTTTATCCCTGTAATAAGAGTTTGAGAGAGAGTACAAATTTAACATAAATGAAGAATGAGAACAGAATCAGGAACCCTGCAATGCAGTAATAGTTATATGCCTCACCTTGTTCATACTGGTTATTAACAGAATAAATTGCATTTCAACTCATACATATTTTAAGCTTGTACACTATAGTGACTAAACTGATTGCAATTTCATCTTTATGTTTGGTGCAAATTATTATTCATTTGCATAACTTGGAATGTAGCAAAACAAAAGCTAACAGTTACCATAAAGGGATAGTTCTATCTAATGACACTAATTTCTGTCATCATTTACTCGCCCCCATGTTGTTCCAAACTTGTATGACTTTCTTTCTCCTTTAAAAAAAAAGATATAAATAGAAAATTTGAGAAATATTTTTTTGTTTACCAACATAAATATATACACACACATATACACTGCGTGCAGAATTATTAGGCGCGTTGATTTTCTGATCATTTTTTTTTTTTTTTACAGGCACATTTTACCAATTCCAAACCACATTAATCTTAATAACTACTGTTCATTTTGTATTTAATCATTTATAAGTGATATATAATTGTTCATGAAGGCTGGAAATGAAAAACACCTTATATTCAAGGTGTGCAGAATTATTAGGCACGTTTTCTTTTACAGATAAAATGAGCCAAAAAAGGAGATTTAGCTCAGACTAAAAAGTCAAAATTTATTAAATGCCCATGAGAAGGATACAGTACTAATGCAATACTAGAAATTGCAGTTAAGGCATGACCATTGGACAGTGAAATGCTCATTGGGTCAGCAGGGTCAGACAAAAAATAAGGTGTTTCTCATTTCCAGCCTTCATGAATATATATATATATATTTTTGAGTCAACTATTTCTTTAAAGGTACATGGTTAAAAGGTTTGATGGTTTCAACTTCTACATCTCACAGTAATGTTGGTATAAGAAGATATATAAATGTAATAAAACTGAAATAGGGCCTATTTTAGTTGCGATTTACTAGAAGCTCTCTCTCTCTCTATGTATGTATGCATATATAAATGTATATATATATATATATATATATATATATATATATATATATATATGTTTATGTATATGTATATACACACACACACACACTATATATATATATATATATATATATATATACACACACACACACACAGAGATACACTATATTGCCAAATGTTTTGGGACGCCTGCCTTTACATGCACATGAATTTTAATGACATCCCATTCTTAATCTGTAGGGTTTAATGTTGAGTTGGCCCACCCTTTGCAGCTATAACAGCTTCAACTCTTCTAGGAAGGCTTTCCACAAGGTTTAGGAGTGTGTTTATGGGAATTTTTGACCATTCTTCTAGAAGCGAATTTGTGAGGTCAGGCACTGATGTTGGACGAGAAGGCCTGGCTCGCAATCTCCGCTCTTAATTCATCCCAAAGGTGTTCTGTCGGGTTGAGGTCAGGACTCTGTGCAGGCCAATCAAGTTCCTCCACACCAAACTCGCTCATCCATGTCTTTATGGACCTTGCTTTGTGCACTGTACGCAGTCATGTTGGAACAGGAAGGGGCCATCCCCAAACTGTTCTCACAAAGTTGGGAGCATTAAATTGTCCAAAATGTCTTGGTATGCTGAAGCATTAAGAGTTCCTTTCACTGGAACTCAGGGGCCAAGCCCAACCCCTGAAAAACAACCCCACACCATAATCCCCCCTCCACCAAACTTTACACTTGGCACAATGCAATCAGGCAAGTCTTGTTCTCCTGGCAACCACCAAACCCAGACTCACCATCGGATTGCCAGACATAGAAGCGTGATTGGTCATCTAGAGAACATGTCTCCACTGCTCTAGAGTCCAGTGGCGGCGTGCTTTACACCACTTTACATCTGACGCTTTGCATTGCACTTGGTGATGTAAGACTTGGATGCAGCTGCTCGGCCATGGAAACTCATTCCATGAAGCTCTCTTCACACTATTCTTGAGCTAATCTGAAGGCCACACGAAGTTTGGAGGTCTGTAGCTATTGACTCTGCAGAAAGTTGGCGACTTCTGCGCACTGTGCGCCTCAGCATGCGCTGACCCCGCTCTGTGATTTTACATGGCCTACCACTTCGTGGCTGAGTTGCTGTTGTTCCCAATTGCTTTCACTTTGTTATAATACCACTAACAGTTGACCGTGGAATATTTAGTAGTGAGGAAATTTCACGAATGGATTTATTGCACAGGTGGCAACCTATCACAGTACCACGCTTGAATTCACTGAGCTCCTGAGAGCGACCCATTCTTTCACAAATGTTTGTAGAAGCAGTCTGCATGCCTAGGTGCTTGATTTTATACACCTGTGGCCGTGTATATAAACATAAACTTTTATGTTAGATGCGATTAATCACGATTAATCGATTTGATAGTACTAATATATATATATATATATATATATATATATATATATATATATATATATATATATATATATATATATATATATATATATATAAGTTTGGTGGAAGGTCTAAGCAGGAATGCTTTGAGTGTAAAAAAAAAAAAGTGAAATAGTGGTGTGGCTTTTACTTTGGGTCTCAAGGGCAAAACATCCCATAGTGCCTTGTGGTTTTGGCCAAGTGGTATGTGCCACAGATTTTATTAGTAAGCTGAAATCATTTGTTACTCCCCCACCACCCCCCACAGGCTGATAAATGAACTTCTCCAGGCATTCCCTGAAAACAGTGGACAGCTCAAAGTAAAAGTGTTTTTGTTAGCAAAGTGCTTCTTTTTTCCTGCAACCATTAGTTAAGGAGTAATATTTTTTTTAATACCCAGTAGGCTTTATAGCCCATAACCATAACGCCATAGCCATAATCCATGAATTTCTACTTGCTGTTGCTAGTCAGGCAGTTGGTAACAGCAACAGGTGACATGCTAATTCTAAAGAACTTTTCATTGGAGAGAACATCTGTATATGTAAAATAAGTCATCAATATTTTTGGTGCAAGACAAAGATTTTTTTGATTTGTTAGTTATAGATGACTTGAAATCTATCATAAATGGACTGAAAGCCTCAGAAATCCATTTTAACACTGGATTCCAATGGCAAAACACACTTACAGATGCCTCAGATGCACATTTCACATAGAACCATATGCTATATGTATTGCACTTAAGTGAAATGCTGTGCAGATAGCAACTAAATTGCCTAAATCTTGGTTTGAGTCAAACAAAATGGCTCTGCAGCCGAGTGCCATTTGCTCATCTTTATGCATGTCTTATTTATCATCATTTCTCATGCAGATAAAAGTTTAGAGATGGATCAGGCTCTTGGCTTGTCTTGACATTTAAATTTCATGTTTTGTGATGGGTTAGGCAAGTCTCTAAAACCAATGAAGAAATCACTGCAAAACAAACTGCTTGAATGAATAAAAACATGCATTTTTTATATTCAACAAGAAGAAACACTGAGCCCATGATATTTCGTTTTCCAAGAAAGCTGTTTACAGATTAATTATTTTTTATAGATTTGCATAAGTTAACTCGAGGTCAACACAACATTAATCTGCACCTGATTATTATGTTTTCTACATTTTCTCCCTCATTCGTTCGTATTTATGTATATATCGTATTTATGTATATAGTGTTGCTTGCCCATGCTAAACCTGTAGCCATGATGCTAAGGTGCTCTAGTGGTGGTTAGTGCACAAAAAACATTTGCTAGTTACTTATACTACAGATATTTTAAGGTATGGCTTGTGTCTTTCCTGTAGTATAAGATTATTGGATTTATTTATTTTTATCACCCACCATCAGAATTGAGTTTCAGAACAGTTAGAGAGTAATAGCACACTTCTCCTCGTAGATAGCCACATAATACAGTGCAACAGTCAGGTTCCAGAAGTAAAAATCCCATTTTCTCCATTTGGGGATAGAGTGCTGCAGGGATAGACCAGAGCAATAGGATTAGTGATGCTAATATGCTAACATATTAATTATTATTTGAAACAAAACATCAAACTTGCATACTCAGGTTAAATACAGGATATAAAATGCAATAAGTATTTTGACAGGGTTTCCAACTATACTCAGAGAAATGTGAAGATATTATTTGTAGTGCTACGTGTTGAGCAGTCGGAGTGAAGGGAAGGGCTCTAACCTGAAATTGAGGGCACTTGTCCACTGAAATTGGGGCCAGGAGATAGCATTTCATTTGAGACCACATCACAGGCCTCAGGAGCAGAGCTGTCTAACAAGAGCCACATGGAACTATGGGGACATTAGTGACAACACTGAGCGCCTCAGCCCTGAAATCTTGCTCTTACACTGATCCAGGTTTGGGTTCCTTTAGTGATGGCTGGGGTTTTAATGGATTAATGCAAGAAGCCTGATACCAGATCAGTGTAAAAGGGCAAGATACGCCTGCAGCAATCAAACCCCAAAGTTCCAGTGGTGGAAACTGAACAACTTTTGCAGTAAACAGTATACAGCCAGGATACAGTGTAACTAGTCTCAGCCTCGGATGTCACGATGGACCATTGGCTGAACGTCTCATGCATAAGGCAGTGGTTCCCAACCCTGGTCCTGCTGTGTTCGAAATCGCCCCCTATACCCTCATTCACTATTCCATACATTAGTCCACTAATATAGTTCACTTGAGGGAGTGAATGAAAACGAATGAGTGAATTCGGACACTGGGTGCAGTGGAATGAATGGATGGATATTCAGCTGCGGGACCATTTTCTGGTCAGACGCAGGAATTCAGTCATTATGGGTATTCTCTAGCTGTTGAGTGTACATTAGTTGTACACTTGTTATTGCAGTGCATTGTGGGATTGAATGAGTGCACTTGATAATGTCCACTATGGTTTCAGACACCACTACAAATGGTTGTACCCTCAAATAATGCACGATTTTAGACTGCAGGAGTACCCCCAGCAATGCACAGTTTAGATGTCTCCCTAATCAAACACAACTGATTAAACTCATCAACTCATTAGTAAAGACTCCAAGACCTCAGATGGCTGAGTCAGATAAGAGAGACATCAAAAATGTGCAGTGTTGGGGGTCCTCCAGGACCAGGGTGGCAATGGGAAGCACTTCGGGAGTTTCGAAGTCATCATCTGATTGGTTGAGTTCTACGTGATTTCCTTTGGGACGTGTGTGTCGTGTTCTTTAATGGTCCACCTGGAAACAAAGCCCTCGTGAAGCCAAACCCCCTCATGGAAGAAGAAACCATAGGAGACGTTTCAACTAAAAACTGAATTTTTTTGTTATGAGTTTAATCCGTTCATTTGCACGACCATAGCCTTTTGGGAACCTGAAAACTTTTTAAATCAGGTTTCAAAGTGCATGTTTTTGAAAATTATTCCATTATTGTCTCGGTGTAAACTACAAAATCACGAATTTGTGAAAAGTGTGAAGTCATGCGCATTACGTGTTCAGTCTATAGGCGTGTAGTTTACAGTGACATCGCCAACTACTGGCCTTGCAGCAGAATACACCGTTTTTAGTCGTTTTCACAGATCCGTGTGAACGGGGATCATTTTAACAACGTTGTCCCCTGTATGAGAAAAACAAAAAGGAAAAACGTTTCCGTTTTTAGTACATCATTGTCGTGTAAACATACCCTTAATGCTTATCACAATTTTCAAAAGTATGTGAAGTTGCGGCACCATTGTTGCAGTAAACTTGCACAATGTTCTTGAATGAATAATTTATAGATGCACGCCGGTCTGTTATCATAGGGACGTCGACTTTACATTTTCACGCCCCAAAACATGACGCTGAACAAAACTAACTGTGACTGGTTGCTTTACAATTCGGCCAGACAACCTCTTGAGCGGTCCTTCTTTCTTTCTTTCCCTGGTAATCAAACCCATGACCTTGGCATTGCTAGTGCCATGGTTTACTGTTTGAGATATACAGGAAGATACTATATTTTAACAGTATATTTTAACAATATACTTTTATGATTTGAAGTACACTACAAGTGCATATTCAATACAATAAGGCACATTTCTTTTTCACAAGGGTTACTTTTCAAACAGTTCATATTTTGTTAGTCAAACATTAAGGCCTTGCTGGTTTTGGAAGGGTGAAACACACTTTTACAATCAGATTCAAGGTTTACAAGGTCCCGGCTGATAGATGGATGGAACTGCACAAAGCAACACTATTCCCTCAAATTATAAGCCATTAAGGAGCTGCTTCAATTTCACCCTCCTAATTTAATGAGGGGGACTAATGACACTGCAGAATAGGATAGAGGACCGTGTCTATTTCAGATAGAACAACCAGAGCTGGAAGGGGTTCAGGTAATTTGGCATTGAACATTTTTGGGTGAATTAAATCCACTTTCTACAAATAAAAAATTCATTGCATTCCTCCCTGTGCAGATGAAACAGTTTTATATATTCAAATAATGTATAGGCCTACCTGATATACAGCAGGATCCAAGCATCTGGGACCACTAGTAAAAAAGCTTTTTTTGTACATTCTTTTCTGATTTAGCACCAAACTTTTCTTTACAATCGGAGTTGAATTGAAAAATCTGAATCGCAAAATGTCTTAAAATCATGTTCACCAGCATGACTTGAGAATGTTCCTTAAACAATGTTAAAAAAGATGAATAAATACTGTAACAAATGTATTGCTCATTGTTAGTTCATGTTAGTTAATACACAACTGAGACCTTATTGTAAAGTGTTACCAATATAATAAAGCCAGAATTAGTCCATATTATGTTTTGCATTGTATGTGTTCAAATCTAACCACTTCATATCTGTGTGTGGTCTACATTGACTAATTGATTTTTATTTGACCAAAAAATTATGTTTTATTAAAGTTCGAGAGGAGCACGTTCAGATAATTAACACGAGTGAAGAGCACGCAGCCAATCAACAATAAGAGGTATATACACTCACCTAAAGGATTATTAGGAACACCATACTAATACTGTGTTTGACCCCCTTTCGCCTTCAGAACTGCCTTAATTCTACGTGGCATTGATTCAACAAGGTGCTGAAAGCATTCTTTAGAAATGTTGGGCCATATTGATAGGATAGCATCTTGCAGTTGATGGAGATTTGTGGGATGCACATCCAGGGCACGAAGCTCCCGTTCCACCACATCCCAAAGATGCTCTATTGGGTTGAGATCTGGTGACTGTGGGGGCCATTTTAGTACAGTGAACTCATTGTCATGTTCAAGAAACCAATTTGAAATGATTCGAGCTTTGTGACATGGTGCATTATCCTGCTGGAAGTAGCCATCAGAGGATGGGTACATGGTGGTCATAAAGGGATGGACATGGTCAGAAACAATGCTCAGGTAGGCCGTGGCATTTAAACGATGCCCAATTGGCACTAAGGGGCCTAAAGTGTGCCAAGAAAACCTCCCCCACACCATTACACCACCAGCCTGCACAGTGGTAACAAGGCATGATGGATCCATGTTCTCATTCTGTTTACGCCAAATTCTGACTCTACCATCTGAATGTCTCAACAGAAATCGAGACTCATCAGACCAGGCAACATTTTTCCAATCTTCAACGGTCCAATTTTGGTGAGCTCGTGCAAATTGTAGCCTCTTTTTCCTATTTGTAGTGGAGATGAGTGGTACCCGGTGGGGTCTTCTGCTGTTGTAGCCCATCCGCCTCAAGGTTGTGCGTGTTGTGGCTTCACAAATGCTTTGCTGCATACCTCGGTTGTAACGAGTGGTTATTTCAGTCAAAGTTGCTCTTCTATCAGCTTGAATCAGTCGGCCCATTCTCCTCTGACCTCTAGCATCAACAAGGCATTTTCGCCCACAGGACTGCCGCATACTGGATGTTTTTCCCTTTTCACACCATTCTTTGTAAACTCTAGAAATGGTTGTGCGTGAAAATCCCAGTAACTGAGCAGATTGTGAAATACTCAGACCGGCCCGTCTGGCACCAACAACCATGCCACGCTCAAAATTGCTTAAATCACCTTTCTTTCCCATTCTGACATTCAGTTTGGAGTTCAGGAGATAGTCTTGACCAGGACCACACCCCTAAATGCATTGAAGCAACTGCCATGTGATTGGTTGATTAGATTATTGCATTAATGAGAAATTGAACAGGTGTTCCTAATAATCCTTTAGGTGAGTGTATATATATATACAAACCCGATTCCAAAAAAGTTGGGACGCTGTACAAATTGTGAATAAAAAAGGAATGCAATCATTTACAAATCTCATAAACTTATATTTTATTCACAATAGAATATAGATAACATATCAAATGTTGAAAGTGAGACATTTTGAAATGTCATGCCAAATATTGGCTCATTTTGGATTTCATGAGAGCTACACATTCCAAAAAAGTTGGGACAGGTAGCAATAAGAGGCCGGAAAAGTTAAATCTACATATAAGGAACAGCTGGAGGACCAATTTGCAACTTATTAGGTCAATTGGCAACATGATTGGGTATAAAAAGAGCCTCTCAGAGTGGCAGTGTCTCTCAGAAGTCAAGATGGGCAGAGGATCACCAATTCCCCCAATGCTGCGGCGAAAAATAGTGGAGCAATATCAGAAAGGAGTTTCTCAGAGAAAAATTGCGAGAGTTTGAAGTTATCATCATCTACAGTGCATAATATCATCCAAAGATTCAGAGAATCTGGAACAATCTCTGTGCGTAAGGGTCAAGGCCGGAAAACCATACTGGATGCCCGTGATCTTCGGGCCCTTAGACGGCACTGCATCACATACAGGAATGCTACTGTAATGGAAATCACAACATGGGCTCAGGAATACTTCCAGAAAACATTGTCGGTGAACACAATCCACCGTGCCATTCGCCGTTGCCGGCTAAAACTCTATAGGTCAAAAAAGAAGCCATATCTAAACATGATCCAGAAGCGCAGGTGTTTTCTCTGGGCCAAGGCTCATTTAAAATGGACTGTGGCAAAGTGGAAAACTGTTCTGTGGTCAGACGAATCAAAATTTGAAGTTCTTTTTGGAAAACTGGGACGCCATGTCATCTGGACTAAAGAGGACAAGGACAACCCAAGTTGTTATCAGCGCTCAGTTCAGAAGCCTGCATCTCTGATGGTATGGGGTTGCATGAGTGCATGTGGCATGGGCAGCTTACACATCTGGAAAGGCACCATCAATGCTGAAAGGTATATCCAAGTTCTAGAACAACATATGCTCCCATCCAGACGTCGTCACTTTCAGGGAAGACCTTGCATTTTCCAACATGACAATGCCAGACCACATACTGCATCAATTACAACATCATGGCTGCGTAGAAGAAGGATCCGGGTACTGAAATGGCCAGCCTGCAGTCCAGATCTTTCACCCATAGAAAACATTTGGCGCATCATAAAGAGGAAGGTGCGACAAAGAAGACCTAAGACAGTTGAGCAACTAGAAGCCTGTATTAGACAAGAATGGGACAACATTCCTATTCCTAAACATGAGCAACTTGTCTCCTCAGTCCCCAGGCGTTTGCAGACTGTTATAAAAAGAAGAGAGGATGCCACACAGTGGTAAACATGGCCTTGTCCCAACTTTTTTGAGATGTGTTGATGCCATGAAATTTAAAATCAACTTATTTTTCCCTTAAAATGATACATTTTCTCAGTTTAAACATTTGATATGTCATTATGTTGTATTCTGAATAAAATATTGAAATTTGAAACTTCCACATCATTGCATTCTGTTTTTATTCACAATTTGTACAGTGTCGCAACTTTTTTGGAATCGGGTTTGTATTTGTGTATATATATATATATATATATATATATATATATATATATATATATATATATATATATATTCAGCAGTCCTACCTCCGGTCGTTGACAGTTTATCAGCATCCCTCCACCACCCCTTCTCCACATTTCTAGTTCTAACCACACTTACATACATGGGGGGAGTACTCAGGGTTCGGGCCAAATTCTGAGCTCGGCGACCTCCCCCCGGACAGCACGTCAAATACGCATTAAAACTCATTATGTGTAAGTGTGAACTCGTGAAATAAAACATTGCCCCTGTTATATGCCATTCATTTGAATAGGAATCTCTATAGGGGTGTGTATGTGTGTGTATTTGTGTCTGTTTCTGGGTATGGGTAGTCTCATGCCTTCATTTGAGTGTGTGTGTGTTCTGGACTTTGTTTTATTTAAAAATAATAATGATCATTTTACCCCATTTCCCATTCATTTCAATGATGGGTCAAATTGACCTGGAATAGGAAGGGTTTTTTCAACACCTTGACTTCAGTCATTTTCTTGCACAGGTGTGTGTTCCAATTTCAAGAGGATGAAAATTAAGAAAGGTCTTGTACCACCCAAATGAGCACTCTTTTTTTGGGGATAAAAAAAATCTAATTAAAGCCATTTTGGGTCAAAATGACCCGAACAGAGTATGAGATTTTTTTTTCCTTGAGAAAATTTGCCATGTTCTGTACCTGATATGTATGTATGTATGTGTGTGTACAATCGAATCGTTAAATTTGTATCAATAGACAGCCCCAACATATACTGTATATACATAGATACATACACATTAAACCACAAGCTACAAAAGCTGTGCTTGGCATGATTTCTTTATTCTTCAATTATTATTTACATGAACACAACTACAAAAAAAAAAAAAAGGGTAGGGTAATTTTACATTACAGTGAGTGGATAATTGTTCGGTTCCTCAGTTGCTCCACATACTCCTTGGCCTGGTCGAATCCGGTCTTCTGCTTGACATTGGGCGGCACCCCCTCAACAAGCTTTACGAAGTAGTGACAATGCACTTTATCCATGATGCCGAACATGCCACGTCCATGATAACGAATGCGCTTCAGGTATTTTCCTTTGCCAGAGAACGATTCAGCTGTAAAAGTCAGACCGAAGAAAATATATTTCAACTATTAGAATGACTGGTTTACTTTGAAATCCAACAGCCATGTTTATCGAATGACATTCAATTACCTTCCCTCGGGTCATTTTTTTTTTTTTTAAATTGAGTGTTCATCTGAGTGGTCCAAGACCCTAGGACTTTTGTCGCACTTTAACTACGAATGCGCACACACACACACACACACACACACACACACACACACACACACACACAAAAAACACTGGATTCGAGGAGTTTTGTGGTTGAAATTTTAAAAAGTAAAAATCCTTCCCTCGTGGGTCAATTTGACCCCCTTAGGAATTAATTGAATGCGAGGAATGCTTTAGTACACATAGAAAAACCTAAAAACGCTCAATTCAAACTAAAAAAACTTTACCAAAAAATTATTTTATAATGTCAACATGTGTATCTGAATGCATGCTGAAGAGAAAACTGAATTTAGGACCCAGCGGAACAGCTCATTTGCTCCATATAGAGCTATAAGGCCATTTAGTGGCAAGAGTCATGAAATATCATGTTATATTAACTTTTTTCCACAAGAGGTCGGCAAAGACACCCAACGTAAGATATTTTGAGCTGAGTTAAAAGGGTTAAGCATGAAATCGTGTTATTTTGAATTTAAGTTGAAAGAATGTGAAGAATGTGCTTAAATTACTATTTATTTATTATTTATTGATAAAATCTAGAAATTTAAAAGGTAAAATAAATAAATAAAAATTTCATTAAAAATAGAAAAAATATCAAAATGAAATGTAATAAGCTTTCTGGACAAAAAAAAATAAGTATAATTTTAGGGCTTTGGGTCATTTTGACCCACGAGGGAAGGATGAGGTTTAAGTGTCATAAAACCCCCATTTTAGCCCAGTCGTTCACACCTCAGAGTTGCAAAAAGTCTCTGAAAATAGGCGTGTAAAGCTTTGGAAAAGTGGGAGTGTAGAGGGGGGAAGAGGGGAGACCAATAAAACACAGACCTACAACACACTTGTTACACAGACACATGAATATTAAAATATGTCCACGGAGATTGAGGGCACCTTGGTGCATTTAAAAAAATCTAACCTATATCTAATCTATATGACAACCAACTGCCAAAACGAGGGAGAAACGCGGTAGAAAATTTAAAATGTCTAATAATATTTTCAGTACATTTAAGAGCACTACAGTCTCTGAAAAAAACACACGTGTCAGTTTAACACAGAAAGAATTAAGGCATAGTTACTTTTTTGCTCATTCTTCTTTGAATTTTCGGTCTACACCATTGTCTTCTGTGTATCAGAATAATCCATCGTGTCATCGCGCGTTCATGAGATGTACGGCTGCTGGTCCATGTTTAGAGCACTAGAGTATATGAAATATGTCCATAAAAAAAAAAAAAAAAAAAAAAAAAAAAAAAAAAAAAAACTTGAAACGCGCTCACTCAGGTCTATATACACTCACCTAAAGGATTATTAGGAACACCATACTAATACTGTGTTTGACCCCCTTTCGCCTTCAGAACTGCCTTAATTCTACGTGGCATTGATTCAACAAGGTGCTGAAAGCATTCTTTAGAAATGTTGGCCCATATTGATAGGATAGCATCTTGCAGTTGATGGAGATTTGTGGGATGCACATCCAGGGCACGAAGCTCCCGTTCCACCACATCCCAAAGATGCTCTATTGGGTTGAGATCTGGTGACTGTGGGGGCCATTTTAGTACAGTGAACTCATTGTCATGTTCAAGAAACCAATTTGAAATGATTCGAGCTTTGTGACATGGTGCATTATCCTGCTGGAAGTAGCCATCAGAGGATGGGTACATGGTGGTCATAAAGGGATGGACATGGTCAGAAACAATGCTCAGGTAGGCCGTGGCATTTAAACGATGCCCAATTGGCACTAAGGGGCCTAAAGTGTGCCAAGAAAACATCCCCCACACCATTACACCACCACCACCAGCCTGCACAGTGGTAACAAGGCATGATGGATCCATGTTCTCATTCTGTTTACGCCAAATTCTGACTCTACCATCTGAATGTCTCAACAGAAATCGAGACTCATCAGACCAGGCAACATTTTTCCAGTCTTCAACTGTCCAATTTTAGTGAGCTCGTGCAAATTGTAGCCTCTTTTTCCTATTTGTAGTGGAGATGAGTGGTACCCGGTGGGGTCTTCTGCTGTTGTAGCCCATCCGCCTCAAGGTTGTGCGTGTTGTGGCTTCACAAATGCTTTGCTGCATACCTCGGTTGTAACGAGTGGTTATTTCAGTCAAAGTTGCTCTTCTATCAGCTTGAATCAGTCGGCCCATTCTCCTCTGACCTCTAGCATCAACAAGGCATTTTCGCCCACAGGACTGCCGCATACTGGATGTTTTTCCCTTTTCACACCATTCTTTGTAAACTCTAGAAATGGTTGTGCGTGAAAATCCCAGTAACTGAGCAGATTGTGAAATACTCAGACCGGCCCGTCTGGCACCAACAACCATGCCACGCTCAAAATTGCTTAAATCACCTTTCTTTCCCATTCTGACATTCAGTTTGGAGTTCAGGAGATTGTCTTGACCAGGACCACACCCCTAAATCCATTGAAGCAACTGCCATGTGATTGGTTGATTAGATAATTGCATTAATGAGAAATTGAACAGGTGTTCCTAATAATCCTTTAGGTGAGTGTATGATCTATATGATCCACGTGGTGAGCATTAAACTCATCGCGGCGTTCCGCGCAGAAACCGCTCTCATGCACGCGCCGCGTGTTGGTTGAATTCTTCGCTGTAATGCGATCTCATGCGTAATACAGTGCAGTGATTGTGTTAAAAGAGCTCTCTCTCATAAATAAATGCAGAGGGCCGGCTGATGTAGAATCGTGCCGGCAGCCAATCACACACTCCGAAGGCACGCTTCTACCTCACATTCCTGTGACGTTGCTTCGACTTTGCTTTCAACCCGGAAGAACGAAATTGCTCAGAAAACCGCAAAAATAACCAATTTCCACTTATTGGTAAAATGAGTGCTTTTAGTGTTTTGAGCGATGTGCAGCCTGTACATATCTGTGCACGTCTCAAAAAATGTGTTTTGGGGTTTCATGACCCTTTAAGAAAAATAAATACATTACCCAAAATATATGACAAAAGACAGAAGCATACATAACAGATAAAACATAAAATATTGGAATAAAACTAAAATAATAATTAATAATGCTTTTTCAAGCAAGATATGGATTTACTTCGTCTTTATCCAACAAAACATTGGTAACACTTTACAATAAGGTTTCATTTAATTACATTAGTTAACATGAACATTACTTCTACAGCATTTACTTATCTTAGTTAACGTAAATCTCAACATTTACTAAAACATGTTGAAGGTCCAAAGCTGTGTCTGTTATCATTAGTTAATGCACTGAGAACTGACATGAACATTAACAATGATTAATAAATGCTTTAAAATATATTGCACTATTAGTTCATGTCAGTTAATACATTAACTAATGTTAACAAAGGAGACCTTATTGTAAAGTGTTACCAAAACATTTTGCAAGCAAAACCGCCAAATGTCTTTTTCTCAAAACGTTCTTTTCGTAAAATTTTACTTTATTTTTTGTTTGAGTTTTATTTCAGTTTAAAACTGGTTAGCTTGCAAAAAAACACATCAAAGCACTTTTTGCTAGCATGTCAAAACGTTCACTTGTGGATTATTTTTTGGTTTTATGAAAAGTTTAAGATTGGGTCGCTGATGAATGACAGGTGCTTATGAAGGCAGGAATTTTTTAGATAATCTTGTACTTTTATACTTTTAATTATATTTTTATAGCTAAAAAATACACACACAAAAACACTGAAAGAAAAAAGTGTACTAATAGCTTTGATATTAATGTTTGGCATGTTAGTGACTTACCAATATATAGATTTGATTTGTATTCCACATTGTGGTTCTTGACCGCCATGTCCTGAGCTTCCAAAAGAACCTTTAACACAAACAGATAAAACCCTATAACTTCTGAAACAGATTTCCAAGTGTGACATTGTATGATCACATTGTTTTCACAGCAAAAACATATTTTAATCAATATTATTTAAGCAGTTCAAATGATATTTTCAAGTCATCTCACTGTATTTTTACCTCTTTGATTATATTAGCTCCCTTCTTGTCGTTGAACTCGAGCTGAGCGATTGCCTGGTCAATGGTCATACCCCTGATCTGTAAAACATATTCATCACTAAAATAATGCCAACAACTTTATATCATCATCATTACTCCATATGCCATATAATTATCAACATATCACTCACCAATTTAGCCAAGTACCACATCTTGTCTTTGCTGTATTTAATCTGACGTCTGCAGTGATGGATCTCCTATTCCACACAAACAAAAACACAGCAAAATTTAATGAACTTCACTCATTTACATAGTGTAAAAGTGAATTAAATTAATTACTAACAGCTGATCTGCGTGGTTCATCTTTCTGTTGTGGTGGATATACAATCAGATTTCTCCTTTCCCAGTGTTTGCTGTTTAACTGTGAGCTTGTGTGAAGACATGACACATGTGATAACGTAGATGAAGATCCAAGCAACCTGATGAAAAAGAGCAAAACATTAGAGAATATATAGGCTGTGTCTCAAAACCTAACGATTGATGCCCAGAAATACGATTTATCTAGATAGCTATTTGAGACACAATCTGTGTCCTTTCCTTTGTACAGAGCAACTGCATGGGATTTTCTTACCTAGAGCGAATATGTCCACAAACACGACCAATGGAGGCTAAACCTGTCGATAATGTGCATATAATTCCCAGTTAAATCAACAGCAACTGAAATGCCTATATAAATATAACTACAAAGTAAGTATATTTGGTTTGACTCACCAGCCCATGTCACCGTGGAGGCCGCCATATTGATTATTAGAGATGTCCGATTCGTGAGGGAATCGTTCTTTTGATTCGAATCTTTTTGATGAGTCGGTTGAACACACTTCGGTCAGTCAAAAAATATGTAAGCGAATTTTAGTATTTTTTCGAGATTTTAAGGTGGCGTAGTTACATTGTACTTACTCAAATGAGTACTGAGTAATATTAATTAACCACATGTACTTACTAGAGTTAGGGTTAGGGTTTGGTTTAAGGTTAGTTACGTGTAATTATGCATAATGTACTGTTATTACTATAGTAAGTACATAAAATATAGTGTTACCTTTTTCGATGTCAATACAAATATGTGTAGGTTCGTGACGTTGCGTTTTATGAGCCGAATCGGCTGTAACAACAACTGACAGTCTCATATTAAATTACAACATACTCCAAATTTAACAGAAAAAACGTCAGTAAGTGCCTACATAGCTTTACATGGACGTTTTAGAGTAGTTAATATGCCACAGTAGGATGTCACGGACTGACTCGTGTAAAATATTCGCTAAAATGGTGTTGCGAATCGGCTCTTTGAAACGAACTGTCCGAAAGAACCGATTCTCGGAAATGAGAATAGGTTGAATATGTTACGACGCTGCGCTTTACGGCAAATGTCACTGCAAATGAGTTTAAAGTTATACTTTTGTTATTAATAATAGGATTGTTTCCGACTAAAATATTCCAATTACAAATAAGGCTCACTAATATATTTTCCTACCAACATACTTATTGAATATGTTGGTCTTAAAAATTTTAAATTTGACTGTCTCTGTGGTCCCTTCTCGCGTTCCGTATAATTTTTACAACACACGCTGTCGTTATTCGGCAGCTGGTGTGTTTTCGGCAGCATGAGTACATGTGAGAAGTGAATTCACTGTCTGTCACCATCCGTAGATTTACTTTCTGGTCTTGATGCAGCGATCATTTGCTCTTTATAATGCACCAAAGACATCTGCCAGCCTCTCCAAACTGGTACTGTTCACGCTGCAGTGACATAAATGGAAAGGGAGTACTGGGTTTTGGAGCAAAGAATACTGTCTATCTGCTAAATGTGACCGCAGCATCTCCAGCAGTCACAGGTAAGAACCCAGGGTGCTTTCATTCAATGCAAAATCACATCGATCTGATCTGACCAGTCCTTCTTTCTGCAGGTGAACTCAGTGGGCACACTGAAAGAGTTTCTGGTTTTGCATTTTGCTCCCATGATGGACAAGAACACATTTGTGCCAGCACTTCAGACGATAAGACAGTCAAAATCTGGGATTCTGAGCAGAAAATTCTGCTAAAAGAGCACAATGTCCACCAAGTGAGTGAACATTTTACCTACCATGCTGTATAGAGTTGTGACTGGCTCACAAGTTGTTCTAGATTGCAGCTTTCTGTATGCATATTTTCATTTTTACCTTATATAGTGGCAAAAGTATAACTTCAGGACTCAACAATAAGATTTGAATTGCCTTGCCTACATTTACACTGCCTCCACACCTAAATAAATAAATAAATACGTTATTTTTTATCAGCATATTTTAAATGTCTGAATATAAATATAGAGTAACTATAATATTTATTTATATTTTTCTTTAAACAATTTTTCTTTACAAAAGTTTGCAATTTTAGGTTTTTTATAGATTTAGATTTTTTTATTTGCAGTAACGTTAGGAAATTTTACATCTATAATGTAACTAATAATGTAATTTTGCCCATTGGGAATTGATTGGATCGTTGTCGTTTGCTAATTGTTAGTAGTTACTCTATAACCATTAAGAGTATAATAATAGTTACTCTATAGATATTTATTTATATTTTTCATTAAACATATTGTTTATAAAGTTTGCAATGTTAGAGTTTTTTTATATATATATATATATATATATATATATATATTTAGATTTTTAATTAGCTTATAATAGCTTTTGCTGGAAATTTTACATCTATAATGTAACTCCATGACAACCACAAAATCATACTTTTGCTGAAAATATATCTCATATATTAAAATACCCATTTTAAGACTATCACAAGCACATTTGACAACCTTATCTGTCGGTCAGCTAGAAAATTTCACACTGGTGACATTTAAATAAGCAGAGTTTGCAACAACATTCGACATGAAACGGCAATTGCGGCTTAATGACAACCATAAAATCATAACTACCGTTGCTACATATTTAAATAAGTAAAATATGTGTAGGGAGTTACATTTCTGTGATGTATATCCGAGTGAAACGACTTCTCGAACGAGAAAAATTGCTTTCTAGGCACTTTATTTTGTCCATTTTGATTACATATTACGAGGACATATGAATTAAAAAAATAATGTGCACTGAATATTTTTTTTTTAAATAAACACTACAATATTCCATAAAAATGAGAATTCTCAATTTTGATTTCATGGTGATGAAATACCAACTTTTTAAAGGGTTAGTTCATCCAAAAATGAAAATTCTGTCATTAATTACTCACCCTCATGTCGTTCCAAACCCATCAGACGTTCGTTCATCTTCAGAACACAAATGAAGATATTTTTGATGAAATCTGAGAGCTTTCTGACCCCACATAGACAGCAATGTAATGAACACTTTCAAGGCCCAGAAAGGTAGGAAAGACATCGTTAAAATAGTCCATGTGACTACAGTGGTTCAACCTTAATTTTATGGTAAGCCGGCGTTCTGACGTAGCACTTCGAAAGCGCTGCACTCTATTTTTGGATGAACTAACCCTTTAAGTTTGCAAGGCATAAAACATCCCACAGGGCCTAAAATTATCACTTGCCAAGCGCCAAATGCGAGTAAAAATGAAACGGTGTCAATCACCAGTTGGCCTGTAATATTTTTATGAATTCTAGCAATGCAATACTGTGAGAACATAACGTGAACGATGCTCGGTACTTTGCGGGCCAGTGCTGCATCGTCACAAAAGTTTAAGCCTTGCCAACTGAAATATTCAAGCACAAAAACACGCAAAAGGGAACTCAGTTCATTACTCGCTGTGTGGGAACTTTTCTTTGCGCAAACATCCGAAGCACGCACCCAGAAATACGCACAGCACGCGAGTACTGAAGTGAGCGTATTTCACGTCGTCTTGTGCTTGAAAATGCCCGTATTGGCGAGTATCATAAAGCATAGTTATGTCTTAAGTGAACATAAACAGTTGAGAAAGAAAACTCATGTGTATCAGTATATTGGATCCATGCATTAGCTTTTAAAGTGACAGCAGCCTAATAAATCACTCACTGCTCTTGACTGAATAACTTTTGTAACTTTTTAATAAGGATTAATTTATGTGTAATTTATACAGTGAAGACTGTTATTTTACATTTGATTGCTTTATTAAATTTCTGTACCTGCAAAAATGGTGAATTTTCACTGGTATCTAAAATTTTGGTGTCATAACTACCTGTTTTTGCAAAAAACAGTTTAATGGCTGGTAAAAAAGTAGTTATTGCCGATACATTTTCTTAAATTACCCACCATTGGTGGGTGTGGCAAAAAGTTAGTTTTAGGCCCTGCATGTACATGATCAACAAATGTAAATGATGGTGATTGTGTTCTCGTTTGAACAGAACACCATCTCTGCGGTCCACTGGTCTCCAGTGCAGAAACTTCTGCTGGTCACAGGGGATGAGAAGGGCATTGTGGTGTGCTATTGGTTCAGCAGTAATGACACCCAGAGCTTCTTCCCCGAACCTCGAACAATCTTCTGCCTATCCTGCTCTCCACATGAAGAAAACTACATCGCAGTGGGGTAGAGACTCGTTATATTATTATTCTTAATGTGCGTTCATTGTGATCCTAGAGAGACCCTGACTCATTAGCGGTGCTTGCTAATTGTATATGCTTCCTCCCAAAGGTATAAGGATGGAATGATAGTAGTAATAGACATCAGTAAGAAAGGGGAGGTGATCCATCGGCTGAGGGGGCATGATGATGAGATTCACGCGTTGGCATGGTGCCCTCGTCCCAGTGAAGAGCCTCTATATGGACGATCAGAAGACAATGCGGGTAAGCAACTTCAAGATCCATTTTGCCTCAGTCAGTTAGTTACCATTAAAGGTAGGGTAGGCAATTTTCGGAGTGGCTAGCAATAGCAAACTAGCTTTGAAAGCATAAGATCCGACCTTCCTTCAGAGCGTCTCCAAAGCCACGCCTCCTTTAAAACACTTGAACGCACACAGCAGAGTCTGAAAAGCTTCATGAGATGAGAGACAGTGTTAAATCACCCTATGTCTCAAAGCACATAACGTTACAATAATAATGAACGTAAAGGTGCGTGGAGGTATGGAAATGCATATGTTGGCAGGTAGGACATCGTATCGGACCGAATGCAATGATTGGACGAACATTTTTTTTTTTTTGGTCATGAGACTTCCACAGAAGATATATGTACATGTTTTAATATTCAGCCCACTTCTATTATTGATTGCTATCAGGATGTGAAGGGACTTTCAACCAGTATAACAAAAAGTGTTTATAAAACAAATTGCCTACCCTACCTTTAAGTTTTTGGGGAGTCACGCCACATGACATTTCAAAACCTTTACTAACCTTGCCTTCACATAAAAGGTGACATCTCTGATATTTTAAGAGAGTTATTGACCTTGACACACAGTCATGAGGGTCTGCAGTGGTTCTCTCTATGATGTAATTTCCTGTTTTGTTTTGTTTTTCTGCTAGTTCATGTTAGTTGCACCACATGACTTTTGGTAGGCTAAAGTTTTTCAAATATTAATAAGCAGTGAAGTATGTTAGAGTTAAATTTTTCCCCCCTAAGAAATATATAATATAATTAGGGCTGACGATTTAACGCGTTAATTAAAAAATAGGTAAAAAATAATGCGTTAAAATTAACGCATTTAACGCACTTTCCCCGTCCCAGACCTACTTAGGTCATCTTACATTTCATACAGTTGATTGATGAAGAATATGATGCAGGGCAACAACTCACTGTGTGATGAAGCCTATAGAATGCAGTTAGAATGTCCATAACATTCAAGATATGGGGCAAAAATGCCCATTTTTGTCTCAGGGCGTTTTTACGCTGGGCATGTTTGTTGTGGTCCGCGTCAGAGCGCGATTGTTCCCGCCGGTGCTATGCGCGAATACACTTGCAGGCTCACTCTCGCTCGTATCCAACGTAAATCATCAACACTTTCGTCCCTTACATGTGTATTATTGAATTAAATACATCGTCATCTGATAAAACGCATGCCCAGGTTACTTTTCTTGCGCACCAAGTCTGTGTTGCTTTCACATTCACGTGAATCGCGGCATAGTTCGAGCGCAAGTTGCACAACCAAACTCAGACCAACTCCTTTAGGCAGTCTCGAATTCGGTACCCCTGAGCTCAGCTCACCCGGGTCCGCATGAGTCATGACAGCTTTCACATTACCAATTTTTCATGTGAATTGTGCCCTGTTTCGAACTAAACTGCCAATGTGAAAACGCCCTACATTTACATCATGATATATAATCAATAACACAAGAGTAACGAGTGCAATATCACACGAGTTCTGTTTTTCTGTCCAGAATAGCACAAGACTCATTTCTGTTGTAATTAGTGTCAGTTGGTTTTTTAAAAGTGAACCCAAGTATGAACCATGTGACAATTACCTGACATCGGAGAACAAGCAAATGTGTCGTTAAATTATTGAATAATAAACTTAAAATCTCTGGGGGTACTTTAAATAAATATTTTATGTCTAAGGAGTTCGGCTTTCAAAAAAAGTTTTGAACAAAAATAGATTGTGACGTGACACAAAATAATAAGTGACATGTCCTTGACTCTTTCCGTAGATGGAAGCAATGGGGTGACAGAGGGAGCAGAAGTGGGGTGTTACCTGGCCTCGGGTAGTCGAGATCAGACCGTGCGGATATGGAGCACAGCCAGAGGCAAAGGTGACAAAGAGAGATTCATTACTCAAAGACTGCACAGACAGTGTAGCTTTCAGGTGCAGTGTCATTGAGGTCACCGTGTGTCTCTTTTCAGGTGTAATGACGCTGAAACTTCCCTTCCTGAAAAGACGAGGAGTGGGAGTTGATCCAGCGTTGAAGGAGAGACTTTGGCTAACAGTCCACTGGCCTAAAGGGAGACCTTCACAGATTGTGTCCAGCTGTTTTGGGTATGGTGGTGTTGATGTGTTTGTGTTTTGGAGGATGTTTATTTGTAAATGAACGTGAGTCGACTCACTGTGGATGTTGGTGTGCAGCGGTGAGATTGTAGTGTGGGATCTCATGAAGTCAGGCAAGCAGAAGTGGAGTCTATTGGGCAGTTCCCCAGATGGACAGAATCACAGCCGTATCGTCTTCAACATGAGCTCGTTTTGCTCAGGGGACAGAGAACTTCTGCTCAGCACCTCAATGGACAGAGAGGTGAGAACTTCCTCCATTAGTATGTGCTTGTAAACCATTTTCACCAAACTCTGCTAACACTTCACAGAATAAATACCTTTATTACTCCTTACAAAAATACCATTTTCTAAAATTGTGGTATGATATTACCATGGAATTGAAATGTGATAATCTTTCAGTATCATGGTATATGAGTATCATCAGTGTGATATTTACAGTATATTTACTTCTCACACACCACAAATGTGTATGAAGTAAATATATAATGCATAATTATTTGGGTTGCACTTTATTTTAGAGTACGTTCACTTACGTGTTCTTACAGTGTACTTACCTAAGAAAGTACTGGGTAATATAAGGTAACTACATGGGTTAAGGTTAGGTTTAGGGTAGGTTCAGGGTTAGTACCTAGTTATTACCAAGTTATTGTAATTACTATTACTATTAGAAGTACGTAGTATGTACATGGTCAACAGGACTGTAAAATAAAGTGCTACTGTTATGTGTCTCTTTGTTTAAAAAACAATTTGCTTAATAATTTGGAGCAAGTTGTGGGTGAATCATCTAGGGTATTTTCATCCCAAATTCAGAAATAAATACAAAATTACTAAATAAAAAATATAAAATTATATTTTGCATGAAGAAAACACATTCATTGTACGTAGGCTTGCTTCGATAGTTGGTGTTACCGGTGTTCAGGCGAAACACCAGTTACATCACTTGCCCACCGCAGCACCGCCCCCCACCGTCGTTTTGATTTTTATAGTAATAAATCATTTAGTTCAGTTAGAAAACAGACACTACAATTAAAAACTGAACGTGTCTGCTCAATACAGTGTGAGCCGAACGAGAGTCGCAGCACAAACGCAGCAGGAGTCATATTTCATTCATCACGAGAGTGAGGAGATGATTGACGAGATGATCGCGGAAGATTTGGCTTCAAAGCTAAATGTAAAAGCGCCTATTTAAGTGAGTCTGTCATTATAATGTTTTGTTGTTGTGTTTTTCATTAAGAATAATAGGCTAATGAACCCACAATTCAAGCCACCCGCCCCCGAATTGGCGCTAATTCTAAACCGAAACTAAAATGAGCACGGCCGCACAGTCATTCATTCACAGCCGCACAGGTGCACGCATTTAAGGCCGCACTGTCATTCATGGTGCGTCCACTGGCGTGTTTTCAGTTCATGCCTGAAAACACTCGCTTTGCTCCGCACCGTTATGAATGCCCGAGTGGCTGTGTGCATTTTTACTTTCGGTTTAGAATTAGTGATTTAAAAGCCCCTGCCGGTGATATCGGTATTACCGGTATTGTCACACGTCGATTAACCGGTGGGAAAATTTCCTCACCGTCACATCCCTAATTGTACAATTGAGATGCGTTTTGCATAAAAAAAAAGTTTATATACATAGTTCAGTCATGAAACGCTTCAGAGCAGCTGATTGGTTCCTCTAAAGCCGGCTGCGTGGCCAATCGGTCTAATGTAAAATATTTATTTCCAACACGAGCTGGCTCAGCTCCATGAGAATTTTCTTAGCCCCTCTCCTTCCCCAGCACCGCCTGCCTAGTTCTGCTAGAGCAGTGGTTCTCAACTGGTTTGACCATGGGACCCACATTTTTCCATGGCCATTAAGCCACGACCCAAATTATTAGGAATTTAAACCAAGCAAATTTATTTCTCAAAAATGGTTGACACAAGTATTTGTGTGCACACTTTACTTAACTTACACATGAATTGTAAGAATATTGTTAACACTGATGCATAAACAGTATAAGGTAAAGCTGTTAAATAGCAATTCCAAAGTAGTTTTTATAATACAATGAAGTTTGTAAGTTGGTATGAGCCACCACAGTCATCAAAAATATAGAAAATAACACACAGTGAAAATAAAGTAGTACTTTGGGTTAAGGTTACAGAAACTACAGTTAACCATGGTAAATGCACAATACTGCAGTAACATGAACTTTTAATAAACCATATGGACACTGATCTTGATGAATAGCTTGAACATCATACCTGCATGCAAATCCATCCCAGCTAACACACGACGTACCAGTTTATCTGTACTTTTTGGTAATTTCATGACTTACTAATTGACAGCGTAGCTACGACGTTGCTTGCCCGTGACGTGTTTCATTTTTTTAATGTAGTGAAGTGATGTACAGCACGTACCTCCACATTTATGTCTGGCAGGAATGTTTTTTTTTTTCTCTGAAGTGAGAGACTTTTTATTCCGTAACAAGTTCCAAAAATATTGACACTGACATATAGCCAGACAACATCTCTTTTGACAGGAGATACTGAATCAGGACAATGTGTTTTTCTCTGGCATTCTTTGCTTAACCCTCTGGGCTCAACGAACGTGCTAGCGAGTTTTGGTGGATTTTTTCCACAGCAGCTAAATTGCCTTAAAATACTCCATCATTTTTTTGTCATACAGAAACGAGTAAAGGGCGTACATTCGCAATAATGACAACTTTGTGCTTTTGTAAAATAAAGAAAACAAACAGGGTTGCTCTTTCTGCCGTAGCAGTCTCTGTGAACTTCTGTCTGAAACGCGTTTCAAAAATGAACTGAAACGCATCGAATACTTGTCACACAGACATGAGAGATATGACTTTAGAAAGTGTCTACTTTTAAATGAAGTAATTCATATCGAAAACAAATATTCTCTGTTTACGTAATCCGTATGAAACCAACGAAAAGTATGATCTTCCCCGTCTGCCCTCATTATTTTTAATGACCACACCCACGCGCAGCGCAGCCTATTCACACGGTAATCGTCCATGTGAGCCACGCGAACCTGTAAACGTCCCCATCACCTCGATAAACAAAGCCTCAAGCTTCATCAGATTCCTCTGCTTTTCATCGAGTTTGGAAGACGCGCTGTGAGGAATAATCCCTGAATTTATCTCAGACGTAAACCTGCATCATCTGACAGAAGTGTCAACAGCTTTTACTCGCATCTTTCAAAAAAAAATTCTGCATTAGAGAAAAAAAAACATATTTTGTTTTTTGTTGTTTCTTTGTCTACACACTCCACGACCCACCAGTTAAGAAACACTGTGCTAGAGGGTTCTCCCTACTTTCCTTGCAGCAGCTTGTGTCCTATTCCCTGTGTGTATGTGCATGTTTCGGCAGTAGCATTCACTCATGCCAGTAGCAGCAGCGTAGCAGATCTAATCCGCCAAGACAAAGCCTATGTACATTCCATTCTTATCAATAAGATGCTGTTTAATTCTATTCTGAGATTTGTGATGATTGAAATATATTATATGTATATTCTGTATGGATGTCTCATTTCAGATTAAGTGTTGGGACCTGGCGTCTCTGGAGTGCTGTTGGACTCTGCCCACTCTGGGTGGGTTTGTGTACTGTCTCAGCTTCTCTCCGGTGGGCACCGGCTGTCTGGCTCTAGGGGTCGGAGACAGCATGATCCGGGTGTGGAACACCATGTCTATTCAGAACCAATATGACATCAAGACATTCTGGCAAGGGATCAAATCTAAAGTCACAGCTGTGAGTCAGATGTGTTTAATTCAGTTATATTTCCCACAGTGCCTTTCAGTTAGTTTAAAATCAAGCCCACTTCTCTTACAGTTGGCGTGGCATCCACTAAAAGAGGGCTCTCTGGCGTTTGGTACCGATGATGGTAAAGTGGGCGTATATGAAGTTTACTCTAACAAGTAAGAAAAACAGTCATGCTTCATGATTTTTTTAACTGTATTTATGCATATGAAATATGAAATCTTGCGATTTCCATAGGTTCGTTTGGATGCAATATTCGATATAAGACATTCATCATAGAAAAAATATATATAATACTTTTACCCCAGGTTCCACAGACAAGGCTTAAGCTAAAATGCATGTTTGAGTTGTTTTAACTGAAAGCAACTTGCACTGGCATATCTTAAAATATGTCAGTGCCATTGTTTTGTCTCAAGATGCACATCAGTAATGTTTTTTTTCTAAGACACATTTATAAAAGTGTCTCCTAATTGAACTAAGGCCTAATCCTGGCTTAATCTAAGCCCTGTCTGTGAAACCAGGCCCTTAGAGTTATGACCGAGGGCAGCATAATTCAATTAAAGTTTCAAATACATTTAATAAAAGGGAAAATTACACATTGCACTTCATTATTTGTTTTTACGCACAGACCTCCTCAAATCTCAAGCACTTACCACCGCAGAACCATCTACTCCCTTTCATGGGGCCCTCCTGTGCCGCCCATGTCTTTCGGTAAGTCAATTCATTAACACACCCGCATGACCCAGTAAACATTAAACTTGTAGTTGTGCCAAGAACAATCCATCAGCAATAAGTGACGCCCGGCTCCTCTTTAACGCGCTCTGTAATTGAGCAAGCGTGAACAAAATGCTTACTTTCCCTCTGTAGAGTTTGTTGGGTAATCAAGGAATGAAAACTTAATTTCACCCCGCTGCTGACAAATGACACGTTCATCACTGTATCCATCTCCGGGGCTCGAGGGGGTGGAGATAATTGCTTTTGTTTGTTCAGAGGGGTTTGTTGAAGTATAAGCAAAAGTAATAGTGATGTTCCCACTAATAATTGTGTATGTGTGTGGCTCAGGGGGATCAGGAGACAAGCCGTCCTACAGCTTATACAGCTGTGCCGGGGAGGGGGTCATCTTCCAGCACGACCCCTGGAAACTCTCAGGGGAGGCCAGTAACATTGACAAACTCATCCGAGACACCAACAGCATCAAAGTAAGATGAGAAATCGCTTGTTCATATTTGTCTTTATTAAAGGGTCCTATTATGGTTTTCCACTTTTTCACCTTTAGTTAGTGTGTAATGTTGCTGTTTGAGCATAAGATCAAAGATCACTCCGAAGGGAGATATTTTATTTAACAGAATCCACTTTCCATGAACTACAATGAACGAATCGTTTGGACTTCATCGTGGAGTCACAGTGTTATTCATTTAAATAATCTCCGAGGCCTGGTTGAGCTGCTGCTATGTCAAAGAGAGTCTGTTTTTTTCCATCCCGTTTCCAAAACTCATTTGTTTGACCTTCCTAAGACTGACGAACTTGGAGTCATTCAAATGTATTTTTAACACTGTTCCTGAACATTATAAACCCAAAGTTTATCTGTGTGCTGCACATTTTTACGGAGAACAGCTTCCAGAGAGTACAATGCAGGCTACGCACAAACGCTTCTCCTGAAATGGAGCAGTTCTCACTAGGGCTGGGCGATATGGCCAAAAAAATCATAACTCTGTATTTTTCTATTTAAATGGCAATATACGGTATATATCTCTGTATTTTCTACGTTTTTTTCTATTTGGATAAAAAAAAATATATATATATACACACAGTGGGGAGAACAAGTATTTGATACACTGCCGATTTTGCAGGTTTGCCCACTTCCAAAGCATGTAGAAGTCTGCATTTTTTATTATAGGTATGCTTCAACTGTGAGTGACGGAATCTAAAACAAAAATCCAGAAAATCACATTGTATGATTTTTAAGTAATTAATTTGCGTTTTATTGCATGACATAAATATTTGATACATCAGAAAAGCAGAACTTAATATTTGGTACAGAAACCTTTGTTTGCAATTACAGAGATCATACATTTCCTGTAGTTCTTGACCAGGTTTGCACACACTGCAGCAGGGATTTTGGCCCACTCCTCCATACAGACCTTCTCCAGATCCTTCAGGTTTTGGGGCTGTCGCTGGGCAATACAGACTTTCAGCTCCCTCCAAAGATTTTCTATTGGGTTCAGGACTGGAGACTGGCTAGGCCACTCCAGGACCTTGAGATGCTTCTTACGGAGTCACTCCTTAGTTGCCCTGGCTGTGTGTTTCGGGTCGTTGTCATGCTGGAAGACCCAGCCACGACCCATCTTCAATGCTCTTGCTGAGGGAAGGAGGTTGTCGGTCTCGTTGGTCTCAAGATCTCGCGATACATGGCCCCATCCATCCTCCCCTCAATACGGTGCAATCGTCCTGTCCCCTTTGCAGAAAAGCGTCCCCAAAGAATGATGTTTCCACCTCCATGCTTCACGGTTGGGATGGTGTTCTTGGGGTTGTACTCATCCTTCTTCTTCCTCCAAACACGGCGAGTGGAGTTTAGACCAAAAAGCTCTATTTTTGTCTCATCAGACCACATGACCTTCTCCCATTCCTCCTCTGGATCATCCAGATGGTCATTGGCAAACTTCAGACGGGCCTGGACATGCGCTGGCTTGAGCAGGGGGACCTTGCGTGCTCTGCAGGATTTTAATCCATGATGGCGTAGTGTGTTACTAATGGTTTTCTTTGAGACTGTGGTCCCAGCTCTCTTCAGGTCATTGACCAGGTCCTGCCGTGTAGTTCTGGGCTGATCCCTCACCTTCCTCATGATCATTGATGCCCCACGAGGTGAGATCTTGCGAGGGAGATTGACCGTCATCTTGAACTTCTTCCATTTTCTAAAAATTGCGACAACAGTTGTTGCCTTCTCCCCAAGCTGCTTGCCTATTGTCCTGTAGCCCATCCCAGCCTTGTGCAGGTCTACAATTTTATCCCTGATGTCCTTACACAGCTCTCTGGTCTTGGCCATTGTGGAGAGGTTGGAGTCTGTTTGATTGAGTGTGTGGACAGGTGTTTTTTATACAGGTAACGAGTTCAAACAGGTGCAGTTAATACAGGTAATGAGTGGAGAACAGGAGGGCTTATTAAAGAAAAACTAACAGGTCTGTGAAAGCTGGAATTCTTACTGGTTGGTAGGTGATCAAATACTTATGTCATGCAATAAAATGCAAATTAATTATTAAAAAATCATACAATGTGATTTTCTGGATTTTTGGATTTTAGATTCCGTCTCTCACAGTTGAAGTGTACCTATGATAAAAATTACAGACTTCTACATGCTTTGTAAGTGGGCAAACCTGCGAAATCGGCAGTGTATCAAATACTTGTTCTCCCCACTGTATATATATATATATATATATATATATATATATATATATATATATATATATATATATATATATAAACATTTTTCATTTTACATCCTGCCCAGCGATGTCCTACAAACAATGTTGATATTGAAGGCTATGAAAACAAGTGAATGTGATGTAGGCTATGCAATATATTGTGTGCAAAAAGGGGGTTAAAATCACATTACATTCTAACATTGTAACATTACAATCTAAAAACAAAAATAATGATTTTGTTTTTAAATTCACTAAACTAAAAATTAAAATAAAAACAAAATCACAGACTAATTATATTAGCCTTCATTTGACTACCCCATTATAATGGTCGCTTTCATAAAATTACACTTACTTGTAGGTTTAAGATTCCACACATGGCACATTTATTTTCCAACAACATATATTTTAGCAATACGTATATTTTAGTCAGAATTATTGCACTCCTATTCTATTGTGCTCTGTCTGTTTGGCGGGCATGCGCGCGGCGGTGCTCGTTCACGGAAGCCTGAGTTTTAGTGGAGATTCACTTGCAGAAGGCTCGTCCTCTCCTGACAGCAAAATGGACATATTTGCATGACTTTCTAACATTTACAGATGGAGAATATACCATCAATATATCGTACAAACTCGATATTCCGTTCCTACTTTGTCGGGACAATCTGTTGTTTGTGGATCACAACTTGATCACAAGTGTCGTCTTATTTCTAGTTGCGTTTTCTATTAACAGTTCCAATTATAAGTTTTATGTTGTTGCTTCGATGTAAACTAAGCGGTGCCAACCACAACACACTGGGCCAGCTAACCAATCACAGCACATTTCGTATTTCGGAAGGAGGGGCTTCATTGAAACAGGAAATAAATGGCGCGTTCAAGCCAGACTGGGGAGACAGGTGCTGTAATAATGTAAAATGTAAAAAAATAATGTGTTTTTTGAACAATCAAGTATGAAAGCATATTCTAGTACACCCCAAAAACAAAATCAAGACTTCGTAAAAGGGCATAATAGGACCCCTTTAAATTTGTTCATATTGATCTAAATATAAAGTTATTCTGTTCTTCAGCACAAGATTCCCCCACACACAGACCTCTGCTGGAAGCCGGATGGCAGCGTTTTGGCCATTGGAAATGAAGATGGGTAATAATGTTAATCAAAACTATTTCTTCTTTTAATGTTACCATACTTGGTAACCCTTTACAATAAGTTTCAATTTGTTAACATTAGTAATAAATTAATAAATATTAATTGTATTAATCTATGAATCATTTATTAGTCTAAAGTAATTTGTTCATGTATTTTTTGTTTTATTCATAATACATTGATGTTAATTTATAAAACATTAAATCTTACAAATATAGTAGTATACACTACCATTCAAAAATATGGGGTCATATTTCTTTCTGAAAGAATTTAATACTTTTATTAAGCAGGAATGTGTTAAATTGGTCAGTAAATTAGTGACAGTAAATACATTTATGCTGTTACAAAAGATTAATATTAATTTATTTCAAATAAATGTTGTTCTTTGAACTTTCTATTCATCAAGGAATCCTGAAAAAATGATCACTTTTCACAAAAATAATAAGAAGCACAACTGACATTCAAAATTGTTGATAATAATAAGAAATGTTTCTTGAGCAGCAAATCAGCATAGAATGATTTCTGAAGGATCATGTGACACTAAAGACTGAATGATGCTGAAAATTCAGCTTTGCATCACAGGAATAAATTACATTTTAAAATATATTAAAGTTGAAAGCATTTATTTTAAATTGCTTTTTGATTTTTGATCAAATAAATGCAGCCTTGGTGAGCATAAGAGACTTTCAGAAACATTAAAAAAACCTTACCAACCCCAAACTTTTGAACGGTAGTGTGTCTAGAAAATATATTTACTTTTAAGCTAAATTAATCAATGCTGTAAAATTATTGTTCATTTTTAGTTCATGATTCCTTACGCATTAACAAATTGAACCTTATTATAAATTGCTGCTTGGGTTTATTTTCGATTAAGGAGACAGTAAAAATGTAATATTCAGTAAGAAATGATGTAGGACGGGGTGTATCCATCTGGATTTAATTGGGTCATGAGGCTGAGATATTACTTAAGATCATTTTTCTCAGCCCACATGGATTTAGTTACAAAATCAGAAAATTTTAGAGGTGGTGAAATGTAAGATTAAGAATACAAACACATGAATTGTGCACAATAAGACCAGACTCTATTTTGATTTCATGTTGTCTTTAAATATGAAATATATCATATGCAATAATATTTTATGCATCAAATAAAGCTCATCATCAGAGGTTATATTAAATGTCTCACTCCATAAGTGTTTTTGTTGTAGGTCCATAGAGGTGTTGAAGGCTCCCATGCTGAAGCTCTTGTGCACAGTGCAGCAGCATCATAAGATCATAAATTCACTGCGCTGGCACCATGAACACTCATCTCAGAATGAGCTGCAGTATCTGCTGGCGTCCGGCTCCAGTAATGCCACAGTCTACGTCCATGACCTCAGGAGCGCCATAGGTGAGAATCGACACTGCTAAAAGCGATCGTTTAGATGAATATGTAAACCTGCTGCGCACTTTCCTCTCAATAACAAAATAAACACAACAACAATGACAGCGGTGAGAAAACAGCAGTTAAGAAAGCAGGGTTCGACATTAACACTTGTCCGGGACAAGTGGATTTTTTGAAGGGGCAAGTGAAAGAGAATTTTACTTTTTTATCCCGACCGGACAAGTATCCTGATTAAAACATCAATAACAAAACATAACTAGGGAATCACCAAAATGCAAGAATGATTCTGCATTCATTTAGTGTAAGTGGCGATCGATAGTGGATAATAATATATAATGAACTGACGGTAACAAGGTTGCGCTGTTGAGGCTCGCGCAGCCTTTTGAGGAAAAATCGAAAACAAATGAGCGCCTCTCACACAAAGAAACTCAGTTAACTTACACGGTTAAAATGACAAATTGAGGAGTTTTATATTTATTACATATGATACAGTTAAGCAACATCACACAACCAAGAGTGCTGTTTTCCTGAATACCATCACGACTGAAAATAACACTGATTTCATATGACAGTTCCATAAACAATTAATTAACATTAAGTCACTTACATTTTAGATGCAATATTGACTGTTTTTGTTCTATTTCAGCAGCGAAAGAGCAGAACCATAACGCATCTCACAGTAACAGTGTGTTACTGACTGATTCAGCATTTTGAATGAATCGGTTGAATCAAAGATTCAATGGCCTATTCATAAACGACTGCCTCATTCTTGAATGAATCAGCCGTTTGAATGAATCGACTCAATGACTCACTCATTAAGACGGTCACCTGCCGCCACATACTGGTGGTTTAGTTTCATGTTTAAACATTCTTTCCAACATTTCTTATTTGTATATTCAAAAATATTTTAAACAATCTCATAACATTATTTAATGCAGTTGTAATTTTTCAGTGTAAATTATTTAATATGATTGGTAACAGCCCTATGTCTTATTCTAATTTAATTTATAGATCAAATTTAAAAATATAAAATGAAAGCTGAAGCATAGCCTATATTTAATAAGATTATGGAAAAAATGCCCTTTATAAAAGGTAAAAATATCACAAATATGAAGATTTAAATATGTCAAAGCTGATTGAACACTGGTGAGAATATTGCTTCAGAATAAATTATATATACTACACAAATTTTTTTTTATTTTTTTCCAGACAAGCAAATTTTGTATGTACTCGGACAAGTGAATGACAGATTTATGTTTGCACAAGCTCTGCAATTCAACACTCCAGTCAAGTCACATCATGTTTATTTATACCATTTTATACAATATATTGTTATATATTTAAATATATATATTTATTTATTTATATATATATATATATATATATATTTAAAGCAAGCAGCTTCACAGTATTAAACATGAAGAAAAAGAACAACATCAGTAACCAAGTTTTCATCCAGTTTTTGTGCTGTTTTGTTATCGACAGTTAATATGCATAATATGTTTATATATACGAATGTATTTGAAATTAGCTGTCGCCAGCCTGTTTCCATCCAATTGGCCTTTTACTGTGCGTAATGAAGTCATCCCTAAAAAAAAAAAAACGTTTTGTTGCATCACATATATCACATAATTTCACGTACATCGCAAATTATATATTATATAGTATTTATAAAATTTATTTTATTAACACGTGTCTTGTTTGTGAGTTTTTTTTGTCATGTAGCCTAGGACAGCTTCTGACCATGAAATCAAACTCGTGATTTTTATGACATTAATTACAGCTTTATTTATTCAGATGCAAGATACTATATTTGAACCACAACTTTATTATACGTTATTAAATTATATACAAAATTATTTTTATTAACAAGTGTCATGGTTTTTTTGGTACTTCATTATTTATTTAAATTTTAGATCAATACTTGCAATTTTCAAAAACAGTTTTCTGTTTAACTTTTAGGCCTATTAGACTGTAGATTTAAAAGAATGCTTGGTAATGGGCCTATTATTTTTAAAATGGGAGAAACAACGGCCTATTCTGAATTTATACACTAAAAAATATTGTTGATAAATGGCATTACTATCAGCTATATCGATAACCATTTTAAAGCATTAACTTTTTTTTTTCCAAAAAAAAATCCTTGGATGGAAACCTAGTGTTGCTTTCAATTAGAATTACAACTTAAATTTTTGCTGTAAAGTAGCTCTCGAAATGTGTTCACGTTTTGACTATGATGGACTGAACAGAAGAAGTGAACCAGAGAAGATTTCCACGTCAAAGAAGGCAGAGCCTTAGAGTATGGTAGTTCAAAGGTGTTTCTGGAAAGTTCGCTTTGGCAAGATGTTTCCAGAAACAAACTCCAAACTATTTTTGTTTTGACCTGATTTTGTTTAAAATGACGTCACACTAGTTCATTCTTCGATTTAGCTTGAAGTATATATCAGGGCTTTGAATGTGCTTGTTTTTCTCATTAAGGTTTGTCTGTTACAGAAACCCCATCAGAGAGTCCAGTAATGGTGACTGAACCTTTCAGAACTCTCTCTGGTCACACCAACAAAATCACCGGCCTAGCCTGGAGTCCCCATCACGATGGGCGTCTGGTGACAGCGTGTTATGACGGAACTGCTCAGGCAAGTTACACTTTTATTTAATTTTTATATTTGATTTATTTAGTTTTTCAACAACAAAAAAAAAGGTGGAATTCAAGACCATGGAATTCAAGGTTATTTCATCTGGAAATTTCATGAAAATATGGTTTATATTAAAGGGGTCATTACATGGATTAATTTTACATTACATTAATTTTTTTAATAGGTTCCTTGAGGTTCACTTATAATGTTAACTCATTTGTAAGTTGCTTTGGATAAAACCGTCTGCTAAATGATTAAATGTAAATGTAAACTTATAATAGTTCGTTTATAATAGTTTTTGCACAAAAAACAAATATACACATGGGCAAAAACAATTATTTTTAACCCTCTGTCTGGAAAGATCCGTTTTTAAGCGGCAGCTCCTTTAAGGCTTGTCAATAAACAGCCTCTGTTATGATTGGCTAACATCATTGCATAGGAAACAATATCAATGCTGACTCGCTATTGCACGTGAGTATGTTTTTTTTAAACATTATCCATATAAAAACGTCATTTACAGACAAAGCATAATGAAATCATTTACTTACGGTTTGTGATGTAGCTGCCGTCAGATCCTATACAGATCCTGTTTCTTTGTGTACTCTCCATTACACTGTGCCTCGTTTACAAAACAAATTGCTCAGAATACACATAATCCTCAGACATGATCTGAGATGCCATTAAAATAAACCATCCACCTTTTTGATGCTGGGATTCTTCTGAAGTCTGTACAGAGATGCAAATGAGACAATTAAACTGGACAGGTAAAAGTGAACATTCTTTCACGCTTCCATTTGTCCTGTTGTCGGCAGACTCAAGTGTGTGGAGTATGTCAGAAACTGATCGCGCATCTGTATACTGTAGACAGCATCAGTGATTTATAATGGGTTCACATTAGAGGTCTTAGGGGTGGGCGATATAGCCTCAAAATTATATCACGATATTTCAAGAATATTTGCGATAATGATATTTATGACGATCTAGAAAAAAATATATAGAACAAAGTTTTATTGGTGATTACAGCTGGTAGGCAGCAGCATTTATTAGTGCAAACAAAATGAAGGGCATTTTCCATCCTTTTCCAGTGAGCTACTGTCATTGATGACAGAATACCGTGGCAGCAGCAGCATCACAGTCACACAGCACGAGTCAAATGGTGACAAAGTAAAAAAAAGTAGCCTTGGTACAAGTTGGTAGTGTTTTCACTGGAAATCTTAAGTAAAAGTATAACATAACTCCTTAACATTTTAGTTTAACAATAACTAATAACTAAAGTAATTTATGCCATGGTCTGTCTGAATATTCGATTCTGATTGGCTGGAAGGTGTGCAATAAAATAGTTTAATGCACAGGTAGTTCCAAGTCAGTTGAATCACCGTTCTATAATAATGCTCTGTTTTCATTGAATCGCACGCGCGCACACACACACACACACACACAGACACGTCACAGAGAGCGGAGATTGCGCTGCGCATTCAGGAGCACAGAAACTTATCAACGCCGCCCCGTGACTTTTAGCAATAAAATAGCTAAGCTACTGGATCACATTACATTTCTCAGCAACGATGGGGTTACATCACTATTTTTAAGTAATAAACGTACATCTTCATTGTTAAGAGAGGCGCTGAACAGACGCAGGCACGGATATCTCTCTCGATAATTAATTCAAGTAAATGCTATGATTCATTCATTAAAATAAATGTAATCTTACGCACTACCTTATCTCTGTGTCTGATTCAGAGCGGGCAGAATGCTGGATCTAACGAGCCGTAACTGACGAAAATAACCGTCAATTTTAGCCTTCCGGTCAAATATTGCGCTGCAAACATCAATTAGAGGTCAGTTGTCAAGAGGTCTGACCGCTCCCTTTTTAGGTACTAAATCATCATCGGAGGCTGACATGCTGCTCTTACTCTCAGACACGTGTTGTTGTTGTGTGCGTTAGGGAACGTAAATGCACCATACATCATCGCGTCGCTATATCATTGATATCGCGATATGACACTTTTTTATCATATAAAGATTTATACCGGTGTTATCGTGGACGGTATTATATGGCACACCCCTAAGAGGTCTGCTACCCGACCCGAGCCCAACAGGTCCTGAAAAACTTTTGGGTTTCGGGTCAGGTTCGGGCTAATGTTTAATGAACAGCCTCGGGTTCGGGTCGGGTTCGGTTTTGTAACTAGGAAAAACTAAATTGGCTATATACATATAGTTTGCATGCCGTATGCTTTGCCTGCTTGCTGTGTTGTGACCAAAAGAACACACGAGAGAGAGAAAGCACACGCGCAGATTAATACATGCGTACACACACACACACACACACACACATAAGCATAGGCTATATATATATATATATATATATATATATATACATATACATTTTTATTTTATCATTATAATAGGCTATATCATTTATATCACAAAAGTGTTTGTGCATGTGCTACCGCTCTCGCGTGCTATTTCAGTCACAACAGAGCAGACGAAAGAAAGCAAACATTAACCATGAGTGCGATAACGCAAAAAATTAGTGAGGGAAAACTTATCACAGTTCCAAATGATGCAGGAAAAGCTGCACTCTGGAAGAATTATGATCAACTGTTGATGCCGTTCTCTTCCTTCATAAGTCGTAGGCTATATTTGTGTAAATAGTTTAGCAACACTGCGTGAACTTTAAAGTTTGAGTTCCAGAAAAAAATTGTGACGCTTACACCTGTTCGACCACAGCAAAGTTACGTAGCCTAATTGGTAAGTCCGTGCTTTTTCTCTTACTGCTGTGCTGATGGGGCCGCTGTGCCTGTGTTTGTACATGTATTTGTTTACCGTTGCAAGCAATCTTTAAATACAACATATTGCAAAAATGGTATTTGCTGTGAGAAACGGACCTCGGGTTTGGGTCGGGTTGGGGCTTAACATGTAAATGTAATGGTCGGGTCGGATCGGGTTAAATGATCTCGGGTACGGGCTGGGTTCGGGCTTCAATTTAAAGCCCGTGCAGACCTCTAGTTCACATCCTGTGTAGGCAAATGTCAGCCGCCAGTGGGGGGGGGCCTATAGTGCGATGATCTATAATATATTATTTGTCGATGTCTTGCTCTGGAGGCAGTAATATGCTAATGTATTTGCCCGTGTGGTGTCACAGATCCCACAATATCCAAACAAGCCATTTTTGGAGCTTGATTAAATAAATGCTTTTTTTATAATGAGGAGGACATTTTAAGCTATGAAACTTGTACAGAGGTACAAAAACTTCTTAAATGTCAAAAGATCAAGGCAAATTTGATTTCTTATGCAATGACCTCTTTAATAATCACGTGTTTTGGATAATCCATCATCCAGAAAAGAAATTTTATTAGTGTGTAATAACTCATTTTCACAGGTATGGGATGTGCTGAAAGAGCAGCCGGTGTGTAACTACAGGGGTCACTCAGGCCGACTGCTGTGCGTCCAGTGGTCCGCCGTTCACCCTGATCTGGTCTGGACCGGAGGAGATGACTTCACCCTCCAAGAATGGGCCATATCCAAGCAGGAACACATCACACCTCCCAAGAGTATGTATACCATTATATTCAACTAGTGATTCACCAAAACTTCAGCTAACAAACATATTCAACAAATTTTTGGTTTTGTCCAGAAGAGTTTTGGAGAGCCAAAATCATTTGCCGAAACGTTGATGTTTAATGAACGCTTCTCTGATGGCACATTGTGACTGTCAGTGTCTATTTTGTGCACAAAACATGGATAAGCTACAACAGGTAAACATGTCAGCTATGTGGACTCTAGGGCTGAGTTTACAATATCGATTTGTTGTTTTTAATCAATCTTTATTTTGATGAAACAAGATCTTTTAGTCTATTCTGTTTTCAGTTGATGCAAGAACAAAACTTCACTCAACTTTATTATAGCACGCATACCATCCAGAAATTGCAGTAAGCTCTGTGCTTTACTTTTGATATGAAACAAAGTCTGAGCTTTCAAATTCTGTCAGGTTTAATTACAAAATTCAAACAATAAATGTCATTTTGTCACTCTTTAATGTGGCATTGCTGTAGTGCCTCAGTTCAAGCGGCATGTGAACCATCTCATCTCTTCCACTTTACTACTAGCACATGAAATAAACATGATGCTATGTTGAAAGATACGGAACAACTTACTGAAATGTATCATGTCTCATGTAATCTCTCAATCAGTGTTTTACACGTCTAGCTTGTGAACAATGTCATGTAACATTACATTTTGGAAAGGCGTTCAATGTTCTTAGCTTGATATTCAGCTGGAAAAACATTACTCAAGAGGGGAGAATTGTGTTAAATATATGCACTATATTTCATAATCATTATATTTTTACTTAACTTGTCTTTATTAAAGTATGTTTGAATAAATCTGTCATGAAAGCATGTTTTTTTTTTTTGTTTTTTTTTTTTGTTTTTTTTTTTAGAGCCACTGTTTAAACTTTTATATTTAAACTAGGGCTGTCACCGTTAACGTGTTAACGCATGCGATTAATTTAAACTCCATAACGCTTTAAAATAATTTAACGCAATTAACGCAAATAAATGTACGTGATGCTGCGTCATTAACGTAATTTTCGTCACACAGTTAGATGATCTTAGAAGTCGGGAGTTTATCACAATCACACTGAGCATCTACAAGCACCCGTAACCCTGGTAGGAGGAAATTTCCATTCTAACTCTTTAACCCGATTCTGCTTCTCTGTTTGTGATCAGGCCATTTTAAGCCGTTAAACTCTGGGAAATTTTTCAGTGATCCATTAATCGAATTCATTCAAACAGTCCAAAACAGCGCCAATGTAAAGAAGGCCAGGCTGATTACGTCAGAGATATCAGAGAGAATAGAGACTCACATTGCGTTTTTAGTGAATTATTCATTCCAGTGTGTGCTTTGCTTTAAAACACGAGCTCTGTCGTATTCTGCGATTGTTTCTGAAGAGCGTTGGTAACGTACAGGAGTAGTACAGTAAGCGCGTGAGAGTCTGGTATATTGATGCACAAAGAACAAACCATGTATGTGCGTGCTCTCGATCACTGATGGCACGCTGCATTCATGTACAGACACACAGTACATTCGTGTTGTTTCCACACACACACGGGAAGGATAATGTTTGATTTTGGTGTCTCCGTGTGGTCCTGTTCGGTTTTGCAGCTTGACTCATCTAAAATGAAAACAATCTTGTTGTTGTTGCTCTGTACACGTACTATACACTGTGAATTCTGTAACGTTTTTTTCTGTAATGTTTTTTTCATGGGTGCTTAGGTGTGTATAAATTTATTATATAATATAATTATATGGACTCCTTATATTTGGTTATTTGGTGTCCTTTTGGAGTCTCCAATGATCCTTGAAGCTTGCAGAAAATACAGTTTTCTGATTGTTTACTTTGCTGGATATAGCAAATGATGACAAAATGAATGTGTTTAATGAGATAAATGGCGTATGCTTAATTTTATGATAAGTGTGCGATTAATCACACAACAAGAGTGCGATTAATCGTGATTAAAAACAATTTAATCGATTGACAGCCCTAATTTAAACAATTGCAATAGAAACATAATTATATAATTAAAAAGTTAATATAAAAACTGCCGTATGTGCAATTTAAATGCTTATATGTTTATTTTTGAGTGTTGATTTTATTAAATTTGATTAATTAATTGGTTAATAAATAACCAAAATTTAAAAAAATATTATTTTTTTTTTGGCTAAATGGAAACTTTAATTTTGGATCATCATAGAGCTGCACAATTCTGGATAAAATGTTTTGGTTTTTCAAATAAAGATTACAATTTTCCAAGGATTCTGAATAGTTCTGACAAAATGTTAATTTAATTAGAATTTTTGAATATTTGTTTTGAATGATTCAATCACTCACTCATAAAGACTTCACTTGCTTCATTACTGAATGAATCAGTGTTTTCAAACACATCTTTTGAATTAGTGATTCAAAGACATTTTTTTTAACAGTCACTTGTCGCCACCTACTGGCGTAACGATTTAATTGACACAATCTTTATTTAAAGCGCCAAGTTATTTTCAAAAGGGGATTTACTCTATTTTGATCTCTACCATAGACATCAGTGTTTATATCCGAACTATAAACTTTTATCCAAGTACTTCTGGGATCATTTGAATTATTGTAACAATAATGATACTGTGTGGTTTAAAAGAAGCTGTTGTCGTGAAGCGATTTAGGTGCTCATATGGGAGCCACAGGTTTGAGTCTTGTCTGCAACATTTCACACTCAGAAAAACTGTATAAACATCATTAACTATACACATACTATTTTCATCAACAGGTAAAAAACGTGTTGATATAGAGAAAAAGAGAGGACCGCAGAAAAAGTCTAAGAAGAAAAAGAAGGCACCAGGAAAAGTAGGGACGAAGGCGGAAGAAAGTGAATTGCCTTTAGGTGAAGAAATGAAAGGAGCAGCAGGCAGCGGAGCAGAAGAAGGCCAATCAGACAATGACGAGGAGGAAGAGAAGGAGAACACAGACGGTCCATCCTTCACGGGTAACGGCCAGTCTTTCTCGCTTTCATCTCTCGCTGTCTCTTCCGCTTCCTCTCGCTTTTGTGGTTCCAGCGCAGTCTTTGAAATGTCACTCTGGTTGTCTGGGTGTTGTGTGATGAATAACCTTTATCATTGGGGTCACAGGCTGGTCCAGAGAGAGCAGTGTGGACATGCGTGGCACTGAGAGGGTTCAAAATGGAGACAAGTTCATCCATGCAGTTAAAAGGGAGGTCAAAGAGGAGAAGAAAAGAGAGAAATTAGGTCGGTCTCTGCCTTGTATGTGCAATCAATATATTCTTCTGTCCCACTTTAACTATTATGTACTTAAGTAAAAAAATTGTTCATGTTGAATTGCAAAACAATTTTGCTGCTATTGAGGTGAGATATGGATTCTTTTTAAACGTATCATGCAAAGAAACTGATTATAAAACTATATAGTTCTGACTCTGAATTGATTACAAAATCCATCAGATTGTATGCACTATAAAAACCTATGGTGTCGTCATTGACATCAAACCTGATTTGAGAAATGAAAACATTGTAAAGCCTCTTATGATATATCATTCATTGTTCATTTTAGATCTGTCTTTAAAAAAGAGAAAGCCTCGCTCCATTCTCCCGCTGAGTACTTCTATGGATCACCGACCCAAAGAGGAACTTCAACAGGACTGTCTGACGCTCGCTGCTGTGAGACATTCGCATGGTAAGTCAGGAGCCCAACATCAGGCTTAAAAACATGTAGAAGCATTAAAGGCTCGTTCACACCAAGAACGATAATGATCAAGATGATTACACACCTCCATACTGCGACCAAATGGTCTCATTTTGCAGCCTTTCTTCTTGCCGGTGCGAGTAATTTTTGTTAGAGGTCGCACTGGTGCCACCACAACGTTGCCCAACTTATAAGAGCTGCCATTTCTGTTGCGTATGAAAAACAGCAAACAAAACGAAAGCGGAACAAAACCACGCTTCTCATTTGAGCTGCGCAGTGCTAACAGTTTATCAGCTCGGAGCAATACTAGACAGCGCAGCCGCAGCGTGAGCTCAGAACAGGTTTACTCGTGGGCCGATCTCGATCACGCGACTACACTGTGCTGGGAGATCCAGTGAGAAAACATTTGAATTTGCCACAGTATTAATAACATCGCTGGATTCAAATTATGTGCTGAATAAACAGTTTAGATCAGATCAAATAGCGCTGATGTGGAAACCAGGGGAAACATTGAGTTATAGAAGGCTTTTCAGTCCACAAATCACCAACATTCACCATGGATTTAATGTAGTAACGCTAACTGTAACCATGGTATTGTGGCAGAAATAGTTGAATGTTTTTACATTATTCATTCAGGGTTTGTACAACTTTTTGAGAGTGAAATTCAAGCACTTTTCAAGGGCTTCACACTTTTTCCAGCACTTAAAGGCTCTAAATATTATCTAATTTAAATGTTATTTTTAATGTGATAACCAAAAATAAAAAATATGAACATTTTTCTCTAAACATAGTTAATTTTATCTGCATTTCAGCTCAAGCTCAGTGCTTTACTGTCAAATGTGCATTTCCAAGAAATAAACATGTAATATTACTAGTCATTATACTTATTAATGCAAAATAATAGTAATTTTATGATTAAATTACCTTTATGATTAAAAATCCCCCCCACCCGCCAGCACTAACAAATCAGGTGCTGGTGCCTCCATCTGTAGAACTTAGTGGCACTGCTCTCAAATGTTAGTCTGGAGCACTGAACTATAACTACACTATATTGCCAAAAGTTTTGGGACGCCTGCCTTTACATGCACATGAACTTTAATGACATCCCATTCTTAATCAGTAGGGTTTAATATGGAGTTGGCCCACACTTTGCAGCTATAACAGCTTCAACTCTTCTGGGAAGGCTTTCCACAAGGTTTAGGAGAGTGTTTATGGGAATTTTTAAACATTCTTCTAGAAGCGCATTTGTGAGGTCAGGCACTGATGTTGGACGAGAAGGCCTGGCTCGCAATCTCCACTCTTAATTCATCACAAAGGTGTTCTATCGGGTTGAAGTCAGGACTCTGTGCTGGCCAGTCAAGTTCCTCCACACCAAACTCGCTCATCCATGTCTTGATGGACCTTGCTTTGTGCGCTGGTGCACAGTCATGTTGGAACAGGAAGGGGCCATCCCCAAACTGTTCCCACAAAATTGGGAGCATTAAATCCTAAAAAGTCCTAAAATGTCTTGGTATGCTGAAGCATTGAGTTCCTTTCACTGGAACTAAGGGGCCAAGCCCAACCCCTGAAAAACAACCACACACCATAATCCCCCCTCCACCAAACTTTACACTTGGCACAATGCAGTCAGGCAAGTACCGTTCTCCTGGCAACCGCCAAACCCAGACTCATCCATCGGATTGCCAGACAGAGAAGCGTGATTCGTCACTCCAGAGAACACGAGTTCAGTGGTGGCGTGCTTTACACCACTGCATCCGACGCTTCGCATTGCACTTGGTGATGTAAGGCTTGGATGCAGCTGCTCGGCCATGGAAACCCATTCCATGAAGCTCTCTACGCACTGTTCTTGAGCTAATCTGAAGGCCACACGAAGTTTGGAGGTCTGTAGCTATTGACTTCTGCGCACTGTGCGCCTCAGCATGCGCTTACCCCACTCTGTGATTTTACGTGGCCTACCACTTCGTGGCTGAGTTGCTGTTGTTCCCAATTGCTTCCACTTTGTTATAATACCACTAACAGTTGACCGTGGAATATTTAGTAATGAGGAAATTTCACAAATGGACTGGAATTGCAACCTATCAAGGTACCACTCTTGAATTCACTGAGCTCCTGAGAGCGACCCATTCTTTCACAAATGTTTGTAGAAGCAGTCTGCATGCCTAGGTGCTTGATTTTATACACCTGTGGCCATGGAAGTGTTTGGAACACCTGAATTCAATGATTTGGAGGGGTGTCCCAGTAATTTTGGCAATATAATGTTATTCTGTTTATTATAAGAGTGCTGCAGTTGTCTTTTGCTGCTTTGAATGCTCAAGCTCTTAAAGCAGGATGGATTCTGATTGGCTGTTAATGAAAAAAAAAACATTCTAAAAGGGATTCCAATGATATTGTTCCTCTTTGCCATTATTGTTACAGTTGTGGTGTGGACTCTGCTATTATGTTATATTTAGAATAATGTTTAGAACTATATCATTATTGTTATCATTATAGTTTTTCCTGGTGTAAACAGGCCTTAAGAAACAAGTTTTGCATATGAGTTTGCTAAATCATTAAATCTGCATAAAGCTCTGAGATGTTTACTATGGTATAATACTGCAGTTGTCCTGCTGAAACACTTTCTGCCCCAGAAAAGGCTTGTTCTTCTGTGACAAGGCAGATGAAATGCAACAAGATTAATTGAATGATATTTGTGAACTTTCTGAAACATTATTAACAAAAAATGTAAAATGTTGTTTTGGTCATGTACCAAAGTAATACCATGGGATTCTATGATTTACATTGGACTGTCATGTACACTTCTGTTCAAAAAAATCTTACTTACCCCAAACATTTGAGTGGTAGTCTAAATGGTTTATGAATATGTGACCCTGGACCACAAAACCAGTCATGAGGGTCAACTTTTTTTTTGCTGAATAAATAAGCTTTCCATTGATGTATTGTTTGTTAGGATAGGACAATATTTGGCCGAGATACAACTATTTGAAAATCTGGAATCTGAGGGTGCAAAAAAAATGTAAATATTGAGAAAATCGCCTTTAAAGCTGTCCAAATGAAGTCCTTAGCAATGCATATTACTACTACTAATAATTTTTTTTGTATATTTATGGTAGGAAATTTACAAAATATCTTCATGGAACATGATCTTTACTTAATATCCTAATGATTTTTGACATAAATTAAAAATTGATAATTTTGACCCATACAATGTATTGTTGGCTATTGTCACAAATATACCCGTGCGACTTATGACTGGTTTTGTGGTCCAGGGTTACATATGGAAATCATTCATTTCCATATATCAAGTTGCATTGATGGTATCAGATGGTGTTATCACTGCTGTACAAGCTTGTCTTATGTAGATATCAATAAGGAATTTAAAGTTTTAAACTGCTGCAATGACAAAATTAGAGGAAATATGTGGTTATAATGTGTATAGTGCATTTCCTTTCCCTTCTGCTCCTCAGGGCAAAGCGGAGCTTGTGTTCCAGGATCTGGAGATCATATTCAGCTTGGCCTGTTCACAGACAGGGATGCCCTCTACAGGATGTTTCAGGAGGAAGGTAAGTCGGGCCCAGTGCTGGGTCAATATCTGCTTGTATGCTGAAGATTTGAGGTGAATCAGGGTGTCACTGATTTGGAAGCAGTGTTAAGTTCACTGTGGTGTTTTGAACAGAGGAGAGCCACATGGAGGCTGGTCATTATGACTCAATGGTGTATCTGAGGCTGTGGAAAGGAGACCTGATTGGAGCAATAAATCTCGCTGTGGAGAAAGGAGAGCTGACTGACCATCTCCTCAGTTTAGCTCCAATGGGTAAGATGTTTTGAGGTTTTATGGCTGCTGAACAAAATTTTTATTTCAAAATACAGTCACACTTTAGTTTAGGGTCCAATTCTCACTATTAACTGTGAGAATTTGACTTTTGGACTTTACATTGGACTTATATATACGTACATATACAGTGGGGAGAACAAGTATTTGATACACTGCCGATTTTGCAGGTTTGCCCACTTAAAAAGCATGTAGAAGTCTGTAATTTTTATCATAGGTACTCTTCAACTGTGAGTGACGGAATCTAAAACAAAAATCCAGAAAATCACATTGTATGATTTTTAAGTCATTTTAAGTATTTGATACATCAGAAAGCAGAACTTAATATTTGGTACAGAAACCTTTGTTTGCAGTTACAGAGATCATATGTTTCCTGTAGTTCTTGACCAGGTTTGCACACACTGCAGCAGGGATTTTGGCCCACTCCTCCATACAGACCTTCTCCAGATCCTTCAGGTTTCGGGCTGTCGCTGGGCAATACGGACTTTCAGCTCCCTCCAAAGGTTTTCTATTGGGTTCAGGTCTGGAGACTGGCTAGGCCACTCCAGAACCTTGAGATGCTTCTTATGGAGCTACTCCTCAGTTGCCCTGGCTGTGTGTTTCGGGTCGTTGTCATGCTGGAAGACCCAGCCACGACCCATCTTCAATGCTCTTGCTGAGGGAAGGAGGTTGTCGGTCTCGTTGGTCTCAAGATCTCACAATACATGGCCCCATCCATCCTACCCTCAATACGGTGCAGTCGTCCTGTCCCCTTTGCAGAAAAGCATCCCCAAAGAATGATGTTTCCACCTCCATGCTTCACGGTTGGGATGGTGTTCTTGGGGTTGTACTCATCCTTCTTCTTCCTCCAAACACGGCGAGTGGAGTTTAGACCAAAAAGCTCTATTTTTGTCTCCTCAGACCACATGACCTTCTCCCATTCCTCCTCTGGATCATCCAGATGGTCATTGGCAAACTTCAGATGGGCCTGGACATGCGCTGGCTTGAGCAGAGGGACCTTGCGTGCGCTGCAGGATTTGAATCCATGACGGCGTAGTGTGGTACTAATGGTTTTCTTTGAGACTGTGGTCCCAGCTCTCTTCAGGTCATTGACCAGGTCCTGCCGTGTAGTTCTGGGCTGATCCCTCACCTTCCTCATGATCGTTGATGCCCCACGAAATGAGATCTTGCATGGTGCCCCAGACCGAGGGAGATTGACCGTCATGAATGAATGAATGAATGAGGCATTTATATAGCGCTTTCATATGTACTACTGTACACCCAAAGCGCTTTACACTCATGTCAGGGGTCTCTCCTCAACCACCACCAGTGTGCAGCATCCACTTGGATGATGCGGCGGCAGCCACAGTACAACGGCGCCAGTGCGCTCACCACACACCAGCGATAGGTGGAGAGGAGAGAGGGTGATAGAGCCAATTCAATGGATGGGGATTATTAGGAGGCCATGATTGGTAAGGGCCAATGGAGGGAATTTGGCCAGGACACCGGGGTTACACCCCTACTCTTTACTGACGGTGCTTGTTACAGTACAGTGTCCCCATCACTATACTGGGGTGTTAGGACCCACACAGACCACAGGGTGAGCACCCCCTGCTGGCCTCACTAACACCTCTACCAGCAGCTACCTAGTTTTCCCAGTTGGTCTCCCATCCAGGTACTGACCAGGCTCAGCCCTGCTTAGCTTCAGTGGGAAACCAGTCTTGGGCTACAGGGTGATATGGCTTCTTGAACTTCTTCCATTTTCTAATAATTGCGCCAACAGTTGTTGCCTTCTCACCAAGCTGCTTGCCTATTGTCCTGTAGCCCATCCCAGCCTTGTGCAGGTCTACAGTTTTATCCCTGATGTCCTTACACAGCTTTCTGGTCTTGGCCATTGTGGAGAGGTTGGAGTCTGTTTGATTGAGTATGTGGACAGGTGTCTTTTATACAGGTAACGAGTTCAAACAGGTGCAGTTAATACAGGTAATGAGTGGAGAACAGTGGAGGGCTTCTTAAAGAAAAAATAACAGGTCTGTGAGAGCCGGAATTCTTACTGGTTGGTAGGTGATCAAATACTTATGTCATGCAATAAAATGCAAATTAATTATTTAAAAATCATACAATGTGATTTTCTATTGTTTTAGATTCCGTCTCTCACAGTTGAAGTGTACCTATGATAAAGATTACAGACTTCTACATGCTTTGTAAGTAGGAAAACCTGCAAAATTTGCAGTGTATCAAATACTTGTTGACAATACTCTCCACTGTATATGTATGTATATATGCACATGCATACACCAATCAGGCATAACATTGACCACTGACAGGTGAAGTGAATAACACTGATTATCTCTTCATCACTGCACCTGTTAGTGGGTGGGATATATTAGGCAGCAAGTAAACATTTTGTCCTCAAAGTTGATGTGTTAGAAGCAGGAAAAATGGGCAAACGTAAGGATTTGAGCGAGTTTGACAAGGGCCAAATTGTAATGGCTAGACGACTGGGTCAGAGCATCTCCAAAACTGCAGATCTTGTGGGGTGTTCCCGGTCTGCAGTGGTCACTATCTATCAAAAGTGGTCCAAGGAAGGAACATTGGTGAACCGGCAACAGGGTCATGAGCGGCCAAGGCTCATTGATGCACGTGGGAAGCGAAGGCTGGCCCGTGTGGTCCGATTAAACACACGAGCTACTGTAGCTCAAATTGCTCAAGAAGTCAATGCTGGTTCTGATAGAAAGGTGTCAGAATGCACAGTGCATCGCAGTTTGTTGCGTTAGGGGCTGCATAGCTGCAGACCAGTCAGGGTGCCCATGCTGAACTCCTGTCCACCGCTGAAAGCACCAACAGTGGGCACATGATCATCAGAACTGGACCACGGAGCAATGGAAGAAGGTGGCCTGGTCTGATGAATCACGTTTTCTTTTACATCACGTGGATGGCCGGGTGCGTGTGCGGCGCTTACCTGGTGAACACATGGGACCAGGATGCACTATTGGAAGAAGGCAAGCCGGCGGAGGCAGTGTGATGCTTTGGGCAATGTTCTGCTGGGAAACCTTGGGTCCTGCCATCCATGTGGATGTTACTTTGACACGTACCACCTACCTAAGCATTGTTGCAGACCATGTACACCCTTTCATGGAAACGATATTCCCTGGTGGCTGTGGCCTCTTTCAGCAGGATAATGCATAAAGCAAAAATGGTTCAGGAATGCACAACAACGAGTTTGAGGTGTTGACTTGGCCTCCAAATTCCCCAGATCTTAATCCAATCGAGCAACTGTGGGATTTGCTGAACAAACTGATCCATGGAGGCCCCACCTCGCAACTTACTGGACTTAAAGGATCTGCTGCTAACATCTTGCTGCCAAATACCACAGCACACCTTCAGGGGTTTAGTGGAGTCTATGCCTCGATGGGTCACAATATTAGGAAGGTGGTCATAATGTTATGCCTGATTGGTGTATATTTATATAAAAAAAAAAATTTATTCAATGTCATGCAGACAATGTTGTGGGGTAAAAATAAATATAAAAAGAAAAAAAATGTCATGGTGGTCTAACGGTCCAGAGATTGTAAAAAAGAAAAAAGTCTGAAAGACGTGAAACAATTTCTTGGAAAAATACTTAATCTTTTATCATTTATTTTTAAAAATGCAGCGAAGCAGCTTTAAAAATATTGGCCAGTCAGTGTGGTGTAACCAGCATGTAGGAAACACTGTTGTTTTGCGTGTGACAGGAAAATCATAGTCAGAAAAAGTTTTTCAGACATGTCAAGGTTTGTGTAGGTTTTCAGATGTCCAGTACAATAACCCCTAGAAGATTTATCCTTTTCTCCTGGACATCTTTATTTGTCATTGACCCTCTCTCAGCGGGCTACCAGGTATGGGCCAGGACTGTAGAGGCGTATGTGAAGCAGCTCTGCCTCCACGAGCAGTTCCTCAAAGCTGCATCACATCTTGTCTCCATCCATAAACTCTATGAGGCCATCAACCTTTTGAAGAGCCACCAGTTGTACCGGTTAGAAACAACACAATAAGCAATTGTTTGTCATGTTAATGGTGTTTGGCCTGAGACGAAGATTAACGTTTGTTTTTGCAATAAATCTTCAGCGAGGCCATCGCTTTAGCCAGAGCCAGACTCCAGCCAGAGGACCCTGTGCTGAAAGATCTCTACATGAGCTGGGCTGCAGTGCTGGAGAAGGATGGCCATTATGCTACGGCGGCAAAATGGTGAGTGAAACACATTAGTAGACATGTATATCTGTGTAAGACCCTTCTCTGAAATAATTTCTTGGAAACATGAATAATTACATATCAGAAATCACTGATCACAGATAAGGCATAAGAATTAACATGGTTATTTACATGTTGTGCATTACTGTTGGGTCCATATCTTACAGTAAAAGTCTGTTTGCACTGAAATTGCAAGTTTGTGACTGATTTACCAAAGAATCCACAGTGAAATGTACCGAACAAACAAATAATGCTCTACTGAGACATTCACATTGTTGACAATCAATAACCACATTCCTAGCATTAGGATCCTTTGGAAGGTAATGTTATTTTTAGTCCAGTGATCCTGCCGCTCTTCTCTCCTCGTCATCTCACTAACACACCAGTGGGCTGATTCTGCAGAGTCTTTTGTCGCACTATTGTGTCAAAATGTGACAATCTGAAACGAGTAGTTTTCTGAGCTTGGTTTTGAGTTTTGAAACTTACAGGGTGTTTTTTTTGCAGTACAGTGACCTCTTACATGTCAAAAGATCAAGGAAATTTTCATGATCCCTTTAAAAAAAAAAATTTGAATAGGGTAAATGCATGCTAAATGTTGGGCTGCTAAATATTACATTTTTGGTAATAAAGTTTTTACAATAAAGGGATAGTTCACCCAAAAATGAAAATTCTGTCATCACGACACTTTCCAAACCTGTATGCGTTTCTTTCTTCTGCTAAACAGGTTCGGTTCCCATTGACTTCCACTGTATGCACAAAAATACAATGGAAGTCAATGGGAACCGAAACTTTTTAGTTACTAACACTCTTCAAAATATAATATTTTGTGTTTAGCAGAAAAAAGAAATACATACAGGTTTGGAACCATATGAGGGTGAGTAAACGATTAAAGAATTTAAATTTTTGGTTAACTATCCCTTTAACTGGATATATATATATATATATATATATATATATATATATATATATATATATATACACTCACCTAAAGGATTATTAGGAACACCTGTTCAATTTCTCATTAATGCAATTATCTAATCAACCAATCACATGGCAGTTGCTTCAATGCATTTAGGGGTGTGGTCCTGGTCAAGACAATCTCCTGAACTCCAAACTGAATGTCAGAATGGGAAAGAAAGGTGATTTAAGCAATTGAGCGTGGCATGGTTGTTAGTGCCAAACGGGCCGGTCTGAGTATTTCACAATCTGCTCAGTTACTGGGATTTTCACGCACAACCATTTCTAGAGTTTACAAAGAATGGTGTGAAAAGGGAAAAACATCCAGTATGCGGCAGTCCTGTGGGCAAAAATGCCTTGTTGATGCTAGAGGTCAGAGGAGAATGGGCCGACTGATTCAAGCTGATAGAAGAGCAACTTTGACTGAAATAACCACTCGTTACAACCGAGGTATGCAGCAAAGCATTTGTGAAGCCACAACACGCACAACCTTGAGGCGGATGGGCTACAACAGCAGAAGACCCCACCGGGTACCACTCATCTCCACTACAAATAGGAAAAAGAGGCTACAATTTGCACGAGCTCACCAAAATTGGACAGTTGAAGACTGGAAAAATGTTGCCTGGTCTGATGAGTCTCGATTTCTGTTGAGACATTCAGATGGTAGAGTCAGAATTTGGCGTAAACAGAATGAGAACATGGATCCATCATGCCTTGTTACCACTGTGCAGGCTGGTGGTGGTGGTGTAATGGTGTGGGGGATGTTTTCTTGGCACACTTTAGGCCCCTTAGTGCCAATTGGGCATCGTTTAAATGCCACGGCCTACCTGAGCATTGTTTCTGACCATGTCCATCCCTTTATGACCACCATGTACCCATCCTCTGATGGCTACTTCCAGCAGGATAATGCACCATGTCACAAAGCTCGAATCATTTCAAATTGGTTTCTTGAACATGACAATGAGTTCACTGTACTAAAATGGCCCCCACAGTCACCAGATCTCAACCCAATAGAGCATCTTTGGGATGTGGTGGAACGGGAGCTTCGTGCCCTGGATGTGCATCCCACAAATCTCCATCAACTGCAAGATGCTATCCTATCAATATGGGCCAACATTTCTAAAGAATGCTTTCAGCACCTTATTGAATCAATGCCACGTAGAATTAAGGCAGTTCTGAAGGCGAAAGGGGGTCAAACACAGTATTAGTATGGTGTTCCTAATAATCCTTTAGGTGAGTGTGTGTGTATATATATATATATATATATATGCTTTTAATTGCTTTCATTTTAATTGCAGAATTGACCAAAGTATTTTTTTACTTCACCTATCAGTTACCTCGCCGCAGACTCAAGCTTTGATGCAGCTAAAGTCATTGGCAAGAAAGGGGATGTGATGTCGCTGAAGACAGCGGCTAATCTGGCATGGATATCTGGAGAAAGTGAGCTCGCACATTCTCTCTCTCTGAGGTGTGCCAAAGACTTGATGCTTTCCCAGGACTGGGCTGCAGCACAGGGAGTCCTGAGGGCGCAAGACTCTCTTTTGGTTTGTTTCCAGCTGTTGGTTACTAGATATACATGTATATTCAATATTTATTCAATTATTAAGCTAAATTGGCACTGATAAAAAATTTCATTTACAGATTTATTAGGGAAGAAAAATATATTTTCACGTGTTGTCTTTTAGTGGATTTTTTTTAGGTCACCAATCATCTTTGTGTTTTGTTTGAGGCAACAGCAATATAAAAGACAAAAAAATATCTAATACTTAGGGCCCTATCATACACCCGGCGCAATGTGACTGCAGGCGCGACGCAGTTATCATTTTCACGTCCAGCGCCATATTGTTTAAATAGCAAATGCACTCGTGCCCATCTGTTTGCCCATGGGCGTGCTGGTCTGAAAGCGAGGTGTGTTCAGGCGCATTGTTGGTGTGTTGCTATTTTGAGGCAACTGAAAAGACTGGGCCATTGACCAACAAAAACCTGGTCTAATGTTAATAGCGCAGTATTTTTTGTGTTATTTAAAGGGCGCGTTAGTAATATGTGCCTATAGGCGGGTGCACAATGCACGTACACTCTGCTTATTACACACACAGGGAGTGTGTTACACACACACGCAGCAGCACACAAACATTATTAAATATAAAAAAAATAAAAGGATTCCTCTCTGGAGAAGCGTTCAGTCTTTACGCTCGCAAATTCCGCCATATAAATAGCGAATCCGCCATGGTGCAAGTGCAACTGGCTTTTAAAGGGAATGGGAGATGAGACTCTGATTGGTTTATTGCACATTATGAACAAAACACACCCATGACTCATTAAGAGACTAGGTACAACACTTTCGGACCATGCGCCGGGCGTGCCGACCATTTTTTCCATCGTTAAACTAGCAAAAGTGGATTCGGACATGCCCTAAGTGCACCTGCGCCATGTGCTTCAGAATACTCAGACGCAATCAGATCGTTAAAATAGGGCCCATTATATATGACAAATGATTAATATTATCATTATTACTATGAATATTGTGTGTTGTCTAACCAACAATTAGCCATTTGAAATGTTATGAAATATACTTTATTCAAATGTAAATGTTACCTTTTACTCCCTATAGCATATTCATGATAACTATAGAAACAATTTCAATGTTCAGTGTACCTAAAGCATCTTTCTGTCCTCTTCTTCACAGGGTCACAGACTGATGTTCTGTGTTAATGAGATTCTCACTCAAAGACTGGCAGATACGGATGTGGTCATCTGGACTGTGGCTTCTTCGCACACCTGGTCTAAGTCCTGTGAGGAGAACTTCCTCTCCACAGTGCACAGAGTGTGGCAGAGTGAGTTTGGAGTGGCGGCTGCTGACCTGGTCAAATTGAAAACGCTTCATCAACAGCTGAGAGCCATTGAGAATCCCCCTGCCGCCACTAGTGTTCCCATGAAGCAGGTATGTGTGAAACCTCCTCAGATCGCATAGTTTTCGTGGAAAATTAATAGAAATGCTCACTCTTTCTAAAGAAATGTGACATAAACTTGATATTTTATCAATATTTTTTTAATTGTGTAAGCCTTTGGACATAATGGAGTTGTTTTGTGCATTCTTGTGATTGTAAATAAATGGAAGCAGGTGCAATGAATAGGTATATGTTCTCTTTTTATGTGAAATGGTAAATACCAGTTTGATTCAGCATGATAGATGTGCACTCCTGACACAAATTAATACATTACTGTCACTATAACATTTAAAACATATCTATGCTGGAATCTTAAGTAAAGACTGAACGTTCGCTTCTGTCATGCTGATTTTGCAATCTAGCTAGTTTTCAGTCAGCTGGTGAAATGGTGGGGTTGTGTGACATCGTTCTATGGAAGCGTGTTAAGGGCGGGTTTTAGGGTAGTGCTGCGTGGCTACTGGCCCGACAGTGGAAACACAACATGATTTTGGCCTCGGTGCTTGAGGGCCGAGGCTATTGGCCCCGCCTGGCATGTTGTTAGCCCTGGCTCGCACTGGCCCGACAGTGGAAAAGCGGCTATTGACTTCTCATGAAAAACATGAGAAGTCTCTTTAATGTAATCGTCAAATTCACTAATCTTCCGCTCATTTTTTATTCCTCAGCTCTTATCTCATATTTCATTGGACGTGACACTGTGTGCTTTGAGTCAGCTGTTGTGTGATTGGACGTCTACTCTAGAGGAGCTACTGCAAGCTCTGACCCGAGGTTCAGAGGCAGGACACTTCACGCTAATGGCGGAGATGTGCCAGCTGCTTTTACCACAAGGTGAGGTACACCACATCTTGAGATACACCACGTCACCACTGAACACCAAAATAAAATCACTCCAAATGAACTTTAAAGTCGGCATGAACCAGAAGTTGCAATAGTTTTTTCTTCCCTACTGTGATGTATATCAGAGTGAAAAGGTTTCTCAAACTAGAAAAAAAGTTGTCCATGGGGAATTGATTGGATGGGTGTGGTTTGCTATTGGTCGATCTCATGTGAGTGACAGGTTGTCCAGCCCTCGCACCAGTAAACATCTGAGAAGAACAATCTTTGGGAGGGGAAGTTATTTTTATTAAAGATTACGAGGGCACATGAATAAAAAAGTGATGTGCAAATAATTTATAATAAATGCTGCAATAGTCCATAAAAAAAGGATTTGCCTGTTTTGATTCAATGTTTTTTTTAGTTTTTTTTTTTTTATTGAATTTAAAGTGAATGATTCAAATTAGGGATGCACCGAAATGAAAAATCGAAACCAAAAATTCTGGATGCACTTGGCCGAAAAACCGAAACCAAAAATGCTTTTTAAAAATGATTTATTTCTTATTTTAAATAATCTTTTTTTGTATAATTGTATTAATATTAGACTTTTTAATGAAATTCAATAATTTTAATGATACTAAATTTAAAAAATACAAGCCAATAAAATAACCACTTTTATTGAAAGTAACACATAATTGGATGACAAATATTTTAATACAGGGTTTCTGCAGGTCTTAAAAAGTCTTAAATCACTCTTACACAAATGTCACCCTGGACCACAAAACCAGTCATTAGGGTAAATTTTTGGCACGACGCAAGTGTTTTCAGCGCCAGGTTGTTTAAATAGCAAATGCACTCGCACCTACCTTTTCACCCATGGGCTGGTCTGAAAACAGGCGCATTGTTGGTTCGTTGCCATTTTGAGGCAACTGAAAACGACTGCGCCATTGACCAAAAAACCTGGTCTAAAGTCAATAGTGCAGTATTTTTTGTGTTATTTGAAGGGTGCGTTAGTAATATGCGCCTATAGGCAGGTGAACAACGCACGTACACTCTGCTTATTACACACACAGGGACAGCAGCAGCACACAAACATTATTAAATATTAAAAATACATTTCTCTCTGGAGAAGCGTTCAGTCTTTCCACTCGCAAATTCCGCCATGTAAATAGCGAATCCACCATGATGCAAGTGCAACTGGCTTTTAAAGGGAATGGGAGATTAGACTCTGATTGGTTTATTGCACATTACGCCCAAAACACACCCATGACTCATTAAGAGACTAGGTACAACACTTTTGGACCATGCGTCTGGCGCGCTGACTGTTTTTTCCGTCGTTAAACTAGCAAAAGTGGATTCGGACACCTTAAGTGCACCTGCGCCATGCGCTCAGATCGTTAAAATAGGGCCTATTAAGATTGGATGAATCAGTGTTTCTGAAAAGCAGATCTGAATGGTCTATTGTGTTTTTGTCAAAGGTTTAATAGACACGGGAATCGTTGTCATTCAGGAATGAGATCGTATGGGTGTTCGAGATTGCAATCTTTTAACAATTAATCGTGCAGCTTTATTAAAAAGTAATGGATACCTGTTGGAAGTTGTGTTTTCAAACTCTAAAGTGTTTCTAATACAATTTTCTCCCTAGATATTTACATTTAGAGAACATGTTGGCGGCATATATTTTCTGCCGTTTTTGTCCAATAAATTTTGGTGGCCGAAATTTTGATACATCCCTAATTCAAATCTTTCACTGTTCTTTTCTTGCAGGTTTGGAGTCAGTGGCACTTTACAAACCGAAACTAGACCCAAGTGATGAGAGAAGCTTGGCAATTTCTCAAAGTATGGAGGCTTTTGTCTGTTATCAGCTCATGTATAAGAAATGGTGGAACTATAGGGATGAAGCATCAGCTTTGACCAATAACACCATCAGCAACGGTCACAGTTTAACAGAGAGCAACCACAATGAAGATGAAGCAGACTGTAACAGAGAAGCTCAATCTGAGGGCTTCTGGAATGTTCTTCTCTCTGAACCTCATGCCAATCTTCAGGCCACCCAGAGAGCCATAGCAGAGATCCAGAGGAGAGTGACGAGCCTGATTCAGCAGCACAGCCAGTGTAAAGAGACTCATGTGAGCCCAGAAGCTCAATCTGAAACTTCTGAGGAACATGGAGGATCTACTAGTGGAAACAGGTATTTCTGATGCTGTACCTTTTGTGCTTTGATTCAGGTGCTTCAAAGAAATGTCTAACAGCTATTTTTTGTCTCTCTTTAGCAGTGAATCTCTCTCTACACTGACTGCCCAGGTTGCTGAACAACATAAAGTGCTCACTGCCATTCCTGAGCTCATCAGAGTAAGTTACTGTTTCCTTAAAGGGTTTTCATTTACTCGCCCTCAAGCTGTTCCAAATCTGTATGAATTTCTTTCTTCTGCTGAACACAAAAGAAGATATTTTGAAGAAAATGGGTAACCAAACAGTTGATGGGCCCCCTTGACTTCCATAGTATGGGGGGGGGGGAAAAAAAGTCAATGACTGTCATTCTTCAAAATATCTTCTTTTGTGTTCTTATGAGATGAATATTATTATAGATGCCTTTTTCCTCTCTATTTTAGAAATATCCATTTCCGGACGTCATGGAATGTTGTATTGTCTTTCTGCACATGGGAAAACGGTTTACTCTGTTTCCACAGTCCATCTGTGCCGAAGCCACAACTTTGTTGCGCAAATACGGAACTACAGAATCGCTCTGTAAAGCCTGGCAGAGACTGATACACTAACACCTAATGTCCAAATAGCACTTAGTGTTTTTGATATGATATATGAATTACTGTTGTTTGATATGTAAAATTCACTTGACTAATGTCTGTAATAAAAAAAACCCACAATGTACTGTTTTTATTGATGCAATAGATTCTATTTTAACAAACTTTTTTGTCAGCCGAACCCCTTTGACTTAAAATATTTATTTAAAGCACCCCCTAATATTTTAAATTAATATTTCAATATTTGAATGTTCACAGATCTTTGATCAGTTGTCATATGACATGCAGATAAACAAAATATTTTCATTTTAACATTCTTTTGACACTTTTGTGAAAATGTATATATAAAAGATGTGCATTTTAATCAATATTAAGTCTAATTTAAAAGGTTCAATCATAATGAAACAGAAGTAGTAACAAAAGGTTTTTTTCTCCATATTGTGACATCCGAGTGAATCATCGAAAAAGGAAAAAACAAAGTGTGGGGCTTGGTTTTATCCATCATTTGTTGAATGGCTGGAGGCAGATGGGGCGGGGTTTAATTAGACTAAATGATTGGAGAAGTCTGACGCTCCAAAAAAAAATAAAGGAAATGCATGGATGAATCGTTCACAAATAAATGCACTTTGGAAATAGACATGAATTTCTACTTTAAATGTATACAGCGAACTGCTTCCAGTCCCATGGGATTGTGGGAAAACACCCACCAAAACTAAAGCCTTCCAACTTTAAAGGAACGTTTCACCCAAAAATGTCCTGATTATTTACTCACCCCAAGACCATGCATATGCCTTTCTTTCCTCAGCTGTAAAGGAATTAAAGTTTTGGAGGGAGAAAAATCCTGGAATGTTTTCATGTAATGAAAAATGCAATGCAAGTGAATGGTACCCAACTTAGACCATTTTTTTAACGGTCCAAAATTCAATATTCATACAGCTTCAAAGGGCTCCACATGACCCCAGCCAACAAATAAAGGTCCTCCCTAACTAAACGACCATTTTCAAGAAAAAAACAAAAAAAATTATTTTATACTTAACTACAGATGCTTGTATTTGTCCATCTCTGTGAAGCGTGTTCACGAGTAAACATTCATGTAACGTATGTTTTATTCATACTGGAAGTAATAACTTCCATATGAACGACGTTCCAGGAAATCCCTTATATAAAGGCACCCAGCTTTTGCTGTAGCTAAATAAAAAGCAGAAACTACTGATGAAACTTGAAGACAATCACGATTACAACTGTGATTTGTGTTGGGGTTTTTTTCCAAGCCATCTTGGGGTATTTTCATAATAAAGTACATGAATAATGCAGTGCTAATTAATTCAGCCGTCTCGTGCACACACTTTGCAGAGCTGGACCAAGGTATAATGACTGAAGGCTGCCTAAATTTAGATTTTGGACCATCAAAAATGGTCTATGTTGGGCACCATTGACTTGCATTAGATGGAGAAAAATCCTCCAATGTTTTTCTCCAAAACCTTAATTTCTCTTTGGCTGAAGTCAGTCAGTCATACACATCTTAGATGGCCTTGGGGTGAGTAAAATTTCTATTCCTTCAAAGGCTGTAACAAAGGGTCAGTTTTCAGTACACATGCCTTGTAATTGGACATGAGACCACTGTGGCGATAGAAAACATTTTAATACACAACTGTCTCGAACAACAGATACAATAAAAACACGTACCACAAACAGTCGAGATCGTGTGACGAACAAATTTAAAACGGTTACATAGGACCAGTGGACTCGTGTTCTCAAATATGCACCAAACCCGAATCTAAAATGTATTTATTACAGGAAAAATGCTTAAAGATAGCAATTTCTTTTGAAAGTTTGGATTTTAATATACATGCTGGCATATTTTAAAAACACAACCCCAAAGTCATGTGTTCCAACTTTGAGAAGGCATTTCCTCAGATCTCAGTGATTAAATCTTGAGCCTTTCTAGAAAATATCAAAACATTTCTAAAAAGGACTGAGCATATTAAAATGCCTGGAGTCTCGTAAGCAGTAAGATACACAAGCGCTGGTCCCATGCTTAAAACGATGGTGTTTTTAATACTGTAAAACAAAAGATAAAATTTTCCAAAAGCAGCCGATGGGAAGAATGGGAGCACATCTGGAGTCCTGGAACGTCGCGGTGTGATGGACTACAGAGCAGAACAGAATCTGAGATTAGCTTGTTTGCATTTCCCAATGTCCCTTTAGAATGCGCAAATCATTTGAAATCATCTTTGTAAAGAACAGGAAAGAACAATGCTGAGTGGGATTAAAACAAGTGCGTCATCCACTTGGTTTTAGTCAGTGCTTGTTGTTGGCTTCCTCCTGCGAGGAATTAGAGATTCCATTCTGACTTTGAGTGGAACCCGATCCCAGGCCATAGAGCCGCCCACAGTACTTGGCATCGTCGATGTTGTCTTCAAAAAACAGCTGAAGAAGAAAAAGAAAAAAAAAAAACTAGGTTAGAACTGATCAGCTAAGATCCCAGTCTCATTTAGAGAATATTAACCTCTTTCATGCGGAAGAAAGCCATTCCAGTGAGCAGCGAGTCAGAGCCGGCCTGATGCTGCCTGCCGATCCTTTTAAGCTCCAGCTGGTCCGCCACCTCCTGAAGTCCACCCTAAACAGAGCAAAACTCACTGACCTTCTGTAACAATGGCAATACACAACATCTATACAGCACGGGTTACAGTACTTGACATACCTTAAGGTTTTTGCAGCTCTTCATAAGATATTTGACGTCGTAAATGGCTGGGAAGAAAAGGTTTAAGATCTGAAAGAACTCGTGTTCCTCTTCTGGCAGCCGGGAGTCTGTGAGGAGCTTCACCAGGTAACCAAAATCATAGCCACTAGTGAGGACAGAGAAAACACATTAAAAACCTTTAGATCTCACCAGGGGAAAGATTTACTAAACAGGGTAAATTAGCATAAGAGCGCAATTCCATAAAAACGCAGATGGGACTGGAAAGTTCTGCACGTGATCTACTGACGACGCGCAAATTAATGAACACTGACGCAGCTGGATCATTTCCATAATGACCAGCGCAATCTACCCGTTATCGTCTGGTTTAAGACATGCTTTTTTTGGCCGGTAAATGCGGCAAACCTTAGTAAATCACCTTGCATGATTCATTTAAATCTCTCCTGCTATAAGGTCAGCAGCAAAAATAACCCTGTCCACACCCTTTCGGCGCTAATTTATCACTGCGTGTCTTTAGTAAATCCTGACAGTAGTTTAACACCAAAAGAGGATTTGCGCTGGCGCAAGCTGTTAGTAAATCTGGCCCTAGATGTGCCATTCAACACACTGTATTTTCCAAAACACAAGTCATTTTTTTTATCATCTGAAACGTGCTGTGACATATTCCAAAGCAATTTGTAGTTTAATGCAATTAATGTCAAGTATGCAATTTTTATACCATTTTTAACACCTAATCAAAAGGCATATGGATATGCTCACAACCTGATTGGTCGGCTTTTATGATGTATTGCCTATTTTGAGACGGAATTTACCAAACATCCAAAACAATGCTGTGTGCTAGGATAAATGCACTTGTATGTGCATAACCAAACATATGATGGTATTTTGACCAGCTGAGAACTCGTGAAGAGCTTATAAAATGTGCAAAGGAGTCAAAACAGCAGCAGGAATATAAGACGTGTAATAAGACCTTAGAAGAGAACTTAGTTCAGAACTCACGCTCTGTCACAGGCTTTTAGTGTTCAGCTTATATCAGAACAACGTGCAAATAAAAACTGTCAAGGCTTTAAAGGTGCAGTGTGTGATTTTTAGCGGTTGTGAATTGTGAATTTTATTATGCCGCAGATGACCGTTTCCACTTCTTCCACTCACGTATGTGGGGTAACCCAGCGCATATTAGAAACATTTGAGTGTGTTGAAATTTATGCTATAATGCTACTCTGTGCGTTCGCTCGGCGGCTACTATGAGACTCTTGTTCCACTACAGTAAGATAGATCGATATTAGCTATGGTAAAACATGGTACTCGCGGTAAATCATGAAAACGAGATTTAAACAATAAGACTAACTGTGTTGAGCTGTATAACAATGATTAGTTTTCTGTTAATGAATGTATCCAAACAGTTTCTCACCTGTCTAATAAAACACATGATATATTAAAGCGTCTTTGGTGTTTCCATGGTTTCTACAAAATAAAACCGGATATCGAGGGTAACGTGGGTATGATGTCACTAATAGGCGACGCACGGTCCGTGTCCTGGTTAAAATTGCTTATTTCTCTGGATTTAAACATGCTTAGAAACATCTGGGATAATGTAAGTACACAAGTCAACAAAATATATAACAGTGGTTTTTGGATATTTAATCCAAAAATCTTACATATTGTGCCTTTAAAACAAATGCAAACAATTAAATGAATTGAGAATTTTTCTTGGTCTTTTGGCACATAAGAGGTCATTGTTCTATAAAAATATTCTGTAAATTTCAGAACTCCCTTGTTAGCACAAAAACAGCTTTTATTGAATCCAAGCTCAGAAAATGACTTTTTGGATTGTCACATATTACGCCTACTTCTACATTGCCTCTTTAGCCCTGCTCACCAATTCACACACATCATGTAGCAGTAAATACGAGACAGACACAAGCACAGGATTACTGCAGATTAATGAAATGACAGACGCCTCTGAGTATTACAAGACGTTTTGAAGTGCCAAGTTGTGGAAAAACACAGTCCTTGCATTTGTCATACTTGTGATCCTAACATTAAGAAAGCGTGGATGAACTTTTGGCTTAACTTTTAGTTTCACAAAATCACATTAAAAATAACATTAAAATTGGATAATACTTAAAGCTTTGAAGTGCTGGAAAAAGTGTGAAGCCCTTGAAAAGTGCTTGAATTTCACTCTCAAAAAAAAACCTTTGACTATTTCTTCCACAATACCATGGGGTGTTACTACATTAAATTCATGGTGAATGTGTATGATTTGTGGACTGAAACCCCTGAACTTCGGGTTTAATGACAAATTTTACAAGTCAATGTTTAATGCAATACTGTGTTTTAAATTGTGCAAATAGCCCATATGCATGTTCCAGTCAGGATATTCTTGATAGTACATCTCAAAATTGGGAAGATAGTTATAAGATCATGATATTAAATTTCGGGAACATCGCCCACCCCTACATGAGGGTCTGCAGGGCTCCTCTCTGTGATATTGTTTCACCAAATGACTGATTTGAAAAAGTGTTTAAATATTAAAAAGCAGTGAAGCATTTTTGTTAAGAAATAATAATAATAGTCATTAAATGAATGTATGAATTGCATGTTTAATAAATCAATAGATAAAAAAAAAGTGATTAAATCATACCTGTGAAACGAAAGCCACTTGACATTTTCACACAGCACCAGGCCCGATGTCATCAAGAGCTCTGCGAAGTAGAGTGTGTCGATGCCCTCCTCCTCGTGCTTCTTAAACTGCAGCCCAGAGTTCTGGAGGAGATCTATGGAGTCCTGGGAGTACATGTCCTCTCTGCAAAACACAGGGCCAAACAACACCTACCATTACCATTACTGGCTCAGGCTAAACCTGTGAAAACACTCTGACACAAATGTCAACACAAGAGATGAGAAGGGTTAAGCAAGTAACACCTACGTCAGATTGAACTTGAAGTTGAACTGCCATGTTGTGGTTCCAGGCGGGTAGTCTCCTTCTTCATTCATAAACGTCAAGCCCAGCTGGATGATTTTTAAAAGGTCCACGTTGCACCTCAGGAGCTGGTATTGATAGTCAACAGTACTCCGAAACTCTCCAATGGGACGAACCACCACGCCAGGAAACTCTGTGTCCTGATGATCCAAAGCACAAATATGCAGCTCATTTTTCTGTTAAAGCACTTAAACTACTGGAAAACGTTCTGAATAATTAAGATTTTTTACATCTTCTGCTCACCAAGGCTGCATTTTGTTTTTGATCAATACAGTGAAAACAGCATTATTGTGAAATATTACAATTTTAAATAACTTTTCTATTTGAATACATTATAAAATGTAATTTATTCCTGTGATGGCAAAGCTGAATTTTCAGCATCATTACTCCAGTCTTCATTGTCACATGATCCTTCAGAAATCATTCTAATATGATGATTTGATGCTCGAGAAATATTTATTATTATTACCAATGTTAAACAGTTTTTGTTGATTCATATTTTAGATGAAACTTTGATACACTACTATTCAAAAGTTTGGGGTAAGTTTCTCTCTTTTTTTTAAGAAAATGCTTTTATTCAGCAAGGACGCATTAAATTGATCAAACGTGACATTAAAGGCATTTATAAAGTTACAAAAGATTTATATTTCAAATAAATGCTGTACTTATGAACTTTCTATTCATCAAAGAATCCTGGGGGAAAAAAGTAGCCGTTTTCACAAAAATATTAAGAGAAACAAACAGTTTTCAAAACTGAAAATAAGAACCATTATTGATAACTGAGCACCGATAATAATAATTGATAATTGAGCATCAAATCATCATATTAGAATGATTTCTGAAGGATCATGTGACACTGAAGACTGGAGTAATGGCTGATGAAAATTCAGCTTTGCATCACAGGAATAAATTACATTTAAACAGTTCTTTTAAATTGTAATAATATTTTACAATATTACTGTTTTTACTGTATTTTTGATTAAATAAGTGCAGCCTTGGTGAGCATAATAGACTTTTCAAAAACAAAAAAATCTTACCAACCCCAAAGCTGTTGAATAGTAGTGTATATTAACAGAAATGTGCTATTTGACCTGTAACACTGCCTAAATTGTAATTTTAAAGTTATTATAGTACATTTTTCCACGTTGTTAGTAGATGGAAGATCAACACAGGCGCACACACACACCATAGCGATGTAGTTGTAGTTTTGAATGATCTGTCGGATCTTCCTCATCTCCTCCTCCACATTGCTGGCCCAGACCTCACAGATAATTTGACTGGTATCTGCAAGTGCGGCTGGCATGATGATGATGAAGGCTGAGGAACTGATCAAGTATCCCAGCGATCCTGAAGCTCTCACAGGCAAAAGAAACTCTGCCGGGAAGAGCAAGTGAGTTCATCAATTATTATGGCATTTATTCTGTATTTTATTCAATCATTCTGCATTTATTCATCAATTATCACGGCATTTATCTCCCATGGGCATGGAAATATTAAAAAGTACATGAATATTAATGAAAGACTGATGAATACTAATAAGTGTTTGCTAACTCAACCAAAAGACTAACGTTACTCTAGCAACTTTGAATCTTATCAGGGAATGTACATTTAATTTACTTTCATAGTGGAAATACGACAAAAGTAGGTGAATGTTAAATGAAATATATTAGTGAATATTAATTTAATATTAACATACATATATATATATATATATATTAATTAAATGTTCACAAACATTAATGTCTTCAGTCTAAAATAGACAACTCTAAATCTAAACAGGCTAGTATCTACTAGCGAATTTCTAAAAATTAATTTGATTATACATCTTAATTGTTCCTAAAATAATTGAAAAATATACAAAAAGCATAAAGAAAATTAAGCATGATTTTGGTGCAAGGTTTGATATTAGCTTAAAACGTTAGCTTCTGTTATTCTGCTGCCGCCAAACACGCTAACAAAACAACATTTCCTATTGCAGCGAGAGTATGAAACGCTACTAAACAAATATCATACGGAGAAATACATGTTTCAGACGACTGGTTACCTGGCAGGTTGTTAAGTGTTATCAAGCGTAGATGTAGAAGCCGCTGGACAGCTAGCAGCGACTCTAAACACACAGCGCGCTGCTTCCGGTCCCGCGGGATTGTGGGTAAATACCCGCCAAAACTATAGCCTTTCAATCGTTGAATGCAGATTGAAGAAAAAAAAGCCCTGTCACAAAATAATTTATATTTAATATTTTGTATATCCTAAATACGCACACACGATAGATATAACGTTTTTAAATTTTGCATAATATATGGTATTCTTTACATTTATATCGTTTAAAAGTTTTAAAGGGATAGTTCACCCAAAAATGAAAATGTTGTCATTGCCTCAAGTTGTTCCAAACCTGTATGAGTTTCTTTCTTCTGTTGAACACAAAAGAAAATATTTTAAAGAATGATGGTAACCAGACAGTTGATGGTAGCCATAGTATTTTTTCCTACTATGGAAGTCAATGGGTGCTGTCAACTGCTTGATTACCAACATTCTTCAAAATATCTTCTTTTGTGTTCAACAGAAGAAAGAAATTCATGCAGGTTTAGAACAACTTGAGGGTCATTAAGTAATAATTTCATTTTTGGGTGAACTATCCCTTTAAAAAACTTTGAACTTATGTAATGGACAAGAGGTTTTGTGAGTGTTTGTCCTACATCTATGAGAAAGTTGGACCAACATTTATGTTTATATACACTGCCGTTCAAAGTTTTTGTTCGGTAAGATTTTTAATGTTTTTTAGAAGAAGTCTCTTATGCTCACCAAGGCTGCATTTCTTTTATTAAAAAAACAGTAATATTGTGAAATATTATTAAAATGTAAAATAACTGTTTTCTATTTGAATATATTTAAAATGTAATTTATTTCTGTGATGCAAAGCTGAATTTTCAGCATCATTACTCCAGTCTTCAGTGTCACATGATCCTTCAGAATTCATTCTAATATGCTGATTCGGCGCTAAAGAAACATTTATGATTATATGATTATTATCAATGTTGAAAACAGTTGTGTAAAACATTTCTTTTTAGGATTATTTGATGAATAGAAAGCTCAAAAGAACAGCATTTATCTGAAACTAATTTATAATATTGTAATATATTTTAATATTTCATAATATTAGGGTTTTATTTCTGCCTTTATTTACAGTACAGGTCAAAAGTTTGGAAACATTAAGGTTTTTTAATGTTTTTGAAAGTAGTCTCTTAATCTCACCAAGGCTGCAAAAATACAGTAAAAACAGTTACACTGTGAAATATTATTTCAATTTAAATGAACTGGTTTCTGTTGTAATATATTTTAAAATGTTCTTCTTATTATTAATGTTAAATACAGTTGTGCTGCTTACTATTTTAGTGGAAACTGTTTTTTTTGTTCAGGATTCTGTGATGAATAGAAAGTTTAAAAGATAATTTATTATAAATATAACTTTTTTGTAATATTTTTTAATTTCACAGATGTCTTTACTGTTTTTAAAAAAATGTCACACATGCTTTTGCTAAATAAAAGTATTTTCTTTTCTTTATTTTCTTACCCCAGACTTTTGAATGGCAGTGTGTCCAAAAAAAAAAAAAACCTTTTCAACATTGATAATGATAAAAAATGATCTTAGAATGATTTCTGAAGGATCATGTGACACTGAAGACTGGAGTAATGATGCTGAAAATTTGCAATTTGCTTTGCATCACAGGAATAAATTACATTTTAAAATATATTCAAATAGAAAACAGTTATTTCTCATTTGAATAATATTTTACAATATTACTGTTTTTTTTGTTTTTTTTTTGTATTTTTAATTAAATAAATGCAGCCTTGGTGAGCATAAGAGATTTCTTCTAAAAACATTAGACATCTTACTGATCAAAAACTTTTGAATGGCAGTGTATATATATATATATATATATATATATAGAGCTCATTTTTGAGAATCATGATGTCATTTGTGTACTGTGTGTTTTTATATAGCATTAATTGAATAATTTTTACTGTTAGTAACAGCACATAATAGTTGGAATGAGAAGAAAACTGACTGGCCTCGATCTCAATACAGGTAAATCTATTAGGAACGTGAGCAGAGGCGGGCAGTAGTAAAGTATTTTTACTTTCTACTCAAGTACATTTTTCAAGTATATGTACTTTATCAGTGTTGAAAACATTCCAAAGCACTTTTTACTGCACTACGTTTCATATTGAATATCATTTAATACTTAATTATATTAAAAATATAGTACTTTCTTACTTTTACTCAAGTAAAATTAATTCAAAGTTTTACTTGAGTACAAGTAAGAAAGTACTACATTTTTAATGTAGGCTAATTGAGTATTAAAGGTAAAAAAAAAAAACCTTTTATTTATGAAAAGTAGTGCAGTAAAAGTACGACATTATGCTTTGGGATGTTGTAAAGTAAAAGTTTTCAAAAGAAGAACACTGATAAAGTACATATACTTGAAAAATATACTTGAGTAAAAAGTAAAAAATACTTCACTACTGTCTGCCTCTGAACGTGAGAGTAGAAATACAAACACACACAAAACATTATAAAGATTAGAAGAAAGGAACTTTTTATATTTGTTGTGAAACTACAAAACATACTCTTGTGCTGGTGATATATTTACAATTCTGGTTGACAGTACAGTGTCGATGATAAAATTCACAGCTTTCAAAAGTCTCACAAGAAAAAAGAAAGACAGCACACCCAAATCACAAAAGTGCAATAAATACAAGCTGTACTTCTCCAACCATCACTGTGATCAGATCAGGGTTTTTTTCCATCATTAATACAAGAAAAAAAAAATTAAATGCACTGGAGTTTTCAGAATAAAAGTCCTACTGGGAACAATAAACAAATGAATCATTCATGACTACCAGCATCAGATACTGACAGCGTTCTTTTTCCTTTTGATTATTTTAAGCAAATATTACATGATTTAGGCATGATTGGACCAAGTGTCCAAATAAAAAAAACAAATATTATGTCCTCATGAACCTCAGATTTGATAGTCGAAGAGCACCTAATCAATCTCTCTCCAACACATACTGTGAACGGTAAAGCATACTGTACGACCAGTGAAAACATAAGACAGTTTCTCTTGTTCGACTACTCTCAGAATCAGCTCAGCTGTAGTGTTTCCAGGTAAACAGTACATATTTAAAGAGGACATACTGTTTCCCTCACATTCAAATAACCGCAAATTGGTAAAAACTGTAAATCTGAAAAGCTCTGGTAAAAATAATAATAAAAAAGTACCTTAATTAAAAATGCCAATGTGAGAATTATACATCACGCAGCTGGGATGTATACGTTTGGCAGTGTACTGTCTTAAATGGGTCTAAACATCAAAAATAACAACATTAAAAGAGCTGAAACAAGACAAATATGAAAGGTTGTACTCTAATAAACTAGGTTAAACTACAGGATCTACAAGAACATGTGCTGCAGAAGACAAAACAACCGAGTACAATGGCTTTAAGGTGAAATAAGCTATATGATGTTTCTATTTGAATTGGATATGTGGCTAAAAGCATTGGGGAAGCATTTCAGTTGGGTTTAAATGTTGTCAAAATAAATATGCGAACTCCATCTACAATGGAGAAGAAATGACGGATTCAGAACGAGTGCTACAAGGAAATACAAGTTCAGTTCTGTCTGTACGCCACTAGGTAGAGCAAGAGACTAGGCCACGTGCACATGTGCATTGCAGATGATTCCACACTAGTTTCGGACATTGTGGTATCATTTCGGCGCATACCATAGCCTATACGTGTTATTAATGTGGAAACATTGCTACTACAATTCAAACGACATTATTAGTCGATCTGGGGTTGAGCAAAGGACAGTACATTCAATGTTTCCTTGAGGAACAAAGGCATTTAACACAATTGTACATGGGGAATATGAGGCGTTCCAGGAGGGAAACTGTAGGATTCGACGTAACATTTTAAATGTGAGCAAAATCAATGAAATTGGGTTGGTAATGTCATCCATAACTGGTTACATTAAGACAAAATTATGTAAAAAAAACAAAACAAATTAGTATCAAATAAAGGGTTGCATGAATTGGGGCTTTTTAAAGTGCTACATTCAGACTAACATCTTGGCCTGAAAAGGGATTTTAATGACGTGGTAGTAACATTCATAGTCATATACTATCAGGGTACTTCAGAAAAAAATGTAACTGAATATTTTGCGTGTAAATAAAAAGTTTAGTGAAAATCAATATTAGATTAGCATAGAGCTAATATTTTTACATAACGCAAATCACCAGTGACTCCCTCCGTACGAGGAGCGGTACACAAACGTGCGATGCGATACAAACGTGTGGCGTGCGATACATTATTAAGTGTTTACAGGGAGAGCTGGGAATTATCAACTGTGTGCCTTTACAACTGCCTTAGATGTGTTCGGATGTGCCTCGGTAAAGATACAGTTCCAGATTGCAATAATATTCTTCATAAATGTGTGAATCTCATGCAAAATTGTCTAGGTCATATTTCTGGAAATAATAATAATAATAAATAAATAAATAAAATCATTTTAATTTTGGATTTTGACTGGGTTTTCATGACAATTCTCCCCAAATCTAGTGTACTGTAATGCAAAAGTTTGGAAAATTACTATTTATGTTTTTTACAGTCTCTTATGCTCATCAAGCCTGCATTTATTTGATCTAATACATAAAAAACAGTAATATTGTGAAATATTATTAATTTAAAATAATGGTTTTCTATTTTAATATACTTTATAATATAACTTATTCTTGTGATCAAAGCTGAATTTTCATCAGCCATTACTCCAGTCTTCAGTGTCACATGATCCTTCAGAAATCATTCTAATGATGATTTATTATCAATGTTGAAAACAGTTGTGCTGTTTAATATTTTTTTAGAACCTGTGATACTTTTTTCAGGATTCATTTATTCAAAATATAAATCTTTTCTTACAATATAAATCTTTACTATCACTTTTTATCAATTTAACACATCCTTGCTGAATAAAAGTATTCAATTCTTTCAAAAAAATAAAGAAAAAAAATGACTGACCCCAAACTTTTGAACGGTAGTGTATATTGTTATAAAAGATTTCTATTTAAAATAAATGCTGTTCTTTTATAACTTTTTATTCATCAAAGAATCCTGAAAAAAAAACTGCTTAATAAAAAAAAACATTCAGCACAACTGTTTCCAACATTGATAATAAATCAGCATATTAGAATGATTTCTGAAGGATCATGACATTGAAATAATGGCTGATGAAAATTCAGCTTTGCATCATATAAGTAAAATATATATTAAAGTATATTAAAATAGAAAACCATTATTTTAAATTGTAATAATATTTCACAGTATTACTGTTTTTTATGTATTTTGATCAAATAAATACAGGCTTCTTTCAAAAACATTAAAACTAGTAATGTTTCCAAACTATATATATATAATGCAAGCTTATTTACACACATATATATATATATTATAAATTACGTTTTTTTTCTTCACATTACAGTCATAAGAATTTGGGGGAAAATGCACTTAACTGTCATCAAATTAATCCCACATTGTAAGTAATTTTAATGGTTTTATGTAAATCTTGTGCAAAATATAATTCCTTATTTGTTTTCCTTTTGTTTATGGTGTAAAATATGATACATTTTTGAGAGATTCAACACACTGAAGGCTCCTCTACTGGTAGGTATCAATACAAATATATTTGGGTTTGACGTAAATTAAATGATGCAACCGTTTATGTTTTGAAGCATATTAGTCACATACAAAGCTAACCTGTTGAAGGACGTGAGGAGTGTTTTTTAGATTAAAAGAAGTCCGAACCAGTAGAAATGAAACACTATTACAACAGGCCACTGTAGAAACTAGCATGAAAAGTTAATAAAACCTAAAAAGATGCTTGAAAGTTTCCAAAGATGCAACAAGAGCTGGAAACAGGGTTTCACTTCAATGGGATAGTACGATCTTTGCGTTCACACAATGTGCTTTTTTGCTTTATTCTCTATATCAATGCCTTTTTCTATTAAAGTGCATGAACTATCTGATATTCTACCTGAGAGTCTGTGGAACTAAGTGCAGTTTCTACATCATTTTATGTGTCTTGTTTGCATGTGCAATTAACAAAACGAACACGGAGAGCTGTTAGCGATCGATTTAGTCTACTAACCGGTCTAGTTAACTCGTCATGCTTTAGTTTCATGCTTCCTAACATCTGTAACCATTTACAAAATCTTGCAAAAATCTTGAGACTGTCGAACATAAACGTGGACAGATGTGCTTGTTTCTAGAGGGACGTGACTGGAATAGCAGGATTTATTTTCGTTCATTTTCTCCGTTCATTTTCTCATAAAGGTCGAGTCCTGAACCCTTGTGCTATGAACAGAAGTAGTACCGTAAGTATCTGTATTCACATCTTCAAGAGTTATAGTAAGCAGTCCTGCCCGATAGCAGAGCAGCATGTTTCACACTCGTTTCATAGACGCACTGTTGTTTTTGAACGACCACTAAAATACCTAGAACAGATACTGACATACTCTTATTAGTAACAGAACATGGTGAAATTTAAAAAATAAATCTATCTAAAAAAAAAACTAAAAAAAACATGGATCTATACAATTTCAGTTTTGAGAGTTTAAACCCAGTGTTTTAAAATGACATTTTTCCTGCCCAACATACATTTTCCTGTCACACAATTCTTCATTCTTCATAATACTGCCAGATGTCAGTTTTGTCTCCATGGAAACAAAAGCAGTTAAGAAGGATATCTTCTACACGTCGTCGGCTGGTAGGTCAGGAACGTTTATCTTCGCTCTGGTGAAGAAGGCCATCTTTTCTCTAAGAGAGGTTACAGCAGACAATGAAACAGGATTGTGTCAGATATAAAACAATGGAAGTGTTATTACTTGATATTAGCTCTGTTCCAAATCCTAGTGAGCTGCCTATGAAAGCATTTTAAAGATGCACTCCAGATGTGTTCGCAAATTTTAAGGTAGCATTGCATATATCATTCAAAGAGAAGGCAATTCCATAATGCATGCATATTTGAGCGTGTCATGTATTTTTGTGTTTATGGAGCCTTTTCACATTTTCGGGTTCTCAGAAGCGGAAGTTGTCATAGTTAGGTAAATTTTTATAGTGATGAATGGATAGCATTTCTATGGCTTTCCAAAAGAGGAAAAAAATATCAAGATACTGATTACCAAGACATTGTCAAATCTGTCGTCAATCCATCAGACGTTGCGTTAGAATCACTCACACTACAGCGTTAACTAGTTTTCTGAAATGTAATGCCAAATTAATATAACAGATTATAGTGTTATAAACGTATATTATTTTTTTTTAAATTAAAATCTAAAAATCAAACTTTGCTAGATTTACGACACTATTACAACAATTGTCATCACTCAACCTCATGTCGTTCCAAACCCGTAAGGACTTTCGTTCATTGAGAGGTCTAGTCCAAATTTTCTAAAGAGACATGATCGCTTTATATGATGAACAGATTAAATGTAGGCTTTTATTCACATATAAACATTGATCAGCGGACATAAACAGAAGCTCAACTAAACCTGCTTGACACGCACAAACTAACCTTGTTGGTTCTTGCGGAAGCTCAAACGTGCTGCGTAACACACGAGAATGAACCTCACTGGTTCTTGCAGAAGCTCAAACATGCTGCGTAACACACGAGAATGAACCTCATTGGATCTTGCAGAAGCTCAAACGTGCTGCGTAACACACGAGAATGAACCTCATTGGTTCTTGCAGAAGCTCAAACGTGCTGCGTAACACACAAGAATGAACCTCATTGGTTCTTGCAGAAGCTCAAACGTGCTGCGTAACACACGAGAATGAACCTCATTGGTTCTTGCGGAAGCTCAAACGTGCTGCGTAACACACAAGAATGAACCTCATTGGTTCTTGCGGAAGCTCAAACGTGCTGCGTAACACGAGAATGAACCTCACTGGTTCTTGCGGAAGCTCAAACGTGCTGCGTAACACGAGAATGAACCTCACTGGTTCTTGCGGAAGCTCAAACGTGCTGCGTAACACACGAGAATAGACCTCATTGGTTCTTGCAGAAGCTCAAACGTGCTGCGTAACACGAGAATGAACCTCACTGGTTCTTGCGGAAGCTCAAACGTGCTGCGTAACACACGAGAATGAACCTCATTGGTTCTTGCAGAAGCTCAAACGTGCTGCGTAACACACGAGAATGAACCTCATTGGTTCTTGCAGAAGCTCAAACGTGCTGCGTAACACACAAGAATAGACCTCATTGGTTCTTGCAGAAGCTCAAACGTGCTGCGTAACACACGAGAATGAACCTCATTGGTTCTTGCAGAAGCTCAAACGTGCTGCGTAACACACGAGAATGAACCTCATTGGTTCTTGCGGAAGCTCAAACGTGCTGCATAACACGAGAATGAACCTCACTGGTTCTTGCGGAAGCTCAAACGTGCTGCGTAACACACGAGAATAGACCTCATTGGTTCTTGCAGAAGCTCAAACGTGCTGCGTAACACGAGAATGAACCTCACTGGTTCTTGCGGAAGCTCAAACGTGCTGCGTAACACACGAGAATAGACCTCATTGGTTCTTGCAGAAGCTCAAACGTGCTGCGTAACACGAGAATGAACCTCATTGGTTCTTGAAGAAGCTCAAACGTGCTGCGTAACACACGAGAATGAACCTCATTGGTTCTTGCTGAAGCTCAAGCGTGCTGCGTAACACACGAGAATGAACCTCATTGGTTCTTGCAGAAGCTCAAACGTGCTGCGTAACACGAGAAGGAACCTCATTGGTTCTTGCAGAAGCTCAAACGTAATGCGTAACACGAGAATGAACCTCATTGGTTCTTGCTGAAGCTCAAACGTGCTGCATAACACAAGAATGAACCTCACTGGTTCTTGCATGTCAAGCAAACTTGCTTGAGCTTCTGTTTACCACAACTGATGTGTGAGTTGATGAATGTTTATATGTGAATAAAAGCCTAAATTCAATCTGTTCATCATATAAAGCGATCGTGATTCGTTTTATGATCTCTTTATTAAATTTTTGAAGTGTCAAAGTGCTAGTTGCGTAGCTGTCAATGGAGATACAGAACTTTCTCAGATTTCATTTCAAATATCTTCATTTGTGTTTCGAAGATGAACAAAAGTGTTACGGGTTTGGAACGACATGAGGGTGGGTAAATGATGGCAGAATTTTCATATTTGGGTGAACTATCCTTTTAATAACTGTAGAAACGCATCATCACAGTCTGTGAAAAGGGTTCATTATCAACTTCAGACTATTGAAATCAACTGTGAGTCGATTGTCTTGTGGAGATCAGGTGTAGAGGGCTATTTGAGTGTCACATGGAGTTGCTGCCGATGTAGTGTGCTCCAGATCAGTCGTTTATGAGCTTTCATTTCAGTTTAAGATGTCGACTTAGAAGGTAGCTGCCTATGTAGGCAGTAGACAACAAGGCGGCTCAGTAGGTTTTGGAATTCATCCTGCTTTAATATAAAGCAGGTCTCATGTTTAAGATAATGTAGATAACTTAGCAGCTCACCCTGTCCTTCATTATTTTTCAGATGTGTTTGCAACATCAAAGTATATCGATATAAACAATATTGTCCCATCCAAGTGGGGAAACTCTGAGTCTGAAATTACGTTCCACACATGCAGTGGTTAAAACAACACTGTGTTCATTTCTTAACAAACATACGCAACAAACCAAAAGACCTGTACCGAAAATTTTGTGAACGGTTTGTGAACCGTTACACCCCAAGTACCAACAGATACCCACCTAAAGGACTGGACCCCAGGGACCTCCTTGAGGCTCTGCCCACGGATCTTGTGCACATCCTTGGCTGCTGCTCGCATCATCTTCTCTACCCTCTGTTCCTGTAGCTGCTCTTCCTGGGTCTGAGGAGAGAGTGGCGACTCAAAATCAGATGCTGGACTGGATGACGAGCCATTTGTGGATTTGTTTGTTTTGGAAATCTACTGGGACTGACCTGTCTCTCTGCATGTTTGAGCAGCAGACGAAAGCGCTCGTCCTCCTGTACCCATGTGGGGAGGACGTGCTGGCCCTGCTGCCGGGCGTTCTCCAACTGCTCCTTTAGTTCCCGCAGCACATGCAGTTCCTCGTTCAATCGGCTGTGCCGTGTGCGAGTGACCTGCAAGTCTAGCTCCAGATCCAGAGAGGTGCGCAGAAGCCCGTCCAGACCTTTGACCTGCATCGGTGGCTATGTGTGTGTGTGAGAGAGAGAGAGAGAGAGAGAGAGAGAACAGAGGAGTGAAAACTAATTAAATAGTTCTGTTGTGTCATCAAGGGCCAGTTGCATAAACTTAGTTTGACCAACTAGCAGTTAGACAAGAGGTAATCAGTTTCACTTTTCTGATTCAAATTAGACCAGTCAACCTTTGTATGTAACTGACTTTAGTTAGGATCACTCTTGAAGAAAAAAATTAGATGACTAACTTTTAAGTCTAGTCTAAGCAGTTTATGCAACCGATCACAAGTCAACAATCACTAGTCCATGCACAGCATTTTACATGCTTTGAAATGTCTTAGTAAAAAAAAAATATTGTTTGTTGTTGTTGTTGGGACCAAAACATATGTGAGCACTAATTAAAAATATACACTATATTGCCAAAAGTATTGGGACACCCCTCCAAATCATTGAATTCAGGTGTTCCAATCACTTCCATGGCCAAAGGTGTATAAAATCAAGCACCTAGGCATGCAGACTGCTTCTACAAACATTTGTGAAAGAATGGGTCGCTCTCAGGAGCTCAGTGAATTCAAGCTGGGTACCGTGATAGGTTGCCACCTGTGCATTTGTGAAATTTCCTCACTACTAAATATTCCACGGTCAACTGTTAGTGGTATTATAACAAAGTGGAAGCAATTGGGAACAACAGCAACTCAGCCACGATGTGGTAGGCCACGTAAAATCACAGAGCGGGGTCAGCGCATGCTGAGGCGCACAGTGCGCAGAAGTCGCCAACTTTCTGCAGAGTCAATAGCTACAGACCTCCAAACTTCGTGTGGCCTTCAGATTAGCTCAAGAACAGCGCGTAGAGAGCTTCATGGAATGGGTTTCCATGGCCGAGCAGGTGCATCCAAGTCTTACATCATCAAGTGCAATGCAAAGCGTCGGATGCAGTGGTGTAAAGCACGCCGCCACTGGACTCTAGAGCAGTGGAGACGTGTTCTCTGGAGTGACAAATCACGCTTCTCTGTCTGGCAATCCGATGGTGAGTCTGGGTTTGGCAGTTGCCAGGAAAATGGTACTTGCCTGACTGCATTGTGTCCAAATGTAAAGTTTGGTGGAGGGGGGCTTATGGTGTGTGGTTGTTTTTCAGGGATTGGGCTTGGCCCCTTAGTTCCAGTGAAAGAAACTCTTAATGCTTCAGCATACCAAGACATTTTGCATAGAGTCCTGACCTCAACCCGATAGAAGCAGGGTGGGCCAACTCCATATTAAACCCTATGGATTAAGAATGGGATGTCAATAAAGTTAATGCGCATGTAAAGGCAGGCGTCCCAAAACTTTTGACAATATAGTGTATATATAAATTGTATAGATTCTTCTTCAAAATCGTACAATATCTATGACATTGAATGTTTGTGAAGTCTGCTAAATTGGCAAATGGCCTGCCATTGTAATGAAGTAGGAATCACAATCTTACCAATCAGCCAATCAAGTTTGGAAGCATATATATGGTGTTTGCCCATGGCAAAGTCACTGCCATTTTTGAACATGGAGGTACAGTGGGGAGAACAAGTATTTGATACACTGCCGATTTTGTTTCCACCTCCATGCTTCACGGTTGGGATGGTGTTCTTGGGGTTGTACTCATCCTTCTTCTTCCTCCAAACACGGCGAGTGGAGTTTAGACCAAAAAGCTCTATTATTGTCTCATCAGACCACATGACCTTCTCTCATTCCTCCTCTGGATCATCCAGATGGTCATTGGCAAACTTCAGACGGGCCTGGACATGCGCTGGCTTGAGCAGGGGGACCCTGCGTGCACTGTAGGATTTTAATCCATGACGGCGTAGTGTGTTACTAATGGTTTTCTTTGAGACTGTGGTCCCAGCTCTCTTCAGGTCATTGACCAGGTCCTGCCGTGTAGTTCTGGGCTGATCCCTCACCTTCCTCATGATCACCCCACGAGGTGAGATCTTGCATGGTGCCCCAGACCGAGGGAGATTGACCGTCATCTTGAACTTCTTCCATTTTCTAATAATTGCGCCAACAGTTGTTGCCTTCTCACCAAGCTGCTTGCCTATTGTCCTGTACCCCATCCCAGCCATGTGCAGGTCTACAATTTTATCCCTGATGTCCTTACACAGGTCTCTGGTCTTGGCCATTGTGGAGAGGTTGGAGTCTGTTTGATTGAGTGTGTGGACAGGTGTCTTTTATACAGGTAACGAGTTCAAACAAGTGCAGTTAATACAGGTAATGAGTGGAGAACAGGAGGGCTTCTTAAAGAAAAACTAACAGGTCTGTGAGAGCCGGAATTCTTACTGGTTGGTAGGTGATCAAATACTTATGTCATGCAATAAAATGCAAATTAATTATTTAAAAATCATACAATGTGATTTTCTGGATTTTTGTTTTAGAATCCGTCTCTCACAGTTGAAGTGTACCTATGATAGTACACAGGTACAGACTTCTACATGCTTTGTAAGTGGGCAAACCTGCAAATTCGGCAGTGTATTAAATACTTGTTCTCCCCACTGTACATCACAACCCTGAACAGCAGCTACATGCTCGTGGAAGAGCAATAGGAAGATATGTAAGAATGTGTGGTGGTGATGTTGGGGAAGACATAATAGAGTGGGTAAAAATGAATAAGCAACTGTGAATTTTGAGTTTACATGTAGCACATTTCTACAAAAATAAATGTACAATATCAATAAAAAATTTCATTTTCTTTTTGTGTACTACAGTGTTGACTGTTAAATTTTTACCTACTGCTGAAATGTGTATAAAAAGCTGTGTGAGACACAAGAGCTAGAAAAACTGACATTCTTCTGTAGTATAGAAAGCAATCAGTGTCAACAAAAAAGTAGAACAAACATGAAATTTGAATATAACAAATATATTTTTTTTAATTGAAGAGTCTGTGGGTCTAAGTGCAGCAACATTTGATGAACATTTGCTTGTGCAATTAACAAAATGAACATGGAGAGCTATTAGTAATTAATTTAGTCTACTAACTGGTCTAGTTAACTTGTCATGTTTTAGTTTCATGCTTGCTATATGTATACATGGAATAATTTACACATTTGCAAAAAAAAAAAAATAATAAACTTAACCACTACACCACACTACCATTTACCTCACATTTGTAGGATGGGGTATGTGATTTTGTTTTTTTTTATTACTGCTTTAGAAGGAGGTGATACTTTACTCGCTTTTAGGGGACTTTAAAAGCCTGTACTATAAATCATTAAAGCTCTCTGTACCATCCTCATTAAGCAAATCAATTCAAAATTACACTCTCACTATGACACTGCTTTAAAAGGCTCAATGTAATGTGTCTCCTAAGGCAGTGAGAGCAAACCTGACCTTTATAGACTATTTAAGGCCCTGTGGAGGGGCTCAGCAAACCCATTTCCTCACTCTGAGACTGTGCTTCATTAACACTGACCTCAGGTCAGCACAGAAATGTCGGTATTAAATATTAAACTACTGCTAACAAGCTTAAACTCCCCCTTCTAAGGAAAGTGTTTAGCTTCAGGGTTAGTGAAATGCATGCAGTTTCCAAAGAAAAATCAAGTTTTATCAAGTTGAAATTTTGTTTATAATAAGTCCTCATAGGATTAGCAGAAGCCATGAAGCATCAACCTGAATGTAAAGCTTTTTTTGAGCTATTAAAGGACCATGGGGTCTCTAAGACCACAAACTGAGATAGCAAGGTAAGCGGTTTTGAATCATGGCAAATTTTAAATAGTACGATTTTTTTTCCCAAACGAGTGGATGTCAATGTGTAATATTCTCATACGTTACCTTCTTCATTCGAACACTGCGTCTCTCAGAAGCGTTCCGGACGAATGGAGATTTCTTAGAAAGGGTGGAGCTGTCACTGTCGCTGCGGTTGATCTGGTAATTTGATGAATGTGGCCATTGGTAAAAAGTTATGAAAATATTGAGCTCAAATAATAGTTTCAATATTTCAATACATTTGTGTGTATATCTATGTTCTCACCCTGCAGATATACTGGCTTTGAGGTCCAGGGGAAAATGTCTTGGACCGGATGATGGTGTTTCCTCGCATAAAAGGGTTTTGCTGATGAACATCATGTCGTCGCTCCTTGGGCCGAACTACAGAAGCAGAATGGGGGAGTCCATCCACACTTGTCTCCTTATTCACCTTATGAGACAAAGAGAGGATGTCAGCAAGTCTCATTGGAAAGGTACAAAAAAAAATCTTTTTGCTGTGTAAATGAATCCTGGCTGTCACCTTTTCCGTTATGACTGCTGTTTGTCCAGGTTTAACCAGCTCTTCCTCTGGTTCCCACTGGCCATCATCGGGGTAAAACTCCTCGCCCTCTTCAATGTCGCTACTTTCTCCATCCACAAACACGTCACCCTCTAAAGCCTCTGTGGGCCTATCAGTTCACAAATATGCCATTTGACACCAGGGTTATTATGGCTCAGACATTATCAATTTCCTATGCAATTTTCCTTTCAGTTTTGTTTTTGGTTGTTTTAATGGTGCAGAAATAGCTTTTATTTTGCTTAAAGGTGAAGTTATATAATTTCTGCAACACTAGCAGGATTACAAAAATACAGCATATTTTGCAAACGCCTCTGCTGCACGCTATGCCTATGTCAAACATCAAAAACACAGGTCTTATGGGAGCTTGTGAAGGCATGTCTCAACAGGTAAAAGTGGCCTACTTTCAATAAAAGTACATTAGGAATAATTTTAGCTGTGATGTTATGTGTCATGAGTAAGCAACTGAGTAGGCGAACACTCTGTCTAGGGCGAGCGTGAGCGTCTCGCTTATTATAAACCCACCCAGCGTATTTGCACCGGCCGCATTTTTGAGGCTGCCTACACTGGACACATCAAAGTAAACAATACAAACTGGAACAACTGTCTTTCTGAACGTGCACACGATGATGCTGTATTAAAACATCCATTGTAGTGCATTGCATAGCAATGTCCCATTCTTGTTGACGTGTTCATGACCTGGCTGTTTAATCTTTGAAGGTTCAAAATTTGGCTTGCACTCCCGTGTAACATGGTCCTACGCCAGCTAAACAAACACCCTCTGGCTCCGCCTGCTACAGTAGCCATGCCCCAAACTCACCCTATTGGTTGAGCTGAAAAGAGATTGACAGATCTGAGCGGACCGCTCTCAATGTTTTGATAGTGCCTGGGAGATGTTTACACTTTTGGGAGAGATAAACCCAAGAATGTCATACTAATAGTAGTCAATGAACAATAAACTGGGTTAAGAGAACGTATTACATAAACATATGTTTTTAAGTAACATAAAAAAAACGTACATATTTCACCTTTAATTTCATTTTTAACTTGCGAAAATGACTACTTCATTTAGTTTCAGTGTTACTCATCTCTTTTAGCACCCACAAATGATTTATTATTGTTTATGTACTTTATTTATATATTTATAGTTAATCAAAGTTTAATTTGTACAATTAAAGTAATTTCTTTGTAAATTAATGTAGTTTTCTTAAGATGCGGTCACATTAGCGAAACTTGCAGACAAAGAAGGTCCATTATCCAACCGTTATTAATATTTTGACCCATTAACCAATGCTTACTTCCAAACTAAGCAGTTTTATATTAGTCAACATGGTGGATTCAAAGTTTAACAAACTTGATTAACAAACCCGATGCAAAAAATATTTTACCTCATGCGAAATTCTAGTTCCTATTGAGACGACTGCATTTTGCCTGTGGAATTTCACCGTACAAAGGTAAATGTGACTCTTAGGCCAAAGTTTCAGGAGAGACAAATGGATTTACGGTAAATATGGGAGTGAATCCCCTAAATTATCGTTCCGTGTGTGTACAGAACACGACTCACTCCTGAAATTGTGATTATTGACACCGTGGTAACCATAGCAACGTTCTGGCATCTCGCGCAGCCAAATAAATTACAGCAGCCAAATAAGACAAGAGGCATCTTGTTTTGTTTGTACTTGGAAGGCTGCTTCACAGACTGCACTTTTGCGGTGTTGCCATGTCCACATATTATTAACACAATTATTAAGCGTTTTTTGGCTGCTTGTTTGAGCTTGATATACACTATATGGCCAAAAGTATTGGGACATCTCTCCAAATCATTAAATTCAGCTGTTCCAATCACTTCCATGGCCACAGGTGTATAAAATCAAGCACCTAGGCATGCAGACTGCTTCTACAAACATTTGTGAAAGAACGGGTTGCTCTCAGGAGCTCAGTGAATTCAAGCATGGTACCGTGATAGGTTGCCACCTGTACAATAAGTCCATTCGTGAAATTTCCTCACTACTAAATATTCCAAGGTCAACTGTTAGTGGTATTATAACAAAGTGAAAGCAATTGGGAACAACAGCAACTCACCCACAAAGTGGTAGGCCGCGTAAAATCACAGAGCGGGGTCAGCGCATGCTGAGGCGCACAGTGCGCAGAAGTCGGCAACTTTCTCCAGAGTCAATAGCTAAAGACCTCTAAACTTTGTGTGATCTTCAGATTAGCTCAAGAACAGTGCATAGAGAGCTTCATGGAATGGGTTTCCATGGCCGAGCAACTGCATTGGCCGAGCAACTGCTTTATGCTAATTGTAAAGTTTGGTGGAGGGGGGATTATGGTGTGTGGTTGTTTTTCAGGGGTTGGGCTCGGCCCCTTAGTTCCAGTGAAAGGAACTCTTAATGCTTCAGCATACCAAGACATTTTGGAGAATTTCATGCTCCCAACTTTGTGGGAACAGTTTGGGGATGGCCCCTTCCTGTTCCAACATGACTGCGCACCAGTGCACAAAGCAAGGTCCATAAAGACATGGATGAGCGAGTTTGGTGTGGAGGAACTTGACTGGCCTGCACAGAGTCCTGACCTCAACCCGATAGAACACCTTTGGGATGAATTAAGAGCGGAGATTGCGAGCCAGGCCTTCTTGTCCAACATCAGTGCCTGACCTCACAAATGTGCTTCTAGAAGAATGGTCAAAAATTCCCATAAACACACTCCTAAACCTTGTGGAAAGCCTTCCAGAAGAGTGGAAGCTGTTATAGCTGCAAAGGGTGGGCCAACTCCATATTAAACCCTACGGATTAAGAATTGGATGTCATTAAAGTTCATGTGCATGTAAAGGCAGGCGTCCCAAAACTTTTGGCAATGTAGTATATCTGTCTACACAAGTCAAGAAGAGTCAAGAAATACAGAGTAGAGAAACATCTCTGATGTGCATTTAAATATGTCATTAACAACTAGTTATTCAGTTTGTTTTTTTGGTAGTTTTCACTAATGTAATTTATTTCATGACAGTAATAATTCAAAATAAACACTTATTTGTTTAATAATACCATAAACAAGTTAATTTATTAATATATTCTGGTTTGACACATTTCAGACCATCAGGACTAAAAGTCACAGTGCTCCGAATTAAATTGAAAGTTTTTGCTGTAACTTAATGCAAGCGACTGGGTTAAACCGTAATGATCCTAAAAGAGCAACACTTTTACTCTAGTTTGCAACCTTTCAGAAGCGAGTGAGTGAGGGTGGAAATGCTCTCGAAAAATGCTGCCATGTCACATTCCTGTCCTTGTTTCCAATTTCCATGACAGGTGGTTGTGGTTGAATCATCATCTGAAACAATCAGGCCTTGTATACTGCAGTTTTGGTTATAATCATGAGACTGCCCTTCAGCCAATCAAAAAGAGGCACGGTGGGCTAATTTACAGAGCGCACATGTGTACAGAAAATGGCATGAGAGAGGAATGCAGCTCAGTATTGCTCATGCACTGCCCTTGGATCAGTTGTTCATCCTGTTTATGTTACTAATGTAATTTTGGCAGAGCAGATCAAACACTAGGGAAAGTGAGTCATCGTGTGCCGCCACACTGTGATGAATTCCCACGAGACAGCCGAAAGGAGGTCAGTCAATAGGAAAATAAGGGTTTGGAAAAGAAAGAAGGAATATGAGATTCAAACAGCTTGTTAATTGTTTGTGTTGATCCTGGGTGGGATACTGGATGTGATATGAAACCCGGACTCAGACTGACACATTGTTAAATTGACAGCTGTGCTGAATGGGATTAAAGCTTATTATACTGGTGCTTCGTCACCAATCAAGTTGTGGCAGGTAACATACCAGTTCTCCAGAGGAACGTTCTCCAAGTGTGCAGTGGCCATCTCTGAGGTGCTGGGAGCTGAAGTCTAAAAATAAATAAAAGAATAAAGATTAATATTATGTATTAAAAACATCCTTGATTTAGGCTTTTCTGCAATATATTACTTTAAATTTGTCTTATACCTGGTGGCAACAGATGCAAGCTCATATTATCTAATACTTTCTAAATGTAATACTTTTTTAATTGTAAGTCATTTTGGAAAACAGAGTCTGCTACATGATTAAACGTAAATGCAATAAGGCACTTTTTATGAATAGGGTAAAATTTAGTCTGTCCCAACTGCATGCAAGATTTAAAATCAAACTACATAATCATTTTCACTTAGTCAAAACTACCATTTTTAAATTATCAATCAAATTAAAGTAATATTATAATATCAGCATCTCATGTTTTGTGTGTAATCCCATTACCCATTTTGCATTTTTATTTATTTTTAATTTCATATATTTTATCTATTTAATGTTGATGCCTATTGAACTTTATTGCTAAAAAGTAACAAAAATCATCTCACATGATATAAAAGAGCTTCAGGCCTTATTTTGTGCCTTAATCATGGAAAGTACCAGTAAAATGCAGATATAATTATTTCATCCATCTTAACAGAACAGGCTGTTTGTAAATTTAAAACTGCTGAAGCAACTAATGTAATTTGATCATTAACAGCATTAAAATGCAGAAAGGACTCTTTGGGCAAGAAAGAATCAATTTCTTCATTTGAATGACGCAAGAACCGGATATAATAATCATGAAGACTCCACGTTCCTCGATGAGCTTGGCAATTTGGCAAGACTGCTTCCAAGAAATGTTAGTAAGGCATTTAGCTGTGGTGAGGTAAAATGAGTTAAGCATTGTGTGTGTGTGTGTGTGTGTGTGTGTGTGTGTGTGTGTGTGTGTGTGTGTGTGTGTGTGTGTGTGTTACCAGCTCCTGCTGAGTGGAGACCTCTGTTTCCTTGTGCTTCCTATCCATTTCTGGCATGTACGTGCAGTTGAGGAGGTTGTACCACTTGGTGCACCACTCCTCTGAATACTCCTCATCAGCCAAGCTAATCTGAGCACCAGCCTTTCAAGACAAAAAAGATGAGAAATGAACTACCTAGGCTTGTATTCACACAGCATTGCATAAAAGGAAATAGGATTGCATTTAGACACTTTATTGACGTTTAGCCATCATGCTGTTTGCTCACACTCACTAGACAGTCCTCTCGGCCAGATTTGCTGGTGGTACAGACATCAATGCGTAGGGTCTTCTGTCTGAGAGCAGTGGAGGACATCTGTAGGCTAAACGCTTCCTTGAGCTCTAAGGGTTCCTGTGGCAGAGCGCCGTGGGTGCGGAACAGACAGCGAACGGGCTCTGAGCACGGCAGCACCACCACACGAACATATCTGCAAGAGATTCAATCAAAAAGAAGTTAAAATCTAATCAGAGATGGTCTTTAACGTCAGAGATGGGCATGTACATGCCAAAAAATTTTCTCAACTGGTGGGAAGAATCAACTTTAGGTTTAGGCATCAATAAAATGTCAATTCAAGGAGTCACGATTCAGTTCAAGATTTACTAGACCTTCAAATCTGTCAGCTGGAGGCAGCAGATGTGAGCTAGTATTATACGATACTTTAGAAATGTAAACCTATCTATTTATCTAATTAGAAGTCATTTTGGAAAACAGGTTCTGCTGAAAGTGGAGGCACTTTTTACAACTAGGATACTATTTTGTGTCCCATTATTGTTTTAAAAACATTAGATGCATGTGTTTTTTGTTGCAAAAAATTGATAGTTTAGATAAAATTAAGGTAGATAGTGAAAGGTAGATTAAGGTTTATTGCTAGAAAGTAACACAGTGACATATTCGTGGAAGAACTGGCCAATCACAGATCGGTGGTTTTCAACTGGTGGGTTTTAACCATAGACTGTAAAAAAATATGGATGTAGTGTCCGTGACGTCACCCGTAGGTTTCTGAAGAGCATTTTTGAAGCCTAAAGTGGGCCGTCGCCATCTTGGCAGCGCGTGTCACTCCCAGATAACTGACAATGGGCAAAGCGGCGGGACGTGGGTGGAGCTGAGGTGCCTGGTTGCTGAAACCACGCCCGCCTAGCTCGACCATAGTGGCAATCCACCTGTCACTCAAGTGGCCACGCCCTTAATTATGCAGAACTTTAAGGCTTAATATAATTTAAACAAATTCACCCCCCTCACAGTTGTCATGAAGGGCAAAATTAGCTGTATAGACCAAAACCACTTTCTGTACCAGGCTGTAAACATACTTTTTTCTGCTGTAAAGTTGGGCATTTAAAACATGGGGGAGATACAGATTTGACTCCCTTTTGGAGCCTGTCTCTAGCGGCCAGTAGATGAATTGCAGTTTATGTCGCTTCCGTGTTGGTTTCAAGAGAGACCGCGGGAGGTTGCCGCTTGGTTTTAACTCCAAAAATGGAGGTGGAAAATCTACTTTGGGTTGAGGCCTCAAACAATTCAATAAAATGTAAATTCAAGGAGCCGCGTTCCAAAATGATTCTCAATGCATCTCAATTTTTCAAAATGCAGGGGTGTTATGTGGCCTGCTGCTAAATTGTGTCTAAATACGTATAAAAGCCATAATAAAATGTCTGTTCTGACATGTACACAAGAATGATTCACTTTCAAGCACTGTCAGGTTTATTTTTGTGGATTGATCCACAATCATTTGAGAAAGAATTGCAAAGTATCTGTGAATCGATTCCTCCACTTCATATTGCCATTTTACAACTATTGAATGGGGTAATCCCATTTGTAAAACCAAGCACATTTCCCTTGGAGAGATGCTTCATCAAAATGACATCCTGCTGATTAAAATGAATGTCTCCATCAACTTTAAATGAAGCTGGCTGAGAGAGCGCAATCCTTACATGTTCTGGTTGGCTGGCAGGGAGAGCGCACTATAGTTGGAGAGCTGCATTACAAACACTGTGAACCTCTTCTCTTTCGCTTCATACTTCAGGCCAAGTTGGATCTGAGCGCTGCTCGCTGAGCTCCCGTCATCATAACCCAGCAGCTGCTCGACAGGAAGCCCAGGCCTGGGGGAATGAACAGCACCGTTTTACTATCTAAATCAGGGTCTGGAAACATCACTTATAATAAAACTCTAGTGGCCTACCTTTTCTCTGAGGGCTCGTATACCCCACTGTCACCTGCAACCGATTCATCAGACACGGCCGACGTTACTCCCGCCTTCTTCGATCCAGGCCCGGACACCCTCGTTTGCGTAACAGCATCTTCATGGACAGAAAAGGGGCGAGTAGAAATGTGACACTGTGTCACTTTGGAAGGGTGTTAAGTTCCTGAGCTCGAGTGAGTTCACCTGCTGGGCTAGTTGGGAGTGAGCTGTAAATCTACCCTAACGTACTAGACATTCAAAGGGTTTCTCTTGTTTCAGGTGGAATTCTGGGTTGACAAATGAAGTGTGTCCACTGTCCACAATGAAAAGGAAATTTAATCTAATCGACTAATCTAATAATGGTTTTTAACAATCTACCGATTATTTCTGATTTGTCCATTAATCGTTTAGTTAGCTTACCAATAAATAATAACCAGAACTTCTGCCATTAATCTTTCAATGTTTTATTTAAACATTAATAGTCGGTTAATCTATTGATTTTTCCAGATTAGTCGATTAATCAGTCGTTGTCAGTATTTGCTTACAGGTGTGAGTCTTAAAATGTTTTGTTCATTCTGCAGTTTAAAGGAGCTGCTTGAATATATATTTATATGAACGAACAGCTGAAATAACAACCGTATTCGAACTCAGGTAACCAACGACGGTAATCAAATATGGCAATGTCCATAACACCGAGAAGTTTTAGAAATGTGACATCCATCAGATATTTTAAATAATCACCAATGGCTTTAAATGGTTTGTAACTGATTGCAGAGTACATTTGAGTCATGCGCCTCATAGCTCACACCAAATGCAGCTCTGTTTAATCTTCCAATGAATGTAACTCATTTCTCCGTATCCATGAGAAAACGAAACCCCTCAAGATTAACACAGAACTTATAAATATGATTATACAGTTCAGTGTGGCTCTCACATTATATGATGTGTCAGACCACCAGCTGTCCAGTGCAGTTCTGTTCATACAGGACGGGTTTACAGAGAATGCAGTTGTGAGTCCTGAAAATGTGCACGTGTCAGTTTGGTTACAGAATGCGGTTGTAACTCTTGTAAATAAGCAAAATGCTGTATGAACATAACCGTTTAAGTGCCGTTGTCATGCCAGCCATTAGCATCTGCTCTAAGAGGTCATGTTTTGGGGATGAACACATCAACGCATTCCACGCAAATCAACGTAATTACGTAATCAAAGCATTGATTATGCTGACGCATTGCTTCGGCCCTACATCAAGTAAAAAGTTATAAACATATAAAACATCTTTGAGTTTAAACATCTTAATTATTTTCAAATAAGTTTTTAATATATATTTTTTAAAGTAAAAAAGTAAAACTAAACATAAAGTTAAAATTAAATTCTTAAAATATTAACACCTGATGTCTGTTTTTATACTGTTTGTTTATATTTGTTAAACATTTCAAGAGAGGCCGCACACTCTACCAAAGAAGAAGTCTTCAAATGCAAGAAATCAATCCTTTACTGAAAAAGGGCAAACATTTCGATCACATGTGACCTTTGTCAATGCCAAGCTTATATTTGTCAACACACATTTAGTTTTTTCTCATTTGTATATACTATATGGTATATTTTGTTATTTTCACTTGTTTGCACACTTTAATGATCATTAATTATCAGCAGTAGTTAATAGTGTATAACAAGTTTTGGTCGTAAAATGAAACGTTTTCTCACTTACAGATCAATACATATTAAGTGTTTGCATAATCTTGCAGTAGGATAGAGTAGGCCTATATAAAAATGCAAACTAAATAACCATTCATCAATCTGTAATTTTTACTTTTAATACAGTGGGGAGAAAAAGTATTTGATACACTGCCGATTTTGCAGGTTTTCCTACTTACAAAGCATGTAGAAGTCTGTAATTTTTATCATAGGTACACTTCAACTGTGAGTGACGGAATCTAAAACAAAAATCCAGAAAATCACATTGTATGATTTTTAAATAATTAATTTGCATTTTATTGCATGACATAAGTATTTGATACATCAGAAAAGCAGAACTTAATATTTGGTACAGAAACCTTTGTTTGCAATTACAGAGATCATACGTTTCCTGTAGTTCTTGACCAGGTTTGCACACACTGCAGCAGGGATTTTGGCCCACTCCTCCATACAGACCTTCTCCAGATCCTTCAGGTTTCGGGGCTGTCGCTGGGCAATACGGACTTTCAGCTCCCTCCAAAGATTTTCTATTGGGTTCAGGTCTGGAGACTGGCTAGGCCACTCCAGGACCTTGAGATGCTTCTTACGGAGCCACTCCTTAGTTGCCCTGGCTGTGTGTTTCGGGTCGTTGTCATGCTGGAAGACCCAGCCACGACCCATCTTCAATGCTCTTACTGAGGGAAGGAGATTGTTGGCCAAGATCTCGCGATACATGGCCCCATCCATCCTCCCCTCAATACGGTGCAGTCGTCCTGTCCCCTTTGCAGAAAAGCATCCCCAAAGAATGATGTTTCCACCTCCATGCTTCACGGTTGGGATGGTGTTTTTGGGGTTGTACTCATCCTTCTTCTTCCTCCAAACACGGCGAGTGGAGTTTAGACCAAAAAGCTCTATTTTTGTCTCATCAGACCACATGACCTTCTCCCATTCCTTCTCTGGATCATCCAGATGGTCATTGGCAAACTTCAGACGGGCCTGGACATGCGCTGGCTTGAGCAGGGGGACCTTGCGTGCGCTGCAGGATTTTAATCCATGACGGCGTAGTGTGTTACTAATGGTTTTCTTTGAGACTGTGGTGCCAGCTCTCTTCAGGTCATTGACCAGGTCCTGCCGTGTAGTTCTGGGCTGATCCCTCACCTGATCATTGATGCCCCACGAGGTGAGATCTTGCATGGTGCCCCAGACCGAGGGAGATTGACCGTCATCTTGAACTTCTTCCATTTTCTAATAATTGCGCCAACAGTTGTTGCCTTCTCACCAAGCTGCTTGCCTATTGTCCTGTAGCCCATCCCAGCCTTGTGCAGGTCTACAATTTTATCCCTGATGTCCTTACAGAGCTCTCTGGTCTTGGCCATTGTGGAGAGGTTGGAGTCTGTTTGATTGAGTGTGTGGACAGGTGTCTTTATACAGGTAACGAGTTCAAAGAGGTGCAGTTAATACAGGTAATGAGTGGAGAACAGGAGGGCTTCTTAAAGAAAAACTAACAGGTCTGTGAGAGCCGGAATTCTTACTGGTTGGTAGGTGATCAAATACTTATGTCATGCAATAAAATGCAAATTATTTAAAAATCATACAATGTGATTTTCTGGATTTTTGTTTTAGATTCCCTCTCTCACAGTTGAAGTGTACCTATGATAAAAATTACAGACCTCTACATGCTTTGTAAGTAGGAAAACCTGCAAAATCGGCAGTGTATCAAATACTTGTTCTCCCCACTGTACTTAAGTACATTCAAAATCAAGTACTTTTGTACTTTTAAAATGAGTACTTAATACTTTTACTGGAGTAACATTTTATTAGGGTATCTGTACTTTTACTTAAGTACTTGATTTATGTACTTTGTCCACCGCTGGTTTTTGGATAGTCACACCACTTGACATTTTACAACCTGAACGAACCTTGCCTTTTCATAAAAAGTTCAAATTATCTGATATTTTATAGACTTATTCACCTTGACACACAAGGCCCTATTTTAACTGAGCGCATGGTCTGAAGCACATGGCGCAGGTGCACTTAGGGCATGTCCGAATCCACTTTTGCTAGTTTAACGACAAAAAAAATGGTCCGCGTACCAGGCGCATGGTCTAAAAGGGTTGTACCTAGTCTTTTAATGAGTCATGGGTGTGTTTTGGGCGTAATGTGCAATAAACCAGTCAGAGTCTCATCTCCCATTCCCTTTAAAAGCCAGTTGCACTTGCACCATGGCGGATTGCTATTTACATGGCGGAATATAGACACCCTCAACCTGACGAGTCAGTTTAAATACATGTGTGTATTGCCACGATTGGTCAAATAATTTCATTCATCATTACTGCAAATAGGTAATTCTGATACACGCAATGACTATCCATTATGATATCCATTATCCATTATTTATGTACATAATAATAATCTTTTACATTGTAATCCTTTTATTTTTAATATTTAAAAATGTGTGTGTGCTGTGCGTCCCTGTGTGTAACAAGCAGAGTGTACGCGCGTTGTGTACCCGCCTATAGGCGCATATTACTAACGCGCCCTTTAAATAACAAAAATGACTTTGATTTGGTTGACCACATGATTTTGATAAGCAATGAAAGATTTCGAGCAATGTACCTTTCGAAGACTCTACTGCGGCCATAATGCTGTCTTGTTTGTCACGGTAGGCCAGCTGCCCCTGCTGCTGGTCCTCTTCTAGCCGGAGCTCCATCAGCCTGGTTTGCAGATCTAAATCCAACTGTGAGGCCGGACCAGAAAAGGCCTCTCCTGACAGGAAGGAAGCATCAGTAACGAGGGGCGAACAAGGAGGAGAGAGGGAAGACAGCGAGGAACGCGGGGACAGTGAGTTCATGGAGTGAGGGGTCTCCGACAGCCTCAGCACTTGGGTTCTCTGGCCCACCCCCGGCCCACCGCCCACCTGCCTGGATGAGGAGGAGACCTCATTCTCATGGATGGTGGTGATGGAGCTGGAGGGCCTGTAGCCAGAGGTGCTTCCATCCTGCAAAATAGAGTCCAGTTTGTTCTGGAAGTCAGGGTCGCCTAGTTCAGGCTGCTCCAGGTAGATGTCGGTGAAGCTGAGAGAGGAAGTGGAGCCCAAGCTGGAGGTGGCCAGGGATCCTCGGCTGGAAGTCAGCGATCCACGGCTGCTGCCCGAGGAACATGACAGTGTGCTGGCAGACAGACTGGAATTTTTACGTCAAAGGAAAGAGACAGCGGGAGGGACAGAAGGAGAGAAGGAAAGTTAATCGGAAAGCAGCTCTTGTTCATGCTCCCCCCCATATCGTCTCACTCTACCCTATTTCAAATCTCAACATCAAATGCATTCTGCTTTAAAGCAAACATGCTAATTAAGGCATGGCAGGCTCACTAGTGAAAGACACAAGGGAATGTTCCCTTCATGCAACATGCCTTTGATGTGCCTCAACTAGACGCTGAGGATGAATTAGTCATTAGTCATAATAAAAAAGCAAGGGCAAAGCTATTGTTTAAGTTAACAAGAGCGTTCGGTTGTATAGTTTTATAACTTCAAAAGTCTGATTCTTCTGATATTCTGAGCATTCTTATTGCAAAGTCATTACATTATATATAGTGATGCAATATGCAGCCTCCTCTTCCTGCTGATATTCAAAACTTCCCAATAAATTAGTTACATTTACAAGTTACATTTTTGTAACTTTCACACCATCAAAATGTGTTTTAAATGGTCTAGGGATGCACAATATATCAGTATCATATTTGTTATTTACATTACATAAAGATTTTCTTTGTTGGTTCATTTAATGTTCACTTAAAAAGATATTTTAACCAAAAATAAAAATTCTGTCATCATCAACCAGTTCATACTTGATGTGCAAGAACAAACCTCATTGGTTCTTCTCCAATGTGCTTGTGAGGCACCCAAGACCAAATTTAATTGGTTCTTAAGTTCTTACGTTTGAGCTTGTTTATCATATTTGATGTGCTCCATGTATGTGTGAAGATCAATGTTTATATGTGAATAAAAGCCTAAATTAAAAGCCTAATTCATCATATAAAGCAACTTGAATTATATGGATTATTTTTACAATGTGTTTATGAACTTTTTAAAGCTTGAACATTTTTGTTGCATGGACTTCCGATGGATATACAAAAATGACTTGTTTGTGAATAAAAATAATAATAATATAAATAAATAATAATTTGATGAGAATATAAAAGATTTCTTCATTTGTGTTCCAAACATTAAAAAAAACTTTTTTAAAAAAACAAAACAAATTTAATAACACTGTCAAATGTTTAACATATCTTAAAATAAATATCGATCATTTCATACTGTACATTATAATGTTATAAATACAGTCAAACCAAAATGTATTCAGACACCTTCAACATTTTCTCACATTATCACAGTTTATTCGCTATAGTTTAGAAAATGGTAATAAAATATGACAAGAACTCAGAGTTAAACTGTGTCAGAACAAATTCATCTTTATAATGTCAGATAACTTTGATAGAAAGGTATGTCATGGATTACAATAAACCAATCAGCTGTCAGCTGTTAAATTTAAGTACACAATTAGATAATACCAATTTAGGTCAACCAATGACCAAGCAATGATTCAGTTTGTTCAGTCTGTGGTGTAAAAGATCGCATTAGCAATTCAAGAAAAAACACTTCAGCAAAACATGGTCAGGTCAAAGTGTCTGAATCATTTTGGTCCCAAATGTTTTATCAATTTTACTGGTAGTCCACTGTATGAAGAATTTTTGGGTATAATATGTCACAGTTTACTTTGCTATCCTCACTTACATAAATTAACTATAGTGTCCTGCACCCACTAGTTAAAAACTGTATCTGGTGTCTGAATACATTTTGGTTTGACTGTATGTATGTATATATATATAAATTAAAATTTCACTTGTAGCATATAAATTTCAATTTAAAATTACAAAATAGTATAGACTTTAAATACATTTTTAATGTAAAGAATGAATTGGCAGGCCAGAATGTATCAACATTGGTGCATCCTGATTAGACAACAAGTAGAAAAAGTAAATATTGTATATGCTGTCCCTATTATGAGGGTTGTTTGTATTGTACATTTTATTTTAATGTTAGGGTTGGAGGATACCTTTTCAGCTGGGTGTGCAGGGAAGACGCCAACCTCACTGTCTCCTCCAGCTCCTTCACTAGTTTGTTTCTCCTATAGTGCAGCCTCAACCTGAGCAAAGCAACACAGAGAACTGGTGGGTTAGTACTATAGTATAAATGTTTATTTTTATTTAGAAAATAAGAAAAAAAATTAAATTAAAAATTAAAATCAACTCCATTAACTTTATTAATGTATATATAGTCTTTCTGTGGTTCTTTTAATAAAATGATGTTGGTTTGTTATTAAACAGCAGCGGATGAAGAAGGCACCCATTGTGTTCAACCTAGATCCAGCGTTTGTGCAGCTCAGGTTACAGGAAGAGTGCAGACGCCAAGCTAAACTGGGATACAGTATCTAGAGTAGAGAACAAGGGCCCTGTTCAAATAACTGAGAGAGAACGAGTGAGAATAAGACCAACAGAAAGAGAGAATGAAAGATAGTGAGTGAGTCAAGCAAAAAAAAGCCTAATTGGTTCTCACCTAGGCAACCTGATCTGAAAATGCAGGTGCCTCTTTCTAAGGCCCTGTTTACAGCTGGTATTAAGATGCATTTTTGTCAATCCGATCACAAACAGGGTCTAAAACGTTTTGAGCTTGTCCACTTTCGACCACTTCCAGATGTAGTCGAAAACGCATTCGACCGGATTGCTTTCGTAGTGTAAACGCTCATGTGGTCGAATGTGTTCGAACAGCCGCAAAAGACTCTCCACTCTCCGCCCACTGACCTAACGCGCAAACATTATGGGAAGCACGTTAGCCAGACAGGATTTAAACTTTGTCGGCTGAAGACCCAAGTTTGGTTTGAAGACGAAAAACGTACCAAGCACAATGTTCTCTCACATTCCTGATTTCTAACACACACTCACTGCGTTCAGCATGGTCTTGTGGCTATCAGAGTAGAAACGAAAGCTGCTGCTCTCCGTATGTTTTTCCGTCATTTTCGGTTGTGTTCATATGTAAATTGCGTGAGCTTATTTCGTCCATTAGATCCATTTCGTCCATTTACCTGTCCTTAGACCCTCCCCTAGACTTTTATGAAGCATTTGCACACATGACGTTCAACTTCTGCCATTTTAGGCCTAGATATAAAAAAACTAATTGTGCCATTATAATGGATGGGACATGCAGCAGATTAAATGGACAAAGTTCGTTTTGCATAATGCCAACTATCTTTGCGAGTGCAGCCTCTGCACATCATCAAGCCTTCAGTCAACATTTTTAAGTCTAAAAGAGGCTTTCAGAGTTGGTTTTGTGTTTCCACAATAATGACGCCTTTATCGTTCACGCTAGAATGGATTTTAGAGGTGAAATGCTCTAACATGCTGTCGGGGAAAGGGAAAAACATTGGGTCAGACGTGCATTCTTGCAGTATTAAATGGATTGTGTAGCCTGGTGGTTAAAAAACTAAAGATCTGCAAAGGGCGATCCTCATTCCCACATTTTCTTACCAATAATGTCCATGATTTTTCAAGGAATTTTCCATGATGTTTACAATAATTTGCAATGGCTAGATAAGGATTTTATTTATGTATTTATTTTTATAGCTAAAAAAATGGGGCATAAATGGAAAAAATGAAATTAGAAAATAGATTGTTTTTCAATAGAAAATAAAGAAACAATTTCCAGGACTTTCAAGATAGTAGGAACCTTCATTCCTGCATGAACTTAACAGGTTCCCATTCTATGGTACCGTTGTGTAACCAAAGAAATATACCACTAGAACCAAATACATGGAGCTCTTCTGGCCTAGTTAACCATCTCACCTCTCGGTCAGTGCTTTGCTCTGGTTGTCCCGTGCAGCTTGCAGGTCCTTCTCGAGTCGTTTCTTTTCAGATTCGATCTTCTCTGCCTCGTTGGGCGCACGCTTGCACGGCGTTACATACTGCAGTTCCTTTAGCAGCTCTTCCTTCTCGTTGATGAGGATTAAGCGATCTCTCTCCGGGTCCAGCAGGCCCGGCCATGCCTCGCTATCCAGTTTAGCAATCTGGACCTCAATATTTGCAATCCTGATGTGAATAAGGCAATGCAAAGAAAGTTAAGTATGCAACTATTGTCAGAGATCTATATAGCAACAGGTTGATTTCAAAATAGATATCTTTTTATTTTCAAATTTTAAGTAAATATTGAGTAAAAATAATTTCAGTGTGCATTTCATTTGCTATACAGTGGGGCCAAAAGTCTGACACCACTACTAATATTTTGCATTGGTTTTTCTGTAATTTTCTTACACTCAAATAAAAATTAATTAAAATAAAACACACACACACACACACACACATACATATATATATATATATATATATATATATATATATATATACACCAATCAGGCATAACATTATGACAGGTGAAGTGAATAAAACTGATTATCTCTTCATCACAGCACCTGTTAGTGGGTGGGATATATTAGGCAGCAAGTGAACATTTTGTCCTCAAAGTTGTTAGAAGCAGGAAAAATGTGATGGCTAGACGACTGGGTCAGAGCATCGCCAAAACTGCAGCTCGTGTGGGGTGTTCCCGGTCTGCAGTGGTCAGTATCTATCAAAAGTGGTCCAAGGAAGGAACAGTGGTGAACCGGCGACAGGGTCATGGGCGGCCAAGGCTCATTGATGCACGTGGGGAGCGAAGGCTGGCCCGTGTGGTCCGATCAAACAGAAGTTAATGCTCAAGAAGTTAATGCTGGTTCTGATAGAAAGGTGTCAGAATACACAGAGTATCGCAGTTTTTTTGTGTATGGGGCTGCATAGCCGCAGACCAGTCAGGGTGCCCATGGTGACCCCTGTCCACCGCCGAAAGCACCAACATGTGTGCATGTGAGCATCAGAACTGGACCATGGAGCAATGGAAGAAGGTGGCCTGGTCTGATGAATCACGTTTTCTTTTACATCACGTGGATGGCCGGGTGCGTGTGCATCGCTTACCTGGGGAATACATGGCACCAGGATGCACTATGGGAAGAAGGCAAGTCGTCGGCAGTGTGATGCTTTGGGCAATGTTCTGCTGGGAAACCTTGGGTCCTGCCATCCACGTGGATGTTACTTTGACACGTACCACCTACCTAAGCATTGTTGCAGACCACGTACACCCTTTCATGGAAACGATATTCCCTGGTGGCTGTGGCCTCCTTTAGCAAGATAATGCGCTCTGCCACAAAACAAAAATGGTTCAGGAATGTTTTGAGGAGCACAACAACGAGTTTGAGGTTTTAACTTGGCCTCCAAATTCCCCAGATCTCAATACAAATCGAGCATCTGTGAGATGTGCTGAACAAACAAGTCCGATCCATGGAGGCCCCACCTCGCAACTTACAGGACTTAAAGAATCTGCTGCTAACATCTTGGTGCCAGATACCACAGCATACCCTCAGGGGTCTAGTGGAGTCCGTGCCTCAATGGGTCAGGGCTGGGCAGCAAAAGGGGGACCAACACAATATTACAACACAACCAACGTCATAATGTTATGCCTGATCAGTGTATATATATATATATATATATATATATACACATACAGTTATATTATATCAACCATCAAACCACCTGCTCTTTAAATATTCCCATTACTGATTAAAAAACTTTACTGACCACTAGCTAAAAACTAATAATTTGGGAGAAAATTCAGAAGAAAAACAGATACCTTCTTTTTGCCTCCTCGTATTTCAGGCTCAGTCGTACCTTCTCAGCCAGCTTATTTGAGCTTGATACAAACTAATTAAAAAAGAATCACAATTTAAAAAAAATACTTCTCTGATATTATAAAATACATTTTATTCTACAAATGACTTGCACATTGTGAAACCACTAAAAGACACCATAGTCATTCATCATTTACAAGCATGTAAAACCCAGCACTGAAGGCTGTCTCTCACCTCAGCAGGTATGTCTGTTTGAGACTCGGCGTCTGAGTAGAGACGGGGCAGAGAGAGGTTTGAGTTGGCCAGGGACGGATTGCTGGCCCACAGGTCAGACTGAGAGCCATAATCTAACTGGAAATCATCTTTCAGCACAGCCAGTTTCTAAAAGAAAAACACAATAATCAGATGTCAGCATGTGATTTTGTCCCTTTGAGCAGCATATCACCTTTAAATGAGGTCAGAAAATCTTTGACCTCTATTTACCATTGCAGAAAGCACATTCAGAACATTTCTGAGATGACAACAGCCAACAGGGGCTTAAGCATTATTCAGTCGTCTGACACCATCTGTGTTAGAGAGAACTGAAGTTGCCTGTGTGATTATTAAGTGATGAGTAAAGAGAGGCAGTGAGGCTACAGGGAGGAGACTTTATTTGCAATGAAACACAAAGCTATGAGTGGCATGTTACGGGTGAACACATGCATGACGGAAGAGGTCTGCCAGCTGCAAAGGGGGGCATGCATTATTTAGCATTGCCTGCCTCTCCATATGCTCCTCGAACAGTTTGAGGAATAGTTGGAAATAAATAAATAAAAAATGACAAAAGAAAGGCAAAACGAGGGGAATAATACGCAAGGAAAATGGGGTCAGCTTGGGCTCACTGAGAGCAGAAAAGCTGCTCTCTGACAGTTTAAACGCTTCATATGCTACTGTAACATTTGGGAAGACTCCATCTGCCAAACGTACTCTACCGTTCAAAAGTTTGGGGTCAGTTAGTATTATTAATTAATATCTTCATTGTTATCAATAATTCTATTTCAAATAAATGCTATTCTTTTGAACCTTCTAATCATCAAATAATCCTGAAAAAACTATATCACACTTTCCACAAAAATATTAAGCAGTACAACTGTTTTCAATATTGATCATAATAATAAATGTTTCTTGAGCAGAAAATCAGCATATTAGAATGATTTCTGAAAGATCATGTGACACTCAAGACTGGAGTAATGATGCTGAAAATTCAGAAAATTCCTGAAAATTCATTTTTGAAATCACAGGAATAAATTACATTTTAAAATCTTTAATATATATATATATATATATATATATAAAAATGTACATGACCTTTACAACTTAAAGACAGTATATTTTAAATATTTTACATGTTTTTACATTGTCTTACCAAGGCTGCATTAATATCGAGAAATATTATTACAATTTAAATGAACTGTTTTCTATTTTAATATATTGTAAATCCATTTAAAGCCTGTTCAGTGATTAATTACAGATTTTTTTTTTTCAATCGATTGACAGCACTAATATATGTATATATATATATACACAGTGGGGAGAACAAGTATTTGATACACTGCCGATTTTGCAGGTTTACAAAGCACGTAGAGGTCTGTAATTTTTATCATAGGTACACTTCAACTGTGAGAGACGGAATCTAAAACAATCCAGAAAATCACATTGTATGATTTTTAAGTAATTAATTTGCATTTTATTGTATTTGATTTGATTAGAAAAGCAGAACTTAATATTTGGTACAGAAACCTTTGTTTGCAATTACAGAGATCATACGTTTCCTGTAGTTCTTGACCAGGTTTGCACACACTGCAGTAGGGATTTTGGCCCACTCCTCCATACAGACCTTCTCCAGATCCTTCAGGTTTCGGGGCTGTCGCTGGGCAATACGGACTTTCAGCTCCCTCCAAAGATTTTCTATTGGGTTCAGGTCTGGAGACTGGCTAGGCCACTCCAGGACCTTGAGATGCTTCTTACGGAGCCACTCCTTAGTTGCCCTGGCTGTGTGTTTTAGGTCATTGTCATGCTGAAAGACCCAGCCACGACCCATCTTCAATGCTCTTACTGAGGGAAGGAGGTTGTTGGCCAAGATCTCGCGATACATGGCCCCATTCATCCTCCCCTCAATACGGTGCAGTCGTCCTGTCCCCTTTGCAGAAAAGCATCCCCAGAGAATGATGTTTCCACCTCCATGCTTCACGGTTGGGATGGTGTTCTTGGGGTTGTACTCATCCTTCTTCTTCCTCCAAACACGGCGAGTGGAGTTTAGACCAAAATGCTCTATTTTTGTCTCATCAGACCACATGACCTTCTCCCATTCCTCCTCTGGATCATCCAGATGGTCATTGGCAAACTTCAGACGGGCCTGGACATGTGCTGGCTTGAGCAGGGGGACCTTGCGTGCGCTGCAGGATTTTAGTCCATGACGGCGTAGTGTGTTACTAATGGTTTTCTTTGAGACTTTGGTCCCAGCTCTCTTCAGGTCATTGACCAGGTCCTGCCGTGTAGTTCTGGGCTGATCCCTCACCTTCCTCATGATCACTGATGCCCCACGAGGTGAGATCTTGCATGATGCCCCAGACCGAGGGAGATTGACCGTCATCTTGAACTTCTATTTTCTAATAATTGCGCCAACAGTTGTTGCCTTCTCACCAAGCTGCTTGCCTATTGTCCTGTAGCCCATCCCAGCCTTGTGCAGGTCTACAATTTTATCCCTGATGTGCTTACACAGCTCTCTGGTCTTGGCCATTGTGGAGAGGTTGGAGTCTGTTTGATTGAGTGTGTGGACAGGTGCCTTTTATACAGGTAACAAGTTCAAACAGGTGCAGTTAATACAGGTAATGAGTGGAGAACAGGAGGGCTTCTTAAAGAAAAACTAACAGGTCTGTGTCTCATCAAATACTTATGTCATGCAATAAAATGCAAATTAATTATTTAAAAATCATACAATGTGATTTTCTGGATTTTTGTTTTAGATTCCGTCTCTCACAGTTGAAGTGTACCTATGATAAAAATGACAGACCTCTACATGCTTTATAAGTAGGAAAAACTGCAAAATCGGCAGTGTATCAAATACTTGTTCTCCCCACTGTGTATATATATATGTGTGTGTGTGTGTGTGTGTGTGTGTGTGTGTGTGTGTGTGTGTTGTCAATCAATTAAAAAAAAAATCTGTAATTAATTATGATTAGATCAGAGTTTTTAATATTTTTATATAGTGATAATTTCACAGTTACTCTCCAAATTAATGTAGAAACAACTTAAGACAGTATATTTTAAATATTTATTGCAATGACATCTTTTTATGAATGAAGGCCAGTATCACTGATACTAATACAGCTACTGATGTTTTTAACATTAATTACAGACATTCAACATTACAGTATAATTGAAATCTATCAATTTCAACATTTATTAGGCTTTAAAAAATAACCACCTTTAATTTAAGTGAACTTAAAACAATCTTTGAACTTAAACACATTATAATAAATGTCATATTTACCTGTGGCCTTCATATATAATCAATATACAGAAATTGAATAAAGTTATCAAACACTTTACAGTCTTAACTGCATAAATAATGAATTAAATATAGATTAATCCTTATTAGAGCTACAATTTTCTCTGTTAGCTTTGTTCTTTGATTAACATTAATGACAGACATCACAGCAACTGGTTTATTAGGCTGCTGTGTCTTTAAGATCTGCCGCAGATCTGCCATGCTGTCACACGCATCTCATTTTCTCACAACTCTTTAAGTTCATTTAAGACGTTATTTAACTCATTAAAGACTGCTCTTATGAGAATACTCGACAAAACATTTTTTTTTCCTCAGAATTCTGTGTGTTGTTTGTTCAAGCACAAAAGAGAACTCGTTTCTAGCGCTCTGTCTGTGCTTGCGTGCGTCTTTCTGTTCGTTGTGTGTTTGTGTCATGTAGACAGGACATTCAGACAGCGTTCTTTTTGTCTTGTTGCGTTTGAAATGTTTAAAAGCATTTGAATGAATAAGAGCACGATCATATAATGTAACGCTAGCCAAAGGATGACAGAAAAAACGGATGCTGCGTTAATTGTGTTAAATATTTTTAGCGCATTAAACTGAAAAAATTAATCGCATGCGTTAACGCGATAATTTTGACAGCGCTAATATATATATATATATATATATATGATCAAATAAATGCAGGTTTCGTGAGTATAAGAGACTTCTTTCCAAAAGATAAAAATAAAAATTATTCAATTATATATACTGTATATATCATATATATTTAGTAGTGGTGTCAGACTTTTGGGCCCCACTGTATATGATTAAATACAGTTTTTTATAATAGCAAATGAGATGTAGGCCTACACTGCAATAAATTTTACGCAATATTAACTTCAAATTTGAAAATAAAATATCTACTATCTACTAAACAGGCTTTAAATGGATTTACAATATATTAAAACAGAAAACAGTTCATTTAAATTGTAATAATATTTCACAATATTAATGCAGCCTTGGTAAACACATCGTCTTCACTGGCTTCTTTAAATTTGCATAGCTACAATTAACAAGTCTAAATGTATAAACAAAACACGAGCAAACTCGATGAAATTGAAGCCTCCAGTTAAACCTGCTTTGTACATTACGGTAAATGGGATGCCAACCAAATACATAACCAAATATTTTCTTTAGGCCTACATTCAAGAGCAGTAGGTTAACAAAACATTATGCAAACAAGGAAACTTCACACTCTGCAATGCTAGTGCAAACACTCAGCGTGAAAACAAACAGGTCCTAACATTCACCCATATCGCATTACATGAATTATCATTATAACCAAATAATCCACTCGCTCATTTTTTCTCTGAATCCCATAACGTTACATGTATTTTGGGTAATGTGTTAATGTGTTTTATGGAGTTGTATAGACAAGCTGACCATCTATACTCTAGTTAAACAACATTTTGGTAATTAATATGAATAGTTTTTAGGAACTCAGAGAATACATGGAAAAATTACTTTTTAAAAGAAAATTACAAATCACAGGACCAATAAAATGAACTAGTGAAGGCAAAAAAGAGCCTTAAAAAGTGGTGAATAAATAGTGAATTAGTTCCTAAGATATTTTTTTTTCTATTATACATTCACATACATTTATATCTAAATTCTAGACATATGTTTGTGTATTGTTGTGATGATCTGACATACATTTTTGTAAAACTCAAAAGACACAAAATACATATCAACAGCAATGTCAGATATGGATGGGTGCCACAGAAAGTAATTCTTTCATGAAAAGTGTGAAAAAGTGGCAGGTTCACAAAGTTTGAGTGTCCTGCTTCTATATGCCAATACACAACTGTATTTTGTCAAATATTCAAATACTTTTGTGTGGAAGTACGAAACAAATAATGGCGGTAAAATTGTGTGTTTGTGATTGTCGTCTCCACTACACTTAGCCACTCCTATCTGCTCAAACACATTAGCTTATTATGACCATCAGATTGGCTAAAATTATACAGCAAGTAGAGCACTTCACTGTGGTTTTTATTTGGATAGATTGGTTTGCCTACTTCTCTAGTGTGTACTTAGCCATTATAGATTATCGTTTGGATTATTTGTATAAGTACACCTGGAACTGAGACAAAAAGTTCTCCACAATGTCCTAATAATGAAAGTATGCATGAATGTGTTCCCAGAACATTCTCAAGGTGTCACGTATTGTCTTTTCGTGACCTGAGCGACATTTAAATGCTTCTTTCAGGGTGTCATTGCTCAGGGAATGTACTGAGAACTGAATGAAACGTTCAAAGAGATCAATGTTCATTTTTACCCGCATGAGCTCCTGTTTCTCCTTCTCCCCAGAGCTGATGGCATCTTTAATGGACTTCACTTCCTTCAGGATGGCTTGGGCTTCATGCAGTTTGTAGCCATGTGAGGCACTGGACACTTTGTAATCAATCCTGGTGAAAGACAAAGAAAAAAAACAGTTAGAAATAACTGTGAATAATCCAAATTATTTTTTAATCATTACACTCGGAATCTGTTTAACTGTGACGGAATCAAATGTATCATTGAATCATTTTTTGGAATCGGTCAGACCTGCTCGATTTGGGGAAAAATCTAATAGCAATTTTTCTGATTTAAAAAAAAAAAATGCAATTTTAAAATGCTATTTTTCAAAGGTTTCCTGTGCTTGTTTGAAGGGTTGCATATTTTTGCCAAAAAATGTTGTGATTATATATCATATATAAGTGATATATGCATAAGTGACTACAAAAATAATAATAATAGAACTGTAAAATAAAATAATTATTACTATTATTACTACTACTACTAAATAAAAACATTACACAAAATAAGAAATATTAATATTGTAATATTCTACTGTAAAATGAAAAAAGTACTTAAGAAAATAATAATATTTATGGCTGACTTAATTTCTTTATTTTCAAATGTTAAACCATCAAGCCTATATTTTGGAGTCCTTTTAGCTTATAAACAGCCCAAGTTTGGGAAAATGATTTTGTGTGGAGCAGCATTTACTGTGAACAGAGTTGCTCTGAAACAGCGAAAACACCAGATCATCATGCTTCATTCTGAAACAGGCGGCACATATATTTATTTAATTAAATGAAATGAACCAATTCACTTAAACAAATCAGACTTCCAACATACTTCCTGCTGGAACTGGCCGTCAGTCGCATGCATGACTACCAAAGTGTGTCTATTTGAGGAATACACCTTCCTATAATTGAAGCCAACTCCCAGAGCAATTAGTTATGGCTACTTCCACTACCAAGCCACCATAGCAGTAATATGAGCCATCAAGAACAGTAAAAGAAAACAGGGATTCACTCTGCGCAAAAGCTTTTCTTTGAGATGTTTGCTAACCCGCAGACTGGGCGGCCTGCTCTCGGGCACCTGAGCGAGGCATGAGTTCTCGTAGACCGCACTAACGGCGAAATACTCATATACGCCTCTGTTGAATCTTTTGCTTGTGATTTCCTGGAAAGTCAAGCTCCAGAGCCAAGAATACAGTGGGGAGGGAGGGGGGTGGTTTTGTTTAGCAGAAGAGGGCATGTAAAGCAAGTCAACAGTAAGTCATGTGTGGACCTGAGAAACAGGTTAGTCCACATTCCTCTGGGCAAGAGAGCTAGAGGGAAGCAGTCAACAGGAATCAGCCCAGCATCTCAACGCCCTTTCACATACAAAAACAGTCCAATCCAAAGCTTTATGTCAATGGCTTCCCAACTTTTTTTCTTTTTTTTTGGGGGGGGGGTCTACTACAATAGGTTTTCATGCTTGAAACACATTATTTTTAACATATTTTACATAATTTTATTTTAAAATTTACATGGCATGGTCTGAAGATAATCTGACTTGAATTTGGTGAAGATCAAAACAACAGTCTAGGAGGAGTTTGAAAAAGTAGGTTTTCAAAGACTATGGCAAAATTTGTATCTATGTTCTCGGCATGAACCAAGGAATCTATTAAAGGGATAGTTCACCCAAAAATGAAAATTACCCCATGATTTACTCCCCCTCAAGCCATCCTAGGTGTATATGACATTCTTCTTTCAGACGAATACTATCAGAGTTATATAAAAAATGTCCTGGCTAATCCAAGCATTATAATGGCAGCCCAAAATTTTAAGCCCAAAAAAGTGTATCCATCCATTATAAAAGTAATCCACACGGCTCTGGGCGGTTAATAAAGGCCTTCTGAAGCGAATCGATGGGTTTGTGTAAGAAAAATATCCATATTTAACACGTTATAAAGTAAAATATCTAGCTTCCGGCAGACCGCCTTCCGTATTCAATTTACGGAAAAAGCGTAACTGCCGCGATGATGACGTCGGACGTAGCGCAAGCGTTTTGAACTGCGAGAGGCGTTACACTTTCTTTGTAAGTTGAATACGGAAGGCAGTCCGCCGGAAGCTGGATATTTTACTTTATAAAGTTTTAAATATGGATATTTTTCTTACACAAACCCATCGCTTCAGAAGGCCTTTATTAACCCCCCAGAGCCGTGTGGATTACTTTTATAATGGATGGATGCACTTTTTTGCGCTTAAAATTTTGGGCTGCCATTCACTGCCATTATAATGTTTAGATTAGCCAGGACATTTTTTTATATAACTCCGATTGTATTCGTCTGAAAGAAGAATGTCATATACACCTAGGATGGCTTGAGGGTGAGTAAATTATAGGATAATTTTTTTGGGTGAACTCTCCCTTTAAGACGAGTTTCATTACAATAGAAAAAATGTAAATATCTAAAAGGCAGACACGCAAAATGGGCGATATGACTCAGTATGTCGTACCGAATCTAAAGAGACTAGTCTTGTGATTGTTTTAAGGCCAAACCATTCAGAAGTTAAAAGTCATATCTCCTGACCACTAGTTGGCACTGCAACGAAACTGTGCAGGTATCCTCAGGTCATGGTTGTCATAACACACACCAAGTTTAGTCTGAATATGCTAAAGTGTTGTGGAGATATAGCCTCACATCCATTTTGGCATGATCTTGTCAAATTTGTTCACGCAATATTGAAAACGGTTTGACGAATCAACTTGAATTCCATAACTTTTTGTCTGTACGATCTGAAGGTGATATATTTTAATTTTTGTGAAAATCAGAGAAATTAAAGAGTTTGAAAATGAATTTTTTTCTGAAAATTCAAAATGGCAAAATGACTTCATATGGTGCAATCGAATCGGCTTGAGCGAAGGAGTTAAAACATTTTGTTTCTAGCTCTTATGGTTCAAAAGTTATTAGCATAAACATGAGTGCAACTTTGGACAGTTGGTGGCACTAGAGGAATTGATTAAGAAAATTAGTTGACCTCAATAAATTAACCACGATTCCAGAAGTTCCAGATGTTCTTCAATAAAACAAGTTACTGAGGGGGGGAAGATTTCTTGATTTTATGTTCATTTAGCAGTTTAACTTAGAGTTATTATTTTTGAATATATAAATAATAATTTATTAATTTAATTACATTTAACTCATCTTGCTGCCACCTTGGAAGTTTGCTCAGGCCCGCAAGTTGAGAACCACTGGTCTACAACACTGCACTATATATTTTAGAGTATTAGCTGATATTTCTTTCTTATGTAATCAAAATAGACATTCTAACTTAAATATATTCAAATGATTCAAAATACAATTGAGTTGAAACAGGAGAATCTGTATTAATAACCAGATCTTTCAATTAATCACTTAAGAATCACTGGACTAGTTGAGTAGTTGTTCAGAGAACTCGATTTTGAAAATAATAATATGAAATATGAATAGCTCCACACTGACTGTTTGAGGTGCATGATGTTTTGAAGAACAGTAAAAATATCAACTTTTACAACAACAGGCAAGACAAAAGTGAGCTCACTTCATCACAATAAAGTGCAAATGCTATAAAATAGCAAGAGATAAGATGATACACTTTTGTCTTGCACAAAGACGAGGTGTTTTCAGACTGGACTGCTTTTAAACAAGAAAGCGATCAGTTGTTGGAACGTGATCGTGCAATGAGGTCAGGTTGCACTTACTCTTTCAACGTCTCAAAGCCTTGTTCCTTATAAAGCAGTTCTTGCCTCATAAAGGCCAAATCTCTCTTCAGCTTATTTACCTGAACAAAAGACAGCAACAGAGAGAAAGTGAGCAGGTGAATGAATGAGACACTTATGTAATTACAAGACGTCTTACATTTGTAAAATGTACAAATGTAATCTCACTGCCTGTCATCACATCTGAAATCCATGATCTACAGAGTGCTGCAAATATTACACCCAATTCATGTCTTGCATAAACAAGATAACATTCACAGCAAAAAAAAATCAAAGGCTCCATGTTAGGTGGAAGAGCTTCTTACCCGGCTTTTTGCTGTAACAATCTCCGCTTTGAGGATTTCAGGGTCATATTTACTGCTTGATGAGGATCTGGAATTTACTGTTGGAAAGATAAGAGTTCAAAGGCTTTATCTTATCTAGAAAACCACTTGACACGGCTCTGGAATTCCATAGTGATTTATAATATTGCTACAGACTGTCATAAATCTGCATCCATTATAATAATGTTTTATTTGAAATAAAGAAGGTCATAGCAGATTGGGCTGCACAAATATTTTAAAGTGAATAGAAGCAGGCATCAACCAAGCATGCAGCTCTCGCTGTCTTATCTCCACAGATAATGTATGGTTTTAAAATTATGACAATGTTCCCTAAAACCACCTGCTCTCGGACTATAACTTAATACTTCATATAGATTAAAAAATATACAATATAAATATGCACATGCGATTAATTCAAAATCCTCGTAAATAATGCAAATAAATTACTGAAGCATGTGAAATTACATCATTAAAGGGGTCCTATAATGCCCCTTTTTACAAGATGTAAAATAAGTCTCTGATGTCCCCAGAGTGTGTATGTGCCGTTTTAGCTCAAAATACCCCACAGATAACTTTTATAGCATGTTCAAATTGTCAGTTTTTGAGGGTGAGCAAAAACGCGCCGTTTTTGTGTGTCCCCCTTTAAATGCAAATGAGCTGCTGCTCCCAGCCCCCTTTCAGGAAGAGGGCGGAGCTTCAAGAGCTCGTGTTAGCAGCTCCGATTACTTCACGCAGACACGCACTGAAAAGGTCAGAAACGGTTCAGCCTTTTATGTTCAAACCGGAGTCGGACAATGATGGAGAGACTCAAGAAGTGACAATGCAATGAATGCAACAGGACGTTTCTGAATGGTTAGGTGATGAATTTATGTAGCTGATGTGGAGTTAACTATCTTCAAGTCATTGATTAGCATATTCTGTCATGATAATCTTTAAAGCTTGTGTGGGAACTGTTGTAAGATGCCTACAGAGCCAGAGAATATATGCTGAATGAAGATAGAACAGGCATAGTTTAGTTTAATTACGGTTATAACTTATGTTGTCATCTTGCTTTTATGACAATAAATGTGAAATAAATAAATGTGAAAAGACAGATGTGGCAGCTTGAGCAGACTTCTAAATGTGCTCTACTAAAACAACTCTTCCTCTTCTCTAAAGCAGCCCAACATGGCCTCACCCCCTTTGTTGCGTGTTCCCAGGGGCAGGGTTTATGTAAATTTTAGGGTTTGTGATGTCACCAACCCGTGAATAAGCTTGTTGTAGTCCCTACCAGACGTTTGTTGTAGTCCTTAAAAAACGATTTCTGTAAAAGAAAATATCTCCCTTTGCTTTGAACTTTGAGCGTCGTAACTTTGCAGATGGTGTTTATGTTCAAACAGCAACATTACACATTAACTGAAGTTAAAAAAGTGAAATCATAATCAAGGACCCCTTTAATGTAATTTACGTAGCGCAGTTAGTCGCGAGAACATCTACAATGGTGCAAGCACCTATAACCCTGGTAGGTGGAAATTTCTATTCTAACCCTTTAACCCGATTTCACTTGCCCATTTGTGATCAGATCATTTTAAGCCGCTAACTCTGGGAAAGTTTTCAGTCCAATGATGCAGTACGTGAATTCATTCAAATAATCAGTCCAAAACAGCGCTAATGTAAAGAAAACCATGCTTATTACTGGTACATCAGAGATGGAAGAGAAAACAGTGACTCGTGGCCAGTTTTCAGTGTCTGTTTAGCTTTAAAACACGAGCTCTATCATATTCTGTGATTGTTTCTGAAGAGTGTGAGCCCTGACGCATCGCGCTGTGTGAAATACAGACTGTACGGAACATCAAAACATCCCACCGCCGTATAGCCAGATGATACGAAAACTGTTTCTCGGCTGGAGAAAGCAAACCAGCATCTCGCTAGTAAAGTTTTGATGGATGAGGATTGCAATCAAGGCAAAGACGATAGCAGTGACGTACAGTAGTCGTACAGTAAGCACGCGCGAGTTTGTTATATTGATGCACAAACAAACCGTGTATGTGTGCTCTCGATTAAAGGTGGGACAAAATATTGATAGGGCAATATATAGTTGTCCTTCTCCGTGCAATACGAGAATCGATACGCTGGCTCCAAATATCGATATTTTAATTAATAAAATAAGGCACTTTAAATAGATTTCCCTGCTCCCAGCGTAGCTACTTCATGGCTCCTCGAGGTGGCGCTCACCACATGAATGAGGGAAACGAGAACATAAGTTAACTAGCCTAAGAAAAAGATGTTTTTAACGGGATGGCGGACAGCAGTACGAGTAAAATAATAGATGCCTCAGCCACGTTTAAAGGAACACTCCACTTCCACAAAATAGGCTCATTTTCCAACTCCCCTAGAGTTAAACAGTTTTACCGTATACTCTCATTCCTGCGTAATAATCAAGGAACTTTGCTGCCGTACCATGGGTGCAGCAGGCGCAATGATATTACGCAGCGCCTGAAAATAGACTAACTTCCGTCAACATAATCAATGTGACAACCTGCTTGTACAAGGAGCGTGCTGGGGACTATTTTCAGGCGCTGCGTAATATCATTGCGCCTGCTGCACCCATGGTACGGCAGCAAATTTCCTTGATTATTACGCAGGAATGAGAGTATAGTTCCTAGCCATATCGGTCTAGAAAATCGCAACTTTTCATTTTCCGTCGGTCTTAGTACACGATGTAACTACAGAAGAGTCAAGTTTTAAATAGGAAAAATATCGAAAGTCTTTGGTCATTTTTGAGCGAGATGCTAACGGTCTAATCAGATTCAATGATCTATGCTAAGCTATGCTAAAAGTTCTACCACCAGATCCGGAGATCGGCTGAATGGATTCGAAAACGGTAAAACTCAACTGTTTAACTCTAGGTGAGTTGGAAAATGAGCCTATTTTCAAAAAAAGTGGAGTGTTCCTTTAAGTCCAAAGTCTGGAAAACCTGCACTTAACCTTTTCACAGGCATTTTGTTTTAATAGTTAGACAGATACCGTGATGTATCATTATAGGATTGTCTAGCAATATAATGATATTCGCAAAATTGCTGTATCGTGATATTATCGGTATCGTGAGCCATGTATCGTGTATCGTATCGTGATGATTCCCACCCCTACTCGTGATGCAATGATCGCACATTTCAGTACATTCACGGTGCTTCCACAAACATTCAGGATAATGTTTTGATTTGTCATGTGTATGTTGCTGTAATTATGAATAAATATGTTTACTGTAGTAGGTATATGCAGTCAGGTCAAGGTGGATGGTTTAATTTTTCTATATTCGGTAATACAACTTGAGAATGTAAGATTGTCAAGAATGTAAAAGTAAGATTTACTAAACAGGGCGAATTAGCGTGAGAGCACAATTCCACAAAACCGATTCTACGCGTGATCTACTGACGACGCGCAAATTAAAGAACACAGACACAGCCGGATCATTTCCATAATGACCAACACAATCTACCAGGAGCAGCGCAAATTATCATCTGGTTTAAGATGTGCTTTTTTTGGGCAGAAAATAATGCCGCAAACACCAGTACATTGACGAGCGCAAACCTTAGTAAATCACCTTGCATGATTAATTTAAATACACTCCTGCCATAAATTTTGTGTCTGAAAGGGAAACTACAAATGCATATGCAATAAGGTCAGCCGCAAAAATAACCCTGTCCACGCCTTTTCAGTGCTAATTTATCACTGCGTGTCTTTAGTAAATCTTGACAGTAGTTTTTTAACGCCAAAAGAGGGTTTGTGCTGGCGCAAGCTGTTAGTAAATCTGGCCCCTAGACACCTAAATTTACCTTGAAAAAACCTTGCAGAAAATACAGTTTTGTGAGAATCATCCTTCAATCTGATAGTTTATTTTACTGGATATAGACAGTCCCATCAATTTAAATAAACCCTACTGACAGCCCTACTTTTAAATAAACACTACTATGTACGGAGCCCCTAAAGGGGCATGTGATGGAAAAAATATGAGATATATTTTTTTGCGTTTGCTCCCTAAAGTTTTGTGTTTCCCCAAGAAACACCATAAAAAGATCAATATTTATAATAAATGTTTTATGTTTATATCCAGGGCATGACATTAACACAACCAATCCATCAAATGCAAATGGGTTTCAGCAATGGCGAGTTGACACACAAACCCGCCTTCCCTCACTCACTCATTTAATTTGCCCCGGATGAATATTATTGGTAGCCTGACAAGCCAGACCCACATCAAGATGTTGGGTCTGGGAACACACCATTGGCAGGGCTCAATCCGAGGGGCGGGATAAACGGTTGTCTTTCAAATTCCCTCTGCACGCAATAGGATAGCGCTACAACCAACCAGAGCAACGAAGAGAGTGAAGCGGAGCTAGTTGATAGATTAAACTTTTGCCGTATCCGGTCGGCAAAACTCCGAACACATCTTCCTTTTTTAAGAATGACTTAAGTGCCGTTCTTTGTTCTTTTCTCAAAGAAAAGCTTAACTCGAAGTCTTCCAGAGTCGCGGCCAAAACCGATTCGAAAGACCGCTGTTCGCCAGCTTCTTTGTTTTCAAGTAGCATGTGGAACCGTCGTAACTCTGCCGTCATTGTTAAGCCCGCCCACCGACTCTATACACGATGTGATTGGCCTGACTAGAGTTTGGTTTTTCCAGCTCGCAAGCCAGCGGAGAGTTGCTAGACGCCCTGGCTGCAAATTATATTTGCTGCCGCTAGTGTGCGTCTAGATTTCTAGGCTATATTGTTGGTGTTACAGGGCTTGAATTTCAACATGGGATTGTGCGTATTGCGCATAATTTTACTCATTCCTGCAAATTTTGTTCTCACACTCAAAGTGAACGCAGATAAAGCCATCTTTCAGTACTAAATTGAATTCTTTTTAGCTGCTCATTGACCTTAAACAGTCAAATACACGCAAAATAATGTCAAAACGCTGGTCTTGGTGAGTATTCACGTAAACACAGTCAGTTATGTTTTAAGTGAATGTAAAGTTGAGAAAGAAAACACATGTGTAACAGTATAATGGATCCGTGCGTTAGGTCTTAAAGTGACAGCAGGTACAGTGGGGAGAACAAGTATTTGATACACTGCCGATTTTGCAGGTTTTCCTACTTACAAAGCATGTAGAGGTCTGTCATTTTTATCATAGGTACACTTCAACTGTGAGAGATGGAATCTAAAAAATCAAAAATCCAGAAAATCACATTGTATGATTTTTAAATAATTAATTTGCATTTTATTGCATGACATAAGTATTTGATCACCTACCAACCAGTAAGAATTCCGGCTCTCACAGACCTGTTAGTTTTTCTTTAAGAAGCCCTCCTGTTCTCCACTCATTACCTGTATTAACTGCACCTGTTTGAACTCGTTACCTGTATAAAAGACACCTGTCCACACACTCAATCAAACAGACTCCAACCTCTCCACAATGGCCAAGACCAGAGAGCTGTGTAAGGACATCAGGGATAAAATTGTAGACCTGCACAAGGCTGGGATGGGCTACAGGACAATAGGCAAGCAGCTTGGTGAGAAGGAAACAACTGTTGGCGCAATTATTAGAAAATGGAAGAAGTTCAAGATGACGGTCAATCTCCCTCGGTCTGGGGCACCATGCAAGATCTCACCTCGTGGGGCATCAATGATCATGAGGAAGATGAGGGATCAGCCCAGAACTACACGGCAGGACCTGGTCAATGACCTGAAGAGAGCTGGGACCACAGTCTCAAAGAAAACCATTAGTAACACACTACGCCGTCATGGATTAAAATCCTGCAGCGCACGCAAGGTCCCCCTGCTCAAGCCAGCGCATGTCCAGGCCCGTCTGAAGTTTGCCAATGACCATCTGGATGATCCAGAGGAGGAATGGGAGAAGGTCATGTGGTCTGATGAGACAAAAATAGAGCTTTTTGGTCTAAACTCCACTCGCCGTGTTTGGAGGAAGAAGAAGGATGAGTACAACCCCAAGAACACCATCCCAACCGTGAAGCATGGAGGTGGAAACATCATTCTTTGGGGATGCTTTTCTGCAAAGGGGACAGGACGACTGCACCGTATTGAGGGGAGGATGGATAGGGCCATGTATCGCGAGATCTTGGCCAACAACCTCCTTCCCTCAGTAAGAGCATTGAAGATTGGTCGTGGCTGGGTCTTCCAGCATGACAACGACCCGAAACACACAGCCAGGGCAACTAAGGAGTGGCTCCGTAAGAAGCATCTCAAGGTCCTGGAGTGGCCTAGCCAGTCTCCAGACCTGAACCCAATAGAAAATCTTTGGAGGGAGCTGAAAGTCCGTATTACCCAGCGACAGCCCCGAAACCTGAAGGATCTGGAGAAGGTCTGTATGGAGGAGTGGGCCAAAATCCCTGCTGCAGTGTGTGCAAACCTGGTCAAGAACTACAGGAAACGTATGATCTCTGTAATTGCAAACAAAGGTTTCTGTACCAAATATTAAGTTCTGCTTTTCTGATCAAATCAAATACTTATGTCATGCAATAAAATGCAAATTAATTACTTGAAATTCATACAATGTGATTTTCTGGATTTTTGTTTTAGATTCCGTCACTCACAGTTGAAGAGTACCTATGATAAAAATTACAGACTTCTACATGCTTTGTAAGTGGGCAAACCTGCAAAACCGGCAGTGTATCAAATACTTGTTCTCCCCACTGTATACCTGCTGCCAAATTATGAGATAATATTACAAATATCTATATGAGCCATTAGCCACAGAGTTAATGTCAAGCTCTGTTTATATCTGACATTGTTGACCTATAGTGAGTGACGAATTTCGTGAGGTAGTGAAAGGAGAATAATTCTAAACATGTTGCAGTTGTACAGATTAATCCAAAAGACTTCCTTAACACACAAACATGTGTCCGGAATCACTGTCAAGTAGCTCATAATTAAGAACAGTATGTAAGTGACAGACACATGTATAGAGTCACAAGTCTTACAGCTGGTCTGTGAGGCCGCCTTGTCCCTCCAAGCATCATTTAGCTGCCGATATTCCTGCTGGGCCAGGTGAAGTCGCTGTTCTTTGACCTGGTAGATCTCCTTTTGGGCGCTCAACGCATCCTGAACCACGCTCAGATAATCCCGCAACATGAGCTCCTGCTCCCGCTGCCACTGGGCTCGTGGATCCTCCAACTGGGTGCTCTCTGACGGAAAGAGAGAGAAGATAGAAATATATCTTCTGGTCAACTGGTCAAAATTTTGGAATAATTAAAGATTTTTTTTATGTTCTGGAAAGAAGTCTCTTCTGCTCACCAAGAATGCATTTATTTGATCAAAAACGCAGTAAAAACAGTAATATTGTGAAATACTATTACAATTTAAAAGAACTTTATTCTATTTTAATATACTTTAAAAAGTAATTTATTCCTTTGATGGCAAAGCTGAATTTTCAGCATCATTACTCCAGTCTTCAAGGTCACATGATCCTTCAGAAATCATTTTAATATGCTGATTTGCTGCTCAAGAAACATTTCTCATTATTATTTATTCAGTTTTTGCTGCTTAAAATTATTGCTATCTTTCTTAATACTGGTTAATACTTTTATTCAGCAGGGACGCATTAAATTGATCAAAAAAGAGAGTAAAGACAATTATAATGTTACAAACGATTTCTATTTTAACCTTCTATTCATCAAAGAATAATGAAATCAAAAAAAGTACCACGTCACGTCATTTTTGTTAATTGAAGTAAAGCTGAAATAAAAAATAAAATAAATATTGGATGAAAAACCTTAACTGAAACAAAAATTAGAAATAAAATAATACTAAAACTGAAATAATAAATTAACGCTAAATAAAAATGACAAAAATTAAAACTAAAAATATAATTAAAAAAAATATTAAATACATTTAAATAATACTAAAACAACACTTTTATTTATTACAAATATTTCTAAAACATTGAAAATAGTAATGATAAATAATGAGTACACTCAAAAAAATGATTCTAGCTGTTTTCTCCGTTTATTTAAATAAAATAAGCTGAAACAACATAAATCTTTTAGTTTTTTGATGGTTACCATTATCATGAAGTGTAGACCTTGTGGTTAGGCTATGCTGTTCTCAATGAGCTATAACTATGCTAATGCTAGTAATGAGAAATGTTTTACTTGTTCATTACATTTATGCTACAAATGTTACACTTAGCATGTGAACAAATGTTGTGTTGACTATTAGTTTTTATAGAAATAAAGGAAATAAAATCGTTTGACACAGTTCCCACAGTCTAAATATGGTCATCAGTTCTACCCCTCTTTATCCTACTTTATCTAGCTGGAATGACATGATTTTTTTTAGTAGTCTTGACTAAATGAATTTAAGTTCATACAACAAGATTACAACAAATCATTTCAAACCAATTAGATTTTGTTGGAAAAACGTAATTCAATTTTGTGGAAAAGTTTTCCTTAATTTAATTAAGTTCGTTCAACAGCTTGTTTTTTTGAGTGTAGGTGTCCAAATGTTTACAGAATAGCACAAAATACTGTGCATTGGCGACAAATTATCTGCACAGAAATATGTTCTTGTCATGTTTCATGAATGAGGCCCACTGAATCAACGGTTTCAACCCTGAAAGCCTTGTTTTCATTTACGTCCAATTAAATATGCCATTTCATCTGTCTAAAACCCACAGAATCACACAACAGACACTCTATACTCCTATGTGTGCATAAGGTGGGCTGCAACTTGTTCAACTTACTGGTATTGTGGTCGACATAATAGGCTCCAACGTGGGGGTCGTGGGCCTCCTCCCATCCCACAGGCAGCTCATCTCCAATACAGTCAGCAAAAGTCAGAGGCTTAGTCTGCCTGCAAAATCAAACAGGGAATCCATCTGTCAGTCAACAGCCAATCAGAGAGAAGACAGCGGGATGTTGGACCTCCACAATTCATGCTTATTTTCCGTGGGATGTCACTCACTGAGAGTTTGAGCGTGGCGCAAGCATGTGTGTGGGGGGGAGGGGCATCAGAGGAATGTCGGGCTATTCACCTCCAGTGCGCTGGTCGAGCACAATAGCCGGAAACCTAAGCCGGGCATTCCACAAGCCCTGCTGACCCATCGCCTGGAGGTTTCTGAGGCAACACACTGTGGCTCTCCAAGCCCAGTGCTTTGGATCACCGCAGAGCAACGGGGACACTCACTTGGCCGAAAAGAGCGACGCTAAAACTTTTATTAGCAGGCGCACGCTAATGCTAACAAAGTAGTCTGGCTGAACTTCAGTGGAGAGCACTGCTGGCACTCGCTAGCTAGACTAATCAATTAAAAAGAAAGAGCTTGTTGAGGTTTTAGAGTAAACTTGAAGAGCCTATAGGGTAGGAGGTTTATCACTAACCTGATATAAGGATGCTAACCAAAGGCTTTAGCTAACAATATTGTAAAAAAAAAAAAATAATAATAATAATTGCTTTAAAACGATACTTTAAAGACAAGGGCCTTGGCAAACACTGGACTGAAAATAATAAATATGATATAAATTATTTATATACATTATTCCAAAGAGGATCTGTTTAAAAAATCTAAAGCTTACCAAAACCAAAACTTTTGAATGGTAGTGTATGTGTGTGTGTGTACATAATAATACTGGTCAAAAGTTTGGAATAATCAAGATTTTTTAATTACAATTTTTTGAAAGAAGTCTCTTATGCTCAAAGCCTGCACGCATTTGATCAAAATACAGTAAAAGCAGGAATATTGTGAAACTTTTTCTTATTTTAATATACTTTAAAATGTGATTTATTCCTTTGGCAAGGCTAAATTACTCTAGTCTTCAGTGTCACATGATCCTTCAAAAATCATTCTAATATGCTGATCTGATGCTCAAGAAACATTTATTGTTATTATCAATGTTGAAAATGTTTTGCAAACCACCTGATTAAAGCCTGGACAATTCACCTTGGGCCGACCAAATGTGGTTTAATCATTTAACATAAATGTAGCTTTTGTACTATTTTGTAAACAAAAAAAAGATTTATTTCTTAACCTGTTGTATGGACAAATTAGTTTTTTTCCAAGCACTGCAAAAGATTTACGTTTGTGTTCAGGGCAGGCATTGTTTTACACGCAGCAAAGGAATTTCATATTTCCCAATTTCAAATACTTCCACTTTCAGACTTTGAGAGGAGTGTTTTCTAATGCCGTTACGTCCAGCAGCAGGGTTACGCAATAAATTCAGCTCTGTGCTCCTCAGATTATCAGGAACATTCCACATTAAATCTGATTTGTGCAGCATATTAAAAGGATTAAACCATTTTCCACAAAAAAGTCATATTAAGCTACAAGCAATGTATAAATTTATTGCATAAGAAACTTAATATCAAAACAAATGGCACACAAAATTTTCTCACAACTTCAACTTTACTTTTCATGGATGGATGTACGGACTATAGATATATGGATGATGGATGATAGATGGACGGACGGACGGATGGATGGACTATATATATATGGACGAAGGATAGAAGGATGGCTGGATGGATGGACAGATGGATGGATGGATGGATAGATAGACGGACTATAGATGGATGGATGATGGATGGACTATAGATAGATAGATAACTAGATAGACGGATGGATAGATAGACGGACTATAGATGGATGGATAGATAGACGGACTATAGATGGATGGATAGATAGACGGACTATAGATGGATGGATGGTTGGATGATGCATGGATGGATGATGGATGGATGATGGATGGATGCATGGACAGATGGATGGACAGACGGAGTATAGATGGACGGACGGAGTATGGATGGATAGATAGATAGATAGATAGATAGACGGACTATAGAAAGATAGATGGATGGATGGATGGACTATAGATGGATGGATGGATGGATGGATGGATGGATAGAGTATAGATAGATAGACGGACTATGGATGGATGGATAGACTATAGATAGATAGATAGATGGATGGATGGACGGATGGATGATAGACGGACTATAGATAGATAGATAGACGGACTATGGATGGATGGACGGACGGATGGATGGATGGATAGATAGACGGACTATAGATGGATGGATGGATGGATGGATGGATTTTTTTATTTCATACAAATAGGCAAGCAGGGTTTGGTTCAAATCGTCTTACAGTTGTCTGCAGTAAGTGAGCGCAAGCTGTTGTCTTCCCCTGTTGATTCAAGACTTTCAAAGAGGGTGAAACTGAACTAGCTCCTTTTTCATGTTATGAATAATGAAACTGTGTTGAGACCCCACTGGCCTGTTCTAAATTTAACTCGGAGAAAAGAAACTTCTGCAACGTAACAAAGAGAAACACTCATCATTTTCTCACCCCATAATTCTCCAGACTCACTGGCTCATCTGAATGGGTGTAATTAATCTCTGGGCTGAAGCCTGCGTATCTGAGATCTTTAAATGCACAAGAGCCAAGGAAACTCAAAAGCCCAAAATCCCAAAGCATGCTGTTGAGATTTGCGCATTAGAATGATTAGGAATGAACAGAATGAATATGGCACAATGGCCTGCTTTTTTTTGTGTAAAACAAGAACTGCAGAAGGGCTTTAGAAAGGTCCCCCGTTCTCTCTTGAAGCTCTAGCGAACCTATGAAGTCAAAGACTCAGAACCCACGGTCTAATGCAAAATGACAAAGCGCACAGCCGAGTGCAAACACAGGACATAGCTAAACGATGAGTCAGACACTTTCATTCAGCACACTCCATAAATTCCCCGAGTCATTTATGAGGCTCCAACTAGCAGCGCACCGCGCTCAAGGTCCGGCAATAAAAGCGCGCTGCTACACCCCGACGATGGCCAGTCTCCTATCAGAGAGAGCGAGATAACATTCCATTTACCTGAGCGCATGTTTTCAGCATGTCACATTGAGACAAAACAAAACAGTTCCGCCCAGTGTGGTACATGTGGGCAGTCCACAGGAATGCTTTCTCTGCATTTATGCGGTTGGACCTTCATCAAGTTTGCAACTTTACAAAAACAAATTATGAGGCATCTGATGGTTCTTCTTGTAATTCTAGCATCAGCAGTAGATCCAGAAGTCTAAGAGCAGCACTTCCGCTCGTATTTTTCCTATTTAATCTATTAAATCTTTTTTTTTTTTATTAAAAATTATGTCTCATCAGCAACAATTTGTGTGAAAAGTCAAAAACTTATGAAATTCAAAAGGTCTTAGGCCCTGTTTACATCCGGTATTAAGATGTGTTTTGGTCGATCGGATCACGAGTGGACGACGGTAAATACAGGTGTAAACAGGGTCTAAAACGTTTTGAGCTTGTCTACTTTCGACCACTAACAGAGGTAGTCAAAAACACATTCGACCAGATTGCTTTCGTAGTGTAAACGCTCATGTGATTGAATGCGTTCGAACAGCCACAAAAGACCATCTACTCTACGCCTACTGACCTAATGTGCAAACATTATGGAAAGCCCACTAGCCAGACAGGATTTAAACTTTGTCGGCTGAAGACAAAGTTTAAAAAAACGTACCAAGCACAATGTTCTCTCACAATTCCCGCTTTCTAACACACACTCATCACAATCAACGTAAACACATCTTAATACCAGGTGTAAACAGGGCCTTGCCTATTTGGTTTACCCTCCTTTCACTTTCATAACAGTGGCACTTGAGCTGACATAAAAGGCAAAACCTGATGATCCCTGTTATCTGACCTTTAGTAATGACCTAGAAATGTAGAATCTGAAATATATATATATATATATATATATATATATATATAATATAGATCTAAATATATATATATCGAATAATCGCATCTAACATAAAAGTCTGTTTACATAATACATATTATATTTCTGTGTGTGTGCTGTATATACACACATTTTTATACATATATACTGTACATAAATATATATATATATGCGTGTGTGTGTATATACACAGACACTCACACACACAGAAATATATATATTTATAAATAATATATATACACTCATATACACACAGACTTTTATGTTAGATGTGATTAATCGATTTTACAGCCCTATATATATATATATATATATATTAGGGCTGTCAAATGATTAATCGCGATTGATCGCATCGAAAATAAAAGTTTATGTTTACAAGTTTTAATATATGTGTGTACTGTGTATAATTATTATGTATATATAAATACACACACATACATGTATATATTTAAGAATTTTTTTATATTTATATATAAAATATTTATATATAATATAAATTATATAAATAATATACAGTACATATACATGCAAATATTTCTCAAATATATGCATGTATGTGTGTGTATTCAAATATACATAATAATTATACACAGTACACACACATAAATTATGTAAACACAAACTTTTATTTTGTATGCGATTAATCGTGATTAATCATTTGACAGCCCTAATATATATATATAGTATATGGCATTTTCTGTCTTTATTTCTAATAACATTATATTTTTATTACTATAAAGGCATAGGCATACTGTTCTTTGATATATTGTTTTACATTTTCCATAAATTTAGTCCTAAAAACTTTATTTCCAGGTTTAATTTTTTTTTTTTTAAATCAATATGGAAAAAAATGGATGTTTCAATGCTTTTGTTTCTGAAAGCATAAGCATTGACAATTTTCCTCCCACCTTATATCATTTTCATCATAAAAGTTTTGAAAGTGAATGAAAAAGCTTATAAATATAATTTTTCTTATTTATTACCATGTCCCTTTACAGGCTCCATACTTTTGGACTGCACTGTATCACTTTGTTTTGTTGCTTTTCTGCCTTTATTTATTATATTGTATTGTATTGTTATTAATATTATTATAAAAGCATAAAAATGATATATTTTTTAAGGATGCACGATATATCGGCCACCATATTGGTATCGGCTGATATATGTTCTTTTTTAATGTTATCGGCCCGATAAGAAAATTTGGGAGATATATTAAAGCTGATAAATAATGAATCATTTCCTTCAGCTGAGACATTTAAGATGCACACTGAAGCACATGACGGTTTTGAATTGCTTGAAATATGATTGGAATCACTTCAAAACGGAAAACACAGGTAAGTGCAACGCGCAGCGCAAGTCTGTCATATAGGCTACATAAAATTATAATGGGAACATTATGATTGTGTGCTTGGGACATGGATTTTAATGGTGAGACTTTTGTTTTTGTAATCAGGCTCTCAAAAATTATATAAAAATTTGGATTTAGATTTATCGGCCAATATATCGGTTATCGGCTTTCAAATATAAAGAATTATCGGTTATCGGTATCGGCCAAATTTTCATATCAGTAATATATTTTTCTATTATTTATAGGACAGTAGTAGTACACTACAGTATAGAGGTGAGAGAGCGAAGTGGGATCAGGATTCCTTCACTTCCTCTATGTGCTGAGCATGTGCACCACAGCTGATGTCACCATGCACAAAAAAATACAGAAAATTACTGCAATAACAATCAGTGATCCGATTTCAATTACTGATACTTCAATTTGTACAGTCAAACCAAAATGTATTCAGACACCTTCAACCTTTTTTCACATTATCAGTTTATTCGCTATAGTTTAGAAAATGGTAATAAAATATGACAAGAACTCAGAGTTAAACTGTGTCAGAACAAATTCATCTTTATAATGTCAGATAACTTTGATAGAAAGGTATGTCATGGATTACAATCAACCAATCAGCTGTCAGCTGTTAAATTTAAGTACACAATTAGATAATACCAATTTAGGTCAACCAATGACCAAGCAATGATTCATTTTGTTCAGTCTGTGGTGTAAAAGATCGCATTAGCAATTCAAGAAAAAACACTTCAGCAAAACATGGTCAGGTCAAAGTGTCTGAATCATTTTGGTCCCAAATGTTTTATCAATTTTACTGGTAGTCCACTGTATGAAGAATTTTTGGGTATAATATGTCACAGTTTACTTTATTTTGCTATCCTCACTTACATAAATGAACTATAGTGTCCTGCACCCACTAGTAAAAAATTATATCTGGTGTCTGAATCATTTTTGGTCTGAATCCCTGCAATTTTGAATATGGATCCATTCTCAAGCAGAAAAGAAATAAACCTAGTTCTTTCAAAGATGACACAGCGGCCAGCTGTGAATAGTAGCACTGAAAATTAAGAACCAATTTAATATGTAAACAAACAGCATAATCTCAGTTAGCCTGCAAGTACTTCCTACAACTACATCTACAACCAAAAAGCCAAACCGCTATACAAAAAGCAACTACATGAGGGAGATCATTACTAACACCAACACTTTGAATACATGTAAATTACTCAACCAAAACCTCTGATTTTCTAACAATCCCAAGCAGCACATTATTAGTATTTAATGACTAGAGGGCAGGCAACACCTCAGCGGCTCTGTGCATTTGCCACAAGAACGCTGTCAAATGGGAGCTCATTACCAAGTACAGCTACTACCATCAGAACACCCCGTCAGCTAACTGTTGCTCAGCAGTGGAGAACCAGCCGTCTGAGAGATGCATGCTGGGGGATGGGGGGAGGTGTGTCTGCTGACAGTTTTGGGTCAGGATTTGAAATATTTGTCATTTTTAATCAGCGCCTTTGATGCACCACACTGTGCAAGAAAGACCAGCCGACCAGGCATAAGCGCGGAAACGTCTGTTATGCCTCAGCTTTTGTTTCCGAGCAGTTGCTCGACTCAGTGCCATTGAGTTTTCGGCAACATTTCAGTACAAACTAAACTCAATTAGAAAAAGTGTGGGGTTGACAAGCAAGCTTCAAGTCACCCAAAATTCTGTCATCATTTACTGATTTAGTTTAAATATTTCTTATTCATTTTACATCAAAATTTCACATACATACACACACAACTGGTCAAAAGTTTTAAATAATTAAGATATAAATTTTTTATGTTTTTGAAAGAAGTGTCTTATGCTCACCAAGGCTGCATTTATTTGATCAAAAATACAGGGAAAACAGAAAAAAAATATATATGTGAAATCCATTTGAATATATTTTAAAATGCCATTTATCCCTGTGATGCAAAGCTGAATTTTCAGCATCATTACTCCAGTCTTCAGTCTTTCATGATGATGAAAATATTTTCGTGGAAACGTGATACACTACCATTTAAAAGTTGGGGTAAATAAGATTTTCTTTTTCAGCAGGGACTTGATCAAAAGTGACAATAAAGACATTTATAATGTTAAAAGATTTCTATTTCAAATAAATGCTGTTCATTGAACTTTTTTTATTTATCAATGAACCCTGAAAAAAGTATTACGATTTCCAAAAAAATATGAAGCAGCTTTGTTAAAGTTTTCAACATTGTTAATAATCGGAATATTTCATGAGCATATTAGAATGATTTCTGAAGGATTATGTGACACTGAAGACTGGAGTAATGATGCTGAAAATTCAGCTTTTCCATCACAGGAAAAAAAATAAATTATTAAAATAGAAAAGTTATTTTAAAATATTTTTAATTTATAATATTGTAATATATTTTAATATTTATTTTTTCACAATATCAGGGTTTTATTTCTGCTTTTATTTACAGTACCGGTAAATTTTTAATGTTTTTGAAAGTAGTCTCTTAATCTCACCATGGTTGAATTTATTTGACCAAAAATACAGTAAAAACAGTTACACTGTGAATTATTATTTCAATTTAAATGAACTGGTTTCTGTTGTAATATATTTTAAAATATAATTTATTCCTGTGATCAAAGCTGAATTTTCAGCATCATCACTCCAGTCTTCAGTGTCACATGATCCTTCAGAATTCATTCTAATTTGCTGATTCGGTGCTAAAGAAACATTTCAGATTATTATTAATGTTAAACACAGTTATGATGTTTAATATTTTCAGAAAGTTCAAAAGAACAGCATTTATTATAAATATAACTTTTTTTGTAATATTTATTAATTTCATGAATGTCTTTTTTCTTTTGTTTTCTTTTTAAATCTTGCTTACCCCAGACTTTTGAATGGCAGTGCATCAAAAAAAAAAAAAAAAAAAGATTTCCAAAAAACCATTTCCAACATTGATAATAACAAGAAATTATCTTAGCTCTTGATTTCTGAAGGATCATGTGACACTGAAGACTGGAGTAATGATGCTAAAAATTCAACTTTGCCATCACAGGAATAAATTACATTTTAAAATATATCACAACAGAAACCAGTTAATATAAATTGTAATAATATTACATAGTACAACTGTTTTTTACTGTATTTTTGATCAAATAAATGCAGCCTTGGTGAGATTAAGAGACTACTTTCAAAAAACATTAAAACACCTTAACGTTTCCAAACTTTTGACCAGTCGTGTATAACACCATTTATTTATACACCCATAAATCCTAATGTCGTTCCAAACCTGTATGACATACTTTCTTCTGTGAAACACAAATGAAGATATTTTTAAAAATATTTCAACTGTTTTTGTCAATGCAATAAAAGTCTATGGTGTCTAAAACAACACTGGTCCCCATTGACTTTCAATGATTGTTTAAAACAAAGGAAGAAAAGACACACAGAAACACTTTTCAAAAAATATTTTCTTTTGTATTCCAGAAGAAATTCATTCTGGTTTGGAATGACATGAGGGTGAGTAAAAGATGACAGAATTTTCTTTTACTTTTGGGTGAACTATCCTAATACTTTAATAAAAACGTAGCTCTTGTACCAAACGAACAAGCGTGGAATGCATCAAAAAAACTATTTGACCATTCTTGTTAAAGTTTGCATAGCTCGGGTGCACTTTGAACCCGTCGTGCACCTTGCCTCGCAGTGAAAGGGATTTGAGGGAATCAGCTGTGGGCTTTGCTCATGCTGAGGAATGTGTCCCAGGTACTTGTTTACAACTTTCTGCCATCTTGGTTTCCTGGCTACAGGCAAACCTGTTGCACCACACAAAGAGGAAAAATATGCGGTCTGTTTGCTATCATCTTTCCATTTTTGTGCATGCTGTAAATAACTGAAAATCCAAAGGAGGGAAGGAAAAAACACCCAATGCACATAACCAAACCTCTAATATAATCTTAGGCATTCCTGCACAGATTTTGTGTTAAAGTCCAAGAGGACTTAAGTGGTAAAGCTGGCACTGATCATGGGTTCTGGGATGAAACAAAGCAGTATTTCAACACTGAAATGGAGCCTAAAATGCATCCATTTTTGATGCTCGACGTGTGCAATATTGCAAAGTTTTTAAATAAGAACACATTCACATGAGTACACATGAGTAAGGGACTCAGCATGCATCTGTATACTGAGTAAGCAAGTATGCATTCCCAGAACGTGCAGTACTCAACACGTACCTATCCCTTGGGTCAATCCAACTGGTGGTTTGATTAATATGGTCTATATAATAGACCTTCCCGTCAAAATCTCGGGACTCTTCCCAACCCTCTGGCAATGGTAACTCCTTCCTTGGCATGACCAACTAGTCTCCATGTAATTTTCTCTGTAAGTCTTCTAAAATGATTTGAAAGCAAACCATGTGTTGCTTTGCGTGGACTAGTCCAAAAAAGTTAAACCCAACGCATAAGGAAAGTGCCATTAATTAACCACTGATAGAGATTTATTCCATATGATCCATGATACGTGTCCCAATATTCCAGTTCAGTTCGTGCAGCCTATATTGAGCAGTTTCCACGAGCAAACGCTGTTAAATGAATGGATGAGGGTGGGATGCTCTGAAACGCGTAACTTTGCCGCAGGATTTGCGCTTTTATGGTATGAAACTCCTCGTTTCTTGTGCATTCTCGGTCAAGTACGCACTACCTCAAAAAGTCAATCATCTTTTCTCGCGGAGCTTGATGGATGGTTAACTTGAGGGAAACGTCAAAAAAAAACTTTCAAAGGTCGTGAGCGAGTTTTCCTCCGAGAAAAGAAGTCAAAAGTCAATTATAAAGTCCACAAAATTCCCTCCGAGCAGAAAAGATAGCAACCGAGTTAATTCCCCAGCATTATCCACGAATATTTGAGCGAGTCTGGAGGGTTTTTTTCGCTCAGTGTCTGCCCACCATGTTTTAGCGACAACTGTGCTAGCCTGTTAGCCCAAAAGCTCGTTGTATAGGCAACGAAAACAGTTAGTTACTCCACACAAACGTATTCCGTATCTTCTCGTTTTGTCGATGCTGTCCTATCACCTCCGGTGCATTTCGGCAATTTCTTTGAAAAGTAGCGCGTTTCTTTCACATTTGTTTCCAAATGTTGTCTTTTCCTTTAAGTGGCTGTGTGCGGTTCTCCCCCGTAGTCAAGCTCGGTCGCTATGCTGCGGTTGGAATGGATTACGTCATACAGGTGATGGCCGTAGCCCTTCTAGTAGCAGGGCACACTCAGATTAATCATCATCCTCCTGAGAACCAGAAAAAAACGTTTTTTGAATTTAGTATTTTTCATGTAATTACAATATGATATTACATTACATTGTTTAGAGCATAAGAAAAAAATGGGGGAAAATTTTTATATATGTGTGTGTGTATATATATATATATATATATACACATATATTTTATCAGGCATAACCTGTTAGTGGGTGGGATATATTAGGCCGCAAGTGAACATTTTGTCCTCAAAGTTGATGTGTTAGAAGCAGGAAAAATGGGCAAGCATAAGGATTTGAGCGAGTTTGACAAGGGCCAAATTGTGATGGCTAGACGACTGGGTCAGAGCATCTCCAAAACTGCAGCTCTTTTGGGGTGTTCCTGGTCTGCAGTGGTCAGTATCTATCAAAAGTGGTCCAAGGAAGGAACAGTGGTGAACCGGCGACAGGGTCATGGGTGGCCAAGGCTCATTGATGCACATGGGGAGGCTAGGGAGCAAAGGCTGGCCCGATCAATCAGACGAGCTACTGTAGCTCAAATTGCTCAAGAAGTTAATGCTGATTCTGATAGAAAGGTGTCAGAATACACAGTGCATCGCAGCTTGTTGCGTATGGGGCTGCATAGCCGCAAACCAGTCAGGGTGACCATGCTGACCCCTGTCCACCGCAGAAAGCGCCAACAGTGGGCACGTGAGCATCAGAACTGGACCACGGAGCAATGGAAGAAGGCCTGGTCTGATGAATCATGTTTTCTTTTACATCACGTGGATGGCCGGGTGCGTGTGCATCGCTTACCTGGGGAACACATGGCACCAGGATGCACTATGGGAAGAAGGCAAGCTGACGGAGGCAGTGTGATGCTTTGGGCAATGTTCTGCTGGGAAACCTTGGGTCCTGCCATCCATGTGGATGTTACTTTGACATGTACCACCGACCTAAGCATTGTTGTAGACCATGTACACCCTTTCATGGAAACGGTATTCCCTGGTGGCTGTGGCCTCTTTCAGCAGGATAATGCGCTCTGCCGCAAAGCAAAAATGGTTCAGGAATAATTTGAGGAGCACAACAATGAGTTTGAGGTGTTGATTTGGCCTCCAAATTCCCCAGATCTCAATTCAATCGAGCATCTGTGAGATGTGCTGAACAAACAAGTCCTATCCATGGAGGCCCCACCTCGCAACTTACAGGACTTAAAGGATCTGCTGCTAACATCTTGGTGCCAGATACCACAGCACACCTTCAGGGGTCTAGTGGAGTCCATGCCTCGACGGGTCAGGGCTGTTTTGGCAGCAAAAGGGGGACCAACACAATATTAGGAATATTACACAATATTATAATGTTATGCCTGATCGGTGTATAGGCAAAAACAATGGGATTTATTTTCATTCACCAATCAATTTTTTAGGTTTCAGGTTTTTTAGGGTTTTTTTTTAGCCAAACTTTTTATAAAGATGATTCTCAACTATGTTATGAAAGATATAACGGAATGAATTGATATACCATTTTACTTTATGCAATATGTATAAAATGGCTGTAAACGGGTTGTCCCATTCAATACAATGTATCTATCTATGTATCTAATGTACTTGTGTCTCCCAAAATTTAAGTCCTGGTGTCCTCTACAGAGGTCATGTATGAAATCAATGCCCTGTTTTGTAACAGAAAGTCATATTTTGATTAGAAACCCCATAACATTTTCTGTTGATTTATGACAAACAATTTAAAATTAGTCAGATTTAATTGATAATAACAAAAAGCTAAATTTGATTACTAAATTAATGTCAGTCATTTTTAAAGACCAATGAGTTGTTGTTGTCCTGGTGAAACCTCCAATTTGATATCTCAGAAAAGCCCCGAATGTGCTCTTTACAGGACATCCAAACGGTGACATGTATGGTATCAGAGAAATTCAGTAAAATATAATGCCCACTACAGAGGACAAAAATCTATTCCTGGGTCCCAGCCAAGACATGTTTTTATATGTTCTTATGTTATAAATTATGAATAAAGTCTTCCTATTTATTAATAGTTCACCCAAAAATATGGGGAACCAAACAGTTGATGGGCCCTATTGACTTCCATATATGGAGAAAAAAATCTATTGGGGCCAGTCAGTGGGGCCCATCAACTGTTTGGTTACCCATATTCTTCAAAACATCTTCTTTTGTGTTCAACAGAAGAAAGAAACTCATACAGGTTTGGAACAACTTGAGAGTGAGTAAATGATGACAGAATTTTCATTTTGGGGTGAACTATCCCTTTAAGTATGGCCTCTTTTGGGGACATTTATCTGGAATTAAGGATCTGGTCAATCTTCAAGTGGATTTTTGATGTGGATATTGAGTGTGAGGATAATCAATGTAGTGGGCAACACACTACAAGTACACCTTTTCAAAGTAACTAGTAAAGTAACGCATTTCTTTTACATTTACAACAAAATATCTTATTATAATAGGTATTATAAATATTATAAATAGTTTATTACACAGAAGTAACTCAAGTTTTCCCATGTATTGGCTGACAGCTCTCCGGTCCCCATGCTGAGAGAAATCAAGAATAAGTGCAGAGGTGTTGTGTGCGCTGTGTGAACATGATGGGTATTGTAGTTCTAGAATAAATGTGAGCATTTACTCATCTCACTTGCACAAAATCAGATTCAGTATTCAGATTCAAAAATTGTAAAATGCAAACTAAGAGAACTACAATAATCTCAAGCCTAATACAGTAATTAAATATGTTAAATTACACAAATATACTTTATGTATTTAATCTCTCATCTAGAATGGCAGCACAGCTGAAAGGTTTGTTTGAGCTGCGCCCTCTACTGTACAGATGTGAATTTGCATTTCCTTCAGCCTGAGGCTTATTCATTTCACTTTCGATGTGAAAGATAGAACGTTTGTTGTTGTTGTTGTTTTTGTTATTAAAAACAAACAAGCAAGCCCAACCCAGATGAGAAAAGGTAACGCAAAAGTAATGTAACTTCTGTCTTCTGATTGATAGTTCAAACCTTTTTTATAAAGTCTTTTTTGCTAATCATTTTTTAATAATTTAAAAACATCTTACATTAAAGTAAATGTAAGATAAACATTTATTAGACTGAAGCAAATTGGGTTTACTTGATTATTCATACATAATTTTGTAATGTTAACAATTAAAAAACATTATTTTGACATTTTTTCATGTTAATGTAAATGTAAAATATGACACAACAGGCTTTTGGGGAACATATATTTGTCCATCTCTTAATCATTATTGATTTGCATATATATATATGTGTGTGTGTGTGTGTGTGTAATATGATACTCAACAAAAAACATATGCAATATGTATATATATATACAGTGGTGGTCAGAATTATTGGCACCCCTGGTAAATATGATCAAATATGGCTGTAAAAAATAAATCTGCATTGTTTATCCTTTTGATCTTTTATTCAAAAAATTCACAAAAATCTAAACTTTCACTGAAGTAAAATAATTGAAAGTGTGGGGTAAATCACATTATGAAATAAATGCTTTTCTCCAAAACACGTTGGCCACAATTATTGGCACCCCTAGAATTTTTTATGAGTAAAATATCTCTGAAGTATATTCCCATTAATATTTACATTTTTTTAGCACACCAGGGTGACTAGGAACATGAAATTGTCCAGCTATGATGTCTTGTTCCACAGGAGTATAAATATGAGGAAACACAAAGGCCAAATTCCCTTAATCATTCATCACAATGAGTGAAACCAAAGAATATAGTTCTGATGTGCAGCAAAAGATTGTTGAGCTTCACAAAATAGAAAGTGGCTGTAGGAAAATAGCTAAAGCATTGAAAATTCCCATTTCCACCATCAGGGCAATAATTAAGAAGTTCCAATCAACTAAAGATGTTACGAATCTGACTGAAAGAGGACGTGTGTCTATATTGTCTTAATGCACGGCGAGGAGGAACGTTTGAGTGGCCAAAGACTCTCCAAGGATCACAGATGGAGAATCGCAGAGATTAGTTGAGTCTTGGGGTCAGAAAGCCTAAAAAAAAAAAATTAAACAATCCCTACATCACCTCATGTTGTTTGGGAGGGATTCAAGAAAAATCCTTCTTGCTCATCCAGAAACAAACTCCAGCATATTCAGTTGTCAGACACGACTGGAACTTCAAAAGGGACCTGGTTCTATGATCAGATGAAATTATAAAAAGAGCTTTTTGGCAGCAAATCCACCAGATGGGTTTGGTGCAAACAGGGATAAAAAGTACCCCATGCCCACAGTTAAAAATACCGCTGGATCTTTAATGTTGTGGGCCTATTTTTTTGCTGGAGGTCCTGGACATCTTGTTCAGATACATGGTATAATGGATTCTAGCAAATACCAACAGATAAAAAATCAAAACCTGACGGCTTCTGCTAGAAATCTTATAATGGGCCGTGGTTGGATCTTCCATCAGGACAATGATCCAAAACAAACATCAAAATCAACACACAAATGTGTCACTGAACACAAAATGAAGCTTCTGCCATGACTATCCCAGTCCCCTGACCTGAACCCTATAGAAAATGAGTGGGGTGAACTGAAGAGAAGAAGCACCAACATGGATCTGGGAATTTTGGATCTGAATTTTTTGAATAAAAGATCAAAACGATAAACAATGCAGATTTATTTTTTACAGCCATAATTGATAATATTTACCAGGGGTGCCAATAATTCTGACCACCACTGTATATATATATATATATATATACACTCACCTAAAGGATTATTAGGAACACCTGTTCAATTTCTCATTAATGCAATTATCTAATCAACCAATCACATGGCAGTTGCTTCAATGCATTTAGGGGTGTGGTCCTGGTCAAGACAATCTCCTGAACTCCAAACTGAATGTCAGAATGGGAAAGAAAGGTGATTTAAGCAATTTTGAGCGTGGCATGGTTGATGGTGCCAGACGGGCCGGTCTGAGTATTTCACAATCTGCTCAGTTACTGGGATTTTCACGCACAACCATTTCTAGAGTTTACAAAGAATGGTGTGAAAAGGGAAAAACATCCAGTTTGGCAATTCGGCAGTCCTGTGGGCGAAAATGCCTTGTTGATGCTAGAGGTCAGAGGAGAATGGGCCGACTGATTCAAGCTGATAGAAGAGCAACTTTGACTGAAATAACCACTCGTTACAACCGAGGTATGCAGCAAAGCATTTGTGAAGCCACAACACGCACAACCTTGAGGCGGATGGGCTACAACAGCAGAAGACCCCACCGGGTACCACTCATCTCCACTACAAATAGGAAAAAGAGGCTACAATTTGCACAAGCTCACCAAAATTGGACAGTTGAAGACTGGAAAAATGTTGCCTGGTCTGATGAGTCTCGATTTCTGTTGAGACATTCAGATGGTAGAGTCAGAATTTGGCGTAAACAGAATGAGAACATGGATCCATCATGCCTTGTTACCACTGTGCAGGCTGGTGGTGGTGGTGTAATGGTGTGGGGGATGTTTTCTTGGCACACTTTAGGCCCCTTAGTGCCAATTGGGCATCGTTTAAATGCCACGGCCTACCTGAGCATTGTTTCTGACCATGTCCATCCCTTTATGACCACCATGTACCCATCCTCTGATGGCTACTTCCAGCAGGATAATGCACCATGTCACAAAGCTCGAATCATTTCAAATTGGTTTCTTGAACATGACAATGAGTTCACTGTACTAAAATGGCCCCCACAGTCACCAGATCTCAACCCAATAGAGCATCTTTGGGATGTGGTGGAACGGGAGCTTCGTGCCCTGGATGTGCATCCCACAAATCTTCATCAACTGCAAGATGCTATCCTATCAATATGGGCCAACATTTCTAAAGAATGCTTTCAGCACCTTGTTGAATCAATGCCACGTAGAATTAAGGCAGTTCTGAAGGCGAAAGGGGGTCAAACACAGTATTAGTATGGTGTTCCTAATAATCCTTTAGGTGAGTGTATATATATATATATATATATATATATATATAGTATATGCATGTGTGTTTTTTTGTTGAGTATCATATTTATACATCAGGCTTTTATGGCTCATTTGTAATTCATTGCAAATCAATAATAACATGATAACTGAGAGATGGACAAATAAATGTTCCCCAAAAAAAGCCTGTTGTGTCATATTTGACATTTACATTAACATGAAAAAATGGCTGAACTATCAGAAGACAGAAAGCATGAAGTAAATTGTGTACAACCGGTTTTTCAGCAAAGTTTTGGTCATATTGATAATTTATAGGCCCTAGAAATGTGTGTATTAAATATGATACAGTAGGCTATAATATATTCATAAATAAGCATTATACTTATTGTTCAACAGAATTTTACAAAGAATGTTTAGTTTAAGTTATGAGAGAATAAATGTTTTAAAAAGAGGCTAAAATGTTGTAACACGCATTGCCAAACCAGCATTCTTTTTTCAGTGAATTTATACCCCCAAACGGGCAATGTATCCTGGGGGATACAAACATTAAAATCAAAAATAAAAGTCATGTTTTTTTTAAAAAATCATGAAATTGTATTATTTGTGTCCTAAGAAGATGGAAAATAGCAGTAAATGATTTTTCAGATTTCTCTTTATGGTCTTGCCCTTTTTAGGGTTAACTAAAGAATCAATGCAAAACAAAGGAAATCCAGAAGTCTGCAAAAATACAGCCAGAGACGTTTACAGGGGCGAACTATTTGTGCATGTGAATATCTATCAAGAATAATTCATGTCAACCCATATTGTCAACACAAGTTCCCCAAATTTCAACTAAACAACGCCCTCCAACGGCGAGTAGGATAATGACCTATTAGATTAGTTAGAACAAATTTTCTTTTTACGTTTTTTTTTTATTTATTTTAATTTTCCCTGTCTCTTTGTTAGTTTTGTAATTTGTTCCTAAGCCAAAAATATGTTTCAATATACACCATAGTTTTAGTGTTAAACACACACCACGTTACAACATAATTTATAGACAGCACAGCAGATCTGTTAAATTGAACTCTACATTTTTTTTTATTACCGTATAAAACCATGTAACCATCCCTCATTTCAAATGAGGGATGTTTACATGGTTTTATTTGTAATCTCAAAACATCATGGTTTCTCCGCCCCTCATCTCACCCGCTGGAGCGAAACTGGGCGCGTGCTTTTCAAAACAAGACAGGGCGGATCACGTGCACGGGAGAGCAAAAGCAGCGGCTTGCGCTCTGAAGTGAACACAGCATTTCGCTTCAGGTGCGCTCATGGTTGTACTGCGTCATATCTCCGTCGCGTTCAGCGCCGCGATGGCTGCGGTCGGGACCGCGCTGTTTATCGCACTCAATCTCTTTTATAAAAGACGGATATGGACACCAGAGTCAGACTACAACACGTTCCTAGAGGTTAGTATGAAACGAAAGAAATAGTTCCTCTTTTTATGATAGCCTATCGCTTATCGCGCGTGACTGATAGGTGGAGACAATCATCAAGGGAACTCTCAGTTAATTGAACTGTACGCACTACGTACATGTAGTGTATATGTATACTGTGTGTGTCTTATGTGCATTTAGACTATATTTTGAGAAATCACAGTATCTAGATGGAATAAAAGTAATTCTGTTCATTTCTATTTATTTGTAAAGGTTTTTAATATTTATTGATAAAAGTGCAATACCCAGCTGCATGCATCCAAATGTTTTGGATTGCTTATCAATAAAAAACAAAAAACAAAACGGTATTTAGATGAGCCTATAGTTCATAAAGACGTGGAAAACTTGGAAATAACATACAATTATGTTTTCTAAGTCATGGAAATGATAAATATCATTGAAATGTCTATACTAAATAGTAATATTCTAGCTAGATATTGATCTTGGCAGAGTAAATCTTGCTTGCAAGTCATGCAGTTTTTTTTTTTTTTTTGGGAGTTGGTTCATTTCAATGAATCAGTCAAACCAGTAAACAATTTTCTGAATGATTTATGATGAAAAGATCATGAAAGTTCATGATCAAAAAAGTGGGTGAAGTATGTGGATTATTCACGATGAATATACAGTTGCAAAGACACATTTGTATGTGCCACAAAAAAATAGTATGGCAACATTTGATGTAGTGCTTATTGAAAATGAAAGCCAAAATTCATATTATTATTATTGTTGTTGTTAAAGGGATAGTTCACCCAAAAATGAAAATTCTGTCATCATTTACAGCAGATCTTGGCCCCCGTTGACTACCATAGTAGGGGGGAAAATAATATAGTAGTCAATGGGGGATGAGATCTGCTTGGTTGCAAACATTCTTCCAAATATCTTTTTCTGTGTATAGTAGAACAAAGAAATTTATACAGGTTTGGAACAACTTGACTCGGGTGAGTAAATGATGACAGAATTTTCATTTTTGGGTGAACTGTCCCTTTAAAAACAATAAATCAGGCATAAACCTGTTTATTTTCTTTGCAACTGCAACAGAATAGCCAAAGTAACAGAAACCGGGTCTGTCTGTCTGTTATTACACAACTAAGACCCAAATAAATGATGACAAGGCTTTGAATATTTGCAGAAATTACATAATTAATTCCTGCATCATGCTCTAAATCAGACTCTAAATTCAGTCCTGCTGTTTTGCTCATTTCACTGCCTTCTCTCCCATGAATGTGTGTATATTTAGGAGGAGGTGGAGCGCAATGAGAAGCAGGTGCTTGTTCTCGGGTTGGACGGTGCTGGCAAGAGCAGTTTTCTGCAGGGTCTGAGTGGAGCAGGCTACAAGAGGGTCTGCCGGCCCACACGTGGCTTCAACTTCATCAGCCTACACACACCTGCGTGCCAACTGGACTTCCTGGAAAGTACGGAACGGTGCCAGATCACCCTTTTTTTTATATTCACCTGCATACCTTTGTGAAAAAGAAGTACACTTTAGCATACTTTTAAAAAAAGTACTTATTACAGAAATAATAAACATTAAATGAATAGACTTAAAGGGTTAGTTCACCCAAAAATGAAAATTATCCCATAATTTTCTCACCCTCACCTTCCGGTAATGGGCGTACACGAGTATAGTTCCAGTGGAAGAGTGACCTCTGACCCGACACATGACGTAGGATGTAGGTACTAGTATGCGTCGGGTCAAAGGTCACTCTTCCGCCAGAACTAGACTCGCGTATTGGCCATTACCAGAAGCCAGTGATTTATAGTTTATAAATCGATTCGCTTCAGACGGCCTTCATTAACCCCCTGGAGCTGTGTGGATTACTTTTATGATGGATGGATGCACTTTTTTGGGCTTCAAAATCCCTACTGTTCACTCCCATTTTAAAGCTTGAAAGAGCCAGGATATTTTTAATATAACTCCTATTGTGTTTGGCTGAAAGAAGAAAGTCAGTCATATACACATAGGAGGTCTTGAGGGTAAGTAAATTATGGGATAATTTTCATTTTTGGGTGAACTAACCCTTTAAGTTCGAACTGAATGTAATGTTTTCAGACACTTAAAGGAACACGCCGACTTTTTGGGACTTTAGCTTATTCAGCGTATCCCCCAGAGTTAGATAAGTCCATACATACTATTCTCATCTCCATGCGTGCCATAACTCTGTCTGACTCACCCACCGCTAGCCTAGCTTAGCACAAAGACTGGAAGTAAACGGCTCCAACTAGCCTACTGCTCAATAAGTGACAAAATAACGCCAACATTTTCCTATTTACATGTTGTGATGTGTATAGTTACATTGTGTACTAAGACCGACAGAAAATGAAAAGTTGCGATTTTCTAGACCGATATGGATAGGAACTATACTCTCATTCCTGCGTAATAATCAAGGAACTTTGCTGCCGTACCATGGGTGCAGCAGGCGCAATGATGAAGTTACCCTATTTTCAGGCGCTGCGTAATATCATTGCGCCTGCTGCACCCATGGTACGGTGCAATATCCTGCTGAGGAGATGTTCTAAAGAGCCTAAAGAGCCTCTTCCAGAGCAAAGAAGGCAGGAAGGTGTCTCGCTCTTCCCCCAGACATGGAGGTTTGCTGGGCTGCAGTGTACTCTCCCACCTAGTCCACGCTCCCTGCTGCCGAAGTCCCACCGCCCTGCTCACTCGCTCTTCCTCCACGCCTGTTTGGGCCTCTTCCTGGAGTAGATGGTGCCTTTCCTTGCCGCGGGCCTGGCTGACCAGAGTCTTTAGGAAGTAGCCCAAGCCCACTCTGCCTGTCGCCACGGTGCCCACCAGTGCCTTTTGTCTCAGGCGTGATTCTGCCTCCTCCACTGCTTTCCCAGCCTTCCATTTCCTTCCTGTCCTCACTTCAATGCCGGCTGATGACACCTTGCAGTTTCTGGAATCCCTATACTGTAGGGCTTCTCTGGTGCGTACAACCATGAATTCTTCAGTGAGGCCACTGAAGGGCAACTGCAGGATGTTACTCATCCCATACAGTGCAGCGCTGGTAAGACTGCGTAGAAGGCCCAGCCACTTCCGAAGAAAGCCACTGATCTTCCTTTCTAGGGACTCAACTGTTGTCATTGGGACTGCATAGACCCGGCCACAGGACTCGGGGCAGGATGGAATGCTGGTAGATCCAGGCTTTAAATCTACCAGGCAGACCGGACTTGTCAACCTTGGTGAGCCAAGCTCCAAGTTCTTTGTTGGACTTCTGGATGGCAGCAGAGTCTTTCAGGCTGGAGTCAAAGAGCTTCCCCAAACTCTTGACAGGTTGCTCCGTGATGGTTGGGATGACAGTTCCTGAGATGGAAAAATGGAACTCGTCAACCACTTTCCCCCTCTTCAGCACCATGGACCTTGACTTGGAGGGCTTAAACCTCATTCTTGCCCAGGTGATGAGTCTCTCAAGTCCTTGTAGGATCCACCTGCTCCCTGGGACCGATGTCGTTGTGATGGTAAGGTCATCCATATAGGCTCTTATAGGGGGCTGTGGTATGCCTGACTTGGTTAGGGGCCCTCTGCATTCCACCTCAGCCGACTTGACCACCATGTTCATGGCGAGAGCGAAAAGAATAAGAGAGATAGTGCAGTCTGTTATTATTCCTTTCCCAACGCGATGCCAGTCTGATGTCCCTGACCCAGAAGTGACCCGCATCCTGTAATTATTGTAGTAATCCAGTATCAGGTCCTTAATCTTACTAGGAACATGATGGAGGTGTAGAGCGAGCTCGACCAGCTTGTGTGGTATGGACCCATAGGCGTTGGCCAGGTCCAACCACAAGACAGCTGGGTCGCCTTTGTTCTCATGGGCCTCTATGATAAGTTGTGTAACTACACCAGTGTGTTCCAAGCAGCCAGGAGCTCCAGGAATCCCCCCCTTCTGCACTGAGGGGTCGATGTAGTTGTTCTTGAGGAGAAACTCTGTCAGTCTTCGTGAGACAATGCTGAAAAACACCTTTCCTTCAACACTCAGTAGTGAGATGGTTTGAAACTGGTTGATGTTTTTCGAGTTCTCTTCTTTGGGGATCCACACTCCTTCAGCATACCTCCACTGGTCAGCGACTCTTCCTCTTCGCCAAATCACCTTCAAGATCTTCCACAGGTGCCGGAAAAGCTCTGGACAACACTTATAGACCAAATAAGGTACGCCACTGGGGCCTGGGGTAGATGCTGAGCGAGCTGCCTTGATGATCTCAACCTCCTTCAGACTTGGCTCTCAGGGGGCGGGGCTAATGAGAGCTTTTGTTGGGCTCCAGCTCTTGCTCTCTCAGGGAATCGCTCACTGTGTCCTGGAGGAAGTGATTTACTTCCTCTGTTGAGCACTTAAGCCGACCACTGCGCTTGTTCCCGAGCAGTTGTTTTGTGAAGCTGAAGGGATTGGCGATGAAGGCCGCTCGCTTCATGGCTCTCTCTCCCCCGTCTCCAGTGCCACTCTGCTCTGCGTAGGATCATCAGCTTCTTTCGCAGGATGTTTTGCAGCTCTGCTAATGGTCGTTTCTCCTCATCAGTAGCTTTCTTGTGCTGTTTCTTGAGGGTGCTCAGCTCCTGACGCAGGTGATGTATCTTGGTAGCCCTGCGGTTCATGGTGTAGGAGGTAGGCTTGGTTTTTCCTTTCTCTACCCGGCCAAATCTTTCTGAGGCATAGCTGCCGATGATGGTAGTCATCGTTTGGATTTGGCTGTCAGCATCTCCTTTGGCTGTGGCTTGGATGGTGTTGGACACATCCTCATCAAACTGCAGCCACTCACTCCGTTTGCTGGCTGGGGGCCACTTAATCCGCCGCTGCGGAACTACTCTGCTGTGATTGGGAGGCTCTGGTACTTGGAGGGACTGGGCTCTGTGGGTTGCCTCCTGGCCGGGCTCCTCCTGTGTCTCACCAGGTTCAAGACCTGTGCGTTGCACCTCACTTTCCCGCTCCAAACATTTCATTCTGGCCTGATGGATTTTTAGGCCACGATGATTCTTGCACAGCTTTCCACAAATGCATGTCACATTCGTCGTCTGTCCGTTTGCATGGGTTGTTAACCTTTGGTCCGTCCGATTGGAGATCTCACCCAGTTATTGCCTTACCTGCCATTTCATATTTCCAAAAAGCATGTTCATCCGTGTTACTTCTGGGCGCTGCTCGTGTGGCGACTGGCAGGGCTGCGTGTGTGCTTCATTTGTATGTTAATGTTAATGTGCTTTTTATTTGTTTTATTAGTCTACGCATATATTTATGTTGTGTGCGAAACATTTTTTAAAGCGAAGATGATAAGTCTGTGGAAGTTAGTGTTTTTGATGCTGCTGATTAACTGGGGAAATACGACCTCAGTTTTGGCGGAGAGCGTGCCAGCGATGACCAGGGAGTTCCTGTTGGGTCTGCGTTCGAATGCTGGTGCTGTTGATCCCACTTGGGATATTCCAGAAGAACTGGTTCGGTCTTCTGTGGACACTCGAGGCCTGAAAAGGAGAATAAGGAGGAAACGCGGGAATCGAGGAGGAGTTTGACGCAGATTAAAGAGAGCTCAAAGATTTACCCCGCTGCCTGGAATACTCCTAGGCAATCTACGCTCGCTTCGCCATAAACTTGATGAACTACAAGCCAATGTGAGTTTTATGCATGAATACAGAAACACGCATATGATGGTATTCACCGAAACTTGGCTGGATGACTCAGTTTGTGATTGCACCTTACGGATTGAGGGTTTTGGAACACCTATCCGGCTGGACAGAGAAAAACATACAACAGGGAAAAGACAGTACCCGGATCCTTCTTCTACGCAGCCATGATGTTGTAATTGATGCAGTATGTGGTCTGGCATTGTCATGTTGGAAAATGCAAGGTCTTCCCTGAAAGAGATGACGTCTGGATGGGAGCGTATGTTGTTCTAGAACTTGGATATACCTTTCAGCATTGATGGAGCCTTTCCAGATGTGTAAGCTGCCCATGCCATACGCACTCATTTAACCCCATACCATCAGAGATGCAGGCTTTGAACTGAGCGCTGATAACAACTTGGATTGTCCTTGTCCTCTTTAGTCCGGATGACATGGCGTCCCAGTTTTCCAAAAAGAACTTCAAATTTTGATTCGTCTGACCACAGAACAGTTTTCCACTTTGCCACAGTCCATTTTAAATGAGCCTTGGCCCAGAGAAAACACCTGCGCTTCTGGATCATGTTTAGATATGGCTTCTTTTTTGACCTATAGAGTTTTAGCCGGCAACGGCGAATGGCACGGTGGATTGTGTTCACCGACAATGTTTTCTGGAAGTATTCCTGAGCCCATGTTGTGATTTCCATTACAGTAGCATTCCTGTATGTGATGCAGTGCCGTCTAAGGGCCCGAAGATCACGGGCATCCAGTATGGTTTTCCAGCCTTGACCCTTACGCACAGAGATTGTTCCAGATTCTCTGAATCTTTGGATGATATTATGCACTGTAGATGATGATAACTTCAAACTCTTTGCAATTTTTCTCTGAGAAACTCCTTTCTGATATTGCTCCACTATTTTTCGCCGCAGCATTGGGGGAATTGGTGATCCTCTGCCCATCTTGACATCTGAGAGACACTGCCACTCTGAGAGGCTCTTTTTATACCCAATCATGTTGCCAATTGACCTAATAAGTTGCAAATTGGTCCTCCAGCTGTTCCTTATATGTACATTTAACTTTTCCGGCCTCTTATTGCTACCTGTCCCAACTTTTTTGGAATGTGTAGCTCTCATGAAATCCAAAATGAGCCAATATTTGACATGACATTTCAAAATGTCTCACTTTCAACATTTGATGTTATCTATATTCTATTGTGAATAAAATATAAGTTTATGAGATTTGTAAATGATTGCATTCCTTTTTTATTCACAATTTGTACAGTGTCCCAACTTTTTTGGAATCGGGTTTGTATAAAAATAAGATTGAGGGTGTGTTTATGCAAGGTAATCTTAAAGATGCTTGGAAGGTAATTAAGAATATGGCTGCAGTGAGTACACTAGCATCAAATCAGGATGTATCAATGGAAAATTATAACACTAATTTTAACTGAGTTTAATGAATTTTTTTTCACGTTTCAATACATCCTTTGCAGTTGATGAGATAACAGTTTTTTAAAGACACCTTGAGCTCTTTTAATAATTTTAAAATGAATCCAGTTAACATATTGAGACAGTTGAAGGCCACACCGCTTAAGAAGGCCCCAGGCCCGGACGGTATATGTGGTAGAACATTGAAGTTCTCCACTTAATTTATCAGTCTTCCTTAGATCTAGGGCTGGTACCTAATTTGTGGAAAAGTTCAATTATTGTACCAATACCTACAAAAGCTAAGCCAGAATCTTTGAACGACTACCGTCCTATCGCCTTGACCTCTTTGGTCATGAAGGCTTTTGAAAAAGAGATCAAGAAGTATATAATGACGGTTGCTGGACCAGTCCTAGATCCGTTGCAGTTTGCATATCACGCTGGAGGTGTAGATGATGCAAAGCTGTTTTTGCTAAATGCTGTTTGTCGTCATCTGGAAAAGAGTGGGTCTTTTGCGTGGCTTTTAATCTTCTGCAGCCTGTTATTTTAGGGCAAAAACGTATAAGTCAGTTTAATTTTAATCATGGATCATGAACTTTTTAACAGACAGGCAACAGAGGGTTAGGGTTAATGGGGTCTTATCGTACTATATACAAATGATTGTCAGAGTTCACAAGATAATAGTTATCTGGTGAAATATGCAGATGATACTGTGCTTCTCTCTTTACTTTCACATTCAGATCAGGAATATGGTTTGGTTTTTTGTACAACTTTATTTTTTGGTGTAGTAGTATGAAATTAGATCTGAATGTATCAAAAACAAAAGAGATGATTATTTTAGTAAAAGAACACTGGCACTTCAAACTGTGGTCATTAATAATGTACAAGTGGATGTAGTAGAGGAATATACCTAGGAACGATTTTTGATAAGTTGAAGTTTGACCAAAATTCTGATGCAATTATTAGAAAGTCACATCAGAGATTGTTTGTGCTAAGAAAGCTTAATTCTTTCAATGTACAGAGAGGAATCCTCAGGTCATTTTACAATTCATTCGTTGAAAGTATCTTGTCCTTTTCTTTTATTTGTTGGTTTTCATCACTGTCTACAAAAAACATTTACAAGGTATTGTTACTATGTGCTCAAAAATTATGGGAGTTCCCTTACGATGCCTTACATTTTACTATGAACAGCAAGTGTTGAGAATGGCGCACAAAATAATAGGAGATAGCACACACCCAATGCATTTGGACTTTGAGTGGATGCCCCTGGGGCGACGTTTAAGGACAATTAGATGTTCTACAAATCGTTATAAATTTACTTTTGTGCCTGAGGCACTTTATGTAACAAATTTGGCTGATTATTATTATGATTATTATTTGTTTTCTTCCCTTTTTTTTCTGGATTTTGTGTTTTGAGTATTTGAATGTATATGTGTCAAGTGTTATGTGTGAAGCACCATGCACCATAATCCTAAACTAATTGCCCCAAGGGGATAAATAAAGCTCTAAACAATTTATGGCAGTAGTAACATATTACAGTTAATTCGATCACCTTGTCCCATCAGTTGGAGGTGGCGAAGACTTGCGAATGTACTGGGTGGATTACTTGAGGAAAACACACATCTTGGTGTACGTGGTGGACTCCTCCGATAGAGGCCGGTTCCCTCAGGCCAAAGACGAGCTCCATCGGTTACTGAAAGCAGAAGCTGATCTTCCAGTGGTGGTCTTGGGAAACAAGCAGGTGACCAAAAGCCTCAGTTTATGGTTGAACTTTAACCCTGTTTAGTGTTATTGATATCCACTGTGTTTTTTGTTCAGTTAAAGGGATAGTTCACCCTATTTTGAAGAAATTATTTTTGCCCATAAAATAAAATGGGTCCAAAGCAGCATTGGACGCTGTTGACCATAATTGTTAAATAAAAAGCCACTGAGACATTTTGAAAAAAAAAATTTGTTTTCCGCAGAAGGAAGGCATACCGGTTTGGATTTTCATTTTTGTGTGAACTATACCTTTAATAGAGTCCCTTGTTTTTGTTTCACTGTGAATCTAGACTAAAATGTTTTTTATACCCTCATCCAGGATAAGCCCGATGCTGTTAGCGTCCCGGAGCTGCGTGAGGCTCTTTCCCTGAGCTCAGTGGCGGATCAGAGGAAGCTCTTCCTGCTGGCTGCTCAGTCGGGATCTGACGGATTAAGCAGAACCTATGGCCTCCAAAAGTTCCAGGACCTGCTTCTGACATTGGTGTGACTGGTTCTGACAGAGGACTGGCAATGGGATCTTTTGTAATGAGGGAGCATTCCATGAATGGGTTTCATCCTCGAATCGTGCGAGGAGTAAGGAACGTTTACTTCAGGATAATGCCACTGTTGTGACGTTAAGGAGTTGAACAAACACTATTTTTCCAAAATGAGTACTGTGCTGATGAGGGCATTATAGCTGCTAGTTACAGTGTACAATATCATACTTTTCATTAATATGAATATATATTCAGTATTACGAAGAGTGTATTACATATTATGTTTTATCTCTGCATGTGGAGTCATGTTTCCAATAACAAACTTGTGTATAGCTGACAAGTTGTATTTAGCTTGAAAATTAAGCCTGTTTTAAGGGCAATTACAAATGTTCCTCATTTAAAGATGAAAATAATTATTTCCAGATGCATTTTTTTATTAAGTTAAATTAATAAAATTGTGGCCCGGTTTCACAGACAGGGCTTAGATTAAGCAAGGATTAGGCCTTAGTTTAATTAGGACATTTAAGTAGCTTTTATAAACGTGCCTTAGAAAAACACATTACTGGTGTGCATCTTGAGACAAAACAATGGCACTGACATATTTTAAGATCTGTCAATGCAAGTTGCTTTCAGTTAAAACAGCTCAAACATGCATTTTAGTCTGTGAAACCGGGGGTATGTATTATGTACATAATATTAAATTATGAAATAAAATGTTATGTATATATAATAAATATATAATTGCAGATTTTAATTTAAAGGGGCTAAATGTTAGAATTATGTTTTAATCGCTTTTTATTGCCAAAAAAAGCAATCAATACATTAATCGTTAAAAAAACGAGACCTTATCTGTGCCAATAGTCTCGTGGGCAGTGCGCCGACATATAGCGTATTGCGCGTCGGGTGTCCCAAGTTCAAATCCCAGCTCGTGGACCTTCCCGATCCCGTCCCCCTCCCACTTCACTTCCTGTCTGCTCTGCGCTGTCCTATAATAATAAAGGCAAAAGGCCAAAAAATAAATATTTAAAAAAAAATTTCCCTGAATTCCTAGGTTGCCTATAGACTGATTTTTATGTGAAGAACTCGACAGGAAATCGTGTCACTATGGAGTGTGCACGAGTGCGAGCACAATAATTCAAAAATGAAAATTCTGTCATCATTTACTCGCCCTCAAGTTGTTCCAAACCTGTATGAATTTCTTTCTTCTGCTGAACACAAAAGAAGAATAATATTGGTAACCAAACAGTTGATGGGCACCATTGACTTCCATAGTATTTTTTTTTTTTGGGGGGGTCCATCAACTGTTTGGATACCCATATTCTTCAAAATATCTTGTGTTAAGCAGAAAAAAAGAAGGTTTGGAACAACATGAGGGTGAGTAAATGATGACATTTCATTTCATTTGTGGGTGAACTATCCCTTTAAAGGCCACCGTTATTGCTGATAACAAGGGTTTCCGCATTATACATGTAGCCCCTTAAAAAAATATGTGTATACATCTGGACAGAATCCTTTCTCTTTTTTTCCGTATTACTGTTAGGGGAATTGATGATATTTTCATAATTATCATGACTCTAATGTGACTAATGAAAATTAGGCCTGTTTTTAGGACCATTCCAAATAGTGGTGCTTGGAAGTGAACCTTTTAGAATTTTCTATATTTCTGCATAAACATGACCCAAAACATCATCAGATTGTCACTAAAAGTAGACTAAAGAAAAAAATAGACTACAGAACAGTACGATTCGGGACGGTAAACCCTGATCCGGCTTGTGTTTCCACAACCAACAGTACCCTTACTTGATAGCCGTGGCCTATGCCGGAAAGTAGCGCTCAACGTCATTCCCGCGTGAAGAAGCAGATCTTGTTCTTGCTTCTCGGCATGTGGCTGTTTGTCACAAGAAGAAGACAAGCTTTTATTGTTTCAACCGTATATTAAAAAATGGCATTCCCCTTGTAGCACACGCAAGTGAGTGACAATTCTGTCAACCAATCAATGTTCTGCACCCTTTAGATACTAGACTACTGTGCTAGGTACCCCAACGGAAGGGTCCCAAAAAAGTGGTACAGTACAGTTGGGTATTTTGGTACCATTCACAACTTCTGACAATCAAAATGGAAATAACTGTGTACCGTATTGTACTGTACTGAACTGTACTGTACCGCTTGGTGGAAACAAGCCAAAAGAGAACCCAAACAAACAAATGACAAAATATTATACTTGGCCATTTATTTATTCAGGAAAATTATCCAATATTACAGGTACAGATCTGTGAGTGGCAAAAGTTTGTGAAGCTCTAGGATTAGCAGTCAATTTGAAGGTGAAATTAGGCTCCACCTGTTCTTAGATGTTTTCAATCAATGGGATGACGATCAGGTGTCAGTGTGTGCCCTGTTTTATTTAACGGGGATCTAGCAAAGTCTGAACTTCATAACGTGTTTGTGGAAGTGTATCATGGCACGGAGATTTCTGAGGACCCTTAGAAAAAGAGTTGTTGTGCATCAGACTGGAAAAGGTTATAAAACCATCTCTTAAGAGTTTGGACTCCACAGTGAGACAGATTGTGTACAAATGGAGGAAATTCAAGACAATTTCTACCCTCCCCAGGAGTGGTCGACCAACAAAGATCACTCCAAAAGCAAGATGTGGAATAGTCTGCGAGGTCACAAAGGATCCCAGAGTAACTTCTAAGCGACTCTCTCAACGTTGGCTGATGTTAATGTTCAGGAGAACACTGAACAACCATGGTGTGCATGGCACAGTTGCAAGGAGAAAGCCACTGCTCTCCAAAAATAACATTGCTGCCCATCTGCAGTTTGCTAATGGAAAAATATTTTGTGGATGAGACAAAAATAGAACTTTTAAATGAGAAGTGTTATGTTTGGAGAAAAACACTGCATTTCAGCATTCCTTATTCCATCTGTGAAACGTGATGGTGGTGGTAGTAGTAGTATCATGGTTTTGGCCTGTTTTGCTACATCTGGGCCAGGATGAATTGCCATCATTGATGGAATAATGAATCCTGAACTATACCAGTGAATTCTAAAGGAAAATGTCAGGACATCCGTCCATGAACTGAAGCTCAAGAGAAAGTAGGTCATGCAGCAAGACAATGACCCCAAGCACGCAAGTCGTTCTACCAATGAATGGTTAAAGAAGAATGTTTTGGAATGGCCAAGTCAAAGTCCAGCCTTTAACTCAACTGAAATGTTGTGGAAGGACTTGAAGCAAGCAGTTCATGTGAGAAAACCCACCAACATCCCAGAGTTGAAGCTGTTCTGTACTGAGGAATGGGCTAAAATTCCTCCAAGTCGTTGTGCAGGACTGATCAGCAGTTACTGGAAATGTTTAGTTGCTGTTATACCACTACAAATATGTAATACAGGATAATTTTTCCCAATAAATATTTGACAAAGTATATATTTTATATATTTGTTTGATTCGGTCTACTTTTAGGACTTTTGTGAACATCTGATGATGTTTTGGGTCATATTTATGCAGAAATATAGAAAATTCTAAAGGGTTTCCAAACATTCAAGCACCATTGTATGCATGTACAGTCAAACCAAAAATGATTCAGACACCAGATATAATTTTTTACTAGTGGGTGCAGGACACTATAGTTCATTTATGTAAGTGAGGACAGCAAAATAAAGGAAACTGTGACATATTATACCAAAAAATTCTTCATACAGTGGACTACCAGTAAAATTGATAAAACATTTTGGACCAAAATGATTCAGACACTTTGACCTGACCATGTTTTGCTGAAGTGTTTTTTCTTGAATTGCTAATGCGACCTTTTACACCACAGACTGAACACAATTAAACATTGCTTGGTCATTGGTTGACCTAAATTGGTATTATCTAATTGTGTACTTAAATTTAACAGCTGACAGCTGATTGGTTGATTGTAATCCATTAAAAATATGCTTATATCAGGACAAGATTGTTTTTTATATTATTGATATGAGAATTCAGGGCATGTCCGTAATTATCATGAAAATAATGTCACAATGCGTTGATAGTGGATACCTCAGATAATTCTCATAACTGTGATTTAGGCTTCAAATAGAGTTTTTGCGCATTTTCGAAAATAAGGCCTCTTCACTGTGAAATCAATACAGTCTGGTTATGCAAGTGGGTTGAATTAGCATCAACATGAGCTAGTGGTATGAAGGAAGAACTATATGAAAAGTCTCTTGAATAATACAGCTTATTTACTCCATATTAATTGCAAATTACATTGGCTACAGATACTCCTACCCTGGAGCTACATGGACAAATGAAATGCCATAATAAACGTCAGTTTTGCAATGCAAATGCAGTGTATTTTTAGTCTTGTGAGGGTTTCGCAACGCTAATTTGCAATAAGCAGAACTCTTATACAGCTGACAATCCTGGAAAACAACTGTGTGGCCAATAGTTTGATGTAACTTTTATAACAGTTGCTGTCAAGACTTTTTATTTTAACTCATTCACAACAACTCATGCTCATTCAGTATGCAGCATGTGACATTTCTAAGATAAAGTGATGCATTGCAACAGCAGTCTACAGGAGCTACAGCACTGCAAAAATGTACGAACCCCTGTGATTATTCTGTATTAAAGGAATGTTCAATAGAAGTTCAACTCTATCAACGTCATTTTTGGCAATACTGCAGAAAATAATTGTCACGTCAGGATAAAAAAACCTTTAACAAATCTTATGACTATATTTGGTAACACTTTATTTTACAGTGTCCTTGTTACCTATGTTACATGTAGTCTGCCAGTCTCATGTTAATCTCGAGTACCTATAGAGTAGTATTGCATCCTTCATATCTCCGAAGAGTCTTTAGTTTTATCATATTTATAAAAGACAGATACGCTGTACCGATCCTTTCCGAAAACAGCCGAACTCGTGCAGGCGTGCAGTGGGCGGAGCTAAAGAGAGCACGCGCACACACATGCACAATACATTTTTGGCATTATCCCTCCTTGGATGACTTTCGATTCACTATACGTTCATGTTGTTTACATTATATGCACTTACGCACCGATTGCCAACAAAACACAGACATTTGATGCGGTTTCACTCACCACCTTCGGTTTCGTCTCATGACAGGGAATAAACAAACACACTTGCAGAACTCCGTTGCTGCTCCGGAAAAACAAACTGCATCCACTGTTTAACGCTGGGTTATTTGGGAAGCTGAACAAGGTTATCTTTCCCTCACAACCAAAAACACACTTCTTTAGTGACATTGTTGATTTCGTGGTCTAAAAACAAAATAACAGCGCTGCCGACGGCTTCCGTAACCCGAACGAAGCTTGTTGATGGACGTGCTCATGCTCTGGTTGATGTGCGCATGCGCTCATCCAGGAGAAGTGCCCATACAAGGAATTCCGCCCTTTATTACATCATACAGGGCCATACTCGAAAAAAACTTTCTGAAACTTACCCGAATCCTGAAGGAGTGTATTTGGCACAGAAATACTCTGTCATACGTCCAACTTTTTTGAAATTTTGACCATGTTTAGCATGAGAATCCAACTCTTTAACAGTGTAAATAAGTCAGAATTCATGAAATAGCATTAGAACCCCCCCCCCCCCCCCCCCAAATATATAATTACACTGTAACAATGACACCTTAAAATAAAGTGTAACCCTATATTAGTTAAAAAAAATTAAAAAAAATAACTTTTTATCCTGATGTCGGTGTAATAAATTTTGCATAAATTTTGCGATTACATTTGCCATTGCTCGGCGAATCTTTGCAGGCGAAATCCAGCAATTTCAAAACAAATCTGCGTGATTGATTTCACAGATTTCACATTAGTTTTACTTTTTTGCTTTCTTTCTGGGTTTGAAGGTGACTACACTACTGACAGTGGACAATGAACCTTTTTTATCAGCGACATTTTGCTAATGTGACTGTGCCTTTAGAGTGTTTTTGTGATACAACAACATTAAAATAAAAACTAAGCAATTCCAAGAGGGTCCTCAGGCCCTAAATATAATGTAAAAGTACACTACTGTTCAAAAGTTTGGGGTCAGTAAGATTTAAAAAAAAAAAAAAAGAAATTAGTACTTTTATTCAGCAAGGAAGCATTAAATTGATTAAAAACACAAAAGATTTATATTTCAAATAAATGCTGTTCTTTTGTGCTTTCTATTCATCAAATAATCCTGGAAAAAAATTATTTGGACAGCATTTCAGTTTTTTTATTTTATTTTGATATGCCTGAGCCAAAGGTTGCATCAAAAATCTCAAACTTCCCTATTATATAGTAGGTGAAGCGACGCAACTGGCGCTGGTAGGTCACATGATAATGACAACATGGTGAATGTAGTACGTCCAGATTACATTCATACTACACACACTCATACTATATAGAACATACTTTTTTAGCAGTCGTGAAATAATTACTTATTCAAAATAAGTACCTACTCAAGAGAGTATGTAATTTCGGACACAGCCACTGTCTGTCATCTGAATGATTTGGTATAATGAGCTCTCAGAAGTGTCTCATATGATTGCGTTCACAAACATCAGGCATCCGAACACAATTAGATAACATGAGTGTTTTTTGCATTTTGTCTGCACGGTCTAAGGCGCAAATCATTTATGATGCAGGAAAAAAAGAGCCACAGTGACTTTTCTCCGACTGTTGCTATTTCCATTTTTATTACAGATATTTTGTGCTAATTTCCCAGGATGTGACGAGTTTGTTCTCTTGAACACATGGAAACTTTACTTTATTCCCAAATGTTTTATGAGTCATTCCAATTTTGCACAAAAGTTAAATTCGCGCCTATGGATAGAAACATAGTTACTGAAGACTGGAGTAATGATGCGGAAAATTCAGCATTGCCATCACAGGAATAAATTACATTTTACAATATATTAAAGGAGGTAACAGTTATTTAAAATTGTATTAATATTTCACAATGTTGCTATCTTTACTGTATTTTTGATCAAATAATTGCAGCCTTGGTGAGCAGTTGAGACTTTTTTTTTTAGTAGTGTAAACTAGTGCTATCAAATCAATTAATACCATCCAAAATAAAAAATGTGTTTACATATGTTTGTGTACTGTGGATAATTGTGTATGTTTGAATACACACACATACATGCATATATTTAAGAAATATTTGCATGTATATACTGTATATATTTATATTATATATAAATATAACAATGTTTCTTACATGCATGTGTGTGTATTTATATATAAACATAATTATACACAGTACACACACATATTATGTGTAAACAAACTTTTATTTTGGATGCGATTAATCGAACTGAAAGCACTACTAGAAACACAATAGCTCTTTAATAAAAACACCTTTCTAAATGAATTTGAGTTATGGCCCAGATTTTTTCTGCACTGTGTCAGACTGTTGTTTTCACTTCCTATGTATTCATTTTATTTGCCAAAACACACTAAACGTATCCATTAAAAAGTCAGAACTAATAAATTGTCATTTTCTATGATATTTTTTTTTATGTCTGCATTTTACTTCACAACATACAATGACAAATGCAAAGCTTATATACATCTGCAAATACTCAAGTTGTTCACTAGATTCATAAAACACTTAAAAGTTAACATGCTCTCGAAGATGCCATAGTAGAAAGGAACGGTTGAAAATCCTCTCATCCTGAAGACTCCCTAGGTCAGAGATCTTCAACCCTGCTCCAGGGGACCCACCGTCCTGCAGAGTTTAGCTCCAACTTTAAACAAGCACACCTGAACCAGCAAATCAAACTCTTCGGGATCCCTTGAAAATCACATGCAGGATGGATATAAACTTTGCAGGACAGTGTGTCTCTCTCCAGGAGCAGGGTTGAAGACCTCAGCTCAAAGGTGATATTCTGCCTAGCAGTTTAAGAGTTCTTCACCGTGACATCATGTAGACTTCTGAGACTGCAGAGACGCAATGAACGCAGCATATTCCTCAGGATGACACCGTTTGTATAATTCCACTTTCCGTTTGATCTGCTTCGGCGTGTCCTGGTAGTAATTCTTCTCGTCCCTTGCCATTGCCTGAAATATCAATAAAGCTTAATCAGTTACGTGAACTCAATCTAAAGAGTCTTATTTGTGTACCTGCAGAAGGCTCATGGATATACGGCTCTCTTTGACCTTGTAATCCTCACTGTGTTCCTTCACCATGTGTTGAACATATTCAATCATGTCAGTGGAGCACGTGGTTTTGTCTTTCCCACGGAGACTGGCCTCTGCCTCCATTTCTGCAATGAGACACCAAATCATATTGGCAGGGCTTGAAAATATGATTATATTTTAATCATAGCACCAACTGGTTGGTGGAAACCATGGAAACCACTGGTTTCAAAACATGGAAACCACTGGTTTCAAAACATACCTTCAATGACATAGGGTTTCAACACACTTGTCTCCATCGATTCACTTTTCGTGTCCTGAAACATCAGTTAAAAGCATTCAGTTGTCACAATCAGGCAGTATTTGTATAAATACACTAACTGTGATTCAAGCTTGATACTTGCCTTTTTAGCTTTAATAGGAAGCATACCCTTGGTCCCAGGTGACAGCCCCATGTCTCGTAGATTTTGCTTCACCGTTTTGTGGTCATCCCAAGCTTTACGTATCTGGGGACTTGTTAGATAACCCGTTTCATGACAAACTTCATAATGCATAAGTCAACAACATATGTTTCAAACGACAGCACCCTTGTGAAAATACACTTGACTATTCAACCCTTGTGCATCCTTAAGGACATTTTTGTCTTTTTTATCATTTTGCCTGTTATTGCCAACTGCATAATTTTTTTTAAAAGTGTGCATTTTTATTGAAATTTTACAATTTCACCCTCATTTCCTTTAAAAAAAAAAAAACCTATTTTACACTAGGTACACAAAATAGCTACACTCAGAACCTTAAGGACCAAAATGTCCCCATTGAAACCCATTAAAAATGCAATTAATAATCCCAGGGCCATTTAACTATAAAATGATGCAGTCTATGTCAAAAGGCTTTCATTCTGTTGGCAAGGCTTTAAAATTAAAATTTGTACTATTTATTTAGAAGATGGCGCCATTTTCTCAGGTTTGATCTATAAAGCAAATACTTGCTTTTTTCCTGTTTTCTGCTTCTGCATATTATAGAGTCAACTGGATAAATTATGCAGCTATAATTGTGTGGGTTGGTGTGGATGTCAGAGTGTGGTTTGTATGTATGTACTAAACAAAAAAGTGTTTGTGTAATTTTGGAGAGAAAAACTTGACTGTACTGGAAATCACAAATCCCAGTTTTACTGGCATCTAATGGAAAAAAATTTGGTAATGCACCCAAACAAAATCTTACTAGCAGTTTTTGAGCTTAACATGTTTTATTAAATATATATTATATTTTATATAAAATGTTTATAAATCATTTTCATTCACAAACCCATCTATAACTTTTTTTGTTTGTTTGTTTCACTTTTTTTACTACAACAATAATCTGCCAAGGGTCGTCTTTAAAATGAGACCAATCTTAAATCTGTGCTCTAAAATTTTACATTTTTATGACCATTTTTTGACACTGAGATTTGTCCTCTAAGGACCTCAGATTAAATTGACGCACAAGGGTTAATACACTTTAAAATAATTCAGCAAAGTGATGCAATGTTCTCGAACACTTAATCCCATGTTAATTCCCACATGAAAAAATACTATAGTATATTATAGTAAAACTACTCTAGTAAATACTATAGTGTTTTTGAACCATAATATAGTAAAGATACTATAGTAAATTGTAGTATTTAGTAGTAACTGTAGTATTAACTATAGTCAATTGTTAAACTATAGTAAATATTGTATACTACAATTTACTGTACTATATTTACTATTGTATGGTTCAAAAACACTATAGTATTTACTAGAGTAATTTTACTATAATATACTATAGTATTTCTTTTATATGGGTTGTAATTAAATTAACATGTATTGTAGATTCAATTTATATTAAATGCAACAAAACTGCTTTTTTGACACACTTAAGTACATATTGTGTAATTTCATAATTACATATTGAAATATGGCTAAATTGTACAGCCAAACGTACTGACAAGCATTAGCTAATGGTAAACTACAATATGCTTTAATGTCGTTTCTATTTAAAATTGTGTCATGTATTTAAATATATTTGTAATTACACATTTGTAATGATGAATCTGAAATTTAGCACATTTAAAATATAAGTAGTTGTAGTTGTAGTATAGAACAACACACTACAGTTAAAAGCATTTAGCACGTACTGGAACTTACCATTCAATGTGCGGTTTCTCCTTTCTTCTTAACTTCTTCTTCAGTTTCTTCTTGTTATTACTGTAATTAAACGTGTTACGTTTACGTTTCGTGACTTTACCCATTTCTGTATAATATACCAGTGATAATACACCACTGTCTTTACTCTGTAACACGCGTGTTTGAAGAACGCGGAAGTAGCGACTTCTTCTCCAAAGGCAAAACACATTGACATGGTTCGATATCGCCTCCTGCCGTCAAAGAAAGTTCCTAATTAAAATGTAGAGACGAGCTTTGCCTAGTAGTTATCGTGAAATAAATTCATTGCGAATAGATAAGAGTGTGTATGCATAGCACATTAAAAATAGGTTAGACGTTAGGTTACATTCATGCTATTATTAAGGGAAGACACGAGGAGGACGCAGCAGCTCGTGATATCACGTTTTGTATTCAGAGCCACTGATATAATTTAAAAACATTCACTTCACAGCGTTAATAGTACTATAAGTTTTACTATTATCATTATATTAGGATGATTGGCTTTTATTAATTAAGTATAACACCCTTCGAAAATTATCCATGGTTTTATTATAGTAAAATAGTAACCATGTTTTTTTTTTGTATTTTACCACAAATACAACTATGGTTAGAGTAGCAAAAGCATGGTTAATTTGTGATTACCGTGGTTTAACTATAATAACCATGTTTTTTTTTTTTGGTTATATTTGTAGTAAACCCATGGTTAATTTTCGTAAGGGCAGTTTTACCTCTAGATGGAGATATAAACTAAGTTTCTGCAGTTCATGTAACTACAAGTTCAGAGCTGCACATAGTCTGATGTGGCTGAAAAAATGTGCATCTGTTAATGTTTATCATCAAAGGAAAGACATGACAGATATTGATTAATAGACAGCGATCAGCTTATATATTCAGCAATATATGGTTAGAATAATAATATATCATATAATAAGCAGTTATATATGGGGATAAGGAAACATAGTATCTTACAAAACACAAGTACAAACATGCAGAAGTTTGATTGAGAAAGAACGAAACCTACTATGGCGAAGATTTGGTCATGAATATTAAGCAGATCACGTGATGTTTTTATAGACGTTTTACTACATATAGCAAATGTACAAACATTTTCAGGACAACAATAATGAGCAAACAAATACTCCTATTTATATACTCAACAGAAAAAAGAAAAAAAACATACTTACAAGAATGAAACATACTTTTGCGTTATATATAAACAATTTACCATATAAAATGTATAAAAATAACTGACATACATATTCTTTATCAGATGTATTACTATAATAACAAATTATAAATGTCAGATCGAAGGACTATGCCATTTTTGAAGGCTTAAAAATAAGATCAGAATTATATATATATATATATTATTCTGTCAATCGATTAATCACGATTAATCGCATTCAAAATAAAAGTTTGTGTTTACATGATATATGTGTGTGTACCGTGTATAATTATTATGTATATATAAATACACACTCATTCATGTATATTTTTAAGAAATATTTGCATGTATATACTGTAAATATAAATATTTTATATATAAATATAATATTTTTTTCTTAAATATATACTTGCATGTGTGTGTATTTATATATACATAATAATTATACACATTGAGTACACACACATATATTATGGAAACACATGCTTTTATTTTGGATGTGATTAATCACGATTAATCAATTTGACAGCACTATATATATAAAATATATGACCTTATATATATGTATGTATATACATATATACACACACACACACACACACACATATATATTAACATTCAAGAGTTAAGCACTGGCTATTATTTTTTTTAATGTTGCCTAGTCCTTTAATTTAACATCTATAAATAAAAAAAAATATCATTCTAATACATCTGATTAAGAATATGTATGTCAGTTTTTCATTTTATATGCTACATCATTTATATACAACAGGAAAGTAATGTTCTTTCAATAATGTTTCTTCGTCTTCTGTTTTCCATGGGACCGTTCAAGCAGGACGCTCGAGGTTGGTTACCAAGCAACGTCAGCATGTCTCATTAATATTCATGAGCTCAGGCTTTGCCATAGTAGGCTCTACGATCGACGTAAGTCCGAAGCTTCTGGGCGGGGAATCAGAAGAGCAAAACGGCAGAGCGGAGAGTCATTCAGGGTTAATAATATTCCGCCGTGGGGGGGAGCGGGGGAGGACACACATATACACATACACACACATATACACATACACACACACACATACACTGCCAACCCGGCGACGAGGTTGGGCCTGCGGTGCCTGCCTGCAACCCAGGAAACATGGAGCTCGAGAATATCGTGGCCAACACTGTTCTGTTGAAGGCGAGAGAAGGTAAGACATGACAGCCCGTCTGATCATTGTCACTTTTGACAGCTGTGATCCTCAAACGACGCGTTATCTGGCTCAAAACGATGGGGGATTCCCCCAAAGGAAGTTAGGCCAAAAAAGACAAGAGCAATGCAAAGAATGCATGCTTTATTATTTACGAATCAACGGATCAAAACTGAGAATTACACATTGATCATGGTGTGTTGCTCGCCGCCTGCTTTGTTGTGTTCCTAACCTTGAGCAAAAAAAGATGGACCTGTCAATAAAAAAAAAAAAAAAAACATCTCCGTTTCTGTCAAAACCCTATTTGGATTTTACGACATTTTTTGTGAACGGTCTGAGTTTCTGTGTAAAGGAGAAGCGATGAACACTGTGTTGTCTGTAGTGTTATTGACAACAGTCATTGGTGTCTGTGTGCTCGAGATAAGCGCCCGAATGAACTGAACCGCTGAATTAACCGACCCTCTGATTTTTGAAAGTGTTTTTCAAAATAGTGCTCTACCTACCTAACGTTAGATGGCTAGGCGCGTTACTTGATAGTCAAACATGGTGTCTAGTGGGCACTTTCAGTTGTTTATCATTTTTTCTGCAGGTGTATTTCTCAAACATGAGGGAATCCTGCTGTATTTTCTCGCGTCCGTGTCCTAACGTTCTTGTGCTGCACACTTGGGCTACTACATTTGTTTGTTGTAGTGTTGCAGTATCCGTTCAAGTGTATACTAACCTTACGAAAATGAACAGTGGGAGACAAAAGTCTCTAAAAGATCGTAGTGACTACAGTTAATTAAGTAAAATATTAATAAAATAATACATACAATCACCTTCAAAGAGTGTAAGAAGCATATGTTAAAGGGATAGTTCACCCAAAAATGAAAATTCTGTCATTAATTACTCACCCTCATGTCGTTCCAAACCCGTAAGACCTTCGTTCATCTTCAGAACACAAATTAAGATCTTTTTGATGAAATCTGAGAGCTTTCTGACCCCTCCATAGACAACAACACAATGACCACTTTCAAGGCCCAGAAAGGTAGTAAAGACATTGTTGAAATAGTCCATGTGACTGTATAAAGTGGTTCAACCTTAATGTTATAAAGCAACGAGAATACTTTTTGTGTGCAAAAAACAAACAAAAATAACGACTTTATTCGAATTTCTTCTCGTCTGTGTCAGTCTCCTACGCTGTTTATACAGAGTGCAGCGCTTCCAAGTTCCGTGGTTCTGCGTCAGAACGGCGGCTCATTATTGGCCAGCTCCTGCGTCAGCATCACACGCATGCGTCGTGGTGCTCACGTGAACCGCATCTGCACTGTATTTACAATGTAAACTGTGTATGAGACTGGCACAGACGAGAAGAAATTGTTGAATAAAGTTGTTTTTATTTGTTTTTTGCACACAAAAAGTATTCTCGTCGCTTCATAAAATTAAGTTTGAACCACTGTAGTCACATGGACTATTTTAACAATGTCTTTACTACCTTTTTGGGCCTTGAAAGTGGTCATTGTGTTGCTGTCTATGGAGGGGTCAGAAAGCTCTCGGATTTCATCAAAAATATCTTAATTTGTGTTCTGAAGATGAACGAAGGTCTTACGGGTTTGGAACGACATGAGGGTGAGTAATTAATGACAGAATTTTCATTTTTGGGTGAACTATGCCTTTAACATATGCTTCTTACACTCTTTGAAGGTGATTGTATGTATTATTTTATTACTATTTTACTTAATTAACTGTAGTCACTACGATCTTTTAGAGAGCTTGTGTCTCCCACTGTTAATTTTCGTAAGGCTAGTATACACTTGAACGGATACTGCAACACTACAACAAACAAATGTAGTAGCCCAAGTGTGCAGCACAAGAACTTTGGAACACGGACGCGAGAAAATAAATTTTTGGGTGAACTAACCCTTTAATTTTTGCAGGTTTACATTGATTACAAATTACAAAAAAAGTTGTTAGTTATATGCTAAATATACCAGGCGATGCATTACAAATTACAGTTGTTAACATTAGGACATTTTAAAATGTTGAAAGCTGTCTTATTTCATAGATGGTTTCAGTTTAGTCACTGCTGTATGATTGCTTAACATGTTGCTTCCTCCTTTTTTAAGATGACATTTAGCACTAGCTTATCTAAGTAGGCAGGGCTCTATATATGTTGCACTACATGAATTTTTATTTTATTTTGGGAAACTTGCTTGCATCTTATCGAAATTGACTTCTTTTTAATGGAATAATATTGCAGTATTTTTTTATAAATGATTTATCTTTGCACACATCATTCTTTTTGTTTTTATTTATTTTTTTTTATTAATGTGCCCCCGTAATCTTTAATCAAAATAACTTCCCCTCACTCTTGAACACAAACAGTGTCAGGGTAATGCATTACAAGTAACGCGAGTTATGTAATCAGATTACTTTTTTCAAGTAACTAGTAAAGTAACGTATTTATTATAGTTCGAGACTAAATGTGAGTATACATTTACTCATCTCAGATTCAGATTCAGTATTGCTCAAATTGAATAAAAACAGTGAAAAGCAAACTCAGAATATTACGCAAACCTGCAATAATTAAATATGATAAATAACACAAATAGGGCTGTAACAACTAGTCGATCAAATCGATAATAATCGATAATGAAAATCATCGATAACGATTCTCATTATCGATTAGTCAGGTCTGCTCTCTGTGCACGATAAGCTTCCACCAGTTGCGCCAAATTACAGCACTGAATAATGCATTTTTATGGACAAAATGTGCATCTAGAAATAGTGGAGTGGAAACAGAGTGAGCTGATGCAGGAAAGGTACATGATCCAAGTGCCCAAAACATGAGAATTGTTTATTTTAAGCTTCAAGCTAATGCATTAGCGTTTAACATACCCTGTCATGCGCTTTGACAAATGTGTGCGCGTCTGCGTCCTCAGCGCAAAACGTTCATTTTACAGGTTATATCGACTGATCTATATAGAGAACCGAAGTTATATCCTCATCTGTAAATGCTACCAGTTAACGCGAGTATTTCCATTTTGCATGAAAGCGCGTCCTGACAGCCTGTGTTAAACTTCACTGAACGAGCGGCGGGCGCGCGCATGCCCGTCAAACAGACAGAACGCAGTCGAGAGGGAGACCATTAATATTCAGCGCAAAAAAAACATTCATTTAGCTGAAATATCTGCTGTTGGACGCTAAATTTATTTTTAAAAGTCAACATGTAATTCAAGTATTTTATGAGAGTAGTAACTGTAAAGGGATAACAGCGTGCAATTTGAATATAAAAAGTAAGACGTTTCTGCAGGATAAAGAAATGACAATAACAGGTACTGTGTTCATAGAGTGTGTGTGTGTGTGTGTGTGTGTTCCTGCAGAACATTCCTCTTATCTGGTAACACTGAGTTTGTGTTTTTGTTTTTCTTTAATATTTTAATGTAGGGATTTAAACTCCTTTTGCTTAGTAACTTTTTTTGCACATAATGTATAGCACAAACATACTCTTACGAAAATTAACCATGGTTCTATTAGATAGTAAAACCATGTTTTTATTATAATAAAACCATGTTTTTGCCGTATTGATTACCATTTGTATAACCACACAAATACCATATAGTTAAACTATGGATTTGAAGCAAAACTATGGTTAATTTGTGGTTACCATTGAATAACTACAATAACCCTGTTATTTATTTATTAATATTATTTTTGTTTGTTTTATTCGATGTAAAACCATGGGTAATTTTTGTAAGGGCAGATATATTCACTATGTATATTTTCATAGCACTCAGCAGACATGTTTGTTTGAAGGACAGCATTGGGCAGGATGTGGAATAGTGTGTTTTGTCAATAAAAGAAATTGGCTTTTTATCCGATTAATCGAAAAAATAATCGGCCAACTAATTGATTATCAAAATAATCGTTAGTTGCAGCCCTAAACACAAATATACTTTATGTATTTAATCTCACTTTATTAACCAATGTCTTTGCTGCTGACCTTCGAAGATCTAATTCAACCATAATCAAAAATGACTTTAGTTAAACATCACATTTGTTTTCTTTATTATTATTATTATTATTATTATTAGAGTATTGAACCTTCATCACCTGCGTCCTATTCTTCTGCAATCCTACTGTACAGGCGTAAATTTGCATTTCCTTCAGCCTGAGGCTTATTCATTTAGTAGAGAATTGTGTGTGTGTGTTTTCAAACAATCCCACGTGAAAAAATGAATGCAAAAATAACGTAATGCATTTCAATTAGTTAGTTTTTGTTAGTTCATCCAAATTTACCTGCTGTCATTATTAATGTTAGTCAAACAACAAAAAGAGAAAATCTCTCACTGCTCTTGACTGAATCATTTTGTAACTGTAATAAGAATAAATGTATATTTCATTTACACAGTAAATACTATGCATTGTTTTTTTATACATTTGATTACTTTATACAATTTATGTAATATTTGCTTGAAGTTTTTCAGGTAGGTCTATTTCATGTGTGTCTTTGTTCTGTTGTAGTTTGTTTTCTTTGCTCTTTCTTTACTTGTCTTCAGTAAGCTTGAGAGTTTTTTTAGGCTAGTATTAGTTTTTTTAAATAATATTGGAAATGGTGATAAGAATTAGACAATTTAAATGGTATCAGAAATTTTGATATCATAACCTTATTTAAAGCAAAAATAACTATATCGTGATTCGTGATGAATATAGTTATCGTATAATAAAATTACTCGTAATAAAATGTATCGTGATCACCCACCCCCAACTCGGATATACATCATAATTGGTAAGAAAAGAAAGTTGCAAATTCTTTTTCATGGCGATTTTAAAGTTTGAAGGATTTAAGGAATTTATTGACGGTTAAGTTTTGCTCAGTATGTAACATGCTGTTAATTATTGCAGAAAATAATTTTGACTTGTACCTCACTCAGTCTGTAAAAACAAATTAAAAAAAGCATTGACAGAAATGCACTTAAAGTGGAATTTCTTGTTGTTTATTTTGCGCAGTAGACTTCCACTGAAAGTGCATTGTGCGGTCACATTTACTGTTGCATGTTGAAATTTTGCAGACAAAATCCAGTCGTTCCAATAGAAAAATGTGCAATTCTCATGAGGGCGAAAAAAAAGTTCAGCACGCATTCGCAGTTTTTGCGTGTTCAAGTTGGTCACGCAAATTCACTATGCTGACCAACAGAAAGCTGCATGGTTTGACGATTAGACAATGGTTTGCGAAATTTTGCTACATTTTGCTAATCTGACCACACCTTAAATGCACCCTAAACTAGGGCTGGGCGGTAAAATGATATATATCGTTATTGCGGTATAAAATGTCTATCGTTAGAGATTTTGCTATATCGTGGTATGTAAATATATAGTACTTTTTAAATATAGTTATAAACGCAATATATTCTGAAAAGAAACATGGTGCTCGTGTTGACTGGCACACTGCCAAAGTGCGTGCACAGAAAGTTGCTTCTCTCAGAAAGGCGATCACGAATTTGGGACGTGCTCGATGTTAAAAAGTGTTATTAAGCACTAGGCAGTGAAAAAAGAACTCAATGCAGTGTGCGCTGACTGACACACAACGTAATCATGCTCACAGAAAGCTGCGTCTCTCAGCATGAGGTCGCAAATGTAATTCTCTTTGACTTTCACACTTTATTGTGGTTGAACCGTCGAATTCACTGCTCATTGTGTGGAGTAGTCATGTAAACACAGCCGGTTATGTCTCAAGTGAAAGTAAACAGTTGGGTGTAAACTGGATGTGTATCAGTATATAAGATCTGTGCGTTTGTTCTTAAAGTGACAGCAGCCTAATATACCTAACTGCTGCCATGCCATTAATCAACCCTCTACAATGCGAGTAAATCGCATATGCGACCAAATATCACGCTAGGCGAATAAAAACATGTCTTTAATTAGCCAATGCCTAATAAACCGTACGATTTCAGTCACCTGCGATTGAGATAGAGGCAAAAAATAAGTTTAGCGCGTATATCATTTAATTGCCTGTTGAGCTTTATGCACCGTCGCTTGGCTGAGAGTGCCCTCTGCCGCTTTCTCTCACACACGCGCACTCAACGTGAGAGAAAGAGAGAGGCTTTTACACATGCCACGTAAAGAGAATTGATGCGCTTAGCTCTACAGTAATTGCACGGCTCGACAGGACTGTCCAAGAGTTGACAGAACTGTCACTGTTCCAGTGCTGCATCGTCATGAAAGTTTATAATTTGTGTTTTTAGCCTTGCCTATTTAAATTTTTTAACGCATGAAGAGCCGAAAGATAACTTGCGCACGTCTGACAGGACGTGAATACTAATTTGAGCTTTTTTTTTACTAATGAGAGCTCTTCTTGCACTTGAACAGATACTTTCACACAAAATTATGTCAAAATGCCTGTCTTGGCGAGTATCCTAATAAACAGGTTTACGTAAACATTGGTTATGTCTTAAGCAGGGTTTTTCCTGGGTCCAAAATGGTCTTCGGTGGTAGCTGTCAGACATGGTCATCCACACACACAGTAAAAAGTACCCTACCCGTGCAATCTGCGAGTCCAATACTGACAATAAATTTAAAATAAATGCAAAGAAACAGTTTGTGTTATATCTTATTTTGATATTTCATATCTCTTACCTTGATGTTTGTTTCTTTTATTCCTCATTGTTCACACTGTTTACATTAATTATTTTGGTATATAATCATATCAATATTAAAAAGTAGCATTAAAAAGTTACCATATACAATTAAATAAAATTAGCAGCTAGCTAACAACTTGCTTTGTTCTGGTTTCACCTCACTGCAGTATAAACAAAATTATTTTATAGCCTAAGTAATTTACTACACATTGTCAATATAAATAACCTGAAAATACTGTGGATTATTAAGACTAGGCTAATTCTTACTAACCACTCTTGCTAAATGGGGTAAGCACACTTGCATTCTCATTTCAGAGGTGTTCTGAGTAAATGATTATACACTGATTTGTGAGTTCAGCGTTGGACAGATCAGTTATTAACCAGTTATTTAAATGAATCGGTTCAAACGAGTCATTAGGTCGTGAATCGGACATTAGCGGATGCGTTGTGTGTGCGAATCCTGGCTGTTAGGACATCGCAAAAGATTAGTATGAACACAGAAAACACTGGATAGGATTTTTTTCCCCATTTATTAAAAGTATGGTTTATGTCAGCTACATGTAGTACGGTACGCTTGTCAGAGAATAGGAAACGTTTTTTTGAGTGCAATTCACACCCAGCGGTAATTCAGGGGATTCGGTCTTCCGACCTTTTACCATTGTGTCAGTTCAGTTGATTTTGATTCATATGTCTGAGGGAGAAAGAGCTAGACAGTGCTTAGTTTGGAGACAGAGAGAGTGCGCGGGGTTCTCTCTCTCAGTTAACATGCGCCCTATCACAAGCGCAGCAGTCATCTACATCACTCATAAATCACAATAACTGATCAAATAAGGCTTTGGCGGGACAAAAATTCGTTTTGGCAGCCGCCAAAATCTTTCAATGCCGGAAAAACCCTGTTAAGTGAACGTAAACAGTCGATAAAGAAAACGCACGTGTAACAGTATCAGCATATTGGATCCGTGCATTAGTCTTAAAGTGACAGCAGCCTAATATACCTGCTGCTGTCTGTGTTTTTAATGTCAATCAAACAACAAAAGACTCACTGTAAAAAAAATCACTCACTGCTCTTGACTGAAAAACTTTTGTAACTTTAATAAGGATTCATCTATATTTAATTTATACAGTGAAGACTACATTTCTGTACATTATCTACTTAATCTGATCTACCTGAAAAACCTGAAAAGCACTTTGTTCTATTGTGTTTATTTGTGCTATTTCTTTGTTCTTATTTTATTACAGATTGTTTGCTTGTCTTTAATAGTGTTTGAAATTTATATTTTATATTCTGTTGTATTATTTTTTTTTCTTGCATTCTATGTAAAAAGTCTGGCGAGTAAAATAAAAAAATTACTAGCCAATGGCGGCTTGAGCCTCAGTGTGTCCGTAGAGGATTGTTAATGGAAATCAAACAAAAGAGAAAATAATTTTTTTAGCTTTAATAAGAATAAATTTATGTTTAATTCATACAGTGAAGTCTGCAATATTTTATTTTTACATTTGATTATTACATTTCTGTACTAATTCTAACTGTTAAATAAATACATTTTTGTTATATTGCATTTGTTTGCATTGCATTGCAGTTGCTTATTTTTTCTTATTTTTATCAAATCAAAATCAAATCAAATCACCTTTATTTATATAGCACTTTTTACAATGGCAATTGTTTCAAAGCAGCTTCACAGTGGTAACAGGAAAATAATGCAACAGAATTTGATTCGGCTGTACAGCCGCTCTGGTGAAAACGGTGATGTCATCCAGCTCATTTCAATTATCATATAGTGTCAATGCGGGCAGATCAGTAATATAGTTGAAATTTAAGTGTCCCCAACTGAGCAAGCCAAAAGCCAAAGGCGACGGTGGCAAGGAACCAAAACTCCTTCAGGGCCAGAATGGAGAAAAAAACCTTGGGAGAAACCAGGCTCAGTCGGGGTGCCAGTTCTCCTCTGGCCGACGAACAAATAGTGTATGATTATGATTCTGGCAACATTACAGGTCAGAAGTCATATTAGATCAATAGATATTCGTAGGATTATTCGAAAGATTGGAGTCGTCACGCCGGGGACGGGTTTAATGAGGAAGTCGTGTCGATGCGGCATTTACAGGGGGGAGTTTAATTGACACGGTCTCTACAGACACTTCAGGGATGCGTTCGTCATGTCCAGGCTAAGGTCCACCATCTGGTCCGGATCCGGCCGAATGCAGTAAACCTCGGGATAAACAGAGAGACTAACATTAGCGTAGATGCCATAATGAATTGTTGATCTGTTCATTATGAATGAATCTGTTATTTTAATAACAGAAATTAGATTAAAAAAAAAAACACAGAATAACTATATTGAGATATATATATCGTTATCGTGAATAAGAATTTGTTCATATCGCCCACCCCTTCCCTAAACACATATTAAAGCTTCTTGTTTACTCCCTTACTCTCTTCACATCTTTTCTTCTTACAACATGACAGGATGTAGTCACGTGCCGGTTTGATTCTTAAAGTTGAGCCGTTCTTTTTTTAACAATGGAGGTGTTTCATGTCAATGCAGGGAACCCACCGGGTTTATAGGGCTCGTTCCACTTTTTCTCAGAGGAGCTGTTACACTGAAAGCACAACAAGGAAGATGAGTGTTTTATATGCTATGCTATGTTCTATACTTTGTTGGTGATTTATATCGTGAATAGTGTGATGAAAGCAGGGCCTTTCGGTAAGTGCTGGAGGCAGGTTCTGCACACAGTAAATGAAACCTCTTCACCTCTGCACTGCTGCTGCATAAACAGTACATTTCACAAGCCATTTGCATCTTGGCAACTTCCCACAACGTTAATGGCGGAGCTTTGCTACTGTATCCATACCATCATAATCTCGTCACTGCAAACCTTTTGATTGAATTGCAAAATCACACTCTGACGTATGTTACAAAAGATTTCTATTTCAAATAAATGCTGTTCTACTGAACTTTCTATTCATTAAAGAATCCTGGGGGAAAAAAAATTATTATAAAGGCTTAATTTTATTTTAGCACAGTTTTATGTTCAAAAATTCAATTTGATGATTTTTACTTCATGATCATTGAGCATGATCATTTGTTTGAACTGCAAATAGCACACTGCCTGACTTTGCGTATTAATTATCGTGAGTTATATCTTTGAGGTGTGATTAGGTACAATGTCTGGGCTTGCACAGCAGGTTTTGATTATGTAAGATAATGAGGTTTCTCAGCTGGGCTCATCTCATGTGAAAGTCTTTGTTGTAACGTACAGTCGTGTTTTGAACTCTTATCAGATCGCAGTCACAAGCTTCTCCCGTACGTTTGTAATCAGTGCATCTTCTGCCCTCTCATCCCATTAGCGTCGAATCTATTCCTCGGATTCTCTCATAACCTAGCAACAATGCAAACACCTGGCCGTAGCTTTCACAAGAGTCCTCTCCATTCCCGACGCGCGTGTCCCAAGCGCAGCATCGCTTCCTGACCTTTCTCTGCGCTGTCTGTTGACAAGCTCGGCGGGCTCAGCACCTGGGCCAGTCATTCTAATCGGGGAGCCCGAGCTGCCCTGATGACGTTAGAGAGGGACATTCTCGCGGCATTGGCGTGATTCTTTTCCTGAAATCAATCCAGGGACGTGTTAGATGCGAGCTGAATGTAAAGATGTACAACAGGACTAAATCTTACGCCTGTTCATGTTAGACTGGAATATTTCAAATTAAATTTTAATAATAATTTAAAGGGGTCCTAATATGCTTTTTTACATGTTCAACTTTCTTTAGTGTGATATGTTGCTGTTTGAGTATGAAAAATGTCTGCAAAGTTACAAAGCACAAATTCACTACAAAGCGAGTTATTCTCTATATCAAGTGCGCACTGTTTCTGAACTCCCTGAAATGCCTCCATTGAGTTTTTTTCACGGGAACGTACACGCCACAATATTCCTCATTTAAATAATTCCCACCCAAGACATATGCGAGGCCTGGTTGAGTTGCGTTAGTAGTGTGTTGTCGCCAATCTCCAAGGGACGCTGCTTTTTCCACCCCTGCACAAGTCGTGCTTCCGAAGGTGGTTCAGGGTTGATCAGCTTGTTCTTCTTGTTTGTCATTATCGGACTTGGGCTCGAACTTATAACTGCAAAACTGACACCATAGTTAGCGTAGTTACAGTAGTGTTTACAGCAACACCTCAGGACCCTCCAGAGCAGATACATGCTGGTTATGGTAAGGGCCGTTACATTTCCGGCAAATGCTCTAAGTGGTAGACCAATCACGACAGACTGGGGCCGGCTGACCAATCAGAGCAGACTGTACTTTTCGGAAGGCAGGTTTTAAAGAAATCAAATCTAAAACAGAGTGTTCAGACAGAGGGTGAAAAAAGGTGCTTCAACAATGTAAATGATAAGAAAAACAATGAGTTTTTTGACCATTAAATCATGTAACGTATTCTAGTAAACCCCATAAAAAAAATTATTAACCTGTAAATGAGCATAATAGGACCCCTTTAAACATTTTATCGCAATAATAACGGAATTTATATGCAGTGTAATACATTGCGATTCAAATGGCTTAAAGTAACACAAAGTAATCACATTAGCAAACTTTATGGAGCAATACAGATGTTATCGGTAGCACTTTTTTTAAGAGTTCAATTCTCGCTATTAACTAGTTGCTTATTAGCATGCATATTACTAGTATATTGGCTGTTTATTAGTGCTTATAAAGCACATATTAATGCCTTATTCTACATGACCTTATTCTACATCCCTTAATCCTACCCAATACCTAAACTTAATCGCGACAAAAACTATTAATAAGCAGTAAATTAGGAGTTTATTGAGACAAAAGTCGTAGTTAATAGTGAATATGTGTTCCCCATACTAAAGTGTTACCACGTTTATCATCATGTATATTACTGTACAATACATCATTATACTATAAATATAAAAATCTATATATTAGATTTTTTTTAAAAAGCTAAATACTTTTATTTAGCAGGGATGCATTACATTGCTCAAGTGACAGTAAAGACATTTATAATGTCACAAGAGACTCCTATTCCAAAAAAATGCTGTTCTTTTGAACTTTCTATTCATTAAAGAATCCTGTAAAATGTATTACGTTTTCCACAAGTATATTAAGCAGCACAACTGTTTTCAACATAGATAATAAGAAGTTTTTCATGATTTCTAAAGGATCATGTGACACTGAAGACTGGAGTAATGATGCTAAAAAACACAGGAATAAATTACATTTTAAAATATATTAAAATAGAAAAGTTATTTTAAATTATAATAATATGTCACAATATTACTGTTTTTTCCTGTATTTTTGATCAAATAAGTGCAGTTTTTGTGAACATATGAGACTTCTTTCAAAAACATTTAAAACATCTTATAGACTCCAAACTTTTGAACGGTAGTATATGTATAATTTTTTTTTTTAAATATTATTTTTGTATAATAAAGGATCACTGTCCGCAAAACAGCTGTCGTTATCATCACGGAAAACATTTTAGCAATTTTTCCCCAAAACGTTTCTATTTTGGTCTAATTTTATGATTTTTACATCATGATCGCAGTGTCATTACCAGAATAGTCTCTATATCAATCATTTTTATGTCAGAAACAGTCAATTTCTTTTTATTTCTAGTTCGAAGCTATCTGCTGTATTAGCCAGCCCAAGTCTTCTCTTAAAAGAGAGAAATGTTGTCACCATCGCACTGTATCAAACATCCATACCATCATGCATTATACATTATATTATCATGCACAATCCACTTGATAAATCTGAGAAATGTTTTAACATCAATGAAAGAAGTCTTACTTTTTAAGCTTTCAAAAGTGCCCTAATTGAAGAATATTATTATTCATATAATAGGATGATATAAACGTATTCATATCCGATTCTGTCTTCTAAAGCCCACCTGTGTTAAAATAGTAATCTAATAGCATTTTAGAGCCTGTATGCAGTTCCTGCCTCTAATTTGATCTTTGCTTGATTCCTTTGCAGGAGGGGGTGGGAACAGAAAAGGCAAGAGCAAGAAATGGAAACAGATGCTTCAGTTCCCTCATATAAGCCTGTGCGAGGAGTTACGTCAGACTATAGGTACACATCTCACACTTATATCATACTACATGTCATATATGTGTTGATATGTAGGTCACATTCATGTCATATGAACAAATGTGGCAATACTGTTCACTCTGTTCAGTACTGTTTTTTTAGTTCAAAAGAAGTTTCTTTTTTTTTTTTCTTTGATTCTCAAATTCCTGGTCATTTTAATGTGGTTGCTTTGTGGTGTCTTAAAGCTATCTGAAATGTGATTCAGAGTATGGCAATATGAAAGGGAAATCCCAATCCTAAAATGATGTGGTTCGCCTGGTGAACGATACGAGTGAAAAAATTACATGGATTTACATTGAAGGAGTATCTTAAATAGTATAGCAGAAGTCTTAATTATCATTTTAAGATTATTTTAAATTCATGTGATTAATAACCTTCAAAGAACGATGATTCCATTTAAATAAATGTGAGCACTGCACATTCAAATTCAAAACGCAGGTTTTACAGGCTTGCGGTTTCAGAGCAGTTCACAGTCAATGAATATCGCACATTTATGCCAAGTAATTGCTTATGATCTACAGTTGATAAATTACGACAGTGTTTACTTTATGCTGTCTATACTGTAAAATGTTGTGGTGGTTATAAGAGTGCACATTTTATCTCCCTCATCTTTTTGAATGAGCAGTTGAAAGTAAAGCATAGTCATTTCAAAATAATAATCCTGGGTGTATTTCCGGCTTGTTTGTAATGAAAAGTTCTGCATTATGCACATAATAATAATAATAGGGTTTTTTTTGTTATTATTTGTATTTTGGTGGTCACATAATTATTGGCTAATCTATTAATAGTAATTGGCTAATATTACAATTCTGTACTATTTTATCTGAAATCAATCATTTTAAATGCTACAATTTAGGCATCACAATATTATAATGTGCCGTATGAAAAAAGGGAACCAGTGTTATTATTAAAATGATTTACTAGAGTTACTGTTAAAAAAATGTTAGATGACAGCAAAGGCATGCACAATTGAATATCCATTACTGACCAACACCAAAATTTTATATATATATATATATATTTATTCTAAGGTGTTTTGAGTGTTTTTTGGCATGATTCTCTATGGTTGTTAGGGTGTTGTGTGGGTGGTTGCTAACAGGTTTATGGGCATAATATCATGCATCCGTTCATTAAAAAAAAAGTTTAAGCACATCTATTTCAACAAGCTATGATTTGAGTTATCATTCATGTTTGTAGTACAAACAGTGTGGGATGAGTTACGTGTTGAATTTACTACTTAAATTTAGGAGATTGTTCACATCCTAAGCCTATGTGAAAGCAAAGCTGCAGTAACAAATATATGAATTAATAAATAAACACATTTCATATATTGAAGAAAAAAACATCTTGAGTAACGTCTCTGTTACATATGGTAACCCTCGTTCCCCGTGTGATGCAGAGTTCGCATGCCAATGTCCATTGGCTCGTTTAGTTTCACTTGAAGTGGATTGGTCTCTCAAGCGAGATCCCAATTCGTCGGTTCACCTCCGACGTACGTTGAGAGTGACAGACTGAAAGGGAACTTGCAGTTACCCTGTTTTGCAGTTGAATGTGTGCTTTAGTCTGTTTAATTAAGTAAAAAAGTTTCTGAGATACATGATTTATTTTGAGATTATATAGGTTATATGCAGGTCTCAAAAAAATTTATTAAAATTTGATTTTGGCACTACAAATCGGTGTTTTATTGTTACACATTGTATTGCTAGTTTTGAAAATGAAAATTGTGGCATCATTTGCAAGTACAGTTATTTAGGTATAATGTCTTGATCTTTGTGTGTTGGGACAGGAGGTGTTCCGGTCATTGTTTTTGGCAATCAAACATGGACAGAGCGTGTGCACGGACTTGAGACTAGCATGGAATTTTCTCACTCAATTTACAACTCACTGCTGCTGCTTCTCATTGCTTTTAGAGGGAAGAACTGCCCATAACTGCTGGTCTAGGGTCAGTTTTCGCCATAATAATAGCTTATTGGCGAAACAGGGCGTCAGAGGGTTTTGCAGCATTGAGCAATGTAGCCAGTCACAAACATATAAGTTAATTTCTTGAATGCAATGGCCAATCAGACGTGTTTAAATTAGAATCACTCACAGTTTTTGTCCAGTGCTGAGTTCTGCACGCTTGCAAATCCTCTCTTAGTTAACTTATAACAAAGTATAGAAATTATGTATAATATTATATGTCATATATTCTTGAATCGTACTTTAAAGGTTCACATATATTCTGTTTATATAACTATTTTTCCCTTTACTTAGATTGCACAAAATAGTAATTAGTGATATAAATGCAAATCCAGATATTATATATTATATATATCCCACTATTTTGAATAAAGTTTTTGCTCAGTTTTTATGCATATTATGTTGTTATGACAGTTTTTCTAAAATTAGATCCTCTTCCTAAAAATAACAAGTAAAACAAAATATCGCCTTTCTTACAGAATCGCAATATATCGCATACCTTGTATCGTGATATGTATCGTATCGCCACACACATTCTATTTAAATGTTTTTAAGAAAGAAGCTTATCTCACACGTGCATTTCACACATGTGCAGAGACTAGCACATACATAGATTCACACACAAAAACACTTCTTCTTTTGTCTGTTTTGCACCTTCTGAGGGTATTACATTAGTCCAACTTTTTTGCAATCTTTGTAAAGGTTATGCATACTTAAGCAATGTTGTCCAAAATTTTGAAGTTATTATAAATGTAAACTGGGATGTTGAGAATGCAGGTTGGCCACAGAGTTACATGCCTGCGTCAGTACACAGGGTAAGTGTGCGGCTGTTGTAGAGGAGAGGAAACTGTGGCTGGGCCAGAAAGAGGAAGTTAACTGTCATTTTTTTGATGTTAGTCACTTAATCCCTCTCAAGATAAAAAAAAAACCTGTGAATTGTGCAGTTAATGTCTTTGATTTTGTACTGGTAAATTAAAATCCAATGCATTTTGCAGATGCATTGTGAATTGAATTGTGTTTAGTCTTCAAATTTGTATTTACACTATGTGTGCCTTGTGACCAACTTTTGCTGAATCAGTTTTCTTTAGACATCACATAGATGTTCTTACCAAATCTACTGTTGCAATCTACTGTGTATCTGCATGCTCTCCCACCACTGCACCTCCCAACGTTTGAAAGGAAATTTAAATAGGTCAGAGTTCAAAAACTTTCATGATTGTTAAAGTCCCCATGAAATCAAAATGTTTTTTTGCTTTTAGTATGAATATGTTAGTTTTAAGGTTATCTATAAGATAGTGTGCTTCAAAACAATGAAGATGTAAGCGTTTAAAACTTACAGGGCCCTATCTTACACCCGGTGCAATGCGACAACAGGAGCGATGCAGATGTTTTTTGCTAGTTTCAGCCCGTCGCAGTTATCATTTTCACATCTAGTGCCATGTTGTTTAAATGGCAAATGCACTCGCGCCCATATGTTTGCCCATGGGCGTGCTGGTCTGAAAGCGAGGTGTGTTCAGGCGCATTGTTGGTGTGTTGCTATTTTGAGGCAACTGAAAACAACTGCGCCATTGACCAACAAAAACCTGGTCTAAAGTCAGTAGCGCAGCATTTTTTGTGTTGTTTAAAGGGCGGGTTGGTAATATGCGCCTAAAGGCGGGTGAACAACGCATGTACGCTCTGCTTATTACACACACAGGGCAGCTGCACACAAACATTTTTAAATATTAAAAATAAAAGGATTCCTCTCTGGAGAAGCGTTCAGTCTTTCCACTCGCAAATTTGCCATGTAAATAGCGAATCCCCCATGGTGCAAGTGCAATTGGCTTTTAAAGGGAATGGGAGATGAGACTCTGATTGGTTTATTGCACGTTACGCCAAAAACACACTCATGACTCATTAAGAGACTAGGTACAACACTTTCGTACCATTTTTCGCCAACCTTTTTTTCCATCGTTAAACTAGCAAAAGTGGATTCGGACTAAGTGCACCTGCGCAATGCGCTTCAGACCATGCGCTTAGATCGTTAAAATAGGGCCCGAGGTCTCTCACTTCTGCCAATATGGATCAACGGTTTTGATAACATCACTCTGCACTTCAGCTTCTCGTCAGATTTTTTGTCCATTCAAATGCTCTCTAGAATCTCAAGAGTCCCACTGAAGCTGTGGTTGAAATCAGTCACTTGTTCACACAATTACCATTTCCTATATGGTGAATGGCACATAATGCGATTCAGACAGTGTAAATATGCTTTCCATTGGGGCGAATTAAGTCTGGTTTTGCGTTAGTGTCATGCGAACTGCCGCAGCGCTCACAAAGTCTGCTCCGGTCCAGAGACACGATAGCACAGATATGCGCAGATATGAGTCGACACAGACCACAAAACATTTGAATTCCCATTTGAATATTGATATTTTTTCATTGTAGATTTTTTTTATTTGACAACTTAGGGCAAGCTCACACTACAGGACTGAAAGACTGCCTGAATTTCTGTGGTGCTTACAGTACACAAGGTTTCTTGTCATTTGTCGTCGTCTTGTCATAGCAGCGTGCATATACTACACAACACAATGCTGATGAGGTGCACAAGCTACAAGACATTTGGTCAAGAGGTAGTCCCAACCAACAGGGGAAAAAAAAGAAGTTTTCTCACATAAATTCACGTGAGATTTTCACGCAAGTGATTTTTCCGCTCATACCGTCTGCACTGTTATTGGCTGGATTAGTTCAACTATGTTGTGGCATTGCACATACTACAACCAAAGCCACTTGAAGGCAAGCCTGCAACCTTAGCCGGAAAAAAGCGTAACGCCTGCTAATGCTGCGGTACACACAGAAGGAGACAAGAGGCCGTTTTTTCTAATGGATGTCAATGGGGGAGAGGCTTCACTACACTGAATAAACCGCATTTGTGAGAAAATAACTTATTGTTTAATGAATCGACAGCCGATCGGCTAATCTTCAACATGTTTGCTCTTAAAAATTTGCTGTGGATTGATCTATTTTTGAGTTCACACTGGAAAAAAAAGGCTGTTTTATAAGAGAAGTAAAGGACAATTGCACGACAGGTATGATTCGGTTTACAGCACTTCTCATTCATTTCGGTGGTTTCCGCAAACACTGATTGACTGTCGCACAACTCTGAACGATATGATTCTTGATTCGAGTTAGCCGTTACGCTATCTCCAATGGTAGGGCCACGGACCCTCATAACTCCCAATAATAAGACGATACAACATAGCAGAGAACCTGCTAATCAAGTTCTTCAGGATTGCTTGAGAATCACAAGCTGAAGCAAGTTGGATATAAACTTTGTAGAATAGTGGGCCTCCAGGATCAGAGTTGAAGACCTCTCCACTACAAGATCAGGTGGCGATATATATCAAACTGGTTTGAAAATATCTCAGCATCAACCGCAATGAACACTAGGGTTGGGTATCGTTTGAATTTTAACGATTCTGATTCCGAATCTGCTCATCAATTCCTAATTTCAATTCCAATAAGGTAAAAAAAAAGTACATCATTCACATTTATTCTTAAAGTCTTATTGCAAAGCATTTCATTGTAGCTGAATACTATGAACAAAAATCAACAGGCCAAAGAACTTACACAAGGAACTTTTGTCTATGGTTTAAAAAATAACATAGCAAAAACTTCTAGCCTAACTGATACAAATTTCAAGCATTATTAAAGACAAGTAAACACTCAGTAATGAAAAAAAGAACAAATAAACAAATTTGCAATTGCACAAATAAAGACATCTGAACAACGATACGACTGAAATAAAGTGTTTTAAGATTTTCAGATATTTAGGTACAGAAACTGTAATTAAATGTAAAATAACACTGCACTTTATAAATAAAACGTACATTACAAATATAGTTACAAAGTTATTCAGTCAAGAACAGCGAGTGAATGTTCTCTCTTTTATTGTTTGATTAATGTTATTATGGAGACGGCAGCAGGAATATTAGAGCCTGCACAGATCCAAACATACTGTTACATACGTTTTCTTTGTCAACTGTTTATGTTCACTTAAGATGTAACCGACTGTGTTTACGAGGATATTTTGACATTTGTGTGTATTTGTCCGTTCAAGTGTAAAAAGACGCAGAAGAGAACTTGCATTACATAGAGTATCGCGCAGTATACAATATAAGAGGCGGCTTTCTGTGCGCTTGTTTTGGATGTGTTTTCTTGCACTTGGTTTAAAGTCATATTAAAATGCACACACAATAATCGATAAGAGGATTTCCTGGTTTTTGGAATTTTGGAACTGGTTCTAAAATGGAACCGGTTCTCGATACCCAACCCCATCGAGCACTGATCCGGGGGTTTTGTCGCAGACCTGGGAAATCTGCAACAACAAAATCCAGCCAAAAGTCGTGTAGTGTGAGCCTGCCTTAAAGGGTTAGTTCACCCAAAAATGAAAAATTCTGCCATTAATTACTCACGCTCATGTCGTTCCAAACCCGTAAGACCTTCGTTCATCTTCAGAATACAAATGAAGATATTTTTGATGAAATCTGAGAGCTTTCTGACCCCACATAGCAAGACAACGACCACTTTCAAGGCCCAGAAAGGTAGTAAAGACATTGTTAAAATAGTCCATGTGACTACAGTGGTTTAACCTTAATGTTATGAAGCGACGAGAATACTTTTTGTTTGTATTCATGTGGTGCTCAGCCAATAGGGGGGTAAAAGGGGGATTAGACATTGTTGAATAAAGTCGTTATTTTTGTTAGTTTTTTTGCGCACAAAAAGTATTCTCGTCGCTTCATAACATTAAGGTTGAACCACTGTAGTCACATGGACTATTTTAACAATGTCTTTACTACCTTTCTGGGCCTTGAAAGTGGTCGTTGTCTTGCTATGTGGGGTCAGAAAGCTCTCAGATTTCATCAAAAATATCTTAATTTGTGTTCTGAAGATGAATGTCTTGCATGTTTGGAACGACATGAGGGTGAGTAATTAATGACAGAAATTTTAATTTTTTGGGTGAACTATCCCTTTAAGATGCAGTAATAGCACTTTTTTCGAACAATGTTTTTGCAGGAAGGTTGTGGAAGAAACTTGAGGTGTTACACAATCACTTTTAACTTCCTGACTGTTGCTGATTTGATCTTGAGGGTGCAATGCCAGGGAAACGTGGCATTTCCTTCTGTTCTCACAACAAAAACTTCTTGTATCTAAATAAAATAATTAAAAATGCTCAGTAGGGTAGATATTCACATTTTATTTTGAAAATGTAAATGTTGCATGGCTGTGAAAAAGTGTGTGATGATTCTAGGATGTTGTGTGTGATTTTATAGTAAGGCTGGCAGAATGTTGTTGTTGTTGTTGTTGTTATTATTATTATTATTATTATTATTATTATTTTGTATATTCTGACTGATACCTATAAGCTAATGAAGTTATGGCCAATAGCATATAAAAGGCTAATATTAAAAATCTGTACTATTTTGTCTGAAATAAAATAATTAAAAATCAATTGTTTTAAATGCTACAATTTAGGCATAAGGCATCACAGTATTATAATGTACAGTATGAAAAATGCAAAGCAGTGTTATTATTAAACGGATTTACTAGTGTTATAATTAAAATTATTACTGTTTTTAAAGGTTAAGTAAATGTTAGATGACAGCAAAAGCATGCACAATTGAATATCCAATATTGACCAATACCGATAAATAAAAAAATATGTAATAAAGGTCGATAACCAGTTATGATACTGATATATCATGCTTACCTTGTTTCTTGTTTGGCATGCTATAATGATAGGTGTTTTGAGTGTTTTTGGCATGATTTTCTATGGTTGCTAGGCGGTTTCTAAAAGGCCCAAGTCAAAAGAGTTCAGTATTCTGGCCCCTACATATGACTCTACATTTATGGGCATAATATTATGCATCTGTTCATTTTAAAAATATACAGTATAAGCACATCTCTTCTCAACAAGCTATGCTTTGAGTTATCATTCATGTTTGTAACACAAACAGTGTGGGATGAGTTACGTGTTGAATTTACTACTTAGGGTTAAGAGTTTGTTCACATCCTAAGCCTGCGTGTAAGCAAAGCTGCAGTAATAGTGAGGTTCTCTTTGTAAACAGCACTGTTACTGTACAGTAGACACACCACAGATGCATAATTGAGGAGTGGGGTTTGGGGGGGGGGGGTGGATTAAAAGTACCTATTAGTTTAAATTCAATCATATAATTTCCTCTGAGTTGGAGCCTAATTTATCCTAATGTCACCAGATTCTGCAAATGAGATGTGGTTTAGATGGGAATCAGCTGTGAGCCGCCCAGGAGTCTACTCTGGGGAAAACATTGCCTCTTGATGTTGAAGAAAAGCTTTCTCTGTTTCCCATTATCCTGTTATATTAGCATGGTACCTGACATAAGTTCATTGGTGAAACTGGTTCAAAAGTAAACTCAGTACCATGAATATTAATCAACTTGACTTGGGCAGGAAGTGAAACGCTTGGTGTGTGTGTGTGCACTGTCCCATCTCAACGCCTGTGTCTTGCTCACTTACTTCCTGTTTCCTTTGTTATAATTACTGTCTCAAGCATTCCACGTTTTTTGTCTCTCTCTAAAACAGCTTCAGGTTTCTTTAGTTAGCTAATTGGAGTTCTAATCTAATCTGAAAATCTTATTAGTATTATTATTATTACTACTACTACTATGACCAATGCCATTACACTTTTGTGAATAACCCCATATCTCATGTAAGTTTGGTGCCTTTTAAGTGTAACGAGAATCATGCTGGCTTCGCCTTAGGTGTCTGAAGAAGGAACTTGAGTACAAAACCATAAACGAAGGACCAAACAATATAAACATTGAAATGAATGCTTAAAAGAGCTCAAGACATAAAGGACCGCCTTTGGGCATCTCTGATTATTTTAAACCTTCCATGCCTGGGGTGTTCCCATCCCATTTAATGTGCTCCATTCAAAAATACCCCTCTTCATCATTTCACATTGTGAACACGTCATATCTTGCCACATTGCTGCTAGGGTGGCTTAAGATCAGAGCATTCGATTTTTCTCCACTTTGTCAGAAGTATTATATCGAAATGTTCCTTACGGACAAGTCTGTCCCTAAATAATTAAGCTTTCTCTTACAGGTTTTATGTTTGATAATGTGCCTCACGATGAATTGTGCCAAAGAACATTATGTACATTTCATATCTCAAGTGTCAAAAAACTTAAGAAACAAAATACCATGAAGAATTACTATTATTAGCAAGATGAACCAGTCGTTAAGAGTTTCAATGACAAATCAGAATTTAACCCATTTACTTTCTTAAGTGCACGTTTTAGTTTAGTTTTCAGGATTATGTCATCTAGGCCAGATACGTGGGAAAAACAATGTTAAAGGGTACATAACACACAGTTTCTGCCAGTTTCAAGGTAATCTTGAGTACCTATAGAGTAGTATTGCATCCTTCGTATCTCCGAAGAGTCTTTAGTTTTATCATATTTATAAAAGACAGATACGCTGTACCGATTCTTTTCTGAAAACAGCCGAACTCGTGCAGGTGTGCAGTGGGCGGGGCTAAAGAGTCACGTGCACACACACACACAACTATGACACACACACACACAATACATCATGGCATTATCCCTGGATAACTTTCAATTCACTATACGTTCATGTTGTTTACATTATATGCACTTATGCGCCGATTGCCAACAAAACACAGACATTTGATGCAGTTTCACTCACCGCCTGTGGTTTCAACTTATGACCGGGAACATACAAACACACTTGCAGAACTGTAAGTTGCTGCTCCGGAAAAACAAACTGCATCCACTTTTTCCTTAACGCTGGGTTATTTGGGAAGCTGAACAAGGTTATCATTCCCACACAACCATAAACACACTTCTTTAGTGACATTGTTGATTTCGTGGTCTAAAGACAAAATGACAGCGCTGCCGACGGCTTCTGTAACCCAAAGGAAGCTCGTTGATGATGTGCTTTTGCTCTCGCTCTGGGTGATGTGTGTGCACGCGCTCATGCGGGAGAAGTGCCAAACAAGGAATTCCACCCTTTATGACATCATACAGGGCCATACTCGAAAAAAACGTTCCGAAACTTGTTCGAATCCTGAAGGAGTGTATTTGGCACAGAAATACTCCGTCATTCGTCCAACTTGTTTTTTTTTAACATTTGGCCATGTTTAGCATGAGAATCCAACTCAATCCATTAATGAGTGAGTCATTGAATCATTCATTCAAATGATTTGTTCAATACGGCTGATTCATTCTGAAATGAACCAAGTGACTAAGTGACTGTCTTTCTGAATGGGTAATTGAATCATTCTCTTAAATGATTCATTCAAAAATGCAGATTCATTTAGTAATGAAACATTGCTGTATGTTGCCCAGAGTTGGCATGCTAACTGCTTTGTAATGGGCTACATTGCGCATGTAAAAACATAGACGCTACATATCACTTACCCCTACCCCCCACAGAGCTCTTTCAAGAACGTATGCTTTTATCATGATATCTTCCTAAACGGCAATCAAAACTGCGTTTCTGCCTCTCCTTTTCAGCAGTGGTAACTAAGTGTGTGTCTCAATCAGCTCCTTACTTCCTGTGAATCAGTATGTCGTGTACACAAATTCGAGCACTGGTAAGGACACTGACTCACTACACATTGGGATAGTGATTACTCAATTTCCGGCAACATGACTACGTACAATGTCAACACACTGATTAAGAAGTTAGCAGGCTGTTTGTCTAAAGGTATGCTATGCTAGCAGGCTAATCGGTTAACTAAGCAGGCTAATCAACTAATGGCTAGCAGGCTAATTACCTAGGAGTATGCTAGTCTAACAGGCTAATCTGTTAGTGGTATACTACTGATACGGGTCAATGTTGAAGAACGTCACCGCTGGTATTAATTAACAACAGGCAGGACCTATATCTTTTTTATATTAAATGTGTAAACACATTGTTCTGTTACATATCACTACCTTCTTCACTACCTGTCTAACAATGTATGTTTATGCTGACATAAAACATTTTCAAATCTAATTTGGTCATTTTTTTATTTTTTTGGTCATATTTATTGAGTTATTTATTGAGTTATTTTCTGTGCTTCAGAAATGTGAAGTAATTTCCAGTAAGGGAGCATATTGAGCATCGATGCTCCCTGGTTTTTGTGGTGCATTGTGGGATTTTTCAGGGAGTGAACGTTACAGTGCACTGGAAGGATTCTGCGATTGAAACAACCCTTACAATGGCCGACTCCCTGATCAGTGCCCTGACTACTGAACTATGGAGCTGATTGAGACACACCCTAAGTTAGCAGGCTGTTTGTCTAAAGGTATGCTATGCTAGCAGGCTAATCGGTTAACCGTAAACTAAGCGGGCTAATCAGCTAATGGTTAGTAGGCTAATTTAGCTACGAGTATGCTAATCTAGCAGGCTAATCTGTTAGTGGTATGCTACTGATTCTGTTAGTGTAGCTTAATGATAAACCATAGAACGACAAATGTTTAAATTGATAATTTGTAGCTTTCGTTATTTAGTATAATGTGACCACTGAAAAGACATTTATTGTCATATCTTATTGTTGTATGCTCTCATGGGTGAACTTGATCTTCATTTTTCATATGACTCAATTCCTGGGATGAAATTTTCTTCCTCACAACAATCAACTGCAAACTGGTATTCAGGTCTGGCTCCATTAAACGCTCATTTTCATGATCCAATCCTCCAAGGATAAAAACAAGTACTTTTTGTTTGTTTGTTTCACATGGAAATATAGTATCATTATGGAAGTAAAATGGGTTGACTAATTGTTGGATACTTCTGAAATGTTTTAAATGGCAGTCACGACAAGATACAAACATGTATGAACAATGCGGATAGATAAGAAGGTTCAGAGCCCCATTTTTCACATCTTTCCAAGCTTGTTCAGTCTTGTCTAATTGTTGTGTTTGGAATCCATTGGTATTTTCCTGAAAAAGGTCATTCGGGAAAGCCTTGGGAATTTTTCGCCCTGTTTTGTGTCAAATTGTGATGACATCACCTTAGGGAATTGAAAAAACATGTCTGCATTGACTTTTGTGAAAGGTCATGTTTGAATTGTTTGTACGAGAATGTGCTATTTTATTGCCATTGATTCATAAGCTTAGAAGTTTCTACATGGCACTTCAGGCCAGACAACAGCAGATGTTCAGCTGTTTTTCTCTGTTTTAAAAGCACAGCCTCTTGGGCTGGCACCTCAGGAAGCTCTCAGCTTCCGTGTTTAAATGCAAGGAACCAAAAAACAACCTACACAGCGAATGACAACATGCCCAGAAACACACTCTAATCCACCCAGACACCTTGGCTTTTACTTTCTCTGCACACAGTTCTCTGCTACCAGACAGGAAGGCTAACTGATTTTCACTTTTGACAAAAACTAACCAATTCAACATGCATCCATGCCAATATACTGTATATTAAGACATTTAAAATCCATGCCAATATACTGTGTGTATATATAATATATTTAATATCCATCCCAATGGTTTCCATGTCAGGCTCCAATGGGCTTCTGTCTATATGGCTTTTGTGAGCCACCACTGCAACCATTAATGAGCCTTTAATTCAGGTTTATGACATTGAGTATATTTCCCTGGCTGTATATTTGACTTTATCACAGAATTGCCCCCGCTAGCTAAACAATGACAAATGAAAGTCTAATATCACCTAGTGCTCTTGGAGTTTTAGCATGATGTTGACCTTGTTTGAACCAGCAAACAAACTCCATCCTGAAGTCCTGTTTAATATAAAATTTTCTCTGGCCTCAGCATAAAATAAAATCGTTTTCAATGATTTTGACTCATGTAAACTTAAGTAAAATAAAATAAGAACACAGAAAACCTTTATCAAACAGTGCGCGAGTAACAAATTTAGTTCTCTTGTACTTGCGTTTGAATGGTTTAAAATTCCTTTAAAATTTAAGATTTAAAATGCATGCAAATGATAAACTTTCGTGGCGATACCAATCAACTGCTCCAAACGTATTTCATGCTGTGTAGGTAGTCCTTATCTCCGAGCCCTGATTTTAGATTTTTCCCTGATAGTTCAGGTTTCTTGCTTCAAACTAGGCGTAATTTAGCTTTACATCACAATAATTACACAACTTTTGGTTTCAGTAACATGCAGTGGCAAATTGTGTACTAATACACTAAATTGGATCAATTTCGATTCTATGTTGACTTTAAATAGAAGCTCACTGTGATTATCTTCCATCTCCTAACTCATTTGCCCATTCTCTAACAGGTCATGAAACCCCTCTAAGAATTAACAATGTGACAGAGAGAGACCCTCTTCCAAAGGCCAATCTCTCAATAGAGCTCAAATATACCCTTTAATCAGTACATTTCACAAAAAGAAGTTTAGCTTTTAAAATATGAAAATAGATGCATTGTTCAGAAATTACTGAAAATAATCGAAAAGTAGCTCATGAAAAGTGACGTTTTGAGAAAAGTTCTAGCATAATTTGTTTGCAGATGCCGCTTGGTTTGATGTTTAGGCTTAAGTGCCCAAATACTTTTTGGGGCCTATGTTTACAATATTTTTATTTGGATAAACATTAAAGTCCCCCTGTAGTGAATGAATATGCAAATGAGCCCCGCCTCCACTCAACCGCACCAGCTCAGAGATCCACTCGTTCAACTTTACTGTAGTAAACGCTGCACAATGGCAAGTGGAAATACTGGTTTAATTCAGCCATATATGTTTGAACCAGAAACTGATTCAGAAGAAGTTGAAGAATTATACAGGCTTATATACAAGTCGATGTATCAGAATGGTAGTGCGTTTTATGTATCGCTCTCTACAACATCATAACACATAACGGTAATTAATATGATTAGCGTTTTGCTTGACTACGTTATCAAACAGCTAATAATGTGTTGCTAATGTTACACAAACCATGTTACCATTTGCCATCTCAGAGTCAGACAGCTGCCTTCTGAAAATCAGCATTCTTAGAAACGCTTTGAACAACTTAGAACGTCAGTGGAGAAAGGCATATAGTTCATTATAACATTGTAATATACATCATATACATAATTCAACCGCTATATTGCTAAATGTACCCGATTTTTCATATCAACAAAAAAAAATGTACAGACGTGATGTGATACCGACGTTGACGTGTTTGGTTACAAGGTAGTTTGTGACGTAAGAAACAGCGGCAATTTCAAGCTGCGCTTTTGAGACTGTCTTTTTTTCACTGCAGTTTTAAGGAGAAAATACTCAGCAATGGTGTTGACTTATGCATTTTCACGTGGTTTGTCTTAAAGCATATTACACCACATAGACATATAAACAACATAAACATTATTTATATATTTGGACGGTGGGGTAAAAAGTGACAGTAATTCTTCAACTCTCGGCGACTGTTAAAAAACTTGAGCGTGAAATAGACGCTCAGCGCCTCGCTACGCTCATGCCGTTTTAAAAGCGCGGCGCTCCCATTGAAAACAATTGGAAAAATACACCAGCCGCGTGAAAAAAAACGCTTCGGTGGACACACGGCATAAACGTCAGGAAATATCGTGATTTATCGTCAAACCGTTAACTGCTTCATCCATATTTAAGCTTAAGGGAAAGAATCAAAAGAGAGAGGGAAAATAACATCAGCATAAGAAGCAAAATACAACTATAAAACCCTCTCTTGTAGCTCTAAAATCGAATTTGTGTTTTCATACATTTAAATATGGCAAATGATACATGGCATTAGTTGTCATCTGTGATGTGTCAAGTTTTATTAAGCAAAAGTATGAACATGCTATAAGAGCAGAGGGCAATATTTTCAGTGAATAATGCCATAAATTTAAGTCACAAACATTTAATATGGCCTCAGAAGCTTTCTGATATAGCATACTAGTTGATTTATCGTGTTTTTGTCATTTGACAGCCTACAATCACTTCTTACATTGAATGGAAAAGAGCTGTGTAAAGATTCTTCAAAATGTCTTTGTTCTACACAAAATAATAAAGAAATAAACATGAGTTTCCTAAGGAGGGTTAGTAAATGAGAAGCAACAGGATCTCCACAATGTATGGTGGTGGCCACTTCAATTTTTCAGCAGTAAATCTGAAGACAAATATTTCTCTAAAGAGATCTCATCTGCTTAATTAAAACAAGAGTGTATCAACAGCAATAATGCTGATTGTTATCTGTACTCTGCAGTACAGCTTTGCGCTTTGTGCCAGCAGCATTATGAAGGAGCTGTAAGCTCTCCATGTATTTATGCGGCATTGCTATCAATACCAGCCTCCTACACACTGCCTCTATATTGCTGCAGGTCCACACACTCCCATTTGCCTCTGTGTAATTCCTGCTGTCTCTTTGCATATACCTGAGCAGCAAATGCAAATCTCAGCCACTGGCCACAGCCTTCCCACTCTGTTCCCTTCAATGCATTCAATGTCATAATCACACTAATTTCAACCACTCCATCAGGTGTGTGGCCAAAGACGTGGTCTAGAGCAGCTGTTACAGTCAGAGCCTTGTGGTTTGAAATCTGCCTCACTGTCTATGTTACTGCAAGGCTGAAGTAATTGCATGTTAGTCTATCTTTCTTGATCTCAAATTGAAAGCTCTATATTAATTTGGACAGTTAAACAACCGACATTTGCCTGTTTTGAGTTTATTGGCTGGTAATTGTGAATTTCTGTTTGGAAATGGTTTTTGTTTGTTTGTGGGGGGTTTTGTGGATTTTGAGTAATTATTGTTAAATAAGTGTTTTTTTTTATTTCAGATATTCCTTATACAACAAACAAACTACATCAAATTTATTAATTTAATAAATTAAATTGTTTAAATTATCTGCATTACATTGACCATTGGCCACGCTGATCTTTAGGTCAGTGGTTCTTAACTGGTGGTCCATAAAATAAAATAAAATTTTAATTTAAAATAAAATATATTATTTTTAATTAAATGAATAAAAACTAAATTAATGTTTAAATAAAATGAAATTATTTTTAATTAAAATTAAATTTGTTTTTAATTAATATAAAATAAATGTTACGTTAAATAAAATGAAATTTTAAATTGAATCAAAATAAAATGAAATTTTAAATTGTATTAATATTAATAAAATTAAATTACATTCAGTGCTCCAGACTAACATTTGAGAGCAGTAGCACCGGTGCCACTAAGTTCTACAGATGGTGGCATCAGCAACTAATTTGGTAGTGCTGGCGGGTGGGGGGATTTTTAATCATAAAGTTAATTTAATAATAAAATGACTATTTTTTTGCATTAATAAGTGTTAATATTACATGTCTATTTCTTGGAAATGCACATTTGACAGTAAAGCACTGAGCTTGAGCTGAAATGCAGATAAAATAAAAAAAAATTCTGAAATGCAGAAAAAACACATTTTTCTAGAAAAAAAATGTATATACTGTATATTATCATCACATTTGAATGGGATATTTAGAGCTTTGAAGTGCTAGAAAAAGTGTGAAGCACTTGAAAGTCCTTAAAGTGCTTGAATTTCACTCTCAAAAGGTTGTATGAAACTTGAAATGAATAATATAAAAACATTCAACTATTTCTGCCACAATACCATGGTTAAAGTTAGCGTTACTACATTAAATCCATGGTGAATGTTGGTGATTTGTGGACTGAAAAGCCTTCTATAACTCATTGTTTCTCCTGGTTTTTTGTCAGCGCTATTTGATCTGATATGGTTTATAACAGAGAATTCTTTGCCGAATTTGAATGCTTCTCACTAGATCTTGCAGCGATGTTATTAATACTGCTTTCTTACTGGATCTCTCAGCGCAGTGTAGTAACGGTGTCGCTTGATCGAGATCGGCCCGCGAGTAAAACTGTTCTGAGCTCACGCTGCGCTGTCTAGCATGATAAACTGTCCGCACTGCACAGCTCAAATAAGTAGCACGGTTTCGTTCTGCAGTCTCAATGCTCAGTGCTCAATGATTTCTCAAATTTAAATCATTTTTGCACATTGTTGGGCTTATGCAGTTCATGAAAATATTAAAACATTTCAATGTTTGATTTTTATGTTTACTTTGTTTACACTTAACAATTTTGGTACTGTGTTGGGGGTCACCACTTGATTTTCAGTGTAAAACAAGGGTCTCAAGCAAAACATGCTGTTCTAGATATCAATATATTGGCCATTGCAAAACCTGGTCGACCACTACTCTGGATGCAAGTACTGTGCATTTTCTTTGAATTTGGCTTAAACGCAACAGATTTACCAATCCTGGGGTATGCCTTTGATATTTTGAAGATGTTGTCGATGTTATTATCCATTTTGTTGTGGTCAACTAATGGTTTCGTCTCTTCAGTTTCCTTTCCAAAGCGAAAAGAGAGGAAAGTGCTATTGATTTTTATTGTATTCATTGATTGTCCCAAATGATATTTACTCATTCTCATTCTCTTTCTCTTTCTCTTTCTCTTTCTCTTTCTCTCTCTCTCTCTCTCTCTCTCTCTCTCTCTCTCCCCCTCCCTCTCCCTCTCTCTCTCTCTCTCTCTGCCTCTCTCTGTGCGTGTGTGTGCTTAACTCCACCTTTTCAAAGCCCTTAGTCACTGTGTTTCATGTTGGTCTCTTTCCACAGAGAAAGACTACAACAGCCTTTGTGAGAGGCAGCCAATTGGACGCTTTCTATTCCGTCAGTTCTGCGATACCAGGCCGGAGTTGAGGCGCTGTGTAAAATTCTTGGATGCTGTGGTGAGAAGCAGACCACTAATTATTCTTCACTTTAAAGACAAAACATGTTTGTTTCTTCCACTTTCATCTGCAAAACAGCCTGCCTTGAGTACAGTGAAACGAGCAAGTTAAGGCTAGTTCTGGAGCAACTACAGGAATAACTTTGGCCCCTATCCTACCTTTACCCTGACCCATAATATACTGTGAGGTCAGTGTGTTTTTTAGGTACACCTATGTAGAATTTTAAAACTGAATATGATTGTCATGGCTAAAAGCTACAGCTATAGAAAGAGCCTTTAAGGTCCGTTCACACCAAGGACGATAACTATAAAGTTATAATAATCATTCTATGAGAATAAGGAAGTCCACACCACAGCAATACAATGGCAACACAGAGGAACGATTTCATTGGAATCACTTTCAGAACAATTTTTTCCAGATAATCAAAGATAAAAACATACATAAATATATGAGTAATTTGCACTAAAAACAGACCTGCCCGAAAACTCTTCTCCGGATTCACAAATGCTTTGTAAACTTCAGATTTGATAGTTGAAATTGTGTATCTTAATGAATTCCAATAATTCGTAAATAGGGCGCACGTTCACGCTCATTCACAATTAGCATGATTTCTGGTCATGAATTACAACTACATTAATTTTTTGTATAGTTATGTTGTGGGATATTTGGACTCCCTTCCCGGGTTTGGCTCCAGTATATTGCAACAAAATGCAAAAGAGACTAATTGGCCATATGCCTAAAAAAATTATTCAATGAAAGTTTAAGCTTGCAGACAAATACTACTGGTGCTCAGAATTATAAAAAGGAAAACAGACTAACCAGCTGTTTTCAGTCATTTTTTTTATAAAGAAATTTTTTGTCACTATTAGTTAACTAATAATTTTGTTATTATATGAAATTAATAGCTAAAAGATTACATACAATAGTGGCCAAAAGTGATGTCCTGTCTAGGCAAACTGACATTTTCATCCTTCCAAAAAAATATTAAGGATTTTGTAAGCATATTACGTAGTTGTGCTTGGAGTACATTTTTTTTATTTGTGACAACACAATGAAACATGCCAAATTGTGCAGACATAATATGGAAAAAAAGATGACAGAGTATATTTGTAGTATAAATATTTGTATTTCAAGACTATTGCCCCTATTTAGTTTTCTAAAATATAAAATGAAGAATTTCTAAGAATAAATTTGTTAATAAATAGTGGTTTCATGGCAGAAGTTTAGCGATCGTTTAGTGATTGTTGAACATGAATGAATGAATTCAAGGCGAATTTTTATTATGCAAAACTGTATTTATCATAAGCGAGTCTCTTTTGAACCTCACTAAATGAATGTGCATGGCTGGTTGCCACTCAAACCAGCAACAGATAAAGGAGCAAACAATCATCTAAATCAGACTGTACTTTGCTGTTTGGTGATTGTGCAACATCAAACCACATTTAAAGAATCCAACTGATGTGTCAGATATATGCAGGTTATAAAGCGTTTTAGGTTCTTCTCATAATGTAAGCACATGTTATTACTTCGTGAAAACCAATGAAAAAAGAGAAAATAAAAGTATAACAAATGACTGTACTATATATACTAAATATAATGCTAAAATAATGCTGCATGAACCATTTATGTTAAATATGGTCTGAAAAATCGAGAGAAATTTGAGTCTGGAGAAGTATGGAATTTTGAAATGAAAAATGTGTAGGAACCCTGGTTAATGCATTAACTAATGATAACAAACAAGGCTTTACTGTAAAGTGTTACCAAAATTATGAACATGCAAAACCAAAAGAGACCAACGAAAAATTAATATCTGATTAAGTTGTGGTCAATGTATGCTTTTCCCTGAGCTTTTTGTTTTTCTATCCATTTTGTTTTTGCATAAGTAAAATAAGTTTGCCGTTTTTGACGAATAATTTTGTCAGATTAATACCTTAACCAAGTTTAATGTTTTGTTCTTCCCTCATATTTAAAATATTTAAAATATATTAATCTAACTTGTATGGTCATTAAAAACACATATCCCTTCTGGACATCACTTTTGGACAAAAATGGGCAAAAAAAAACTATTATAAGTAAAATATTATTATGGTAGATAGTGTCGTCAAATGCAGAGTCGTCAGTTTGCCTAAAAGAATATCTTGGTTACTGATGCAACCCTCTTTCCCTGATTGAGGGAACGGAGTCATTATGTTGAAGACTGACAAATTGGTAGCCCCAATCACCTCTTAGTTGTAGAAAAACGACCAATGGAATTGGCAAGTGGAATTTGCATGCCAAGCCATTCCCTTGTACATATGGGTATATAGCCACAGCCACTGAACTGTGTTACGAGTGTTGGAGACGCAGATGCGTGCGCTTGTGGCAACTGCTCTCATGCAGTCGTAACCTACCCAGCGGCCCACGTAAGCCCAAAGAATAATAGTCCTCCATGTCAACGGGATGGAAGGGACAAGGCTTACCATGAAGACGGTCGTAGCTGCTGTTCCTTTAGTATGTTTACTCCACAAGAAGAGTGCTTCGGTTCTCTATTCCCATTTTTTTTTAGCCATGAATAGTGTTGTTAACGCTAGGGAAGCATGCCTAGTCCAATGGGGAGGGATGCTATGGAGGCCACATCCTTCCCGTAGGGAGGAGCATGTGGAAATACACATATGGACTGGCCCGTGGGGCAGTTCTACATATGGAAGATCTCAACGGTAGTTCCTGCCTAGACAGGGATGGAACCACTACAGACCCAGGGATGGGGCAGAGTGGAATATGCCCAGGGAACAGGGAAACCGTACCGTGGAAGAATACACAGATGGGATTACAAAGAGGGAATCACAACATAAACAAGGGCTGACCAAATGGGCATGCAACTTGAGTACTGGGCCTGGCGTCGGACGCCTCCGCCACATCTGACTGCCACTGGATGCTCGAATCCAGGATTCAATCCAGGGTTCGGCAAGTCGGGAACTCACCTGAAAAGCAAGAAGGCGATGCTGCAAGCGAGACACCGAGCCAGCCTTCCCGCACATTACCTGTTTGTACCCAACACACAGGAAGAAACCGGCTCCACCTGCCAGCAACTCAAGGCAATTGGTATGCCACTGCAGTCGAGGTTCCGTCCAGGAGCCCGAAGCTGCATGTCCGTTGCACATGCCTGTTATATGGGCACTCCGGCCTGTAGAAAGGTAAGGTCTGACCAAGGGCTGAATGTTCAGTGACAGATTGGTGTGATGTTCACACAGAGTGCGGATGCCATATGCCCCAGGAGCCTCTGAAATTGTTTCAGTGGAACCGCAGTCTTCCCCCCCAAATGTAGTCAGGCAGTTCAGCACCGACTGCACGCACACCGCATACCAAGAAGAAGATGCTCTGCACAGGGGAGAGCTTGCTCTTCTCCCAGTTGACCCAAAGCCCCAGATGGCTGAGGTGCTTGAGCACCAGGTCCCTGTGTTCGCATAACATATCTAGAGAGCTAGAATGAGCCATTCGCCGAGATAGTTCAGAATGCGAATGCCCACTTCCCTTAGTGGGGCAAGGGCAGCCTCTGCGACTTTGGTAAAGACGCAGGAAGACAGGGGCAGCCCAGAGGGGAGGACCTTGTACTAGTATGCCCGACCCTCGAAAGCAAACCAAAGAAACAGTCTGTGTCGAGGTAAAATCAAGGCATGGAAGTACACGTCCTTCAGGTTGATCACTGCAAACCAAACTTGGGGGCGAACGCACATGAGGATGCGTTTCTGCGTTAGCATCTTAAACGGGAGCTTGTGAAGGCCCCGGTTCAAGACTCACAGATCCAAGATCAGCCGCAATCCACCGCCTTTCTTGGGTGCAATGAAGTACGGGCTGGTACTTCATCTCGGCTGGAGGGACAGGCTCTATTGCGTCCTTCGCCGGCAGGACTGCAGTTTTCGCAGGCAGGAAAGGGGCATCCGAATGAGCCAGCGGGACGGGCTAGGAAGCGTTAGCCAGCCTCTCAAGCGCCACGCGAACGGCACCAAAGCGAGGAGCGCTGAGGCCTAACCCGAGAAGCATAGCGTCCCAAAGTAGAGGCAGTGAGTGTGGTGTGACTCTTACTTAGCTCCATAGTTCCTGCGAGGGACTGGCTAGGGAAACGCAAACGCCCGGTCTGTGGCGAAAGAAGGGGGCTGGGACTGAGGAAGCAGAGCCCTGGGACACCCTCAGGGACGAGCAGACTGGGGACCCGCCCGCAGCAGCCTGGTGATGGTGGTATCACTCCAGGGCAGGAAGTGTTTAATGACCTCAGTCTGCTTTTTGACTGCTGAGAACTGCTGAGCAGCTTCGACATCTGATCCTCATCCGGAGCGCCAAATGGCACACTGGGTCCACCACGAGAAGTACCCGCTCCATCACCCGGCATCTCGACGGTACACGGCATTCTAGAGGAGTAGGAGGTCTGTGGGGACTGGCCCGCTCACCACTGTAACCCTCAGGTCTCCCAGAGTGTTAACCTGATTAACCAGCTGGGTAACAGCAGAGGGGACTCGTGCCTTCACGAGGAAGGAGAGTCGTGACCACAATCCCGACATGGTCATGCTCACGCATTGAGAGCATGAACCATCCATCTAAGCATGCTTGCGGCCCCAGACTAGTGTGAGACAGCGATCATGGGCATCAGATGAGGACAGGAAATGACCGCATCCAGAAACACACGGACGGAAAGACATCTTTTAAAAGACGCTCGCCGCCTGTGCTTTCTTTTTTAGAGAAATCTGCTCTTTTGCGCTGAAGCGCCCAAGGAGGAATCGCTGCACTTAATTGTGCAAATGCTCTTTTTTTGAATGGCGAAACACAGCTGAATGCGCCCTTTCACTGGCAAGAGAGACCTCCTCTTGTAGGCAAGCTCTTTTAGATCAGGAAAAACACTCTTTGTGAGGCAATTGAAAGAGAGTGATCACTGTATGCAACCGCTTGTCTCCAAAGCAAAAATCTAAATGAGTGGATGCAGCCATCTTATATACCCGTATGTACGGGGGAGTGGCTTGGCATGCAAATTCTATTTGCCAATTCCATTGGCCATTTTTCTACAACTCAGAGATGATTGGGGATCCCAAGTGAGACCCCATTTGTCAGTCTTCGACATGGTGTCGAATTTGACTGACAGAAAGGGAACAAAAAATATCTAGATGTTTTATGTGTGCTTTGGAGCAGGTGTAAATTTCTTTGTACCAACTACCATTTTGAAAATACAAACACTTTCATGAATCCAAAAATTTACATCAGTGTGGCTTTACGAACGATTCACACAAAAATCTGCTCATGAATGAAGCTCATTTCATCAATGGTAGAATTCACTGGACTTAACATAAAGCATGTGCATATAATAAATAGAACGTTATCGACCGTTGGTGTGAACGCTAATATAATATTGTTATAGTTAACCATATTAACATTAACGAGTTGTTAGTTTAGCAACCTTTTGCTTTGTTTGGACAGTAATCTACTTGTCCTGCAAACATTTTCATGTGGCCCAAACACAAAAAAAATTATAACTTTTAAAAATATTTTGATTATAATTTTATATTTACATTTATGATTTAAAATAGATGTATAATAATTTAAAATAAATGGAAGTAATTTAACAAGCATTTAAATATTATTTATTATACATTTTTCACACTTTTTTCATCAAACATTTAGTTTTTTATAACAAGAAAATTTGTAGTAATATCTGTACATTTTTATTATTGTAATTTTAACAAATTCATAACCATTTTTAAAAGTAATGAAAGTAATGAACTTTTAAAAATAAAACGGATTGTGATTGGTTTTTAATTTTCAAAACATTCTAACTGAGGCTATGTTATGTTATGTTAGCCAGTGGCAGTTAATACATTTACCAATCTGGCTAAATTAAAAAGTTGAGAAGAATTCAAGTTTCACAGAAAACTAAATGTTAAAGTTTGCAAGGCATAAATGTATTTATATAGTCAACAAATGTAAGGTATAGTGCTCAATAAAGAAAGTGACATTTCCTTCAAGTGTACTCTTACACTGACCATCATTATTGTTGAGTTGCTGCTTATATGTATAGTTTTTCATTTCCATCAATTATGAGCTTTCTTTTCTGTTAGAATGCAGCCTTATAAGGCAGCTACCTGCAGACAATAAATAGCAAGGTAGCACATAAGAATTTGTCACAGAGCCTATGTCTTTTAAATCAAAGTGATTGTAGATTCATTTCACAACTAATACAGTTTATAAAAACATCTTCTGAGCCCCCTTCATTGCCTGCCTCTTTTTGTTTGCCTCCACCCCTTTCAGGAGTCGGGCGACCCAGCTCTGAACAAGAATGCTGGGGTCACATTTGCACCACTACCAGCAAGTTTAGCCTGAATTTCTTTTGCACGCCCATAACTTAAATGTTATAGTAGGAGCAAGCAGACTACAAGATTTAAGATCCGTTATTAAAAAGCTTGACACACTGGCCTTAGAGATAAAATTACATTCAAACAGAGAGTACCAGACCCTCCACTAAGCATTTACAACTACTGATTTGAGATCAGTTCTGCCCTCCAAAATCCTGCATTAATAGGGCAGATCTTCTCTTCTTAAATATTTTGACATGCCGTTTCAGATATGGAATGCAGACTGTTACTCTGCCACAACACAAAGATCACAACATGCTTATCGTCTTATGCGTACATGCGCACGCCCACATGAAAAACTTGCTAGTGTTTGCATCACCTTTAAAGACCTTGATGCTCAGTAGAGAAACTCTATTTGTGGTGTTCTGTAAATAAACAAATCTAAAACCAGATTGTTAACATTTTCTGAAACAAATGTGAACAGTGCATGTCCGTGCAAACCTCACTGCCATGGTGCTAGGGCTTTTGGTATGTGATTGCTACAGTGGTTGCTTGCTGGTCCAAATCAAAAAATGGTCCCTGGATATGGTTCTGGTCCCTCTTTAAATATTTCTCATAAACTGAGGCCACAGTCAGTTGCATGTAGGACATTATCAAGACAAGTAAATGATTGTAGATATGTCCCCTCATACACAGAAGATTACACTGTGATGTAATATTTGTGATATAGTGAAAAATCATGTAGTTTGCTGATTTACTTTGGTGTTGCTTTTGTTAAAACTAATTTTGATGGATCAAAATTGTATTCTTCAGACATATACTTCAGTATTCGTAATTTGGAAATAGTTGTTATATTTATTTGGAACTTTATTTTAATTTATTTTAATTCATTTATTTGGAATGTTTATAATATTTATTTGGAATTAGTGCTGTCAGATCGATTAATCACGATTAATCGCATCCAAAATACAAGTCTGTGTTTACATAATATACGTGTGTGTACTGTGTATAATTATTATGTATATCTGAGTACACACACATACATGTATATATTTGAGAAATACTGTGTGTATGTGTATATATATGTATATATGTGTGTGTATATATATATATATATATATATATATATATCATTTATATTATATATAAATATAACACATTTTTCTTAAATATACAGTCAAACCAAAATGTATTCAGACACCTTCAACATTTTCCACATTATCACAGTTTATTCGCTATAGTTTAGAAAATGGTAATAAAATATGACAAGAACTCAGAGTTAAACTGTGTCAGAACAAATTCATCTTTATAATGTCAGATAACTTTGATAGAAAGGTATGTCATGGATTACAATAAACCAATCAGCTGTCAGCTGTTAAATTTAAGTACACAATTAGATAATACCAATTTAGGTCAACCAATGACCAAGCAATGATTCAGTTTGTTCAGTCTGTGGTGTAAAAGATCGCATTAGCAATTCAAGAAAAAACACTTCAGCAAAACATGGTCAGGTCAAAGTGTCTGAATCATTTTGGTCCCAAATTTTGATAAATTTTACTGGTAGTCCACTGTATGAAGAATTTTTGGGTATAATATGTCACAGTTTACTTTATTTTGCTATCCTCACTTACATAAATGAACTATAGTGTCCTACACCCACTAGTAAAAAAATCTGGTGTCTGAATACATTTTGGTTTGACTGTATACATGCATGTGGGTGTATTTATATACATAATAATTATACACAGTACACACACATATATTATGTAAACACAAACTTTTATTTTGGATGCGATTAATTGCGATTAATCGATTTGACAGCACTAAACTATAAATATTTAATATAGTTATTAATACAGTTATTTTCATAGAAATAACTGTATTTTACAGCTTTTCTTAGGTTTACACATTTTAAATGTACAATGTTGGCTCTTTTGTTTTGCTTTTTGTTTTGGGTTTGTTTTTTGTGTTGTTTTCTGTTTTTGTTTTGTTTTTGTTGGGTTTTGTCTTGGATTTTGTTTCACGTTTTGTTTGTGTTTTTAAATCCATGCCTCTGTAAACTAAAAAATTAACCTGAACTGAAATTGAACCTGCATTGAGTGATGATGATGTAAAATCACCATAAGTGTTTAAATAATGAAGAATGTAGATCAAAAAATATTACAGCTAATGTTTCTCCATAATTTTAGGTGGAGTATGAAGTAGCGCCAGATGAGAAGAGGAAGGAATGTGGACAGGAACTCCTAGACACGTACCTCAACCCAAAGGTACAGAAAAGAGTAGCACAGGGAAGAACTAAATCAGTCTGTTATATGTTGCAAATATATTTATTTAATGTATGGTGTGTATCATGATTTCAGTGTTTTTTGATTTTTAGTTGATTTTTAAGTCTTTTTTTTTTTTAAAGGAGTAGTTCACTTTAAAATAAAAATGACCCCATGATTTACTCCCCCTCAAGCCATCCTAGGTGTATATGACATTCTTTCTGATGAACACAATCAGAGTTATATTAAAAAATATGTTGACACTTCCCAGCTTTATAATGGCAGTGAACGGGGTCCATTGAGTTTGAAGCTTCAAACTCATTGGCCCCATTCACTGCCATTATAAAGCTTGGAAGCGTCAGGATATTTATTAATAAAACTCTGATTGTGTTCATCAGAAAGAAGAAAGTCATACAGTGGGGAGAACAAGTATTTGATACACTGCCGATTTTGCAGGTTTGCCCACTTACAAAGCATGTAGAAGTCTGTAATTTTTATCATAGGTACACTTTAACCTCCATACAGACCTTCTCCAGATCCTTCAGGTTTCGGGGCTGTCGCTGGGCAATACGGACTTTCAGCTCCCTCCAAAGATTTTCTATTGGGTTCAGGTCTGGAGACTGGCTAGGCCACTTCAGGACCTTGAGATGCTTCTTACGGAGCCACTCCTTAGTTGCCCTGGCTGTGTGTTTCGGGTCGTTGTCATGCTGGAAGACCCAGCCACGACCCATCTTCAATGCTCTTACTGAGGGAAGGAGGTTGTTGGCCAAGATCTCGCGATACATGGCCCCATCCATCCTCCCCTCAATACGGTGCAGTCGTCCTGTCCCCTTTGCAGAAAAGCATCCCCAAAGAATGATGTTTCCACCTCCATGCTTCACGGTTGGGATGGTGTTCTTGGGGTTGTACTCATCCTTCTTCTTCCTCCAAACACAGCGAGTGGAGTTTAGACCAAAAAGCTCTATTTTTGTCTCATCAGACCACATGACCTTCTCCCATTCCTCCTCTGGATCATCCAGATGGTCATTGGCAAACTTCAGACGGGCCTGGACATGTGCTGGCTTGAGCAGGGGGACCTTGCGTGTGCTGCAGGATTTTAATCCATGACGGCGTAATGTGTTACTAATGGTTTTCTTTGAGACTGTGGTCCCAGCTCTCTTCAGGTCATTGACCAGGTCCTGCCGTGTAGTTCTGGGCTGATCCCTCATCTTCCTCATGATCATTGATGCCCCACGAGGTGAGATCTTGCATGGTGCCCCAGACCGAGGGAGATTGACCGTCATCTTGAACTTCTTCCATTTTCTAATAATTGCGCCAACAGTTGTTGCCTTCTCACCAAGCTGCTTGCCTATTGTCCTGTAGCCCATCCCAGCCTTGTACAGGTCTACAATTTTATCTCTGATGTCCTTACACAGCCTTCTGGTCTTGGCCATTGTGGAGAGGTTGGAGTCAGTTTGATTGAGTGTGTGGACAGGTGTCTTTTATACAGGTAACGAGTTAAAACAGGTGCAGTTAATACAGGTAATGAGTGGAGAACAGGAGGGCTTCTTAAAGAAAAACTAACAGGTCTGTGAGAGCCGGAATTCTTACTGTTTGGTAGGTGATCAAATACTTATGCCATGCAATAAAATGCAAATTAATTATTTAAAAATCATACAATGTGATTTTCTGGATTTTAGATTCCATCTCTCACAGTTGAAGTGTACCTATGATAAAAAATTATAGACTTCTACATGCTTTGTAAGTAGGAAAACCTGCAAAATCGGCAGTGTATCAAATACTTGTTCTCCCCACTGTATACACCTAGGATGGCATGAGGGTAATTTTCATTTTAAAGTGAACTACTGCTTTAAGTCTTTGCTTTGTTTATTGTATAATTCATGAGCATGAATGCATTTATTTTTGTTAAAGGATTCATGTACTAATTCTTCCATTTGCAGTCAGAGGACTACATCCCTGAGGTAACAGAGGAGATGGTGACTAAGTGTGCAGAACGCTTGCAACAGGAGGCATGTAAAGAGCTCTTCATGGAGTGTACCAAGTGAGTCTTTTAGACAGGAAACACTTATTAGCCCATTAGATAGCACTGGTAGATGCAAGTACACCGACACTGTCTGACAAACACATGGCATCTGAGAAACACATTTCTGGGTGAAACGAAATTCTGAGCGTTTTCATATGCAAATTAATTCAAATGTATCTTGGCCAATTTTCAACATGCTTTGTATTGTTACAATGTCGGTAGTATATGTAAATAAACAATGTTTACTCATTCTCCGTGTTACCTGGACCTAGAAATTCACATTTATTTGGCAGACTTTTGACAGCTCCAGGGCTTCTGTGAAAACTACAGATTATACTTCCTAATTTTTGACAGTCAGTTCGACAGAGGGTCATTAATAGAACAGTTATTTTAAGAAAATTGTCTCGTACTATGTCTACTCTTTAAACAGCATTATGGTAAAAAATGGCAACGGCTTTCTTACTTGTACACAACTCTGTTTTGCTTCAGGGTTTGGGGGGGAATTGACAGAATAGTTGATTATTTTAGTTTTTCCCCTCCGTTTGGTCTGTGTTCGTGGTCATCCAGTTTGAAATGTTGATTTTCCATCACAGCCTTCTTTCCGTATTTACGATTCTTTGCAGCCTTCATCCACTGCCTACAACACGCTGGATCCTTCACTGGAAACTGAAAATAACTCTCTCCTGCTAAACGTTTACTCTTTGAATTCTTGCACCCTGGAACAATACAAGTCAACACCATTATGACTAAAATACTAAGAAGTATTTCCTACTAAAGCAAGGTGGTATTTGACCTTGGACAGCAACATGCCCAGTGCATTATGGGTGTTGAAGTTTTCCTACCTATTTGGCAAAAGGAAAGACAACAACCTTTTTTATCTGTTTTCTCTAGTCAGGTAGCACCGTTTTTTTTTTTAAAAGAAAAAAAACATCACCTTTCTACTGCATAGTCAGCCAAGCTTTATTGAAAGTCTATTTGCCAGCGGTGAAGTACCCCTTTAATCGAATCAGGATGCGCGAGTGAGATTGTTTTCACTGTGTAGTCTAGTAACTTTCTCTCAATGTTCTCTCGTAGACTGATCCATGACTACCTGAGCGTGGCCCCCTTCGCAGACTACCTCGATAGTATGTACTACAGTCGCTTCTTACAGTGGAAATGGCTTGAGAGGTATAACCACACCTCAGCACATTTTGAACTTTTCAGTTTTGTTTATAATGTATGAATTTTCTCTAGTTCTGATGTTAAATGAGAGAAATTATGTGTAGCTAAGAAGTTTTTCTTCATCGCCAAGTAGAGTCTAATTATTCCTTTGGGTGCCATGATTTATTTATGAAGCTAAGCTTATACAAACCAGATGTGAACTCTGAACTTGCTATTTATTTACTTTTAGTCATAAAAATGTCCTCTGACTAAAAGTCTAAGCCAGGCCTGGACAGTTCCCATCCAGACATTTTGCAGAGAAGAATATGATATGCTGGAACTTTCATGTACACATTAAGAGGCCTAGTACACTAGCCATCTATTGAATACGAAAAAAAGTCTTAATCAGATTAAAGCCATGCGTTTTAACATTGTGCGTCAGTGTCTCTTGAGATACAAGCTTCTTTTGAAGGCAACAGGAAGTTATTTTACTGTAAAAGTATGTTATAATTAAATAAGACAGGGTCATGTTCGTTCTTCTGAAATGTAACTTTTGTTTATTCTCTTCCTCTCCTTGACAGACAGCCAGTCACAAAAAACACATTCCGTCAGTATAGGGTTTTGGGAAAAGGAGGCTTTGGTGAGGTGAGTCTGAAATGATTAAACTTTGCTCTGTTTATGGCAGAAACATATCGGGGTGTTATTAGTTATTATCTGGAATGCCACTAAATCAAATGCTATCTGTCCATTCCAAGGTTCATAAGGCTAATATGCCATTTTTGTTACACTATCAGACATAAATCCTTTAGATTATTATACATGCTGCCAATCAATGTTGGAAGATATAGAGAAAGCAAGTCTCCAATTCTGATTTCCCTACCAGATAGCTAATCACATTGAGTCTTTTTATTGCCCTCCGCTGCCCTGTGGAAGGTCCTTTTGGATAAATCCCTGTGAGGAACATGTCAGTCATATTTGACGAAATGAAAAAAAGCTATTTTTTGCATTGTAACATAATTTTTTTTTATTGAAATATTATTTATTGAAATATTTGTATTGGCTTTATTTTTTTTAAAATATTGTACGTTTTTTACACTCATTTCAATTATCATTGAAAATAATGAGAATTGCAACAAAAACTTTTAGAAAATTATCATTTTAAGAGAAAAATCTGCTTAACCCTGTAAAGCCTGAAATATGAAATAATAGTCAGAAAAATCTTTTTTTTTTTTATTGAAGTTTATTGAACCTCTAGGCAAAATATTTTTAAAAATCAAAAAAAAAAAAAAAAGTTAAAAGTTAAAAAAAGATATATATAATATATATATATATATATATATAAAAAAAAATTCTTTATATATTTATTTTAAAAAAAAAATAATAATTGTATCATATTTGATGCCTTTGATCATATTGGAGAATTTGGAGCTCATACTCAATTTGGAGCTCATACTCATACTTTCATACTCAAAAAACACCTACATTTTATTCAGATGCCCAAACTGAGCAAAAATATGCAATTTGTTGCAGTTGCTGATATTTATATGGCCAAAAAGTAAGATGAAATTCTGATCTTTATAATAGTATAGCAGACTACTTAAATAAAATGCATATAAATATCACTTGTCACTCTATATCTCTTAATAATGTCTTAGTAAGATGATATTTAAATTCTTAGTTTCATGATCAAAGCTCTGTAGTTTTATTTAATATTTGATACTCAGATTTTAACATGTTTTTTCTAAAAAATTATGTATAATCAGGTAAACTGAATTTGCTACAGTCCAGTAAGTGTTAATCTTGAAAAATTACTAAAAGTTGTTCTTCCGTTTACTTTATAAAAATCAGTAAAAAATTCACAGCAAAAATACACTTGTACCATGACCTGAAGGGGGCATTTTTAGAATTATACTAAAAAGCCTGTTACTTGCTAAAAATCTGATTTTTCAAGTTTTGATCATGTTGATAATTTAGAGGCCTTAGGAATTTGCATATCAAATAGAATACAGTAGGCTTTATAGGGTTAAGAGTGAAATGTGACCCCTACATCTGAGATTCACCCTCTTAGTGCAAACCAAAAACAATGACCAAACTGATCAAAAATCACTTTAATGTAACATCTATCCCTCTATCCCCCAAAATAGCATGAAATATCTCTTTATATACTGGTTAGTACAAATTGGCTCATTGTGTTTTTGCTCTTAAACCTCATCATTAACATAATGCACATAAAAGAGTATTTCATGTAACAAAGTTACAAATAAATGGGCCTCTCAATTCTCCCACTGTGGTTTTTTTTGCACCCAAGGTCTGTGCATGCCAGGTGCGGGCCACAGGGAAGATGTACGCCTGCAAAAAGCTGGAGAAGAAACGCATCAAAAAGAGGAAAGGCGAGTCCATGGCCCTGAACGAGAAGCAGATTCTGGAGAAAGTCAACAGTCGGTTTGTTGTAAGCATCTGTAGTGCTTGTTTCGCCACGTCTTAAATGCGGCTTGTTTTTTTGAGCGTCACCTTATTCTTCCATCTCCTCTGTTAACCACGTTTTCTGCAAAAGAAATACACAAAGTCGCTTTAGTTCCGACTTCTCATAGTGCTCATTCTGAATCTTCAAATTTAGGCATGGAGTTCTGATGTAGAAAAATTGTAGTTTTACTATTCAGTGTTTACACTCAGAATCCTACATTTTATTAATCGTTGAATTGAAAAGATGATTCTCAGCTGTTTTTCAAAACCTTAACGTCTGATGGTAACCCCTAGTTTAATGAAATGATAACTTTGTATTTGGGGTTTGTGTATCCAAAGGCCTGACCTCGAGCACGCTATTTTGAGTTGTTTTGTTTGGCTATTATTCTCAGGATTTTCTCGTAATTTCTTCCTACATTTTTAGAAACTTTCCCACGCAGGCTGTATCAAACATGGGAGTTGTGTTTTGTAAATGATGTGATGTACCTTTCTGTTTTCCCATGGAGGTGAGTCTCGCGTATGCGTATGAGACGAAAGACGCCCTGTGTTTGGTGCTCACGCTGATGAACGGAGGGGACCTGAAGTTCCATATCTACCACATGGGAGATGCAGGTTTTGATGAGAAGAGAGCTGTGTTTTATGCTGCTGAGATCTGCTGCGGGTTAGAGGACCTCCATCGGGAGAGGATAGTATACAGGTGAAAAGATTCAGACTGAATTTTGGTTTACATGCCACACAAAGGAGATTATTGATTGTTGGTTGACCTGCTTTCTTTGTTCACCTTCTATCAGGGATTTGAAGCCAGAAAATATACTATTGGACGATCATGGTAAGTTAGCAACTGATGTTTTCTTTGTGATTTGCTAAGCAAATTCAGTAGTTGGTGTACAGTTATGGTAATTTGTATGACAATGATAAAACAAACTTCTTGAAGAAAAGCAGTGCCACCTGGAACATCACATTCCAAACTGTAGCACTTATGTTTGCCACAAGAGGGAGTACAGTGTATAATATTGGTTTTGAGCCATACGATTTATGAATTACATGACACGCTGCAGGGGTCCCAAACTCATGGAAAACCTGAAAATATCAGGGAATTTCAATAATATTTTTATCAGTCCTAAAAAACTCATGGAAATAAATATATTATATTATATACAGTATGGTTTAAAGGTTATTTTAAAGAAATACAGCAAGGATGCAATAAAATAATTTCAAATAAATGCTGTTCTTTTGAACTGTTCTTTATATTCATCAAAGAATCCTGGGGAAAAAAGTGTATCACAGTTTCCACAAAAGTATTAACTGTTTTCAACATTGATAATAATAACAAATATGATTTCACCACCAATTCAGCATATTAGAACGATTTCTGAAGGATCATGTGACACTGAAAACTGGAGTAATGGCTGCTGAAAATTCAGCTTTGCCATCACAGGAATAAATGAGTCAAAACACTATGACCACCTGCCTAATAAGCAGTTGGTCCTCCACGTACTGCTTAAAACACACCGAACCGCCGAGGCATGGACTCTACAAGACCCCGGAAGGTGTCCTGTGGTATCTGGCACCAGGACATTAGCAGCAGATCCTTCAAGTCCTGTAGTTTGCGAGGTGGAGCTGCCATTGATTAGAACTTGTTGGTCCAGCACATCCAGATGCTCAATTGGATTGAGATCTGGGGAATTTGGAGGCCAGGGCAACACCTTGAACTCTTTATCATGTTCCTCAAAGCATTCGTTTGAGGCCACTTTCACCAGAGAACACCTTGTCATGAAGGGGTGTACCTGGTCTGCAACAATGTCTAGGTAGGTAACGTCAAATTTACGTCCACATAAATGGCAGGACCCAGGTTTTCCCAGCACAACATTGCCCAGAGCATCACACAGAGAATTTTGACTTGTGATGCAGCCTGAATCATAATTACACAGTGTTCATTCATTCGTTGGCCAGAGAAGAAATGCCTTCATTGCCCTCGTGCATCATTGATCCTTGGGCACCCAGCACCCTGTCGCCGGGTTGCCGGTTTGTCCCTCCTCAGACCACTATTGGTAAATTCTCACACCTGCTGACCAAGAGCAACACACATGTCTTGCCATATCAGAAATACTCTGATCTAGTCGCCTTGCCATAGCTATTTGGCCCTTGTCAAAGTCGCTCAGATCTTCATTCCTGCCCATTTCTCCTTCATCCAACACGTTGATTACGAGAACTGATTGTTTGCATACCAACTAGTATTTACCCAGATCTTAATATGTGGCCTTGTTAGGAGATGATAAATGATATTCGCTTCACCTGTGACTGGTCATAATGTTTTGGCTCATCAGTGTATATTGTAATAATATTACACAATATTACTATTTTAATGTATTTTTGATCAAATAAATGCAGCCTTGGTGAACATAAGAGATAAGAGAGAAACTTTAAAAATCATACCGACCCCAAACTTTTGAATAGTATATATTGTACATTGTTGTACGTATAAATACTAAATGATTTTGTAATATATTATATAATATAATATAGCTTTTAAAGTGTTTGTGAGTTTATAATTTGTGAGATCATAATAATACTAAAATCATTATCAAGGTATCACAAACCACTAGAGATATCCATGGAAAAGTCATGGAAAAAATCAGAAGTTAACTGATCAAAATCTGAGAACCCTTATGTTATTTTGTGATTATTTTAATTCCCTTTTCTGTGTAAAGCACTTTGAATTACCATAGTGTATGAAATGTGCTATATAAATAAACTTGCCTTGCCTTGCCTTAATTGAAATCCCTTAAATGAAGATAATTCAAGTATAGTAAATAATTTTGGCGATTAAATTGCAAAAAAAGCTTTTGAAGCTTGCTTTGTTTCCATATAACTTATAATAAGTTATTAGTATTGTAAAACTATATATTGTAAATGCACTAAGCAGCTTTTGAAGATATCTAGTGGCACAAACCACTGATAGACCTCATTTAAGCTTGCTTATGAAAGGACTAATGTAACAGAGCTGTGATGTTTCTTCTCAGGTCATATACGTATATCAGACCTGGGCCTGGCTGTGCATGTACCAGATGGTCAGACAATCAAAGGCCGGGTGGGCACTGTGGGGTACATGGGTATGTCTTTGCCTTTATTAACCTCTGAACAATATCAGCAGCACCTAGAACAATCAACGTAACCTGCATATATTTGTCTCCCATCAGCCCCAGAGGTCGTGAAGAATGAGCGCTACACATTCAGTCCAGACTGGTGGGCTCTCGGCTGTCTCCTCTACGAGATGATCGAGGGCCAGTCACCCTTTCAGCAGCGAAAGAAAAAAATCAAGCGAGAGGAAGTGGAGCGGCTAGTCAAAGAGGTGGAGGAAGAATATTCCAGCAAGTTCTCAGAGGATGCCAAATCACTCTGTAAAATGGTTAGTATCCTGTTAATTATTAATTATCCAATCCGGGGATGCACCGATACCACTCTTTCCAGAATGAGTCCTATATCGATATTTTTGGTACTCACCGATAACAATTACCGATACCTGTCATTTTTAAAAAATATTGGGTAGAGAAACCAAAAGAATATGAATCATTATATTCAGTATTGTATCTGTACTTCCCTAATCCAATCCAATTATTAATTATAACTAATGTTATGTCAATTTAGTAATCAGAATAATAGCAATTAAACACATACAACAATATTTCTGAGAAAATCCATATATTAAAGACGGTCTGTCGAGTTTACTTTCACCCAAAAATGAAAATTCTATACATTTACTCACCCTCATGTCGTTCCAAACATGTAAGACTTTCTTCTATGGAACATAAAATAAGATATTTTGAAGAATGAAAATAGTTTTGGTTCCCATTGACTTACATTGTGCATTTTGTCCATACAGTGGAAGTTAATGGGAACCAAAACTGTTTGGTTGGTTTATAACAACATGAGGGCGAGTAAATGATGATGACAGAATTTTCATATCACTTTAAGGAAAGATCTATATACAGTTGCAAGAAAAAGGATGTGAACCTCTTGCAGAATCTGTGAAAATGTGAGTAATTTTAACAAAATAAGAGAGATCTGCATGTTTTAATTTTTAAGAAGCTTAATTGTATATTTTTAATTATTTAATTGAATTTGTTTTGCCATAATTATAGCCTATGATGTTCTAACAGTTCAGAAAAGTGGGCATGTCAATGAAGAATGATATATATTTTTTCATTGTTTTTTGCTTAGCTGCTAGCCAAAGACCCTTGTGAGAGGCTTGGCTGTCAGGGGGGCGGAGCCTCAGAGGTGAAAGCCTACCCTATTTTCCGTTCCATCAATTTCAAGCGGCTTGCAGCAGGCATGCTCGAAGCGCCCTTTATTCCAGATGTAAGTATTTTCTGAGACTGGCACTTTAATTTAAACTGTTATTGGCAATATCAGTCATAAGAACTATTGTTATTACTATTACTCTTTCATGTTTAAATAATTAGTTCACCCAAAGATTAAAATTCCACCATTTTTGTTTTTAAATAATCATCCTCATGTTGTTCCAAATCCATTTGAATTTCTTTTTTGGCTTGGAACACGGAAGGAGACATTTTGAATAATGTACCAGTCGCTCTTTTCCTTGCATTTGCAATGAATGGGAACTGGAGCTTTCAAGCTTCACAAAAGCACCATGAAAATATCATAAAAGTAGTCCATATTACTTTTCTTATTATATTATTATTCATACAACAGCTTTGGGGAAAGAAAATTTAAATCACATCAGAGTGTTTCTTGCGAGACAATCAGACAATGCACAGGTGTGTATTATGATATGTTTCTATGTTTCAGCCTCAGGCCATCTACTGTAAGGATGTGTTGGACATCGAGCAGTTCTCCACAGTGAAGGGGGTGGAGCTGGAGCCCAAAGACGACTCCTTTTACTGCAAAGTATCCACTGGAAGTGTTCCCATCCCCTGGCAAAATGAGGTCAGGTCACTACCCAGAATAACCTCAATAAATGTTTTACTCTAAACCCTGATTGCTGGTTTATGACCAGCATGCAATAAAAAGGAAATTAACGTTGACTTTGGTAATGTGTACAAACAGATTGCGATTAACGCAAATCTGTGATATTGTCTCTTGAGAATAAACAGGACGTGCATGCGATGATGCCATTACGAAACTGACTTAATGAAATAAATAGGGACGTGAAAAACGGCATATCGTAAAGTTTTATGTTATGACAGCTTTCATTTTATAACCTTAAATGTTTCATAATTTTTATTTAGAATCAATATCAAGACATTAGAATGCAAGGTAGAAATATTTCTAAATTAACCTCATACATTTTATGAAAAGTAACATTGTCATTTTAGTTTGGAGGACAGAATCTGTGTTATTTTAGTATTTATTATTTATATACTTAGCTTTTGTTCATATTTTGAATTAGCTTTTATTTGCATATTTTTGGTAACACTTTACAACAAGCTTGCATTTGTTGACATTTGCTAACTACATGAACTCAAGGTGTGTTCACGCCATGTCGTATTGCCCGTAATTACGAGATTTCAACTTGTAAAAAGCGTTCACGTCCTCGTAGAGCTCGTAATTACAACTTGCAAGCTGGGAATTTTCAGAGAGCTCCTACTTGTACCACCTGACCGCTGCAGATTCATTTGGGCGTCGATAGTGTTGCCATAGAAACACATAATTCCTAGTCCGAGGACGTGAACGTGTTGTCATCTCGACATGGCGGTAATTACGACATGGCATGAACGTAGCATTATTTAACATGAACTAACAATGAAAAGTACTTCTAAAGCATTTTTTAATCTTAGCTGTTATTTTCAACATTTACTAATACATTATTAAAATCAAAAGTTGTGTCTGTTTATATTATTTAGTGAAATGAGCTAACGTGAATAAACATGTATTGCTTATAGCTAGTTTATGCATTAATGTTAACTAATAGGACCCTAAATGTAAAGTGTTACCAGAGTTTTAATGAATTTTAGTTTCAATTTTAGCTTTATTTCACTTAGTTTTAATACTTCAACTTAAACTTATTTTAGTTAGTTTCCAAGGCATTATTTAAAGTTTTTCAAGTTTTTTTTTAGCTAATATTTATATTTTATATTACTATTATTTATATACTATTATAGTTTTTTATTAACAGTTTGAATTACCAGGTTTCATTTTTATATTTTCAGTTTTTTTTTTTTTTATAATGTTTTTGTTTTTTTACAAATATTTAAAATTTTTAATTTAGAAATATTTAATTTAATAGTTTAATTTTATTTCAACATGATAACAACACTGGACAGAATAAAATAATAATAAAAATAAAAACTCTAATTTAAGAGGGTTTTGAACTCGGTGTATGAAACTAACATCCACTGCTAGAACAAAAGCAAGTGTAATTGGACTTTTGTCTCAAACCCTTGTAGTTACTGAGATATTAGTCTGAGAACGTCTGATGCATAAGGCACACAAAATTGGAAGCACTTCAGGAGTTTAGAAGTCGTCATCTGATTGGTTGAATTCTCCAGGATTTCCAGGAGACGTGTGTGTCGCGTTCTTTAACGGTCCGCTGGAAACAAAGTCGTTGTGACGCCAAACCCCCTCATGGACGAAGAACGCCGTCGTGTTTACAACTGTGACAATGAGCGCATATCATGATCAACTAAAAGCTGGATTTTCAAAAGTATGTGAAGTTTACGGCATAGACTCTTTGAAATATGTTCAAGAGTATTACACGCCGGACATTGACTTCTGAAGGTCTGGGTACACGAGACTACTGCGATATACTGCAATGTGACAACAAGCCCCAGGTTTCCCTATATTAGCTTGAATATAATTCTGTGCATGTTGTCATTTCATTGATCTATTCAGATGATAGAGACGGAGTGCTTTAAAGAACTCAACATCTTGAACTTGGATGGCACTGTGCCCCCTGACCTGGACTGGAGAGGTCAACCCTCGCCCCCACCCAAACAGGGCTTACTGCAGAGACTCTTCGGTCGGCAGGTGAGATTTCCTCACATTCTTCTATTATTTATATGCATTGTTTTTGCTCCAAGACATTATTGCTTGTTCCATTAGTGAATGAGGTTCTCAGCCAAAGTGTATCTTAAACTTTTTGTGTCCTGTATTATGTTTGATACTGAAATCGAATACGGGTTTGCATGCGATTCTTGCCATGTAATAAAATATTGGTGTGCAGGTTTTCTTCCCTCTCTTTCTGCTGTATAATTAGTCAAGTATAAAATTATTCATGTAATATAGACAGATTACAAATGTATAACTTTTTAGAGCCTGTTGCCTTTATTCTAAATGTAAAAGCATGTTAGCAATTTTTGGCACACAAATATGTATTTTAGACTAAACGTATGCTTGTTGCTGTGAAATTAGAGATGCACCGATTGCAATTTTCTTGGCCGATTCCAATTTCTGTTTTTTTTGTAATTGTGACCTGCCGATACCGATTTTTGCCGATTCCGGTTTTCTTTCTAAGAACTATAATTGACAGCATATACAAACAAAAATCTACTTTATTTTCAATGCAAAATTTTATTTTCATAAAAAAAACGAGTAAAAAGTCAGTAATAAAAAAAGAACAAATAAACAAATTGCAAACAACAGCACAAATAAATGCAATAGAATAAAGAGAGATGTGAAATAAAGTATTCAGGTATGAAGTATTACAGAAATTAATCAATGTAAAATAACACTGAATAGTCTTCATTGTAAAAATTAAATAAAATTATTTAATTTAAAGGGATAGTTCACCCAAAAATGAAAATTTTATGTTTATCTGCTTACGCCCAGGGCAACACAAATGAAGATTTTTTTAACTCCAACTGTTGCAGTCTGTCAGTCGTATAATGCATGTGAATGGTAACAAAATCTATGAGAGTAAAAAAAACAGTAAAAAAAAATGCACAGACAAATCCATATTAAACACCTCACTTACTGGAAGTGATCGCGAGCTGAAGGCTGTTGGACATAGTGGCCTATTAGAGGTAAAAAATGATATAAATACCGTTCGGTTTCTCACACAAACCGATCGTTTCGTGTCTTAAGACATCAATGTGTCGTCACGAGCCGCAGGGTTTAATATGGATTTGTATGTGCATGTTTTTTTACTCTCTTAGTTCTCATACTCTCATGTGTTACCATTCACATGCATTATACGACTGACAGACTTCAACGGTTGGAGTTAAAAATCTTCATTTGTGTTCTACTGAAGAAACAAAGTCACCTATATCTTGGATGCCCTGGGGGTAAGCAGATAAACATCAAATTTTCATTTTTGGGTGAACTATCCCTTTAAGATTAATGCTTACAATTAAAGTTACAAAAGTTATTCAGTCAGAGAGTGATTTTCTTTGTCTTTTGTTCTTTTATTAACATGACAGACAGCAGCAGGAATATTAGACTGCAGATCTTAGATCTTCCTCAACTATTAACGTTCCAAAACTGACTGTGTTTTACTGAATACTTGCCAAGACGAGCATTTTGACATAATTTTGTATGTATTTGACCATTTAAGCGCAGTAAGCCACTCATTTTGGTACTTGCGACTTACAAGCTGTTTGAGAGGCGGCTTTATGTGCGCCCCACTTATATAGATTAGTAGGGATGGGTATCGAGAACCAGTTCCAAAATTTGAAGAATCTGTGATTCGATAAGAAACGTGCATTCCGATTCCGCTTGTCGGTTCCTGTGTGCAAATTTTAATGTGATTTTAAACCATTCAAGCGCAAAAGGCTGTTTTCTGTGCTGCACACACTTCCAAAACGTGCGCACAGAAAAAGTGATTTTAATATGATTTTAAACCATTCAAGCGCAAAGACGACTCACATGCTGTTTTCTGTGCTGCGCACACATCCAAAACGAGCGCACAAAACGACTTCTCATAGTGAATAGTGTGCCACACTGAACTGAGTTCTCTTCCTCGTCTTTTTACACGGACAAATACACAAAAAAAATATGTCAAAATATTCTCGTAAACAGTCAGTTATGTCTTAAATGTATGTAAACAGTTGAGTTGACGAAAACGTATGTGTAAAATATATTGGATCCGTGCAGCTCTTAAAGTGACAGCAGCCTAATATTCCTGCTCCCGTCTCTATAATTTAATGTATTATACAATCTATAATGTAACTTTTGTAACTATATTTGTAATGTAGCCTATATTTTATTGATAAAGTGCAATTTTTTTCCATTTGATTACAGTTTCTGTACCGGAATACCTGAAAATCTTAAAACACAATTGTATCTTTGTTCAGTTGTATTTATTTGTGCAATGGCTAATTTGTTTATTTGTTCTTTTTTTAGTTACTGAGTGTTTACTTGTCTTTAATAATGCTTGAAATGTATATTAGTTAGGCTAGTTGTTTTTGCTATGGTGTTTTTTTAAACCATAGACAAAAGTTCCTTGTGTTAGCCTGTTGATTTTTGTTCATAGTATTCAGCTACAATGAAATGTTTTGCAATAAGACTTAGAATAAATGTGAATGATATCTAAGTTTTTGGGGGGTTTTTTTACCTTGGAATCTAAATTAGGAATTGATAACAATCGGAATCGATAAGCAGAATCGGAATCGTTAAAATGCAAACGATACCCAACCCTGTAGATTAGTGGTGCACGCAATTTTGGTGTGAGCATGAAACCTGCGGGAATTAGTAAAATTATGCACAACACAAGCACTCGGAATTGGAAAGACGTGAGGCTGACCGGCCGGTCGATCAGTGCACCTCTGTGTGAAATGGTAGAAACATCATGAAATGGGTGAATTTTCTTTTCCAATTTTTTTTTCCCCCAAACTATTATTTAAAGGGATAGTTCACCCATTTTATTTAAATTAAAATTACCCCATGATTTACTTAGTCAAATGCTCTCTAGAATGAAAATGCTCCTTCCTCAATGTTACCTGCCACAGTCTACCATTAACAAGTATTAAAGGGTTAGTTCACCCAAAAATGAAAATTACCCCATGATTTACTTACCCTCAAGCCATCCTATGTGTATATCATATTCTTCTTTCCGACTAATACAATCGGAGTTATATTAAATAATGTCCGGGCTCTTCCAAGCTTTATAATGACAGTGAATAGAGGATTTGATTTTGAAGCCCAAAAAGGTGCATCCATCCATCATAAAAGATATCCACACGGCTCCGGGGGGTTAATAAAGGCCTTCTGAAGCATAGCGATGCGTTTGTGTGAGAAAAATATCCATATTTAAAACTAAAATAACTAGCTTCCGGCAGACGGCCTACGCTAGTTGACTTGCGCCAAAAGAGTAACCCCTGACGCAATGTAGGATTAGCGTAAGCTTTGATGCGTCTCGCGGTTCATACAAATAGGGCTGGGCAACAAACTCGAGCTCCTCTTATATCGAAATCCTCCCACATTTCCCTTAAGAGATTCTTGTTTTAGAATTCTAATTCGTGACCGGTGTTTTGTTTTGCTCTATCTAGAAGAATGTCATATACACATAGGATGACTTGAGGGTGAGTAAATCATGGGGTAATTTTCATTTTTGGGTGAACTGTCCCTTTAATACTTGTTAATGCTAGACTATGGCAGGTAACATTGAGGAAGGAGCATTTTCATTCCAGAGAGCATTTGATTGGTCAGTGATTTGTATACACCCCTGAGTGCAAAATGAGTCATACATTTTTGGGGGTCTGTTTCCCAGGAATGTCTGCTAAAAGTTTTTTATTCAACTTTTATTAGCACACTGGCATACAGATGACCTCAAAGTTAGTTATATTTAATAAGGTTTTTAATGCTGATATATCCCCGTGTTTGACTGTGCATGTGTCTATGCTGCCCCCGCAGGACTGCTGTGGAAATTGCAGCGACAGTGAGGAGGAGCCCACGCGGCTGTGAAGGCGTGGCCTGCCTAGGGCTCCTCCCCTACACCACTGAGGATCTCATTTGTTTACAGTTTTTGCACATTTGTATTTTTAAGATAGCTCTATATAAACATTGGAATGTATATTTTCACTATATAGCCATGCAGTGTATCTTATTTAAAGTCATCGAAATGAAAAGGACAGAAAAAAGGGTCCCAATTATTGTCCTTTATCATGTGTGAAGTATGGCAAGGACAGATCGTTCAACACTGCTCAAGTCTCAAACCCGGTTGAGGCAACCGATCTTGTACATTTCGTAGGTATGTCTCGCAGCCTCTTTGCGCTTTTATTTTCTTTTTCTGCTCTTGTACGATTTCACACATGTACAGTATGCACTCTGAATATTTGTTTTAGACGTGGGGAGCAAAGGAAATTTGCTTTTGCAGATATTTTTATATTTATATTTTGAATTTTATTTTCTTATGGTAATCTCGACAATCAAATGGCACCATTTGTATAAAACAGTGATAAATGTGCATTAATGGACTTTAAAAAAAAGAAGCAAAAACAGGAAAGGACTATAAAACAGAGGGAACTTTTAAAATCATAAATTCGCTACCAGAAGTCTCGAATATGTTATCTAAGGTTACTTAGCTAGAGATACCTAGTAAACCAAATAGGCGTGACTAAAGTGCATATACGTACAATAACAACTGCAAACAGTTGTACCACGTTGTAAATACGCGACACTCATCTGTAAAGTCTTCAGTGCGTCTTCCTGCTAATTCTTCCCTGGATAATTGGGAAGAACATCCTGATTATAGACCTGTGTATTACATAATGAGTCAAACCATGAGGCATTATTTTCCATTTTACAATATACGTATTTCACAACATGACTGGTAATAACATGACATTGTAATGTGTCAAATTCCAGCTCTGAAGACCGAAAGACTTCAATACTCAAACAATGCTCAGCAATTGATCATTGCTTAACAGTTCGTCATGCTAATAGACATTATAAATGTTATTTAATGTTTTTATAAATAGATATGCGCAATTTTATGGGCTGCATACAATTTAATTGCTGCTTTTTTACATGTAGGTCAAACAAAAATTCATTTGCCAAAAAGAAACGTTTGTGTTATGTATCTCCTGCGATCACAATAAGCTCTTTATGTTTTCAGTTGCTCGGAAATATGATGTCTTGGGAACTTTGTTGTAAATTTGATCTCTTGATGCACTTAAGACCAAACAAGTTAAATTTTTGTCCTCCATCTTCATAGAAGGTGCCTTTTGAGGTTTTAAGGTACTCTTGTCATCATTCAAATCGTCATTATATTTTTGAGTTGGCTTAGCATTTTGTGCGCACACTTAATCTTTTCTTTGCTGTTGTTTTACCTCGAATATTTCTGTGCCCTGTGGATGTTCATACTTTTTCTAAACCTTGTGAATTCTTATTTTGGACGCCGTAGAATCTCGCAAAAGACTTTGGGACTTTGTAATGAAGCCTAGCTGAACGTGTAACATCAGTGACCTACCAACTCTGTAAAACATAACATACTTTGGAGGAAGTCTTTGGAAGTACCATCAGCGAATGACATGGCGGATGCTTGAAAATCGAAACATTTCTCATCTACCTGCAGTTTACGTTCATTCTCTTGGATAAACTCAAATACATTCCAGTCTCTACCGTACTGTACAGTTGTAAAATGTATTCGGTTTTTTTTGTTGTTGTTGTTTATTTAGCAATAATGGATTTGATAAGTATAACTATTATGTAAATGTGTATAAAATGACAACATTTCAAATCTAGAGCGAGACGAAACTTAGTTTGACTCAATGTTTTCCTGAGCCAGGCTTTTAACACTGTGAAGTGATCATTTCTGTCACAGTTGTACTTTTTTTTTCTTTTGTGCAATGCACTGATATTGTTTTCTTTTTGTTTGCGAATTTATAACTGTGTGTGTATGTACGTGTGCCCAAATGCTGTATGTCTGAGTGTATGTGTGCTTCTACCTGCACTGCATGTGCCCATATTCTTTATCATAACCACTAGTGGATGCCATTTTTTACCCTAAATGAGTGAAATGTTACATTTTAGGGAAGCTTTCAGTGTTTTTCTTTGCCAAGAGGAAATGTGGAGAACAGACTCACTGATAATAATATTAATTATTAGTAATACCAATCCTTTCAATATCATAGATTTCATGTTTACCTTAAGAACAAGACTGAGAAATAGACATGCCAATGCTTTGGAGGTCAGTGTCAAAATGGAAACGGCACACTTCCAACCACATTTGTCAGTGTTATTAATTCATTAATCTTAGTTGGAAACAATAAAAACAGACCCCATGATAAGGACTTTGTCATATTAGTATTTTTGAGTATAAACAAGTGAGATTATTCCTACATCTTATAAGCCTCAAAGTGTACGATGCCATTTTTAAGCATCATTTTGCTTTAGCAAACCTTGCCATTGAGGGCTATAGAATCAAATTTGACATTTTAGTAACTGTATAATGTGTGTATATGAGTAAAGTATGCTGTATAACTGGAGGATTTGGCTATTCTAATTTTAAAAGGGTTAATTTATCAATGTGCCCTTGTTATGTTTTAAGTTTTCCTGATAGTGACTACATTTTGTTAAAACAGATTTTAACATATCTGTATTATTTTGAAGCAGCACCTGTTCTTTTGCCTGATATGTATATAGAAGTCCATAACCCTTTCATTTAAAGGGATAGTTCACCAAAAATGAAAAAAAAAAAAAGTCATCATTTACTCATCCTCATGTTGTTCCAAACCCGTAAGACTTTTGTTCATCTTCGAAACACAAATGAAGATCTTTTAAATTAATTCTTAGAGCTTTCTGTTCCTCCATTGACAGTCCAACTACCGCTTTGATGCTTCAAAAAGTTCATAAAGAGATCGTAAAATTAATCCATATCAATCGAGCGGTTTAGTCCAAAGAGACTTGATCGCTTTATATGATGAACAGATTGAATTTAGGCTTTAATTCACATATAAACATTGATCAGCGAACATAAACAGAAGCTCAACCATACTTTCTTGATGCGTAAGATCAAACCTCATTGGTCAGTCGTGCTGCGTAACACACGAGAATGAACCTCATTGGTTCTTGAGGAAGCTCAAACGTGATGCGTAACATGAGAATGAACCTCATTGGTTCTTGAGGAAGCTCAAACGTGATGCGTAACACGAGAATGAACCTCATTGGTTCTTGCATGTCAAGCGAACATGCTTGAGCTTCCGTTTACCACAACTGATGTGTGAATTGATGAATGTGAGTAAAAGCCTAAATTAAATCTGTTCATATAAAGTGACCGTGTCTCTTCAAAAATTTGGACTAAACCGTTCAATTCATATGGATTAGTTTTACACGTGAAAAGTGGTAGTTGTGTAGACTGTCAGTGGAGGGACAGAAATCTCTAAGAGTTCATTTCAAATATCTTAATTTGTGTTTTGAAGATGAACAAAAGTCTTGCGGGTTTGGAGCAACATGAGGGTGAATTATCCCTTTAAGTCCAGAAGAATGTGTTTGGTTGTCTTGTACCTGTTTATCCCTGTTCTTGAAGCCTTATTTGTATGTGATACAAAAAAAATGGTTCCTGGATTGCACATTGAAAACATTTTTTGCTGAACTCAATAGTTAATTCTCACTCAGGTTACTGCCATTGTTATGTATGTTTTTATTTGCTTAATATATGTACACAGCCTTACTGATAAGATAATGTCAAGTTACTGGTTTATATTTGTCCATTTTAAAGTTGCATAAAATGCCATTGGGAACGTTGTTTATAGACTTTGATGTAAAGTTTTATTGATGGTGATGATGACGACAGTGAAGGAATTTGTTTAGTAAATGTTCTTTCTTGTCAAAGCACTGATGCTCATTTTCCTTTAGTTCCTGCTGTCTGTCTCTAGCCTGTGAAGCCTGTACATTACGCATGGCCTCTCATGCAGGTCTTCTGTGTAACAAACTGAATTTTGTTTCTTGTTTTCCTTTTTTTCTGCATTAGTATTCAACTTCAATAAATTTTTATTTGGTTAGTTATTGTGTAGTTCTCCAACTTCATATTTTAATTTATTCTGTCATATTTGAATCTATCTCTGTCTATCTAAATTGACAATTCTTATTTTTTAATGGAATTTTGCAGTATATATTATAAATGATTTATCCGTGCACACATCATATTTTTTAATTGATGTGCCCTCATAATCTTTAATCCAAATAACTTCCTTTCCCTCTTGCAGTGACATCTCTTCTCTGATGATGTGTTTACTGGTGCGAGGGCGGGACAACTTGTCACTCACATGAGAACGACCAGTAGCAAACCACAACCATCCAATCAATTCCCCATGGACAAAATCAAGTCCTGCCCTACTTTTTTCTCTTTATCGAGAAGTAGTTTTACTCTGATATACATCACAATAGGGAAGAAAAGACTTTCGGAACATCAGTTTCATGCCGATTTTAACACCTAGGGCCCTATTTTAACGATCTGAGCGCATGGTGCAGGTGCACTTAGGGCGTGTCCGAATCCACTTTTGTTAGTTTAACGACAGAAAAAACAGTCAGCGTGCCAGACGCATGGTCCAAAAGGGTTGTACCTAGTCTCTTAATGAGTCATGGGTGTGTTTTGGGCATAATGTGCAATAAACCAATCAGAGTCTCATCTCCCATTCCCTTTAAAAGCCAGTTGCGCTTGCACCATGGCGGATTCGCTATTTACATGGCGGAATTTGCAAGCGGAAAGACTGAACGCTTCTCCAGAGAGGAATCCTTTTATTTTTAATTTTTAAAAATGTTTGTGTGCAGCTGCCCTGTGTGTGTAATAAGCAGAGTGTACGTGCGTTGTGCACCCACCTATATGCGCATATTACTAACGCTACTAACGTCGTTTTCAGTTGACTCAAAAAAGCAACACACCAACAATGCGCCTGAACACATCTCATTTTCAGACCAGCACGCCCATGGGCGAACAGATGGGCGCGAGTGCATTTGCTATTTAAACAACGTGGCGTTGAACGTAAAAGTGATAACTGCGTTGGGCTGAAACTAGCAAAAAACACTTGCGTCGTGTCTGGCGTCACATTGTGCCGGGTGTTTGATAGGGCCACATAGCTATCTGACTGATTGAAAAGGCGCAGTTTTGCAGCTTTCTGTGGTCAACACTGCGAATTTGTATGAAGAACTTGAATCCGATGAAATATCTGCATAATTTTTTTGCCCACACATGAAATTCCTGCAGATTACTATTGTAACGACCGGATATCGTGTTTTGCGAAGTTTTGTGTAGTGAAGGTAAATGTGACCACACCTTAAAGCCCAAAGGATACGCCCAAAGTTTTGTTAAACAAACCCTAGGGTATGCAAACAATATCGTCATCATCATAGCATGTGTGTACCCCATACTCTGTTCATTCAGCTCACACATGCATGTTAAATTTGTTTTTGCTCTAATTAGTTTGTCTACAAGATGGCAACACTTCCCTGGCCCACTGTTTCACAGGCGAAAAAGAAATGAAGGAAACTGAACTGGACAGCAACGTTGTCTTAGGACAAAATTGATAAGAGATTGTGTGAGGGGCTAAATAGGGGGCGTAACTCTAAACAAATACAAAGTCACGTCATAACTTCTGGAAATAGATAGCGCAGACACAGGACAAGAATTAAACTTTTTAGTGCGCATGCTATTAAATGGAGTATACTTTGATAGACTATGCGTTTGTCTGAATGGTTTTGTCATATAGAGCACTGCAACGATGACATCATTTTGCAGGCCAACCCTTAAAGTGGAAATGAAGCAGTCAGTCTTAACATTATTTACTTGATGAATTTCCACTCTAATCAAAAATTATATAACAGACATGATAAATGTAACCATTTAAATGGAAAAAATTTTTTTTTTTAAAGTTTTGTTATAGCTTTTGTAGCAAGGGCGCGAAAGTGAAAGATGGAAACTGGAAAGGGCATCTGAAGACAAAGGGAGGCCACTATTGTATTGCTCCTGGATGTAAAAATGAGTTTTACAGTGTTCATTTTACATGTGATGTGTGCGGTGTTAATTGACGACTCGTGCGTTGAATTCGGACCAGATGATTGCACAGTCACTTTAACCCTTAAATGCATGAATGTTTCACCAACATATTCTGGTCTTTAGCGACCCGGATCTACTTCTAACACATATGAATCTCTTCTCTACCTGTCGCGATAATATAAAACTCTCCTGAAATTAGTGTAACAATTACAGAAGAATAAAATAAAGCATATTTTGTTAGCTTTTGGAGCTTGGAAGGGTTCAGTTTGAGCAGATGTTTTATCCCATCATCACTGTCCTCGTCAGAGCTCATTTCCCAGTACATTCAGCATTTGGCTCATATGCCCGATCTCAAACATATTCTCAAAACTATCATCAACATCTTCAAAATCAATATTTTGATCACTGACAGCTTCTTCACCAGATCCACCATTAAGTGACAGTGACACTAATATTTGATTGCGTTCAGTACTTGCTCTGCAGTAAATCACTGAGCCATTTCAAGTTTTGCTGATGATACTTTCTGTTCTTTTGTTTTCTGCCTGCAGTAACTGAGTCAAACGTCACTTCATCATTGTGTATCAGACGTTGCCACCTTGTGGAATAAAGGTGAATTGCACTTATTCAGTCATCAAAGATTCAATTATTGTTGTGCAGAAAAAAAAACGTATACAATTACACACCTCGGGTCGATAGCAACCCTGTACAATTTATACAGAAAATAAATGGGTAAACAAGCCTTCTTTTATAATTTCTTTTCTTGTTATATTGTTTATAATGAATTGATTGAGGAATACTAAGAAGGTTGATGTCTAACTTTAAAAGAATAAGGAGGGTAGTGAATGATGTCCCGGGTCACTAAAGACCTGTACACTCGCATTTATATCGAGCGCTCTAGACAGTTCAGGCTCTCAGAGCAGCTATTTGTATGTTTTGGCAGACACATGAAGGGCCTGCCTATGTCTAAGCAAAGACTGTTGCACTGGATTGTTAATGTGAGTACCTTGGCTTATGGCTCTAAGAATGTGGAATGTCCTATAGGAGTAAGAACTCATTCCACCAGGGCAATGGTGTCCTCGTGGGCATGGGCAAATAGCATATCTGTTCAGGACATTTGCATGGTGGTGGGCTGGTCATCACCCAACACTTTCATGTGATTTTATAACTTAGATGTGTCGTCACTTGCTTCACATGTACTGTCTGTGCGAGCAGCGCACCCGCGTACTGCTACCCAGTCTCAGTTATGATCGGCACTACATACCTCAGTGGTTTCAACTAGGTCGTTGAAACATACCTGACATACCACCCCTCAGCGCTGTCCCTGTAACCTCATCACTTTTGATATTGATAATGATATTGCCCCATTATACATAATTTTGTATCAAGTTATCGAAACTTCTTGTACTTTACAGTACTTTTTTAACTCCCTGCCAAATTATTACCCCCCTCATTGAGGCCGTTAACCTGGTTGCCTAATCCCATCCCCAACCCCACACCTAATTCTAAACCTACCTATACTTGGGACTCAAGGGGATAATAATCTGCTGGGGGTCAGAATTCGGCACAACACCGGTGCCACAACACCTCTAGTATTTCACCAGTGTCAACTCCGTCCCGCCACTGGTGTGGAAGAGGCACACCGCCCCCTGGGCTTCTACAAATTAAATCAAATCAAATCACCTTTATTTATATAGCGCTTTTTACAATGCCAATTGTTTCAAAGCAGCTTCACAGTGTTAACAGGAAAATAATGCAACAGAATTTGATTCGGCTGTACAGCCGCTCTGGTGAAAACGGTGATGTCATCCAGCTCATTCCAGTTATCATATAGTGTCAATGCGGGCAGATCAGTAATATAGTTGAAATTGTCCCCAACTGAGCAAGCCAAAAGCCAAAGGCGACGGTGGCAAGAAACCAAAACTCCTTCAGGGCCAGAATTGAGAAAAAAACCCTGAGAAACCAGGCTCAGTCGGGGTGCCAGTTCTCCTCTGGCCGACGAGCAACATTACAGGTCAGAAGTCATATTAGATCAATAGATATTCGTAGGATTATTCGAAAGATTGGAGTCGTCATGCCGGGGACGGGTTTAATGAGGATGTCGTGTCGATGCGGCATTTACAGGGGGGAGTTTCATTGACACGGTCTCTACAGACACTTCAGGGATGCGTTCGTCATGTCCAGGCTAAGGTCCACCATCTGATCTGGATACGGCCCGGATCCGGCCGACTGCAGTAAACCTCGGGATAAACAGAGACTAACATTAGCATAGATGCCATTCTTCTTATGATGTAACGAGTACATCAGGTGTTATGGGAAGTGTTCCTGGTTCCGGCTGACCTAGTTAATGCAGCCTAAAACAATCATTTAACTGATTTGAATAATATAAATTAAAAAAAATTTATGTGTATGCCATAGTAAAGAGATGTGTTTTTAGTCTAGATTTAAACTGACAGAGTGTGTCTGCTTCCCGAACAATGCTAGGAAGACTGTTCCAGAGTTTAGGTGCTAAATAGGAAAAGGATCGACCGCCTGCAGTTGATTTTGATATTCTAGGTATTATCAACTGGCCAGAGTTTTGAGACCGCAATACACGTGATGGAGTATAATGTGTTAAGAGCTCGCTCAAGTACTGGGGAGCTAAACCATTTAGTGCTTTGTAAGTAATTAGCAAGATTTTAAAATGTATACGATGTTTAATAGGGAGCCAGTGCAGTGTTGACAGAACCGGGCTAATATGGTCATACTTCCTGGTTCTAGTAAGAACTCTAGCTGCTGCGTTTTGGACCAGCTGCAGTTTATTTATTATGCGAGCAGGGCAACCACCCAGTAGAGCATTACAGTAATCTAGCCTTGAGGTCATGAACGCATTAACTAACAGTTCAGCATTTTGCATTGAAAGCATGTGCCATAATTTAGATATATTTTTAAGATGGTAGAATGCAGTTTTACAGATGCTAGAAACGTGGCTTTCAAATGAAAGATTGGTATCAAAGAGCACACCCAGTTTCCTAACTGACGACGAGGACTTGACAGAGCAGCCATCGAGTGTTAGACAGTATTCTAGGTTACTACTTGTGGAGTTTTTTTGTCCAATGATTAAAAATTAATTTTTTTCTGAATTAAGTTGCAGGAAATTACTAGTCATCCAATTTTTTCATATCAGCTATGCATTTCGACAATCTTGTGAATTGGTAAGTTTCGTCAGGGCGTGAAGAAATATAGAGCTGAGTATCGTCAGCATAACAATGAAAACTAACGCCATGTTTCCTAATGATATCTCCCAATGGTAGCATGTACAAGGTGAAAAGCAACGGTCCTAGCACTGAGCCCTGCGGTACTCCATACTGAACTTGTGATCGGTGTGACATCTCTTCATTTACTGCTACAAACTGATAACGGTCAAATAAGTATGATTTAAACCATGCCAATGCAATTTCACTAATGCCAACATAATTTTCGAGTCTATTCAAAAGAATGTTGTGGTCGATAGTATCAAGTCAGCGCTAAGATCGAGTAACACTAATAGAGGAATACAACCACGATCGGATGATAAGAGTAAATCATTTGTAACTCTGATGAGAGCAGTCTCAGTACTATGATACGGTCTGAATCCTGACTGGAAATCCTCAGCAATACCATTTCTTTCTAAAAAGGAGCATAATTGTGAGGACACTGCCTTTTCTAGTATTTTTGACAGAAAGGGTAGATTTGAGATTCTACCCCTGTAATTGACTAATTCTGTAGGATCAAGTTGCGTTTTTTTAATAAGTGGTTTAATAATAGCCAACTTAAAAGTTTTCGGTACATATCCTAATGACAAAGATGAATTAATGATATTAAGAAGATGATCTATGACCTCTGGAAGCATCTCTTTTAGTAGCTTATTTGGTATAGGGTCGAGCATACATGTTGTTGATTTAGATGATTTAACGAGTTTAGCCAATTCTTTTTCTCCTATGGCAGTGAATGAGTGTAATTGTTCCTCAGTGACACTACAATGCACTGTCTGATGTGATACTGTAGTAGACGGCTGCATGGTTATAATTTTTTTCCTAATATTATCAATCTTACACGTAAAAAAGTTCATAAAGTCATTACTGCTGTGCTGTTTACAAACATCAGAAGTTGAAGCTTTATTTTTGGTTAATTTAGCCACTGTATCAAATAAATACCTAGTGTTGTGTTTGTTTTCTTCTAAGAGAGTCGAGAAATAAGCAGATCTAGCAGTTTTTACGGCCTTTCTGTATGCAATCATGCTCTCTTTCCACGAAATACGAAAAACCTCCAGTTTTGTTTTCTTCCAGCTGCGCTCCATTTTTCTGGCTGCTGTTTTAAGGGCCCGGGTGTGCTCATTGTACCACGGCGTTGGACTATTTTCTTTAATCTTCTTTAAGCGCAGAGGAGCAACTGTGTCTAAAGTGCTGGAAAAGAGAGAGTCAATAGTTTCTGTTGCAACATCGAGTTCCTCTAGGCTATCTGGGATGCTGAGGAGATGAAACTGATGAGGAAGTTTATTTTCAAAGCAATCTTTAGTGGCAGCAGTGATAGTCCTGCCATATTTGAAGCGAGGGGACGGCTTTGCAGCCTTTGCTAAATTAAGTATACATGATACTAGATAATGATGTGAGATGTCATTGCTCTGCTGCAGAATTTCAACGGCATCAACATTTATTCCATGTGACAATATTAGGTCTAAAGTATGATTACGGCGATGAGTGGGTCCTGACACGTGTTGCCTAACTCCAATAGAGTTTAGAATGTCTCTAAATGCCAATCCCAGTGCGTCTTTTCCGTTGTCTACATGGATATTAAAATCACCAACAATTAGGACTTTATCTGTAGCCAGTACTAACGCTGATAGAAAATCAGCAAATTCTTTGGTAAAGTCTGTCTTGTGCCCTGGTGGCCTGTATACAGAAACGGGATTTATTATTTACACTACATAACGTTACATAAAGCACCAAAACTTCAAATGAATTATATTTGAAACTAGACTTCTGAGTAATACTGAAGATATTATTATAAATTACAGCAACACCTCCCCCTTTACCTTTCAGACGTGGCTCGTGTTTATAACAATAATCTTGGGGGGTGGACTCATTTAAAGTAATGTAATCGTCAAGTTTTAGCCAGGTTTCTGTCAAACACAGCACATCTAGATTATTATCTGTAATCATATCATTAACAATAAGCGATTTTGGGGAAAGGGATCGAATATTCAGCAGCCCGAGCTTTATCATTTGTTCATCTGTATTATATCTGTTTTTTATTTGTTGAACATCAATTCAATTTTTACCGTTAAATGGTTTTGATGTTTTTTTGTATTTACTAATTCGGGGAACAGACACAGTCTCTATGTGATAATATCTAGGTGAAAGAGTCTCTATGTGCTGGGATTTATCTGACTTCTGTGACGTGAGACAGCTAGCAGGCGGTCGGGTAAGCCAGTCTGTCTGCTTCCTGACCTGGGCCCCAGTTAGTCAAGGTTCAACTCTAAGACTATGTGCCAAATTACTAGAGAGAAGAGCGGCACCACCCCAGGAGGGATGGATACCATCTCTTTTCAACAGGTCAGGTCTGCCGCAAAAGCTTTTCCAATTGTCTATGAACCCTATGTTATTTTGCGGACACCACTTAGACAACCAGCCATTGAGCGATGATAGTCTGCTAAGTATCTCATCACTCCGGCGAACAGGGAGGGGACCAAAGCAAAACCGCTATCTGCCATCGTACTTGCGAGTTCACACACCTCTTTAATGTTCATTTTGGTGATCTCTGACTGGCGAAGTCGAACATCATTAGTGCCGACGTGAATAATAATCTTAGAGAATTTACGATTAGCATTAGCCAGCAATTTTAAATTTGCTTTGATGTCAGGCGCTCTGGCTCCCGGTAAAAATGTGACTATGGTGGCTGGTGTCTCTATTTTCACGTTCCGTGTAATAGAATCGCCAATAACTAGGGCACTTTCAACAGGATTCTCAGTGGGTGCATCACTGAGTGGGGAGAACCTGTTTGATGTTCTAATCGGAACGGAAGAGTGGTTTTTTGATCCGCGACTATGCCGTCTCACCGTCACCCAGTTGCCCTGCAGCACGGGCTCTGCAGCCGGAACCAAACAATGTACAGAATTCACTAAGCTAGTCGCATCCAAAGCAGTGTCTAAAGCTGTTACATTCTCACTACTCTCAAATAAAGTCTGGATGCGTGTCTCTAATTCTGAAATCTTCTCTGTCAGCCTGACTATCTCCCTGCATTTTTCACATGTGAAGCCCTGTTCGCTGACAGAGAAGGATATACTAAACATGTGACAGGCAGTGCAAGTGACAGTAACAGGAGAAGATGACATGGCTTACCGTGTTTGTTGACTAATCCAACTCACCACAGTTTTTTGGTGGACTAGTAAAGGCACGAGAGACAAAACAGGAGACCCGGATGCACGTATGGCAGGCTAACAGGCTAGTGAGATGCTAACGCGTTGTGATAGTGATTTACAAACCCGATTCCAAAAAAGTTGGGACACTGTACAAATTGTGAATAAAAAAGGAATGCAATAATTTACAAATCTCATAAACTTATATTTTATTCACAATAGAATATAGATAACATATCAAATGTTGAAAGTGAGACATTTTGAAATGTCATGCCAAATATTGGCTCATTTTGGATTTCATGAGAGCTACACATTCCAAAAAAGTTGGGACAGGTAGCAATAAGAGGCCGTAAAAGTTAAATGTACATATAAGGAACATCTGGAGGACCCATTTGCAACTTATTAGGTCAGTTGGCAACATGATTAGGTATAAAAAGAGCCTAAGAGTGGCAGTGTCTCTCAGAAGTCAAGATGGGCAGAGGATCACCAATTCCCCCAATGCTGCGGCGAAAAATAGTGGAGCAATATCAGAAAGGTGTTTCTCAGAGAAAAATTGCAAAGAGTTTGAAGTTATCATCATCTACAGTGCATAATATCATCCAAAGATTCAGAGAATCTGGAACAATCTCTGTGCGTAAGGGTCAAGGCCAGAAAACCATACTGGATGCCTGTGATCTTCTGGCCCTTAGACGGCACTGCATCACATACAGGAATGCTATTGTAATGGAAATCACAACATGGGCTCAGGAATACTTCCAGAAAACATTGTCGGCGAACACAATCCACTGTGCCATTCGCCGTTGCCGGCTAAAACTCTATAGGTCAAAAAAGAAGCCATATCTAAACATGATCCAGAAGCGCAGGCGTTTTCTCTGGGCCAAGGCTCATTTAAAATGGACTGTGGCAAAGTGGAAAACTGTGGTCAGACGAATCAAAATTTGAAGTTCTTTTTGGAAAACTGGGACGCCATGTCATCCGGACTAAAGAGGACAAGGACAAGCCAAGTTGTTACCTGCATCTCTGATGGTATGGGGTTGCATGAGTGCGTGTGGCATGGGCAGCTTACACATCTGGAAAGGCACCATCAATGCTGAAAGGTATATCCAAGTTCTAGAACAACATATGCTCCAATCCAGACGTTGTCTCTTTCAGGGAAGACCTTGCATTTTCCAACATGACAATGCCAGACCACATACTGCATCAATTACAACATCATGGCTGCGTAGAAGAAGGATCCGGGTACTGAAATGGCCAGCCTGCAGTCCAGATCTTTCACCCATAGAAAACATTTGGTGCATCATAAAGAGGAAGATGCGACAAAGAAGACCTGAGACAGTTGAGCAACTAGAAGCCTGTATTAGACAAGAATGGGACAACATTCCTATTCCTAAACTTGAGCAACTTGTCTCCTCAGTCCCCAGATGTTTGCAGACTGTTATAAAAAGAAGAGGGGATGCCACACAGTGGTAAACATGGCCTTGTCCCAACTTTTTTGAGATGTGTTGATGCCATGAAATTTAAAATCAACTTATTTTTCCCTTAAAATGATACATTTTCTCAGTTTAAACATTTGATATGTCATCTATGTTGTATTCTGAATAAAATATTGAAATTTGAAACTTCCACATCATTGCATTCTGTTTTTATTCACAGTTTGTACAGTGTCCCAACTTTTTTGGAATTGGGTTTGTAGATTAAAATCTAGCAATGTCAAATTTAACGTGATAGGCAATATTAAACAATATATGGTGATGAGTAAGTTATATTTAGCAGTATAAACAACAAAGAAAAGATATCAAATAGAGATTCAAAAGCAAAGCTGTACAGAGCTGCAAACACTCTGCAGCAAGGCAGACAGGAGGCAGACAGGAGCAATACCAAGGGTTCAGCTAGGTCCTGTAGACTGGGTTAAATGCTTACCAAGAGTGCCAATATCATTGCCACCCATATATATGACTTGGTGCATGATATGTGTGTTTGTGTAACTTTGTGTAACTTGAGATAGCACATCAGTCCTTTCAAGTTCATCTACCTCCATTTCAAAACAAGTGTGTGTTCAATACGGTACAGAAATGCTTACCCTACTTCACTGGCCAACGGAGTGGCGTGACGTCACAGATTGTAGTACTGCAAGATGGCGGCAACCTTGCAAAAAAAGCTATAACAAAACATATTTTTTTACATTTATTGTAATATATAATTTTTGATTACAGTGGAAACCCATTGACTAAATAATGTTAACTTGACTAACTGCTTCATTTAAGTCAGCATCCCCCTGGTTCCCTCGACAAAAACCTTATAGGGTTCTTTGGCTTTTGGATTATTGCAGAAAATAAGCTCTGTGACCAACAAAAGTTTATGATTCTTACAGGTTTTGTTCATCATGATAATCTTACACAAATACGCCTAAATACAACCGCTTGAAGTTAAAAGGTAACGAAATAGAGCATGGTTGCACGACTTCAGCGTCACCACCATTAAGCATCCAACAACTCTCCCTGAAATCCAACAAATTCCCTGAAAGTTTGAGTTAGAAGAGTTGTGATTATAACCACAATGAGGCATGATGTTTAATGTTCCTGACAACTGTAGTCTCATTTTAAGTAAAAGCTTTTAAAAAATGTATTACCAACATTCTTCAAAATATCTCCTTTTGTTTCACAGAAGAAAGATGTGTTTGGAACCACATGAGGGTTAAAATCCTGTTTGACAGTAAGAAACAGACTGAACCAAATCAGACTCTTTAAGGGGCCGCAACTGCACACTAATCCAGTGCCAGATAGTAACAGTGTCTAGATGCCACTAAATTTTTGATATCCTTCTTTTTTTACATCAGATGAGCAGACAAACAGCAGATGGGCTTCATCTGATTACTCAGTACCTTGTTATCTAATCCTAATGAAAGGTAATGTCACTTTTATTATGCAACATGTTAGTTTCAACCTTGTTACACGGCTCAAATCGTGAGTGCCGTTTTCTGTTAGCACATCTCCTGTTCTGCAGGGTCGACTCGTCCATCAGGCGGCTCATCGCTGCAAACCGTCCATGCTGTTCCCTTGCACCTCGCTCTCCTCTCCACTACTTTCCTCTGTTGCTGGGCAACGATCTTTAAGAGGGTTTTAAAAGAAATAAATAATGCTGCAAATAGACTCTTCTGGGTTTTTTAACATTTAGAGAACAGCGAAACTGAACTCATCACACACCGTCTGTGAGGTGTAGACATAGCATCTGGCTCAAGGGCCTTCAGTGAGGGGGGGGGGGGTATTGACGATGAGAGCATTGAAGAGCATTTCTGCTGTCCCTGATCAAGGTTGCTGGAGGGAAAACTATTGAAAAAGTATCTGTGAGCTGTGAACTGCTGTGGTAGTGTTCACATGTTTATGGGTCTAATAATGTTTGGCCGTTTTGTCCGCCCAGAATCATATGCTGCTTGGACCCCAAGAGGTAGTTGTTTATAATGCCTATTCAAAAATGTATATTGTTATCACAATATCTTCTTGATAATTAAAACAGCATTTCCAGCTATTCTTCTGTACGAGTGGTAGCTAAGCTAACATGCTAATTGGCTTGTAGATGATAAATTGCGATGTTTCTCATTTGTAAGTTGCTTTAGATAAAAGCATCTGATAAATGAATAGTCAAATCAATTCAGTTTTATTTATATAGCACTTTATACAATACAGATAAATATTAATCATATTAATAATACACATCTTGGAAAGTAAAGATTAATTATGATAATTACAGTCCTCCACAAAACAAGCAATAAGGAAATGCCTGGAAATGCCTGATAAAATCTTGGCTTTTATCTGTATTGTAAATCAGGATAGTACTGCATATTATAATCTGAACATGGATCAAAACATTGTGTTCACTGGTTGGAGAATGTACACTGTGTCCTGAATTAATTTGTCCTTGAATGTAAGCACAATTAAAACAAAACAAAAAAGGCCAGACAAAACAAAAAGCACAAAAAAAAACTTTGTAGTGGCTTCTTTAAACGTTGATCCAGTTCTTTTTTTTTGTTTTTTTGTTAAAAGAACAAAATTAGCTTATTCATCTTCATAAAATATCAGAATATATATATATATATATATATATATATATATATATAAACAATCAGATCTTCATGAAATCTGAAAAAATGAAAAATGTATTTTGAATGGAGGAGATTAATTAAACACCTTTAATTAGAAACTGGGCAGTTTGTACTCACTAGAGAATTCCACATTGTACTTGAAGAGTATAGCAGATACGCAAAATTGAATAATATGTCATGTTATGATGACGATTAAGATGCTGAGAGGCGTAGCGGATCTAATTGCAGCTTAACTTTATTAAATAACGCAAAAGAATGAAATCCAAAACGGAAATAAAACAGAACAGTGTTCTAAACACAACCAACACAAGACCATGAACTGAGAGAACTGAAGGCATTATATACACAGGATAATTGAACTCAACATGAAACAGGTGTGATCAATGAAACAATCAATTACTGTGACAACAAAAACAGGAAGAAAACACAAAATAATAACAAATGAAAAGTAATGGAAAATGAAACCAATGCACCAACATAAAGTGACAATCCATCTGTAAGATTAAGCTTAAGAGAAAGTGGGTCGTTCAAAAAATAAAGACCCTAAACACAGTCACAGTAAATCTACAACTAAATGGCTGAAATAGAGTAAATCCTGTGTTTTGGAACACAAAGTAACATAACATACAGTGGGGAGAACAAGTATTTGATACACTGCCGATTTTGCAGGTTTTCCTACTTACAAAGCATGTAGAGGTCTGTAATTTTTAAATCCAGAAAATCACATTGTATGATTTTTAAATAAATAATTTGCATTTTATTGCATGACATAAGTATTTGATCACCTACCTGTTAGTTTTTCTTTAAGAAGCCCTCCTGTTCTCCACTCATTACCTGTATTAACTGCACCTGTTTGAACTCGTTACCTGTATAAAAGACACCTGTCCACACACTCAATCAGACTCAAACACTCAAACAGACTCCAACCTCTCCACAATGGCCAAGACCAGAGAGCTGTGTAAGGACATCAGGGATAAAATTGTAGACCTGCACAAGGCTGGGATGGGCTACAGGACAATAGGCAAGCAGCTTGGTGAGAAGGAAACAACTGTTGGCGCAATTATTAGAAAATGGAAGAAGTTCAAGATGACGGTCAATCTCCCTCGGTCTGGGGCACCATGCAAGATCTCACCTCGTGGGGCATCAACGATCATGAGGAAGGTGAGGGATCAGCCCAGAACTACACGGCAGGACCTGGTGAATGACCTGAAGAGAGCTGGGACCACAGTCTCAAAGAAAACCATTAGTAACACACTACGCCGTCATGGATTAAAATCCTGCAGCGCACGCAAGGTCCCCCTGCTCAAGCCAGCGCATGTCCAGGCCCGTTTGCCAATGACCATCTGGATGATCCAGAGGAGGAATGGGAGAAGGTCATGAGGTCTGATGAGACAAAAATAGAGCTTTTTGGTCTAAACTCCACTTGCCGTGTTTGGAGAAAGAAGAAGGATGAGTACAACCCCAAGAACACCATCCCAACCGTGAAGCATGGAGGTGGAAACATCATTCTTTGGGGATGCTTTTCTGCAAAGGGGACAGGACGACTGCACCGTATTGAGGGGAGGATGGATGGGGCCATGTATCGCGAGATCTTGGCCAACAACCTCCTTCCCTTAGTCAAATCAAATCAAATCACCTTTATTTATATAGCGCTTTTTACAATGGCAATTGTTTCAAAGCAGCTTCACAGTGGTAACAGGAAAATAATGCAACGGAATTTGATTCAGCTCTGGTGAAAACGGTGATGTCATCCAGCTCATTTCAATTATTATATAGTGTCAATGCGGGCAGATCAGTAATATAGTTGAAATTTTTGTCCCCAACTGAGCAAGCCAAAAGCCAAAGGCGACGGTGGCAAGGAACCAAAACTCCTTCAGGGCCAGAATGGAGAAAAAAACCTTGGGAGAAACCAGGCTCAGTCGGGGTGCCAGTTCTCCTCTGGCCGACGAACAAATAGTGTATGATTATGATTCTGGCACATTACAGGTCAGAAGTCATATTAGATCAATAGATATTCATAGGATTATTCGAAAGATTGGAGTCGTCACGCCGGGGACGGGTTTAATGAGGATGTTGTGTCGATGCGGCATTTACAGGGGGGAGTTTAATTGACACGGTTTCTACAGACACTTCAGGGATATGGTCTTCATGTCCAGGCTAAGGGCCACCATCTGGTCTGGATACGGCCCGGATCCGGCCGACTGCAGTAAACCTCGGGATAAAAAGAGAGACTAACATTAGCGTATATGCCATTCTTCTTATGATGTAACGAGTACATCAGGTGTTATTGGAAGTGTTCCTGGTTCCGGCTGACCTAGTTAATGCAGCCTAAAACAATCATTTAACTGATTTGAATAATATAAATTAAAAATGTTTTATGTGTATTTCATAGTAAAGAGATGTGTTTTTAGTCTAGATTTAAACTGACAGAGTGTGTCTGCTTCCCGAACAATGCTAGGAAGACTGTTCCAGAGTTTAAGTGCTAAATAGGAAAAGGATCGACCGCCTGCAGTTGATTTTGATATTCTAGGTATTATCAACTGGCCAGAATTTTGAGACCGCAATAGACTTGATGGAGTATAATGCGTTAAGAGCTCGCTCAAGTACTGGGGAGCTAAACCATTTAGTGCTTTGTAAGTAATCAGTAAGATTTTAAAATGTATACGATGTTTAATAGGGAGCCAATGCAGTGTTGCCAGAACCGGGCTAATATGGTCATACTTCCTGGTTCTAGTAAGAACTCTAGCTGCGTTTTGGACCAGCTGCAGTTTATTTATTAAGCGAGCAGGGCAACCACCCAGTAGAGCATTACAATAATCTAGCCTTGAGGTCATGAACGCATGAACTAACTGTTCAGCATTTTGCATTGAAAGCATGTGCCGTAATTTAGATATATTTTTAAGATGGTAGAATGCAGTTTTACAGATGCTAGAAACGTGCCTTTCAAATGAGAGATTGGTATCAAAGAGCACACCCAGGTTCCTAACTGACGACGAGGACTTGACAGAGCAGCCATTGAGTGTTAGACAGTATTCTAGGTTACTACTTGTGGAGTTTTTTTGTCCAATGATTAAAAATTCAGTTTTTTTCTGAATTAAGTTGCAGGAAATTACTAGTCATCCAATTTTTTATATCAGCTATGCATTCTGTTAATCTTGTGAATTGGTAAGTTTCGCCAGGGCGTGAAGAAATAAGAGCATTGCTCTTATGAAGAAATAAAAGCAATGCTCAGTAAGAGCATTGAAGATGGGTCGTGGCTGGGTCTTCCAGCATGACAACGACCCGAAACACACAGCCAGGGCAACTAAGGAGTGGCTCCATAAGAAGCATCTCAAGGTCCTGGAGTGGCCTAGCCAGTCACCAGACCTGAACCCAATAGAAAATCTTTGGAGGGAGCTGAAAGTCCGTATTGCCCAGCGACAACCCTGAAACCTGAAGGATCTGGAGAAGGTCTGTATGGAGGAGTGGGCCAAAATCCCTGCTGTAGTGTGTGCAAACCTGGTCAAGAACTACAGGAAACGTATGATCTCTGTAATTGCAAACAAAGGTTTCTGTACCAAATATTAAGTTCTGTTTTTCTGATGTATCAAATACTTATGTCATGCAATAAAATGCAAATTAATTACTTAAAAATCATACAATGTGATTTTCTGGATTTTTGTTTTAGATTCCGTCACTCACAGTTGAAGTGTACCTATGATAAAAATTACAGACTTCTACATGCTTTGTAAGTGGGCAAACCTGAAAAATCGGCAGTGTATCAAATACTTGTTCTCCCCACTGTATCTATTTCCTCCATCAGGCAACAAGACCCAAGTAAGACCCCATTTGTCAGTAGACATAACGTTGTAGTGACTGCCAGATGGGGAACTACAAGTAATCTTTGAGGTGGGTCAAAATTAACTTTTAGACAATGCGCTGGATTATCAAACAGGTTTAGAAAATATTTTCAAGTTCAATTACAATAGATTTTGTGGCTCATATCTTCCCAACAACCAGTGGTAAAATATGCTGTATTTTCCTTGTATGTATTATATAGTAGTTGTCTGGCTATCACCAGACCAAGCTCAATCTTTTAAGACTGAACATTGGTCTGGGGAGTCTGCTATGTATTTTCTACTGCACAAGAGGCGTGATCAACGAGCATAATTCAAATGACTCTGTACGCAATTGGATAGTCCTTCAACCAATCAGACCACAAGAGGTGTGATCAACGGGCATCGATCCATCGCTTCTCTATCCGTCATTGTGTTAAATCCGCCAATAGCACGCCAGGTGGATAAGCCAGTCTGTGATTGGCTCCTGCAAATGTGTAACAGAAGCAGGATAAATTAATGTACAGGTTTCCAGCCTGAGCTGCAGGGCGAAATCAAATCGCTGGCAGATCAGGCTGGGTTTACCCAGTCTAATGTAGTAGTATTTTTCAAAAGAAATTAATACTGTTTTTCCATGACAATGCATTAAATGGATCAGAAGTGAAAGTAAAGACATTTATAATGTTACAACAGATTTCTATTTCAAATAAATGTTGTTCCTTTAAACTTTCTATCATCAAAGAAAAATCATGTTGCCATCACAGGAAAAACCAACATTTTAAAATACATTAAATATAGAAACCAGTTATTTTAAATTGTAGTAATATTTCACAATATTGTATTTTGATCAAATAAATGCAGCATTTGTGAGCATAAGAGACCTTTAAAAAACATCTTACCCAAACTTTTGTACTTTTGCTTTTGCATAATTTGGCCTTTTTTCCCATTATCAATTTCTGGTGTGATATGTTTATTTACATTACACTGAAAACATAAATAAACCATGAAAAAATAAATATTTCTCATCTTAGATTATAGGTCAAATTAATGAAGAACTAGAGAAAACGGTGTCAGACATTGTCACCTTTGTAAATTATAGAATCCTGCATCTACTAATGGACAATGTTGAAGTTCTATACAATTATTAACATTCATTAACAAAGTTTCACTTAACAAGTTAATAATGGGCTTGTTGCTATAGGATAATGAAGCCACTAAAACATTTTGTTTCCCAAGGAATCAAGATTAAGCCAGCAGTCTAAATATTCACCAGTGTGAAGAAGACACCCCTGTAATGTGTTGGGCTTATTTTTTATACTGATCTGCAAAAATTCTGTGGATATTGCCAAAGCACAGAGAGAAAAACGCAAGCAAGGCCTCTGTGACGACGGACAATTACTCATCGGACAATGACTCTCATTGTCTCAAGTGTATGAGTCAGTGTGTCACTGATTGTATCTGTATTGCGAGGCAGGGCAGATTGTGTCACACTCTGAGTCTCCTGGCATGGGATCCGTCACACAGAGCATCTGTGGGTCAATTCCTGTCACTTAGGGTAAACCACAGAGGCAGAAGGAGGTCAGCCAATCACAGAAAGAGTGACCTTTTTCCTCCATCGAGATCACTGTGTAATTTTTTCCTGAGTCATTTACCCCATTCAGAATGAATGACATTGCCTTTCTTCTGAGGTATGATGCAGGAAACTGGCTCGGACTTGGCTGAAAGCCCTGGTGAGTAAATAATATGTGTCAAATGGGTCCTCTCCCAAGAAGACAGTATAACATGGTTTTGCATAAAGCTTTTTTAATGTTAAAATATGTAATATACAAATCAAGTCATTCCTATGTATGTATTCAACCATATAAACAGTACAGTATATAGGAATTAGAACCCTAGTGTAGCCTACATTTATATCATCCATGAAATGGTTAATTATTATCTCTTCATCGTTTACTCATCTTTACATCCAATAAGATTTCTGTTTATCTTCGTAACACAAATTAAGCTATTTTTAATATATTTGCTCCTCATTTTTGTCCATTAAAAGTCTACACAATGAACATTTTCACATTTCAAAAAGACTCTGTAAAAGTAATCTATATGAATAGTTGAACCAATTTTAATTTAGTTTAAACATTACCTTTTATTAATACATAATAGTTTGTTAATACATAGAGTGCATCAAAAATGGTAAATGAAACCTCAAATGTGCTTGCTTGATGCATGAAAATAATCATCATTGGTTCTCATGCATCAAACATTCATGTCTGAGCTTCCATTAACCGTATTTGAAGCACACAATTGTGACCTTGGACCACAAAACTAGTCATAATGGTCAATGAATAAATAATAAATAAGCTTTCCAATGATGTATGATTTGTTAGGATAGGACAATATTTGGCCGAGATACAACTATTTGAAAATCTGAGGGTGCAAAAAAACCTAAATATTGAGAAAATCGCCTTTAAAGTTGTCCAAATGAGGTCCTTAGCAATGCATTTTACTAATAATACATTTTTGATATATTTACGGTAGGAAATTTACTAAATAGCTTCATGGAACATGATCTTTAATTAATATCCTAATGATTTTTGGCATAAAACAAATATCGATAATTTTGACCCATACAATGTATTGTTGACTATTGCCACAAATATACCTGTGGTTTTGTGGTCCAGGGTCACAATTGGTATAGAATATTTTTAACTTTGAAAATGTTTAGTGCTGCTACCTTATATAGTAGATGAAAATTACAGGAATTCTAGAAATCTGTAATGTAAAATATATATTTTTGGTTTGAAAGTGGTATATTACAAGTTTTAGTTTTGGTTGATTTTTTTAGTGTATACCTGGCAACCCTAGTCTTTAGTCTGTTTGGAAACAGTTCTCGTTTTCACAGTTCCATTTGGTGTAACAATTGAGCCCCACTCACTGAGTTGAGTCCATCTAGGTTCCAAGGGGGTAGCCATATATATTAATATTATTTAATATATCTAAAAGTTTAGACGACATACATTATAAAGGTCCTAGACGGACACAAATAAACATGCTGATGGGATCGGTCAGCTACATTCTCATTTGGCAGGGTCCCTACGCAGTGTTCACTGCTCCCTACTTCCTGAGCACAGGAGATCAGTTGATCTGCAATGTCATCAAACGTAGAGGACACTAATTACAGAAGTTTAAGCTATGATGACATAATATACTTTGGTAAATTAATATACTTTATCATACATTCATGTAATATATGTGTATATAATACATTCATGTATATTTATGTAACCCCTCAGGTCCTACTCACCCCACTCTGTGCAGGCCTCAAACCCGGGTCTCCGGGGTGGGAGGTAGGCGCGCTAACAAGGAGCTCCTGCACAGCTCCTACTCCGTTACATTTATACAAATATAAATTTTTATTAATTTAATTGTGATAAATGTCTGATAAATATCTAGTTCAGTCATGAAACTATAGATGGCACAGGCTGATTGGTCCTTTACATGCAATGAAACCGTCCACCTCCCCCAGCTCCACCTGCCTAGATCTGCTATGGGATTTATGTATGTCTATTCATGCAACAGCAACACATGCTCACAGCAGCAAGCCTGTGTATCTAATGGCAGTAGCGTAGTCTGCCAAGACCAAATACATTAACGCTGCCATATTCTGTAACATGCCAAAACTGCTCAGAGAGTTGTCATAATTTAAAAAGTGATAATATCTATTGACATATTTAATATGAAAATAAACATTTGGTTCTTTTGGATGTGTCTATTATCTTTTATTTACTGGTAATCATGACTGTTGCACTCTGTCACATCTCACATACATTATACCCATGAGAAACCATGTACAAACCACACATGTGGCTAATTAAACTCAAAAAACGCTGCAGCCACCAATCATTTTCAAATTTCTTGCAGTAATGGAGTGATGTGCAGTGACTGTTGGGTACATTTCCCTCTCCACTTCATGTGAAGTGATCGATGAAGTGTGAAGTATCAATGTTCTGGACAAACTGAACATTGTTCGCTCCCTTCGGATTGGCATCTCACAGTTAGCAGAAAACCCTGTGAAGTCCACTTCTCAGGGCACTTACGGTTGAATGGAACACACCTGATGATGCACCGAAAATATTGCAGCTTTAACAAAAGGGAAGCACCCAAGGACAAGGTAGAGAAATGCTGGTGAGGTGAAAATATGTACTGTATGGGACTGATTGTGAAGGTATGGAAATGGAGTGGAGAAAATGTTCCCATGTTTCTGCTTTCTGAAGGAACTGAATGCTCTCATAATAGCTCAAGGTTGATATCTCTGAACTGCCTTAGAATTTGTATGTGACAGACAGACAGACGGATAGATAGATAGATAGATAGATAGATAGATAGATAGATAGATAGATAGATAGATAGATAGATAGATAGATAGATAGATAGATAGATAGATAGATAGATAGATCGATAGATCGATCTAGGTGGGCAGAACATGCATGAAATGATGGTATTCATGAATTTCAATATAATGTGTCCATTCTTTGCTGGGATATAAAAGGCAAAAGCAGACTCTCTGATGTGTTTTATTCACCCACAGGGCCAGCAAGGAGAGAGAATGTTATTCAGCATGAAAACAAAGAATGCTTCAAGGAGGTTTTGCCCAGGGCTTTAAAAAAATAAACACAGGCAATGATGGTGTCTATAGTATGATCAGTCCAGCAATATAATTATTTAAGGTGTGTGTGGAGAGACTATGTCTAAAATTAACACAAGCATTACTCTGAGGTAAATAATACACTGCCAATCAAATAGCATTTTTTTTTGTGCATGCCAACAATGGCGTATTCTATTGTCTGTCGTCAGGACTTTTGATTTTTTCTCTGACTAGTCTATGATGAAGAGTGAACGCCCACAGCTACACTGTATGGTGAAGCACTGCATAATAATGGTGAGCAATATGCAACCTCAGATTTAGGCAACGACTTAACAGTCCACACTGTGAAGCTGGTGCAGTGTTCATGCAAGTTGTCATAGCAATGCTCTTTTCCCTTATGTCCAACACTGTAGCACAGTTTAAAAGAGGAGGTAGTACAAATCAGTTCTATTCTGCTAACCTGAAGAATAGCCAACACTTAATAAATATGTTCCACAAGAGAAGGTCTGTCGTATGCAAAATTCTTTAGTACAATATAGCATATTCTATTTTATGGAAAAAAAAGCTCCCAAGCATGTTCTATCCTACTGTATACATGTTCTGTTAAATGCAATATGTTCTTAAAAACAATGTTCAATGCAATGTGCTCTTGAGCATGTTTCCTAGAGTGCCACTGTTGGGTTCCATAAGTAAAAACCCCATTCATTTCTACATAGGGGAAATGATTTTTAACTTATAAGCCTGTAAAGAGAGATATTATACCATAAGCTATGAGGTTGAGTATCAGCTACTGTATATACAGTAAACTTCTGTTGAAGTGATCAGTCCAATGTTAACAGTGCAATTCCTGTTGTACTGTTGTAACATTGTAATACTATCGTACTATACATCCTACAGAGAAATATCATAGAACCATGCCAAATGAGCTCTACAGTGACCGCCCACTCCCATAATGCACTGTGAATGGCATTTAGACAGTTTCCCTTACACTTGTAAACTATATTTGAATGCATCTGGTTATTTTATGAACATATTTGGTTATATATATATTTTGCTTCTAATAAAAGTGTGTAATGATGTTATTCATATTGGAGCTAGTTGGTTTGGTTCATGACTTATAACTCTTTAAAGAGATAGTTCACCCAAAAATGAAAATTACCCCATGATTTACTCACCCTCAAGCCATCCTAGGTATATATGACATTCTTCTTTCAGACAAATACAATAAGAGTTATATAAAAAAAAATGTCCTGGCTAATCCAAGCATTATAATGGCAGTAAATGGCAGCCCATCTTACGAAAAAAGCATAACTGGCGCGACGTAAGCGTTTTCAACTGCGAGAGGCGTTACTTTTTGCGTAAGCTGAATACAGAAGGTGGTCTGGCGGAAGCTAGATATTTTACTTTATAATGTGTTAAATATGGATATTTTTCTTACACAAATGCATCGCTTCGCTTCAGAAGGCCTTTATTAAACCCCCGGAGTCATATGGATTACTTTTATAATGGAATATTCTTTTATAATTAAGAATGTCATATACACCTAGGATGGCTTGAGGGTGAGTAAATCATGGGGTAATTTTCATTTTTGGGTGAACTATCCCTTTAAAATCCCAATGTAAAAAATAATTAAGGAACCAAGGCCACTGTTGCACTCTACACAAAATGTTCTTGAGCATGTTTCTATCAAAATGTTCTTGACCATGTTCTAATATGCAAAATATTCTTAAAACATTCCTTGCAATGGATTCTTGAGCATGTTTTGTTATGAATTTCATTTAACAAAGTTCGGAAGGAACACGTTCAGATAATCACCAATCAGCACAAGAAGAATAAGCCTCTATAGCCGTCCCTCACCTCTGTCCCACAACAATTTTCCAGCATCCCTTTGCCACCCAATCTTAACTCTCGGGCTGGTTTCCTTTTCCAGCCAGGGATATCGGGGGGAGTACTCTGGGTTCGGGCCAGATTCTGAGCTTGAGTCCTCCCCTCGGACAGCATGCGAAATATTCAAACTCTTTACCCTATCTGACTATTTATGTAGGCCCTACGTGTGATGTGAACTCATGAAATAGCCTACACAAAATGTAGTACAAGAGAGTAAGCAGCTGCTTTCCTCACTTCTGTGACAAAGTTTTCCTTCACCACTAATTCTACCTTAATTTTTAATTAGGTTTCACCTCGGGACCAAACAAACTAATGTTTGCACTTTTGTGCTGAATAAGGCATTTTTTGGTGCAGCAGCTGTGATCGATCTGTGTTCCCAGCAAGCAATTTTGTGCTTAAAAGACGTCTAATAGCTGTCCAAACACAGCCCTGACGGCTAGGCTAAAACAAGGCAAAATTTGGGCTGTCAGTGAAAATTTAATAGATGTCTAACCATAGCCCAAGAATAGGGTCATCAACGCACAGAACATTTCAAAGAAATGGAACCAAACACCTTGTAATCACTGTTGACTTTGCTTACATGATGGAATATCATACATCTCGCAAGTTGTTATGGCAAAACCGATATGTAACCAAATTCAAGGTTATTTTGGCTTGAAGTAGGTTACTCATAGCCGGACTATATCGGGTCTATAGTTAACCGAGACAGTGAAATGACGGCTATTGCTTGCTGGGTTTGTACTCAATACTTGGTCCCGCATACATCCTCAATCATAGTTTGATTTATGGTGCGACCCAAAACTGGGTCCCCAGGGTCGAAGTTGAAAACCAATGTTCTTCTGATACTTTGTGTCTTGACTGAGTCTTCATTTTATGTGAGTGTACATCATTTTAATTGCATTTCTCAATGGTGCTTGTTTATGTGTAAAATAATTGAGTGCACCTTTAATAGTCATATCAACGGCTCTTTCCATCCAGTGAGAAGCATTTGTGAAACAAACCGAAGAGATTATTGATATCATTATTGAAGTACTTAGACTTCATTTAACCAAACAATCACAACCTCATCATAAACATGACTGATGCAGACACAACAAACAATCCTATTCAGACAAAACCGTGCCTCTGCAGTCACTTTGTTCTACAAACAGTTAAAAAGGAGGAGCGAACATGTCAGTTTGTTTAAAGAACCGTTATTCTCAATTTGATACACACACAGAGTCCTCGTGAAATCAGCAGCGCATCTCGCGCGGAGTGCCAATGTGGGTGTTTCATGACGCGCGCGCGTCAATTACAGGTGTCCATTAACCACCGCGCGCATCACGACCAAGGAATGACGCGGAACACGAAACGCTTTCTGTTTATCTGTAAACATTAGTGAAGACACCAAAAAACACACGCATATACGGACAAGTGATCTATTAACATCCTGTGCCACTGACAACAACCGCAACTTTATTTGGATGGAGTCACGTCCCGACCATTGAGACGGTGTCACGCGTCTGGAAATCAACATCGTGACTGGAAGACGCTTATCATGTAAGTACGAGTTTATAGGAGCATATGTTTCTATTTAAAAATTACGAACTCACACATATTGTAGGAGGGTTAAAGGTAGTACAAAAATGCAGTATACGCCTAATAAAAATGCATCTGTGATGCATAAGTGAAGATTTTCAAGTCCTTGAATGTTGTAGTTTACTCTTTGTAATATATATAATATGGTGTTTATCTGTCATTACCAATTGCGCACTTTTTTCCACAAATATCACCCACCTGAGAGGCTGAATATCATCACTGCTATATTAAACGAACGTTTATTTATGGATTTATTCATTTATTGTGATGATTGGACATGGGCATATTAGCTTACCAAACACTGAAAACTGTATTGTAATTAAAGAAAAACAGCACAGCCCTTGTTTTTGTAAAACGTTTCTTAGTTATGTGATAAAAACATTTTTTTTTTTAATGAAACGTATGCAATATGCTTTATATCAATGACATTGTGTTAATAGGGGTCATCATTGAGGTTAGGCAAAGTCACATTTCTTCCTCAGTTAAGTAAGAGGTGTTGACAGCCTCCTTCTCATTCATATAATGAGAGCCAGTGTTTAATAGAGTTCTCTGATCATGCCTATAAACTGAATGACTATGTTGAACAAAACCGAATGTAACCACTTGATCAGGATTGGGGGGCGTAAAAGTTTATTTAACCATTATTTATTGACCAATATTGGCAGGGACTTGTCCCCAGTGTAAAGCAGCTCTTGTAGTTCTTTCAGGTAATCTATAGGTTATGTCCTCCAAAGATGACACAGCTGAATCTGTTTTTAAGGCAGTGTGTAGAAGCAATGGATGACCACATTCAGATGGTAACATCCGATGCCGTCAGTGATAATGAAGCAGGACAAAGATTTAATCTGCTTCCTCAAGGTCACCAAGATCTCGGATAGAGATGTGAATGTCTGTATGAAATAAAGCTTTTACTAGATCATTTTACTATCTTAGAACTGGTTACATAAGTTGTCTTAATCTTAGTGATAAAATGGCATATTTATTTGTCGGCAGTCGAGAGCTATCATTAACAGCTAAAGAGGTGCCATGTTGAAAGCCATCATTAATGTTCAAGCAGTCTCAAAATACATTAGTGAATGAAAACTCATTCCGTTAACACAATTTTTTTTACAATCTTTCTGGAAAACTATGTGTACTACCACTCTCTCAATGTATGAAATTGATACTTACCCCCTAAAGTCATTGTGAAAGTTGTGCTTGAACAGCTGAGGTTAATTATGAAATGGGCCGTCGTGTGTGAAATATTAAGGGTCTGTGTTTTGAAAATATGACAAGTTCACAACTTATGACGGTTGCCCCCTTCTATGTTCTTTCCCTTTGTTGAGCAGCGTGACTGCTGATGTCCTCTGGAGATCTAAAGAGCCCTGATCTGCTCAGCGGAGGATCACAACACAGGAGGAGACCCAGGCACTGTGAGACGTTAGCATTCCCTCATTGCACCAGCTGTCAGGAAAAGAGCATCTGCAGATATTCATTTCTTCTTGTGAAAGAGCCCCTGGAGGACCTTCGGAAAGTGCCCCTTCGGTGTCACTTTTGCAATATATCGGACATCTTGCGTTTTCGTGGAACGTGCATCAAAGGAAATCGGGTCACTTTCTTTGACCTCCGGTCAGTGGGAAACCTTTCCGTTGGTTAACTTTGAAAAAAATGAGCTCAGCAAACGCTTGGATAGACTCTTGATGGGTTTAAACAACATGATTCATAGAAATATGACAGCTATGGTCTGTTCATGTGCTTTGAGACTTGGTGCGTGAACTCGACGACACAACCAGCAGGTCTCCTTAAGACTTTAAATCTTCCCACTGGATCCTGGAGGGCACAGACTTTATTAAGGTGATCATCATGGTGATGTCGCAGGGCACCTATACATTTTTGGCATGCTTTGCCGGCTTCTGGCTGATCTGGGCTCTCATTGTCATGCTTTGCTGCTTTTGCAGCTTCGCCCAGCGCAAGCTGAAGCGCCGGCGTGAAGAGAGGCTGAGGGAACAGTGCCTGCGGGCGCTGGAGATGGAGCCTCTGGATTGCACCGGAGGGGGATACCCTCCTAGAGAGCCACCTCAGTTCTGCCCTCCAATTCAAATGATGTCTCCACAGCTGCCTGTTACACACACTCTCCCTCAAGCAAACTGGACTGTCTCTGAAGGTAGGACGTTTAAACAAGCTCAGTCATCCAATTCAGTTTTGTCTGCAGGGGTATGGGAACTATTTTAATTGAGGAGGCATGTAGATGTTTCTACATTCATCCACCCACCCACATTTTTGGAAGAAAAACATTTCTTTTTAAAGAGCCATGACTTAAAAATCTTATGTAATGAAAATTTGAGACATTTAGACATAGGGCCAGATTTACTAAACAGGGCAAATTAGTGTGAGAATGCAATTCCAAAAAAACGCAGATGGGAGTGGGAAGTTCTGCGTGTGATCTACTGATGAAGCGCAAATTAAAGAACACAGATGCAGCCGGATCATTTCCATAATGACCAACGCAATCTACCAAGAGCAACGCAAATTAGCATCTGGTCTGCTTTTTTGGGTGTTAAATAATGACGCAAATACCAGTAAATTGACGAGCGCAAACCATAGACTGTAAAAAAAATATGGACGTAGTGTCCGTGGCGTCACGTGTAGGTTTCTGAAGAGTATTTTTGAATCCCAAAAGTGTGCGGAGCCGGCCGTTGCCATCTTAGCAGCGTGTCACCGCGCGTCACTCCCGGATAACAGAAAATGGGCAAAGAGGCGGGACGTGGGTGGAGCTGAGGTGACGTGATGGCTAACAGACAGCAGACAAACGGCAATCCACCTGTCACTCATGGCCACGCCCTTAATTATGCAGAACTTTAAGGCTTAATATAATTTAAACGAATGAGTTATAAAAAAATTCACCTCCCTCACAGTTGTCATGAAGGGCAAAATTAGCTGTATAGACCAAAACCACAATTTGTACCAGGCTGTAAACATGTTTTTTTCTGCTGTAAAGCATTTTAACATGGGGCTCAATGATATTCTGCTCTCTTTTGGAGCCTGTCCCTAGCGGCCAGTCGATGAACTGCAGTTTAAGTCACTTCCGTATCGCTTCAAGAGAAACTGGGGGAGGTTGCCGCTTGGCGCAAACCTTAGTAAATCAGCTTGCATAATTCATTTAAATACTCTCCTCCCATAAATTTTGTGTCTGAAAGGGAAACTCCTACAGATGCATATGCAATAAGGTCAGCCGCAAAAATACTGCGTGTCACTGTGTGTCTTTAGTAAGGCAGTAGTTTTTTTAGCGCCAAAAGAGGGTTTGTAAGCGTTAGTAAATCTGGTCCCAAGTCTATTAACAACTTTTAGCAGAATATAAGCGAAATAAAACTAAAAAAAGGACTATGACAAATGTTTTGATATTCTCCTTCTCCAGCTTTCTGGTTTGTTGTAAATACACTTCATATAATTTAATGTGACCGTGGCCAATTTTCAAATCGTTCTTACACCCTTTCCTGTTTAATATCTCTTAGTTATCAATCTATGAGAATATATTTTGTAATTTTATTGACTTTTACAAATTTTGAGGTTACAGGTTTGTTAAATGTCTTTCACCTTTTCTGACTCTTATAGATTTTAAACTACATCCACTAAACTCAGCACAGTCCTTTAGGCAGACTTATTGTGCGTTCACACCGTCGCCAGCAAGAGCATCAAAGTGACCGGAAATCATTCATTTTCAATGTGAGCCGGCGGCGAGCTCCGGCGATGTGGCCGTCGAGGAGAGTTAAAGGTTCAGTGTGTAGTATTTATGAGGATCTGTTGACAGAAATGCAATATAATATTTCTATTTCTATCCATTTCTATCTCCATACACCGCGGGTCCCCTTACAGTGAAATCACCATTTTGCGCCGTCATGTTTCTACAGTAGCCCTAAACGGACAAACTTCTCTACAGAGCGCTAGTCACTCTCCGCTCTCTCCGACGACGACATTTTTGTCCTGTGTCGGCCACCGTAGCTTCTCTATGTGCTCCGAAAGGGAGGGGGGGATGCAATTCACAACCTCACCACTAGATGCCGCTAAAAATCACACACTGCACCTTTAAAGTCAGGTCATCTTTATGGTAATGAGCTATGACGTGGTTCGGCGGCAACCAATCGGAATGTAGAAGTCCTCCGCTTGAGAGGATTCCAGAGAACGCAGTCGTGTAACTTTGGTTCCGACCAATCATTAGTTCCGTCTTCTCCGCAGGTAGGGCAATGTCACACCAAACGCAACAACTTGATCCATAGTGATGTGAATTTGATAAGAAGCGCAACACTATTTATAGGCAACATTTTCGCTCTATAACGCTTGTTTTTCAGCAGGAATGCAATTCAGTTGCTCAAAACAACACAGATTTGACCAATTGCATTAAGGCTACACTTCAACCAGGACAGTTATTGTAATGTAGGCTGCACACAAATTAATGTTAATGTTAATTAAAGACCAAGGCTAGTAAACGTCTCCTATAAACTGCATGTTGAAATTAGACTAGCACTTAACCATGAACACAAAAGCCACACCACACAAATGGCTTTTAATTGGTTTATTTCGTTAGCAAACATGTAACTATGATTGTTAAGTTCTTTCCATCGATCAATTTCTTACTTTCACATTTAAAAGATTTCATGAGGTTAACTTATACCCTACTTGTGGTCAGTCTGTACAAATACCGATCAACGTGATTGTTTGCTTTGCGGCCCCTTTAAATAAAGTTTATAAAAAGACCAAGCATTCGATCTACGTCAGAGCGTCCACGAATCTTTCTACAGCGTTGTTGGCAGGGCAGCCAGGGTGAATTTTGACGCTCTCGCCGGCGGCGGTGTGAACACACAGTTAGTGCTCTGTCTCTTACTAATCAGACATTTCCTATAAAATTCCTATTGACTTCCACTTCAACACTAATGCTATATAAGCTAGACTTTGAAGCATTTAAATACATAATGCCTTCACAACTTTCAAACCAAACAGCTTTTTAAACTTCCCTACTGAAAAACCCAGCACCTGGATAAGGTATGTTTTGCGTGCTGAGACCAGCATGGAAAGCCTACACCAGCTCAGTTTTGCTTGAGAACAGCATGATTAGACATGATCCACCCGCTAGACCAGTGCTATATCAGCATAAACCAGCCTGGACAGACATGAAATTATGAAAAATATTATGCTGGTTTATCAGAAGGGTTGTCAAGACAGTGTAAACTTACCATTTCCATTTAGAATTATCATCTTTCAAATAGCGATCAGCACAATACAATAACCAAGCAGAGGATGCTACACCTTTATTACCTTTTATTAAGACATCACATGTTGTGTTTCAACACTGTTTACCAAGCAACAAAGATCGTCCATCTCCTAAGGGCTGTACATCTAAAAACCTCCACTCCTCACACAGTGTTGGCAGCCCGAGCTGCATTCTTTCATGTATGACATGGTAACAGTGAGTCTTGTGTGGGTGTTGTGTAGGCAGACGTGTACAGCACCGAGCTAGCAGCAGCTAGAGCCGGGCTAATCATGTGCTTTGGCTGCCAGAGATGGTGGATCCCCAGCCATGGGCAAAGAATGTCCCTTTAAACCTGTGCCAAACACACAGGATGGATGACCACACATTAAAACAGGGCCTGAGTAATAAGTCAGCAGGAATTCTGCTCTTTAAAGGGACTTTGTATTACTTTACAACAACAGACTCATTATGTGCCCCTGTGACCATATGATAAAATAGTCTTTCATATGATCTGAAAGTCTAAAGAATTGGTAAGGATTTTAATTCTAATATTTTTAATATTATATTTTCAGTACCCTCAGACCACTGTCTATCATAACAAAACTTTCCCCAAAGATTGTATTTAATGAGAAGTATATGAATAAGTTTCAAGCTAGAGTCACCATCAGGAGTGTGTTTGGAAATGACCTCTCTGCTGTAACACTGTCCTTGAATAGCTTCACCAACAGGGACAGTGTTAACAGGGACGGGGGGTGGATAATCATTGACATGTGCCTGACCCCATCATAACTGACCACTTCTACAGTTAAATACTAGATTCTGCTAGATGAATTGAAGAAAAATACAGTTTAAGATGATGTTATATGCAGATCTGAACACTATAGGGTGTCATACATAGTTAAGGTTCCGATATACTCACAGCAAAGTTCTTTTTGTTTTTTCTTTTAGTTGTAAAACGAAGTTCGTGACCAGCGATATAGGCTACTGCTTGCGAACATCCGATCCCACACTCCTGAGAGCGGCGTTTAGATGAATATGTAAATATGTGCTGCACGCTTTCCTCTCAGTAACTAAATAAACACACAATAAAATTGAGAAAACAGTAAAGCATAAAAAAAGCATCTGATCAAAGCAACGTGGATTTGTTTGCACGAGCTCTGCAGTTCGGCACTCTAGTAAAGTCAAGTCACGTCACGTTTATTTATATAGCACTTTTTACAATAAATTGCTTAAAATCAAGCAGCTTTACCGTATAAAACATGAAAAACAGTGTCAGTGTCTCGTTTCATTCGGAAGTACAACTTCATTTTCTACTATAAAGCAGCTCTCCAGTGTGTTCATATTTTCACTTGCAGACATCTTACCTCTACGGACAGAACAGAGGAAATTAACCAGAAAAGATTTTGGAGTGAAAGAAGGCGGAGCCTCCGCGCACACCTACCTATTACGTAATCGACACAGACCAATGGTAGTACAAAGGTGTTTACCAACCGGAGTGAACTTTTCCGGAAAGTTCGCTTTGGCAAGCTGTTTCAAACTCCCAAAACAAATTGTTTTGGCCTGATTTTGTTCAAAATGACGTCACATCAGTTCGTTCTTCGATTTCGCTTGAAGTATATCAGGGCCTTTAGAGAGAGTTAGAGTTAAACAAACCTTTAACTGTAAATATTACAATTTAGTTTGTAACACGTTCTGCACTGTTTGTGCTATGGACATGAATGTTATTTTAAATCATGCAGCTGGCCTGGACTGGCCATATCTACAGTCTGTGACCCTACATAGGACAAGCTATTTGAAGAATGGATAGATGGATGGCCATCTCTAAGTATCAGAATATGATTGAGACTTAAGGCTGGAATACAATACAAAACTATTAAATTTGAACAGATGACTGAGGATCACACACTAGCACACTAGACTTTCAAGATGTTCTGAATACAACAGACTCCTGTACATGTTTATATATGTGCCTCGTTGCTAGGGTTAGTTAAAGGGTTAGTTCACCCCAAAATGAAAATTCTGTCATTAATTACTCACCCTCATGTCGTTGCAAACTCGTAAGACTTTCGTTCATCTTCAGAACACAAATAAAGATCTTTCTGTCCCGCCACTGACAGCTACGCAACTACCACTTTCAAGCCCCAGAAAGGTAGTAAAGTCGTCATTAAAGTAATCCACGTGACTCCAGTGGTTTAACCTCAATTTTATGAAGCGACGCGAGTGCTTTGTTTACACAAAAAAACATAATTTACCACTTTATTCATAAAATGTTAATGACCAACATGCTTTCACAAGAGCACCACGACGTGACATGCGTGTTGTGTTGACGCAAGAGCAGACGTTGTTGCATGAACGTGTGTTGGAGATAAATATTTTGTGAATTAAATTTCATAAAATTGAGGCTAAACCACTGGAGTCACGTGGATTACTTTAATGATGACTTTACTACCTTTCTGGGGCTTGAATGTGGTAGTTGCGTAGCTGTCAATGGAGGGACAGAAAGCTCTCAGATTTCATTAAAAATATCTTCATTTGTGTTCCAAAGATGGATGAAAGTCTTACGGGTTTGGAATGACATGAGGGTGAGTAATTAATGATAGAATTTCATTTTTGGGTGAACTAACCCTTTAAAATATTGAATATGTTTGATCTCCGACTGGATGGATTCATAGTCTGAATCTAAAAAAAATCTATCATATTATGTGATTTTCTGCTAAATCGTTTAACTTTAACATACCAAAATATGCAGACTAGCTCTGACTTGTCTAAACTGCAAATCGGGCTAAAAATCATTTAATGTATACACAGCCACCAAGAACACCCTAGCAACCCTTCAGCAACACCCTAGAGACCACCCAGAATGCCCTACCAACATCATAGCAATGTGCTAACCACTCAGAACACCCTAGCAATCCCCTTGCAACCACCCGTTGCATGGGCAAGCACCACTCACGTTGTCTTGAGAAAATGTAAAAATTTGGTTTTCTCACCAAGTTGGGTTAGCAGTGCAGTTTAAGAAGCCTCCATCTGCTGCAATCCTATATCCGAACACATGATAATTAAGAAGTGCTGGCTCATAGCACTGCTAGCCCCTAGGACTTTCTTACGGTTAGCTTTCATCTTCCATTCTAGTAAAAGCACAGATGATAAGGGGAAAACACTGCCTAGTCACAGCCAAACACATTCTTATATCTGACCTCAATATGCTGGTTATCACTTCCCTCCACAAAAGAAAATCTATCCTAGCTTTCATCTTAGAGTGAGAGGTGACCTTGGAGGAAATGATAAAAGCTTCAGTTCGTCTACCCTCTGCTGATAAAATATACCAAAGCCCTCGTTTATGTTGTCTAATGTCCTCTGATAACTTCAAGGTTTTTTTTATCTGATAAATTGTGTAATTGTGTATGTTTAATGATGTCTGGGCTTACATTGAAAAAGAAAGGCACACAATATCTTGGGGTCATGAGGCAACAGTGCATATAAGCAATTAAAATCTTGCAGTGTTCTTTCTGATCCTTGCTGAACCATTTGGTTTTTCTCAGCAGACACGGATGTCTTTGGAAAACCTCCATGCTACGAAGAGGCCGTATTGATGGAGGACCCACCGCCCCCTTACAGTGAAGTTCTGGCGGACCCCAGGGGAGGAACTTACACCAAACCTACAACCAGGTCCTCCAGAGAGCACCAGGAGTCAGAGACCAGCAAGATGGCCCCCGTGACTGTGTTTCCCGAACGTGGATACTCGTCCCTCATACGCCTGCCTTCGGCCAGACGCTGGGACTCACTGGGGCACCTCCTGTCCACCATGGACCTCAACCACAACAACCTGCCAGTCGAGCCCCAGGCCTCTGCCATCGCCACCATGCCTCGTGAGGGCCGGACTCACACAGACTTGGGCTTGCGGGGACTCCACGGTCTGGATCAACACTATGGTTTGCCCACCGCCTTTCCCCTTCTGGGTCGAAGCACAGCGGTATGAGCCAACAAAAACAGACCTACGAAGCACTTTCTGAGATGAACGCTCACAATGCTGAGTCATATGTGGTCCGAAGAGTCTGCCAGAAGCGTTTTGAACGCTGTCGTTTGGGGGCAGAAACAGTTCAGGATGATTCAGCTTTGTTCAGGGGTTCATTTGTAGATCCATCACACTTGCTTTTCTCTCTCGTCCCCTCTGTGGCATCTTCGCCTGATGCAGAGCAGCAGCTATTATGTGAATGCTGTTGCCATGGCTCCCAGGAGCTGTCTGCAGCCCACCAAAGCCTCGCCCCTCACATCCTCTCTTCCTCCTTTCTCATCTGCGGCTCACTGATACAATACAAATGACATTTCAAACCCTGTCTTTGTGAAACAGGGTGAAACACAGAAGTGCGACATAGCGAAATGACAGCGGTTGCTCCGTACCGTAGCTACACGATGCTGCTCAGTTGTACAAAATGATGTTTCATAAACTGGAAAACAATACCTGTCATCTCTTTCTGGATTTTGTGCCAGTTCTTTTCTCGGGAAGGAGTCTGAACTTTGGGGGTGGAAAAGCTTCAAAGCAATCTCAAATTGTTCCTCAAAAGGAAGTTGTTGCCTGAGGAGTTGCAATTTTTGAAATATGTCTGTAGTGTCCATTGGAGAAAGTTGTCTCTCACAGCTTTTAATGCATTACCATGCGGGTACAATGAGAAACTGCCTTTAATTTCACGTCAGTAGTACTATTCTCTTTTTTACAGATTCTGAATCTCTGTATGAATAATGTTTTTTTTTTTTTTTTTTTTTAAATAATATTAAATCCATCCTCCTGAAGTGCTCAGATTGATGATAGGACCTTGTTTGTAATGACCTGTGAATGGGATTTGTCAACATTTTCAAGCATCACCATGTTGCCCACGGTACTTCCTGCTGTTGTTGCAGCCACATGTGGGATTTCCGACATTTATTTAACAAACCGCATTCATTTAATGGTGCTTCTCCTAGTTAGACCAACTCAATCCCTTTTGCCTTGCTGTTTTTTTCCCCTGTAATCAATGTGGTGATTGCTGCATTGTGAAAATGCTTGATTTCATTTCCCCCCCCCCCTTTTACTGCCATCATTTCTATTATGTATGTTTCCATGCCCTTAAACGATTCTACCTCAAATCCATCTAATGGCTGTCTTTGTCAGTTTCCCAGCATATAACACTGCTTTCATGCATGTGCTGGATGCTTTCAAATGACATTTGATTAAAATAAGCTCTATTTTGGAAATGTGAAAAAGCAATTAGCTGCATATGTGAGCTCACGTTCAGCACAATGCTTTTACTACATCATAGTGATGTCTTTGCTTAATTATTTTTAAATTGCGCAGCAATTACTAGACCGCCCGAAAATCACAAAAGCATAAAGGAATTGTACTTCCCCTAACCCACATTATAAAGACTTGGTGTACAAGGCATTGTTCCCTCCTTCATTATAACATGTGCAGACTAAATTAAATAATGCAATTAAATGAAGAATATAATATTTATTACTTTTTATCCCTACAAAGATAAAACAGTATGCCCATGTCAAATGTTGGAAATCGAAACAAGCGTTGCTTCTTATTATATAAATGACAGAATGAAGGTGGGATCATTGGACAAATTGATTCTTTTGAAAAATCCTGTTTGATATTTGTACTGGCTACTGTATACAGGCCACCAGGGCACCATACAGACTTTACCAAAGAATTTGCTGATTTTCTATCAAAGTTAGTACTGGCTGCAGATAAAGTACTAATTGTTGGTGATTTTAATATCCATGTAGACAATGAAAAAGACGCATGGGAATGGCATTTAGAGAAATTCTAAACTCTATTGGAGTTAGGCAACACGTGTCAGGACCCACTCATTGTCGTAATCATACTTTAGACCTAATATTGTCGCATGGAATAAATGTTGATGCTGTTGAAATTCTGCAGCAGAGCGATGACATCTCACATCATTATCTAGTATCGTGTTTACTTAATTTAGCAAAGGCTGCAAAGCCGTCCCCTTGTTTCAAATATGGCAGGACTATCACCACTACCACTAAAGATTGCTTTGTAAATAATCTTCCTCATCAGTTCCATCTCCTCAGCATCCCAGATAGCCTAGAGGAACTCGATGTTGCAACAGAAACTATTGACTCTCTCTTTTCCAGCACTTTAGACACACTTGCTCCTCTGCGCTTAAAGAAGATTAAAGAAAATAGTCCAACGCTGTGGTACAACGAGCACACTCAGGCCCTTAAAATAGCAGCCAGAAAAATGGAGCGCAGCTGGAAGAAAACAAAACTGGAGGTTTTTCGCATTTCGTGGAAAGAGAGCATGATTGCATAAAGAAAGGCCATAAAAACTGCAAGATCTGCTTATTTCTCGACTCTCTTAGAAGAAAACAAACACAACCCCAGGTATTTATTTGATACAGTGGCTAAATTAACAAGAAATAAAGCTTCAACTTCTGATGTTGGCAAACAGCACAGCTGTAATGACTTTATGAACTTCTTTACGTGCAAGATTAATAATATTAGGAAGAAAATTATAATTATACAACCATCTACTACAGTATCGCATCAGACAGTGCATTGTAGTGTCACTGAGAAAAAATTCCACTCATTAACTGCTATAGGAGAGGAAGAATTGGCTAAACTCATTAAATCATCTAAATCAACAACATGTATGCTCGACCCTATACCGACTAAGCTACTGAAAGAGATGCTGCCAGAGGTCATAGATCCTCTTCTTAATATCATTAATTCATCTTTGTCATTAGGATATGTACCAAAAACTTTTAAGCTGGCTATTATTAAACCACTTATTAAAAAAACGCAACTTGATCCTACAGAATTAGTCAATTACAGGCCAATCTCAAATCTACCCTTTCTGTCAAAAATACTAGAAAAGGCAGTGTCTTCACAACTATGCTCCTTTTTAGAAAGAAATGATATCTGTGAGGATTTCCAGTCAGGATTTAGACCGTATCATAGTACTGAGACTTATCATCCGATCGTGGTTGTATCTCGCTATTAGTGTTACTCAATCTTAGCACTGCATTCGATACTATCGACCACAACATTCTTTTGAATAGACTCGAAAATTATGTTGGCATTAGTGGAATTGCATTGGCATGGTTTAAATCATACTTATCTGACCGCTATCAGTTTGTAGCAGTAAATGAAGAGATGTCATATCGATCACAAGTTCAGTATGGAGTACCGCAAGGCTCAGTGCTAGGACCGTTGCTTTTCACCGTGTACATGCTACCCTTGGGAGATATCATTAGGAAGCATGGCGTTAGTTTTCATTGTTATGCTGACGACACTCAGCTCTATATTTCTTCGTGCCCTGACGAAACTTACCAATTCACAAGATTAACGGAATTGATAGCTGATATAAAAAATTGGATGACTAGTAATTTCCTACAACTTAATTCTGAAATAACAGAATTTTTAATTATTGGACAAAAAACCTCTGCACGTAGTAACCTAGAATACTGTCTAACACTTGATGGCTGCTCTGTCAAGTCCTCGTCGTCAGTTAGGAACCTGGGTGTGCTCTTTGATATCAATCTTTCTTTTGAAAGCCACGTTTCTAGCATCTGTAAAACTGCATTTTTCCATCTTAAAAATATATCTAAATTACGGCACATGCTTTCAATGCAAAATGCTGAACAGTTAGTTCATGCGTTCATGACCTTAAGGTTAGATTATTGTAATGCTCTACTGGGTGGTTGCCCTGCTCGCTTAATAAATAAACTGCAGCTGGTCCAAAACGCAGCAGCTCGAGTTCTTACTAGAACCAGGAAGTATGACCATATTAGCCCAGTTCTGTCAACACTGCATTGGCTCCCTATTAAACATCGTATAAATTTTAAAATCTTGCTTATTACCTACAAAGCACTAAATGGTTTAGCTCCCCAGTACTTGAGCGAGCTCTTAACGCATTATACTCCATGACGTCTATTGCGGTCTCAAAATTCTGGCCAGTTGATAAGAATATCAAAATCAAATTTTCACGGACTTGCCTTTTTTGGGGTTTGCACGGGGATGATGATGGTATAGTGTCAAAACTATTTCAAACCTATTTCATGGTTTGCGTTCTCCGGCCACCAAGTGCTGTTGCCGTGCGGAATGGGCGTCCGGAACGCATTGGGGTTTTTCTGTTTTAGCTGAGGATGGTGTTGTTTAAGTGGCGCCAAATTAAATAACTAATCAGTTTTTACAACAGAAATTAATCAATCAAAAACTTACTTTAGCTTTTCATCTAAAACAAAATTAATTTCCTATTATCACTGTAAAGCTGCTTTGAAGCAATCTGTGTTGTAAAAAGCGCTATATAAATGAAGGTGACTTGACTTGAAAAAGTTGATGAGGAAAAATGCCTTGAGTACCAGAATGCTGAAGTACACCCTACTCTCTTTTTGAAATAAAAATAAGAATGTCCTGGAGAAATGGTCAAATATTGATCAATTCAGGGGAAATATATTTTGCACAGACCAAAATACAAAATTGTGGTTGCACTTTATTTTACAGTATGTGCACTTACAGTGTACTTACCTAAGAAAGTACTGGGTAATACAAGGTAACTACATGGGTTAAGGTTAGGTTTAGGGGTAGGTTCAGGGTTAGTACCTAGTTATTACCCAGTTATTGTAATTACTATAATAAGTACAGAGTATGTACATGGGGAACAGGGCTGTAAATAAAGTGCTACCAAAATTGTACAGAGACAATCAATAACATTTACTGCACCTTAATGTAATTTAAAAAAACCCTCTTACATTAAGTTACACTACGGCATTCAAAATGTGACTGGGGCGAGCAGGGCACAACCTAACATGGGGCTATAGTTGTAACACACTTGTTTTAAATACTTCCACACATGCTAGCATGACAAAACTTAGTGTATTTACTAGTTTCCATATCAACACTATATAGAGAAAAAATTGCGCCAAAATTCAGAAAACTTTGGAAGATATCACTGAACATTTATTTAACTATAGCAAAAATAAATTTCTTAAGTTAATTTTTCATCTTTGTTTTTTTGTTTATTTTTTAATCTTATTTTAATTTTATATCTGTTATTTAACAGTTGAGATAGTTCTTTAATGTTTTGCTAACTAGCAAAAGACACTAACCAGGTTTAAGTCGCAGTTGCGCAGATGGGGAACCATACATATGCTATTCCATACAGTTACCGATGCAATTTCTATTGAGAAACCATGAGAAGCAGGTGAATAAAGACTGAGAGGAAGAACCTGAATAATAATAATAATAATAATTATTATTATTATTATTATTATTATTTCAAGAAATGTACAGCATTCGTACTGGCCCGTCTATTTGTCTCCTGTTCTGTGGAGGGAGGGGAGTGTTGTGTTCAGCTCTGTGTTTCTTTCTTTCTTTCCGAATGTGTTTCTTCATATATTTGCCTGCATTATTTTGACCTATGCTGTATAGCTGTGTTTTGCAGTGTTTTTCACTGTCATACTCCAAAATTATTTTATTTTGAATTTCTAAGAAAAATGCTATTATTTTATATGACGAAAAAAAGTCTTTTATTGACAAAATATTCTAGTTTGTCTTTGATTCGATCAGATAGCATTTTAAGCTGTCATATGGTCATGTTAAAACGTGCCCCTCAAGTTACAACATACCCTACCTATAGGGCATGATGTCACATTTCACTTCCATTCTTTTGGCGTAAATAATGAAAGAAGTATACACTGTATTAATGAAACAAGACAACATATTTGTACCAGACCTGTGTGAAATTAATTTGGAAAAAAGCGTGCACTTTTCACACTGCACTCAACCCCGGGTTATCGTCTTTTTTTAACCCTGCTTTTAACCCCAGGTAAAGGAACGTTTCACACATGTAATTTAAAAGGGGGTTTAGCACTGCTTTTTTCCCTGGGGTTATAAAACCCTGCTCTGGAGGGCTTGCTCTGCTCTGCACTGCTTTTGCGGCGTTAACTCCGCATTGCAGTGCCGAACTTGTACAGTGTGAAACGATCAGAGACTTTATATATAGGAAGACAGTGCACTCTGATTACTTATGAATGGGAGAAAGTGCAACACCCAATATGGTGAATAAGACTTCTAAATAAAAGAGCCAATCATTGATTAGTAAAATCATCGCGTCACTGCAGCTGCCGTTAGAAGCTCCGGTTGCTATAGAAACAGGCAGTATTCGCGCGCATAAGCTTTGTCCAGGCTGAAAAATTCTGTTTTTCTGTCATGATTTGAGCATTTAGAAACAAAATGTTTGAGACAGTTGCTGTCAGATTTCAAATATGAAATTTAATGGCAAGCTTGGTGAACAGTTTTGGAGAATTTGATGTTTCGCCTTTCAAAGAGATAGGAGCTGCACTTGCATGCCCAAGAGGCGTTTCAAAGATGGCCGCTGAGTGAAATGACTTGTCTTACAGGGACTTTGGAAACGATGTGGTGTTAGAACGTTACAACTAGATGCTTAGCAACCGACAACCAATCGTGTGTATGAATATGTGCTTTGGTGCAGTCATGGAAACACTGTGCAACAGTCATTTCTATGATTGGAAAAATGTCAAACAGCGATGGAAAATGCGACAATTGGAGTGAAGAGACCGTTTCATTCTTACCTTTAGGCCACGTGTCCACCAAAGCGTTTTAGCTGTTTTGGCAGCGCAGTTTTTTTCAGTTGAGACGATTTGCTTGCTATGATACGGAATTTCTGTGGAAGTGTTACTACTATCTCATTTCACAGATAGTTTCTGAATTGTTTCTGTATAAAAATGTCGATACATAACGCCTCGTTTCGCCCCTGCCGTTCTAAAAATGCGGCGCTCTCATTGAAAACAGTTGGGAAAAATATGCTACCCGCTTGCTTTGGTGGACACACGGACTGTTCGAAAAGTTCACTCAGAAAAAAAACGATCATATTACAGTCAGAAATGTGTAATATGAGGACATGCAATGCTAGAGCCTTTATGTAAACAGGTCACGTTTGTCCAGTCAGTGACACTGGCACCGTGAATATGCAAATAAGGACGTTAACCCAGGGTTTAGGAATGTACAGTATGAAACGTCAGTTTATAAATACCCAGGACTGATTGTTATCCCCGGGTAAATTGTGAGAAGTGTGAAACATGAAGCAAGATAACCCAGGATTCAGTTTAGAATGACCCTGGGTTAACTATTTCAAGTGTGAAAAGCCCTTAAGTAGATTTACACACACTGAGAATGAAAGTCAAAAAGCGTTAGGTTGTGCCCCGCTCTCCCCTACAGTCAGCCCCCAGATACTTCCACTGTAAAATTGATCTATGGGAAAGGTTTGATTATTCTTTTGGGAGGGTATAGATTCTTTTAAAATGATTGTATGCTTTTTTCCACTCTGTTTTATATATTCAGTTACACAACAGAAGCTAAAGACAGAGATTTAAACTGCCTTCTCTCTGCCAGCAATGTGTTGCTAAGCGACCGTAGCAGAGCCGTGTGAATCTGTTTGCATAGATGAAGTGAGCAGTACCATCACTGCTCTGGTACACAGCCTTCTCACGTCCACTATAAGTGGATTGTGGTCTGCAAATTAGCATACAGTATACAAGACATTATGTACCAAATCTACCCCGTTTGTGCCATTTTCAATGAAAGCCGTCATCAAGAGGCTCTGATGTATCAATCAAAAGGGTTTTTGTGCGTAAATCTCTTTTGATCTGGCGAGAGTCTCAATTTAGGCCCAATTTTGTTCCTATTTGACACCAGATTTACACTCCTGGGGTCTCATTTATAAAATGTTGCGTAGAAACTGTCCTACGTTTGATCTAAGATCAATTCTCATACGTGTGTACGTGTGATTCCGAAAAACGTGCGTACGCCTCTCTTTCGCATGTGAAATCTATAAATCGCAAATGATCTTGAAATTGTGCACAGCTGAATGGTTTCAGATCTCCGCCTTGTAAACACCCCCTAATTAATATAATTACCATATGAATGAGCACCATTCAACTTCCACATTTTTTACTTGAGAATGGCGAGCAGCAAGAAAAAGATTTTTAGCGAGGCCGAAATCGGGGTCATGCTAAATAATGCTAAATAATTTAATGCCGTGTAATTATGCTAACAGGGTTTTTAAAAAACATCCAGGCTATACGTTTTATTTTGAACAAGTAGCCTAGGGTATTCTTTTAATTGATTCATTTGTACAGTTATTTTTTTCAGGCTATTTTTAAAACGTTTGCTGCATGGTTAAGGTATGCTAAATATCAGTCAAAACTGTGCTGAGAAAAAAAAAGAAAACAGAAACTGCTGGTTTACTTTTATTTGTATACACTCACAATAAAAAGAAAATATTGTGCTTTAATTTGTAAAAAAAAATAAAAAATAATTTATCTTGTGGAGCGGTCAGTCGGTGTAGCCTACAGCTGTTGTACAGTTTTTTTTCTTTGGTTTTGTTAAAGTGTTAATTTAAGTGAAACATATTTTGTTATTATTATTTATGTTATTAAAAAAAGGCTGTAATATTGTGAAATATTATTAAAATGTAATATAACTGTTTTCTATGTGAATATATAGTAAAGTGTAATTTATTCCTGTGATCAAAGGTGAATTTTCAGCATCATTACTCCAGTCTTCAGTGTCACATGATCCTTCAGAAATCATTCTAATATGATGATTTGATGCTCAAGAAACATTTATGATTATTATCAGTGTTGAAAACAGTTGTTTAAAACATTTTTTCAGGATTGTTTGATGAATAGAAAGTTCAAAAGAACAGTATTTATCTGAAATACAAACCTTTTGCAACATCGTACTACCGTTCAAAAGTTTTGGGTCAGTAATTTTTTTTTTTTTTTTTTTTTTTTTGGGAAAGAACAAAGAAATTAATACATTTATTCAGCAAGGATGCATTAAATGGATCAAGTGACAATAAAGACATTTATAATATGGCAAAAGCTTTATATTTCAGATAAATGCTGTTCTTTTGAACTTTCTATTCATTAAATAATCCTGAAAAAATTGTACACTGTTTTCAACACTGATAAATAAATGTGTCTTGAGCATCAAATCATCATATTAGAATGATTTCTGAAGGATCATGTGACACTGAAGACTGGAGTAATGATGCTGAAAATTCAGCTTTGATCACAGGAATAAATTACATTTTACTATATATTCACATAGAAAACTATTTAAAATTATTTTAAATTGTAAAAATATTTCACAATAATACTGTTTTTGCTGTATTTTGGATCAAATAAATGTAGCCTTGGTGAGCATAAGAGACTTCTTTAAAAACATTAAAAAATCTTACCGTCCAAAAACTTTTGACCGTTAGAGTATATATATAATTTTATTGTGTTTTTCTCTTTCACAGAAGCGCTGCATGTGCGTAATGTGACGATATGTGAAAACTGTTGTCCATGCTGATATTTGCACATGTAAAAATAATAATAATGGGTGACAGACATTCATCTATTCTAATTTAATTAGAGTAGATTTATCTGTCAGAATAAATAACTATTATTAGGTACAATAACTATTATCAAGATAATAATAATAATAATTATTACTATAATTATTATTGCTACTGCTTATAGATTTCCAAATACCTGCAGTACTCCGATTCTGCCACACGGAAAAGTGCGTACGTCTGCTCAGACCCTGACGTGGCAGTAAGCACTTTTTCACGTCAAAGACCATTTTTATAAATATGAACTTTGCCGTGGATTTCAGCGTACGCACACTCTAAGATCAAACCTGTGCGTACGCACGTTTTATAAATGAGGCCCCAGATTTTCTATAGCAAATTTTCTTTCTTGTCACTTGAACTGTGAATGGCAAACTGTGAACGTGTATCATGCAATGTTCATTTATCATGCAAAGTGTGCTTGTGTATGCGGACACACAATAATCGGAGCTGTAGCTACTAATTCATAGCTGCTATATATTTCAATGTTCATGTGAGGATTTTCATATACACGATACACAAACAGGGCCAGTGAATGCCTAACATATCTGATTAATAAAACTGAGGTACAAAGTCTTAAGTTATGATGACAGTGTTTCAACATTTCTGTGTCCGTTTGGTTGCAGACAGAAAAACGTAAAAGTTTTCTGAAGGATTTTAAGTCTTTTATTAACATACATAAGCACATAGCATGTCACAAAAGATCTTGTGCTTGTTTCAAAAACAGCGTGTGAGAAGCGGACGGAAAAAAGGAAGAGATAGAAAAAAATAATTAAAAAAAGAACTTTCAGGAGTCGCTAAGCCTTGCTTCAGGGGCAAAGAAGAAATTACTGTAGTAGAACAGTAGTAGTAATAGTAATAATAGTAGTGGTGGTAGTAGTAGTAGTCTCCTAGTAGTTTGAGGGAGAAAGAGAATAATAATCACTACTAAGGAGGTTGGAGGGTGAACAGGAATACACGGAAGTCGTTTCAAAAGGGGCTAAGTTACTGTTAAAGATGCGGGTTACTTCCTATTAGGTTTCATACTGAGCAACCTAGATTTCTCTCTCACCAAAGAAATGCAAGAATCCCAATCCAAACGTACGCCAACCCCCGTTTTTCATGGGTGGTGAATCAATACATGTTAGTACATTTTATATGAGCACAAAATTAGAGCTATTTACACAACAATACTATTGGTTTAGTCTTATTGCTCACTTTTCCACTCCAAAAAAGCCAAGATGTTGTGTTGTGGCTTTTTTTAACATGACTAAAAGTATGAGGAAGACGGTTAAGGATGTGGGCGGGTACAACAAAGATTTCAGTTTGAGTCAGTGTTGAGTTAGTGAGATAACCTCTCACCATTCTGCCCTTGAGCAAGCTGATGTGTCCCTGCACTTGTCCTTGTGTAAAAGTCAGTTACAAAATCCAAATTTGATTTCAAGGTTTGTAATAATTTTAGGTTTCGTAAAAAAAAATCTAGATGTCCATAAGGGTAACATCACTCTGAAGGAAGTCCTGGGTTAAGCATTTTTAACTAGCAACAAAACTAGGGAAAAAAAGATTATAAGGGTCATAGTAATATTATATTTCAATAATGGGGTTTAACGGGGCTTGAAATGTGTAATTACAAGGAGTTTCCTTCCTTTAGAGCGTAAAACTAAAAGGTTCAAAATCACGTCCACGATAAATCAAGGTCAAGGCCATACTCTACACAAGTACACAAACACAAATTATTCGGATTCACTCGTCTCCGCTTGCTAAAATGTGTTAGAAGAATGCAATTCAGCCACAAGGGTCGCTATAACCAGCATTACCATAAATCATCTTCTGTAAGACACTACTGTCGTAATGGAGGGACAGTTTGAATCTTGGTAAGCAAGTTTACTTGGATAATAGCAAATTGAAGGTAATTATTTTGGCTTCTTAAAATTCTATCATCATTTACTCCATATGCATGTCGTAGCTGCATGTATAACTTTCTTTCTCCTGTGAAACACAAAAGATTTATATAAATATTTAGATAAATATTTTGAAGAATGTTGGTAACCAAAAAACTAGGGATGCATCAATATGAACATTTTGGCCGATTCCGATATTGGCCGATAATTCTTTATATTTGAAAGCCGATAACCGATGGCCGATAAATCTAAATCCAAATTTTTATATAATTTTTGAGAGCCTGATTACAAAAACAAAAGGCTCACCATTAAAAGCCATGTCCCAAGCAACATAAATCAAACACAGTACAGTAGTTTGTATCAGTGTAAGTTTTAAAATTAATTTTAACTATACTATCAAATAAAATCTATTGCCTTACAAATAAATAAATGAATGCCTAAATAATGCAAATAAGTCATTGGATAAAATTGCTTGCGTACAAAGAATCAAAATGCATGTGCCATGGATAAATAAATTGGAATAGCCTCCGCATGAACAATAATGAAGTGATTTTAATTAGAAAATAAAAGTGCTAGTTATTATTAATAATGCATCAATGTTTTTTTGAAAAAGAAACATCTCAAATTAAACCTGTATGATAGACATATTTCAAGCAATTCAAAATCATCATGGCGAACAATGCGTAATAATACATTATTTAACGGCTTTAATATATCGGCTAAATTTTCTTATCGGCCCGATACTGATAACGTAAAAAATGTGCATATATATCGGCCGATACCGATATGGTGGCCGATATATCGTGCATCCTTACAAAAAAACCTGATTTAATATATCGGCCAATTTTTCTTATCGGCCCAATAACGATGACGTTAAAAAAGAACATATGGTGGCCGATACGATGCCAAATTTTCTTATCGGCCCGATAACGATGACGTTAAAAATGAGCATATATCGACCGATATGGTGGCGATACGATACCAAATTTTCTTACCGGGCCGATAACGATAACATTAAAAATGAACATATGGTGGCCGATACGATACCAAATTTTCTTATTGGCCCGATAACGATGACGTTAAAAATGAGCATATATCAACCGATACCGATATGGTGGCCAATACGATACCAAAATTTCTTATCGGGCCGATAACGATAACGTTAAAAATGAACATATGGTGGCCGATACGATACCAAATTTTCTTATCGGGCCGATAACGATAATGTTAAAAATTAGCATATGTTGGCCGATACCGATATGGTGGATGAAATATCGTGCATCCTTACAAAAAACACAGATTTCTCAAAATATCTTCTTTTATGCTCCCCAGAAGAAAAAGTCATACAGATTTGGAATGAGTAAACGATGACAGACTTTTTATTTTTGATCCCTTTGAGTACTGAGGTCTATTAACGCCACAGTTGCTAATGTGTACACTGGGACTGCAAGTTTGCATTTGCGTCAATGCTTGCGTACTTATGTAGAGTATGTTTCAGGCCTGAGCCTCTCCAATAATAAGGGACTCTCATCTCCCTTTATCTTTAAACTAGATGTACACACATACAGTATATGTACACACACTACCGCATATATAACTAAAACAATTCCCAAAGGAGTTCACTACAATTGTTATTGCCTAAGTTTCTCAACAAATCAAAGCTCTATTGCAGTTGTTCATAAAAAACAAAACGTCAGTTTCAGCCATTGTTTATACACATTGTCTCATATGTAGTCAAAATATACATATGCCACCTGGCGCTAAAGTCCTAAAAGGCCGTTACACCGACACGTCATACTCAAAATAATTGGCACAACACAAAATTGTTTCATAATCACATATAAACCCCCTTCATTTTCCGTTTGCTAAATACGACTGACTCAACTGAAGCTAAAATCGAGTTCTGACATGCCTTTGCTTTGTTGGGGGCGAGGGTTCGACCGTCCCTGACCGATTGAGTCATCAAAGCAAAGACCCCTGTGGGCATAACACTCAAACACATGTGATTCTAAGCAACTAAGATTGTGGGGAACTTGATTGAACCACTGAGCAGACATAAGCTCAGTGTTTATTAAGGAGATAGAAACTAAAACGGTATCTAATCTGCTACTACACACACCTGTTAGGCACAGGGATCGATACAACACAGGTGAGCGCTAGAGACGCACTGTGCTATACTCTGCATAGGAAAAAAAAAAAAAAAAAAGAGATAGAAATAAATAATAAACACACTCTCGCACACATACACGAACCGAAAGCGCTCATACCCACTGGCATCTTTAACAATAACCCGAGTCCTTTTCTTCTGTGGCTAACATTGTTGTTGTTTTTTTCTCTAAAACATTTTGATGCAAGACTTCAGTAACTGTTGTAAAATCAGTTTTCGCCAAGGTGTCGCCTCTGTCTCCCTCAGTCGCTCCTAATCATCATCTTCCATCACGGGGTCTGTATCCCAGCATGTAATGTCGATTTCTGCAGAAGACAATAAGACAAACACATTATATTAGGATTTTTTATGGTGAGATGCACTGTAACGGCCAATAATTAAGAAAATAGTGTTGCTGTAATACTGTGAACTGCCACGTACACATGTAAAAAAAATTTTTTTTCTTTTGGAAAAAATGGACCAAAAATATTAATGACCCCTCATGTACTAAGGGTTGTAGACAAACCAGGACTTTTATATTTAACTAAAACTAAAACCATAAAAAAAAAAATTTGTTATTTAAAATGAAATTAACTTTAACTGAGAACTTTACTGTCTGTATGTATATGTATAAATATGTGTGTATATACTGTATGCGGTATATGTACACACACACAGACATATATATATATATATATATATATATATGTCTGTGTGTGTGTACATATATAATATATAAAAGTATAACAATATATATATATATATATATATACACATAAATTATGTGTTTATACACATAAACTTTTATGTTAGACGCGATTAATCGATATATATATATACAGCTCTGAAAAAAAATTGAGACCACTTAACATTGATTTCTCAATGTTAAGTGGTCTCTTAATTTTTTCCAGAGCTGTATATATATATATATATATATATTTACACCAATTTGGTGCATAGCCATATTTTTTGGATATAGTGTCAACATAATTTTTACATGCAGTACAGAATTTTTTACGGAATCAACAGATTTTTAACGGAAATTAAATATTTTTTAAAAAATAACGTATGTTTCTCATTTTCATTTGCAGCAGTTTAATACTAAAATAACAAACTGAAACTGAAATAAAAACATAAAAACTATATGGACATTAAAAAACTGATAAAAATAACAACATTACTAAAACTGTAACAAAAATTATAATGAAAACAGAAAATATAAAACTAAAAACAATAATAGTATCTCAGGGATACTAAAATAACTGATACAAACATTTGACCAATAAATCTCTCTTATAACTGACCTCCCCATTAACTGTAAATACATTTACATTTGATTATCAATATAATGAAAATGTGAACTTAAGGTTATTGGCTACTTAAAATGAATGAGCCCTCATTATGTCCCACCCCAACTTCCTGTTTCACATCAAAACAGGAACAAGTGTTGTGTTCATTAAACCATTTCACGTGCTTCAGTCTACAGCGATCTCACCTGGTGGTTTGTTATAAAAAACTGGTGTTGGGTTGACTTTTGCAGTGCAATCATCTGACTGGGCGAAATCCTCCTCCTGTGATTGGCTGAAGTAGCCTTCACTCGCCTGCATAAATGCAAATATATATGTAAACATAAAGCTCCATGTCCTAAATATAGCTTGTGCTTTGTTACAGTATGTGTCTTTAGCGTTACGATAATGTCAAATATAGAAAGTATATGCTGCCATCTAGTGGCAAAATAAATATCATGCATAAGTAAATAAAACAGGAGATTGATGGGCAAGGCCTGTCTGTTTTAACAGACCTGGGTCCCTTCTTTAAGCAGCGAGTCTCCATTGGTCAGCAGTAGCTGTGCGTCCTCCAGGTCCTGGCTGTCGGTGCCGGAAGCGTGCTGCAGGGCCTGCTGGTAACTCAGGGTCATCTGGTGGGGTCCGGCCACGTCCACCAGGCTGGAGGGGTCGTCTTCTGTGCCGGTGCAGTAGGGGGTGTCAGGCACCTCATCGAAGCTCATGAGCGGCTGCGGGAGAGCAGGGGAGGAGCTGGCAGGATGAGGCTCCGGGGTGTCCTCCATCAGGTCCATAATGTGGGCGGGGGCCTGGGAGGGGGCCGTAGCTGGCGCTGGGCTGCTGTCCCACAGGTCTAGCAGGCTGTCATCTGTGCTGGATAATGGAGCGGCGCTGCTGGGCTGGGGGGAAACACTCGGAGAGGTCTTGGTGAAGCCGGATTCCTGCACTGGAGTTTGCTTGGGAGTGTCAAAGGCTTGAGGTGGGAAAAGGAAATTTAGGAAACATTTATGAATATATAGAACTATATTACCACTGTTGCCTCTGGCTAGCTTAGTTGGGGACACTTAATATTCAACAATATTATTGATCTGACTGTACCGACTCTATTGGATGAGAACTGTACTGAGCTAAACGATGACATCATTTGTTTTGCAGAACTGCTTTATAGATGAAATGAACTAATTTAATAATTGATGATCTTTTTTGATGGAACTGAATCAACACTGAACTGAGTTCAGCTGAACAGCAGCCGAAATGTATTCATTTCCTCTTATCACTGTAAAGCTGCTTTAAAACAATCTGTATTGTATAAAGCGCTATATAAATAAAGGTGACTTGACTTGACTATTACGTTCATATTCATGAAATTTATTTGGAAAGAACTGCAATAAAACACTTTCTATGAAACCGTTATATGAAACCAGAGACCCGAGAACAATTTCAGAGGAAAAAAAAAAAAAAAAACGAGTAAAACAATTTTTAACATTTACAGAATTTGAAGTTTTACTGTTGCAGTTTGCCTTCTAAAGAAAATGTATTATTTTAATCTACTTTACAGATAATATTTGAACAACGTCTTTTGATTTTACTACAGTGACAATATGAAAATCCATTTTTGACATTTTAATAATGTTGTAAAATCTGGTTAAAATGATTAAATGAAGTCAGTCCATTTGTAAAAATAAATATAAAAAATTATATTTGAGGTATATTTGGGGCATCAGAGAGTCAGGTAATTTAATCTAAAAAACTATTTCATGTGATAACATGAAGTAAAAAATATTATTTAATATGACAATCAATCTGACAATATTGGGTTATGCCAACAAAAATCATCACTCAGGTAACAACTGCTCATTTTCACCCTTTTACAATATTTAAAGGTTTTCATAACACAACATAATATATAATTAATTATGCAGTTCTATAACTAATATACAATTGCCTGTTTATACTTATTTATGGTTATGGTACCTTAAAAAAGTACAATGAATTTCACAACACATTATTTAAGCCAACACATGACATTTAGTGTTGATCATGTATTTTAATGCATTATATTCTTTGAATGCTTTATAATTCACTAAAGACAAACAACTTTAGAATACTGCATAAATACATGCTTGTTATGAAAAGGAAACAGACAAAGCCTTTGATGTAGAACAACTCTACATCTTTCGCTCATCTTAAGGAAGCATTCAAAGGTATTTATGGGTATGTTTTCTTCCTGTTCTGATTATGAGCGGTAAATTGAGCCCCAGTGAAGTGCTTTTCTTAAGCATACTTAGTGCAGTCAGGGTGGACACACAAGAGCTGATAAAGTCAGTCAGCTGTGAAGGCAAACACAACCTGTACAAACAAATGAGCCCCAGGCAGCATCACAGGGGCCGGTTTGCATGCGATAGATAATTTTGTAGGAGCAATAACAGCCTCCCATCTGTGTAACTTATTGAACTGATGAGATTCAACATTTTACATCCCAAATAGTTCTTGCTAACTTATGCTAACTAATTTTCTGGAGGACATAGTGGAAGATTTTTTTCTTGAATCTAAACTGTTTTCATCCTCTCCTCGCATCCTGTAACAAATCTTTCCCTAGTCCTAAAATTATACTTCGGGTTTTTTTTTGGTCCAGGAAGCTTGTATCATTTCATTTTTATATTTTTTATATTTTTAATGCAATTTTTTGGGAGATTTTTTAAATTATTTTTTATTTTATAATTTAAGCACATTATTCACATTCTTTCAATTTTAATTCAAAATAACCCTCCAATACATGTAATAACCAGCTCAAAATATCTCATTTTGGTGTCTCCGCCGACCTCTTGTGGAAAAAAAAATTATATAACATGATAGTTCATGACTCTTGCCACTAGATGGCCTTACAGCTCTATATGGAGCAAATGCACTCTTCCACTGGGTCCTAAAGTCAGTTCTTGAGTTTATCTCTTCAGTATGTATTAAGATACACATGTAGACATTATAAAATAATTTTTTGGTAAAGTTTTAGCATTTTCATATGTTTTTCTATATGTACTGAAGCATTCCTTGCATTCCATTAATTCCTAAGGGGGTCAAATTGACCCGCGAGGGAAGGATTTGTTACTTTTTTTAAATTTCAACCACATAAACTCCTCGAATCCAGGCATTTTTTTTTGTGTATTCGTGGTTCAAGTCCCAAGGTCTTGGACCACTTCGATGAACACTAATTATTATTATTTTTTTTAAATCAAAATGACCCGAGGGAAAAATAACTGCTGCTTTAGATACAATCCTGTATATATTGAAGGTCTGTTGATCATTTTCTTTCTGTGTCCAAAAAGCTGAACGTCTGTGGTGTACTGAAGCGCCATATATCCATATGTAAAATACCCCAAAAGGATAAAAAAAAAGATAACACTGAGGGCCAGATTTACTAAACAGGGTAAATTAGCGTGAGAGCGCAATTCCAAAAAAAGCAAGATGGGAGTGGAAAGTTCTGTGCGTGAATTAAAATTAAATGCAATGCAAATTAAAGAACACAGACGCAGCCGGATCATTTCCATAATGACCAACGCAATCTACCAGGAGCAGCGCAAATTATCGTCTGGTTTAAGACATGCTTTTTTTGGCCTGTAAATAATGCCGCAAATACCAGTAAATTGACTAGCGCAAACCTTAGTAAATCACCTTGCATGATTCATTTAAATACTTTCCTCCCATAAATTTTGCGTCTGAAAGGGAAACTCCTACAAATGCATATGCAATAAGGTCAGCTGCAAAAATAACCCTGTCCACGCCTTTTCAGTGCTAATTTTTCACTGCGTGTATTTAGTAAATCCTGACAGTAGTTTTTTAACGCCAAAAGACAGTTTGCGCTGGCGCAAGCTGTTAGTAAATCTGGCCCGAAATGAATATCAAAAAGAGTTCCCTTGTTTTAAGGCCTTACCAAAATCCTTTCGAAAGAAGTCGTCTTTTTCCTCCTCAATGGCGATTTTAGGGATGGGAGTGCATCCAGTGGTCATGCTGCGCTCGAGGATTCCTTCGGTAGAGTCATCTGAGACATCAAAGAGAAGGTAAACGTTTGATGTGGGCATATCAAGAATTGTCACAACACATGCCAGCCAAAATATCAATCACAACACAGATGACAAAATTTACAAATAGTCTGAAAGGATTGATAACAATGCTAAACAATAGCAAGCAGTGTTTTGTCTGTCAAAAAGTGCATCGACCCCAGCCTTCTCATCAATGACTGTGACATTAAAACACAGACATGCCAATGTGACCATGAAGACACAACAAAGTGTGCAGCACAAAAAATAAGTCCACACATTTACAAATGCATGTAGTTTTCTGAACATGCACTCATGAAAGATGTTTTATTAAAAAGATGTCTTATATACTCAGTCAAAACAGCTAAAGCAAGCTGACAGGTTAAAAAAGTATTCAATGAACTCTGTTCAAAGTGACAGGTGGTCAATATAAGACAAGATTTTAAAATAATGTAATAATCCAGACAAGACCTAGAATCTATTAAATAATGGAAATATCTAAATAATGACAACCCACTGGAAAGAACAATCACAGATGAGTTCTCTTTAAAATCTCTTTCTCCTGGACAGTAATGCATGGAAGCTTGTTTCCGCCACAGAATAAAAAATAAAAAAGGTAATTGTGACTTTTTATCTCACAATTTTGACTTTTTTCTCAATTCTGACTTTATAACACGCAATTGCGTGTTATAAAGTCAGAATTGAGAAAAAAAGTCAAAATTGTGAGATAAAAAGTCGCAATTACCTTTTTTATTTTTTATTCTGACTTTATAATAATAATAATAATAATAATATAAACTCGCAATTCAGACTTTTTTTCTTGCAATTGCGAGTTTATACAGTACCTTGCAAAAGTATTCATACCCACTGAACTTTTCCACATTTTGACATGTTACAACAGCAAACAAAAATGTATTTTATTGGGATTTTATGTGATAGACCAACACAAAGTGGCACATAATTGTGAATTGGAAGGAAAATGATAAATGGTGGCAATTTTTTTTTAATACAAATAAATATCTAAAAAGTGTGGCGTGCATTTGTATTCAGCCCCCTTTACTCTGATACCCCTAACTAAAATACAGTGGAACTAACTGCCTTCAGAAATCACCTAATTAGTAAATAGAGTCCACCTGTGTGTAATTTAATCTCAGTATAAATACAGCTGTTCTGTGCCTTTATGGAAGAGTGGCAAGAAGAAAGCCATTGTTGAAAGAAAGCCACAAGAAGTCCCGTTTGCAGTTTGTGACAAGCCATGTGGGGGACACAGCAAACATGTGGAAGAAGGTGCTCTGATCAGATGAGACCAAAATTGAACTTTTCGGCCTAAATGCAAAACGCTATGTGTGGAGGAAACCTAACACTGCACATCACCCTGAACACCATCCCCACCGTGAAACATGGTGGTGGCAGCATCATGTTGTGGGGATGTTTTTCTTCAGCAGGGACAGGGAAGCTGGTCAGAGTTGATGGGAAGATGGATGGAGCCAAATACAGGGCAATCTTAGATTAAAACCTGTTAGAGTCTGCAAAAGACTTGAGACTGGGGCGGAGGTTCACCTCTTCAGCAGGACAACGACCCTAAACATACAGCCAGAGCTGCAATGGAATGGTTTAGATCAAAGCATATTCATGTGTTAGAATGGCCCAGTCAAAGTCCAGACCTAAATCCAATTGAGAATCTGTGGCGAGACTAGAAAATTGCTGTTCACAGACACTCTCCATCCAATCTGACTGAGCTTGAGCTATTTTGCAAAGAAGAATGGGCAAAAATTTCACTCTCTAGATGTGCAAAGCTGATAGAGACATACCCCAAAAGACTTGCAGCTGTAATTGCAGTGAAAGGAGGTTCTACAAAGTATTGGTTTAGAGGGGCTGAATCCACTTCACAATTATGTTCTACTTTGTGTTGGTCTATCACATAAAATCCCAATAAAATACATTTTTGTTTGTGGTTGTAACGTGTCAAAATGTGGAAAAGTTCAGTGGGTATGAATACTTTTGCAAGGCACTGTATATCGCAATTCTGACTTTATATCATGCAATTCTGACTTTATAACTCACAATTCTGACTTTATAACTCACAATTCTGACTTTATATCTTACAATTCTGACTTTATATCACACAATTCTTACTTTATATCACACAATTCTTACTTTATATCACACAATTCTGACTTAATATCACACAATTCTGACTTAATATCACACAATTCTTACTTTATATCACACAATTCTTACTTTATATCACACAATTCTGACTTTATAACTCACAATTCTGACTTTATAACTCACAATTCTGACTTTATATCACGCAATTCTGACTTTATAACTCACAATTCTGACTTTATAACTCACAATTCTGACTTTATATCTTACAATTCTGACTTTATATCACACAATTCTTACTTTATATCACACAATTCTGACTTTATATCACACAATTCTGACTTTATATCACACAATTCTTACTTTATATCACACAATTCTGACTTAATATCACACAATTCTGACTTAATATCACACAATTCTGACTTAATATCACACAATTCTTACTTTATATCACACAATTCTGACTTTATATCTTACAATTCTGACTTTATAACTCACAATTCTGACTTTATATCACACAATTCTGACTTTATAACACAATTCTGACTTAATATCACACAATTCTTACTTTATAACTCACAATTCTGACTTTATATCTTACAATTCTGACTTTATAACTCACAATTGCGACTTTATATCACGCAATTCTGACTTTATATCTCACAATTCTGACTTTATATCTCGCAATTCTTACTTTATATCTCGCAATTCTGAATTTATATATCACAATTGGGACTTTATATCACGCAATTCTGAGAAAAGTCAGAATTGCGAGATGTAAACTCGCAATTTTGAGATAAAAAGTCGCAATTATCTTTTAAAATGTTTTATTCTGTGGCAGAAACAAGCTTCCATATTAATGTTATTTAATCAAGAACAAATTATTTTTTACAATCTCAAATATATTCTAAGACCTACAGTAAACTATCACAAATTATGCTCAGGTTTGCAGAGATTTCAAAACATCTGCAATCAAAAGTCAGAGATTTCAAAACAGTAATCAAATGTATTCCAAGATCAAATTATCTGAGCTTATTCTTATTGTCAACAATTGTCTCATTTATTTCTGTTTTATCAATTTGAGACATAATTACTACTGAAAAACCTCTGAACTATGAACCCAGCTAACAAAAATATGTTCTAAGAACATTTTTTTTTTTTTAATTCTTGGTTAAGGAAATGTTAAGGAAACATTCCAATTCCTCATTTTGCAAAGATTATGGGAATGTTACTTTTAGCAATTAAAAAATGTTAACTGAAAAAAAAAAAAAACCCTTGTATGAACGATATATAAACAATATTTTAATTTTTATGCTAACGTTTTGAGAACATTATTAAAGACCAGATAACTTTGAATGAACATTCTATTAACGTTACTAGAAAGAATGTTTTTCATAACTTTGAGAGAACCTTGTCAGAACATTAGCCAAAGTTCTGAGAACATTCCCTGATAGCTGGGAAATCATATGGAAGTCACCAATTTGAAATGCAACAAAAAAACACTGAGATGCAAATTTCTGAGATTAATACGATACAGCTTAGTGAAGACCTCACATGACATACAACAAACACAACTGACCATCATAAAAACTGGTTGCACATGCCAAGTGACACAATTCAAATTCACACATTTCTGAAAGTGAAATCCACAGTATCACTCTATATAAACTCTAAATTTTGGGTCTTAGTACAGACCCAGTGTTTAGTCCTCATGGGCGGCATTTGTCCTCGTGTTGCTATTTAATGTTATAGTTGAACACACCACAAAGTCGGCTCCACAACGGTCATGTACGATACCACAGTCACACAAGGTCCATGGAACGCAAGCCCAAGGGCTCGGAGACCACAATCACATGCGGTGCAACTTGGCGTACACTCACAGGTCAACAGGACGAAAGGAAGCGTAGGCAGGGCCGCCGGTTATCCGTCAGAAAGAGCATGGGAGGAGAGGAAGGGGGACATGAGGGGAGTAACATTGGTGAGATTCAACCAGATCTCCCTAACCAAAAGAATCAGTTTGTCTCAGTCCTCCAAACGTCCATGGCATAGCTTCAAAATAACACATGCTAAATGTTTCCTGTGCAAAATACAAAGTCAATGGACAACAAGTATAGAACACATATACTGACTATGGACCCAGAGAAGATGGCAATATGGATCAAATAGTCGTCTTGAGAAAGAAATGGATCGTGACACTGAGAAGGACGTAGTGTAGTTAGCTAGTACAGCGGGTTAATTGAGATGGGACATACAGAACGGGAGATGGTTACTTAAGATTGGACAAACAGTTGAGCACCTGGCTGTTGTGTCTCAACAGGTGGTTTTGTCATCATCAGGACGGCATTATGTTAGTCGCATTTATTAAACGCAGTTTACTCATCTACCTAATATGAAATGATAACATTTCGCTCTGTTCTGTTTGACTTCTGCTGCAAACTCGTTTTGAAGGACTAAATGTTAAACAAGACTACATTTTAAGACCTTAAAATAAATACAATTTCTGTAATTGTTTAAATATTATTTATAATGTAATGTTTATTTTGATTGTCCTGTGACACAAAAGGTGTTTTCTCAGCATAGTCCTATGCTGTGACTGACAATAGAACCATAAAATACACCAAAAATGCAACATAAATTCACAAAAGCAATTCATTTTATTTGTGCGCTGTAATCCAAATCTTCAGAATCCATACGATGGCGAGGAACAGACCGAAACTCAAGCCTTTGTTCAGCGATCTTCATTTCCATTCTCAGCAGCGACCGTAAACGTCAAATCCCGTACTCATTATATATGTAAAAATTGCAGCCTCAAGAAGCTTTATGACAGATTTTATGATAGATTTGATATCAAACGCTACTTGGCTATCGCCTGCTTCATCACAGATCGCAACATGCCGTGTTTCGGGTGATGTGTGTTTGAATGTGCATCTTCACGGAGTGGATCGGGATACGTTTTTCAGCTATTAACAACTTAAATTCTGCACTGTACCTCACACAAAGCTATTGTATCCCGCCAGAGATGGCTGCAACTGCAAAACATTTGGACTACTTTTGCAGCATCTATCCAAACGTAGAAAAATTTACATTTTGTACCTGTAAGTGTTACATATTAAGACATTAAGCCTCAGTTAGCCTGCATCGGACCAAAGCGTTCGGCGGGCCAAAAAACCCTGGCCATTGACCCCAAGGAAGCCCAGCAGAGGCCCAACCAAGCCCCTGAAGTCAGAGTTCTTTACGTGGGCGGGTACCTGGTGGGTGAACTGCTAATATTTGATGTAACAGGTGGAATAATAATTATGTTGTCATCTGCGGTGCGGTCGGGAATCAATAGGCACGGGTGGACTGTGGGTCCAATAGCCAAGACTATTTCGACTCAATTCGAGACCCACTGATAGGCAGCTGCTTTCAAGCGGTCCCGTGCTTATTTGCGTTCACGCTCTGTAGACTGAACCCTGTTGAAAAAACCAGCATATGCTGGTTAGGTATGTTTTGAAGCATGGCAGCTGGTTTGAGCTGGTCTATGCTGGTCCTTAGTTGGTCATGAGCTGGTTTAAGCTGGTCCTGAGCTAGTTTCTTAGGACCAGCTTAGGACCAGCACTTGACCAGCTTAAACCAGCTCATGGCCAGCCAAGGACCAGCTTAAACCAGCTTAAACCAGCTCAAACCAGCTGTCATGCTTCAAAACATACCTAACCAGCATATGCTGTTTTTTTTAACAGGGAGGACCACCTCAGTTGAAAAATGCAGTTTGCAGCGTTGAGCACAGCATTCACGCACAGCAACTGAAGATATTGACGGCTTCAGTTATTAAGGAAGTGCTCTTTGCTTCCTGTATAGGCAATTTGAATAAAAGTTATCCTTCATGCTGCTAAGAGGACCGACGGCCACGTATACACTGCAGAGTTTCAGGAGAGACAACAGTTTAAATGCAGAGTGAATCCGCTAAAATATTAACAATATTATATGACAGTAAAGGCTCATATTTAATTAGAGACCTCTAAGTGTCTGTATAGCCTATGGTGGGATTTATGCACATTTGTTCAAAATAGCCTGTATGGGCAGATTGTTCACATGATGTAGATAAAAGTTTTATATTGTTTACACGACGGATGCACAGTCTCATCTTTTTTCTTTTGATTATTACCATGTTGGGCTACGTGTCTATTTTTCTTAAATGCCTCTACTCAGAATGCCATGTTGGTTTGATTGCTTGCGTTACATGTGAAAATAAATAATTTTTGTCTACCTGATGTAGTAGATGCGGGTGCGGTTCGGATCGCGACCTTTATGTCAAACGGGTCGGGTACGGAATTAAATTAGTTCTGCTGTCGGATAATGGGTCGAGTGTTCTGTTAAGCAGGTTTACCAAACAGGACCTGTGCAAGAAGTGGACTGGCCGTGGCGCTCGCTTTTGGCCAGACAGTGGAAACGTGGCTAATGAGACCAGGCTGCCCCGTTTTCTTAAAATCGACTGCAAGCTTGTATACAGTTCAGCCTCCATCCAACCATCAACCGATGAATAGAACCAAGTCCCCGTCCTGCATTTTTATTTTCTGATAATCACTATTGATGATCAATATTCAGATGTATGTCATAATACAAAAGAAAAGACCTGTCGCTACCTCCGTTACATCACAACTTGATCCTAAAATGGCCCTAAAAATGTCATTTGGGGTAACAATCATATAAAAAGTAATAACATATTTTCCTTACACGTTTTTCTGTAAGTTTCTGCATGTTAGTTACATAATTTTATTGGTCGTGGAGATAAGTTTTTTTTTTACATTTATAATGTGCAATACTTTAAAACTTAGAGCCATATGTTACCTTTGTGTGAAGCTTTTGAAATATAGCACATTATATGTGATGCTATGGCTTCAGAAGACTAGGAATACAGCAAATTAATATAGTCATGTAGACTATTTTTATGGTAATCCCATGGTACTTTTCGTTCCTTTTTGGAGCAACGTCTCGGTTACGTATGTAACCCTCGTTCCCTGAAGGAGGGAACGGAGACGCCACATTGGAGACCGACGAATAGGAATCTCGCTAGCGAGAGCCAATCTACTTCGAGTGTAACTAAACGACCCAATGCACATTGGCATGCAATGATTGCACCAGCTGCTCATGCCACTCAGCGTGGGTATAAATGAGGCACAGGTGCTTGCATCAAATTAGTTTTTTGCTGAGGAGCTGAGTAGGTGAACTGGCACCCCAGCAGGGTACAGAGGACATGGCGACGGAACGTGGCGTCTCCGTTCCCTCCTTCAGGGAACGAGGGTTACATACGTAACCGAGACGTTCCCATTCAGTCAGTCACTTCCGACCCCACGTCGGAGACCGACGAATAGGAATCCCTACCAAAGCGCCATGGCCTCTGCCCCCTTCCAGTGCCCTGATGAGATGGGGCTCACACAGAGAAGTCCATCACTGCTGTTCCGCATGACCCGCTCAGTGACTATTGGATAACACTGGGAAAGCGTGCCCTAGTGGAAGGGAATGCTGCGGAACCCACATCATACCCCAAAGGAGTTATGTGGAGTGCAATGCTGAGCCGTAGCCCGCAACAGAGAGGGGGCTCCAGCCCCACTGAAGGGGGGGGCTCTCCCAAGGGAAAGACACGGGCTTCCGTAGGAGCAACCATGGAAAAATATATGGGATCCCCGCAGGGTCACTCATATAACCCCAGCCCAGTACCGGTTCTCAAGGATTCAGTGGAGACGCCCTGCCACGTCCGGCACCGACGGTGATGGAGGACTCGACAGAGTTTGCTTCTGGAGAATATAAGCGCCGTAGCACAGCAAGCCAACAAGAGCCAGGGCCTCTCAGTGCTTCTACCCGTTTAAAGTGAGAACACAGGAGGAAACCGGCTCTACATGTAGGCTATAGAATCTAGCGAACGTGTTGGGTGTCGCCCAGCCCGCAGCTCTACAAATGTCTGACAGCGAGGCGCCATGTGCCAGCGCCCAGGAGGATGCAACACTTCTAGTAGAGTGTGCTCGCACCCTGAGCGAACAGGGCACACCTTGTGCTTGGTAAGCCAAGGTGATGGTATCCACTATCCAGTGGGCCATCCTCTGCTTGGAGACAGCCTTTCCCTTCTGCTGGCCTCCGTGACAGACAAAGAGCTGATCTGAGGTCCTGAAGCTTTGCGTTCTATCCACGTAGATCTGCAGAGCGTGGACGGGACAGAGCAAAGCTAGGGCTGGGTCTGCCTCCTCCAAGGGCAGCTCTTGCAGGTTCACCACCTGGTCCCTGAAGGGAGTGGTAGGAACCTTGGGCACATAGCCAGGCCGGGGTCTCAGTACCACATGAGTGTCACCCGGCCCAAACTCTAGGCACGATTCGTCGACCGAAAATGCATGCAGGTCCTCTACCCTCTTGATGGAGGCCAGTGCAGTCTTCATAGACAGAATCTTTAGCTCTGCTGACTGCAAAGGCTCAAATGGGGCATTCTGAAGTGCTCGGAGCACCAGAGCAAGATCCCAAGAGGGTATAGAGGGAGGTCGAGGAGGATTTAACCGTCTCGCCCCCCTGAGGAACCTGACGACCAGGTCGTGCTTCCCAACCGACTTACCTTCTACATGATCGTGATAGGCGGGTATTGCAGCAACATAGACTTTGAGGGTGGAGGGCGACAGCCTACGCTCCAACCCCTGTTGCAGGAAGGAAAGCAGAGACGCAATCGAACATTTTCGGGGGTCTTCTCGGCGAGAAGAACACCACTCGACGAACAGGTTCCACTTCGAGGCATAAGCCTGTCGCGTAGACGGTGCTCATGCCGAAGTGATGGTGTTAACTACCTCTGGGGGTAAGTCACCTAGAACCTCCGCAGACATGAAGTTTCCAGAGGTCTGGATGCGGGTGCCACAGGGTGCCCCGTCTCTGAGTCAGAAGGTCCTTCCTCAGAGGAATCGGCCAGGGAGGGGCTGTCGCGAAGAGCATAAGCTCTGGGAACCAAGTCTGGTTGGGCCAGTACGGAGCCACCAACAGGACCTGCTCCTTGTCCTCCCTGACCTTGCACAGTGTCTGTGCAAGTAGGCTCACTGGGGGAAATGCATATTTGCGCAGGCCCCCGGGGCCAGCTGTGCGCGAGTGCATCCGTGCCGAGTGTGCCCTCGGTCAGCGAATAAAACCACTGGCAGTGGGACGTTTCTGGGGAAGCAAACAGGTCGACCTGTGTCACCTGTGTCTCCAGATCAGCTGGACCACCTGGGGGTGGAGTCGCCACTCTCCCGGGAGCGCAGCTCGTGACAGCTCGTCGGCCACACGGTTGCGCACACCAGGGACATGAATGGCCCGAAGCGACCTCAGACACTTCTGACTCCAGAGGTGGAGATGGCGGGCGAGTTGTGACATGCGACGGGAGCGCAGACCACCTTGTTGGTTGATGTACGCAACGGTCGCAGTGTTGTCCGTGCGGACCAATACATCTTTGCCCCGTAACAGCCTTTTGAGGCGGCTCAGTGCAAGATGTACTGCTAGCAACTTGAGGCAGTTGATGTGCCAATGCAGGTGCGGGCCGGTTCAAACCCCTGACACTGCATGCCCGTTGTACGTGGCCCCCCAGCCCATGGCAGAGGCATCCGTGAAAACCACAGCATGCCTGGACACCTGTTCCAAGGTCACCCCGGCCCGAAGGAACAAGGGGTCTGACCACAGGCTGAAGGTTTGGCGGCAGGCCGGTGTGATACTCACCCGGTGAGTGCTGCTTTGCCACGCCCATCTCGGGACCAGGCCGTGAAGCCAATGCTGAAGCGGTCTCATATGAAGCAGGCCGAGGGGTGTTACTGCCGCCGCGGCCGCCATATGCCCCAGGAGCCTCTGAAATTGTTTCAGTGGGAACGTCATCCTGCCTTGAAACGTGTTCAGGCAGTTCAGCATCGACTGGACGCTGTTCTGTGAGGCGCGCCGTCTATTCGACCGAATCCAACTCCATACCGAGAAAAGAGATCCTCTGCACGGGGGCGAGTTTGCTCTTTTCCCAGTTGACCTGAAGACCCAACTGGCTGAGGTGTCTGAGAACCAGGTCCCTGTGTTCGCACAACTGATCCCTGGACTGTGCTAGGATAAGCCAGTCTTCGAGATAGTTGAGAATGCGAACGTCCTGTTCTCTCATGGGAACAAGGGCCCCCTCCGCGACCTTCGTGAAGACACGGGGGGACAGGGACAGCCCGAAGGGCAGGACTTTGTACTGATATGCTCAACCCTCGAACGCAAAGCACAGGAACGGCCTGTGTCGAGGAAGAATCGAGACATGAAAGTACGTGTCCTTCAGGTCGATCGCTGCAAACCTCGGGGACGGATGCATTCGAAAATGCGTTTCTGCGTGAGCATCTTGAACGGTAGCTTGTGAAGGCTCCGATTCAGAACTCGCAGGTCCAAGATTGGCCGTAACCCACCGGTTTTCTACGGTACAATGAAGCCTGTCTTCATATCGGCTGGAGGGACCGGCTCTATCGCGTCCTTCGCCAGTAGGACTGCAATCTCCGCACGTAGGACATGGGCATCTGCGGCGTTCACCGAAGTGAAGCGGACGCCCATGAACCTGGGGGGACGCCGGGCGAACTGAAATCGCATAGCCGAGCCTGATGGTCCGAGTGAGCCAGCGAGACAGACTGGGGAGCGCTAGCCAGGCTCGCAGAGACCGTACAAATGGGACCAAAGGGACCACCGGCGTACCCACCGGAATGCAGGTGGAATGCAGGTACCGGGCTGGGGCTGCTGTCTCATGGAGGTGGCCCGCAGCGGGGTGTGAGTGTGCTGTGCAACACTTACCTGATTCCATGAGTGGGCAGAGGGTACGTGAGAAGGCTTGGTTGCGTCCTCGAACCGTCCACTGCCGCCCGCTGGCGAAGGAGGAGGATGAGTGTGGTCCGGCGTTGGACCGTCCACAGCTCTCCGAACCCCCTTGGGACCCAGAGATGATAGAGAACTGCTCTTTTTTATGGAGAATTTGGGTACCACTGGTTGTGACACCAGCGGCAGAACAGAATTTTGACTCAAAAGATTCTCTGCCCGGCCCTCCTCCGGGGAAGAGCAGCACCGCCCATCTCCAGGTCGCCCGTCTCAGAGGTGATGTTTCACCGACCACTTAAACAGCAGCAGAGACTGGTGGTGTCGTCTTCCTGCAGCGGACACAGTAGAGCAGGCTGTGCCGAAGTTTTTATTTTTTATTTTTTTTTGCGCTCAGGGGACGACGCCTTTGGCGACGAGCAGACTGAGGGGCGGCCCACGAGGCCCTCTTGTGGTGCATCGGGGGAAGCTCTTGATTGCCTCAGCCTGCTACCGACTGCGTAGAACTGCTGGGCCCAGTTCTCAACAGTGTCGCCGAAAAGGCCACCTTGTGAGATGGAAGCATCGAGAAAGCGTACTTTGACGACCACTCACATCTCAGCAAGGCAAGCCGGGGGGCGTTTCTGGACCACCGAGGTGGACATCGTCTGGCCGAGGGTCTGCGCCGTGACTTTGATCACGGTTAGTCAACATGCGCAGCTCAATTTTCCATGCACATCCAGGAAAGATCCCGGGAAAGCATGGCTGTTAACTCTGAATCTGATTCAGCAAAGCAGACACCATTACAGTGGGCTCAGCATCATCCTCATTCCCAGAGCACAACAGCCCTCTCTCCAATGCAGCGATTGACATCTGATCCTCAGCTGGAGCCCCGAATGAAATGCTAGGTTCCTTCGTAAGAAAGGCCAGCAGTTCCATCCAGAAGCTGCACAGCTTGCAGTGCGCTAGAGGGAGAGGGGCCCTAGGGGGTTGGTTCCCCGAAGGAGAAGCCCTCCCCTCCTCAGGTCACCCCAGCTATTTCACTGAAGTAGACCTCTCCTGTCGGCCTCCCAGAGTGTCGAGCAGACCCGCGGCTGTGCTTTTACACACGAGCGGCGGCTGGCCAACAACCTTTGTTTCTCAAGCTTCCCAGAGAAAGAAGAGTCGCGACCGGCGTGCCGACGTGGTCATGTTCTCATTAGAAAACGTGAACCACCCACGAACACCGTCTCAGCATGCATACGCCCAGACATGTGAAACAGTGCTCGTGGCCGTCAGTGAGGACAGGAAACAACCGCATCCAGAAACATACAGATAGAATGTCATCTTTAAAAAGACGCAAGCTCTATCTGTGTAGCTCTTCTAGGGAAACTGCACTCCGCGGTGCTGAAGCACACAGGGGGATAGTCGCGGTGACACAGACAGGGAAAATGTGCAGCCGTTCACCCGCGCTCTCTCTCTCTCATAGAAGGCGATCTCTTACCAGCCGTGAAAACGCCTTTTCAGCGCTCTTAACAGCACACTGAACCAGCTGTGAGAACAACCTTTTGTTTTTACTCAATAAAACAAAATAGAAAAAGAAAGAGAGAAAATTGACCCCGCTGCAGTGCCATCACTTCAACACCAAACGAGGAGAGGTCCACCCGAAGAGCTTGACTCGTTATAATGTTAACACACGCTTTGTAGAGAGTGATTTCAGAACAAACCATCCACCACTCGGCTCCAAAGCAAAAAGCTAATTTGATGCAAGCACCTGTGCCTCATTTATACCCACGCTGAGTGGCCTGAGCAGCTGGTGCAATCATTGCATGCCAATGTGCATTGGCTCGTTTAGTTACACTCGAAGTAGATTGGCTCTCGCTAGCGAGATTCCTATTCGTCAGTCTCCAACGTGGCGTCGGAAGTGACCGACTGAATGGGAACATACCCATTTTCATTGTATGGAAAAGAGCAGCTTAGACATTCTGCAAAATATCTCCATTCGTGTTCCACAGAAGAAACGAAGTCCTAAGGGTTTGGTGAGTAAACAGTGACAGATTTAATTTTAGGGCAAACTATCCCTCTAAAACTAGCACATACGGACACTGGAAGACCTGGTGCTTCCCGGTGCAGTGCAGCTACAGTGAATGCTCTCAGTGTTGCTGAGGAAGCCAAACGAAAAAAGGTAATTCAGTAAGAAGAGTGGCTACAGGCTAGGCTGGTGACTTGGTGATCCTACGCTGATGCAGTGGCCTTCAGCAAGATCTATCCAGTACCTACCAGGTGGACCTGGCTGCCGCCGCATATGGGGCGGAGTGCGAGAAGGGGGTGGGCTGCAATCGGATGGACTGTGCTGCTGCCTCAAGAATGGACTGTCCAAGCGGCCTGGTAAACAGGAGACGGGACCATCGTGTGGGACACATGGACACCCACCACACACACACAAAGAGCGACGTACACAGGTGTGACAGAGGAAGACCAAACCGGATAGACATGAGGAAATAAATCCAGGGATAGAGAGGGGAAGAAATTTGTGTAAAAGAGAATGATCAGAGAGACAGAGAAGCACGAGTTCAAAACAGAAGTGATGACGGATGTGCAGCAGTTGGGTAGTGGTTAAATAAGATCCAGGATCGTCAGAAGGAGAGATGGAGTGGACGGATGGTTGAAAAAGGGAATGTCAACAACCAAAAGGATGGAGTGAGCACATGAAAAGAAAGAAATTACCAAGAAATAGAGAGGAAAAAAGTAAGGTAGAAGGAGAGAGGTAAGAAAACAGCTGTTAGTGTGATGGTCTCACACCCTTGGATGGTAGTGAGGAGTTTGACATTCACTCCAACACTGAAAAGTCTATGATCTTAAATAAACAATGAAATGACACAATCACCCAGTAATAATATTGCATTGTTCAGCAGGATCATACAGTCTGTTGGAAAATGGCACTAAGAAAGAATTTTTGACAGTAAAGCAATCTTTGCTTTAGCATCCCTGTTGAAAAAAATCCCTGCTTAAACTAGCCTAAAGTGGTTTGCTGGTTTAAGATGGTTTATCTCAAATAGCATTCCATGGGAAAATTCTGACTCCTTTTAAGTAGCTCTTTTTTTCCAGCAGGGATTGTAAGCATTGATTTACTCAACCTCCAGAAGGCACATTTGAAGCTATTGTGATAATGTTGAAAATACGTTGTAATATGAAACAAAACAGCTATTTGTTACTTTAGTCAAAAATAACATCAATCAGCAAACTTTTCGACTTAGCAAAGCACAATCAACCAATTCATTCCAAAAGAGTTTGCAAGTTGTTAGCATGTTGATTAAGCATAAAAATATTTAGAACACAGAAATGATGGGTATTTAAAAAAAAAAAAAAATACTATTTGTATTGATCAAAATGACCAGTATGTTTCCACTTCCTTTGATATTTTGTTCTATAATTCAAAGACATTCTCACATTTATAACTGTGGCTTACAATAACTTTGGGGCCAGCATGAAGTTTAGATCCTAGAGACCTTATTCAGAGCAGCGCCATAACAGGTATGAAAGCGAGGCTGTGAAGGATAAACTTGCCGTGTTTACTGCATTGGTTCCCTATTAAACATTGTATACATTTTAAAATATTGCTAATTACTTACAAAGCATTAAATGGTTTAGCTCCTCAGTACTTGAGCGAGCTCTTAGCGCATTATAGTCTTTCATGTCTATTTCGATCTCAAAATTCTGTCCAGTTGATAATACCTAGAAAATCAAAATCAACTGCACTGAACTGAGCTGGATAATGACATCACTGTTTTCCCGCAACAAACTGCGATGCACTGTGTATTCTGACACATTTCTATCAGAACCAGCATTAACTTCTTGAGCAATCCGAGCTCCAGTAGCTCGTCTGTTTGATCGGACCACACAGGCCAGCCTTCGTTCCCCACGTGCATCAATGAGCCTTGGCCGCCCATGACCAAGGTTTTTTTCGCCACTCTGACAACTGATGGAGTTTGGATTCCTTGCCACCGTCACCTCTGGCTTGCTTAGTTGGGGACACTTAATATTCAACAATATTATTGATCTGCCAGCTTTGACAACATTGTATGAGAACTGAACTGAGCTGGACGATGACATCACTGTTTTCTCCAGAGCAGCTGTATAGATAAATAAACTAAGGGTATGTTTACACGAGAATGATGTACTGATAATGGAAACTTTTTTTTTTTTTTTTTTTTTTTTTTATACAGATGACAACGTTATCAGAATTCATCATGATGATGATTTTAGTCAAAAAATGCTAGATGCGTGCCAGAGGAAGTAATTGGCGATGTAAACGCCTGTTGAAAACAGTGTCGTGTCAAATAACTAATGATTTTTACAATGGAAATGAATCAACGCTGAACTTACTTAAACTGGAAAATGATGTTCTTCTAGATCTGCTGTACAGCCAAAACAATCTTTTTTGCATCATTTTCCTGTTATCACAATAAAGCTGCTTAGAAACAATATGTATTTAAATAAAGGTGACTTGACTTCAATGGCATCCACTGTAAAAAGCTGTATAAAGCTCCCAGATCACTTACCATTTTCCAGTGTTTCGTCAGCAGAACAATCCAAAAACACATTAAATAACAGTACAACCCACTGAAGAGATGCATGTCTATCCCTCACAGCCTTGCTTTCATTCCCAATAAAAAGATGGCGCTGCTGTGAATAAGCTATTTTCTTTAACCTCTGTTCTCTATATAAATATATCAGTATCTATCTATCTACATAATTTAACTATATAAATAATCTGTGTATGACCCTCACAAATCTGTCGTGGTGATTCAGAGCAGAGATTTCAGACAGATGGTCTCTCCTGAGCTGTGCTGTTTAATTCTCATTAAAAGACAGATTGAGAGACAAGTGAAGAGCAAGTAGCAGGACAAACAGAGGCTTAGTAGCATGAACGCCCTCCTCCTCCTCCTCCTCCTCTTCTCCACCCTTTACTATGATCTTACCGGTCCTGTGCGTAGTGACTGGTGAGATGTCCACACTGTTGGCTATGGCTCTCTCTCTCTGCTTGAAGAATTCCCGTGGGTTATCAGGCCTCTGGGCAATGATGGCTGCTGCCTCCTATAAACATATTTAATATTTAATACATAATGTTTGGAATGTTTGGTCAAATGTTTGGAATAATTACGATTTTTGTTGTATTGTAATTTATTCCTATGACGCAAAGCTGAATTTTCAGCATCATTACGCCAGTCTTCAGTGTCACGATCCTTCAGAAATCATTCTAATATGTGGATTTGCTGCTCAAGAAACATTTCTTTTATTATTATTAATGTTGAAAACACTTTTAAACATTAATAGTTTGAGGTAAGTAAAAAAAATATATATATATATATAATAAACTTGTGCCTATAATAAATATATATATAATATTAATTAATAATTTTATCATTGCAGAATAATTATATTAATTATTCAGCAAGGATGCATTAAATTGATCAGAAGTGACAGCAAAGATTTTATAAAGTTACAAAAGATTTATATTTCAAATAATTGCTGTTCTTTTGAACTTTCTCTTCATCAAAGAATCCTGAAAAAAATGTATTACAGTATCCACAAAAATATTTTCGACATTGATAATAAGAAGCATTATTAATAATTGAGCACCAATAATAGGCCTAACTGAGCATCAAATCAGCATATTATAATGCTTTGCCATCACAGGATTAAATTACATTTTAAATTTATTCAAATTGAAAACAGTTATTTTAAATTGTAAAAAAAAAAAAAACCTACATATTCTAAATAGTGCTGTCAAACGATTAATTGCGATCCAAAATAAAAGCTTGTGTTTACATAATATTTGTGTGTGTACTGTGTATAATTATTATGTATATTTTAATACACACACATGCATGTATATATTTATAAAAATGTAAAAATAAAAAATTATATTATATATATATATATATATATATATTAAAAATATTTATATATAATATAAATTATATAAATATATATATACACATGCAAATATTTCTCAAACATATACATGTATGAGTGTGTATTCAAATATTCATAATAATTATACACAGTATACATATACTATGTAAACACAAGCTTTTATTTTGGATGCGATTGATCGCAATTAATCGCTTGACAGCAATAATTCTAAACTTGTGTATTAATGTAATAATTACATGCTGTGCAGGTAAGAAAGTTTTGCATTAGGATTTTTGTTGGCCCCTTCTCATCATGAAGATCCTATCGACTGCACACGCACAGAAACACACCATCTTTAAATAGCCCGAGGAATCCCACTGACCCACATGTAAACCCCAGCAGAATATCTGTCATCATAACACAAAACTGCTCCACATTTGAGCTTGTTAGGGTCAGAGTCTGTTCTGCTTTTCAAAACACTTATCTGAGAAATGATGCGATGCTAGTGTGGCCCTAACAGATCCGTTTCAACCCACCTCAACCTCTGATTCCTTTTTGTCCAGGGCAAGGTCGTCACAGCTGGGCTCTGTCTGTAAAGAGAATCAATGTATATTGATTTCCAGCAGGGGGCAGCAAAAACTAAGTTTTTTTTAATAACAGTTAAACTTGGGTTCCTCCACATGCCGTTGTTTGTAACTTATTTACTTTACAAATGACTAGTGCAATTAAACTGATTGTGTGTAAATACTTCTGAAGCCTGTGTAATTCAGCAGTCACATTTATCCACTTATTACAGGCACAATATCACTGAAGAAACACGGGTCATAGGTCATAGTTACCACCACCCATAGATTCCATATCATGCATTCTTTGCATTTTTCAAGCCAGAAAACATCTTTTAAGACACAAAACCTGGTTTACTGTATGCAAAGCACACGCACTCTTACAATCAAGGGTTGATTCCTTGACCTCTCTTTGGCCTCTTCCTCCTCCAGCATCTTCTTCCTGTGACCGCACATATAAACACAGATAGCATCATAATGATGTATGACTGAGGGTCATCTGTATTGGCCACTGTGGCATTATTCCTACCTGTGTTCCTCGATCTGCCGCTCCCTCTCGCGGTACCGCTTCTCTCGCTCCTCTTGCTCTTTTCTCTCCAGCTCCATCCTCTCGTCTTCAAAGCGCTGCCGTTCCTCTGCAGCCTTCTTTCTCTCTTCCTCCTTTCTCAACTCCTCCTCCCGCTTTAAACAGGATACATGTTAGTAAAATATTAGTGAAATGTATTTACATAAGATTATTACAATAACATTTATACTTCATTTATTATTTTTCTTTATGTCATTTCTATTTTCATCTATGTGGGAATATATTTCAGTGGACAAAAATAGATCTAAACATTGTAGCACACAATACTGAAAAGTGAATCAATGTATGTAAAGGATATCCATCCATTTTTTTCAACTAGGAGAATATATACACTAATCAGGCATAACATTATGATAGGTGAAGTGAATAACACTGACTATCTCTTCATCACGGCACCTGTTAGTGGGTGGGATATATTAGGCAGCAAGTGAACACTTTGTCCTCAAAGTTGATGTGTTAGAAGCAGGAAAAATGGGCAAGCGTAAGGATTTGAGCGAGTTTGACAAGGGCCAAATTGTGATGGCTAGACGACTGGGTCAGAGCATCTCCAAAACTGCAGCCCTTATGGGGTGTTCCCGGTCTGCGGTGGTCAGTATCTATCAAAAGTGGTCCAAGGAAGGAACAGTGGTGACCACGGCTCATTGATGCACGTGGGGAGCGAAGGCTGGCCTGTGTGGTCCGATCAAACAGACGAGCTACTGTAGCTCAAATTGCTCAAGAAGTTAATGCTGGTTCTGATAGAAAGGTGTCAGAATACACATTGCATTGCAGTTTGTTGCGTTAGGGGCTGCATAGCCGCAGACCAGTCATGGTGCCCATGCTGACCCCTGTCCACCGCCGAAAGTGCCAACAGTGGGCATGTGAGCATCAGAACTGGACCACGGAGCAATGGAAGAAGGTGGCCTGGTCTGATGAATCACGTTTTCTTTTACATCACGTGGATGGCCGGGTGCTACCTGGGGAACACATGGCACCAGGATGCACTATGGGAAGAAGGCAAGCCGGCGGAGGCAGTGTGATGCTTTGGGCAATGTTCTGCTGGGAAACCTTGGGTCCTGCCATCCATGTGGATGTTACTTTGACACATACCACCTACCTAAGCATTGTTGCAGACCATGTACACCCTTTCATGGAAACGGTATTCCCTGGTTGCTGTGGCCTATTTCAGCAGGATAAAAAATGGTTCAGGAATGGTTTGAGGAGTACAACAACGAGTCTCCAAATTCCCCAGATCTCAATCCAATCGAGCATCTGTGGGTTGTTGAACAAACAAGTCCGATCCATGGAGGCCCCACCTCGCAACTTACAGGACTTAAAGGATCTGCTGCTAACATCTTGGTGCCAGATACCACAGCACACCTTCAGGGGTCTAGTGGAGTCCATGCCTCGACGGGTCAGGGCTGTTTTGGCAGCAAAAGGAGGACCAATACAATATTAGGAAGGTGGTCATAATGTTATGCCTGATCAGTGTATATATGCTGTCAAATCGATTAATCGCATCTAACATAAAAGTTTGTTTATATAATATATGTGTGTATATATATTATTATATTTATATATATTATATATGTGTGTGCGCGTCTGTGTATATATACATATATAATATATATAAATATAATATATATATATATATATTATACACACACGTATTATACGATTCATCGCGATTAATCGATTTGACTATATATATATATATATATATATATATACATGGGCGACATTAGGGGGAAGCCCCATCAGAAGTCAGGCCTCCACAGAGAGCGCGCGTCCTGAGCGAGATCTAAATCCACATGAATGGCGCGTTCAGAGCATAAGCAAGAAAAACTCACTGTTAGTCAAGCTAGTCTACAGTCTAGTAAACGGCAACCTCTTTAAGTTATTCTTGACTGTGCCGATAAACACCACATTGTGTGAAATAATTTTTTTTTGCTTGTGCCGACTTAAAACATGACGAGAAACACCATAAGACAGGAGAGACTAAGCTACTGAACATTGAACGGGCCATTCATGTGGATTTGGATAAAACAGTTAATCGCTTTGATGTCGTGTCTGTGGACGCCGTTTAGCCCTTCACAGAGGAGTAGCGGACGGGCACGCAAGGCATATTAAATTATTATTATGATTAGATTAATTATTAAATTAATATTACAATTCATATGCATATGCTGAACGGTTCATTGCGTAACCGCTCCGGGCCAGCTGGTACGGTTACGGTTTCATTTTGCACTGTGGGGCTGATAACGGACACTTTTTGGAGTGTCATACAAAAGCGTCAGTCGTTGCCTTGGTAACGCAAGAGTTTACAGACGATATGCGAAATAGCGTCCACGTTATGGAGGATGATCAGATATTTCTTTTAATTTTAATATTAATTTGTGTTTACGTTACTCAAATAGAGCACTTAGCCAGCTACAGAGAAACCAGTAGCCAGGCAACAGACCGATTCTGAGTTGTGACATCACTTCACGGATTCTACCAGCACGGTTAGCCAACTGTGCCGAGAACGGTTTGTAATCGTGCCGTGCCGAACCGAAACAGGCTCAAGTGGAACTGGAACCGTTCCTTACCATTCTAACAAAATGGTGGAAAAGTGGCTAATGATTCACATTTTGAGCGCGTCATTTTCCGTGATAACAAAATTAAGTAAATTATTAAATAGGCTAAATGAGTAGCCTAAATAAGAAGGTAAAAAAAGTAACAAAATTTCTGCAAATACTTAGCTGATGCAGGAAAAAAAAATCCTGCCCCCCCCAACTTGAGAGTCAAATGTCGCCCATGTATATATATATATATATATGGCAAACTCCTTTGTCTTGTATGTATCCTAAATGCACACAATTAAATAATAATGTAATACTGCAAATTAAATTATTATTATTATTATTATTATTAATAATAATAATAATAATTTTAAATATTAATTACTTTTAAGAATAATGTATATTTAACATGTATTATTAATAGTAATAATAATAATAATAATAATAATAATTTAAAATAGCAAAATTACAGTATGGTTGGAAAATGATGAACAACAAAAATGGGAAACAAGTACACAATTTTTTATATACTGTATAAATATTAAAAAAAACATCAGATTAGTGGCTGTTGTCAGCTGCTTCAGTCATAATTTTTGTAACATTTAATATTGATATTTTTTCAGATAATTAATATTACCTCTATTTCACTAGATGATCATTAATTGAAATCTATACAAACACAAAAAGAATGGGAAAAAAAGCCACCAAAAAAGGCATAGTAAAAAATTTCCAAGACCCTCATAACAAAAAAAAAGAGAAACGTTTTAATAAAAATCAACTCCTGGTACATAAAAGTGACCCTAGTTAAAGAAACCTAGTTATTCTAAGCTGCTAGTGACTGAACGGCATCAAACAATCTGACAGAACCACTTCCTCATTAATGTTAAAACAAAGAGAATAGTCAGCTGAACCATCACATTGTGCTTACACTGTTTACAGTGTTTCACACTGCCATCCTCAGAGCCTCAGATCAAGCATCTTAGCAGCAGAAACCCAAAGGAATCAAATTTCTACCTTGGCTTGTTCCCAGAACTCCTCTCGATTGATTTTCTTCATCTCGATCTCTGCATTTGTTTTCTGGTAGGTGGTGCCCTGTGGTCAGGAGGAAAGGAGAAGTGTGAGTACTGGCCGTTTTAATTGGAGAGCCAGCTAAGGACAAAGACGTAGATCCAAGGAAGGCACTTTATGGGGATAAAGTCAGCTAGAGAGCACATATGTTGGGTTTTCATGTTTAATAGGGATATTCCACAAACTATATATATATATATATATATATATAATCTCCTAACCCTAACCCTAAACACAGCCCTCACAGAAAACTTTCTGAATTTTTATATTTTCAAAAAACATCATTTAGTTTGATTTATAAGCTGTTTTCCTCATGGGGACCCAAAAATATCCCCACAAGACTAAAAAATTATTTCTTGTATTACTATCCTTGTGGAGACATTTCACTGTTTGAAAGAATTGGCTTTGTGATTAGATTATACCAACATCACTTGGTTCTTGAATTTGATTGGTACACTAATACTACATTTTAGGGGATACAAGTCTGGAATAATTAAAACTTTATGTTTTTGAATAAAGTCTCTTATACTCACATAGGCTGCATTTATTTGATCAAAATACAGTAAAAACAATAAAATTGTGAAATATTATTACAATTTAAAAGAACTGTGTTTTATTTGAAAATTGTAATTTATTCCTGTGACGGCAAAGCTGAATTTTCAGCATCATTACTCCAGTCTTCAGTCACATGATCCTTCAGAAATCATTCTAATATGCTGATTTGTGCTCAATTGCCACCAATTAGTGCTTAGGTATTAATATATTATTATCAATGTTGAAAACAATTGAATGCATCCCTGCTGAACAAATGTATTATCTTTTTTTTATCTTACCCCAAACTTTTGAATATTAGTGTATAATGGTTTCCACAAAAAAATAAACAGCACAACTGTTTTCAACATTAGGGGCTTTCGTACCGGAGGAACCTTTTCATAGTTCATAGAACTATTGGTGGAATTACTAGGATTTTGGAACTCCTTTTGAGGGAACTAATTTAGCTCCTACTTCAGAGTAGGGTCTAATGACGCATTCAAGTCCTCCAGGGAAGTTCGTATTTACGAGGTGGGAAGTTGTGTTTACGACGGCAGGTACATTCAAGTCACTTTCGTCAGAGTAAGATGGCGGTGTACATTCTCTTAATTATTTACACACAACGTTGTTGGTGGCGTTCATGTGCGTTCAACTCGTAAATACGTTCTTTACGTCATGACCATAACCCAGCACAATAGGAACTACCAGTGACGTAAGTGTACGCTGATTGGCCGAACGCACGTGAAACACCAGCACCCGCCATTTAAAAAAAAAGCTGTGTACACATACAGATTATAGCCTATATTTACTCCAGAAACTAACTCTACATGGAAAACAGTGATAGACGGACCTCTCAACCTTTACGCTAAAGAGAAAATCCAACATTGAGGGGACCAAGCGAAACATGATTATGTATTTCTGCTCAGCTAGCGACATTGGACATCAACCACACAACTTTTTCATATACTGTCTACTTTCTTTGTAGAACAGTTAGTTCTATCTAATAACGTATCGTAAACTAATGAGGACAGAGAACGTGAGAGCTGTGTGCTCAGGCTCTGGCATTCTCAGCGCCATCAAAATAGAGGTCACAAAAAAACTGGTCACAACAACAAGCAAAAAAAAAAAAAAGTCACAACAACAAGCACGGCTTACGTCACTTCAAGAGTTCCTACTGGTGGTGCGAATGCAACCAGGAAAACGGCCCTAAGGGAACTTTTATTTCTTGGAGAACCACCATGGTGGCTAATTCCTCGAACTAAGTTCCTAGAACTACCCGGTGCAAAAGCCCCTATAGGTAATAATAAGAAATGTTTCTTAAACACCATATCATCATATTAGTATGATTTTATGGTCACATGAGAAGTTGTGGCCTAAAGGTTAGAGAGTCGGACTTGTAACCTGAAGGTCATGGGTTCAATTGTCAATACCGGCAGGAAATGACTGAGGTGCCCTTGAGCGAGACACCTAACCCCCAATTGCTCCCCAGGCGCCGCAGTCAATGGCTGCCCACTGTTTCAGGTGTGTGTGTTCACTACTCACTACTCCTAATGTGTGTGCACTAACTTGGATGGGTTAAAATGCAGGGGACAAATTCCGAGTATGGGTTACCACACTTGGCCTTCACATCACTTCAGGATCAAAATTCAGCTTTGCCATCACAGGAATAAATTACATTTTAAAGTTTATTAAAATCAGTTCATTTAAACTGTAATAATATTTGACAATATTACTGTTTTTACTGTATTTTAGATCAAATAAACGCAGTCTTGGTGAGCATAAGAGACTTTTGACTGGTAGTGCATACTTGGCAGAGACGTCATTCAGATAAGTGAGCAAAACAGCAGGAAGGATCTAGGTTATTTTAAAGTGTGTGAATCAACTCACTGTTTCACATGGTACATAAGCAATCATTGTTTCAGTTCCTCTGTATCAACAATGTGGCTCTAAGAGCACTTTCCTCTAAAAACAGCAACAAGGCTGTGCCCTTGTGTCAGACATCACACTATTAGAGAGCCATTCACAGACAACTTGATTTGACCCCTTTCCAGTGTGCACGCAAACAAGACCCCCCACACACCCCGGCCCCCCTCTCATCCCTTAAGCAACCCTTCTGTCACCAATCACGCACAACGTTTTCTGGGTTCTCCTCTTCTCTCATTCGCAGGCGGCTCAGCACTGGGCTGGCCACTGGAGCCGTCCCATTGGTCAGCCTCTGTCCGATGGCTGAGGGGTCGATGTCGTCTATGGTGCTAGCGTTCACGATGACGTCAACACCCTGGAGAGAGAAAAAGAGCATCAGTAGTACTGCTGCACACACACACACACACACACACGTCACCTGGCAACCAGCATCAACCGCGCATTTAAATGACGAGCACTCTTTTAAGCCTAATTGTCAGACAAAAGAAGAAAGTCACAAAAGCATCAGGCTGCAATGACAAACTTGACAGGTTTACGACATTCAGACATTTTGTGATTCTACTTTGTCATGTCACTTTTGATAAATTTAATGCATCCTTGAAAAATAAAAGTATTAACTTCTTTTAAAAAATCGTACTGACCACAAACTTTTGAACAGTGGTGTATATTATTATTAACTCAATCACATAATTAATGAAAGAATTAGTTCAAAGTGAAAAACATATGAATGGATAACTATGAATGAGTATGAATGATTCATTCACATGCAATTAGGCTTTTCCTGTGAGATAAAACAAGTCCTCAATGTGCTTGTAATCATTTGTGCCAGCATCACAGAATATTGAGCTCTTCCTCTAACTAAGCCTTTGTAAGAATATCAAACAACAGACTGTATCTAGTTCATGTGTATTTCTCTGACATAACTACATGAATGCTGCCATCAATGTTTTCAATAGCTCAAAAAGAGCAGTCGGTGAATTGACTGGCACTTTAGATCAATTCATTCCTGATAGCACCGTCTCTCTTTCAACCCAAAAGCACAATCTCTGCGGCGGCCTTGGTTGTCTCGCTGATGTTTTATCGTGGAATTTCTCTACCTCAATACCTCTATTCTCTCTCTCTCCCTATCTCACCCACGCACCCACGTTGAAGAGATTGAGAGGTTTGAAAAGCCGAGCAGCCCCCCATTCAGATGCCTCACACCGACGGACAACTCCAACAATAGCCCTGAAGAGGAGCGAGTTAGTCATCTAGAAACATCTTCTGCTGCACATTACCAGCTGTTAGGTACATACACATCCAACAAACCCACCAAGACACTGTGGCCCACCCACATGACTTGTGATTTACTCTTATCTGCTGGAGTGCAGGACTGAATTACAGCAGAGCTAAAGAGGCATGCTGATAAACAGAGCCAAACAGAAAGCCTAAACAACAACAGAGGGGATGGTGGTATTGAAAAGAACTGAAAAACACATTAGTAAGAAATTCATGCATGATGAGTCAATGTTTGAAATGGACACTTCTGATGAACTTCTGAAAAACACCAATGATGTTTTAATGGGTGAATCTCACGAAAACACATCCAGGTCTCATTTCACTGAACACAAAACAAAACGTGTCCGACGGGCCATGTGCCCCATCTTCGCTCAGTGAATCCTCCCTTCAGTTAGTTCAGGCGGTCCCTGCCAGTTTGCTGCTTCAGGGCCTTGAATACTATCGATAGACAGGCATCTTCTTTGATGGGCATGCATCTTCCCTCAGTGTGCTGCCGTTGCTATTGACGTTCCCACAGCGTCAATGCCATGACGCAGTGACGCAGTGCCACACTTCGGGCATGCCTGTGCGGCTTTCATTCAGACAATCACAATCTGGAGATTCCGTAACATACAGTAGGTGCCCTTTTATAGGATCACTTGAGATCATATTAGCCAATCAAGATTGGTGTGTTTTCACACGTGCTTCAGACACCAGTCACGCAGAAGCGTTTCCATAGTGTCAACTCTATTACGCAGCGTTTCATTCCCTTCTCAGGGAACCGGATTACATATGTAACCTGAAACTATTTATTAATTAAATGAAATTCAAATTATTTTAATGAAAATTTGCCATATTTCCTTACCAATTCTCATTCTAGTGAATTAAGATGTTTTAGTAAGATTAAGATGTTTTTAATTTAATCTTCATTATTCTCAATGATGATTCCCATTTGATTTTGTGGTGAACTAGATCGGCTTTGTGAGCTTCACCCCAACAATAACAAAGAAAACTGTTATGGATCAATCACATTTCCTTCTTTCCACACAGTTTTCACAGGAAAGTAAAAAAAGATGACTGTGAAACCTAATAGCTAACACTCCTCACATGCTCAGAGGAGAGATGATGTCAAAATGAGTGACAGTGGGTTCATATGTCATTGAAATGGATCATTACCTAATTTAAAAGGGAAGTAAAAGATGTTTGTTTTACCTTGGGGAGACCCACCTGGAAAAACTCGGCTATGGTGGCTACATGGCTGGCACAGGCACACTTCCTGGCATCGGGCACATCTTCACCAACCTGAACACACATTGTCATGTATGTGTTTATTCAGAGAATACAACTGCAGTGTGAATGAAAAAAGAAAAAGTCTAGCACACTTCAGAGTACTGCCAATATATAATTGTCTCAGATTGCTCCCCTAAGTAGTTACAATCTCCCACTGCATTCATATAACCAAAAATTGATAATCACATCCTTGAACCTTAAATTGAGGTGAATATTGTGTTTCACTGCAACCATGAAGTGCGTTTCCAAGGCAACAATACATTTAAAGAGATACTGTTGCTTTAATAATTAAACTAACAACAGTGAGGCTTCTCTGATCAGCACCCATTCAAAATAAAGAAGCTCACACAATTTAAAATAATTGCTGTGACATAAAGGGATAAGTACTAAGAATACAAAGTACAAAACATGCTTGCAATTAAACGAACATAAGAAAATAATGAAAGTATTTGAGTCTTTCATATGAGTTGTGTGCAATAGCAAGTACTTAGCTTTTTATACATTCTTTGTATGCACTTGAAAAATTTTGGTGCAAACTTTAAATTGAATGATTTACACAACTGGTCAAAAGTTTGGAATAATTAAGAAAGAAGTCTCTTATGCTTGTAAAGGCTGCATTTATTTAAACAAAAATACAGTAAAAACAAAACAGTAATATTGTAAAATATTATTACAATTTTACTGTTTTCTATTACAGTAAATATGAAGACTGTTTTCTATTTGAAACATTTTTAGAATAGAATTTATTCCTGTGATGGCAAAGCTGAATTTTCAGCATCATTACTCCAGTCTTCAGTGTCACATGATCCTTCAGAAATCATTCTAATATGATGATTTGGTGCTCAATTATTACTGGTGATCTAATATTAATAATGTTTCTTATTATCACTTCATACTTTTGTGGAAACTGATATACATTTTTTCAGGATTCTTGATTCAAAATGTATTAGAAATAGAAATCATCTGTAACATTATAAATGTCTTTACTGTCACTTTTGATCAATTTATTGCGTCCCTGCTGCATAAAAGTACTAATTTCTTTCTTTCTTAAAAAAACAATTCACCACCACAATTATTCACCACAAACTTTGGAATGGTAGTGTATCACATTTTCCACAACAATATTAAGCAGCATAAGAAATGTTTCTTCAGCAGCAAATCAGCATATTAGAATGATTTCTGAAGGATCATGTGACATTGAAGACTGGAGTATTGATGCTGAAAATTCAGCTTTGCATAACAGAAATAAGTTGCAGTTTAAAATATATAAAAATTTAAAACAATCATTTTAATTGTAATATGTCACAATATTACTGTTTTCAGTGTATTTTTTATTAAATAAATACAGACTTGGTGAGCATAAGACTACTTAATGTTTCAAAACATTAAAAAAATCTTAATTATTCCACAATTTTGACCTAAAATCATGACTGGAGGCTTATATTTACTCTATTCTATAATTTTTGCCCTCCAACTCAAAAACGCCTTCAAGTCATTAACTGTCATACTGGCCTATATCAGCCTGACCGCACTGTAACAAAACTTGTCTTCTAATCTAATCTAATCTTGAATCTTTAGCAAAGGAGTAATTTTATAACTACTAATTCAGGATTGTGGGGGCTAAATATATGGATTAGACTTGGGGTCTCGCTCCCACCACCATCACAAAATTATTTCCTGCTTTCGTAAGATAGAAGAATGCATGTATGATTAAAGGCCGGCACTGATGTCGACTGAATGTGGTTATGTTAACTGATCTATCTTTGTCGACCTCTAGAGCTAAAGTGTTCTTGCTAACGGTTTGCAAAGTTTCAGTGTCACTGAATGCAGGTTGTTGCATCATCTCACCCAGTTGATGAGGACGTAGCGTGGCAGGGCGGCGGTGGGCTCCTTCAGGCTGCAGAAACCGTACATGATCCGGGTGTTATCGAAGGTTACTGCGATCTCTGCCAGACCGCCATCTGTCAAACACAACAATCACAGAGTTTAGAAAGAAAAGTCCATTTTTTTTGCATCAGTTAGTAGTGTAGTAATTGCAATAATGATAATTACCATTTTATCGTTTTTTTGTCTTGTTTTTTAGTAAAAATATCAAAATATGGTCCATACTGGCCTGACCACACAGTAATAGAACATGCTTTCTAATCTAATCTTCTAAATGTTGGATCTTTAGTGAAGTAGTCATTTCATAACTACTCTTTAGGAAATAGGATTGTGGGGCTTATGCGTGGGGTCTGGCCACCACCACCATCAGAAAATCATTTTCTGTTTTTTTAAGATAATCGTTAGACACATAAGATTTTCTATAGCAGTTAGTAGTGTACAGTACTATACTGTGCTTACCTGCAAAAAATAATAATTGAAAATACAAATAAATAAGTCTTGTTTTCCAGTAAAACAAGAAAAACATCCTTAAAACAAGATAAACTTACTTAAGATATAAGATATCAAGTTTGTTTTCAGAGAATAAAATGAAGAATTTTTCCATTGGGATAAGAAAACACTTCTCTAAACACGTAATAGTCTTAATGTCTTGCAGTTTTTGATTCTGAAATAAATTTCTCTTGTTTTAAGTTTTAATGTACATATATACACAATACCGGTCAAAAGTTTGGAAACATTAAGGTTTATTAATGTTTTTGAAAGTAGTCTCTTAATCTCACCAAGGCTGCATTTATTTGATCAAAAATACAGTAAAAACCGTTATTGTCACGGGTGGTTGCAGGAAGGCAGATGAAGATGAGGAGTAAGTTCCAATACGATATTTAATAAAGGTACACAAAATGAATAAACAGACAGGCAGTGCAACACACACTAAATGTAACGTAAACGAACAGAATTAACGTGAGGGACCAACTTATACAGCAAACACAAACAAGGATGATTAATAGAACACAGCTGACACAAATGAACTAATGAGGAGAGGGAAAACCGAACAAAGGAGCACATGATGAGAATGAAGGTAGACTATGAGTCCATGATAAAGAAACTAACAGAACATAATGGTGACATGTCACCCCCCTTTGGCTTTGGAGGAGGACAAGGTGATGGTGAAGGGATGGTGAGAGGCAGGTGAGGCGGGATGATGGCAGGATGGCACAAAGGGATGGTGATGGCAGAACGACAAGAACCCTGAGGCGAAGATGTAGAGTGCTTGTTGGCGCAGACCCAGAGCTCCCCAGTGTCGACAGCCCACGGCGGAGTCGAGGGAGGGAGGAGCCAAGGTGGTATAGTGGCTAACGACATCTGGGGGACGGCCGCAGGAGATGAGGACGATGGATCCATAGATCAGACCACATGGAGACCATAGACGGAGAGCCGATGGAATCGAGTGACATCGCTGGCACTGGAGACCAAGGCGATGCCACGGCAACGAATGTCGAAGGTGGAGGCAGAGTAGGGCTCAGGTGGAAACAGTAGGACTGAGGACAGAGGCGATGCTGAGGGGAAGGAGGAACCCGCTGCAGCCATAGGGGTGGAGGGATGGAGTGCAACGGACGGCCCGCAAGTCCGTGGCAGAAGTGGTGTAACGACTGACCAAGGGGGAGCCGGCAGGACAAGGGAGCCCGGTAGAACCGCAAGTCCGAGGGTCTCCAGTCGAGCCAAAGGTGGGAGGAGCCAAGACGGAGCCGACAGGTCGACAGGCCGAGATGGAGCGAAGAGATCCGAGGCTCAACGTTATAGCAGGGCTTCCACGGAGACGGCGTAGGGCTGTAAACATCCGGCAGTGGCGGGGCCTGGAGGACTGGCTGAGCCTCGCAGTGATGGTGGCAACAGAAGATTTGACAGACTCATGGTAAATATAACAGTCCCTGCAGGTTGATGAAAGAAAATCATAGTCCATGGTGCAGTCTAGAAACAGTGATGATGAAGGTACCGGGTGGGATAGGGTGGGAGTCGCTAGTTCCTTGCTGAAGTCTATCAGCCAGTCCTCGTTGTCCAACTTCACTCTTCCCTCGTCCGCTGATGTTGTGGGCTCACACCCCTGGTCAGACTCACAATGGAGCTCCACTTCAGGGGCGAGGGTTGGCTCTGTCCTCTTTCTCTCGGGCTCTGGCTGATGCGTCGTGGCAAGTGGGGGGGGCTCACACGAGTGCTCCGCAGTCGAAGGCCGTGATTCGGGCTCTGGGTCTGGCTTTGTCCTGGATCGGGGACGGACGCACACCGGATGATGGCTTCTTTCCAGTTCAGATTGGTGGTGTCTGGGAGGTCAACGGGATGGTGACAGTTCACCCCGATCCAGAACAATGACTTCAGGGTCTTGACGTCATAGGGGCTGGTGATGGCGAGACGAAAAAAACATCCAGTAAAAGACAAAAAAAAAAAAAAAAGTGTGCTCTCGAGCAAATCGAGCTGCATAACCCATTTTCGTGGTTCGGTCTTCTGTCACGGGTGGTTGCAGGAAGGCAGACGAAGATAAGGCGTAAGTTCCAATACGATATTTAATAAAGGTACACAAAATGAATAAACAGACAGGCAGTGCAATACACACTAAATGTAACGTAGACCAAACAGAGAATGAATGTGAGGGACCAACTTATATAGCAAACACAAACAAGGATGATTAATAGAACACAGCTGACACAAATGAACTAATAATGAGGAGCGGGAAAACCGAACAAAGGAGCACATGATGAGAATGAAGTTAGACTAAAAGTCCATGATAAAGAAACTAACAGAACATTATGGTGACAGTTATACTGTGAAATATTATTTCAATTTATATTAACTGGTTTCTGTTGTAATATATTTTAAAATATAATTTTTTCCTGTGATGGCAAAGCTGAATTTTCAGGATCATTACTCCAGTCTTCAGTGTCACATGATCCTTCAGAAATCATTCTAATATCCTGACTTAGTGCTAAAGAAACATTTCTTCTTATTATTAATGTTAAATACAATTGTGCTGCTTAATATTTTTGTGGTAACTGTGATTTTTTTTTTTTTCAGGATTCTTTGATGAATAGAAAGTTCAGAAGAACAGCATTTATTATAAATAGAACTTTTTGTAATATTTATTAATTTCATAAATGTCCTTACTGTCTTGATCAATTTAATGTGCCTTTGCTAAATAAAAGTATTAATTTCTTTTTTTTTAAATCTTACTTACCCCAAACATTTAAAAGGCAGTGTATCATGATTTCCCAAAAAATAAAATAAAATAAATAAATAAAAAATAAACAGCTAAAACTGTTTTAAACATTGATAATAATAAAAAATTATATTAGAATGATTTCTGAAGGATCATGTTACACTGAAGACTGGAGTAATGGTTGCTGAAATCCATCACAGTAATAAATTTCATTCTAAAATGTATTACAACAGAAACCGGTTAATTTAAATTGAAATAATATTTCATAGTATTATCTTTTTTTTTTTACTGTATTTTTGATCAATTAAATGCAGCCTTGGTGAGATTAAGAGGCTACTTTCAAGAACATTAAAAAACCTTAATGTTTCCAAACTTTTGACCGGTAGTATATATTAGTAGTAGTAGTAGTAGTAGTATTTTAAGCATTTTATGAATAATATCTAAATATGTTTTTTAATTTAAAAAAAATGAACACAGTAATAAAAAACTATTAAAACAAAATAATTCTTAATAAAATACTATTCTGTAACATCGGTTTCCAAATGTTTCCTATTTAAGTGGCTTCCCATTTTGCTGATAACCATGACTGATTGTTAGTTACTGCTTCTCATGAGAGGTATAAATGTGCCAATAGACAGAAACAAATCTCTGGAGAGGGTTTGGACAGACATAAATACATACACACACACACACACACACACACACACACACACACACACACACACACACACACACACACACACACACACACACACACACACACACACACACACACACACACACACACACACACACACAGACAGAGACACAGACACAGACACACACACACAGTCTGGTGGAAGTTCTTTCCTGCTCCGGAAAGAGGAAATTACACAAAGCAGCAGACACATAAGGCCACCACTTACTGCCCACATAAAAAAAAATTAAATTCCATGTGTATGATTTCAATGTGCAAATTTCCCCAACTTTGTGTACACTAAACTGATCTAAGTAAAATACAAATCCTTGTCATTTAAACTGATCATTTGAAATTGCACTTGAAATTTGAAATCTGATTGGCTGGGCTATATATATATATATATATATATATATATATACACCGATCAGGCATAATATTATGAAGTGAATAACACTGATTATCTCGTCATCACGGCACCTGTTAGTGGGTGGGATATATTAGGCAGCAAGTGAACATTGTGTCCTCAAAGTTGATGTGTTAGAAGCAGGAAAAATGGGCAAGCGTAAGGATTTGAGCGAGTTTGACAAGGGCCAAATTGGGATGGCTAGACGACTGGGTCAGAGCATCTCCAAAACTGCAGCTCTTGTGGGGTGTCCCGGTCTGCAGTGGTCAGTATCTATCAAAAGTGGTCCAAGGAAGGAACAGTGGTGAACCGGCGACAGGGTCATGAGCGGCCAAGGCTCACTGATGCACGTGGGGAGCGAAGGCTGGCCTGTGTGGTCCGATCAAACAGACGAGCTAGCTCATAAGTTTGCATGGATAGTTTGCATCATTCTCATATTGTCATATTTACAGGCATGTTTAACATTGCTATGATTATAATGTTGAAAACTGGAGCAAAATGATGGTTTTAGATACAAATACTTTAGGAATAAGAAAGTTCACTGTAAATAAACATTGCGGGAAATCTCTCGCAAACAGAATTCCCACAACAAATCTAACTTCTGAATGGTGTCCTCTGTGCTAATCAACACGGCCCTAAATAGTAACCTTCCATCAGTCACTGACTAAATGATTGTCATCAGACTGAAATGACAGGTTTCCCTCCTCCAGCTCCGAGGGAAAATAGAGACTGTGCAGTTTGATGTACCATAATAGTTTGAAAACGCAGTAATATTTAAACTGCTGAATGGCGGTTACTGACGCCAGTGTTTGGGATCTGTTCTGATCTTAGATCACAGTCCATTGATTTTTATAAATATTTAGATAAGCAGCAAATCAATAAAGATGTTTGTCAGTGCACAACTCCATCAGTGTTAATATCACATTTAATGCGTTTGGCTTGTGTGTCACGATACAATCGCACAGTGGCATTCACCAGCATAATCATGGTACATCAACAATGCAAATGAATGCCATCAGTCACAGCCGACAGAGTTATTGCTTGTGCATGACTAGATTCTGGTTGGTTATTATTAGATCGTCTATATTTGTACAGGAAGTATGTTGAGATGTAGCCTACCTCCCGATGAAGACAGGATCAAATCATTACTGTCATCTTCATATGTGTATAAGGCCCTGGAGAACAGAGAAAGAGGAGAAAATTCAGTAAAGCGGCTATTCTGTCAAAGAATTCAGCAACAACAATACATCAATACAATGCAAAAATAATAACAACAGTAAAAATCAACACTCAAAAACAATTATGAATGATGCTAAACTAAAATATTGGTAACACGTTACGTAACGCCCTTATGTATAATGCATTATAAAGGTATTCATAATGTACGTTATAATGCATGTGTTTTAATGCGTTATACTTTCTAAAGGAAAGTGTAACCAAAATATTTTATCTGTAAATATCTGTATTATATTAGGTCAATATACTGTATATAGGAAATAAACACTTTTGTTTAGCAAGGATGTATTACACTGATCAAGTGACAGCAAATACTTAAACTTTTACAAGTGAAGTGACTTTTATTTTTTAAAATGAACTATAAATAAATGCAAATAAATGCTATTCTATTGAATTTTCTATCAATGTATCTACAAAAAAAAATATTAGGCAGCAAAACTGTTACAATAAATAAACAATAAATTATACTTTAAAATATTTAAAATAACTAATATAAAAAATATAAAAAACTATATTAAATATAATAGAATTTAATATAAATATATAAAATAATATAAATATAATAGAATTTAATATAAAGAATATATTAAATTTGAAAACAGTTGTTTTAAATTGTAATTATATTTTACAAACAAACGTAACAGCATAACAAATAACAAAACTATTAAATATAATAATAATAATAAAAAATAATTAAATATAATCTTTAGCTAATCTCAAAATAAATATACATTTCTCATACTGTGAATTATAATGTTGTGATTCCTAAATTCACTTGTAAGATTTAAAACATCTGATTTCAGTGCTCAATATATATATATATATATATATATATATAGAGAGAGAGAGAGAGAGAGAGAGAGAGAAAATAAGTCTGATTATTTAGAAAAGTAACAGCACAACTGTCTTCAGACATTGTCTGTAACACAATTGCTGTGGGACAAGTTATATGCCTTGGTTTAATACTTAGGGCTCTGGGTTTCTTCAAAGCAGGTACATAAAACACAATAAAACAAACTAATGGAAAGGTTTTTTTATTTCCAAGTCAGTCCCATGCACACTCTCTTTATAAAACTCATCTCTACAGGACAGACAGACTGGAATGCATTCTATCCAGAGGGCCAAAGCAGTGCACTCTGGGTCAAGGGTGTTGTTAGCTCAGAGGAGAAAATGGCATTATCCTCTGTCATCTGAGATCTCTGTGTGTGTAGGAGGATAAAATATGGAGCACAAGTACTTGTTATGCTTCTAATAAAAGTACAACTGCTGCTTTTTCATCCTGTCTCACGCTTACCTGCAAAAGCAAGAGGGATTCTGGGACAACCGACATCTAGAGATATTAATTAATTGTGTATGCTCAGATAAAATATTTCCCAGCATTTCTAACATGCCAAGGCTTTGATGTTTCATTCTTTAAATAATGGAGATAATCATTAACATACTGTAGCACACAGCTAATCTCATTCCCCATCACTGCAAAATAACGAGTGGGAGTTTGGTGCTACGCTAGTAAAGACAACAAAGAGAGGAGCAGAAGTTGTACTGCCGTAAGCTACAGCATGAAGCATGGGAAATGGATGAAAATGGTGTATCTTGCTGTTTAGATGAACTAATGTACAATGCTGTGAATATTTTGTCCCAAAGCCTAATAAAAACAGGAACTTTGTGGATTAGAAATTGTGGTTTCCTTGTGAAAAGAGAGTACACAAAAATGTATTGAATGTGCCCAAAAGTATATTTTTAAAAAACTGTACTTGCAAACAATATAATATTAATGAAATAAAAGGCCACTTGATGCATTTTGCTAATCTTCAACTTCAGTAAAATGTGTAATTACAAATATATATTTAAATACATGGCATGCAAGTTTCAATAGAAATTACATTTTCATACAAGTATATTTTAGTTCGGCATAAATGCCTGTCAGTACATTCGGCAGTACACTTTCACCATATTTCAAAGACAATAGAGGTAATTATGAAATTACATATAAAGATGTACTTAAGTGTGTTGAAAAAAAAAATACACTCTCAAGTTCAGTAATTTTAATTAACGGGGTCATGAACTGCATTGTTTTATAATGTTTCCTGGGCTGCACTTATAATGTTAATATGATTTTTACATCAAAAATTGTCATAATTTAGAAATAAAAGGCATTTTTAGCCCTCTGATTTGAACGTTCTGTTTGAAGGGGCGTGTCTGCTGTGAGACTTCAGTGTAAAGGCCCACTGCTGTGATTGGCTAACATCTTTGCATAATAAAATAGCTAAGTATTACATGTTTAACTCTCTCGAAAACTTTTATCACCTTTTTACTATTACGGCTCTCAAGGTTAACTAATTGTGAAAAGTGTTGATTATAGCATTATATTTAGATCTATGGCATTATATTTAGACCGTGGCATGAAAAGTTGCAGTGATAAGCATTGTAGCCGATCACAGACATGTTGAGCGCATGAATGCAGTGATCTCGTCATTGCAACTCAATTTCTGCACTTCCACGGATGCTTTCATAAAAAATTCACAGTGAAATGTACCGAATACAAATAAATAATGCTCAACTATTCACATTCACTATTCAAGACATTCACATTGTTGAAAATAAATAACCACATTCCTAAAATTAGGATCCTTTGCAAGGTAATGTTATTTTTAGTCCAGTGATCCTGTATCGATCTTCTATCCTCGTCATCTCACTAACACGCCAGTGGGCGGGGCCAAAGTTGCAATAATGAAGTAGACGTTGATTTTCTTCTGCAGAGGCCGTCTTTCACCTATATATTACATCATAGATAGGCACATTCCACAACGAGTCGTTCTCTGGGCTTGGTTACAATAAAAGTTCTAAAACTTACAGGATATAGTATGATGACCTCTTATATGTCAAAAGCTCAAGGAAAATTTGATTTCTAAGTTCATGGCCCCTTTAACATACAATTAAGTGACCGAAAACATTAAATTTACAGTAGTTCCAACTTAAGCATATTCTTTAAAAGTTTATTATTTACGCAAAAAGTACTCTAAAAGTATGCTAAAATTTACTTATTTTTCACAAGAATACCAGTGCCATTGTGATATGTTGTGTGAGACATGGGTGTTGCTTTTTGGTTGTTCTGAGTGGTTTTTAGTGCATTTCTATTTGTTTGCTAGGGTGTTATGATTGGTTGCTAGGTGGTTGCTCTAATCGAAGTAAATCTATTTAACTTTTCTGCCAGTTTTATAATTCTCAAGGCTAAAAACGTGTCCAAAGCACAAACAGGCTGATTTAAACAGTGAAGACTTCCCTCACCCGACACTATCCTCCAGCCTCTATACTGACAGGCTTACAAAGAGACATATTATAATGCAAACAATCATATGCAAATGTTCTGGAGTGCTGGAAGAGAAAAAGTTTGGCTGCAGCCAAGGGTAAAATTACTCTACAGCTCTTCATAAATAAGAATTATGTTGTCACATGTTTATGTGGGTACAACAAAATGAACAAATATTTAAACAGAGAAGCAAGCGCGTGTGGTTGAAGGTCCACAAGGTTGATTTGGATGAGTTTGAAATATGTAGGTGGGGTCTAACTACCCTTATCTGACTGTGTGTCATAATAAGAGGAATGTTGTGTGCAATGGCCATTTAATAATCAATCCCCAAATCATTAATTAAACATAATCAGCTTTAGTAAATGACATCTACCAGAGATCACTTCATCATGTTAAATTAACCAACGGCATAACAACAGTATCAGTTCTTCGCAGCATAACGGCTTCTACCATCATTCATTTGCCAAATACAATTTAACTTGTGCATCAGCATCATAACTCATAACGTTAAGGTTTGTTTGAAAATAATGTAATATGTCATTTAATGCAATAAACATGTATTAAAAGTAGCAATGCACAATGTATTGATATCATATCGGTTATCGCCCGATATTACAGATTTTATAAATTCATTGGTGTTTGTTAATATTGGATATTAAATTGTGCATATGCACTCACCTTGTTTTTGCAATTAGATAACCTTGTTGTAATCTAAAGACCATTTAAAGGGGTAGTTCACTCAAAAATGAAAATGAGCATGATCGTTTTAAGTCTATCTATATATTAAGTCTATAAAACTCAAGAGCTGTAGTTTAAGTTTGCGATGCCCTTTGCAAATGTTCGTTGGAACTATGGATTCTGGAAATGACAAATCGTTGAACTATGTTGGTAATGACGGAACTTGCGACTATATATAGTTGGCTAACAATGCTTTCGGGAAACGCACCCCTGTTTAGTTCAGGTTTCTATAAAGCCCCTCCTTCCGAAAAGCGCAATGTGCTCTGATTGGTTGGCTGGACCAGTTTGTTGTGATTGGTCAACTGCTTCAAACGTGCTTCGGAAATTACCATAACCGAGTTAGATCTGGGGTAAAAAAAAAAAAACAGCGTCTCTTGGAAATGGCGACATAACACTACTAACGCAACACAACGAGGCCTCGCCCCTTTACTTTGTGTATACCTTGGGCGGGAATTATTTAAATGAGGAAACGATTTAAATGTGCTTTGTAACTTTGCAGACATTTTTCATGCTCAAACAGCAACATTACACACTAAAGAAAGTTGAAAATGTAAAAAAAAAAAGCATAATAGGTTCTCCTTAATGTCAGCCATAAGAGCAAAAAATAGACTTTTAATAGTAGTGCATCCCTACTCAGTAGGCAACTCCATATTTACACTTTCTGTAGGTGGTTTCCAGATCATTGCTAGGGGGTTGCTTGGAGGAGACCCTAAGCAGAAAGCACCACTAATATAAGTAGTGTACTAATGAGTTGAGATTCACTCGTAGGGTGAGTGAATATGGTTCTGCTGAAACTTCAGCTGGCCATTATTTGGATCCTTTAATGTTTATTTTAAATCACAGGCGCCCTAGAATATGGAGGAGCCTGAAAGACACAGTAATGTTGAAGGAGAATAACACTGGCCCCCAGTGCAAGGTCATGCATTATGTGTATACAGTACAGAAAGAGATGAGAGATTCCAATCCATCACATGTGATTGCTTGGATCCTGCAATTATTATGTTGATTACAGAGGAGCTGAAAATAAGTCACGTGTTCTCTGGAAAATATATACCCTACAGCACCAAAATAAACCTACTTGACTACGCTCTAATTGTTTTCCATCTGAGTGGTCCCACAATTAAACATCTAGGGCAGAATTCTAAAACCTCTCCCGAGCTCCTCTTTCATCACCTCTAACCGAACCATTTCCCCTCTACCAAATATCACCCTTCCCGTCAGGGGCCTCAGCCTGAGTCATTAGGTCCCTGGCTCATTCATAGTCTGTCTCACGATCCCCCCGGCTAACATAACGGTAAACACACACACACACACACACACACACACACACACACACACACACACACACACACACACACACACACACACACACACACACACAGACACACAGAGCTGAATATTCCAATAGTAAAGAGTACAAGATGGAGGAAATATTAGTAAATAGGAAATACCACAGAAACTACATCAGAGAAAATAATACAGGAAGGAGGTGCAGCAATTGCTGTTGTGCGGTTCTATAAATATTCCATTTAAATCAGATTCGTTTTATTATTCATAACAGACTCTCATGACCTAGAAACGCGGCTCAGAGCGTCAACGAGTCCTGAGTGAAGCTAAACGCGATTTGCTCAAGCCCCAGAGTGGGGGCTCCTCTATTGTCTCGCAGGGTGGGAAACATGCAAACAAACTCTCTATAGCCATGCTAATTAAAGTGTTCCCTTAACGTCAATGAAACGTTGAGGCATTCTTGCCATACTGAAATCACTCAAGCATAAACACAATTACGTATTTACATCCAAAGAACGCAAAATATTTACAAATCTTTTATATCAAAGATATCTGTATAATTGCCCTTTTACCATTTTATAGATAAATTGTCGATCCTGTAACCCAACCACCAAACTTAAACATAACCGCTTTATAGAGAATATAAAAACAATATATAAAATGTAAATGGAGAAAAATGTGTAGAAAAATTACAATTTTAGTAACAATATAGCATTAAAAATATATTTTGAGCCAAAAACATAACAGACAGACAAGTGTAATCACAATTAATTAATTATAAAAATGTCTAAAGCGATACCAAAAGTAGTCCAAATGATGTGTTGCAGTCGAAGTCCTTTCTGGCGGTATATAATAGTTTTGTATGAGGTACACAGCAGAATTTAAAGGGGTGGTTGATTATGATTTCAGTTTTTCAACTTTAGTTAGTGTGTAATGTTGCTGTTTGAGCATAAACAACATCTGCAAAGTTACGATGCTCAACGTTCAAAGCAAAGGGAGATATTTACTTTTAAAGAAATCGTTTTTTTAAGGACTACAACAAACGGTAGGGACTACGATGAGCTTATTCACGGGTTAGTGACATCACTAACCCTAAAAATATTAGTAAATAGGAAATACCACAGAAACTACATCAGAGAAAATAATACAGGAAGGAGGTGCAGCAATTGCTGTTGTGCGGTTCTATAAATATTCCATTTACGTCTACGGAGTCTACGGAGCCCTTAACATGACATGCTGGAAAAACTAGTAAGCTAAATCGTGCGCACGTTTTATAAATCGAGGGAACGGATTAGTAAATCGTGTGGACGATTTAGCAAATCGAGGGAACGAAATAGTATGATTTATAAATCGAGGGAATGAATTAGTAAATTGTGCGCACGATTTACTTTTTTTTCCTTGCATGTCATGTGCGGGGCTCCATAGGGAGTCTGCTCAAGCTGTCGCATCCGTCTTTTCACATTTATTGCAATATAGTATGTAACACAAATGTAATAGCATGTCATAAAAGCAAGATGACAACACAAGTTATAACCGTAATTAAACTAAACTATACCTATTCTATCTTCATGCAGCATATATTCTCTGGCTCTGTAGGCATCTTACAACAGTTCCCACACGAGCGATTTATAGATCATCATGACAGAATATGCTAATCAATGACTTGAAGAACATAAATTCATCAACTAATAATTCAGAAACGTCCTGTTGCAATCATTGCATTGTCACTTCTTCTTGAGTCTCTCCATCATTGTCCGACTCCGGTTTGAACATAAAAGGCATAAAAACATAAAATCGTAACTCTGCGAAGGCGCATATATCAAACACACATCACCCGAAACACAGCATGTTGCGATCTGTGACGAAGCAGGTGAGAGCCAATGAGCGTTAGATATCACTGCCGTAAAACGTGTCGAAAAGCTTCTTGAGGCTGCGATTTTTAAATATACAATGAGTGTGGGATTTGACATTTACGATCGCTGCTGAGAATGGAGATGAAGATCGCTGAACAAAGGCTTGAGTTTGGGTCTGTTCCTCACAATCGTTTGGATTCTGAAGATTTGGATTACAGCGCACAAATAAAATTAATTACTTTTGTGAATTTGTTGTATTTTTGTTGTATCTTATGGTTCTATTGTCAGTCACAGCATAGGACTAAACTGAGAAAACACCTTTTGTGCCCCACGACAAACAAAATAAAAATATTACATAAATGCTATTAATTTTAAGGTTTTAAAGTGTAGTCTTGTTTAACATTATGTAATCCTTCAAGGCGAGTTTGCAAGTCACACAGAACAGAGCGAAATGTTATAATTTCATATTAAGTAGATGAGTAAACTGCGTTTAATAAATGCGAGTCATTGTATGACAACTGAAAACAATAGAATCAAAATATTAATGCCACGATTTTAATATTTATAAGTAAGGATTTGTATACAGTGGTTCACACGTAAATAATTAGTTTTAGTTTACAACTTTATTATTTACATTTTAATAAGTCAACAAGTCAATATTGTACATTTCAATGTCTATGGAGCAGAACCACACTTTATGTAAAAATACATATGAATACTCAAGATCACGTGGCGGCATCATAGAGAGGATTCTCTTCATAACTGTGTGTCAAGGTCAAAATGTAAAATAACAGATAATTTGATTTTTTTATTACAAAGCAAGATTAGTTCAGGTTGTAAAATGACATGGGGTGTAACTCCCCTTCATACTATTCATTTAAAAAACACTTTTTACCTCCAAAACTGTAACGAATGTCCACTGAAGGCAAGATGACGTGGGAACCCATGTGCAATTTATTTCAAATAAAACATGGACAAAATAGAAAATAAACAAAGAATTGACTTGAACCATGAACTTGAACATGGATTAAACAAACTCACAAACAGCAGGTTACAAAGACAAAGCTATACAAGCAACAACAGTAACATGAGGGCTATATATACACACACACACACACACACACGCAAAAACTAATGACTTAACAAGACACACCTGAAAGCAATGAATAATGAACCAGTGAGAATGTGACACAAGGGAACCAATCAGAACATGACACATGAGACTAGGGAAGCACATGACAGGATCACATGACAAACAGGAACCACGACTGTGAACTTCAAAACTTCAAAAATAAAAGACATGAAACATGAACATGAAACAAAACCCAAAACTAAATGTGAAAAAAACCCTTGAACACTGACCCTGATAATACAAAGATGTGAATGGTTTAAGTAAAACATGTATCGGCTAGTGGCTTTCCTCATTGTTAATTACATAGCAGACATACAGAAATGGCCAAATTAAAAGGTATGCCAAAGGACGAGAAAAGAACAGAATTTGGTCAGTTCGACATTGCTGCATTTAGTTCCATTCTGGCATTCGGAATTCATTCTCAACCATGTCATTATGATTACTCTGCCGCACGCCTAAGCAGGAGCTACTGATCCGATTGTTTCTCAGAGGGTCGCCGTGTCCAATCTGCCCCATACCCATGACTGCTCTCTTTTTTCCAGGAAGCCAAAGCAATCAAACATTTCCGAAATGTTTCCTACAGCCTCATAAACTGATACCACATGTGTAATACATCTTGCCTCCATGAGAAATAAGACACAGGTAGTTTTCTCTAAAGTGAATGCACATGTCCCTCAAAGCAGTACTGAAAGTTTCTTTCTTGTTGTGCAGAAGAGGAAGAAGCATTGTGACGTTAGAAAGAAAAGGTCACAGGTTTTGTAGTTTATGTGTTTCATGAGCATGTATATTGTTGATCAGGGAGAGAAATGTCTGTGATAACAGATTTTGTTAAATATTATCAGGTGTGCTCTGGGGAAGCACTGAAACTGATATGGATGGTAGAGATTAGTGGTCAACAAACATGGGTTATTCAATGCCTCATGTCGATAACGCGGTGTCCAAAAACCAATATAATATAGCATAGTAATAAAGTAAAAATATAGATGTACACTCTATGCAAAAACTGGTCTTTAGCTTGTCAATAAGGCACTACTATTAGTACCTTAAAGGTGCAGTATGTAAGAATGACAGCTAGTGGTTGTAATGGGTACTGCAGTCCAAATTCAAAATATTGTTTGCCCCGCCCCCTCCTCAGACTCGATGCTCACGCGGGTTGCCAGTTTGAAGACAAGCAACAGGAACGAGCGCAACTGACAATGGAAGGCGAGGAGACTCACACACTGTAAGTTGACGAGTTGATTTATCCACGTTTTAATGTGCTTCCATTCACAAAGATTTTTAGTGTGCACTTTTTAGGGGTACATAAGGTAAAAAGTGGCTCATTTGAGTTGCTGTTCCGCCCCTAAAGGTACAATATTTGCAATTTTACTTTTATCAAATTGTTGATGTTATGCAATTTTACAATATTTACCTAAATGCACTAAAAATATAATTTTTTATACTTTTAAAAACTATTATAAAACTATTTTTAACTTGAAACGTCATTAAAATACAACACACACTGTTTTTTGGAAAATGTTTGTCCAAATGTGTATGGCTATAGTGACGGTGCTTTAAAGAGGATGAATTTTGAAGGAGATCAAACTAGTCAACCTCCTTAATTAAACTAGTTGACTATCTTGATCCATCCCTATAAGCTCTTTTCCAAACAGAAACATAGTGTTGTGTCGTCCCAGATCCGGCCCACATGTGGTACCAGAGGAAGTTTGGGGTGTATATGATTTTTTTGTTATGTTTTTGAAAGAAGCCTCTTAAGCTTAAGGATGTATTTATTTGATCAAAAATACTGTAAAAAACAATAATATTGTGAAATATTATTTCAAATAACTGTTTTCTATTTGAATGTATTTTAAAATGTAATTTATTCCTGTGATGGCAAATCTGAATTTTCAACATCATTACTCCAGTCTTCAGTGTCACATGATCCTTTAGAAATCATTCTAATATGCTGATTTGATGCACAAGAAATATTTGTTATTATTATCAATGTTGAAAACAGTTGTGCTGCTTTATATTTTTTGTGGAATCTGTGGTACATTTTTTTTTAGGATTCTTGATTCAAAATTTATTTGAAATATAAATCTTTTGTGACATTATAAATGTCCTTATCGTCGCTTTTGATCAATTTAAGGAGTCCTTGCTGAATAAAAGTATTCAAAAAAAAAATCTTACATTACCCTAACTTTTGAATGGCAGTGTATATAATTCTGCCTATTAGTAGTACTCAAAAGCTATAAAAAGCAAATAATATGTTTTTACTTACTGTTGTTTAACTTACCGTTGATTCATTGCAAAATAAAATGCACAGGTCATCTTGTATAAAACAAAAAAAGCACAAGCACACCCACACTGACACACACACACACTTCACCCAGCTATTCTCTTGCAAAGCGATTGCCTCTTTGCAAATAACAAAGCTCAGCAAAACGTCCAGCCACAGAGGAGCTCATGCAATTAAATTCAGTAGATTGCAAATCAACTGTGGGAGGCAGATTCCATCTAAATATAGTTATTATCAAAGGAAATTTATAAAAAAAAAAAAAATCTTAATTTAAAAGAGGCCGATACAGCCATTTCAGATAAAGAAAAGAAAAGATGCAATCCTGAACCACAGTTTTGAACAAATAACACTAGCAAAATTGCATTACAGTGCTGTGGGGCCCTTAATGTCCTAACGGAAAAGTTTTTTTTTCACAGGTACAGAGCAGTGTAAAATACAATCCAGTATCAGCCCTAATATAGAACATACATTTATTTTCACACAAATTCTGTTTCACTGCTCTAGATTCCAGTGGCGGCATGCTTTACACCACTGCATCCGACGCTTTGCATTGCACTAAGGCTTGGATGCAGCTGCTCGGCCATGGAAACCCATTCCTCTCTACGCACTGTTCTTGAGCTAATCTGAAGGCCACACGAAGTTTGGAGGTCTGTAGCTATTGACTCTGCAGAAAGTTGGCGACTTCTGCGCACTGTGCGCCTCAGCATGCGCTGACCCCGCTCTGTGATTTTACGTGGCCTACCACTTCGTGGCTGAGTTGCTGTTGTTCCCAATTGCTTCCGCTTTGTTATAATGCCACTAACAGTTGTCCGTGGAATATTTAGTAATGAGGAAATTTCACGAATGGACTTATTGCACAGGTGGCAACCTATCACGGTACCACGCTTGAATTCACTGAGCTCCTGAGAGCGACCCATTCTTTCACAAATGTTTGTAGAAGCAGTCTGCATGCCTAGGTGCTTGATTTTATACACCTTTGGCCATGGAAGTGATTGGAACACAATGATTTGGAGTGGTGTCCCAATACTTTTGGTAATATAGTGTATATTGACACAGAAACAGAATTTGTGTGAAAATACATTGATTAAAAATAACATAAATTTTTTTTACCCATACTTGGAATATGCACAAATATGTTTATCTTTCGGCTGTTTAACTGCAAAACATCCAAAAGAAATAATGGGAGAAACAACATAAATGAGACTTGATGTTACTCTCACAGTCCATGGAAGGACCTAAAGCCTCTATGTGATACACAACAATCTAAGAATGTCCATTAATAGGCCACATTGAGCGCCATCAGCCCTGTGCATTTATATATGCACTACGTTTGATGTACTGAAGAACAGACGTTTTAATTGGAACACAAAAGAGAGAAAAAAGGAAAGGCTCATTAAGGGGGAAAATGACATGCACTTCAAAGAGCGAAGGAAGTGCTAAAGATAAAGAAATGGCCTGAAATAGAACAGTACTTCTCGTTCTCGGCTCACGGTTGATTAGGGTTGATGCTGGATTATAATCCAGCATTAAATCATCACCTCTGTCTCGGGGCCAGATCAGAGCTGGTTTCCAACACACGTCCCAGATGTTCATTCAAATAATCTGTATAGCCTCAGAAAACAGAGCGATTGAAAACTGTGATGAAATAGACAGCTTTGAGAAAAGGAAAACCTGTTTAAAATAAATCAATATAATTACATTTAATTAATAAACAGTATCATATAATAATAATAATAATAATAATAATAATAAATATAGCTGCAAACAGTAATTAAGGGGCCAAGCACAAAGGAGGCACGATAAGTTATGCCAGCATGGCTGGGAGCATCAGACCAACTGCAACAATAGGCAATTAAAAAAGATGATTTTAGACGAAATGGCTGAAAAATCATGAATATGATCACTAGTAATATGATTCAATGGTTATAGGCAGGGCTTGACATTAACACCCGCCATCCTGCCAAATGCGGGTGGATTTCAGCAGTGGCGTGTAATGTATTCACTCCTATTAGACACTTTGGCGGGTTGAATTTTAAATATACAGTAATATATACATTTTTCAATTGAAGTCTTTTAAAAACGCATCTAAAATAGTAAACTAAGAGCAATGTAGTGTTGACAAAAATATAGATTTTTCGATACATATCGATACTGAAATATCTGAAACGCTTCCAATACTAATTTTCCACATACACGATACCAGCTACTCTTTCTCGCCCTCTCATCTCTCCAACAGTGAGTTGAAACACAAACCCGCCTCCACACACTCACTCGTTTCATTTGCTCTGGATGAATATTGTTGCTGTTACAGGGCTTAAATTTCGGCGTGATATTGTGCGTATTACACATAATTTTACTCGTTTCCGCAGAAGTGCGTGCATATAAAGCCGCCTCTCAGTACTAAATTGAGTTATTTTTCGCTGCTTATTGCGCTTAAACAGTCAAATACACACAAAATAATGTCAAAATGCCGGCCTTGGTGAGTATTCACGTAAACACAGTCAGTTATGTTTTAAGTGAGCGTAAACAGTTGAGAAAGAAAACGAATGTGTAACAGTATAATGGATTCGTGAGTCAGGTCTTAATGTGACAGCCTAATATACCTGCTGCCAAATTATGAGATAATTTAAAAAATATCTATATGGCAGTTTTTCCCCATGGTATCGATGTCAAAGTTGTGGCCAGTGAAAATGCTGAGTGGATAGTAACTTTGGAAAACCACTAGCCACAGTGGCTGGTGAGCAAAAAAGTTAATGTCAAGCCCTGGTTATAGATGGCGCTGTGACCAAATTGATGTGGTGTGGTCAGAGTAAGGTCACAATGGCATGCAAAGTTTGGTGTCAATATGGCAAAGCATTGCAGAGATACAGACTCAGAGTCACTTTGGCATCATGCCATCAAATTTGTTGATGCGGTACACAAAAATGGTTTTGTCTATCGACATGAATTCCTTCTTTTTGACTTTTTGCCGGCATGGTCTGAAGATGATCTGTCAAAACATCTTGAGCCAAAGAATCAGTGGAAAAATTATTTTGACCTGCTTGGTGATGCAAAAGTGATTGAGTTAGATTGCTGTGGTTGATGTTCAGAGTGTCCTCTATCTGTGTGCCAAATTTCATAATTTTCCCACAAGCGGTTCTATGGGCTGCCATAGACTCAAGATTGGAAGAAGAATATGAAACGCTAACGATTACAAAAGGTGCCAACGCACCTTCTGTGGTTGGCCCCTAATCATAATAATTATTATTATAATCTAATTAACTGAAATATATTATGTATAAAAAATAACGGAGTGTCTATTTACACTGTGCAAATAGCCTGTCTTGTTGGCAGAGGCTATTTACACTAACTCCGCCCACTGATGTCTGACTGGGCCAGACAAAATTACGGAAGACGCTGTGTATAAGGCGTATAAGGCGTCATCCATTTGATAATTTTAACAAATATAATCATTTACACTCTATGTTATTATTGCATACCGTTTAATGTACAACACTGAGGTACAAATAGTATCTGCCACTATTTATAAATATAAGTAGCATCTAACTACTATTTACACTTATTGCAAAGAAAATACTGCTATTTTTACATAGTGTAAATGGAATATATCGCTATTTTCACTTAGTGCAAATGGCCGCAGCCAAAAAATAGTCTGTTTTAACACCACTAAGATTTTTTTTTACATTGTGACATTATTTTCATGAAATTTGAGAACTTTTTCTCCCAAAATCTCATTGCCATAATTTGAAAAAAAAAACCTAATTCTTGTCCCCAATCCAGTTACATTGTATACAAAAGCAGAAGATTCTGTGTAAAATCTCCTTTTGTGTCCTACACAAGAAATAAAGCCATTTAGATTACAACAAGAACAGAATAATGATAGAATATTTATATTTTGGGATGAACTATTCCTTTAAGACAATTAAACATGGCATGTACTCTTAATAAGGTTTGTGGACTGGAAAAAGGGGAGAAAGAGAATGAAAGAAAGAAAGGGCTAGAGAAAGAAGCAGATGGACGCATCTGGCAGTGTAAGCCTGCAGGCTGGAGTCGGGGAGGAAGGGTCATGAGTTGAGAGGGGTCAGGGCGACACGTGGCCACCTCCCTGACAGATGTCAGCAGGACACAGCATGACAAAGGGATTCCTAACCAGGCCGTCAGCAAGTCTCAATATAATGTGTGAAGATTGCACATATACTCACACATAGGTCCTGTTATTCACACTTCTCGAAATAAGAAAATGGAGATTCTGTTGCTGAGCAATTGTACAACTGGGAGCATGCCCATGTTTTTTTGGCAGATTTGCTTGTTTTCACTGTAAATAAGATACACATGCTATTTTTACTTCACCATTTTATACCAGTATACATTCAGGATGCACAGTTTACACAATTTGGTATTGCTTAATATTAGAGGACTGATATTTTGGACTGATTAAGATGATATTGGACGCACTGAATCTATATATATATATATATTTTAATTGCATTTTGTGTTGTATAATGTGTACTGTATTTTGTGCATTGTGTTGCTAAATGCAAATTGTATTGTTTATGCATTGCAATTAAATTGTATATCAAACAAAAACAGGATGCAATATGCATTTTCTTGTATACATTTTAACCTAAAATATTCATGTTTGATTTATGTCCATTAAATGACTACTGGTATCAGCCAAAATTGTTGCATCCCTAATAAGCATATGTTTGAACGTTTGAGTGAGTCTGGACTCTGGAGTGTATTTTACCGTCTGTCATCACTCTCTCTTTTCCCGGACAGTTTTCCTCAGACCATCTTAAAATCCCAAAATCAATAATTTAAGCTCAACCTCCGCAGCAAAAGTGTTCATTGCTAGAAGTGAAAAGCTGCTGACTTATTCATGACAGGAAGCCCCCTCCCTCCACCGCAAAGAAAGGAAAAATACGGGGAAGGGGTGATGAGACAGTGAAAAAAAAGGAAAATCAATAGCAGGATTTGAAATAGAGGTGAACCACTGCAGACATCTGCTACCCTGAGCCAAACTGTCTCAGCAGCCTGCTGAGAGAGCTTTTCAGAGGGGGACAGCACACACACACAGCTCATGACAAATTTAGATGAATGTGCACACAAACCATACACACTTAAAAAGCAATAATCTTAGCCCATGTGTGATTTCAGCTAATTATGTGCACATATACTGTACATGCAGACACAAAGCAACACATATTCCCACATTCACGCTCTCCTCTCTACCATCACTTCAGAACAAGTTAAAGCTTGCCCTCTTCACTCCCAACAGAGCATCATTAGGACAGTCAGCAGCATCCCTGCCGTTACCATGGTGATGCTGGTCCACAGGCACCTCTCTGCTAGAGAGGTGTGTTCATGCTCCAGTCTTTGCCGACTGCATTAGGATGTTCCACAGCGCTCTACACACACACACACACACACACTAGTATGCCGTGCATTTGCCAGATAAGACTACCTAATTCAACACACCAGAAACACCTGTGTTTTAAACCCATTATGTGGAACTAGAAAGTCGACTAAATTTCATGCAATAGAAAGTGAGAGCAAAAGAATAATTTTAGTTTAGGTTTTGCCCGATAACAATAATATATAATATAATATAATATAATATAATACTTTTAAATTTATAATATAATAAATTTACTTTTTTCCCATACTATGGAAGTCAATGGGGACCAGCATCTGTTTGGTTACCAACATTCTTCAAAATATCTTCTTTTGAAATGATAACAGAGTTTTCATTTTTGGGTGAACTATCCTTTTAACATAAGAGAAGACATCAAACTGCTAATGAAGTTAAATATAAACCTTTGTGCCTTCATTTATGAGACAAAACGATACCAGCCCAGACAAAACAATGTCAGTGTGAAAGCATGTAATGTGAAAACATCTCCTGTGCTTTTGAATGGAGTGGAATGTCCCCAGAAATTTGGTCAAATTGCAGATGTCACTGTTCTTGTGGCTGACACAAGTAGGTCATTTTCACTTGAGCATGACATTTGTGTGTATGCATGTGCATGTCAATGTCTATTTGTCAATTTGAGTGCAAGCTGCTGTCTTGAGTTGTTTTGTCACAGCTCGGTCCAGTCAAGCGTAATCCAATCAGAGGCTGTAGCTCATTTGCAGTTGTAAAGTACATCAACACTTTCATAGCGTGCATAGTGTACAGTATGTGTATTTGACTTTGAAATATAAATGAGACTGCTAGATGAAACATCATTTTATGATTCTAGAAGGCCTCTAAGTTTAAGTGAAAATACAGAGGTGACTTTACCCATACGCAGCCATACACTATCAGGACATAAGGCATATCTCACTGTTGTCATGGCAACCAAAAAAATTCCCATAAAATGCATAGGGGAGTATGGTTCCTCTATGCAGTATCTAAAATGGCTGAGCTGCCATAATTCACTGCTAGGCATTGCTCTCAAGACTGTGAATATTTTGGAGATTTATCTGCTAATGTTCTGGAAATACCCAGCAGCTGTGTAATGCTCAAAAATTACGACTGTGACAAAAGAGAAAGCCACAGGAATAACAATAGCGTTTTGCTCAGCTAATGACCATTCCAGATCTTGATGCACCGTGGTTTCCTGACAAACCAAGCAAACGTGTTTTAAAAAAACTGGACCATATTTGCCACACATATGGAAAAAACATTTAGCAAAAGTCCTCGTGTGGAAAAGCCTTATGCTGACTATGACAAATATTCCTTCAGGAAAGATGAGCACAACGCTTGGTTCATTTTCTGCACATAATTACATAAAGATCCTTGTTGCAAAGGAAATTAGTTACTGGAAAAATATGCTGAGGGCTGCAGATTTGTTGGCCCGGTTTTGGACATACCGGGTCGGTGATTAGTCACGCAGCATCTCTGTGAAGAGTTTCTAATGAAGGCCTTCAGACTGCAACTCATACTCACAAACATTCTGAATTGTGACCGTGCGTAAATCAAGTTACCTGAAGTGTGAGAATGATTTGAAATGTTTGAAACATCAAAGTCAACATGAAACGACATTCACAAACCATTTTACTTCCATAACCTGACATATTTCCAATGAGAAAAAATTGGGATCTTGGTGAATCTTCAACCACTGCAATGAAATGTGAGCATGAACGACCTGAATGATTAATGTAGCGTTATAAGATGCTTTCATGTAATACCATGGTCCTTTTCAGAACTATTTAGTTAGTAGGGGTTTTTGATTACAGATTTGCGCAAAACGTTTGCGATATTTTCTAAATGTCGATAAAAAACTATTGCGAAATGACGCCGTTTCCATTAAAGGCACAATATGTAAGATTTTTGGATTAAAATATCCAAAAACCACTAGAGCAATGTTATATATTTTTATGACTTGTGTACTTACATTATCCCAGATGTTTTCAACAATGTTTAAATCCATAATAAATGGATAATAAATCCATGCGGCATAATAAAAGCTCCACTGCTCTCGAGCTGCGTGTCGCGCTTGTCTCTCATTAGCAATCGCTCCAGCGGCCTCGTTCCGCTCCAACAACTTTCCGCCCCACCCTACAGTAACGTTAATAAATCTTTAATACATTAGCTCATCCATGAATATGATTTCTGCCCGAGTCCCATCGGATTGTTTTCCACCGGCTGTAGAGGTGAAGACAACAACTCCCATGATTCCGCAAAATCATGCGTCATCAAACTACGACTTTTGTATAAGTGACCTCTAGTGGCGCAAAAATTACATATTGTGCCTTTAACCGATGTTATGCGACTAAAACTTAATTTTTTCCTCTTGCGATACGACATTCCAAAAATAATGGCATGGATGTTGCTAGGTTTTTGTATATACCAGCCACCCCACTAGCTATTATTTTCAATCGAAGGAGACGTAGGCGTGTTATCCAAGCATTAATGTCTTTTATGAGTTTAATAAAGAACTCTGTCTCATCTTCTGTCCAAACATACCGCGTCATCTTTAAAGAATGATCGACTTCTACACACGCCAGGTGACCTGTAAATGCGGAAAAAAAACTGTTTCCATTGCAGTTTTGCAAAATATTCCTTTTTCGAATTGCATGAAAAACCACCTCATGCGAGCATAAAACTTTTTTGCAATATATGGGAGTTTTTGCAAAATTGACGTGTTTCCACTGATCGTATTTTCAATTCGCAATTTCAATTTGCGCAATTTGAAGGGCAATGGAAACATGGCTATTCTATGGCCCAACCTAAGACAGATGGATCCTAGATCTGTTTCATTATAGGGTCTAGTGGCTCCCAACTAAATGTTTAGGAAAAAAACATTTACTTTCCTCAAATCTTGAAGAAAAAAATTGAACAAAAATGTCACCAAATTCAAGGTAATGCCCCTACGCAATTGAACTCTGTTATGGCTGTCCCAAATATGACTGCGGCATTGCAATTAGATCTGCTCACATTGCATCAGATTTCTTTTTACTCTTTTTTTTTTCTTCCAGAATTGAATATTATTTCCAATTCCGCACGTTTCTGTTGAGCTTATGAATGCAAAGCATCAATCAGAGACCTTTAGATAAGTCACCTCTGAGTTTGTTCAGTGCATGCAAATTCTCTCTTTGCAAGAGTGCTTAAAGGGATAGTTCACCCAAAAATGTAAATTCTGTCATTAATTACTCACCCTCATGTCGTTTCAAACCCATAAAACTTTTGCTCATCTTTGGAACACAAATGAAGATATTTTTAATGAATTCCTAGCTATATCTGTCCCTCCACTGACAGCTTTAACTAGCATTTTGATGCTTCAAAAACGTCATAAAAAGATCGTAAAAATAATCCATATGATTGAGTGGTTTAGTCCAAATTTTCTGAAGAGACACGATCGCTTATATGATGAACAGATTGAATTTAGGCTTTTATTCACATACTCACAAACAATTACAAACACACGAAACCGCAAAAGTGTCTAAACACAAGATCAAGAATCATTGATTTGTATGAGTATGAATAAACCTCCTCAACATCTAGCATGACAATGCATGGTATTTTCTTGGGAGAACGATGAATGAAGGCTTATTCATATGGCATCCTCAAGATGATAGAAAATCAGATTAATTCAGTAGAAGTCTCACCTCCATAGGGGTTTTTACCATTGTGGTGAGCCGAGACAAAGTTTTCTCAGGATATCCAGATATCTACAGCGAAAACTCTTGAGCTCTTCCTGGATTAAAATACCTCACATGTTATGTTTCTGTTTCAGGGACATGCCAAAAAAATAAACTTGAATTGATGAGGCTTTAGAGACTGTCTATGAGGCATATGAATCGTATGCACATCTCTGGAAAATCTATGGCCTGTAATCAGGAGCAGCCTGTTCGAAAAGTGTGGTGAGGAAGGAATTTGAGCAACATGACTCTAGACGGTACATTCGCAAACTATCCCAGAGGCCAATCAACCGCTCTACCAGGCCTGAAAAGAACGCAGTGAATATACAGTAATTGGCACAAAGTTGTTTGTGACGACCAGACATGAGGGGGGCATCTGAGTTATGTCGCCCTTTGACCCGCAGCTAGAACATGGTGACATCATTCCCTCGGCTTGTTTAGTCATCTTGCTGTAAAACTAGAAAGACTGAGAAGGGGTGGTGAATACCCGAAAGTATTTCTTCAGTCTGGGAATGTGTTGTGAGTATGTGGCGGTGTATTAGCATTGGGAGGAGGTCGAGAAGCTGGGAAAATACCCTTATATAGTCATGGGTACAGCAAGATCCTGGAATCCATGAGGAAATGACCATGTGCTGCTGGAGAAAATGCTATTGGTATCAATATAATAGGCCACACCAGAGGAAATACAAGCCACCTGCTGAGCTCTCTGCTTTCATTACCACTTCAGTGCAACGTTGAGGAATAATTATTTGTAATTGCAGTGATTACACAGGTTCCACAAGGTTTTCCATTTTTGAGTTTCAGAGTAATAGGTTAGAAGGTAGAGATGTGGAGGGACGCCCGAGCTTGTGTAGATGGGGTGGGAGGAAATGATTTTCCACAATAGAACACGGATAAAAGCAAATCTGAGCCACTCCAGGGGATTCCAGTGACTGTGAAGCAATAATGGGTGAGCAATAATAATCGACATCTGACACACTGAGGATGCGGAACTTACACACACACACCCACATACATATAACAAACAAGCTGATATTGAGCCTACACTCTTAAAAATAAGAGTGTTCGTTATTGACATCTATTCCATGAAGAACATTTAAAATCCATGGAAACTTTCCATGGACAAAAGGTTCTATAGATTATTAAAACGTTCTTCACACTAAGAAAAAAATGATTATTTTAATAAGAACTGGTCACTGAAAGGTTCAGTGCAGAATATATAGAATAAAATAAAATCAATATTTTTTAGTTTTTCCCAAATCGTTCAGCCATAAAAATCATTAGATAAAGACATAATTTTTTTTTTTTAGCTTTTTTTCTTCATTTTTATTTTCTATGCAGATGCACTCCCCAACAAAATTACCCCACTCAATCTAGAATTATACAAAATGTATTTATATATTTATTTATATATATTTTCCAAATATAGCTGTAGTTATCTGGTGAAAATTCTCGTACACTGTAAAAAAAAAAAGTTGCTGCCTTAAATTTTTAAGTACAATCAACTTGGATGTTTAAGTCATTTCAACTTAAATTACATTAAACTGACTTTAAAAAATCTGTTGAATCTTGTATAACTTATAAAAAAAGTTGAAAAATGGTTAACTTATTTTGATGAGTTAAAACAATGTAAAAACATATCACATACACTCACCTAAAGGATTATTAGGAACACCTGTTCAATTTCTCATTAATGCAATTATCTAATCAACCAATCACATGGCAGTTGCTTCAATGCATTTAGGGGTGTGGTCCTGGTCAAGACAATCTCCTGAACTCCAAACTGAATGTCAGAATGGGAAAGAAAGGTGATTTAAGCAATTTTGAGCGTGGCATGGTTGTTGGTGCCAGACGGGCCGGTCTGAGTATTTCACAATCTGCTCAGTTACTGGGATTTTCACGCACAACCATTTCTAGAGTTTACAAAGAATGGTGTGAAAAGGGAAAAACATCCAGTATGCGGCAGTCCTGTGGGCGAAAATGCCTTGTTGATGCTAGAGGTCAGAGGAGAATGGGCCGACTGATTCAAGCTGATAGAAGAGCAACTTTGACTGAAATAACCACTCGTTACAACCGAGGTATGCAGCAAAGCATTTGTGAAGCCACAACACGCACAACCTTGAGGCGGATGGGCTACAACAGCAGAAGACCCCACCGGGTACCACTCATCTCCACTACAAATAGGAAAAAGAGGCTACAATTTGCACGAGCTCACCAAAATTGGACAGTTGAAGACTGGAAAAATGTTGCCTGGTCTGATGAGTCTCGATTTCTGTTGAGACATTCAGATGGTAGAGTCAGAATTTGGCGTAAACAGAATGAGAACATGGATCCATCATGCCTTGTTACCACTGTGCAGGCTGGTGGTGGTGGTGTAATGGTGTGGGGGATGTTTTCTTGGCACACTTTAGGCCCCTTAGTGCCAATTGGGCATCGTTTAAATGCCACGGCCTACCTGAGCATTGTTTCTGACCATGTCCATCCCTTTATGACCACCATGTACCCATCCTCTGATGGCTACTTACAGCAGGATAATGCACCATGTCACAAAGCTCGAATCATTTCAAATTGGTTTCTTGAACATGACAATGAGTTCACTGTACTAAAATGGCCCCCACAGTCACCAGATCTCAACCCAATAGAGCATCTTTGGGATGTGGTGGAACGGGAGCTTCGTGCCCTGGATGTGCATCCCACAAATCTCCATCAACTGCAAGATGCTATCCTATCAATATGGGCCAACATTTCTAAAGAATGCTTTCAGCACCTTGTTGAATCAATGCCACGTAGAATTAAGGCAGTTTTGAAGGCGAAAGGGGGTCAAACACAGTATTAGTATGGTGTTCCTAATAATCCTTTAGGTGAGTGTATGTTTCATATCACAATATATATAGAAAATATAAAAATCACAATGTCATTTTTTTTCAATATTGTGCAGCCCTAACTGAGTCTGCTGATCCTGATTTTACTGTACATGATTCATCCATGCATAGAATTAAAAAAAGTTGTTCTGCCTCTGAAAAGACTTTTGAAATATCCTGAAATCCCTCACAATACAGAAGAAAAAATGTAAAAAATATCAACTTTAAGTATATCCCCCCAGCTCACACATGTACACACATAAATAACAGCATACAGAGATGCATTAATGCAGAAACGGGGTCACAGGGTCCTCATGGAGATCAGGTCACATCCCATCCAGCATCAGCGCTGCTCTGACTCAAACTCTGTCAGCCATAAATACCCACTCCAGCACTTACTGCTTACTCAAGCTCTCAAGATTCAGAAATACTACACACACATTGTGCACGCATAAACAGTGTATGCTATATTACTCTTTTTAACAGCAGAGATTTTTCATGCCTGCACACACACAAACATACAGTTACATCTGTTTCATTCAGCTAAGGGATGAGTGATAACTAAAAAAAACTTCATTCTACAAGAGTTTCTATAATTAGGGAACCCACGCCTCTTTAAAGGGCCCATTAATGTCGAACCAGCAGGAAAATTGCATTGATTTGAAATAGAAAGAAGGAAACGCTTGAAATCATTCATGTCAGGGCCTTATGAGGAGTTATCCAAAGAGAAAGATGAATATCTATTCTTGGAGCAGTGTGGACTAGTCCAGCAAAAGAAAGAAAAAAGATAGAAAATAGAATATACCATAAGCACAAAGTATTTGAAAAAGAAAATGCACTTTAATCTGACTTAAAGTAATCAAGACATTTGAGAAAGATGTCAGTCGCTTGATGCCAAGTCTAATTGTGAGTCCAGGATAATTTAGGCGTAACTTCCACTGCATCCAATCACAGCTGACAAACTCACATTGTCATTTAAATGAGGCTGTTCGTCTGCATAAAGGAGCGTCAACGCAATTCATTTAAACAAGTTGTGCTACTGCCACATGGAAGGAAATACAAAGAAAGTGATTAAAGTGCAAGCTAATTCCATTCTTTTGGGTACAGCTGCCTGTTTGTCTGCAGTCATAATGCTGAAGTTAATGCCATTCAGGAGTTAAGGAGACTCACCAAAATTATTTCTTCTTTCATAAAAGTCTCATATCTGAGGTTATACAACCCTTGTGACCCTTATACACTTTAGAATACTTTTAAAAAGTGTACTTATTATTGTACTTATACTTTAAAGTAATATATTTAAGTGCGAACCGAATGTAATGTTTTCGGACACTTAATTGTATGCTATTTACAATGAAAATGATTATAGTTTATTTATAAGTAACTGCACATCTTTATATGTAATTTCATAATTACTTCTAATTCTAAATATGGTTAAAGGATACTGCTGAATGCAAACGTTAATGGTCAACTACAATATACTTTAATGACATTTCCATTGAAACTTAGGTTGCACTTTATTTTACAGTTATTACTTACGTGTACTTACAGTGTACTTCCCAAAGAAAGTACTGGGTAATATAAGGTAACTACATGGGCTAAGGTTAGGTTTAGGGGTAGGTTCAGGGTTAGTACCTAGTTATTACCCAGTTATTGCAATTACTATAATAAGTACTGAGTATGTAACAGGGCTGCAATATAAAGTGCTACCAAACTTATGTCATATAAATATATATGTGATTACACATTTGTAATGATGAAGTTGTTATTTAGTACATTTAAGATATATAAACTTGTAACAACAAATGTACAAATGTAATACCAATTAACACACATTATAATCAAGCAATTTACATGTGCTTTACTATGTTAGTCAGCACATCAAAATGAGTGTTTTTAAAAGTGTACACAAGTGTGCTAAGAAACAGTCCTAAAAAGTATACTATCTTTATTTGGCCATTTATTTCATTAATATTATATTATCTGCAATGTTTGTAGGATTAAACGGGTCTGATGTTTAAATTGAGAGGATCTCAAAGACCCAACTTCTCGGGTGACTCTTTTTACATACACCGATCAGGCATAACATTATGACATATATATTATACATATATTATAACATAACATTCTTAATATTGTGTTGGTCCCCCTTTTGCTGCCAAAACAGCCCTGACCCGTCGAGGCATGGACTCCAATTTGAGCTACAGTAGCTTGTCTATTTGATCAGACCACATGGGCCAGCCTTCACTCCCCACGTGCATCAATGAGCCTTGGCCGCCCATGACCCTGTCGCCAGTTCACCACTGTTCCTTCCTTGGACCACTTTTGATAGATACTGACCACTGCAGACCGGGAACACCCCACAAGAGCTGCAATTTTGGAGATGCTCTGACCCAGTCGTCTAGCCATCCCAATTTGGCCCTTGTCAAACTCGCTCAAATCCTTACGCTTGCCCATTTTTCCTGCTTCTAACACATCAACTTTGAGGACAAAGCGTTCACTTGCTGCCTAATATATCCCACCCACTAACAGGTGCCGTGATGAAGAGATAATCAGTATTATTCACTTCACCTGTATAATGTTAATTATAATGTTATGCCTGATCGGTATAAATCTACCTAACAAAGTTTCATTTATGAAAAAAGTTTGTGAGGTTTGGGAACACAAATGCTAAACTTACCAAATGCTACAAGAATTTTAAGTAGCAAGTAAGAAAGAACATGATTTTCTACTGATTTTGCTGTGCTAATAAATGGTTATGTGTGCAGTGTATATATATTTCTACAGAATGTTTCAAAACGATGCACCCAATTTCAAGCTAATATATTTCAAAATATATTACAACTAATATAAAATAAAAATATAAAATATACAACTAATATATTGCAACATTTTGTAACCCTGTGCTGGGAGAGGCATCATTGAAAACGGCAGTCATTGAAACGCTATGCCCTGCCCTTTCAAGTGGTGAGAGTTTCATTCATCGGCGGTTCGTGGTTGCAGAGATATAGCAATTTCAAATCGGGTCCATCTTTTTGAAACACCCTGTATAGCACTTTATACAGTACAGAGTGTTTCAAAGCAATGATAACAGGAAAATGATTTAATGATGCAAACAGAATTTTTCCGACTGTAAAGCAGCTCTAAGAAGAAAATAGTGTCATTGTTCAGCTGAAGTCAGTTCAGTGTTGATTCAGTTATAAAGACGTTTGGATGGCAACCTTTCAAAAAACATCAGTTTGGACAAAAATGTACTCAAAAAAAGCTATGAATTAAGTAAATCTAGTCACTAATGTTCATTCAAAGATATCATAAGGAGAGAGAGATAAACCAATTATAGAAAAAGAGAAAACTGCTACACGGGGATGTTGTCAGTTTGTTTAAAGTAAATTTCAATGTTGTACTCGATACCAGCTCATTCCAGTCCAAGTTAGGCCCGAGATCAGAAGAGGGTCCATGTTTTCATGGTCTTGGTCTTGGACTCAGGAGCATGTGGGCTTGGACTTACACTGGTCAGTGTAAACAGGTGGGGAAAAATCTGGTTTATTAAATACTGGATCTTTGCATTAAGGCCCCGATCTTTTTCATTCTTCACTTATCACTCTTAAAAATAAAGGTTCTTTATTGGCATTGATGGTTCCATGAAGAACCTCTTAAAGTGAACTAATCCTTTAACATCCTTGGAACCTTTCCATTCCACAAAAGGTTCTTTATAGTGGAAAAAGGTTCTTTAGTTTTTTTTAAATGTTCTTTTAAGAATTGTTCACTGAAAGGTTCTTTGGGGAACCAAAAACGGTTCTTATATGGCATCACTGTGAAAACCTTTATTTTATATTTTGGAACCTTTATTTTTAAGAGTGTAGGGGTAAAAAGAAGTTTAAAAATACTTTTTCAGCAGTACACTGTTAGCAAACATCCCACACTGTTAAGAGTGCCTTTTAGATTAATTTCAATGAAGTTTGTTTTGGCAAGCTGTCTTGAACTCCCGAAGCAAACACCAAATGAACTTCGGTTTGGCCTAATGTTGTTCGAAATGATGTCACACCAGTTCGTTCTTCAATTTTGCTTGAAGTATATCAAAGCCTTTAGGCCTGGCCTAGTATAAACGCAGCACAAAAAGACATGCCACTGTCTATAATGTTGTTAATATTTTTCAAACAAGCAAGAAAAAAAATAATACTTTAATCATTACATAAAGGCCCTGTTTACACCTTAAGATGCGTTTTGGTCGATCGGATCACAAGTAGACGAGGGAGACACATTCCTGTTTACACCTGGTGTTTTAATCCGTCTCTTTAGTCCACTTTCAACCACTTCTGTCCTGATTTCTTCGAGGACAGGGTCTACTAGTGTCATAAAATTCAGACTTTTGCTATTGTGACAACCCTACATACAACTTCATAACCTTGTTTTTAACATCTTTCGTATGTTTTGCCTATCCTCAATTTAATCTGGCAGTAATTTTCATTTCGTCTTATCACCTCAAGCGATTTCTGAGTTTCGCTCTTCTAGGTGTTTATTCCCCCGGCTTCCTGTTGCTCTGGTGACAGCATGACTGTTCTCCTTTTCAGTGTCAGAACTAAAACTGACCACTGAAATGTCCAGGATATGTCCCAGCCTTACCAACAGCAGATGGTCAGCTGTAAACAAGCTTTGGGGACAGAATCGGCAAACAAAACCAAGCTGACGTGCTTGTCTTTAGGCTGTTGCCAAGAAGATGGTCACAGAACCAATCTGAAGCCTCTCATTTGCTTTGGAAAAGGCCGGCTTCACTTTACAATGGCTGGGCAAGGTTTCATATGAAATTATTGCCCAATTCCTTTCGGATAATCAGGTTTCAAGACACTGAAACATGTCCTTCCACGTAAGGCCAAAAAAAGGAAATGTCCTGTTTCCAAGAACTCATAGTCCGTTTTATCCCATTACATGACACTATGTCTTTGCTGCAGTGACGCAAGAGATTGATTCATTTACGAGTTTTAATATCTGGGGCGTACATCCAACTGTATTTTTAGGATTAACAGCAGTTCTGCCACCCCTTGTGAAAAAGAACTACACTTTACACAAATTAAATATTTTTAAAAATATACTTAATTGCATGTTATTTACAATTAAATAAAATGTATTGTAAATTAATTATATATTAAATGCAATTACTTGAACTTAAGAGAGTTATTTGACATAAGTAGGATTTAAGTACATCTTTATGTAATTTAATAATTACTTTTTTGTCTTTGAAATATGGTTAAGCATTTATGGTTAAACTAAAATATACTAAAATATAATTTCTACTGAAACTTGAATGTCATGTATTTAAATATATTTGTAATTGCACATTTGTAATAATGAAGTTTCAATTTAGTACATTTAAAATATATTTATGTACCATATATGTACTTTACATGTCCTTTAGTATGTTAGGCAACAAATTAAAATAAGTGTACTTTAAATCATGACAAAAGAATATTAAAGCATGATTTAAAATGTATTTTAAAGTAAAATTTGACATTACCAAGTGCACTTTTTAAAAGTGTATAAGAATTATAGTCACAAAAGTGTACTCTCTTTAAGTACACTTAATTTCATTATTATGCAAAAACATTTTTAAAATATATATTAAGCACACTTATTTTTCACAGCAGCACTATATAAAAAAACAGTATCATCTCTTTAAAATATTATGCATATAAATCAACGGCATAGACTGGCTAAACCCAGCCTGATCTGCCGGCGATTTGATTTCGCCCTGCAACTCAGTCTGGAAACCTGTACATTCATTTCTACTGCTTCTGTTACACTTTTGCGGGAACCAATCACAGACTGGCTTATCCACCTGGCGCGCTATTGGCGGGTTTAACACGATGACGGATAGAGAAGCGATGGGCCGTTGCTTGTTGATCACGCCTCTTGTGGTCTGATTGGTTGAAGGACCATGCAATTGCATACAGAGTCATTTGAATTATGCTCGTTGATCACGCCTCTTGTGGTCTGATTGGTTGAAGGACCATCCAATTGCAGTCATTTGAATTATGCTCGTTGATCACGCCTCTTGTGCAGTAGAAAATACATAGCAGACTCCCCAGACCAATGTTCAATCTTAAACTGAGCTTGGTCTGGTGATAGCCAGACAATCAACGGCATGCAGTCCTACACAAACTGTGCCAAAACTGATTCTCTCATTTCATGCTCTATCCCACATTTGGTCCATTTCAGCCGCCCTGGTCTGTGTCATGTGGTCATGATGTCACTGCACAAGCAGGCGGTTCAGTTTTGTGGTCGCTGAAGTCATAGTCACATTCCATGTCACCCATTTTATGCCTGATGATGATGCTTCAATACTAATGCTAACAGCAGAGTAGCATTCCGTTTTGGGTTTTTTTTCACTTGCGTCACAAGAGACAAGGACACATCTTGCTGATGGTTATTTCTGATTAGGACACTCAAATCTTTTCAGACATCCATTTAAAACCCCAGCTGGTCTTTGGGGAGACAGTTAGCTCCTTGAGCTGGAGAGCTTGGCGTGAATAATACCAGTGTTATTTATCTCAAGCAGAAGAATACGAGAGCTGTCTTGCAAGGTCAGTACCCTACAAGTGCAAAACAATCGGGCCAGTCACATTAACCTTTTGCTTTTCCTTCAGGCAATAGTTTGCCGGTTTCTCTCGACTAGTTTTCAATAGACAATTGATATCTTAAAGAATGATTTCAGGCCAGTTCATCCCAAGAATGATAACTATAAAGATAACTATAACGATAGCGTTCACATCAACGCACGATAACATTCTGTTTATTATAAGCGCGCATTGCAGTTATGTTGTCTGCTGCTTTAAATGCTCAAGCTTTTTAAAGTCGGTGGATTCTGATTGGCTCATCAGATAAACTTTCTGCAAGTAATTCCAACAATATCGATACTCTGTGTCATTATCGTTATAGTTGTCCTCATAGAATTAGAATGATTATTAAACCTGTATAGTTATATTTATCATTATAACCCTTACTAAAAAGAAGTTTATTCAAGTGTGCTATTAGTATACTTCTTTTAAACTAAAAAAATAAGAAAGTATACTTTCAGTCTACTTTTTATGTACTTCTCAGAAATATACTTAAAATTGCACTTAAGTATACTTGACTTTATACGGACAGAAAGATCTAAGTATATTTTGGACTATACATGTACTCAATCTTTTGATCGAGATATACTTAAAAGTAAGTATTCTAAGTATACTTGGCTTGAAGTTGTGTTTAATATTTTGATTGAGTAGCCTATTAAATACTTCTTTCACATAGGTTTACATACTTTCTTATAAACTTACATTGTTTGAAAATATTGATTTAAAAAGAAACAGATATGTTCCTAATTCTGAGTATGTGAATTTTTGCGTAGGCTACTCCACTGGTAGTGCACAAAGGAATTTACTTAAAACTACTTTACTCTTTCCCCGCTACTGACTGAATTTTCCGGCTATCCATGTTTTCACTGTTATACGGTAGGGGACGCTATTACACATCTACTCGTACAGAATCTCCGGATCAAAACACTGGTGAAGAAGAAGCAGAAACAAGCGATAGAATGATTGCTTACGCAAATGTAAAACAACGAGATCATCAAACATTAAACAGCATATAAATCAAAACTGCCTAATGTTAGCGAATTAAACATTTAACCCATGAAGAGGAAATGACTGTGAAGCTTTAGGTGTTGATGGACTCAATCTACTCTCCATCTGTGTTTTGATCATCGTTCTGAATCCCATCCGGACGAAATCTTTGACAAAAATGTGATTTTCTCAGCTTTTTGTTTAAAATGTTGCTTTTTTGGATGAAACTTACCCGCATTCAAGTGTTGATAAAAAAGAATGCATGAAGCTAGAATAAAATGTTTTTAAAACTGAAAGAGTTAAAGTACAGCTAAAGGTATATTTCAAGTATAAAAAAATTAGTACCTAAATAGGAACATAGTATACTTAAAGTGCAAAAATAATATATGAATAGTAATTTATAAGTATGATGTTATGTTCACTTAAAGAAAACTTACAAGTATACTTGCAGTATAAAATACTAAACTAGTAGTTTACTGAGAGTGCACTTCAAAGTTTACTTTCATAAACTAAAAAATTTACTACTATTAAAATAGTAAACTACTAGTATACTTATAAGTTCACTTGTAGTACAGAAGCAGTACAAACATAGTTGTGCACTTAAAGTTTACAGTTACACTTATAGTACACTTAAACGTATACTTTTATATACTAAAATGTGGCCCAATTTAGTCACAAGCAGTATTGAAATAGTATACTTACAAGTTTACTACTAGCACATTGATATTAGTATACTTTCTACATAAAGTATACTTAAAAATGTACTTGAACATTACTTAAGTATATTTCATAAAATAAACTTGAAGTATACTTCTTTTTCGTAAGGGTAGTTCAACAAGGACCAGCTTCTGATGTTCATTTAAAGGGATACTCCACCCAAAAATGTCAATTCTCTCATCATTTGCTCACCCTTATGCCATCCCAGATGTATATGACTTTCTTTCTTTAGATGAACACAAACTGAGATTTTTCAAAAAAAAAAATTGATCTCTGTGAATGCATATAATGCAAGTGGATGGACCCCTCAAAGTTTACTCTTCAAAAACCATGCAAAAACACGACAGTTGATAAGTCGATGTCTTTTTTATTTATATATTTTTTTACTTTTTAAACAATAAACCGTCGCTTCAGGCACAGTGTGAACATCAGCACATTGTGAAGCGTGATGTATGTGCATTGTGAAATCATGGAAATCAAGTGAAAAGTGGTAGCAGAGAAGACGCCACTTTTTGCACAAGTTTCACAACATGTAAGAGACTGATTGTAGGAATTACTGTCGTGTTTGTTTTGTGTTGTTTTTGAAGCGACTTTTAGGAATCTATCCACTTTCATTATATGGATTAGATGGATTATTTTTCTAAAAATCTCTGTTTGTGTTTATCTGAAGAAAGAAAGTTATATACATCTGTGATGACATGATAAGAGAATTGTCATTTTTGGGTGGAATATCCCTTTAAAAGCAACTGAACCAAATATGAATGTTAATTTTGGGCCATATGCTCAAAGCCTATAACATGCATATGTTTAGAAAGGGTCCACTGAGCTTGATAGCATAAAAAAGCAGCATAATTCAACAGCACTCTAGCAGGATGCTAAATATAGTGTCAGATCTGCCTAAAGGAGGTGTCAGATGATGGAGGCCACTATAATATGCACGACAGATTCTTTGCACCTGGACAACGGAGGCTTCACACCCACATGGGATACTGGTTCCAGTTGTCACCCACGTTGTCATTTAGTGGGTGAAGTCAAGCTACTCTGACATTTTCCTTATTGAAGTGTAGAACTGTGCCACCTGCTCTCGTGCACATGCAATTAGACCCTTTAGTGGGATGGCAGCAAACCTTTCGCATCAGTGTTGCCAAGGACCAACAGTCATGCAGGTAAAAAAACCTCAGCTGTCTATATATACAAATAGAGCGCTGCAGTGATTACGTATTTTTGTAGGCAACCAGGAAGTCAGCATCACTCTGGTTCCCTTGTCAAAAACCAAATAGGATTTTTCCTTTGGCTTTTGGAATATTGCAGAAGAGAAGCTCTGTGACCAGTTGTGACTTAAAGTTGTTTATCATGACAATCTTCATGAACACAACTTTTATGAATTTTGTAGCCTAAATACAATCACCAGAAGTAAAAAGCAAAACGTAGCTTTTAAACGAACTACACCACGGTTGCATTGCATGACTTCAACATCCCCATCACTAAGCTTCCAACAACTCCAAAACTTCCCTGAAAGTTTGAGTTAGAATAGTTTGCAAAAGCGTGCTCATAAAAACAACGAGGATGTGAAAGCGGACTAGTGAGTAGATGAGTTTACCAGTTCAACGTAATGATGTTTTATGTCTCCGACAACCTCCGTAATCCCATTTAGCCAGCAAACACCTTTTTCAAAATAAGTAAAAGCTTTTAAAAAATGGGTATTAACCCTTAAAAGCATATATTTAACAACAATATAACAAGGAAAAAAATAAATTTATAAAAGGATGCCAGTTTCCCATTCATTTTTAGTAAAAAATTGTATAGGGTCGCTAACAACCCGAGGTGTGTAACAGTGTAAGTATATTTTTTATGCACAACAAAAATTTAATCTTTGATGACTGAATAAGTGCAATTCACCTTTATTCCTCAAGGTGGCGATGTCTGATACACAATGATGAAGTGACGTTTCACTCATAGTTACCGCAGGCAGAAAACAAAAGAACAGGAAGTATCATTAGCAAAACTTGAAATGGCTCAGCGATTTACTGCAGAGCAAGTACTGAACGCAATCAAATATTAGTGTCACTGACACTTAATGGTGGATCTGGTGAAGAAGCTGTCAGTGATCAAAATATTGATTTTAAAGATACTGAAAATTATAGTTTTGAGAATATGTTTGAGATGGTGAATATGAGCCAGATGCTGAATGTCCTGGGAAATGAGCTCTGACGAGGACAGTGATGATGGGATCTGCTCAAACTGAACCCTTCCAAGCTCCAAAAGCTAACAAAATATGCTTTTTTTTATTCTTCTGTAATTGTTTCTCTAATATCAGGAGAGTTTTATATTATTGCGACAGGTAGAGATCCATCCGTGTTAGATATAGATCTGGGTCGCTAAAGACCCGAATATGTACCGGTAATAATGATTGGCAAAACATTCATGCATTTAAGGGTTAAGGATGTATTTTATGTTATAGAATAAAATGTGAAAATAGAATAAAAACGCTTATTAACACTCGCGCCACCGGCCTCACCACAGATGGGCATATTATTAGAAGATACGAGGGTCCGTGACGCTACCATTGGAAAAAGCGTAACGGCTAACTTGGATCACATGTGCCTTGACAACCAATCACATTACAGCCTTGACGTCATTGAATTTAGTTCAGACAGTCAATCACTGTTTGGGGATACCATAGAGATAAATGAGAAGTGCCGTAAACTGAATCATGCCTGTCGCAGTGATAATTTGTTAATGTTTTTAACTTTAAGTGAGCGTTGGGTAATATGAATTGATGACAAAGGTCATTTAAATGTAAAAATAAGGGGAATAAGCATGCATAATTAAATACACAATTTCAGCCAATATGTATCTAATACTGACCAATAAATTTAAAACATCTCTATAACCGATATGTCCGATAACATAACCAATTTGTACGTTTGGAACAATGAAGAGGAGTAAATAATGACATAATAATCATTTTTAAATGAACTATCCCTTTAAGACAGAAAACCACAACATATGAGGATAAGAGCAACAGGTTTATAATATCTTTAGATATGATTCTGAAGAATCAGAGCTGTTGTCCTCTTGTCTTCTCCAGCAGGCCAGTTAATGCATCAGGAGGGAGGATGGCAGCTCGCAGAAACGCTGTGTTCTTCTCTTGGAGGTGACTGTAAAAAGCTCCAGGAAGAAGGCGTGAAAGCCTCCAGAACAAGCCCGGCTCCATATGGGTAGCGAAAGCTCCAAGACAAGCTCTTGCAGAGTGACATTTAGCCAAGAAGTGCATGTGAAAGCATGACCACTGAACTTCTGTGCTGGATTCCAAATGCCAATGTGTCCATTTATTGTGCAGACGCTCAGCCAATGCAAAGAGAGTAAAACTGAAATGTATCAAGTGCAACAGCCACTGGAACCTGTGGCCAGACTATATAATGGCTGGTTGACATTTAAGCATGAAAGGTTAGGAAAAAAAACTTTGTAAATAGGATATTTAAAAAAAAAAAAAAAAAATCAGTTGTATTGCACATGCTCTTGGCTATTTTAGAAAAGTAAATAATAATAAAAAAGCAATTGCTGTATTTTTTAAACTACATTTTTTAGTTTCAAAACTAAATAAAATAAAATAAGATCACATCAGTTTTATGTCTGGGTTCAAGTTCAAACCACCTTAACACCAGCTGGGTGCTAATCATTTCATCTCTATGCACAGTGCACTTTTTTTTTTTTTTTTTTAAATCAGAATGGCCAAACTGAAGCACTGCCCCTTACACAAACACAATTACAGTGTTTGCTTATTGCTGCTCGAGTTCCACTTAAAAAAAAATGTTCCCAATCACACCATCTGCAGGGCTCCATTGCATGACACATTCGGCTTCTCACTCTCAGCCGCTTTCCAAAACAATTCACTGGATGATAAACATGGGCAGCCATTCTTTCAGTAACTGTGTTACTGTTAATTAATCTAATGTGGACATTGTTTTGAGTTGTTTGGTCTGGTTATTTTAGTGGGCGTCTATACAGCATGAAAGAGATCCACATTCCTGTAGGATTGCATTAAAGTCACCATGAAATCAAAATCGACATTTCTTATATTTTATGGAATTGCAGGATTTATTAAAAAAACACTAATAATTTAGCAAATAAAAAATTAATATCTATTTTTAATTCTTTACAGTATTGTGATGCTTAAACTCATGTAACATTTAAAAAGATTGATTTTAGTGCTTTATTTTTTAATTTATCTAGATAAAATAGTATATAAATGTTAATATCAGCCATGTAACATTTATTGGCCATAACATGAAAATAATTGCCTGTATCAACTAGAATTGTAATATTTGTGCATCTGTACTGTGCCATAAAGACCCCCTGCGGTGAAAATCAAGTTTTAATGTTGTTAACATGTCTATGTGGTGTTTTTAATATGCTTTCAGACAAACCATGTGCAGATTCATTAATCAACACCACTGTTGAGTATTTTCTCCTTAAAACTGCAGTGAAAAAAAGACAAAATGCCTTTCTCCACTGACTTTCAAAGTTGTTCAAAGCGTTTCTAAGGATGCTGATTTTCAGAAGGCAGCTGTCTGACTCTGAGATGGCGAACGGGAACATGATTTGTGTAACACTGTTTGATAACACAGTCAAGCCAAAGGCTAATCATATTAATTACCGTTATGTGTCCGGCGTTGTAGTGAGCGATTCTTAAAATGCATTACCATTCTGATTCCTCTAGCCCTATCATACACCCGGCGCAATGCGACAGCATGCGCAACGCAAGTGTTTTTTTGCTAGTTTCATCCCGACGCAGTTATCATTTTCATGTCCAGCGCCATGTTGTTTAAATAGCAAATGCACTTCAGGCGCATTGTTGGTGTGTTGCTATTTGAGGCAACTGAAAACGACTGCACCATTGACCAACAAAAACCTGGTCGCAGTATTTTTTGTGTTATTTAAAAGGCGTGTTAGTAATATGCAGCTATAGGTGGGTGCACAATGCGTGTACACTCTGCTTATTACACACACAGGGACGCACAGCAGCACACAAACATTTTTAAATATTAAAAAAATGATTCCTCTCTGGAGAAGCGTTCAGTCTTTCTGCTCTTTCTGCCATGTAAATAGCGAATCTGCCACAAAAAAGCAGTTAGAAAAGGCTACTCATAGATATGCAAATTTAATTAGCTCATACCATCATGAGGGGCTCCTTTTGGGAGGTGCAGGCTCCCCACCAGCTCTTTGAGGGCCTCCTGTACACCAATGCCTGAGTCATACGGATTTATACAAAAGCATACAGCCATTTTGCTGAATAGTGACTGAAACTGGAAATGGCCTGTGTGGACTGGACACAAACAATCCTAATATATCGTAGTCACTCATATAGCATTGCTTGAAGGCATATTTGTAAAGGGAATGATCGATGGTTTATAAACAACGAGTTCTCTGACAGATTCCATGATAAATGAAATTCATTATCAGTCAACTGCAGTCCGCAGCCTTTCTTTACTATACTGATAATAGCATTTGTTTGCTGACAAAAGGCCAGAATCAATAAGATAAAACTCTGTTATTAGCAGCAAAACACTAATCAAATGAGGCCGGTTACAGTATTATAAAGCATGCAGTGTGTGACATGCAGTCTGCAGGCTTCTTGCACTAACCAGACCAACTGGGCCTTTCACCACCAAGAATATTTAACACACTGCACAGTAACTGCACTATCTAACCCCGGCCAGCACTCCACAAGCACTGTCTTCAGCTTCAAGGCCTGATCAACCATTTTCTACACCAAAGCAAGGAAATACTGTAAAACAAACCCAGGCAGCGCTCTAAATAACCACAGGACGGCCTGTTGTTACCGTCTAAAGGTGAAGAGACAACAACACTTGGTTGAGGTGTAAAGAGGCAATCATGAGGTGCAATGACGTGCGTTTCCAATATAAACCTGAAAGGAACGCTGTCGATTACCACAGAAAATGACTTTATACTCACCCTAGTGAAAAATAAATATACCAAAATGTATTTGAAATACATTTATTTTATGCTAACAAATACACTTACACATATTTATGTACTTAATATAAATACCCTGCAATTGTACTTTTAGTATACTAAATTGCTACACTTACAGTCTGCTAAATTGTAACAACTAATTTTGTACTTAATGTACTTTAGTTATCCGGAAATAGTGCTGAGGTCCAACTAAAGATATACTTAAGTACAGTATATTTGATTGTGCTAAAGTGGACCTATTGCAAGTACACTTTAAATATCTTGCATTTAAAGACTGATATTATACAGAGATCATACTATCCTTACTAATAGTGATATTAAAACACATTTTAGGCTTAATATTAAGAAATGTCCATTGTGCAATGAAGTACTCCAAATAAAGTTTAATTATAATATTTATATCAGTTAGTCTCAAGCGATATGTCAGTAAATATGTTAAAGGACATAACATACATAAATAAATGTAATTTAAATATATTTTGGTATAGGTCTTTTTCACTAGGGCAGTGGAAGTCTATATGAGCAGAAATGTGCGGCTCATATTTTGTTTCAGCACTAATAAATCAATTCTTCTGTACAAAATGTTGTTATTTAAACTCTAAAGTCAAAATCTACGGAGGCCCTAAAGGGACACTGTGATGTTAAAAAAAATTAGATGGGAGGAAGAATTATGTATCAATGCTTTTGTGTTTGTTCTCTCGCAAGATTATTGCATTCCCCTGAGAAACTTAGGAAATATATTATGGAAATAATAATATAAGGTGGGAGGAAAAACTATATTTCTGTGTTTTGTGAGCGAATGCAACGTTTCTTGGGGGACTTCTTGTGGGGACTTCTTTTCTATGTGGATGAATTTGGTTATGTAACTGGTTATATGTTACCAGCAGTGTTGGGTGTAAGGAAATATTAAGTAATTAATTTCTGTAATTTAATTATGTTTCCCTTGAAAAAGTAAAGTAAGGGATTACTCTTAATTGTTCTGTAATTTAATTGCAGTTATTTCTGATGTAATTGCATTAAATACTGTAGACTTGAACAATTCTATATAAAAAAGTGGATTTAACATCAACATTTAGAGTATGTTTTTAATCTAACTTCTCCCTTTAAATACTTTGGTCAGTTCAAGAATAATTTATGCAATTTTATATTATTATTTGAAAGAATTAAAAGAGAAGATTCATATCCTTATATTGTTCAACTGGTCGAGGAGGTTGATATGGGATTTAGAAAGCAATTAGTAATAAGTAATGCAATACTTTTTACATAGAGTAATTAGTACAGCAATCTAATTACACTGTTGAAGATGTAATTAGTAGCCAGTAATTAATTACTTTTTTTAACTTTTTTAGTAATTCATTAATTTTAGAGTAACAATATGCCAGTTTTTACATGTACAAATTAGGGATTAAAACTAATTAAAATAACAATTGAAACATTTAAAACTGTAAATTATTATAGTCAATATTATTTTCTGTTGGAACTGACAGCATGTCAGGAACTTTCTTCGCTAAATTAATTATCTTGTTTAAAATATAAATCTAACAAACATTAGTACGGTTTAATTCAAAATATTTAATTTTGCTTCTCTAGTAAATATATTGTGTTTTAAAGATGCTTGCATATTTCAACTGGAAAACAAGACAAAAACACTGGTCCTGAAAATCCTTTCTGGAGTGTATATTACAGGATCAATGGCAAGAGTTGAGCTTTCATCAGCCTCTCAAATGTCATTACATTCGCTGGCCTGCGATCTTTTCACTAGATGCTCTGAAAGGACCATCTGTGTGGACAGTGCAGCCGTGACTGTCCAGATGTCCACTAGTGAGTGGGCTGATATCCCATCAGCAGGGGTCATTTCCACTTCATCAATGAAAGACACAAAAGAAACGTCCCTGGGAAACAAAGAGGTGGAACTGGCAGATGCGGCAGTGAGTAAGAGAACAGGAACAACAAAGAATGAACCAGAATAGCCTGATGCTTCAGTCAACCCACTCACCCTTCTACCATCCCGACTCTAACAATATAAATCCAGCTCTGAGCACATCTGTCTACTAACTACATTAACGTTTTACAATCACCTCAGTGAAAAAAGGAACAATACCCACAGGAGGTTTGATTAAGTCACACATCATAAAACTCTTAGATTGGCTGGCTACTACAGCCGTGTTGCTTTGGTGTTGTACGGCCCACAAGTTTAGGGCCTCGTAAAAAACGACCGTGCAAATTTCAATGAATAATTGAGCAAATTGTTCAGATTTTGTTCAACACAAATAGCACTACGTACCAGCTCTTTGAGTCCTGGAGGTCTGTTATTTCTTACAGTTATTGACTGAATCATATCAACCCCTTATGACCATGATAATATGATTAAAAAAACATGATTCATCGCTATACACAAGACAGTGGTGGCAGAACAAGGTATTATTCTATAACATTCAGCCTATTCAGTAAGCTGGTCATCCTGATGTGAACAATGTGAATTTTTTAGAGGTTAGCCAATCAAAAAAGAGCTAATTTACCTTGAAGAAGTCTTAAAGGTACAGTGCCAATTAGGGGTGGGCGAAAGCTTAGCGTTTGCATGCATTTTTAAGTATTGCTGTTTAAAAACAAGTGATTTAAACCATTGAAGTGCAATTAGCAGCCAAAGACAATTAATTTCAGTAAATGCGTGCACTGTCTGAGAGACACGCGACAAAGCCGCTGCTCATAGAGTGCGTGAGAACTGAACTGAGTGCTTTTTGCCGCCTAATTGGGCTTGAACGGTTAAATACACACACTTATGTGTCAAAGTGACCATGTATTTGCAAGTAAACACTGTCCTTTATGTCTTAAGTGAACGTAGACAGTATATTGGATCCGTGCTGTCGGTCTTAAAGTGACAGCATCCAAATTTACCTGCTGTCGTTATTAATGATAATCAAACAACAAAAAAGAGAGAAAATCTCTCACTGCTCTTGACTGAATTTTGTAACTTTAATAATAAATATATATTTAATTTAGACAGTGAAGACTATGCAGTGTCTTTTATACATTTCATTACAATTTATGTAGTATTTCTTATTTCTAGTGCTTGAAGTTTTTCAGGTAGGTCTATTTCATGTGTGTCTTTGTTGTATTATACTTTGTTTTCTTTGCTCTTTCTTTATCACTGTTTACTTGTCTTCAGTAAGCTTGAGAGTTGTTTTAAGCTAATATTAGTTTTTTAAATTATATTGAAAATGGTAACAAGAATTATGAAATTTCAATGGTATCAAAACTTTTGATATCATAAAAACCTTATTCAAAGCAAAAATAACTATCATGATATATATCGTTATCGTGAAATAAAATTACTCATATCGTGATATAAGATTTTGGTCATATCGCCCACCCATAGTGCCAATACAGAAAAGGTCATTTAAAACCAAATTCTGACATTTTTGGTGCAAGAAATCTTTTCCAGCATTATAAGGTTGGTTTTCAAGAAAAAAAGAAAAAGCTACAAAAGTGAACCTCAAAATGGAGGATGATCTGTGGTAGACACTGCATTGAGTAATACTAGTATATCCACTGGCCCTCTATGGATTTCATCAGCGTCAGCAATTGAAACTGCACAGCCCAAATGACAAACAAACACAATTTGTACCACCATTTCACACTGAATACTGATTAGCCATCTGTCAGATGGAGAAAACAACATGTTGAAGCCACAGATGACTTGGCTTGTGGTTACAGCCCATGTGTACTACCCAGCTATTAGGAAAAACAGGATGCAATGCATATGGATTACATTGGTGAAAACAGTCTTTCGTCTGAATATATAAGGGATCAGTCTTAGTGAAGAGCCAAGGATGGTCCTTCCTCAGGGAGGAGATGTTAGTATGTGAGTCAGCAGACTGCTTCTATTAGGGCTTGACACAGATTTCTTTCTTGGTCACCAGCACACTATAAGCCTAGCACTGGGAGTTTTGTCCCAAAAATTGCCATTGTGTGCTTCCTAAGGACCTCTTGCTAATTCTGGAAGCATGCAATGCTTCTGTGAGCTTTGAAATAGATTAAGAGAGTGTTTTGTCAAGATTAGAGCACTATAAGTATATATCATCAGGTGCACTAATAAAGTCAAGACTAAAGTTGATGCTAAACCACAGGGTCACTGAGATTTTTACCATTTTTTGTTACACTGCACTGCTCTTAAATGGCTGTTAAAGAGATAAACACTTTCTCATCCTCATGTCGTCCCAAACTTGTATGACTTTCTTTACTCTGTGGAACACACATAAAAATGTTTTTTGTTTATGCAATTGTAACCGGTCCTACTCAACCCGCTCCGAGTGGGACTCAAACCGCCATCTCTGGCGTGGGAGGCAGGCGTACTAACAAGGACACAAAAGACCTCAGATGCTAACGTCAGTCGCTAGTGTGCCTCATCAGGCCAGAGGAGTGAGGTTTACACGCACAGATCTTACTGGCCCATGTCCGTTACACTCACCCCCCTAAACCTCACTCCCATCTGGGTCACGGCACCAAATGTAACCGGTCCTACTCGAAACCGGCGTGGGAAGCGGGCGCGCTAACAAGGACGCTAAAGACCTCAGACGCTAACATCAGTCGCTAGTGTGCCTCTTGAGGCCAGGGGAGTGAGGTTTACACGCACAGCTCTTACTGGCCTATGTCCGTTACATTTACCCCTCTAAACCTCACTCCCATCCGGGTAACAGCACCAAATGTAACCGGTCCTACTCAAACTGGTGTCTCCGGTGTGGGAGGCGGGCGTGCTAACAAGGGCGCTAAAGACCTCAGACTCTAACGCCAGTCTCTAGTGTCCCACTTGAGGCCAGGGGAGTGAGGTTTACACACACGGATCTTACTGGCCTACGTCAATGTCAATGGGGCCCTAAATAGACATTTTTTTCTAAATAACTTTTGAGTTCCACAGAGGAAAGAAAGCCATTCAGGGTTGGTGCTCCTTGTGAAAAAGAAGTACATTTAGCATAAATTTAAAAAGGGTACTTATTATGGGAATAATATAATAAGATTGGACTGAATATTATGTTTTCGGACACTTGCAGTGTTGCAATCAATTGCATGTTGATTGTAATTAAATAAATGTGATCAAAAATTTCTTCTGGCAATTGTATTTAGGTGTATCATGATGAACAAAATGTGTAAGAATCAAAACAATCAAAACGTTTGTTGGCCACAGAGCTTATTTTCTGCAAAACTCCAAAAGCCTATGGAAAAACCCTATTGAACTACACTACAAGTGCACATTCAATACAATTAAGTGCACTTATTTTTTCACAAGGAATGACATGAGGGGGAGTGAATGATGACAGAACTTCTTTTTTTTTTGTGTGAAGTTTCCCCTTTTAGGCAATATGACATTTTGATCAAACTGTACTTTCATCCCTCACATAACATATATCGTCACATAACATATAGCATCTAAACTGACTAAGGTTTTTGCGTTGCTGTGTCATGTGCTTGCATAACCCTTGGAAAACTCTCTGACCATTAACCACTAGGCAAACAAGCATGACATTGAGATACACTGAGGTTAGTGAATAATGCAAGGATATTAGATATAGCCTGAAACAACTGAAAGTCAAATTAGCTATGACACTGCCTTCGAGTCGAGTGGTGTTGGGGATGATCTGTGAGTGACATTTCTTCCTGACTCCTGTCCCGAATGACAGGAACATGTATATTTTGAACAAAAAAAAGCATAGCTGTGAGCATGTGCTGGGCCTGGAAAAGCAGAAAAAAAGATGGAAAATGAAAATAAATGTGCCATACTGTATGTGTGAATGGAAACAGAAAGAGAGACAGGCAGAGATGGTGAATGAGAGAGTAGAGAAACAGGTGGGAAAAACAGGACATACTATTTGTACGTCTGCCAACCAAGACTATTCATCAAGGCTTTGTGGAAAACCCTCTGCGTACGTGTGCTGCCCTAACATTGAATTCAACAATCCTCAGAGCTTCAGATCAAGATGATTAGTTTATTTTGAAGATCTGATCTTAATTTATCCAAAGAGGCTTGAAGCATTAGCAGAACTGTATTATGATACGATATACAATAGTGTCTGGTGTTGGCAAGGATCTCTATTGTTATTGTTCACACCTAGGGATTCTTGGGATTCTTCTAAAAATAACTACATTTTATTTTAATTTTACAATAGTGACTCTTTTGCCTATTTTTATAATATATGTTGTAATATCAATATCAAACTACACTTAAACTACTTTGCATGGGATTTTGTGTTAGTCAACACATAAAAATAAATGCACTTCTTTAAAGCATGACAAGATTAATGATTTAAAGTGTCCTTTAAAGTAAAACTGATTTCAGTTTGAGTTGGTTTGAGTCCAGAAGTTTTGGTTTCAATCTCAATCAAAAATTTTGTTGCTTCACTATGAAATACCCCAATAAAAGCCCCCATTGAGCACATACATTAACCCTGATTTTAGCTCAACTGCAGTACTATGATGTTCTTGTGTTTCTGGGGCACTGAAATCTCAGAAATATGTCACCAGTGCCGTCAGTAGGAGTTGGAGAGATTCACACTCCATTCTGTCCAACTCTGTGCTGTGATCACAGGCCAGCGCTGATGCCATTCTTGTGAAACTGCCTCCATCATCAGGGGCAAATCCTGTTATCCACGCAAAACACCCACAGAAGCTTCCAGACCGTTCCTGAGGAGAAATGGATCTGGGTGGACTTGACAACTAATCTCAGACCCTGTAGGTCCAAAAACTGGGTTAAATGAAACATCCTTACTTTTCAGGACTGGATGATTCATGAAGTTTCTCATCAGAAGAGGGATTTGTTATGGGATCCACACATGGACACATGGGTTTGGAAACGTTAATCAGCAATTGGCTTCAGTTCTTTGTTGGTTTGCTGAATGACTTTGAATTCAGAGGGGGGGTGGGAAAGCATGAACAAAAACATGCAATAAAAATATGACCAAGATTATATTAAAAATGGGTTTGCTTGTCAAGCCTTTAGAACCTGGACAAAACCAGTTGAGAAGAACTGAAAGTACATGTGCGGGTCAATCCTTGGTTATTTTTATTATTAGGTACACCTTGAAGGGTGATCAGAGATTGGATCCAGATTGAAAAAAAGTGCAACATCCCTCTTCCGTTTTCAATTACAGTCCCAGTCGTTTCATGGCTAAATTTAGCAGGGACAGTTATCTAGACTCCTGTAGCCGCATCAATCATGGATCTTAACTCTCGGAATGAAGGCAAGATATCCACTGTGGCGTTTTTATTCTTCCACAAGGAAAGGCTTCAACATTGGCAGACCTTTTCTTGTTCAAACAATTCCTAAAAAAACAGCTTGCTTTGGTAAAGGAATGGAAAAACATGAATAAAAGAATCAGTATCGATTGGGCATTATCGAAAAAAAAAAAAGTCCTGACTTCACCTCACGCTGACTCAATGTGTCACCAAAAGGAAGGTTACCGCTCTCATTTTTGAAAAACCGCTCTCATTCTGTTATCCCATTGAAAACAGACACAGAGTACCTATCTATTTTGTGCAGATCTAACTCTGGCTCAGTTTCTGACGTGCTTGTTAACAGCTCTGCAGGACAGAGGAATGAATCTAAAGGCCCATTATCAAAAAATGGCTCTCTCAGGAAGAAAGATTTTCATTTGTTTACAAATGTTTGCTTTTCAAATTACATCATGTTTATTTTTTATCCAGATGTACTAAAGGGGTACTTCACCACTAGCAAAATGGACTTTCAATAAAACTTTGCTGACTATGCAGTAGAAAGGCGGGAAAAAATAGGTGCTACCTGACTAGAGAAAGATAAAAAAGGCCATTGTCTTCCCTTTTGCCAAATAGGTAGGAAAACTTCAACACCCATAATGCACTGGGCATGTTCCCATCCAATCCCATCATTCTGCTATGGATACTGCTTATCAGAGTCAAATACCGCCTTGCTTTAGTAGGAAATACTTCTTAGCAAACTTTTCCTAGGTGCAAGAGTTCAAAACGAGTTACTTTCAGTTTCCAGTGAAGGATCCAGCGCGTTGTAGGCAGTATCAAAATCTGAAAAACCTCTGTGTTTGTAGTCAACATTTCAAACTGGATGACCATGAATACAGTGTTTTAGGCCAAATGGAGGGGGAAAAACTGAAAGAAACTGCCGTTATGTCAATTCCACCCAAAACCCAGAGCGGGGATACAAACATGAATTTCATCCGGGTAACACGGAGAACAAGTAAACATTGTTTATTTTACATATACTATAGTATCATAGTATCAATATAAAACGGGTTGAAAATCGGCCAAGATACACTTTAAGTAATTCACAAATACATTAAATAATTAATTCACAAAATGACCTAAATAAACTTATTCTAGATAAACATGTTTTTCCTTTCTGAAGTAAAATTCATTTTAATCTTTTTTTTTGAAGGCATAAAGTAAAAAATGCCATGTGGTGCCAATATTAACCAATATTCAGAAACATTTGACCTTTTTATGACAAGGAAAGGTTAGTTCAGGTTGTAAAATGTCATGTGGTGCAACTCCCCCAAAAACTAACTAACTAACTAACTAACTTTTTTTCAATAAATAATAAAGATGTGTACACTGACATGTATTCATGGTGTAAAGAAAATATTTTATTACTTTTTACACTTATACCACATGACATTTTTAAAGACATTTTTAGTAATTTAAACATTTCTTGAAAATAATGTTCAAACCCATATGAAACCAACTTGGCACATACTAAATCTTTTTGAAAGATGTTTCCTTTTCTTTATTACCCTGCAAGCAACAGCCGTCATTTCACCGTCTAGGTTAACTATAGACCCGATATAGTCTGGCTATGAGTAACCCACTTCTAGTACTTCTAATAACCTTGAATTTGGCTACATGTCGGTTTTGCCATAACAACTTGCGAGATGTATGATATTCCATCATGTAAGCAAAGTCAACAGTGATTACAAGGTATTTGATTTCATTTCTTTGACATGTGCATGTTATAGATGACTAGTCTATTCTTGGGCTATGGTTAGACGTGTATTAAATTTTCACTGGCAGCCCAAATTTTGCCTTGTTTTAGCCTAGCCGTCAGGGCTGTGTTTGGACGGCTATAAGAAGTCTTTTAAACCCAAAACTGCTTGCTGGGTATGAACAGTCTTATTTGTCAATATTCCTTACACGTATGCTGCGTCAGAGAATGCTGCAAATCTATTTGATTTAAATGAGCATGGTGCGTCACAATGACGTACAGAAAAACAGCAAGGGTTTGCAAAAGTGCAAAACTCTGTTATATGCAACCAAAAATAATTCAAAGTTGGCTACAACCTTGGAAAAAAAAATGTATGGCTGTGGTCAACATCTGATATGTTCTTGGCCATTTGGCATTCTTTACTAAGCACCAATTTGTAACATGACCAAGAAGGGAGACAGGAAACAGCAAACACAGGTGGACTGTACCGAGCCACATTCCGACTGATTGATGCCTGCAGGGTATTAAAATTCCACTGCGGCAATCCGGTTGCCCCCACCAGAGCAGAAAAGAGATCCCTTGCCAGGAATGACGTGGCCTTGTGCAGTTTCATTGCCCAGCTAAAGGCCTTTAGTATTGCCACCAAAAGTCAGTGCAAAAGAATCAGCCATTGGCTGGACACTGGGTGGGTGATCCGATGGGGTTTAAATACAAGAGACAGAACAAACAGTGATGAATTAGGCGGGGGAGATTTGGATATACTGTCTGGGTGTAGTCGTTTTTATATCCAGCCAGAAAGAACAGATCAGAATGGTGACTCTATGGCCTGGCATCAGACCGGTACCCATCAATCCCCCCATCAAAACGCCTCATCCGTTTAAGCAGTGTGCTTACCTCAGCAAAACACAGCTTGAGCTAAGGTCCACAATCATTCTTATAGATCATGCTCTCTCAGTCTTTCCCCTCCTAAATCTTCCACATAGCTTCCAAATCTCTTAGCTTAACATCCATTCAAACCTCCAAATGTCTTCATAATCAGCAGAAAGGACAACATCCACAGGAATAGAAACACAAAGACGATCAATCTCCAGCTGCAGAAACACTATTGCTTCTGAGCCATTGTCTTAAAGAATCAATTGTGTTTACATTATTGATGCAGCCTGCACCATAACTGCTGATCTGTTGTCTCACTTTGCTGTAAATAATACTGGAATACTGGTACTATGATAATTATGACACTAAAATAATATTAGTAGCAACTTGCAGCCATATATAGGCTTTTCTATCAGTTTACACTACCATACAAAAGTTTGGGGTAAGAAATATTTTTTAAAAGAAATTAATACTTTTATTCAGCAGGGAAACATTAAATTGAACAACAGTAAGACATTTATAATGTTACAAGATTTTTATTTCACATAAATGTTGTTCTTTTGAACTTTCAATTCATCAAAGAATCCTGAAAAATAGAGTATCATGGTTTCCAAAAAAAATGTAAGCAACTGTTTTCAACATTAGTAATAATAATAAATGTTTCTTGAACAGCAAATCAGCATATTAGAATGATTTCTGAAGGATCATGTGACATTGAAGACTGGAGTATTGATGCTGAAAATTCAGCCTTAAATCACAGGAATAAATTACATTTTATAATATATTAAAATGAGGAAACATTTGTTTTAAATTTCAATAATATTTCACAATTTTACAGTATTTTTGATTCAATAAATGAGCATAAGAAACTTCTTACCAACCACACCCTTGAACAGTGTATATTGTGTAACTCAATTAATCATACCAATATTTGGTATTCTTTATACTTACACATTGTGTAAAGAATTTTCAGTGCTATCTCACAACCATCTACAAATTCCTCACAATCGCAAACTTTCTCAGGAAATAAACTTTTTCTCTATTTGAGATTTATTATACTTTATACAACAGTTAGTTCTGGTTCTTGAATCTGGTTGGTTGAGAGCCTTTTCACAATTTGTATCTATCCGTTTCTGTCGGATCCATACTGGCAGCATTTCTCACATGTTATTGTGTCAAGGAGTGTAGCTTTAAGAGTTTTTAGGCAAGATTTATACTTAAACATAGTGCCTATTTAAAAATGTTTTTTATTTTTATCTCGGTCAGTCCTTTGCCGCTGGCTCTTATGTATAGTAGATAGCGGTTAAACATGAGATACAATTTGTTTTGGGTAGATCAAATGGGCAATCTTTGATCTTATTAATCTATTACTTGTTCAAGAGAAAATCGATTTAAGTTTCATAACTTTATATTTTTATTTAACTCAAATCCTGTACTAACAAGAGGGCTGCTTTTGTACTTTTGACTGAATTGTTTGCTTATGTGCATTTGAATACTCATTCATGTCTCTGTGACATTTAAATTCTGATCGGCTGAATTAGGTTGCAGCTAAACTTGATCAATAGCTTCAGCTGAGGCTTTCTGAATGCGATTCAGCATTTGCCCTGCCACTCTGTGGGTGTGGGGAAATAAATCTGGCCCCAATTCCCTAATCCCCTGTCCCAGAATATCCTATTCCTCTCAAATATAAAATCAAAAAGACCAAAACTAGTAGTACAAATCACTTAAGGTACAGCCATGTGGTTAAACGATCCTGGAATTAAAAAAATAAAAAAACCCTGCCTGATCTGAACCCATTTCATTATAATTTGGGTGAAATGACATAAAAAGGGTTCTCACTAACATCTCTGCCTAAATGTTAATAAGGACTAGGCTAATTCCCCCGGAAGCTCCAAAGAACCTGACCTAAATGGTAAAATTACTCATATGCATTTTGTGTTTTTTTTTTTTTTTTTAACTGTGTCATTCCTGCATATGTGGGGACTTGTGTAAATCTGTGTCCCTAATTCTCTGGGATTAATACAGATTACAGTGTTGAAGGATTTGGGCTTCTTTCAATGGCAGGTACAGAGCCTGCTGGAGCCAACAGGTAGTGTCCAAAACCGATCAACTGTCTGCCATTGGTCTAAATATACTGATTCCAATGTTATGGTTGCTATCTTGTCCCTCCAGGCTGGGAGCCTGTCTGGCCGCCTGCTTGTTTGAATACAAGCCCGCCTGCCAAAATGTGCCCTTTAGACAAATTGTGCCCTCTCGACATGGTGAGCAAGTCCAAGACCTTGATTTTACTGAGTTAAATCATCAAGAGATAGAGACTGTAACCGTATGTCTTTGAATAATGTTAATGGCTCTTTGTGTACCCTTGTGAAAAAGAAGTGTGCATAATTGTATTGAATGTGCACTTGTAGTGTACTTCAAATTAAAGTGTAAAAGCCACTTAAGTGTACTTAAAGATAGTACACTTTCACGACTGTGTTTCTTAACACACTTAAGTACACATTTAAAAAAAGTGCACATTGTAATACTGCCATTATTTGCATGTTTATGTGCCCGATAACCAATACATAGAACCAATATTTATATATTGTTTTATTTCTGTTTTTGACAATTATAAAACAGCACTGAACTGAACAAACTGTTTTATTTAACACTTTTTAAATACTGTAATTTTTGCAATTTCACTCCCTCCTTACATACAAAACACAACACACTTCTACATCATTAAATAGTCTGAAAGAGTGCAAAAAATGTAAGTGCACTTTAGTGCACTGTCACTAAAGTGTCTTTTTTAAATAAAATATTTGATAAGGTAAAAAAACTGGTAATGAATATAGCATGTAAAAATAATTCTAACAAATTAAAAAAGCATAAAACCATATTTCAAGGACAGTGGAAGTAATTATGAAATTACATATAAAGATGTACATCCTACTTAAATGGGAATAATTGCATCTAATTTAATTTAATATAAATTTAAACCATAACACATTTTCATTTAATTGTAAATAACATACAATTAAGTGTCTGAAAACAACATTCAGTGCGCATTAAAGTATATGTGATATTCCAATTTTGCGCATAAGTTGAATTCGCAACTTTGGATGGAAACATAGCTGTTGACTAAAACAGTTGGCGGCTCTCTGATGATGCGTTTTATGCACGCAACATGGTTAAGCTACAACCGTTAAAAATATCAGCATTGTGGCTTCACTATGAGCAAAAATTAGGCAATATGTAAAAAACAAAATTAAACCACGAGTGGCATATGTAACATTTTTAGGCTGAAATTGTTTATTACCCGTGAACACGACAATTCAGTTATTAAAATTTAATAACTGCAACTTTCAGTGGTTTCAGTGTTTTGGTAAAAAAATAATTTTGGTGCATCACTACACATTTCAACCATTTTCATGGTTGATATGAAAATTCATGGTTAGTGTGTGCAGACCAAGCGGCAACCCCCCCCAGTTTCTCTTGAAGCGATACGGAAGTGACTTAAACTGCAGTTCATCGACTGGCCGCTAGGGACAGGCTCCAAAAGGAAGCAGAATATCATTGAGCCCCATGTTAAAATGCCCAACTTTACAGCAGAAAAAAACATGTTTACAGCCTGGTACAAAAAGTGGTTTTGGTCTATACAGCTAATTTTGCCCTTCATGACAACTGTGAGGGGGTGAATTTTTTTTATAACTCATTCGTTTACATTATATAAAGCCTTAAAATTCTGCATAATTAAGGGGGCGTGGCCACTTGAGTGACAGGTGGATTGCCGTTTGTCTGCTGTCTGTTAGTCATCAAGTCACCTCAACTCCACCCACGTCCCGCCTCTTTGCCCATTTTCAGTTATCGGGAGTGACGCGCTGCCAAGATGGCAACAGCCAACTTTACGCTTCAAAAACTCTCTTCAGAAACCTACGGGTGACGTCACGGACGCTACGTCCATATTTTTTTACAGTCTATGGTGCAGACAAATACACTTTAAAATCACCCCCTAAATTTCTGAAATATTGTAACAATGCCATATTCTTAACTCACACATACACACACACACACACACAAATAATAACAGAAAGCTATCAGACTAAAGCTGGGCACACACTGACTCACTGATTTTCTGTAAAAAGCAGTCCAAACATTATTATCGCCATTTCTTCTTGTCCGCCGTCTGTTTACTCTAAAGTCGCGTTTGACCATAAGAGATTTTGTGAGATGTTCATAGTCAGGACTCTGGTTGTTTGTGAATGGAATCTGCTAGTGTGTACTGTGCTGTCTTGGTCACATTGCGGCTCATGTCATGTTTGTGGTCTCTCATGTTTTGAAAATCTGATGTGAGGGCCAGCCTTTTGCAGACTTACAACCACTGGCCTCTATGGTGAGCTAAAATAGTTAGAACTCCTAGTTTTGCCATTCTGAGTACATCTTCCTCTTCCTTAAATCCCCCTATATCAGCTGACAGGCGAGCAAACTTCTCTTGTTGCAGGATTCAGAATTAATTTTAGCGAATGTGATTGTGGATGAGAGCGAGGCTAAGCACACAGCCAGATGGTCTTCACAGGGGCACTCAGTACGCCAGCCTTCACTCGCAACTATACGGTGCACTGATCAACATATCAGATTCCACTTTCAGTTAGAAATCTGTGCATGTGTAAATATTTACTGTATGCATACACATTTTTTGTGTGTAAAAACCTGAGCGCAAATATTTTTATGCAGAAATCATGATTCACCAATAAATTTGCACTTCTAAATTTAAGATAAAATACTGAGGCACTGCCAGTGGCCTTAGAAACATGTAAAAATGACAAAATGTTTATTTATAGATTACTATTAGAAATTTAAAGGGACAATATGTAAGATTTTTGGATTAAAATATCCAAAAACCAGAGAACAATTTTATATATTTTGTTGACTTGTGTATTTACATTATCCCAAATGTTTCCAAGAATGTTTAAATCCAGAGAAATAAGCAATTTTAACCAGGACACGGACCGTGTCAGTGCGTCGCCTATCAATGACAAGTGTCTCATAGTAGCCGCCGAGCGAACACACAGAGTAGCATTATAACATAACTTTAAACACACTCAAATAATGTATATAATATGATAAAACAGCGCTGCGTTACCCCACGTATGCATGAGCGGAAGAAGCGGAAGCGGTCGTCCACGCCATAATAAAAGCTCCACTGCTCTTGAGCCGCGTGTCGCACTCGTCTCTCATTAGCAATCGCTCCAGCGGCCTCGTTCCGCTCCAACGGCTTTCAACCCCACCCTGCTTCATACTACAGTAACATTAATAAATCTTTAATACATTAGCACATCCATGAATATGATTTCTGCCCGAGTCCCGTCGGATTCTTTTCCACCGGCTAAAGACAACAACTCCCATGATTCTGCGTCATCAAGCTACGCCTTTGTTTTGAATAAGCGACCTCTAGCGGCGAAAAATTACATATTTTGCCTTTAACTAAGTGACCCTATAATGAGTCTTATTTCGGAGTTAAAAGTAAATTGGAAGTAAATTTATTGCAAACTGGTGTTATAGCTGAATTTGGTTTAATAGTTCAACTGGTTGTAAGAATGCCATACTTGGTTTTACTTGAAGATTCATATACATGAGGTTGTGCCCTTATATGGCGATGGTTTGGGCGTGTATTATGCTAATTACTAACTGTAGGCACATGCTCCCTCATTTCAAATAATCTGGATTCATCATAATCAGAACGAGGGTAAGAACTAACTGTGTATGTGGTTTTTTTTTGGCATCAGACCACATAAACACACAACTTATTAGTGAATGAGACACAATTGCTCCCTCTGAATATAAATACATTGATTCAAGAGGATTATTGTTAACAAAACTATTAAAAAGAAAGAAGTTTTTCAAAGCAAGGAAATTATTATTAACGTCCACTGTGTTATCATAGGCAGATGGAACAATTTGTGTTATAATGGATTAAAACTAAAACTAATACTTAAGCACTAAAACTAGGCATTTTTCCAAAGATGCAAACAAAATGTAAACAAAAGTCATGAATAAATGAATTTATGAGCAGTTAAAAATAACTACAACTACACTGAAACTGAAAATCAAAATCCATAACACATTCAAAATAAAATCCAGCGCAGCTTCAAAACTATACTATGAACTATAATGACACTGCCGAACAGCCACCTCCATTTGGTATTTTAATGTATCTTAAAGAGTTTGGCAGATATCTTCAAAGCTCTCTAAACATGCTAAAATCTAATTTAAGTGTTTATAACGATAGGGCGAGAAAAGCTTTTACCAAATTTGTCTCTCATTTGTGAACGGCATAGGAAACGTCTTCAAAGATAAAAGGCTCTTCACGATGGCATTCGGATTCAAAGCTCACCTCTCCTCCCGTCTCAGATAGTTCTGAGCTTTCAACCGACACCCACACTAAGCAAATAATTTCCCATAAATCCCTGAGCCTCATCCACTAACATGAGCCTGGCCCTGTCAGAGACATAAATATACATTTTCAAAAAGGATTAGAGCATATTTTTTCCGACAGACTCTTGGCTTAAAATAAGATATTCTAGAATAGAATCCAGGGCGGAAAACTGAAAATGTCACTGGAAATAAAGACAATAAATACACTCAAAATAATTTTTCATCGCTAATCAGTGACAATTGAGTTTATGATTTCTGAAATAAAGAAATTCATGCTGGTGCTCTACATGGAACATGTTGTGTTGGACGTTTGTGCTTTGCAAAGTACTAGAACTCAGTATGTATCTCAAATTCAGACCACATAGACAACAAAAGGTTTCCCTCAATCGGAATGTAATATCCAGAAACGTTTGACATTTTAAGTGAGGAAAGATGATCTTAAAGCTTTAACTGGTGCAGATGGTTATTGAGACTCCCCATTGTGAGCCTGTAGCGAGATGGATGACCTTGAATGAAGAACAACTCTAAAAATAGATCCAATCTCAGTAATGCAATGATGTCCACTTATAGGTGCAACAAGTAAACCTATGGAACCCATTAAGTAATGTAGCACGCTTTCTTGACAATTTATTACAACAGTTATTATAAAGCATTAGACAAGTGCTTAAAATGTTTTTAATGGAAAAACAGTGATGCACAGGGTCTATTTTTATCATTCAAGCAGAGAGTGTAATTTTATAGCGTTCAAACACCAATCGACACCTTCAAGAGATTCAGTCAGTAGGTGATAATGTATAACCAGCCACTCATTATTGCAAAATATGCAAAACGCCATCCTGAATGTGCTTATTTTGCTATTACGACCAACCGTTTGTGCCGACACTATCACACTGCAAGTCAAATAAATATTTAAAAAAATAAACAACTATATGAAAATTAAGTATACACTGTAAACCTGAATAAATTGGCAAAACTCAAAAATGTGTGTTTTAAGTTAAGAAATGTAAAGTTTAAGTAAGTAGAACTTGCTGATTATTATTATTGAATTATTATTTTGTACTCATACATTTTAATTGCACCTTAACTTGAAATATTTGAGCAAGCTAATTCCTACATCTAATTTGAAATTATCATGTAATCTCAATTTAAATATTTTTAGTAGTGGAAATTTGGCTAGCTTTAACTAGCTAATTCAATAAATGCTACCTTGCTAATTGGTAACACAATGCTTTGATAGCATTAGCATAGCATAGCATAGCACAGCACCCCAAAAAAAACCAACATGACAGATACTCTTCTAAACTAGCATAACAAAACATTTTAAATCTCCCACTTAACATTAATCTTGCACAAAAAAAAACATTATATAACACTTAATGTTTGCATTTACTCTCCCTTTTGAGTGTCATCTCAAAGCATGCTGGGAAACAGAAATCCCAGCCCAGTTTTAGTTAAATTTAGGTTTGTCTAAATTAAGACGTTCATAAAACTCAAAACAATGAAACAATTCAGATTATTTAAAAAGTGTCAGTTTTGTGAACTCAAAAGAAAAAGAAAGTTCTAAATAGTCATAAACTAATTGAACTAATTTGTGTAATTTGAGTTGGCTCTACTCAAACCAATTAATTATTTTTAGCGTTAGGGTTTACAGTGTAGTTCTGACTTCAAATTATTTAACTGCAAAGTGTAAGAAGTGAGCACAGAGATTGACATGAAACTAGCATTAGCAGCTACGTATGAAAAGAGATTCCTGACGTAAGAGTAAATTATACAGTTAGGGGCCATTATACAAACATACTTTACCTCAGAATTCTGTGATTGACCAATCAGAACAACATTTTCCAAAGAGCCTTGTAAAAAAGAAAAATGGCCACCTTTGTTCATGTCAGCAGTGCTAAGTCAATGCTATCACTTTTTTCATAGAGTAAAAAAAAAAGATTATTAAGATGTCCAAACTAAGGTGACCCAAAACCAGCTAAATCGGCTCTTCAGTTACATAATCTGAGCAAATTGTGCCCATGTCCTTTTGAATGGAAACAATGTTTTGTTTAATACCACTTTAAAGCACCCTAGACAATTTTATGCTGTTCCGCTAGTCTGCTTCTAAGAAGTGCTGCCAATGAAGCACTTAAATTGTTCTGAATAGAAGGCGGTTTTAAATCTTGCAAGTTAAGTCCCTACACTTGTTCATGTTTGACTGTTTAATATGAGAATGGCCTCAAAAATCTGTACATTCACTCAGACCTACTTAGGGAAGTAAACTACTTCGGGAGATTGTTTTAACGGGGCTGAGGGAAATGTTTGAACAATAAGTTACTTATTTCCCAGATCCATGTCCTGTCAACTGGTTTAGTTGAAGAATTACAGATTAAACAAAGAGGTAAACTATCACAAATATTCACAGGCATTACACTACATGTTGGTCTTCTGTTCACGGCTAAAATTAGACCAACTAACAAAACTGAAATGGATGGACAGACCAATGCCAAAAGACAAAGAGCTTTTTGATGTGGGGAAGTCAGTAGCTGTTACCAGAGGGAAACTGGGAAACTTATTTTAGCAGAAGAGTTTCCTGATGGGAAGTTCCATCAGGTCCAAACCCAGTGGGATCTCGCTCTCTGAAAGCTCATTTTTGTCTAATGAAATTTTGGATGAATCTTCAAACAAATCTTTGTTAATGTCACCTCACTATGCAATTAAAGAGGTCTGAAAGCCTTGCATTTTACATTGAACCTCTTTAGCAAATGTAGCCCCAGTGGATATGTTTTAAGAGATTAGTTTATTAGTGCTTCCAAAACACATCAACAGAGTTGTTATCATCCAACTGTGATCTCATGGCTCTATCGTTCTGTCCAGATGTAAAAGTGCTGTGTCATCATAATCATCCTAACACTGTTGTTACCAGTCTCTCAATGATGTAGTTAAGAAAATCCAGCAAGAAGGTACTGCCAGATGTTCAGCCCCATGAGAAGCCACAAGGAAGTCACCTCATCTTAGGCCTTTCATAAACATTTTCTGAACAAAAATTTGGTGATCTGTCCAGGGGAAATTTTTTTTTTCCCTTTTTAATGTTTTTCAGTGCAGAAGTTAAAACTCTTAGAGAAACAATATGCTGGTTTCATATGACCATATGACATTTTCTTTGTTCCACATTCTTGTGTGCAAGCAAAATGCGTCCATGAACTACAGCCTGCATGATTTTAATTTTGCCAAAACAATCATAAGATTTGCCAAACGTTATCACCTCTATGCGGTGTCACCGCTTGTCGCATATCTGACACCACATTAGTAAATCAACAGTTTACCACCATTACAGAATCATTAGCTGAAAGCACAGTCAAACCACAACCAACGCAGCAAAAGCAAAAAGATTTTTCTGTCTTGTTTCATTTCCAGTAGAGTTTAAATATGGAATCACATTTGCTGAGGTTATGAAAACAAACTCCCACAAAAAAAGTTCGCATTCCTTCTCAAAATCTTCTGCTGCAAATAACTAGTCTGCATGTTCATAGTAACTGCAGTTGTAACTAGATAACTAGTTGCAGCTAACAACTATTTTGATAATCAATGGATCTGCGATTAATATACAATCTATAATATATATATATATATATATATACATACTAATCTAATATATATACACATACATACACACACACGCATACATATATATATATATTGTAAATAAAATATGTAAATGGTATATACTGGGTGCAAAAAAGTCAAATTTTAAATTTTGTTCTTATACTGCTGAAAATGCTAAACTTTTGAACACACATACAGCTTGAGAATTTTGTGGCCTGGATCTTATCAGAGCTGGGATGTGGACATGTTTGCACTCCTGTAATGTCAAGGGTCAAGAGCCAGGCAAGGGCCCGCCTTTGTTATTAATATATGCCACTCACAAGGCGAGTAGAAGGAAAAATAGACAGCCATGATCTGAATCAGCTGCCTTTCACAGACAGCCTTGAGTCCATGAAGAGAGAAGCCAAAGTATCATCTACCCACACAGTGCACCACTATGTCTGGAAAGTGATAACACTGCATGTCCTCTCTTCAATTATACTGGATTCAGACTGCATTTCTTTCAGTATGCATCACAATTGAACTGTTACAGAGTACAGCTAGGCCTACATTTAAGATCAGTTTTAGTTGGAAATACAGTGACATCACTGTATTTTTTATCACATTTTAATGTGCCCACAGCTTTAGACTTACACAAAAACCTGATAACAGATGCTTTGAAATACGCAAACTCATTTTATGCATCGTTGGTCAGACAGTTGGTCAGATTAGTCAGACTGCAATGCATAACGCAAAAATATGTACTGCATTCTCAGTGTTACCACAAGGGGCGCTGTAGTGGTTATTAGCATAAATGTCTTTTTTTGCATTTAAACTACTGTTGTTGTGACAGAAGTTCAATTCGTTTCAGTAAATTGAGTCAAAAATGTACTTACATACAGCAGTTTGTCACTGTTTTCGACACATTTCCAGAAATTAGTGTTTTAGTTTAATTGTAAAATTAAGTTAAATTTAATGTTGTCAGACTAATTTACATGCTTGTAGTTAGTAGCTTGCAGTATAGCTAAATTTTTTAAAAAGATTTGACTGTAGTTGAACTACCATATTTTCCGGATTATAAATCAAGTTTTTCTTATCATCTGAAATGTGCTGTGAATTCAAGTATTTTAGCATAAAACTACAAGATGAGATCTCTTAAATTCTTGCTGTTGAGTGGTTTGCGTTTGTAGCTACATATAGCTTTGTTTTGAATCTCTATTTACTATCATTCCTTGTTGTTTTTATTGCTAAACATAACTTACTCATCACCATTTATCTGATATTGTCTAATATTGCCTATCACATTAATCTGACATTGTTAGCTTTTAATCTAAATAGCTATTGCTAGCACAACACATTAGCATTTCGCTAGCCTGTCAACTTGTCATCCGTGCTTATCGTCTTTTTTCTCTTGCGTGCTCCTTTTCAAACAACTGTGGTGAGTCGGAATCAGTCAACAAACACGGTGAGTCATGTCATCTTCTCCTGTTATTGTCACTTTCACTGCCTGTCACGTTTAGCGTAGCCTTCTCTGTCAGCGATGAGGGTTTCACATATGATAAATGCAGGGAAATAGTAAAGCTGACAGAGAAGATGTCAGAACTAGAGACACGCATCCAAACTTTAATCGAGGATAAAAATGCAAGGGCTTTAGATACTGTTTGGATGCGACTAGCTTAGCGAGTCCCGTACATTGTTCGATTCCGGTTGCATAGCCTCTACAGCAGGCCAACTGGGTGACTGTGAGATGGCATAGTCGTGGGACAAAACTGCTGTTCCGTTCCGATTAGAACATCAAACTGGTTCTCCCAACTCACTGAGAAACGTGTTGAAAGTGCCGAGTTATAGATAACAGAATGTCTAAAGTGGACCATCAAAACAAAGTGTTTTGGCGTTTTAGCATTACTAACATTCTTTGACACAGTGACACATAATGATGTGAAACTTTTTTTCTGGAAAATACAGTACTTTAAATGTTGAGTAGCTTGCTGGGTTTTAACGTAGCTTCCCCAGCACTGGTTCAGCATGATAAATGACTTGATGACTAAGATAGTGACCTGATGCAGAAAGAATGCAGGCATCAGACTGTGGGAATGTGGGAGATAAACTCCCTCCAGGTGAGGTTGAGATCTGGACTTCACACCACACTTTTAGGGAAATGGTAACATTTTATAGAGTCTGGTAGACCATGCGAACTGTGAATTTCCAGTGCTCTGTGTGGTTTCCCCGACATTTCTTGGCAGCCGAATGCAAACAGAAGAGTTGTCTCTGGAGCTCTCATGTGCTTTCTTTCTGCTCAGAAGATCTAAACAAAAACCAAAAAGGCTTGAGCTTAGCTGAAAGAGCAGATTTCTTCTTGCTGAAGAGGCAGTGTTTGTGTTTTGGTTGTGGCAAATGTTGCTGTTTGTTACATTTGGAAAGACATACAAGTAATAAACCAGTTTGACATGAAAATGTTGCTTCTACAAAAACATATTTGTGGAGTCGACTCTTGGAAAATCAAACCACGAGGAAAAAAAACTACAAGATGAGATATCTTTAATATCTCATATAGAAGGCAATGAGATCAAATTTAGAAATTCACTAAAAAATATTCAGCTTTTTTCCCCCTGATAATCTCAGAAGAGTTTCAGAAGAGATCTCAACTAGGAATGCATGATATATATCGGCCACCATATCGGTATCGGGCGATATATATATATATATATATATATATATATATCTCGGCCAAACATATATCGGTATCAGCCGATATATGTTAATTTTAATGTTATCGTTATTAGCCTGATAAGAAAATTCGGCCGATAAATTAAAGCCGATAAATAATGAATCATTTGAAACGCTTCAGATGCGCACTGTTCGCCATGATGGTTTTGAAATATTTTGAAATATTGCTTGAAATATGATTGGAATCACTTCAAAAAAGGAAAATACAGTTAATGTGCAGCAAGTTTGTCATATAGGCTACATAAAATTATAATGAGAACATTATAATTGTGTGCTTGGGACATGGCTTTTAATGGTGAGCCTGTTGTTTTTGTAATCAGGCTCTCAAAAATTATATAAAAATCTGGATTTAGAATTATATAATATGTAAATATATCGGTTATCGGCTTTCAAATAGAAAGAATTATTGGTATATGGCAAAATTCATAACGGTGCATCCCTAATCTCAACAAATGTTCCTATGAGAACACTCTTTAAAAATAAAGGTTCCAAAATAAGGGTTTTCACAACAATTCCACAGAAGAACCATTTTTGGTTACCCAAAAAACCTTTCAATGAATTCAGTTTTTTAAAAGAACCATTTTATCTTCGTGTGAAGAACATTTAAAAAATCTAAAGAACCTTTTTCAACTATAAAGAACCTTTTTGTTAAAGGTTCTTCATGAAACCATTGATGCTAATAAAGAACCTTTATTTTTAAGAGTGAAACACTTGAGTAGCTATAATAACAATTATGGATGGTAATAGTTTATTCCTTTGAGTTATTAGTCTAGATCTGTTATGATCATAATATGTATAATGGTGTATGATTATGTTTCCCACCAAATTCCAGTTGGGAATATTTTCTTTTACATGCAAGAGCTCTAGTTATATTACTGGAATTATATAAGCTATAATGGATGTTTGTGATATTTAAACTTGAGTAACTTGCTTAAAAAAGGCATTGGTAAGATCTGCAAGAACTGTGCTCTTCCTGCATTTTCCTACTGCAGTGTTACACAAGACATCCTGTGCCATGATGCCCCGCAGTGCGATTGGGTCCCCACAAATCTCCAACAGCACTGAAGTTAAAGGAAACAGTGTATGCAGGTCCAACGCTGCTGCAATGAACTGTCTATTGAAAGTAGAGAACACAAACAGTTTATCATTTACATGCTATACAGCTATATATGAAATATATCTAATAAACAAAACAAAGGCTGTGATTTAATTGATGTATATAGTCTGTTGTGCTGCATTTTTTCGAGTGAAGATCGGCACTGTGTTCATTTTTATGTGTGCAGCTTATAATACAGTGTTTTCAAAGCGACTGACAAAAAAAGTTTGGGAACCCCTGATTTACAGAATCATGGACAAATGAAAATTGCGATGACAACTGCAATGACCCAACAGGAGCTAAGGAATGGGGTGGGGGAGTAACCAAGACCAAGAATGGAAAAATTGGAAAATTCCTTCCAGAAGCCTAAGAAGCACTTTAGAGAGCTGATATAATGTGACTGGTGACCAGAAGATACTCCTCTAGCTTCACTACCCTTGTCTTGTACCTTCATCATCAGGTGTGATGGATCACATATCCATATACTTTCTTCAGATCAGCAGCCTGAACATTCTTTGCAATAATTCTTTGATATTTGAGAGTACTCTGATATCCAACTCTATCCCAAATGGCTTGGCGTCACCTTTCCTTGGCAAACTTCAAAGTTTTCTTTCCTAAACCCTACGGCACCCAACATATCAAAATCCTTTTTGACAGCCCTCGGCTTATAAAAAACATCCTGGAACTCGCCCTCCAACCTTACACATGCACTCAGGACAATTTGATTTCCATGTCCGATGCACCTCAGTAGGTTTAGAAGCTTTATCTACTCCATTTTGAAGTATACCCTGAGGTACCGTTGGCATTGAATGGTGGTTAGACTTAGTAAAGTGCTGCTGACCCTCTGGGCTTGGATCTCATCTTTTAAACGCAGAGTTCACTTGGCGTTAAAGTTTCCAAGATACAAAGGCTCAATAATGTGGTATTGGTTGTATTGTAATGACACATGGATGAATACCAGGAAGAGGAATGTGAGTTAGCTCAAAAAAGCACAACTCTATGATAATGTCAACTATGTGGGTACAGGAAAGAGCAGAGAGTTGTGTTTGCGTCTGGTATAGTCATGTGGTTTCACACATGTAGAACAGGAGCATTGTTTGGACCGATGTTTAAGGGTGAATATAGAGGAAGGCAGCTGTTTACAAAGGCTGAAAGTCTTTGTTCCCCTCAAGTCAATGTCGGCAACCGTGGGACATCAGTTTATTCATATATAGTCATATAATCAAGCAAATTACAGAGTGCTGATGCAGAAAACAAAACATCTTAATGAAAATGAGAGAATATGAATCCATCTGGAAAAAAAAAAAAGATTGATTTTATGTCCAGTTTCTTTTGTGTGTGTGTGTGTGTGTGTGTGTGTGTGTGTGTGTGTGTGTGTGTGTGTGTGTGTGTGTGTGTGTGTGTGTTCATGTTTTTCTATCCCGGTGGGGATTTCAACCTGAATGCAGACTGACGCATGGGGACTTGTGTCACTGTGGGGACCTAAATTGAGGTCCCCATGAGGAAACAAGATTATAAATCATACAGAATGAGTTTTTTTTAAATGTAAAAATGCAGAGAGTTGTGTGTGATGGGTAGGTTTAGGGATAGGGTTAGTGTAAGGGGATAGAATATACAGTTTGCACAATATAATAACCATTACATCTATGGAGAGTCCCCACAAAGATAGTGAACCAGTGTGTGTGTGGCCTGGTAAACCCTACATTATGGGGACCCTACAAAATGTCCCCACAAAGATGACAGTATCCAAAATCTTTTAAAATTCTGCGTTTAAAAGATGAGATCCAAGCCCAGAGGGTCAGCAGCACTTTACTAAGTCTAACCACTATTCAATGCCAACGGTACCTCAGGGTAGACTTCAAAACGGAGTAGATAAAGCTTCTAAACCTACTGAGGCGCATTGGACATGGAAATCAAATTGTCCTGAGTGCATGGGTAAAGTATCCGAAATCCGAAATCCTTGTTCTTGTGGAGACATTTTTTTTTAAATAGGCAAATGCCTATTTAAAAAATTGAGGCACCTCTTGAAATAAATGTTGTGATGTTATTTCCATCAAGATGTGTATTCATTTTTGGTCAAGATCTTGTATTGACAATGCAAGAGTTGAGCACTCTGTAAAGTCTCCTCCAGCACATCCCAAATACATTCAATGAATTTTAGGTCTGGACTCAGAGGTGCCAATTCATGTGTGAAAATGATTCTTCATGTTCCCTCCCAACCATTCTTTCACAATTTGAGCCTGATGAATCTTGACATTGTCATCCTGGAATATGGCCATGATGTGTCTTCCTACATGGCTGTTTAAGAAATGAAAAGCTACACATTCCATCAGTTAGGGTTAGAAGAACTGATGCCAAACATATAACATTTTAGAAACATAATAATCACAGCAATAATGATCCAATCATAGACTCTTAAGCATTTGCCTATTTAAAATCCAAACAGCAACTTTTTTGGCCAGGCATGTGTGTGTGTGTGTGTGTGTGTGTGTGTGTGTGTGTGTGTGCTGATTATCTCAAAAAGCTCAAATATCAGCCAATCAATGGGCCCGACCAATATTGGTTTATCACTACCCATATCCCGTCATACATCCAGGGTCAGAGTGATGCTTTGTACAGCGAAAAACATTTTCTAAATATAATCCAAACCAAACTTTTTGGCTGGGGTGCTGAACAACGCATTACTAATAATTCAACTAACAGTTTCGTTTCAACACAAAGAGATCAGATACACTGTCCTGTACAGGGTCCACAACCACGAGGGCCGTACAAAAAGCATATACGCAGTACAAAAAGCTGAAATACTATGAGGCAGCCGGCAGTAATTATAACAGAGGTACCATTTCCGTCTGGTACAAAAGACAGAGATGAGAGTGCACAATAAAAGGTTGACAGGTTGACAGACAGTCGTCGCCTCGCCCATCTCTGTCCTGCCATGAAGATGGAAAGGAGCTCCATTGGCCACGATATCCTTCACTCAATAGATAAACAATTGGGAAGGCTGCAAATATTTGGGTTTGGCATGATCATCTGGTCAAGCTTTCTAACTGGCAAATCACAAGCGCTATAGTGAAGACTCCCTTGAACTGAGCAAACAGTACAGAATCCCTTGCACAACTCTCTGGAGGTCAAAGCATGAACTGCAACCTAGTGTAAGATCCGAGTACAGCAAATAGGCAAGCTAAAGATGCCAACAAATTAAAAATGTGTAATTTTAGGGTCCAAAATGTATCAAAGTATGCACTATTAAAATACAATAACCCAAAACACCATCAAACAATTAATTAAGGCGTTTAAAATCGATTTATCTAACAAAAGCCCCCAGGAATAGCAAACAAGAGATCCAGGATCCATCCCAGACGCATTAATCCATGCATCCCATTCTGTGCACCCATCCGCATACAGTTAGAATGCCACCATACTAAAAGAAAAGAGTCTTTTTAAGTCAGGTTTCATTTATCTTACCAGTCGGTTGCCGACGTCTCGTTGATAACGTCCTGGTAGGCTGTTAAGAGGGCCAGTCTGTTCTTGCTGAGATTCACAGCCATGTTGCTGCCACTGCAATCATCCAGACCAGTGTAGCAGTGATGATGGGGAGCGCGAGAGTCACTGCGGAGCGCGAGAGGAGGAGGAGGGATGTTGCACGCTGAACAAAGAGACGCTGCTGCCGCTGCTCTGCTGCGCTGCGCGGTCCTAGTGCCTCCGGGTAAAGTGCGTGCTTGTGTTCAAAACAGCCACAATGGAGCGCTACGTTGTAAAATGAGCCTAACTGTTTAACAGGCCATTTTAAAAAGGGATGCTTGTGGAAAAGACGCAGAACAATGATCAATACGTCGTCTGTTGCATGTGTACATAGACCATTAAAACAGTGACTAGCCTATATGGAATGTAATCATTTTCGGTAACACTTTATGGTAACACTTTATTTTACAATATCCTTGTTAGATATGTTACATGTATTTACCATAGTAATAACAGTAAATTATGCATAATTGCGTGCAACTAACCCTCAACCAAACCCTAATCCCACCCTAACCCTATATTAAGTACATTTAGTTAATTAATATTACTCATTACTTAAATATATAATTACATTGTAACAATGACACCTTAAAATAAAGTGTAACATTACATGTACTTACCATAGTAGGCTAATAGCAGTACATTATGCATAATTACATGCAACTAACCCTCAACCAAACCCTAATCCTACCCTAACCCTATAGTAAGTAGCCTACATGTAGTTAATTAATATTACTCAGTACTTAAATATATAATTACACTGTAACAATGACACCTTCAAATAAAGTGTAACCTAAATTCTGTTTAGTGTACCAAGTGTGTATGTGGCGCTGAAAATAAACTGCATTAAAATGCTTTAATTTTGTCAGATTTAGCAAAATTTGAAAGTTGTACTTTTATATAAGAATATAAAAACAAGTGTTCTGAATATAATAATTAATATAGGCTACAACTCTAATATATTCACTACCATTCAAAAGTATGGGGTCAGTAAGATTAAAAAATAATACTTTCATTCACTATGGACAGTAAATTGATCAAAAGTGACAGTAAAGACATTTAAACAAAAGAAAGGTAACGAAGGATTTCTATTTCAAATAAATGCTGAATCATGAATCCTGAAAAAATATAGGCTATCACATTTCCTACAAAGATATTAAGAGTTGTTTTTCAACATTGATAATAATAGCTAATAATAATAAATGTTTCTTGAGCATCAAATCAACACATTAGAATGATTTCTGAAGGATCATGTGACACTGAAGACTGGAGTATTGATGCTGAAAATTCAGCTTTACATCGCAGAAATTAATTACATTTGAATATATATATATATATATATATATATATATATATTCACAATATTACTGTTTTCACTGTATTTTTAATCAAATAAATGCAGCTTTGGTGAGTATAAGATACTACGTCAAAAACTTTAAAATCGTGTTAATAGTGTTAATATAATGCATATACAGTTAAATCAGAATTATAAATATAACTGTAAAATCTTTATCAAAATTATTTAAAATATTAAAAAATACATGACAGACAGCATTAGAGCAAAGCACATAAATCATGAAGCTGTACAGTCAAGTGTCCCTCTTATCCCGGAGGTCTCTGAGATCAGTCTCTTATAGGATTTTGCTATTAATATTTCCTTTATGATACGTGACATTGGATGTGCATTGGGATGGAAGGAGCTTTCAAGTTTTCTATGTGGTCTTGATGTACATCTCAAAACATGGTGTGCCGCCTACCTAGACAGCATTTTCTGGGCTTTTGATCCCAAAATGTTTCCAGATGTCTGGGTCATAGTAAACAGCAAACTCAAACACATTGTTTATTTATTTATTTAGTTGTGATTGAATGTCTTCAACTAGACCAAGTGGACCACACACTTTCAAATGTCAGACACAAAGTCCTGTTCATCTGGAGAGCAACAAAGCCAAACGTGAAAGATATCTGGTGGTGGGAAAATCTCCATCCCCAAAGAGTAAACAAATGCACACCTTATCCTATAGTATCCTGTACTTAACCTCTTAGAGCTCCGTGGATTCTGTCCAATCCCGTATCATGGCACAAGGCCAGGATCTGTCAGTCACAGCATGGGTCAGTGTGTGTAATGTATTCAACTAAAGCACAGATTTCATCCATGATACACACACTTCCAGTATGGGTGCTGGTTTCCTGCTGAAAACAATTGCGTATCTAATCCCACGACCCAAAAACACACATTTTCTGTGTCGCACATAGCAAAATGGGCACACACACACACACACACACACACACAGAAATAAGCTATAGTGCTTAGCCCTTCACCCTCCTCACACAGCCCAGCCTTCACATTCACGGCCCACACACACACACACACACACACACACACACACACACACACACACACACACACACACACACACACACACACACACACACACACACACACACAAACACACATTCACCTTCCACTGCAGTTTCATCCAATCAGGATCTCTGTTTGCCCCAGAGCTTCCCCTCCCCTTGGCTGCCCACTAAATGGGTTACCATTAATTAATTCTTCTCACTCATCTGGTCCTTGGCGTCTCCAACTGCCTACAAAGGTAGCAATTATATTCAGTGGTGATGAGGATTGTTCTTAGGGAAGACATCTGTCCGGCAGAGCCTCGGCAGGCATCCAAAAGGAGGCATGTGAGGAGAGCTCTGCCATTCAGGAATACAACTTTGTGGGCACAATACAAGTCTCTGATTTAACTGCTATGGTGGCTTTAACAGCTCCAGTGATGTTTGCACCAAAGGTGATTTTTTCACCCAAACACATTCTCTTCAGCACGCTATTAATTATCAGTTCCAAATATACTGCACAGTAGCAATTCTGCAAACTGGTGTTAACAGTGCGACTTTAAAAAATCCTGTTACATTTACTGTAAAACTGCCAATTCACATGAATTGTTGAAAATGTAAAAAGTACTAAACTACTAATATCTACTTTAAAGTCGGCATGAAACAAAAGTTTCACTATAGTCTTTTGTTCCCTATTGTGACATATCCAAGTGAAACAAACAAGAAGTAGGGCAGGGCTTAATTTCGATTGTATGGTTGTGGTTTGCTATTGGTCGATCTCATGTGAGTGACAAGTTGTCTTGCCCTCACGCCAGTAAACACGTAATCAGAGAAGAGAAGAGATGTCACTGCAAGAGTGAGGGCAAGTTATTTTGATTAAAGATTATGAGGGCAAATGAATAAAAAAAACACTGTGCACAGATAATATATCCCATTAAAAAAAATCTGAATTGTCCATTTTGATTTCATGGTGACTTTAACATCTACTTGTAATTTCTAACCTGAAAAAAATAATAATTAACAAAGGTTCGTTCTGGTTCTCTGATTTACTTTAGAATATTGAATCATTTTACAGACTATCTCGTTTGATCTCATTCAGAAAAATTAACTATGCTTTATTCAAGTCGTCTTGGTATTTAGCATTTAAACAGAGTTAAAATGTTATATTTTTATTCCCCATACATGTTCACATATGCAATCTTTGATCATACCAAATTATATGGAAGCTTGTTTCCACCACTGAATAAAAAAAGAAGAAGATAATTGTGACTTTTTTTCTCGCAATTGAGTTTACATCTCTCAAATCTCACAATTAATCTCAGAATTGTGTTATAGTCACAATTGCGAGTTATACAGTCAGAATTGTTTGATATAAAGTCAGAATTGTGATATAAAGTCAAAATTGTTTGATATAAAGTCAGAATTGTTTGATATAAAGTCAAAATTGTTTGATATAAAGTCAGAATTGTGATATAAAGTCGCAATTGCGAGTTACAAAGTCAGAATTGCGAGTTATAAAGTAAGAATTGTTTGATATAAAGTCAGAATTGCGTGATATAAAGTCAGAATTGTGAGATATAAAGTCAGAATTGCGTGATATAAAGTCAGAATTGTGAGATATAAAGTCAGAATTGCGAGTTACAAAGTCAGAATTGTGTGATATAAAGTCAGAATTGCGTGATATAAAGTCAGAATTGCGTGATATAAAGTCAGAATTGTGTGATATAAAGTCAGAATTGCATGATATAAAGTCAGAATTGCGTGATATAAAGTCAGAATTGTGAGATATAAAGTCAGAATTGTGTGATATAAAGTCAGAATTGTGTGATATAAAGTCAGAATTGTGTGATATAAAGTCAGAATTGCGAGTTACAAATTCAGAATTGCGTGATATAAAGTCAGAATTGCGTGATATAAAGTCAGAATTGTGAGTTATAAAGTCAGAATTGCGTGATATAAAGTCAGAATTGCGAGTTACAAATTCAGAATTGCGTGATATAAAGTCAGAATTGAGTGATATAAAGTCAGAATTGTGAGTTATAAAGTCAGAATTGCGTGATATAAAGTAAGAATTGTGTGATATAAAGTCAGAATTGTGTGATATAAAGTCAGAATTGTAAGATATAAAGTCAGAATTGCGTGATATAAAGTAAGAATTGTGTGATATAAAGTCAGAATTGTGTGATATAAAGTCAGAATTGCGTGATATAAAGTCAGAATTGCGTGATATAAAGTCAGAATTGATTGATATAAAGTCAGAATTGTGAGTTATAAAGTCAGAATTGCGTGATATAAAGTAAGAATTGTGTGATATAAAGTCAGAATTGTGTGATATAAAGTCAGAATTGTAAGATATAAAGTCAGAATTGCGTGATATAAAGTAAGAATTGTGTGATATAAAGTCAGAATTGTGATATAAAGTCAGAATTGCGTGATATAAAGTCAGAATTGCGAGTTACAAATTCAGAATTGCGTGATATAAAGTCAGAATTGCGTGATATAAAGTCAGAATTGATTGATATAAAGTCAGAATTGTGAGTTATAAAGTCAGAATTGCGTGATATAAAGTAAGAATTGTGTGATATAAAGTCAGAATTGTGTGATATAAAGTCAGAATTGTAAGATATAAAGTCAGAATTGTGTGATATAAAGTCAGAATTGTAAGATATAAAGTCAGAATTGCGTGATATAAAGTCAGAATTGTGATATAAAGTCAGAATTGCGTGATATAAAGTCAGAATTGCGAGTTACAAATTCAGAATTGCGTGATATAAAGTCAGAATTGCGTGATATAAAGTCAGAATTGAGTGATATAAAGTCAGAATTGTGAGTTATAAAGTCAGAATTGCGTGATATAAAGTAAGAATTGTGTGATATAAAGTCAGAATTGTGTGATATAAAGTCAGAATTGTAAGATATAAAGTCAGAATTGCGTGATATAAAGTAAGAATTGTGTGATATAAAGTCAGAATTGTGTGATATAAAGTCAGAATTGTGATATAAAGTCAGAATTGCGTGATATAAAGTCAGAATTGCGAGTTACAAATTCAGAATTGCGTGATATAAAGTCAGAATTGCGTGATATAAAGTCAGAATTGCGTGATATAAAGTCAGAATTGCGTGATATAAAGTAAGAATTGTGTGATATAAAGTCAGAATTGTGTGATATAAAGTCAGAATTGTGATATAAAGTCAGAATTGCGTGATATAAAGTCAGAATTGCGAGTTACAAATTCAGAATTGCGTGATATAAAGTCAGAATTGCGTGATATAAAGTCAGAATTGCGTGATATAAAGTCAGAATTGTGTGATATAAAGTCAGAATTGCGAGTTACAAATTCAGAATTGCGTGATATAAAGTCAGAATTGCGTGATATAAAGTCAGAATTGCGTGATATAAAGTCAGAATTGCGTGATATAAAGTCAGAATTGATTGATATAAAGTCAGAATTGTGAGTTATAAAGTCAGAATTGCGTGATATAAAGTAAGAATTGTGTGATATAAAGTCAGAATTGTGTGATATAAAGTCAGAATTGTAAGATATAAAGTCAGAATTGCGTGATATAAAGTAAGAATTGTGTGATATAAAGTCAGAATTGTGATATAAAGTCAGAATTGCGTGATATAAAGTCAGAATTGCGAGTTACAAATTCAGAATTGCGTGATATAAAGTCAGAATTGCGTGATATAAAGTCAGAATTGATTGATATAAAGTCAGAATTGTGAGTTATAAAGTCAGAATTGCGTGATATAAAGTAAGAATTGTGTGATATAAAGTCAGAATTGTGTGATATAAAGTCAGAATTGTAAGATATAAAGTCAGAATTGTGTGATATAAAGTCAGAATTGTAAGATATAAAGTCAGAATTGCGTGATATAAAGTCAGAATTGTGATATAAAGTCAGAATTGCGTGATATAAAGTCAGAATTGCGAGTTACAAATTCAGAATTGCGTGATATAAAGTCAGAATTGCGTGATATAAAGTCAGAATTGAGTGATATAAAGTCAGAATTGTGAGTTATAAAGTCAGAATTGCGTGATATAAAGTAAGAATTGTGTGATATAAAGTCAGAATTGTGTGATATAAAGTCAGAATTGTAAGATATAAAGTCAGAATTGCGTGATATAAAGTAAGAATTGTGTGATATAAAGTCAGAATTGTGTGATATAAAGTCAGAATTGTGATATAAAGTCAGAATTGCGTGATATAAAGTCAGAATTGCGAGTTACAAATTCAGAATTGCGTGATATAAAGTCAGAATTGCGTGATATAAAGTCAGAATTGCGTGATATAAAGTCAGAATTGTGTGATATAAAGTCAGAATTGCGAGTTACAAATTCAGAATTGCGTGATATAAAGTCAGAATTGTGAGTTATAAAGTCAGAATTGCGTGATATAAAGTAAGAATTGTGTGATATAAAGTCAGAATTGTGTGATATAAAGTCAGAATTGTAAGATATAAAGTCAGAATTGCGTGATATAAAGTAAGAATTGTGTGATATAAAGTCAGAATTGTGATATAAAGTCAGAATTGCGTGATATAAAGTCAGAATTGCGAGTTACAAATTCAGAATTGCGTGATATAAAGTCAGAATTGCGTGATATAAAGTCAGAATTGTGAGTTATAAAGTCAGAATTGCGTGATATAAAGTCAGAATTGCGTGATATAAAGTCAGAATTGTGAGTTATAAAGTCAGAATTGCGTGATATAAAGTAAGAATTGTGTGATATAAAGTCAGAATTGCGTGATATAAAGTCAGAATTGTGTGATATAAAGTCAGAATTGCGTGATATAAAGTAAGAATTGTGTGATATAGTCAGAATTGTGTGATATAAAGTCAGAATTGCGTGATATAAAGTCAGAATTGTGAGTTATAAAGTCAGAATTGCGTGATATAAAGTCAGAATTGCGTGATATAAAGTCAGAATTGTGAGTTATAAAGTCAGAATTGCGTGATATAAAGTCAGAATTGTGTGATATAAAGTCAGAATTGCGTGATATAAAGTAAGAATTGTGTGATATAAAGTCAGAATTGCGTGATATAAAGTCAGAATTGTGTGATATAAAGTCAGAATTGCGTGATATAAAGTAAGAATTGTGTGATATAAAGTCAGAATTGTGTGATATAAAGTCAGAATTGCATGATATAAAGTCAGAATTGTGAGTTATAAAGTCAGAATTGCATGATATAAAGTCAGAATTGCGTGATATAAAGTCAGAATTGTGAGTTATAAAGTCAGAATTGCGTGATATAAAGTAAGAATTGTGTGATATAAAGTCAGAATTGCGTGATATAAAGTCAGAATTGTGAGTTATAAAGTCAGAATTGCGAGATATAAAGTAAGAATTGTGTGATATAAAGTCAGAATTGTGTGATATAAAGTCAGAATTGTGATATAAAGTCAGAATTGCGTGATATAAAGTCAGAATTGCGAGTTACAAATTCAGAATTGCGTGATATAAAGTCAGAATTGCGTGATATAAAGTCAGAATTGTGAGTTATAAAGTCAGAATTGTGTGATATAAAGTCAGAATTGTGAGATATAAAGTCAGAATTGCGAGTTATAAAGTCAGAATTGTGAGATATAAAGTCAGAATTGTGAGATATAAAGTCAGAATTGTGAGTTTTACTTTTTTTTTTTTAAGTATTGGTATTTTTCAGCAAACATTTCTGCAAGTTACATTACCACCAGTAAGTGGTGACAGGTGACTGTCTTTATGAGTGTCATTACATGAATAATTCACTCAACCGATTTATTCCAGAAACATTCATTCAGCAGCGAAACACTAAAGACGTGGTTAATTCTGCTTTGTTTTAAAGTAGTTTTGTTCGCAAACAGATTAAGTGGAAATATTGTCTATAAAATGTAATATATTAATTAATATGAATTAATTAGTATGATTAATTATTGATGTATATATTTTCTACCGGGTGTTCAAAATACTTAATATTGTGTTTTATATTGTGTAAGTTTCCTGCTAACCGGCTAACTCACGTTCTTACTGTCTTACTGAAATACTTCTGCTAATCAGCTGTGGGCCACTATTACCTAAAACTGTCTATTAATGCAGATTTTTTGTCGTTCTTACTACTTTAAGTAAAGATGAAGGATGGAGCAAGATTTGTTTTACAAATGTTTATGTTACATCAGTCATTCACGTTAGTGCTGGGCTAACCTATGCGCTGTTATTGATACAGTTCCCGCACGTGCACTGCAATAAATTAGAAATTTATACATGGATTTGTTGATGGACAGACTCTTGTTAATGCTGATGGTGAGGAATTACAGTTAAAACATCTATTATGTACGTCAAACTGAGTAGCGTATCACTGAGAAACGTCCTGCTCAAGTCATCCTTGCAATGGAGGTTCGTGTTGAATAACTAGTTCTTCCAATGTTTCATCAGCGGACTCGCGCTCAGATTGATATGGAAAAATCGACGCCATTTTTACTGTCTTTACAGTGTGTACAATCACTGAACTTTAGGAAGCCTCCAGAGCTGAAGTTCAATTATGGTAATGCATGTTTAACTTCCGACAAGCTCTGTAAGCGGTAGACCAATCACAACAGACTGGGCCATCTGGCCAATCAGAGCAGAGCAGGGTCGCGGAAAGGAGGGATTTAGAGAGACTGAATCATTGGACGAGTCATTTGAGAATCATTGAACACTGTGGTGATGTGCAATGTATATTATGAGAAAATGAAACTGCTTTTTGATCTTTGATGCATGTAAACCTCCAAAACAAAATTAGGAAATTTTAAAATAGCATAATAGGAGCACTTTAACATGCATATTTTCTGTGTTTACCAATATAAAACCAACTGGTTTGAAAGTGACCTCTTAGTAAGCAGTGCTTCATGCACACTTTTGACAATGGACCTACTTCACACATAAAATTTCACTGAAGTTCTGCCAATGTGACAGTGCCTTTAGACATGCCCCTCTTCGCTAGCAATATATTTACCTGTTAAGCCCACAGACAACCACTCTTGGCATCTGTTTCCTGGCACTTGGAAGCTCTCGGCTCCCTCCAACGATGAAAAGTCCTCTGCTTTCTTATTAGTTTGCGGATGTTTGTCTGTGCAAGCCGTTGGTGATAGATTAGAAATAGTAAACGTTTTGCACCCTCCAAATACATGAAAGTTCATCTATCGCACTCTCAGGTGCCGGTTTCCCATATATGGACTGTCCGCACCTCACAAACCTTCTGATCAAAGAATCTGACTGCGACCACTTCATATTTACTTCAGAGATACCTCTATACATTTTCTACACACACCATTCTTTAAAATGGCTTACAGCACCTTTAACATTTATAGTTTAATTTAAAACTATAAAAAAAAATTTAGAATAAAATTGTTCCATTAAATATAATATACATTTATATTTTAATTTGTTACTATTATGAATTATATTCAATACAGTTAATAAAAATGATAAATATGCCTGTAAAAAAGGGTATTTTCTATAATGTAACATCAGTAACTGAAAATTTTTCCTTTTTGTGTTTTGCTCTCTTCTCACCAACAGGCGCAAGTACAAAGTCCACAGTAAAACACAGCCCATGCAGTTTTTGTTGTGTATTTTGAGATGGTGTGACGAAAACTTCATTTTCTTTTCTACTCATGTCAAACGATCCAGTGTCACAAGATGAGTGATTGTGCATTCAAATGACATGAGCAGTATGAGAACATGGTTCTAGGAAATTTGATTAGTGCTGACAGTGGTCTCCAGTCACCACCACAACACTTTACCCATTCATGCTCCACACACACGCACGCACATACACACACTTTCATATTTTATGGGGACATAATGATTTTTATAATGTACAAACTGTATATTCTATCCCCTAACCCTAAACCTAGGCTACTCTTACAAAAAGTTTATTCAAGTATGCTATCAGTCTACTTTTTATGTACATACAACAAAATATTCTAGGGGCCATGAAAGTTTTGTGAAAATTATCAAAAATGCTGGTGCTGGCTGGCAACTTAAAAAAAAAAACACTGGCGGGGAAAGAGTTAAAGTACAGTGAAAGGTATATTTTAAGTATAAAAATTAAGTGAAGTGAAGTGAACCCATACTTGGAATTTGTCCTCTACATTTTAACCCATCCAAGTTAGTACACACATTAGGAGCAGCGAGTAGTGAACACACACACACACACGGAGCAATGGGCAGCCATTCACTGTGGCGCCCAGGGAGTGATTGGGGGGTTAGGTGTCTTGCTCAAGGGCACTTCAGTCATTTCCTGCTGGTATTGAGAATCAAACCCGCAACCTTCGGTTTACAAGTCTGACTCTCCATTAGGCTACAGCTGTTCCAATAAATACCTAAATAGGAACATAGTAGTATACTTAAAAGCACAAAAAAAAAAAAAAAAATAGTAAACTATAAGTATGATGTTAAGTTAATTTAAAGAAAACTAACAAGTATACAGTGCTTGCAGTATAAAACTACTAAACTAGTATTTACAAGTATTTAACTAGTAAAATATCAGTATACCTAAAGTTATCTTGTAGTACAGTTGCAGTACAAATGAAAAGCGTTATAAACTAGTTGTGTATTCAAAGTTTACTACTGATAGATTTAAAGTATACTTAAAAGTATACTTTTATACACTAAAAAGTGGACCAATTTAGTCCCAAGTAGTATTGAAATAGTACACTTAATTATACTTTGGCTAATAACTTGAAGTACACTTTTTTTGAAAGGGTACCCATCACAGAAAACTTTCTGCATTTTTACATTTCATAAAACATCACTTAGTATGATTTATAAGTTTTCCTCATGGGGACCAAAAATGTCCCCACAGATATTGACATCTCCTAACCCCTAAGGGGTAAAATATTCAGATAGCTAGAATATTGTCATGACGAACAAGAATATTGTAAACTCCAACATCAAAATACTCTTTTAAAATCACTGTGAAATCAAAATAGACAATTTCTATTTTGTACGGAATATTGCAATATAGATTATACATGATTTATCCGTGGACGTTTTTTTTTTTAATTCATGTGCCATTGCGATTTTCAATCAAAAACTTTATCTTGCAGCGACATCTCTTCTCTTCTCTGATGACGTGTTTACTGACGCGAGGGTGGGTCAACCTTTCATTCAAATGCGATCACAGCAATAACAAACCACATCCATCCATTCAATTCCTGATGGGCAAAATCAAGTCATTTTTTCTTGTTCGAGAAGCCGTTTACTCAAATATACACCAATCAGGCATAACATGATGACTACTGACAGGTGAAGTGAATAACACTGATTATCTCTTCATCACGGCACCTGTTAGTGGGTGGGATATATTATTATGTGTTAGAAGCAGGAAAAATGGGCAAGTGTAAGGATTTGAGCGAGGGCCAAATTGTGATGGCTAGACGACTGGGTCAGAGCATCTCCAAAACTGCAGTTCTTGTGGGGTGTTCCCGGTCTGCAGTGGTCAGTATCTATCAAAAGTGGTCCAAAGAAGAAACAGGGTCATGGTGCGCGTGTGGTCCGATCAAACAGATGTGAAAGGTGTCAGAAAGGTGTCAGAATACACAGTGCATCGCAGTTTGTTGCGTATGGGGCTGCATAGCCACAGACCAGTCAGGGTGCCCATGCTGACCCCTGTCCATCGCCGAAACCGCCAACGGTGGGCACATGGCCATCAGAACTGGACCACAGAGCAATGGAAGAAGGTGGCCTGGTCTGATCAATCACGTTTTCTTTTACATTACGTGGATGGCCGGGTGCATGTGCATCGCTTACCTGGGGAACACATGGCACTATGGGAAGAAGGTAAGTCGGTGGAGTCAGTGTGATGCTTTGGGCAATGTTCTGCTGGGAAACCTTGGGTCCTGCCATCCATGTGGATGTTACTTTGACATGTACCACCTACCTAAGCATTGTTGCAGACCATGTACACCCTTTCATGGAAATGGTATTCCCTGGTGGCTGTGGCCTCTTTCAGCAGGATAATGCGCTCTGCCACAAAGCAAAAATGGTTCAGGAATGGTTTGAGGAGCACAACGAGTTTGTGTTGACTTGGCCTTCAAATTCCCCACCTCGCAACTTCCAGGACTTAAAGGATCTACTGCTAACATCTTGGTGCCAGATACCACAGCACACCTTCAGGGGTCTAGTGGAATCCATGCCTCGACAGGTCAGGGCTGTTTTGGCAGTAAAAGGCGGACCGTCACAATATTAGGAATTGTCATAATGTTATGCCTGATCGGTGTACGTCACAATAAGTAAGAAGACTACCATCAAGTCTTTGTGCATGTTCGCTGTTTGTGTTTAGTTAGGATTTCAGATATTTAAAAGTAAGAGTTAATAAAGGGTTGTAAAGGGTTAAAGCAGTACAGCAGTCTGTGAAAATACAATCCACATACCAGACATATGAAAGCGAGACCCATGGAGAGCCTTTTAAGTTAAAACAAAGAGCCTGACCAGCGGAAAGACCCGTGGGTTATGTCCAAAAAAAAAAAAAAAAAAAAGCGAGAGGGGAGTGGAACTGTCCAATTTATTCAGTCCTATAACAAAAATCCTCACATGAAAGACTGCGTCTAGTATTTCGTCTTGTCTGAAGCCTACTTTTGGAAACTGCTTATCCAAACCTTTGAGAGCATTGAGATCACTACAGAGATCTTCACCATCTTCATCTCTGCTTTGTTTGGATTGACAGTCAATTTTGATTAGTTTGATTCTAGGGACTGATCTAGGAATCTGTATTAACAGCTTTGTAGCAAATGTTGAATAGGCCTTTATGTGTGTTAATCTTTATGATTGGAAGTTCAACTCTAAGAGGTTGTTGGATGGCCTTTTAAACATGAGATGATGTCGCACCCTGGTGGCCACAGGCTGCTACTGCAACAGTGGTTGAGCGTCCCCTCCCCTTTCAAAAATTACCAAACCATATAGTTAATGCAGTTTGTTACTACTTAAATAGGCTAGACGCCATTTTGAATTTTGCGCGAATGAAAACAACTCGCAAGACACCTAAATGAAACTCAAAACTCTACTTGAAGTCTTTTGGAAAGGTGTTTCGTCAGCTGAGCAATCGTGAGGTTTTTAAACAACAGTACAATACACTGAACTGTACTTCTATCCCTCACAGCCTCGTTTTAATTCATGTCAAAAAAATAAATATGGCGCTGTCATAAAAGAAATGAAACGACAAAGCTTCTGCCACTTTAAAGATCACTATAATTTTTTACAGTAGCTATTGTTACTACAGCAAAATAACAAATTATGTAATCTCTTTAAAGTGTAAGAAGCTTTCAGCAATTAAAATATAACCGCATGCAAGTACATACTTTATTATAAATATTCAGTGTTTAAACATGTCTGCAGTGACAGTCTTGTCACAGAGTCCATGTTCCATTAGCATAGCATGCAAAATAATAATAAAAAAATAGTTTTTGTAACCTGGTGCATTACAAGAGTTTATAGAACATTAAATAGGGATTAGCGTTCTGTTTGGCTGCCTTTCAAGTACAGAAATTAAATGAAAGAAAAATACAACCAACAGAATAAAATAAAGATCATACAAATGTGTTTTACACAAGTAATTAATCACTATTCATTATAGCAAACCAAGTGAAAATTATTAAATATAATTTGTCATCTGTAAACCTGTGAAATACATTGCATCGAGAAGTCGGTCTAAAATGAGGAGTGAAAAGCAAATTAAGTTACCCATTTTCTCACAACAGGCGGTTCTACATCAGTCTCTCTGTAAACACACATATCAATGATGTCTATAGTAAACCATTTGATGGTTTATCAGGAACACAAATTGTAAGTAACTACAATATATGACTATATGTAAATAAAATGCACTTTTAAAATAATGAAAGAAAAACAACAAAAAAGGAAATTTGCATTGGGACCCAAAATATGCATACCATTTGCACAATACAGTACATTGTTCTAAAACGAGTAGCTAGGGGAAATATGATAAGATCCAGCACAGAGGTCATATGGTGCCCATTTCTTAAATAGCAAGATTTAACAAATACACACAAAGAGGAGAAAAAAAAAGGCACACTGCCTAACAGTAAAGAAGAATCTAGATAAAGGTGTAAAACAGATAAATAATAACAGAGTATGACCCACACCCACAAAATGACACTGTTTTATCATAAAATAAAAACAAATTACCATTTATAAACAAAGCATTTATGCCTAAGGAAAAAGTACAGTAGCTGACCAAATCTTCTGCAATGATGTCACAATGTTTTTGATATCTGGATCCAACAGTAACTAGACCCAGATTCTGTGTCCATGTTTTTCTTAAATATTTGTATTTTTCAAAAAAAAAATAAAATAATCAAATGCTCCACGAGTCATATTAAATGTCCTTTATTGGCTGGCCACTTGATGAACCACTATCTACAGCATATGTTTCAACTTAAAAAGTACTAAAATATAGAATAATCAAGTTCAAGGCACCTTATCTTTGGTAAAACCATGGCCACCTGCATAAGTTCAAAGTTTAGTAGTGTTTTAAAAGCAGGTACTTAGCAGATAGCAATGCATCTGCAGAACTGTCTCTTTGATCATACACAACACAAACGTGTTTGCGGGAAAGGCTGAGAGGAGTGATAAAGTATGCAAGAGTTAGTAACGCTCCCATGCCTGCATGCTAACAGCTAGATGGCTTTGAAAGGAGGGAACTAGTGAGTACTTTAAGAGAGGAAACTGCATCCGACTCTTTGATATCTTCAGTAGGTACACATTGCGAGTAGAGGTCACTGTTTGATTGAGGTTCTAGATTTGGATCCAGAGATGCGCTCTCTGGTTGGTTCTTAATGGTCACTGTGTTTGCGCTGGTCTTGTCTTCCCCTTGTTTCATGTGATAAATACAAGGTAGAGTGTCTGGGGAAGCACCAATACTGTAGGGCTTTTCAAGAGGGACATCCAATTTGGGCACTAAAGAGAAACAAGTGGCTTCGGGAAGAGTCAAAGCCACATTGGTCCTGTCCTGAACTAAAGCTCTGGCCCTGCTAGGAGAGCTGAGGTCAGCTGGCTCATCTTGGTTCAAAGGCACCAGAAAGGACATGCCATTCCACTTTAAAGATGCTCCGAGATCCTCAGTTTCCACCTTTGGTCTCTTGTTCATAGACTGGACATCCCGACCTTGCAGTTCTGTGAGCTCCATGTCTCCAGCGGACCTCTTGGTAATAGTTCTCTTGCTTAGGTTCAGTGGAAGGGATTGCTCTTGAGGAGCACTCCCGTTGGGTTGGGAGGTCATGCTGAGATCCTGAGCCAGAACTTCGGAAAGTCTCTTGGTGAAGGTGTTCATGTGTGTCGAGCCAAGACGGGTGCGCATCAGTTGACGCAACTGTAGACTACAGCCAATGTCAAGCGGAAGGATCCTAAGAGGGGGCAGGGGAGCTCTGGTCACGGCAATTCCGTTTTGGGACGAGGCATCCAAACTACACCCGGAACACTGGTGCTGAAGACTCTCAGGGGTATCGGGCGTACTGACTTTGGGCTGATGGACAATAATTGTCTGGTGGGGCGTAGAAGAATTTTGAGGCGTTACCTCATGAGTGTTTGCTCCATTGAGGCCCAGACGTGCTCTAAAGAGGTCCAAAGGACACAGTCCTTTAGTGGGACTGAATCCTTCCAGGGATCCACCTGCCAGCAACTTGCAAGGAACTGACAGAAAAGAGGGAGCTTGAGGTTCTACAGTCTCCATCTTCACATCTCGTCCCAGTAGGGGTTGGTGGGGCACTGGAGTAGAGGATACAAGGGACAGACCTTGGCCATGAGGATGGTTGGTGAGCTTCAGTTCTTGAAAAATAGTCAATGGCTGGACAATTTCCTGATGGGGTCTTGCTGGTTTCTCTAAAGGAGGTTTGGGATGCAAGGGTGGTCTTCCAACTCTGCCTCTGGCAAGAACTTTAGCATTGCGTTTTCCAGGTGGTCTTCCTCTCTTACGTACAACAACACCACCATCTGGTGGTGAGGCCTAAAGTAGTAGGGCAAATAAAGGTAATCTTAGTTATGCTCAAATACTTTTTTATTAGTCTGTCTGAAAACAAAGTCCAGTTTACAAAGTACCTGGATGATACAGCGAGCGTTGTTGAGAATACAGAAGTCAATGGATTTACCAAAATTTGTAACCTCAAACCTTTTGGAGCTTTGTTTGAGCTTGCTGCACAATTATTGAAATAATTTTTTTTCTACAGTGGTATGGCATAATGAACCATAATTAGATGTAATAGGGGCTTTCGCACCGGAGGAATTTGGTGTGTTCACACCGCAGAAACTAGGAACGATTTGAACTAATTTAGCTCCTACTTCAGAGTAGGGTCTAACCCAGCCCAATATCAACAACCAATGCCCGAGGCCTACTCTGATTGGTGAACGCACGTGAAACACCAGCACCCGCCATTAAAAAAAAAAGCTGTGTACACATACAGATTATAGCCTACATTTACTCCAGAAACTAACTCTACATGAAAAACAGTGATAGACAGACCTCTCAACCTTTACACTAAGGAGAAACTCCAACGCAACTTTGAGGGGACCAAGCGAAACATGATTATGTATTTCTGCTCAGCTAGTGACACTGGACATCAACCACATGGTAAACGCCAATACTTTTTCATAGAACTGTTACACAAAGAAAGTAGACAGTATATCGAATAACGTATTAGACAGGCCTGTTAAACAGATTGTAAACTAATGAAGACTGAGAATGCAACGTTCTCAGCGCAGTCAAAATAAAAGTCCACTGTGGCGTCAAAATAAAAGTCACAACAACAAGCGTGGCTTACGTCACTTCAGAGTTCCTACTGGCAGTGCGAATGCAACCAGGAAAACGGCCCTAGGGGAACCACCATGGTGGCTAGTTCCTAGAACTACCCGGTGCGAAAGCCCCTAATATGGACTAAACCTTATGTTTAGCCCATCTTATTGAGAGATCTTACATATACCGAACAAAAAAAGGTCAGTATTTCCTTTTCTTGTGCTATAGAAAATAAAACCCTCACCTGGTTTGTAACAGCATTCTTTTTTGGGCTGTTTGACACCCCTCTGCCCCGTACAGTCTTTTTGATGGTAGTGGGTGAGACAGATGTAGCTCTGGGCTTGCCAAGTTCTGGATTTTCTCCCCTTACATACAGTTCATATGGGAGCATCAGCCTAGAATTTGATCGACAGAAGACAGAAGAAAGAAGAAAAAAAAAAAGGGCATTCAGTTAGTTAAGCAAAGCCCTCTGAAGCAGCGGGAATGAATTGTTGCTGTAATCAGAGCTTCATGATCACCTTTCATAATGCCTCCTTGTGCAGGTGGCAGCGCTGGTGCTGCCTGGGCTTCCACCCAACTCATTGTACACGGTCTTCCACAAACGGTGCGATGTCACCTGCAGGCGATGGGGAGGACAATGGTTCTGACTCACACTACTGAGCTCACCGCTAACTCTTTCATTCCGTTATGATGGATTACAGCTTACTCATCAGGGCCAAGTAATGAAACGACATGACAAACTTACCCTCTCATATCCCCCCAGTCTTTTTACTACTGAATACATGAGGAAAAGGTCAACTGTGGGCAAATAGGAAAACAGCTCGGTTAATTAACGAGTTAAGGTAGAAAAAACTACGTAGAAGTTATTCTAATAAGTGAATGGTGCATACTCTTTTTGAAACCCAGGTTGGGAACTTTGCTTATAGGGGAACCCCTCCGCTCCATAAAGATATATAGCTGATCCAGGAAGAGCTGCTCTTCTGGATGTGGGAGCCAGTTCCCATCCCAATGCATCTCCACACTGCCCATCACATTCTCCTACAGGACAAAAAGTTACAACACATTAGAAGATCTTTCCTTCAGTAACTGATAAATAGCAACAGAGCGAAACATTAAGGTGCGTTCACATTAGCAACATTTTGTGAGCAAAAAAGGTCCATTGTCTATTAATAGTGTAGCGATGTATGAAGCACAGCTCACATAGAAGTCACTCAGACCAAGCAGCTTTCTGCTGGTCAACTTGAACCTCTGCATGGGTAAATGTTTCGCTCTCACGTGAAATTCCAGATTGCATTGATTTCTATTGAAATGTCTGGATTTTGAATCCAGAAAATTCAACCAAAAGTGGTAAACGTGACCGCACCTTTCGGATGTGGAAGTTAAAATCCCATTCAAAACTTTTAGAGAAATGCCCTTGCAGGATAGACCTACATGAGCTTGAGGTTGCTAAGCAATGGCCAGTGTTGGGGAGTAGCTAGTTACATGTAACTGAGTTATGTAGTTTAATTACAAAATAAATGTAACTGTAATCTGTTACAGTTATTGAGAAAAAAAAAAAAGTAATTAAATTACAGCTACTTGTTAATGTTAACGAATACAAAGGGGGTTACATCTGAATATTTCCTGTAAAAAGCTAGGATATGTTGAATAATATTAATTTGTTGCTTTGCCTGTTATTGATGTGCACGATGCCTCCAGCCATTTAAAGGCTGTTTGGTAAAGCGATGCTATTCTGATGCTTTTGATTGGCTCTCGTTTGAATTTGCAATGCACCACGTCTGCCAAGTAGCTACATCAAATCGACATTGCCACTGAAAGCTTTAGGCTACAACCTGTCTGAGAGTTGCCAGCATGGCGACTGGCGAGTGATAAAAATGCATTCCAGTGCTGGAAAATTTAAAAATCATTTAATCCAGAAATCAGAAAAGGGTGCAAATATAACAGATCAGAGCATTTTATAGTTGGCAAACATATTTTGCAATCAACATCAAAGGTTTCAATGTCGAATCTGATCTGCAAGTATGGCAACTCGGCCTACAGTTAACTGTAAGGAGTCATTAAAGTAAGAAAGGCATTCTCCCGCCTGCCACACCATGCTACTAATGTGTATTCAAGATGTATTTTAGCTCTGTATTGCTTGGTGCATGTCCAGTAGTTTATTTAACGATGTTAATCTCCATTCATAACAAATTAGCTAGTCTGCTGCTAGCTAAAGACGTCTTTACCGGCCACACTTCTATTTATGAACCCTTTGACAGAAAATATATAGCTAACGTTTTTCATCCTTGAATAAGGTTGGTAACCATGTCAGAGCTAATATTACAGTTATTTTAGCATTGTAGCATACTAACCACACACAGAATCTTAATTCAAGTGATGAAGGATTTTGAAAGTCTGACAGTAAATCAGTGTTAAGTACTACTGTAAGGTTAAGCCTGCCTGGTTTAAATGTTTGAAAATGATGAACAGTTGAAAACATTCATTAGAAATTTAGAAACGTAATCAAATCAAATGTAATCAGTAATTGAAATGGCTACACTACTTATTTTAAATAGGGTAACTTGTAATCTGTAACCTATTACATTTCCAAAGTAACATTCCCAACACTGGCAATGGCATATATTTCTATAGAGGCAAAATCTGACCATTCATAACACCGAATCTGCCATTTTGTCCAACAAACAAACCAGAGAGGAGAGTTAGTAGATTAACGCCGGTGGACTTGAATTTGAAAAATGTTGTGTATTGACGTTTTTCCACAGTTGAAACAACATACCTTCTGATGTTCATTCATGTTTTATTTCGCGCTATAGCTTGTAGGAAGAGATGCCATTTGCCATTTGAGATTCACATGCCATTTGAACTAAGGCGCTACAGCGATCTGTCTTTAACGTACATTAAAGAGCCACAAAACGGTATTTGTTTGAATTTCTTTAATAAATAAATAAATAAATAAATAAATGAATAAATGACAGCTAAGACTTCATACCAAAAGTAACCTGCTCTGTCTTATCTGTTGGTGCATTGTTAGGTCCTCTTTGCTCCGCAATGTATTTTTCACAGCGTGAGAACGATGTGTGGCGTGACAGCACCATGGCTTGTCGGACATAGCAACAGTAACTAAGGAGGGGTGGGTCTTTGCGAACTACCCAGCAAGCAGGGATATTCTGAAGTTTTGCATGCTAGCTAGCTAGCGGGATAGACTATGTTAGCTAACACTGGATAACTCGGTGTTGCCAACTCTCACACATTTGGCGTGAGACACGCTTTCAGGCTCTGTCCACGCTGCCCAAGTAAATCTTACGCCAAATTAAAAATAAATTAAAAAAAAAAACAACAGCATGCTGCACAGACCGTTTGGCGTATGACATCAAGAATCGCGAGAGCTTTCGAGTCGTTTTCTCTCTGTATTTTGATGTCATACGCCAAATGGTCTGCACAGCGCAGCATGAAGTCAAACACACAAAATCAGGCCAAAATGAAGTTCATTTGGAGTCTGTTTTGGGAGTTTGAAACAGCTTGCCAAAGCAAACTTTCTGGAAAAGTCTGGTACACACCTTTGTACTACCATTGGTCTGTGGCAATTATAGGTAGGTGTCCGTCAACTGGAGAGCTGCTTTATAGTAGAAAATGAAGTTGTACTTCTGATGAAACGAGACACTGACACTGCTTAAAATCAAGCAGCTTTACAGTATCAAACATAAAAAACAATGTATTGTATATAGTGCTATATAAATAACTGTGACGTGACTTTACTAGAGAGCCGAATTGCAGAGTTCGTGCAAACAAAAAAAATGGTATTGTATTTATGTATTTTAAAACAGATTTGATTACATAAAAGTAGCTGCCATACTGAAACTTAGCCTTGTACCTTTTTTCTTTTTCCCTCCCATTTCAATTTTTTGCTTCAAATCAATTGTTGTAATGTTATGATTCATCTGTGATCTGGTTTGTTTAGTAAATGGCTTTTAACTCTTTCATAAAATATAATATATATTTTTACCCAAGTCTTTTTAAACTAAAATTATGATAATAAAAACTACCAAACAGTGCCATGCAGAAGATGACACAAATGGTGTGAAAGGAAGTCAAGACATCAAAGTTAAAACAAAACAGGAAGCACTCAGTGACACAGTATTCTTCACTATTTGTTCAAAATCTTAAAACATCCTGTTTAGCCATCAGATCGGTATTCATAAACATGTCTATACATCAAATTGAGATGCAAACTCAACAGCATACCTTCATTCTTTCCATCCATGACTCTGATAAATGGTTATTGTTTTGCTGATCGGATCCTTTGCCATCCAGGCCCTTTCTTTTACGAGGTCTCCCCTTCAGACTGAGGGAGGAGCATCCTGGGACAGAAACATATAGCATCTTTAGGCAACAGTACTTCGCTTTTTTCAGTCATAACATGCAAAATCATTTTACAAAAAGTGAACAGTCCCATAAAATTCAAATAAGAGAATACATGGTACATATTAGGTTTTCTATGTGAACACCACAAGTGAAATTCCACTTTTCACAATGTTAATAAAGTACAAACTAATACAATATTTAACGCACTCCTTTCTAGTTAAATATGAATGTGAATGAATTACATTAAAGAAGAACAGAACAAGTGACAGGTCTATTGCACTTACACTTTAAGACTTATGCACAGATCTATTTTAACATACCAGATTTTTTTTGTACCATTTTTCATCAAACATCCCAATTTCAAATTCAGGTATGTATTTTAATATGGTTGTCACTCCCGAACTTTGCAGTGTTAGCAGCATGAAAAATTATGAATGGGTTATGTACAGAAAGCGAGCAAAGAGCACTCCCTTTATAATCAGTGAAACTGATATCACTTCAGTTTAGCCACAGCGCAAGCTCACTAACTGAGAGAAAACTCTACACTGCAGTCTATATTGCACAATGAATCTCTTATTTACAGTGTCTTTATACTTTGGTTATTGGAGCTCACACTGTGCAAACTCTCTGACTAAGCCCACTGCATTCACACACTTAACAAACATGCATGTGATTGGCTAAAAAGCTCAATACAGCAAAAACACGTTGTAAATAGAAACCTTTGACGATCTTACCAAATATGCATGGAAGAGTTTGAAAGCAGCCGCCTATCAGGGGGTAACGGATTGACTCAGTGCTCGGTACTACAGGTACTGCAGAAAGGCTGGTACCATTATGTTTTTAAAATTAAAGTAACGACTTGGTACCAAATAGGGATGTTCATTCATGTTTATGCCATGTTCGTGTTATAAAGTGGAAGAGATGATCGGTTTATGTTGCGCTCGGTGCTGCCGCTTTGCTTGAACTGAGGCGCTACAACTGTCGCCATATTTAGTGTTTGAATTTCGTAATTTTTTTTTTGTTTGTTTCATATCAGAAGTAACAAAGCTTATTTCTACAATGCTTTGTTCATTCATCAACTGAAAACAGCATAAACTAAAAGATCGATTCTTGGGATTTATGAATCAATATCGGTTCATTAAAATGAGAATCGATTAAAATCGAGAAATCAATATTTGTAACCTAGCCCTAATGAATAATGTCACAAGAGTGTGTTACTCACCAAGCTGTGTCAGTATGCTAGCATTGCTGTCTAGAGTAGGGTGGTTAAAGGTATCCCGACAGTAGAGGACTCGTGTGTTTTGGAGGGCCACTTTTATTCCCCCCAGAGCCAGCAGATGAGGGTCCTGCAGACCAGGGCAGCTAGCCTGATCTGGCACACGTCTTTGAAGGGAACGAAAGCGGCAGTACTGGGGGTAACTGAGAACCTTCACCTTCTGCTGTACTTCTAGAGACTCATCTGAAAGAAAACACAAAACACAAGTGTCAGTACATACATTAGGCTACATTCAAATAATGATCAGTAACAGTGTCAACAACACCCTCACATCTGCTTCAATGCTCAAGTGCAAAAAACAACAGAAAAAACAAAACAAAAAAAAAAAAACACTAAGAATATATAACCATCAATCAATATCAATATCAGCTACAATCCCTGGGCTCAACTACATTATCACACTCCAGGGTTATTTTACATTTTTGTAAGCTGAACCACAATAATCTGAAATCACAATAATGTTCGGGTCCCCCCTTAAAATTAAAAATAGTGCTCTATTTTTATTTTTAAAAAAAGTAAACTTTTAAATGTAATTTCTATTCTATCACAATCTCAGAAAATGCTGCCTACAAGTCCTCCTGGGAAGTTCCTATTTACACATTTGACTCTTACTTACAGTTAACTATAATGTGATGTGTGTTCAGTTGGCTTTAGGCTGAAAAACAGACACAATGGACAATTTCATAAGCTTTCCTCTTTATTCACTTCCTGACAAAAGCCTAACTCAAACAATGCAAGTTTCATATGAAAATAAGGCAAGACATACTTTGCGATTTTGCTGCTATTGACCAAAACTAAAACTATTAAAAATAGTTTTCGTTAATTGAAAAAGCTAAAATAAAACAAAAACAAACATGAAAAACTTAAAATGGGGAAGAAAAAAAAAAATAAAAAAATAAAAAAAAAAATTATATTATATATATATATATATATATATATATATATATATATATATATATATATATATATATATATATATATATATTAAAATAAAAAAAAACTTAAATTAGAAATGTTGCTTTGCCAACTAACTGCCATAATATAAGTTCTTCAACTTAAGCTTAGTAAAACTAAAACAGAAATAAAGAATTAAGGTTAAAAAAAAGAAAAAAAAAAAATATATATTTTATATAATATAATATATATGCCAATTCAAAATATTAATAAATACTACAATAGTACATGAATAATACTTAATACAATACTGAATATAACACAGAAAACGATTGAAAAAAAAAAAAAAAATTAAGTGTCACTAATTCTTCATCAAAAGTAAACAAAATGTGTACAAAAATAAAAAAGTCCAGTCAACATTCATGCATATCTGCCTCTCAACAAATAAGGTAAGACACCTGGGCCTGTTGAATATTAATTACAAAACACTTAATTAATATTCATGAGCCAAGCTGATAAAAGGACCCACTTTATATTAAGTGTCTTTAACTACTACATAGTAACATTAATATTAAATCAAATGCACTTGTGTGAAAACATGGTTTTGCATTGTACTTGTATTTAAAAAATACCTGTTGTAATTAAATCTATAATTACACTGTTGACCCTTCCATTACACTTTAGCCCACCCTTAAACCTACACATCACCAAACCTGTGCTAAACTGAATGGGTCATCCCACCGCAATAGCAGCAAGTATTTTGCAATAGAATGAGCATTGCAACTGAGCACTGTACCGAACAATAGAGGGTATGCATGTGACGTCACTGTCGGCCCGGAGTGACTGCAGTCCCGCCCACTGAGTGGCAAAAAGACAGAGGCAGCACTGGTTTTCAGCATGAATGCTGCGAAAAACACACAAAACCAGACCTGGTGCCAGAGAAGGGGGTCAGGGGGGCTTGGCCATGGAACCCATGGACATCCCTGTGCCCCCCTCCAGGCCGATGGAGGCGGACTTGATAATAGCGTGTCATTTTCTCACTCAAACCACTGCTGCTTCTGATTGCTTTTAGAGGGAAAAGCTGCCTATAACTGCTGGTCTAGGATCTGTTTACTTTGTAATAGCATATTATTAGTGAAAAAGAGTTGGCAAAAGATCCAGTGCATATCTGTATTTGCGCTCGTGAAATGATTCAATTCCCAACGTGTTTTCACTTCGGTGAGTAATGTAGCCAATCACAGGCATGTTTGTTGATTTCTTGAACGCAATGGCCAGTCACAGGTGTTGAAGTTAGAATTCACTCACCGCTCGAGTTTTTGTCCAGTGCTGAGTTCTGCACGTGCGCAAATCCTCTCTAACAAAGTGTAGACATGTAAATAAGAGATTCATTGTGTATCAGCGTCACTGATTAATATAACGGAACTTTGTGAAATCGCGTTCATTGAATGAGTGACAGCGCGCAAAGAGCGCTCCCTTTATAATCACTAAAAGCTGTCTAGTCAATATAAAAAAATAAATAAATTAATAGGCCTATAATATATATATCCAGAATTTGAATAAAACTTTTGTTTTCCATTCTTGACAAGCGGCCACATACACGCTTCAATACATAGACCCATCCGCATATACAGTCATGGGAAAATGTTAGGACACCCTATTGAATTCCATGGTTTTCTGTATCAGGACATAATAAAAAAAAATCATCTGGTCCTTGGCAGGTCTTAATTTGGAAAATAAAACCTCAGATGAACAACACCACATGACATATCACACCCTGTCATTATTTAGCAAAAATAAAGCCAAAATGGAAAAGCCATGGGTGACAAAGTTAGGACACCCTTACTGTTAACATAGGAATTAAGAGGGTAAGTAATAGTCAGGCACTGCTAATCAAATGCCTTTGATTAACTGATCACCAGCAAGTGTGATCACCTCTATAAAAGCAGAAGTTTTGGCAGTTTGCTGGTCTGGAGCATTTAGGTGTGTGTTAACACAATGCCAAGGAGGAAAGACATCAGCAATGATCTTAGAGAAGCAATTGTTGCTGCCATCAATCTGCGAAGGGTTACAAGGACATTTCCAAACAATCTGAAGTCCATCATTCTACAGTGAGGAAGATTATTCACAAGTGGAAGACATTTAAAACAGACACCAATATTCCCATGAGTCGACGTCCCAGCAAATTCACCCCAAGATGCAGACAACCCAATAACTACATCTCACACTCTACAGGCCTCAGTTAACATGTTAAATGTTAAAAGTTCATGACAGTACAATTAGAAAAAGATGGGTCAAGTATGGCATTTTTGGAAGGGTTGCCAGTAGAAAGCCTCTTATCTCTAAAAAAAACATGGCAGCACGGCTTAGGTTTGCAAAGTTGCATCTGAACAAACCATAAGACTTCTAGAACAATGTCCTTTGGACAGACGAGACCAAAGTGGAGATGTTTGGCCATAATGAACAGCGCCAAGTTTGGTGAAAACCAAAAGAGCATATCAGCACAAACACCTCATACCAAAATTCAAGCATGCTGGTGGAGGGGTGATGATTTTGGGCTTGTTTTGTAGCCACAGGACCTGGGCACCTCACAGTCATCGAGTCGACCATGAACTCCTCTGTATACCAAAGTATAGAGTCAAATGTGAGACCATCTGTCCGACAGCTAAAGCTTGGCTAAAATTAGGTCATGCAACCGGACAATGATCCGAAGATCACCAGCAAATCTACAACAGAATGGCTGAAAAAGAAAAGAATGAAGGTGTTGCAATGGCCCAGTCGAAGTCCAGACCTCATCCTGACTGAAATGCTGTGGCAAGAGCTGTGCATTAACAAATGCCCACAAACCTCAATAAACTGAAGCAATGTTGTAAAGAGTTGACTAAAAATTCCTCCAGAATGATGTGAGACTGATAAATCATGCAGAAAATGATTACTTCAAGTTATTGCTGCTAAAAGTGGATCTACAGGCAATTGAATGATAGGGTGTCCTAACTTTGTCACCCATGGTTTTTCCATTTGGGCTTTATTTTTGCTAAATAAATAATGACACGGTGTGATATGTCATGTGTCGTTGTTCATCTGAGGTTTTATTTTCCAAATTTTAAGACCTGCCAAGCACTAGATTTTTTTTATTATGTCCCGATACAGAAAACCATGGAATTCAATAGGAATTTCCCGCGTGTTCCGGCGGGAAAGTGACATCGATGCCCTCTATTAATTTTTTTGTAATATTAGTTTAAAGACACCTAATATAAAGCAGGACCCTGATACATTTTAGAATTGTGTCTCCCCTACTTTTCAGACTGTCCTTACCCCTTGAGTAAAAACACAGTTCAGGATTTTTCATTACTCACCGTCACTCTCCGTTTTTCCTTCCTGTGGAGAACTAGCACCTTGTGACCCATCAGACATCAGAGGCCCATGAATGATTTGACTGCTGCGCTTCCACTGTGGTGGTTCCTGACAAGTCCACTTCACCAGATCCTCCACTCTGACTACAATCTTTTTTGATACAGCGAGGACTTCATCCTGCGCAAAGAAACGCATAGAAAACACCAAGTAAACGTCTACAGCACGAAACAACGCGTCTCATACATCCACATGAGCTTACAGGCAGGACTGGGTTTTGAATAATGGCCTGAGATATTGCTAGAGAGAAGCCTCTCCCTTTTTCCTACGTTATACTAGTTAACAATAAGAGACTCGTCACCTCAGGCAAAAACAACCAGCTCAAACTGCTTTAAAAAAAAAAGAAAAAAAGAGGGTAAAAGCCCAGTTGACATTTAGATGCTTATCTCTGTGACATTCTCACATTCAATTGTTTACAATGAAAACTCTGAAAAGCTTTAGCATTTCTCCTTACTCATTTAATTTCTTACAAAATGGGTTAAAACATTAAAAGGAACATGTTTAAAATGGCGTCTAGTTTAGCTATGACTACTTCATACAGCAAATGAATGAGTAGATGAAAGAATCTGAGAGGAGTTTTGCTCAGCATATGGCTGGATTGTCCAAAATAAACTATAAAAGCACTAGTTTATGTTCATTACCAATTCAAAAACTCATAATTTTATGCTTAGAGTGACTAGAGTGCTTAAATCACTGTTATTAAAAATATTGCTAGTTAAATCTTTTAACAGCAGTTTTTTCAATTGTACACAACAGAAAGAGGGATTTGCTTTTATATTCTCTTTTGTATGTCATGCTCAGGCCACATTCAAGAGACAATACATAAAGTTACTAATGGAAACATAAGAAACAACGCTGTGATGTTTGAATCGAGTTCCTTGACAAATAAGCATTATCACATAACTTCTATAGATCTATTAATATTTTAAATAATTAAGATAACTTTTACAGAACTTTTTCTTAAAGTGTTGTAGAGTAACACTTTACATTTGTTAGAATGTTAATGTATTAAACATGAACTGACCATGAGCAATACATTTGTTACTGTATTTGTTTGTTCATGTTAGTTCACAGTGCATGAACTAATGTTAACAAATACAACTTTTGATTTTAATAATGTATTAGTAAATGTTGAAATTAACCTTAAGATTAATAAATGCTGTAGAAGTGCAGTTCATTATTAGCTCATGTTAACTAACGAAACTACTTGGCAAAAAAGCCTTTTGTAATAATTCTTAAAATATTTTATAAATCATTCTAATATTCTGATTTAGTGATAAGATATAAGATAAAAATAAGAATGTATTTTCTGCATAATATTTGTGTTTTAATGTTTTCTTTTTTTTTACTTCAGTAAGTACTTACCCCAAACAAATTCTTTCAAATAAATATAAAATTATTCTTGAGAGGCAGAGAGGTGGTTACATTACAACCATATTTTAACATTAGACGTTAAAAATATTGAAGTTAAATCCACTACTGTTTTATATAGAATTGTTCTAGCCTATACAGTATTTAATGCAATTACATCAGAAGTAACTAATTAAATTACAGAAAAATTAAGAGTAATCCCTTACTTTACTTTTTCAAGGGAAAAGTAATTAAATTACAGTAATTTATTGCATTAATCCCAACGCTAATCCCAACAAAACCGATCCCAAAAAGTTAATGTTTTTAAAACAAGTCTCTTATGCTCAGGCTTCATTTATTTGATTAAAAATCCACAAAAAAACAAAACAAAAAATATTGTGAAATTACAATTTAAAATAACTTTTCTATTTGAATACATTTTAAAATGTAATTTATTTCTGTGATGCAAAGCTGAATTTTCAGCATCATTACTCCAGTCTTCAGCGTCACATGATCCTTCAGAAATCATTCTAATATGCTGATTTGCTGCTCAAGAAACATTTATTATTATTATCAATGTTAAAAACAGGTGCACAATTTTTTTTTTCAGAATTCTTTGAGTAGAAAGTTTAAAAGAATAGCATTTATTTGAAATAGAACCTTTTGTAACATTATAAATGTATTTACTCTCACTTTTGATCAATTTAATGCATCCTTGCTGAATAAAGTTAATTTCTTTCATTTCTTTTAAAAATGTCTTTGTTACTGACCCCAAACTTTTGAACGGTAGTGTATAATGTTACAAAAGCTTTCCATTTCAAATAAATGCTGTTCTTTTAAACTTTCTATTCATCAAAGAATCCTGAAAAAAAAAAAAAAAAAAAAAAAAAAAAACTGTTTTCAACATTGATTTGAGCAACAAATCGTCATGTTAGAAAGATTTCTGATGCATCATGATTTCAAAAATGGCTTTTAAAAGGTTTGTCCACTGCAGTGGGCACCATTTTCAGAGATTTATACATCCCGTAACAAAATTTTACAACACACAACTGCAAAATATGTTAAATATTACTATATACCTTCAAAATGATAATATGTGAGCATAATTGTGGTGCTCATGCACCCTTTCCCCTTAGCCACAGGTTATGTCGCTTTCCCCATCTCTCACCTCTCCATGCTCCACTGCTCTGCCCTTCGGAGTGTCCTCAGGTAAGAAGTAGAGTCTAGAACTGGCCAGCAGGTGGCGCTGCGTCTGATCTTCCCACAGCAATGTGACCTCCGCTATACACACAGGCTCCTGAGGGCCACAGCGCATGAAGTAGAACTCCCCAAGCTTCCAGACCTGAGTCGGACCCCCGGATTCATGCTTGCAACCCACTGACTTATAAAAGGCAAAGGAGCCTCGAAGGCAGCTAGGAGCACCTAACCACTGATTAACACAAGAGCGCACAAAAGCAAACAGATTAGGGAATAAACATGTCACATATGAGAACAGCAAAATCAAGTCAACCACATAAGGCTGAGAAAACATTTAATACCTTCAGCCTTAAAGAGACAGTTCACCTAAAAATAAAACTTCTGTCATTTGCTCAGAATATGAGTACTAAACAGTTTATGGGCCTCATTGACTTCCATTGTATGGAGAGAAAAAAAAAAAAAAAATACTATTGAAGTCAATGAGGCCCATAAACTGTTTAGTACTCATATTCTTCAAAATATCTTCTTTTGTGTTCAGCAGAAGAAAGAAACTCATACAGGGTTGGAACAACTTGAGGCTGAGCAAATGACAGAATTTTTATTTTTGGGTGAACTATCCCTTTAATGAGTCAGAGCACAAAATTATAAGTTACACAAGTTCACAAGCAGTCTGTGGTTAAAAAACAACTTATTAATTCATACATTCCATTTGGAATTTGCTCCTGTGCAGATATTTTAAGCAAATAGAAGTGCTGTCGTTACACAAACACTTCATAAGAGCTCTGGAAGAAAACGTATGCATACAAAGCTCAAATACACACATATGCAAACACCCTTCACATGATTCAAATTATCTGTCTGAGCAGCAAGACAAAAATATTTAATGTGTTGTCTTCTATCAGTATTTCTGCTCAAATCCGAGACAAAAACTCCCCCAAAACATACTATAGTATACATTGGGGCAAATTACTAATCATTCTCACGTAACCTACTCAGAACTGTTTGGTAAAGTTTCCATGGTTGAAAACACATTCCAATGAATTAATCTACTTAGGAACGGCCTGATAGCAATGGAAAAACACAAAGATTTTTCTATTATTTGAGTTGCAGAAAGTAAAACATAAAAATTCCACAGATATGATGCCAAAATGTGGTTTTCTGCTATCAAATATAAAAATGAGCTGGAGGTACATTCTGTAACTAAAATTGGACAATAAATGTGGAGGCTACACCAAATATTTTATGTTTTTGTTCGTGACATTCAAAGAAATATGTATATACATATGAAGATCGGTTCATTTATCTTCAACATACTGAAGAAAATTCGCTTGATAATACATATTTTTGGTCGAAAAGCATGAATGTATAATAGTGAGTTTAAATATATTATTTTAATAACATTCAAATGTTTTAATACTAGTATTGTTGTAATATCTTATTTAAAAGGTTATTGTAATCGCATATTAAAAGTGTAAAAATAATAAATACATAAAACAAACAAAACACTTAATAAAGCTATAAATAACGCAAAAGCCTAATAAGAATTAATTTATCTGAAACAAAATGAATTAATTTGATAATAGATCAAATGGACAATAAATGTAGAGGCTACACTGAATATCACAAAAACAAATTATTTAAAGAAATATGAATATACATATGAAGTTTGGTACATTCAGTTGATATTACATATTTTTGGTCAAAAACATGAATGTATAATAGTGTGTTTAAATATATTCTTTTAAATTATTTTAATAACATCAAAATGTTTCAATACTAGTGTTATTGTTGTTTTAATATCTTATTTTAAAAGTTATTATTGTATTAGCATACTAAGAGTTAAAAAAACAAACAAAAAAAAAACTAAAAAAAAACAAACAAACCAAACAAATAAAACACTTATTTAAATAAAGCTATAAATAATGCAAAAGGCTAATGAGAATTTATTTATCTGAAACAAAATTAATTAACTTGATAATAGATATTTTGATAATAGATCAAATGGACAATAAATGCGGAGGCTACACTGCATATCACAAAAACTAATTATGTAAAGAAATATGCACATATGAAGATTGATTAATTTATCTTCAAATATAATTTAGTTGATAACGCATATTTTTGGTCAAAACCATGAATGTGTTTTAATATATTATTTTAAATTATTTTAATAACATCAAAATGTTTTAATACTAGTGTTATTGTTGTTGATGTAATATCTTATTTAAAAGGTTATTGTATTAGCATACTAAGAGCTTTAAAAATAAATAATAAAAACATAAAACACTTATTTAAATAAAGCTATAAATAATGCAAAAGGCTAATGAGAATTCATTTATTTGAAACAGAATTAATTAATTTGATAATAGATCAAATGGACAAAACACGCAGAGGCTACACTGAATATCACAAAAAAAATAATGCAAAGAAATATGTATATTCATATGAAGATTGACTCATTTAATTCAGTTGATAACGCATATTTTTGGTTAAAAGCATGAATGTATAACATGTTGAAATGTATTCTTTTAAATTATTTTGACAACATTAAAATGTTTTAATTCAATATCACTATTGTTGTTTTAATATCTTATCAAAATAGAATGTTTTTGTTGTTGTATTAGCATACTAAAAGAGCTTTAAAAATAAAATAGCTAAAGCTATACATAATGCAAAAGGCTAATAGGAATTCGCTTATCTGAAACAAAATTATTTGATAATAGGGCAGTGTATGTACGGATAATAGTCTATATTTTAACTATGGTAGAATATATAATTTGTTGTTAATTTCTGAACTTAACCTATAAAAATTATGTCAGCACTACAGACTATTTTCAAACAGAGCAGTTCACAACACAATGACATTATAAAGAAATAAGCTCTTAAAGCACTGTAAGAAACAATAGGCAACATTTCTGTTTTCGTTGTCATTAATTTGTTATTGGCATCTACATTAAAATATTATATATATAACGCAATATGCACATGGAAATTTATCCTTATGTATTTTGTAAAGGGACATAATTCGCACATGCACAGCATTGTATGTCATCTGTTTTCCATAGTAACATTGTATTGCCTCTTGAACGTGGCCTGAGCATGACATGCTCTCAGTACTTTAACTCAACATGTCAATCACAGGACGCGTTCACGAGGTAATACACAGTCATGGGTCAATCACCCCCGCCCCACCCCCACCGGTAACCCACATTTTCACCGAAAATCCGACCAATCAGAAGCCACAACTTTCGGCGTCCACATGTCGCGCGCCTACTGGTAAAAAAAGAGAACTAGTCTTACAGTTAAACCACAATACACGTCTGTGACAGTCAACTTTTCACTTTATGTACTCCAAGGAGCACATCCCAATTCTAAAAACACATGGAGAGCTTGAGAAAGATTTGGAAAGCCAGAAAATAACCAAAATGACCTTGGGCGTTTTTGCTGAGCCCAAAATTGTTTACATTTATTAGCATGCATAATGAAAAAGGGCTCATATCAGAGTTGAAATTGTTTATAATTTATATCATTTCAATAACAACAGTGATAAACAACATCCTCAATCCGGGTGCTCTCTGAGGCTTAATAATACTGGTATTCATTCAATATGCGAAACAACATATTTCAGCCAACTTCCTACTGCCACATACATAAAAGTCTCATATATCATGACAAAAATGTACTGCTATAGCCTAGCATTTCTAGCCAACACGAATGATCTCTTAATCATATTAAAAGCATTGAAAAATCTAAACGATATTACGTTATTGTGGCTAAACAACATTTTATTATAATAATAATAATAATAATAATAATAATAATAATAATAATAATACCACGGCTCGTGTAACGACCAAATAACTTAAGCTTGACGAAAAAACTTAGTAGTCTCAAATAAGCAGCCCAAGTTTGCCTCTTCCTAGAAGTTTCATTTTAAAAATAATGCTTAATATTCGCGAGATTTCATCGAAAAAATGTGTCGACAGATTGTGAATAAAAACAATGCCGCTTTCCCTTTAAAATCGCGGGCTCGATTCGTATCGTTTTTAATAAGAAATTAAAACAACAATCTGTTTGGGCAAATGTGAAATGTGGGGGTGGGGGGCAAAAGAGGGAGAATCTAGGTAGTCAACACGACACACAAAGAAATTAATCATTAACGAAAAAAAAATCGAAATATCAAACGCACGCGCTCTTGATATAACAATAAATCGTCACACAAAAACGACACAGCGTCGATGAAATTTCAAATACGCCTCAAAACAAATAAAAGTTTCTCGGCGAAATACGAGGCAATATTTTCAAGTCTTCGTTGGCTTGATTGGATAGGAATCAATTCGGCATTTTAGCGAACTTCAAATATTACGACGTGTCGCGGGAACAGCGGTTATAAAATTGAATTTTAATTTTTAAAAAACAAAGAAGCGAATTTCGAGCTCGCGCGCCGAGCGCCTCGAGCTGCAACAAAGTAACAGTTTAAAGTTGTAATTCAGTTTACCTGTATCGTACTCTGCTCCATTGCAACTCAACATTCCCTTATCCCTCTCGATGCCCCCTATCAAGTTACACAGCCGGGTACTAACAGCACCGGCACACACATAAACGTAGCTGAAGAAAAAGCTTGTGCCTTTTTGTGAAAATAGGGCAGGATCTAGGTGTGGCTTAACTCCATTTGCCAAAAGAACTTTAATATATGTTATGCATTGTACACAAAATTGCCTGTGGAAACATGCTCGCTGTTTAATGTAACCCAGTGACTAACAGCGATCACGAAATACAACACAATTTCAATATGGAGCCTTGAAATCAGCATTTCTTGACAAAAATCTATATGTACAGTACAGAGCATGCGTGCTGTTCTTCAATAAAATAGCTCATTTTGAATGCATTAAATAAATAGTGAACCCTCTAAAGATTTGCATTGCTAGTCTGACGTGAAATATTTAACATTTTGTGTTATTATCATTTTTTAAATAGTCAAATAGTAGCTATAGGCTATGTCTGGTCTAAAATATATTAATGCATGAAATTCCCTCTGAAAATGTACATTTTCCGATTGTAAACACTAGTCTTGTTGGCCAGTGATGTCGTGTGCTGAAACTATTAGATGAGACTGTTATTAAATGTAGAATAGATATTAAAATATTTATATAATAAACAATACAAAATAGTTATATTTTGTTATCCAGCAGGGGGAGTGTGCACGTGATCATTTCCACGAGACAATGGCTGTGACATTTCATTTTTCCTGCTCTTGCTGACATCAGAAACCTGAATTAAAACATGGTTGTGGTCTGTTGTGGTCTGATTAGGCAAAATATCCTCATAATAGTAATTTTTTTTAAAGTTATTTAATAATTAATTTGATATTAAATACAACATTTCTGGCCAGCTCTAATGTCTTAAGGAGATGGCAGCAAACAAATACAATCTTTACAATACTGATTAATGTTGTTGAGAATTTGATTCTTTCCCGCAGCATGATCTTGTGGCAGAACAAATGCTGCAGTCCCCCATCAGTCCTGAGAGGATATGGGACAGCAGGAGGTCACACCACCATTAACAGCCTCTTGCATTTGCACTTGCATTTTTATTTCGGATCATTGTATGGTCTGGGAATCTGAAGCAACTCAATATACCTTTTTTTTTTCTTTTTTTCCCCTAATTATGTTTAAAAGATTTTAAAATACAGTCTGAGGACCTGGAGCCACCTTCTTCTGAATGTTGTCATCTTTTGGTGAATGAATGAATAAATGAATGAATGAATGAATGAATAAATGAATAAATAAATGGCAATAAAAGGCAACATGTAATATGGTGATTATATAGGATTATATAACTGCATAAATATAATGAATTATTTTGTATTATGATAAATTGATTTCTTGACGAGGAAAAAAACAAAAATAAAATATTTTTATTAATAAAAAACAACAGTAATATCATTATTAATTATATCAATAATAATAATATCATCATTCTTATTTTCATTTCATCAAACTTTATACAAATGAACTCTAAACACCCATAATAATAATAATTATATAGCCTATATATATATATAAACACACACACATAAAAGTTTGTAAATATAATATGTATAATATGTGCATATATATATATGTATGTGTGTGTGTGTATATATATGTATGTATATTATACAAACACATTTTTGTTAGATGCGATTAATCGATTTGACAGCACTAATATATAACAAAAGTAACAGACAACAAATAATAATAAAATAACAAAAGTAATAAATGTAATGTATAAAATTAAGAACTGTATATTGGATTCAAATAATAGTTTTGAAGAAATGATATGCTTTATAAAAAGTAGGCCTATAATAAATATATAAAAACAGTTTTGTAGTAATTATGAATTGTGCCATTAAGCTACAGTCAAGGTCAATTTTTTTCTTGTTTCACATATGGCTCTGAATATACGCACTAATGCTCAAAACACAATAAAGTCATGAAATTATGTGCTTCAGCAGTATTAAAAGAATCGGTTATTTTAGTGGAGTTTGCAAAGCGAAATGCCCTTTTTAGCACACACACACACACACACACACACACACACACACACACACACACACACACACACACATAGGAAGCTGGGGCATTCTTCCTCACACTGCATGGCTTTAAAATACCTCATGGAGGCGCTGTTGCCCCCAACATTTTTTGTCAGTGCTTGAGTGCTAAACTCTGCAGGTGTGGGCTGGGAAACTGCTTTCTCGTCAGTCGAGTTATCCTTCAGTTTCTCTGAGGTACGACAGTTCAGATGTGCTTCAACATTCTCTAAATACGCCAACAATAGATTTGTAAATTTTACATATGATATAGCCAGATATAAACAGTGGCTTAATATTCAGTCATACCTCTTAATCGGTGATGGAAATAAACTCGCTTGAACAGATTATTTCACACAGGTTGACCGGGCTTCATGATTTCCTGCTTCTCTTTTTCTGATAAAGGTTGTTGTCTCACTTCTTGGCTCCCTGCTGCCACAGCTCATCATCATGGTTCCTACTGAGCCATTGTGAATGTTAACAGCTATACTTTTACACAGTCAACATATTAACTAAAGTCTTATCTGTGTGATTTTGCTGTTAAAAGGCTAATTTTAAAGACTGTACTAACAATTTCAAGTGAAATACACCCTTGTGAAAAAGAAGTGTGCTTAATTGTAATTACACTTAAGTGTACTTAAAAAGAGCCTACACTTTAATTACTTTTTCTTAACACACTTAAGTACACTTTGCACCTTGCAATAATGTCAAATATATTTTTTTTACTTTAAAGGTGCTGTATGTAAGAATGACAGCTAGTGGTTGTAATGGGTACTGCAGTGCAAATTCAAAATATTGTTTGCCCCGCCCCCTCCTCGACGACTTGACGCTCACGCGGGTTGCCAGTTTGAGGACACGCAACAGGAGCGAGCGTAATTGATAATGGAAGAATGGAGAATTACACACTGTAAGTTGATGAGTTGATTTATCCGCATTTTAATGTGCTTTTTTTAGATTTTTAGATGGATGCCGAGGCTTTTTAGGTCGGGTAGAATCTGCGATCTCTGACTCAGTTTATTTGCTGGTTTCCATGGCAGCAATACGCTGTCTTCCGCCAACTGGCAACCTGTGGTGTTGAAATACTATTGGGTAAACTGGCAGCGTGCGGTATTGCACCGAGCAAAACAAAAACAGAACACACATTTCAAAGTAAAATAACTGGCTGTAGCATTGTTTTTCAGAGAAACGAGTATGTGAACTCAGCATGTTTCATAAATATCTGCAAACATATTATGGTTTTTTATGCTTTAGTAGCCTACAGTCAAAAACTTACATACAGCACCTTTAAAGTACATTTTAAATTGTTTTCATAATATTTTGTCATGCTTTAAATAACCTACATTCATTTTGATGTGTTTACTAACATACTGAAGTAACATGTTAAGCACTTTATCATTTTAATTGTAATGTGATATTTAATATTATTACATTTAAAGTTTATATACTTTAAATTTGCTAAAAGTGGGTCAAAAGCACTCTTATAGGGATTGTTCACCCAAAAATAAAAATTAGCCCATGATTTACTCACCCTCAAGTCATCCTAGCTGTATATGACATTCTTCTTTCAGACGAATACAATCAGAGTTATATTAAAAAATGTCCTGGCTCTTCCAAGCTTTATAATGGCAGTGAATGGCTGTTTCTGTTTTGAAGTCCATAAAAGTGCATCTATCCATCATAAAAGTGCTCCACACGGCTCCGGGGGGTTAATAAAGGCCTTCTGAAGCGATGCATTTTGTAAGAAAAATATCCATATCCATTTAAAACTTTACAAACTGTAATCTCTAACTTCCGCTAACTGTCGTACACACGTTCACGAGAGACTGGTGTTCCAGCGTATGGCGTAGGACGCTCTGGTGAGAATATGCTAGCTCTCGCGAGAACCAAGTTTTGTTTTGCTCTATCCTCTGCGCTTCCGCGTTCGTCACCGGAACTTACGCTACGCCTGCATCCTACGTCATACACTAGAACGCCAGTCTCTCGTGAACGCGCGTACGACAGTTAGCGGAAGTTACAGATTACAGTTTGTCTGAAAGAAGAATGTCATATACACCTAGGATGACTTGAGGGTGAGTAAATCATGGGCTAATTTTCATTTTTGGGTGAACTATCCCTTTAAGTTCAACTAGCCTAATTGCACTTAATATAAATTTAAACTATAATACATTTTCATTTAATAGTAAATAACATACAATAAGACTCCGAAACATTACATTCAGTTCACACTTAAGTATATGTATTGAAAGTATATTAATTTTCTAAAAGGTTTTTTAAAAGCATGCGATAGAGAGAAGGTAAAAACAATGCTAAGTAGGTTATATTTAAGCATGTATGCTAATAGCTTGTTTCGGCGTATACTTTTACATTTGATGATAGTAATAACTGTTTTTTTTGGTGGGAGATTGTTCCCACCACAGAATAAAAAATAAAAAAGGTAATTGCGACTTTTTATCTCACAATTCTGACTTTTTTTTCTCGCAATTTCAGAATTGCGTGATATAAAGTTGCAATTATCTTTTAAAATGTTTTATTCTATGGCGGAAACATGCTTCCATAGTTTTTTGATTGACCTCTATGATAAGCTCATTTACAATCAGTGTTATTAAAGTATTCTAACATTTTGTAAACTGGCTCGACCAATGGGATGATTTGGAGGCGGGATTACTTGATTGTGGAACCAATGGCAGGTTCTAAGAATGATAATCAGGCAAAAGTATTGAGCTAAAAATATAGTATTCTTTGAAGGAAACAAGGTGGAGGAAAAAACAATAGCAATGGGAATAAAACCTAAACTTTAAGACCCTGCTGAGGGTAATTAACCAGAGAGACATATAGATTTGAATATTTTATATTAGGGTTAAATAAATGCTATATTATCAAATGAATCGTATCACAATGGCTCGGAAAAGGTAGAAACTATGAATTGGAAGTCATGTATTTTTATTTGCCCCAGGGTTATAGAGAAATAAGAGAGAAATTATAGAGAAATATACATAAGAGGCTTGTTAATTGTATAAATTCTCAAAATAATAAATAAATAAATAATTCTCTGACACACAAATCAGGTAATTTAGCACCTCCCAGATCCCAAACCAGGAAATTGCCTTTTTTTGCGGTACAGCCAAGTAGTATCTTAAACTCCCTGAACCATCAAACTTTACTGGGAGCCTCAGGATATACTGTACAGTAGATGTACTGTAGACAGAAATGAACTGGACATCAGAAACGATTGTATACTCCACCTCAGATTAAGCTAGAAATCCTGAAGAGAATGTCTGATGGAAACCACCTGTTTGAACAAACGTCTTCACTCTCATTGCAGCCATTTAATATTCAGGATTTATTTGTGTGTGACGTTTTGTTTTGCTTATGTATTCTGGCATGTTTTCACACAGATGGGTTGCATTTCAGAACATGCTTCCATGCATATCTCTGTTTGCCCACAGCAGAGTTGAAGTCTTCCTCTACACATGCCAGACTGACAGTTTCTCAAAGTGTGGGTGGAAAGGCCATAATATTTTATTTATGAGAAGCTGATCCCAAAATCATACGGTAAAAAGGTCTTGTTGCACTGAAAAAATTTGTATGCATCAAAACATCTATCTATCTATCATCTCCATCTATCTATCTATCTATCTATCTATCATCTCCATTCATCCATCTATCTATCATCTCCATCCATCTATCTATCTATCTATCTATCTATCTATCTATCTATCTATCTATCTATCTATCTATCTATCATCTCCATCCATCCATCCATCTATCATCATCCATCCATCCGTCTATCTATCTATCTATCTATCTATCTATCACCTCCATCTATCTATCTATCTATCTATCTATCTATCTATCTATCTATCTATCTATCTATCTATCTATCTATCTATCATCTCCATCCATCTATCTATCATCTCCATCCATCTGTCTATCTATCTATCTATCTATCTATCTATCTATCTATCTATCTATCTATCTATCTATCTATCTATCTATCATCTCCATTCATCCATCTATCTATCTATCTATCATCTCCATCTATCTATCTATCTATCTATCTATCTATCTATCTATCTATCTATCTATCTATCATCTCCATCCATCCATCCATCTATCTATCATCATCCATCCATCCGTCTATCTATCTATCTATCTATCTATCTATCTATCTATCTATCTATCTATCACCTCCATCCATCTATCTATCTATCTATCTATCTATCTATCTATCTATCTATCTATCTATCTATCTATCATCTCCATCCATCTATCTATCTATCTATCTATCTATCTATCTATCTATCATCTCCATTCATCCATCTATCTATCTATCATCTCCATCCATCTATCTATCTATCTATCTATCTATCTATCTATCTATCTATCTATCTATCTATCTATCTATCTATCTATCTATCTATCTATCTATCCATCCATCCGTCCATCTGTCTAATTTGGGTCATTAAGATTTGTTTAAAGAAATTAATACTTTTATTCTGCAAGGATGCATTAAATTGATCAAACGTCACAGTAAAGGCATTTATAATATTACTAAATTTCTATTGCAAATAAAGCAGCACAATTATTTTCAACATTGATAATAATCAGCAATGTTTTTTGAGCATCAAATCATCATATTAGAATGATTTCTGAAGGATCATGAAGACTGGAGTAATAATGCTAAAAATTCAGCTTTCATTTAAAAAAATGTTTTTGTCTTGAAATATCACCCATGCAGTATTGATAAATTTTGCCTATGAAATTAATTATTTATCAGTTAACAACAAAGTTGAATTCAACTTAGTGTCAAAGGCAGCTGTTTAGCACAAAAGGAAATCCTACATTTTGATTAAGTATTAAATATTACAACAAATATAAATTTTTTTTGCGAAATGACAATTAATATGTAGTAAACAGATTCAGTTTAATTAGTTTAGTTAAAAAAATAATGAAATTACAAAGTGTAGTTTAAAGTGATATTTAAAGTAGCATAGCCAGGACTGAGGACACATTAAAATCTATAAATCACTGAGATGTTCATGTTAAACACAGAAATCGTGCATTTATTAAACCACATGTGTCTTTCATAATATTTTATATCTGTTAACAACATAAACAGGAGCAAAATATGCCTACAGACAACCCAGGGTGGGATGTTAAAGTATTTTTAAAACTAATTTAGGCAGAGAAAATGATATCATACCAAAAACAAACACAACTCTATAGGCAGCAGTGCCAGAGAGAGGAAACATTCCACAGGAAGTGGCTGAAATGGCTGGACAAAGAAACATAGCAATGGTGCTTTCGAGTTATTGGACGGTCTGCTTGAATTTTCTTTTAAAACTGACCTTGACCCGGTGGAAAACCACGCTTCTCAGGAAGTTTATGGCATCCTGAAATCCGATATAGCTCAAATGTCAACATACTTATTGCAGCGGTTTTCCTTTGCCTCTTGGCAGTGAAATCTGAAATATGACACTTCATGTTTTAGTTTGCAATCTTGCAAGAAATACTACTTAGTATTAACAACTCATGAGCTTCCTTGTTTTGCTTAACTTCTCAGAAGTCAGAGGCAGGAGGAGCGACGAGGATTCTGGGTTTCTGCCAAACGGTAGAGCAGAAGTGCTGGGCCGATAATGGAACGAAACTGGACCTGTTTCTCCCTTCTGAGATTCCCTTCAGGACTCCATAAAGTCTTATTGCTGTAAAATAAAAATCCTTTAAGCCAGAATTAAAATCCGTTCCAAATTTAACAACACAAAAGCCTTTGTTTCAGCTGTTTCCCCCCGGAATAAAATATGCGTCATAATATCACATTGACAAACCTGAGCATGTTCAAAGACCGTGTGGTAATATGTGTATGATGCGCGTGCATGAAGGAAGTGTGAATCACGACAACTTGATTAACACACAAGTGACAACAGCAACAGATTTATTTTTATTGTTTTAAATTAAATGAAGTGCAGGCTTCTTTCAAAGATTATATGTGCCAAGTTTTCCTTATTGTTTTAAGTGCATATCACACTTTAAACCCAAAACGTTTGTTTTTTTAAAGATGAAATGAGGGTGTAGCATTTCCAAGAATGTCTATGCATAATCATTCACAAACAGATCCTCTCCAGCAGATACTGTGACAATTTTAGCATATTTCAGTGTCAAATCACATGGGAACTTGTTTTGAGGCTTTGCAAATAATGCCTGCAAGCATAACCGTTATTACTTGAATAATTATACTTATAGACTTATTTAACCTTTACTTAAATTTGTTTAAATATTTTCTTTTTCTTTAACATAAAATAATAATCACAACATTTAACAATAAAGTTCAGTTTGTTAACATGAATGGTTAGTTAATGCATTAGGTATAATGAACTAACAATGAACAGTTTTTTTTTTTTATTATTTTTTTACAGTGTTTACTATAATGCATTTTTGACATTTCAAGTTGTCAATAAATACTAGTTAATGTTTTATGGATGAACATGAATTAACAATGAACAATATTGCATTTATAATTAACCTTTCCTTAGATTAATAAATGTTGTTACATTATATTAGGAATAGCTACTAATGCATCAACTAATCACATTATAACTAATGCATCAACCACATTGAGCCTTATTGTAAAGTGATCCTATTAAAATAAAATTAAATTAAAATGTTTTATTTAAACATTTACATTTTAAAAACTTAAATGTATCGGACCTTCAAATGGATTTACATTTGTCACCACGTTTTATTTTCCACTGCAGATATTGGGTGCAGAAAGCTTTAGGACATTTTCATGAATAACTGGGTCACAATTTCAATGCGAAGTGTCCCGCAGAGAGCCGTCACCCCACCCCCTCACTCTGTGACATGCATTCCTCGTGTTTCCCTCCATATTCTTTCTTTTCTTCGAGCACATTTGTACATGTGCAGGGGGGAAAGCATGAAGACACAGATCAATTCCTCTATCATCATCCTCTTTGTTCTCGTAATCTGTAGTCGTGACATATACAGATACATGTCTATATAAAAGTGATTAATATCTTTATTATATATATATATATATATATATATATATATATATATATATATATATATATATACACTACCAGTCAAAAGTTTGGACACACTTTCCCATCAAAGAGAATGGGAAAATGTGTCCAAACTTTTGACTGGTAGTATATATATATATATGTATTCAGACACCTTCAACATTTTCCACATTATCAGTTTATTCGCTTTAGAAAATGGTAATAAAATATGACAAGAACTCAGAGTTAAACTGTGTCAGAACAAATTCATCTTTATAATGTCAGATAACTTTGATAGAAAGGTATGTCATGGATTACAATAAACCAATCAGCTGTCAGCTGTTAAATTTAAGTACACAATTAGATAATACCAATTTAGGTCAACCAGTTACCAAGCAATGTTTAATTTTGTTCAGTCTGTGGTGTGAAAGGTCGAATTAGCAATTCAAGACAAAACAAATGTTTTATCAATTTTACTGGTAGTCCACTGTATGAAGAATTTTTGGTTATAATATGTCACAGTTTACTTTATTTTGCTATCCTCACTTACATAAATGAACTATAGTGTCCTGCACCCACTAGTAAAAAATTATATCTGTATAATGTCTGAATCATTTTTGGTTTGACTGTAAATGATAATAAAGTTATTAATCAGTTTTATTCAGCAAGGGTACATTAAATTGATCAAAAGTGAGTTTTTTTGTAACAATGTAAGAGTCTACTATTTAAAAGATTTTTTCAAATGTTCTATTTATTAAAGAATCCTGAAAAAGATCACTGTTTCCACAAAAATACGAAGCAGCACAACTGTTTTCAACATTAATAATCGTAAATGTTTCTTGAGCAGCAAATCAGCGTATTAGAATGATTTCTGAAGGGTCATGTGACACTGAAGACTGAAGTAATGATGCTGAAAACCAAAGGAATAAATGACATTTAAAACATATTAAAATAGAAAAGTTACATTAAATTGTAATTATATTTTACAATATTGCCATTTTAGTGCAACTTATTTCAAAAACATTAAAAAAAATCTTACCAATCCCAAACTTTTAAATGGTAGCTTGTGTGAGTAAATATATATGGAGTGACAGTATGTCTGCTCTGAGCAGATGTTGTTCCACTCTTGGGTACAAAAACAGCACAGAATGTGAATCATGGATCTTCATGAATAAAATATCAATAATCAAGCTGTACTCTGGATGGCCTTTCTTCCTCCAACCCTTGGAGAGGAAAAACCCTTCAAGATTACAGTGTGCATGAAGTAAATAATAAAGGAAATTACAATGAAGAGCTGTATCATACAAATTCCTCACGGTGGCGCTGCCATCCCACATATTAAATGACATTACACAATACACAAATCAGACGCTGCTTATCCAAAACCTCTGATCCTTAAACTTACCAATTCTAACAGTGTGTGTGTGTGTGTTTGAGTGTGTATGTCCTACTAAAAAGAAACCAGAATGGCATATTAATGTTGCATTACTTCATTCCATGTGGCTGAAATATTCTAGTCAACCTGTAGTTCATTGGTCAGAGACTGACTAGCCTAGATCAGCATGTTTAGAGAAAGGCAACATTTCTGTAAACCCTTCAAATTTGCCCAGTAGTTTAGAAGGGACATTCAGGAAAAATATATGGTAAATAATTGCAAGCTTGTCAATCAAAATGTAAAGAAAAGCTTGCTGTAAAGGCACGCTCACAAACATTTCAAACAAAAAAATAGTGCAGCGGTGAAGCACAGCTCATTTTCCAAACAAGCAACTTTCTCCAACTTTGCACTGGTAGACATATGATCGATAGATTAAAAAAAGACATTTAATACAAACTTCATGAGGTGCCGATATCATTTAATACACATTTATAAGACAAAACAGACTTTAAATATATAAATTTGTGCATTTTTCATTTTATAAAAAGCCATACAAATGGAGAGGCATTGAAAAGCACAGACACCAGTGTTACTAAAAGCATGTCCACACTATCTTTTGAATTTTCTTTTTCTTGAGAGTCTTTGGCTGGTCTTAGAGGAGTCACTAAGGCAGTCTGTGTTTTCTGATCTGGGACAGGAAGTCATCGCTGAGCAGTCTACGCTTTGAGACGTCCGCATCACTGCAGGATCGGCAAGACCACTGGGGAAGCATTTATGAAATGGTTAATGCTGATTTTTTTGGAAAAAATGTAAAGGCATATGCACATACAATGTTTAGCAAACGATATTAAAATTGTACCAGTTTCTCTTTGTAGAAACATCAGATGGTCCAGGTTCATCACTGCCTGAAAGTGAACAATTACATATAATAAAAAGCCTCATCGGTCAAGCTTTATTGGCATAAACACATCAGAAATGCGAGGAATATTACACACCAGTATGTCTCCGTTCTGTCCGCTCCAGAGCAGAAAGTAGGCCGTTTTCCTGCAAAAAAACATTACAATAATGACACTTCATACAAACACAATACAAATCCTCTCAGAGGACGTTTAGCATTTAAAAATTATGAGTAAGCATACTTGTTTTAGTGTGTAACTGTCACCTGATTAGTTCTTGAGTCTTTCTTTTTCAAGCACAAATTGACATGTTCTGGATACTCCTGGGGTGAAAACACCTCCTGACACACAAAGCACTTCTCCATCTCTGCTGATCTGCAAAGTAGTCGTGTTTTTTATGACACTACTACTGTAATTTATTCTCAACATGTTCATTGGATAATTGCTGTACGTACTTGCTAGATCGCTGAGATTCCTCTGTTAAATTTCCTCTGGTCCGCTTCCGTCGGGCAACAACTACAATAAAATGGAAAAATTTCATTTCACAAATTTCTTGACCTATTCCACAAATATCTCACGGACAATGGACTCTATGCATACCGACTGCATATGTATTCCTGCTAAAATCTAAGTGCTATGTGAACTCATATTTCTAACAACTGTTGATCATAAATAATTACATTATATATTATATACACCGATCAGGCATAACATTACGACCTTAACATTATGACATATATTCCTAATATTGTGTTGGTTCCCCTTTTGCTGCCAAAACAGCCCTGACCCGTCAAGGCATGGACTCCACTAGACCCCTGAAGGTGTGCTGTGGTATCTGGCACCAAGATGTTAGCAGCAGATCCTTTAAGTACTGTAAGTTGCGAGGTGGGGCCTCCAGGGATCAGACTTGTTTGTTTAGCACATCCCACAGATGCTCGATTGGGAATTTGGAGTCAAGTCAACACCTCAAACTCGTTGTTGTGCTCCTCAAACCATTCCTGAACCATTTTTGCTTTGTGGCAGAGCGCATTATCCTGCTGAAAGAGGCCACAGCCACCAGGGAATACCGTTTCCATGAAAGGGTGTACATGGTCTGCAACAATGCTGAGGTAGGTGGTACGTGTCAAAGTAACATGGCAGGACCCAAGGTTTCCCAGCAGAACATTGCCCAAAGCATCACACTGCCTCCGACGGCTTGCCTTCTTCCCATAGTGCATCCTGGTGCCATGTGTTTTCTTTTACATCAAGGGCCATCCACGTGATGTAAAAGAAAACGTGATTCATCAGACCAGGCCACCTTCTTCCACTGCTCAGTGCACTGTGCAATGCACTGTGTATTCTGGCACCTTTCTATCAAAACTAGCATTAACTTCTTGAGCAATTTGAGCGTCAGTAGCTCGTTTGTTTGATCGGACCACACGGGCTAGCCTTCGCTATCATGTGCATCAATGAGCCTTGGCCGCCCATGACTCTGTCGCCGGTTCACCACTGTTCCTTTCTTGGATCACTTTAGATAGATACTGACCACTGCAGACCGGGAAGACCCCACAAGAGCTGCAGTTTTGGAGATGCTCTGACCCAGTCGTCTAGCCATCAGAATTTGGCCCTTGTCAAACTCGCTCAAATCCTTACGCTTGCCCATTTTTCCTGCTTCTAACACATCAACTTTGAGGACAAAATGTTCATTTGCTGCCTAATATATCCCACCCACTAACAGGTGCCGTGATGAAGAGATAATCAGTGTTATTCAAATCAACTTAACTCAAATGCAAGTAATTATTATACCCATTGACAGATATTTGTTCTTGTTTTAATCAAACTCAATTTTGTTCAATTTCTGAGAAAGCAAGACCTTATTTCTTCATTTTGCTTCTCAAGTAAATGTATCTTGATTTAAGGATGTTTAGATATTTGTACTGGAAAACAAAAATCCTGAGGAAGATATTCATTTTTTTTTTTGCAGAGCATGCAATTTAATTTAGGGCCCTATGAAATCTTTTTTTATTATTTTTTATTTTATAGTTTATTCTGTTTTAATTTTTCTGGACTGTTTTAATGGTTAAATTAAATTGTATTAATCATGAAACATATTCAATTTAACACCAATTTATTAAAAGTTTAACAAAAATACATTTTAGGGCCCTATTAAATATGTTTTATTTTTTACCATATTCTGTTTTCCGTTTTAATTTTTTTCTGGATTCTATTTTAATGGCTTAATTAAATTTTAATAAAATCAAAAGCATGTCTAATTAATTGAATTCAGAAAAACTTAATTTATTAATTTGCTTACAATAAGCGGGCCCTATTTTGTTTTTCAGAAATTCTGTGTTGTATATTTAAAGTTTTCTGGTAATCAAATGAAGGTATAAAACATTAATTTAATTTAATTTATCTTTTAATCAAATGAAAATTAAATAAACCCTTTCATTTTTGCTGGCAAATAAAGTGCTGCACAACAGATGTTTACTGTTAAAATTAAAACATGGAAGAAAATTGTGTGATTATTCCTTAAAAAATAAAGTTAATAAAAATTGTATTGTACTATTAGTATTATTATTACTACATTAAGACATACATTCTACTGTACAAGTCATATATTTCTGTCACTTTTATTTTGACGGGTTGCCATAAAGACCTTTACATTTCTGTGTATATGATATGACGACAGATTTTAATAATAATAATAATAATAATAATAATAATTCATTACATTTATATAGTGCTTTTCTGGGTACTCAAAGCGCTTTACATACAGAAGGGGGGAATCTCCTCAACCACCACTCAAGTTAAACAGTAAAATGTTGTGACTAAAAGAAGACGAAACCACATGTCTGCGTCATTCATTCACACATGCAGGATTCATATTTAAAAAGATAGTTCACTCAAAAAGGAAAATTCTGTCATTAATTACTCACCCTCATGTCGTTCCAAACCTGTAAGACTTTCGTTCATCTTCGGAACACAAGTGAAGATATTTTTAATGAAATCTGAGAGCTTTCTGTCCCTCCGTTGACAGTCCACGCAACTACCACTTCGACTCTTCAAAAACTGAAGGTCTTAGGGCTTTGGAACAACATGAGGGTGAGTAAATGATGACAATTTTCATTTTTGGGTGAACTAACCCTTTAAGTGTACTGACCTACTTTTGATGTATTCATCCAAAATTTGACAAATTCTGTGACATTCTGCATTATACAGTAAATCCATTTTTAAATCCACATTTTCTACATCATGAAAATCATAGGGCCCTAATTTAATGCCATGATACTGCATTTAAGACTTTCTGCTCCAATTTAACACATTTAAATTGCGGAAGGACAAATTAAGACTTTTTAAGACTTTAAGACTAGCGGAAACCCTGCTAACTATAATAAATGTTTCATTTAGTATATTACATTAAACCATAACGATTTAGTAATAAATTCCAGAAGCATTATACCTTTAATGTGAAGGTGGATTGGATCAATATTGATTTGTCATGTCATGTAACACTTCCTCGATATTTAATTTTGTGCTTAATTTTCTCACTATTTCCATATACCGCACAGCACCGGAAATTGCAATGGCCACTGATGTTAAATGCGGAAGCGAATGTGCATATAGTCCATTAACAACGATGGCGGCATCATAATATTTGCATAATGAATTCGATTGGTCTTCTTTCCTACATCTATTTGCATACTGAATATTATATTCAGCATACATACTTCACATATAATATACAGCAAGATTACTGATTTGATTGTACTGACACTATTGGATGAGAACTGAATTTAGCTAGACGATCACGGAACTGAACTGTTTTCACCTGAATAATGACTTTACTATTGTTTTTTTTTTAGAGCTGCTTTACAGCAGAACTGAACTCTACATTTGCATCATTGAAACAATCTGCGTTGTATAAAGCGTTATATAGATAAAGATGACTGGACTTGACTTAAACAGCTACAGAAGTGCTAGTGGAGAGCTGACCTTGTGACTGTTCTTCCTGCTGGTCTGCTTCTCCATCACAGAAAGCTGCGTGTATCTCGATCCTGCTGAGGGGGAAGAGTTTAGAGCACATGGGGCACTCCATCCTCTGACTGTGAGGAGGAGCTGCTTCTGCTGGATCGCTTTCCTGCTCCATCATCTCCTCCGCTGCCACAGAAGCACCTCCTCCCTCCTCCACCTCCATCACCTCGCTGTCAGCGCGAGACTGGGGCTGTGAACGAGAGAAGCTCACTTAGAATTATAAGGTCTTATTTGAATTCATTCAGTCCTTAACTCTGGTAGTAAATCAAATGTTCCATTTCTTTTAGCACTCTGCCTGTGTTGGATTAGAGCTGTATAGTGCTACTGTACCTGTGCGGGACTGGCAGGACTGGTCATCATTAGCTCTGGTGTGCTGTTTTCAGTCATCTGAGTCTCTGTATTCACATACAACCGAATTACGTTTATACCACAGGAAACCGTTTCATCATCTACTGAACAGCTGGAAACTTCAGCCACATACCTGGACAAATGATCTCATCCTCTTCACAACCCCCATGAGTCTGGGCTTCCTGTTCCTCCTGCATAGCTGGACCCTTTATTTGAGTTTCATCTGAAATATCCCACGGAGCATTTTTCCTGTCAATGAGATGCGATAGGACAGCTTTATAATACTGTTATGATGCTACTTGTCCTTTCTAGAGCTTCATCACCATCCACTTCATCACTTTATTGATTAAAACTTTTAGTTCTAAGCCAACTATTCCTTCAAATATATAATAAAAAATAAATAAAATGGGTACATATGCAATAAAACAAATGTAAATACAAATTTAAATGACATACAGTACATTTATATTATACCTTTGTAACAATGTCTTATGTCTTTTTAACTTACAGACCTCAAAAGTTATATATATATATATATATATCCACGGTGGCTCGACCTCGCAACCTACAGGACTTGAAGGATCTACTGTGAACGTCTTGGTGCCAGATATCACAGGACACCTTCAGGGATCTTGTAGAGTCCATGCCTTAGTGGGTCAGTGCTGTTTTGGCAGCACGCAGAGAACCAAAAGCATAATAGGTCATAATGTTTTGGCTCATTGGTGTATATATATATATATATATATATATATATATATATGAGATGAGCCTTTTTAAATTTGATGCTGACTGTGTTTCTGACATAAGCCTGTCACCCAATTCTTTCAAAGGGTAGAATGTGTTACATAATTGGCGGAAAAGCTACTTTGTTGGAAATCTAAACACCAGGGGCCTCATTTATAAAACTTTCCGTAGATTTCATCCTAAAACTGTTTGTATGCACAAAAGCTAGATTTTGCGTACGCACAAAAAAAATTTAGATTTATAAAACCATGTGTACGCCAGAACCTGCGCAAAAATTCCTTTATAAATCCCTGTCAGCAGAAGATTGTGCATCTCCACCCCATCTCCTCCCCGAAATCACCATATATGGAGCTTAAAATGCCTAGTTTTACTATGCATAACCTCATCTTCATATCATTTCCATGCATATTCCCATCCACGTGACACCATGTTTAACACTGTCAAAGGTACAAGACATTGAAAAATATTAAATACAGACTATAAATGCCATTTGTGCCTTACACATTACATTGCTGAAAATCATCCAATATCCTTTTTATGTTTTTATGAATAAATATATCAAAATATCCATAAACTAAATTGTATAAAATACTTCTCAGATAATTTATTTAGAATAAAGTTGATTCATTCATTTCCACGGGCCAAATGGTATTCTAATTCAAAATATTTAGTTCATTTTAAACCATTCTAATTAAATTCATACAGTTTTGCTGGTAATGTGAACATATAGGATGTATAGGCTATTTTTAATGGAAACAGATATGCCTACTTATTTATTGCAGTGTAAATACAACTGTCTGACTCAGCGCGTCACTGACAAAGTATTTTAAAAAGGAAATATGCAAATCTGAAATTTTTCTTCAAGTTGTATCCTTCAAATACAGTGGTACATCAAAGCAAATTTAAAAGTGCTGGCTAATGCTAATCGTAAATTCTCTAAGATTATTATTCACGTCGGCACTAATGATGTTCGACTTCGCCAGTCGGAGATCACCAAAATTAACATTAAAGAGGTGTGTGAACTTGCAAGTACGATGTCACGTAAAGTTTTTTGCTCTGGTCCCCTCCCCGTTAGAAGGAGTGATGAGATACTTAGCAGACTATCATCACTCAATGGCTGGTTGTCTAAGTGGTGTCCGCAAAATAACATAGGGCTCATAGACAATTGAAAAAGCTTTTGGGGCAGACCTGACCTGCTGAAAAAAGATGGCATCCATCCTTCCTGGGATGGTGCCGCTCTTCTCTCTAGTAATTTGGCACATAGTCTTAGAGCTAAACCTTGACTAACTGGGGCCCAGGTCAGGAAGCAGACGGACTGGCTTACCCGACCGCCTGCTAGCTGTCTCACGTCACAGAAGTCAGATAAATCCCAGCACATAGAGACTCTTTCACCTAGATATTATCACATAGAGACTGTGTCTGTTCCACGAATTAGTAAATACAAAAAACCATCAAAACCATTCAACGGTAAAAATTTAATTGATGTCCAACAAATAAACAACAGATATAATACAAATGATCAAATGATAAAGCTCGGGCTGCTGAATATTCGATCCCTTTCCTCAAAAGTGCTTATTGTTAATGATATGATTACAGATCATAACCTAGATGTGCTGTGTTTGACAGAAACCTGGCTAAAACCTGACGATTACATTACTTTAAATGAGTCCACCCCCCCAAGATTATTGTTATAAACACGAGCCGCGTCTGAAAGGTAAAGGGGGAGGTGTTGCTGTAATTTATAATAATATCTTCGGTATTACTCAGAAGTCTAGTTTCAAATATAATTCCTTTGAAGTTTTGGTGCTTTATGTAACGTTATGTAGTGTAAATGATAAATCCCGTTTGATTGCATACAGAAAGGCCGTAAAAACTGCTAGATCTGCTTATTTCTCAACTCTCTTAGAAGAAAACAAACACAACCCTAGGTATTTATTCGATACAGTGGCTAAATTAACCAAAGATAAAGCTTCACCTTCTGATGTTTGTAAACAGCACAGCAGTAATGACTTTATGAACTTCTTTACTTGTAAGATTGATAATATTAGGAAAAAAATTATAACCATGCAGCCGGAAAAATTCCACTCATTCACTGCCATAGGAGAAGAATTGCCTAAACTCATTAAATCATCAAAATCAACAACATGTATGCTCGACCCCATACCGACTAAACTACTAAAAGAGATGCTTCCAGAGGTCATAGATCCTCTTCTTAATATCATTAATTCATCCTTGACATTAGGATATGTACCGAAAACTTTTAAGTTGGCTATTATTAAACCACTTATTAAAAAACCGCAACTTGATCCTACAGAATTAGTCAATTACAGGCCAATCTCAAATCTACCCTTTCTGTCAAAAATACTAGAAAAGGCAGTGTCCTCACAATTATGCTCCTTTTTAGAAAGAAATGGTATCTCTGAGGATTTTCAGTCAGGATTTAGACCGTATCATAGTACTGAGACTGCTCTCATCAGAGTTACAAATGATTTACTCTTATCATCCGATCATGGTTGCATCTCTCTGCTAGTGTTACTCGATCTTAGCGCTGCATTCGATACTATCGACCACAACATTCTTTTGAATAGACTCGAAAATTATGTTGGCATTAGTGGAATTTCATTGGCATGGTTTAAATCATACTTATCTGACCGTTATCAGTTTGTAGCAGTAAATGAAGAGATGTCACACCGAACAGAAGTTCAGTATGGAGTACCGCAGGGCTCAGTGCTAGGACCGTTGCTTTTCACCCTGTACGTGCTACCACTGGGAGATATTATTAGGAAGCATGGCGTTAATTTTCATTGTTATGCTGACGATACTCAGCTCTATATTTCTTCACGCCCTGACGAAACTTGCCAATTCACAAAATTAACAGAATGCATAGCTGATATAAAAAATTGGATGACTAGTAATTTCCTGCAACTTAATTCAGAAAAAAATGAATTTTTAATCATTGGACAAAAAAAACTCCACAAGTAGTAACCTAGAATACTGTCTAACACTCGATGGCTGCTCTGTCAATCCTCGTCGTCAGTTAGGAACCTGGGTGTGCTCTTTGATACCAATCTCTCATTTGAAAGCCACGTTTCTAGCATCTGTAAAACTGCATTCTACCATCTTAAAAATATATCTAAATTACGGCACATGCTTTCAATGCAAAATGCTGAACAGTTAGTTCATGCGTTCATGACCTCAAGGCTAGATTATTGTAATGCTCTACTGGGTGGTTGCTCTACTGGGTGGTTGCCCTGCTCGCTTAATAAATAAACTGCAGCTGGTCCAAAACGCAGCAGCTAGAGTTCTTACTAGAACCAGGAAGTATGACCATATTAGCCTGGTTCTGGCAACACTGCATTGGCTCCCTATTAAACATCGTATACATTTTAAAATCTTGCTAATTACTTACAAAGCACTAAATGGTTTAGCTCCCCAGTATTTGAGTGAGCTCTTAACACATTATACTCAATCACGTCTATTGCGATCTCAATTCTGGCCAGTTGATAACCTAGAATATCAAAATCAACTGCAGGCGGTCGATCCTTTTGCTATTTAGCACCTAAACTCTGGAACAGTCTTCCTAGCATTGTTCAGGAAGCAGACACACTCTGTCAGTTTAAATCTAGACTAAAAACATCTCTTTACTATGGCATACACATACAACATTTTTAATTTCTATTATTCAAATCAGTTAAATGATTGTTTTAGGCTGCATTAACTAGGTCAGCCGGAACCGGGAACACTTCCCATAACACCTGATGTACTCGTTACATCATAAGAAGAATGGCATCTACGCTAATGTTAGTCTTTCTGTTTATCCCGAGGTTTACTGCAGTCGGCCGGATCCGGGCCGTACCCGGACCAGATGGTGGACCTTAACCTGGACATGACGAACGCATCCTTGAAATGTCTGCAGAGACCGTCTCAATTAAACTCCCCCCTGTAAATGCCGCATCGACACGACATCCTCATTAATTAATTAATTAATTAATGACTCCAATCTTTCGAATAATCTTACGAATATCTATTGATCTAATATGACTTCTGACCTGTAATGTTGCCAGAATCATAATCATACACTATTTGTTCGTTGGCCAAAGGAGAACTGGCACCCCGACTGAGCCTGGTTTCTCCATTCTGGCCCTGAAGGAGTTTTGGTTTCTTGCCACCGTCGCCTTTGGCTTTTGGCTTGCTCAGTTGGGGGCACTTAAATTTCAACTATATTACTGATCTGCACGCATTGACACTATATGATAATTGAAATGAGCTGGATGACATCACCGTTTTCTCCAGAGCGGCTGTACAGCCGAATCAAATTCTGTTGCATTATTTTCCTGTTACCACTGTGAAGCTGCTTTGAAACAATTGGCACTGTAAATATAAATAATATATTTATATATAAATATAGGTGATGATGGTATTTTTCATAATTTTGTGAAGATGTCTTTACACTTCGTGTCCATGCAGCTACGGTTGTACAGTAAGCTATTATCATTGGACCTATTCAAACCGGATAATGGACCGTTTGACCACCGAATCCTGCAGTGTCTGTAATATCGAAGTAAGTGTGCATCACTGATCATCGTTCTCGCTAAAACATATTTTGTCATAACATGAGATCTGCAGTTTAGTTTAAAGAGGAATTATTGGAATTAGCCTATATTTAATCCTTGCTGTCATTAAAACAGGAAAAATGATCAAAAGTAGCACATCCACATCTAAATTCATATAATTTTTGTTTAATTTCTGAGTAATGACTATGTAATTTCAGTGCATATCGCCATTAATGAAACATACACATTAACATTAATGTTCCAATCAAAATGAAAACAGAGTTTAAAATTGTTCTTTCTTCATTACTTTTCTCACTCTAGTAAAAGAGTTTGTACTCATGGGTCAGAGTTTGCGTACAGGTGCGCAAATTTTCCCGTCAAGTTTGTTTTTATAAATCACAACTTATGCGTCGGAAGTGGCGTACGCCTCTTTCAGGGCCTGTTTTGTACGTACGCAACGGTTATAGGCCCCAGAACTACACGCTATTTTACCTGAAAGATTTATTTGCAGCTGCAGTTACAGGCTCCTCTTGGCTGAAGAAAGGGCTTTTTTCCTGTTGAGAAGGCAAACAAGATATCAGCAACATTCTTAACAACGGTTTGTCTTTGTTACTGTCAATAACTGGAGTGTCATCTTGTGGTTAATGATGGTATTACACCGAAACAAGAAAAAAACGTTAAAGTTACTTGGAATCCATGGATCTAAGCAGACATGCTGAAATTCTGGTTCTAATGACACAATTTAATTTCACATGACATCCCTAGATCTAAACAATTGCCCTGATAAAGAGATTACAGTAATACCAAGATCAGTACACTTACCACTTGCTCATCTTTTGTCTCTGGAGAAGACAAAACTACGTATGTTTCACTCTGTCCTCCCATAGCTTCCTCCTGTGACCCCACCACAGACTCCTGCCTTGCTTCCTCCCTCTCTTCTTCTACCTCTTTTCTGTTATTTTCCTTCTCTCCCTCTTCTTCAATCTCCTCCTCATCCTCCGACAGCTGAGGAGGTCTGTGGCGCTTCCATCTCCTCCCACCAAACGTCCTATCTGAGCCAGGAACCACCTAAAAACAAACAAATGTATCATTTGGCAATCTACACTACTAAAACTGTATATAAAAAGGTATTGTTACAGTGGGTTTGGGAGATATAAAATAAATCTAAATATGTGACAATTAATATTCATGAGGAAAATTGATTAGTTTCAGATTGTTCCTATAACTGTTGTAATATGTCGTTTTGAATGAATGAATGCAGTTGGTGTCACTCACTGGCTGTCCCCAGTCTGCTTTGCGCAGCAGCGTTCGCTGGGCCTCCTTCAGGCTCTTCTCGTACACCTCCATCTGACACATGATCACACGCGTGTACTCGTCCGGGCTTTGCCCCATGGGACAGAAAGGCACTCCCCAATAGTAAGAGATTGTGCATTGTCCTTTTTCCACTGAAGTACGTGGAGGTTTACAGTCGGAGGGTTGGGATTCAGCACCTTTGGATGCTCTTGAGTCCTCCTCGAGGACAGACCGAGACATTTGGGTGTCTTGTGTGGAAGGATCGAGGGTGATGGTAGCTGAAGAGATACAGGACTGGTTTGGGGAAATCTCAGTCCTGATTGGCCGAAAAATCTTCTTGACTGGGCTCGGGGAGAGAACCTGCAAATGACAACATTTTACAATTCTGGTTAAACCTTGATGTTTACATGTAATCAACATATTCCCAATAACCTAAGACATGCACATACTTTTTGTATCTAATATCACCCAGAATTATCTTTTTTGGACATGCACTGATGCAACTGAATTCACTTATGGTGGATATTTTGACCCAAAATTCTGAATACAGGCACATGCCAGATTTGAATTTCTAGAAACCGGAACATTAGCTGTATCTGGTTATGGCAATATTGTGCTTACATAATCGGAATACATCCAAAAACTGATTTATATAATAATATTCTTGTGCATTAACATGCAGTTGTTTTTAATATACAAACTGTTAACTGTAAAGTACAGTATCCCGCCTACCTCTTCACTGGCTTCGTCTTCATCATCTGTTAAATGCAAGACCATGTGACTAGTAAATTCATTCCAAGACTGAGTGTTTGGAACAGTTTCTGCAGTTTAAAACATGATGAAATGATTAGGGTTAACCCAAGTGTTCAGAATCACAGATATGACTATTATACACTACTGTTCAAAAGATTGGGGTTGGTAAGATTTTTGATTTTTGTTTTTGAAAGAAGTCTGTTGTCAGCAATAATTTTGAAATAGAAATCTTTTGTAACATTATAAATGTCTTTACTGTCACTAGTCTGTATAAAAGTCCTTGCTGTGTAAAAGTATTAAAGGGATAGTTCACCCTGAAATGAAAATAAAGCCATCTTTTACTCACCCTGAAGTTGTTCCAATGCCCTATGTCTTCTATCTTTTTGGACCTCAAAAGGAGAAATTTTGAAAAACGTCCTGCACGCGCTTCTCCATATAATAGCAGTGAATGGTGACCAGGCTAAAACTTTACAAAAAGGATACAAACGTATCACGTAATGATACAGTGAGACGCGCGCCATATATGGAAAGTGTTCAGGAGGCATACTATAAGGTTATGCGAGAAAGAAACCTTATTATTCAGTCAAAATACTGAGCTCGGCCGTTACTCTGTGCGCATTCCTGGGAGTGCGTGTAAGCCATCAGCAGCCGGATGTGCAGGATGTCTTTATTTTCATTTCAGGGTGAACTATCCCTTTAACGGTAGACATTTTTGATTTTTTTTTAAAAGGGCCTGGCTGAATTAACATTTGTATGGAACCATCGCACAGAGAACCCAATATCTTGACAGGCCCTGTCGGCAGGAACCAAACTTGCTCTGTGTGGTGACGAATACTACAAAACACTGCTCAGTCTTGCAGCAACAGTGGGCCAACCACACATGCAACTTGAAGCATACAGTAAATGCTTTTCTATTGCCAGAACTCAATATCAAACTGCCTTATATGACAAACATGACTACACACCCTGAAAAGAACAACTGAGAAATGAAGTATGCAAGTTAATCTATATTTGTGTAGCAGAATCAGACAAAGATGGCAAGTGGAAAACTGTAAACTCTTGGCTCTAGGCCAAACATAGCCAGTATGGCCACAGTAGAGAGGAGGAGTGTAAGAAATGGCATACCAGTGTCAGATTTTACATTCTCACCCTGAGTGGTCTGATCCTCCACTTGCTTTTGGTCAGGAGTTTTCTGTTAAAATGACAACACAATAGAGTTAGAGGTCAAATAGAGATAATAGATAGAGTCAGAGATGTTCAATTCACATTTTATGTATCCTATACAGAATGAGAATGTATGGGCAACATAGTATGTCAAAGATTTTACAGATACTATACTATTTCCACTGATTTTTACATACATTGTGTTATTTTAAGTAAAATCTTTGAAATAAAATTATTAGAATGCATATTACAGAGGATTAAGGCCTGTTGACACCGTGAACGATAACTATATTAGTGTCCACACTGACGCACAATAACGTTCTGATTATAGAACAATTTTTAAAACTATATTTTTTATTGTTATAGCTATCATCCTTGGTGCGAATGGGCCTTTAATCCATTCAAACCTTGATACGGTAGAGGTAGTCTTCTACAAATACAAGTTACTGGGATTAGAATGAAGCTCTCTGAAGAACATACACTATAATTCAAATTTTAGGGGTTGGTAAGACTTGTTTTTGGAAGAAATCTCTTATGCTCACCAAAGCTGCATTTATTAAATCAAAATACAGTAAAAACAATAACATTCTGATGTGTTTTTTTACAATTTAAAATTTTATTTCAATGTAATATTAATTGTAATTTATTCCTGTGATGGTAAAACTGAATTTTCAGCAGCCATTTCTCCAGTCATCAGGGTCACATGATTCTTCGATCATTCTGACTAATATGCTGATTTAGTGCATAAACATTTTTTGGTATTAATGTTGTAAACAGTTGTGCTGCTTAATATGTTGTGAAAACCATGATACATTTTCTTTGCTGTTCAAAAGAACACCATTTATTTGAAAAATAAATGTTTTGTAACATTACAGGCCCTGTCATACACCCGGCACAATGGGACGGCAGGCGCGACGCAAGTGTTTTGTGCTAGTTTCAGCCCGACGCAGTTATCATTACAATTGCAGTTATTACAATTATCATTAGAATTAAAAAATGCAATGTAAAAGATTATTATTGTGTACATAAAGATAAAAATGCCTACATGTCATAATGAATAGTCGTTGCATGTATGAGAATTACCTATCTGCAGTAATGACGAATGAAATTGGCTAATTATTTGACCAAACGTGGCAATACACACGTTTAAACTGACTCGTCAGGTTGAGGGTGTCTATATTCCGCCATGTAAATAGCGAATCCTCCATGATGCAAGCGCAACTGGCTTTTAAAGGGAATGGGAGATTAGACTCTGATTGGTTTATTGCACGTTACGCCCAAAACACACCCATGACTCATTAAGAGAATAGGGACAACCTTTTAGGACTATGCGCCTGGTGCACCAACCATTTTTCCCACCGTTAAACTAGCAAAAGTGGATTCGGACACGCCCTACGTGCACTTGCGCTTAGATCGTTAAAATAGGGCCCTATATGTCTTTACTCAATTTCGATTCGTGCTAAATAAAATAATTAACTTCTTTCAAACAACAACAAAAAAAAAACATAGTAATCCCAAACATTTGAACAGTAGCGTAACTGATAAACATCTTCATCGTTTTAAGCTGTCATACTTACACTTGTTTCAGTGACGTCTTCATTGTTGTTTTCAGGCACACATTTGGGGCTCGATATCTGCAATGTTCTAGAAGGTGAAAGGCACGTATCCTGATCTGTGCTCAAACCTTGGCTTAGCTGTGTTGGTAAAGGAGTATCTTCATCAGGTATTTGAGTACCGTCTTCATTCCCGTTAGCATTTTGATGGCCATCTTTGTCCTCTAGCAGTTTGCTTGTGCGTTTGCCATCCTGAGTGAAGACTGACCATTTGGAAAAAGGTGAATCCTGCTGGGGGGACTGAAATCTGTCAGCGCAGGTGGAAGTGGCAGTGCTGTCATCTGTGTGAAAGTTTATTGAGCCTGTGCTCGCCGGGATGAGTTCCTGACTCAGTTTCTCCACACATACTACAGGCTGGCGAATGAAGCTGCCATGTCTGGTGAAGAGAGGGGATGACTGGGACTCTGAGCGAGATTTTAAGAGCTCATCCTCCGGAGTGTCGCTGATGACTGTCTGTTTATCTGAGGTCTTGTCCTGGGAATATGCATCAACATGTGGGAAACAAAGGGGAAGGTTAATACTTTTTATAATTAACCCAGTAAAGCCTAACATATGAAAAACAATATATTTTTAAATGGAACAATTTGTTGAACCTTTAGACCTTTTTTGTTGTGTATCATATACAGCAAAAAAATGTGTACCATGACCTGAAGGGAGACGTATTTAGAATTGTACTTAAAAGGCCTTTTACATGCTAAAAAAATTTTAAACCATCAATCAGATGATAGGTATGTAGTAGATTGCATACAACAGGTTTTTCAGCAAAGTTGATCATTTTGACAATTTAGAGGCCTTAGAAATTTGTGTATCAAATTTGATACAGTAGGCTTCATAGGGTTAAGAAGAAAAACTAACCTGAGTGGTAGCAGGAGTCCTGGAGACCTGAGCTGAACTCCTCGATGAAAGATGCGAGGAGGTCATCTGTGACAGATCAGGCATTTCTGGCAGCGGACTAGTCGTTTCCTTCTCATTCTCACTGTGTGTCTGATCTTGGCTGGGGTAAGACAGCTTTCGTCTCAAGCGCGATATCGTATTTGCTACATTCTGCTGTGGTTGATCTGAAGAGCTGGATGCTTCATCCTGACCCTCTGATGCTTTTACACTGCTCTGCTGTGGAAACACACAACATCTGATTAATGCCATTCTACTCTTTGATTGGTATGAGAGACTTGTGAGACTTAAAGGGAGAGTTCACCCAAAAATGAAAATTAGCCCATGATTTACTCACCCTCAAGTCATCCTATGTGTATATGACATTCTTCTTTCAGACGAATACAATCGGAGTTATATTAAAAAAATGTCCTGGCTCTTCCAAGCTTTATAATGGCAGTGAATGGCTGTTTCTGTTTTGAAGTCCATAAAAGTGGATCTATCCATCATAAAAGCCATTAACCCCAGGAGCCGTGTGGAGCACTTTTATGATAGATAGATGCACTTTTATGGACTTCAAAACCCCCCGGAGCCATGTGGAGCACTTTTATGATGAATAGATGCACTTTTATGGACTTCAAAACAGAAACAGCCATTCACTGCCATTATAAAGCTTGGAAGAGCCAGGACATTTTTTAATATAACTCCGATTGTATTCGTCTGAAAGAAGAATGTCATATACAGCTAGGATGACTTGAGGGTGAGTAAATCAATGGGATTATTTTCATTTTTAGGTGAACTAACCCTTTAAGGCTGGAATACACTACACGTGTTTCACCAACATTAAGACTTTCTGCTATGGCTTTCTCTATGTCGCTGTCTTCCAGCTGTCGTCTCTGTGCAGCTTCCTGAGCGCTCAGTCTCATGGCAAGGTCCAGCATCTCATCTTCTGTCATCTCTGAAATTTCAGGCACAGAAGGGTCTGAATGAGACGTACACCTAAGATTTCAGGCACAATTTATAATTTGTTCAGAAATTCTGAGTTGCAGTACCTTGTAGTTGGGACTTGTTCTCTCTTCGTCTCCACCGGGCTGTCCGAGAGGAACGTTTAAGGGGACAATCATCCTCCTTAGGATAAAAAAAGTCAAATCTAAAGTCAATTTATTGTCATTCCTTTCCTTCTATTTAAAACGAACCCCTGTTATTTACTATAAAATATTATAGTTATTAAAGGCTGCATGAAATGAAGTTCCCTATCGTGATGTATATCCAAGTGAAACGGCTTCTGGAACAAGAAGAAATGTAGGGCGGGACTTGATTTTAGGGGAATTGATTAGATAGTTGTGGTTTGTTATGGTGGATCTCATGTGAGTGACAGGATGTCCCGCTCTAGCATCAGTAAACACGTCATCAGACAAGAGATGTTGTTGCAAGAGGGAGGGGAAGTTATTTTGATTAAAGTTTACAAGAGCACATGATTTTTATTTTTAATGTTGTGCATTGAATGTAGAATATTTGGAAAACCTGTCCAATTAATTTTGCAATTCCATTTGGTGAGGTTACTAGCACAGAAATTAGCACAACACAGCCAATACTAAATATGTGGTACTAACTATGCAATTCTCAAAGAGAAGTTGTTGTTTGCCCCACTTAGCCTTTAAACGAACGCAAACCAACACGAACGAACGAACGAACGAACGAACGAACACACACACACACACACACACACACACGCGCGCACGCACGCACACTAGGTGGTTGTCTACTGCGCACACAGTACCTCTTGTTCAGAATCAGATATGACCAGGGTCTCCTCATTGTCCACTCTGCTGACTTTCGCTCTTCTTCCGCTTTCATCCGGTGTGCGCTTCCGGCGGGGCATCCTGCGACCTCAATAACATTAATTCTCTCTCTCTATACACACCTAGACACACTCTCTGAGACGCTACCTCAGCTAACTGCTCAGAAACTTTTACTGAACACGTTCAGTGTTCATTTTCGGTAATACAATGTTAGTACGGACAGTCAAATGCTCGAAAAACAAGGATTTCGATTCCAGGATATTTTCACAAGCGGTTGTCAGGTCACGTGAGACAAGAGAGACAAGGAAAGACGTTACGTCATAGCCGACAGCGCGCGCGCTGGCTCGAATCATTTCCGTGAATCGGTTCGTTTCAAAGAACCGGTTCAGTGATTCTTTTACGTCATTACGTCGCCGCATGACGCCGAATTTTAAATTTATGATCCAACGCAGTGCTGATTCTTTTACCTAATAAATGTATTATTACAAATAAGGTCAAGGAACAAAGACATAGATGTAAATTGCTCATTTTGTTCTTTGCAACCAGAAACTGTACCTCATATTTTTTGGCACTGTCAGTATACAAAGAGGTTATGGTGGGAAGTTTCTAAATGTATTAATGACAAATTGGAATGCAATTTTCATTTGTTATACGAACATGTAATATTTGTTTTTTCAAATATGAAAAGAGTCTGGAAAATGAAGCTTATATTATTAATCTTGTGATTATATTTGTTAAGTTTCACATTCATCTGTGTAAATTTAGTAATCAGAAACCAAAAAAACCACAAACCAGAAAAGCTGTTAAAACAATTTATTTATTGAATACATTTAAGATTTTGTGAAATATCAAAGTCTTTTATTGTTTGTTTGGTCTATTATGTTTTTATTCACTTTCTTGTATTTTATATTTTTGTATCCTTAAACCTGGCATTTTTTTTCTTGTTTGTTTTGTTTTATTTGTTCCTGTTCTGTAACTGTTGTTCAAGCAATAAAAAAAGAAATAAAAAAAGCATTCTTTTCTTGCAATTAAAAAAAAGAAAAAAGTATTTAATCCAGAATAGTATTAAATTAATTGTACAAAAAAAAAAAAAAAATCCATTAGGTTCTCAAGACATTAAACAAAAACGCAAATGCAATAATAAATACATAAAAAAGAATGTAATAAAAGGACATTGCAAACATAAATTAACTTAACAGAGACATTTTCTTTTTAAATTTTATAGTCTCAAAAAGTTTCAAGTTCCAATAGGGTTAAGTCACTCCACTTACTCTCTAATGAATATAACAATTTTCTAATAACAAAAACAGATCCATAAAAAAACAGCGTGGTATATTAATGCTCCAACGTCCAAATAAATCACATTAATTAGCTACCTTATAGGCACATACTTACTGTTTATTATTTTTTTATTATTAATTTATAATGTTGTTTTTAGTAACTTCATGTGTCTCAATACAGTTTGCTGAAACCAAAAACATTAATTTAGAGGGGAAAAAAAACTAAAGTAAAGTAATGTTTCCACCTACAACAAAATTGTGGTTCAGTTAGCGCGAGAATTGGACTTCGTGAATTCACTAATTAGACTCCAGTCCACAAAACAATTAACTCACAATCCAGCAACACGAGCAGTACAAGATTTGAGGTGATAATAATTACATATTTGTGTCAAATCTATGGTCTTTGGTCTTCTGCGTTACTTCAAATTAGAAGTTGAAAGATTCACCGTGACTTTAAAGGATGCCAACTTTACTTGTCAAGTTAGAAAGTAAGGATTCCTTTAGCAAATAAACAGCTATATACCAATTATAGCAACACGTCATGTTTACCTCCTCTAGATTCTCCTAAAGATCCTTGTGTTATCGGCATTTGTTAGTGCATATAATTCATTTTGTGAAGCATGTAGGGTAAATAGTGCACATGTTTGTATTTAAATAGAATAAAAATGGGTTACAGCATACCGGTATGAAGAGACTTGTGCAGCGCATGTATCGTCTGCGCATGCGCGACCCGCCTCCTGCTAACATCATGGCGCAGCAAGAGCCGAATGGAGATTTTCCATATTTACCTTCAGGGGCGACCGAGGGTAAGAGATCGGCGACACTCATTCAGAATAAGTGGTGTTGCTTCCGATGCTTTTTTTTTATAAGTAAAACGTGACATTAATTCGGAGAATGTACAGTGCCTGAGAGTGGGAAGGAGTGTAAAGCATGGTAGCCTAGCTCCAGCTCTCAGGACTGCTGCTGCTGCTGCTGCTGCTCTACTGTCTATAGGCAGAACAGTGTACACAAGGTCGATGGAAGACATAGTCGGATACTTGCAATTAAATGCAAAGAAAGTCTATTCTAGGTTTGATTTGAGCTTTGCATACTTCGCCTTGAAGCTGTTTTGTATGTTTCTTTTATATAACAATGAAATTCCCCTTTGTAGTGACTGTTTCTGATGCTGACCTGTCTTTCAGTGAACCGAATGATAAAGGAGAACAGTGACTTGTTCTCTGATTCTCAGTGTAAAGTGTGTAGCGCTGTCTTAATCTCAGAATCCCAGAAACTTGCACATTATCAGGTAAGATTTCACATTCACATAGACAAAGTTTATATGATCGCACCACATCCTTTGTTCTTCAGCCAAAACGTGGTTTTGATGGCTAAATATTGATTGCAAGTATTTCAGGCTGTGTTCACAATGACATACTAGCATACTACTTATACTATTTCTGCAGTATGTGTAATTTAAATTTTTTTGAATGCACATAATACCCAGATGACTTACTGAGTGTGACTAACTCTGCAGTATATGACAGAGCATACTATCAGAGACAGTATATAGTATAGAGACAGGACACTTGAATTATATTTAAAGGGAGAAATTTGTACGCCCAATATGGTGGTTCTAATAAAGGGAGTTCAGCCTTCCAAATAACAGCGTGTAAAAAAAAAAAAAATGTATGATACCGTTCATGATAGAATGAATTGTTGATTTGAAATGTATTATTGAAATGTTCAGTTAAAGTAAATATTTCCCAAGATGGCTGCCGGGTCAGCTGGCTTGCCTTAAAAGGACTTTTGTGTACAAAGGGCCTGTCCCAACATCCACACTTGTGGGCCTGGCCACTTGAGAGTGCGTGCACGTGACAGGAAGTGTGCAAGGCTGTCCCAGGTTGGAAAAATGGCAAAGTTTAGTGCCCTTAACACACACTAAATCCACATTTTCTCTAAAACCGCTTCGGAGCGGTATTTGAGTCTAAAGGCCAAAGTTTATTTAACTTTTTACGTGTACACGAGGGTCAGCGTGATGCAAATTTCGTCATCAGAATGATGATGAGTATGCGCATATTGTTCGTGCAGGTTGTACATGCGCATTTAATGTTTTTTTTGCTATTTATCTGGTTGCAATGAAAATGGTGTCACGCGCTGGGCGCTCACTGCTGCTTCAGCCGACACACGGTAGAAATGTGCAAATAAAAATGTGTTCAACAAGCCACAAAGAAGTTGAGCCATTTCTTTGTTGGAAATGTTTAAATGTAACTGAAATTTTCATTGTAAATTATTGTCATTATAAATATTCACTATCCCATGGCCACAGAGGGGAATCAGAGATTGCGGGTCACATTCAGCGGACAGACCCTGTTATTTTACTTTGAAATGTGCGTTCCGTGTCGGAATGTCTGTTTTTGTTTTGGTCTGTGTTGCCAGTTTACCCAATAGTATTTCGACACCACAGGTTGCCAGTTGGCGGAAAACACAGCGTATTGCTGCCATGGAAGCCAGCGAACAAACCGGGTCAGAGATCAGATTCTACCTAACCTAAAAAGCCTCGGCATCCATCTAAAAATCTCTATGAACGGAAGCACATTAAAACGTGGATAAATCAACTCATCAACTTACAGTGTGTGAGTCTCCTCACCTTCCATTATCAGTTGGGTGTCCCCAAACTGGCAACCCGCGTGAGCATCGAGTCTGAGGAGGAGGGGCAAACAATATTTTGAATTTGGACTGCAGTACCCATTTCAGCCACTAGCTGTCATTCTTACATACAGCACCTTTAATTGTTAAAACAAACAACTTTAAAAAACACTCATCAATGTGATTTATTTTATTGAGTTATAGGCAGTGGGTTTAATCAATGACATCATTTAATAGATTTGCTATCCGGCCGTCTTCTCATCACCTCCTCAACCTGCTTTCCTTGGTGTTTTTACACGTAGAAAAATTGAAAAAACTTAATATATTGTCCAGTTTTCTCCCTGAACAATGATTTGAGTTACTGTGGCAATTTTCGATGCAGCATGAATGATCTACAATGGCGACATTTTTGACGATCACAACAGAAAATCAGAACACGCTAGCAGAAAGGCAGCGCAATTCTCCTAATATGGCATAAGACAGTTGCCCAGAACTCAACACGGTGTGACGTCAGCTTCACATTTACTATACTTTTAAAGGCTCGAGCGGAACGTCATGTGCCCCGAAAACACAGGAATTCGAAAGAAACTTTCCAGTGAACGTTAACTTAATTAGTTGTAAAACAAGTTTTTGCTCATTTTATTTGTGCAGAGATGTGTATGTAAAAACTTTACTTGTATTTTTACAACACTATGTTGTGTGTGCCTTTGGGTAATCTAAGTTCTACAAATTTGCAGTCTTCACGCCCACTTGAACACTTGGGCCAAATACAGGAAATATGGCATGCAAGTAGACAAGTGGTGAAGTGCAATGACTGTATCCCACAATGCAGTATTCTTAACGGGATCTTCAATTTCCAGCGTGATGTTACATAACCCATCTGCTCATTATTTGATTGGACATTTACCCAAATGTGGTTGAAAAATGCTATACATATTTCCAAAATAACTGACTACCACTTGCTGAATAAAGCTTAGAACATGTTTGAAGTCATGTGATAACTGTAGTGTTCTACTAGATAAAACATTTATCTTTGTATGCAGCATACTACACTGTTTCACATGCTTAACTAGGGCTGCACGATGATGCTCGTGATGAGCGAATCTGCGAGTCACATCACATCGCAGGATGTGTGATGTCAAGTATAGGGATCGTATGACGTCTGTCCGCATGTGATTCTCAGATTAATTGCAAAGTTTAACCATCATAGAGCGACAGTTTATCACTTGCAAGTGTTTTAGGTCCTGTCAGTTTAAACATTCAAGAGATTTTAAACTATTCAGAGCACAAGATGTGAAAAGGCCATACACACACTTGAACGTACACATACACGCAAAGTTGTCAAAATGTCTATCTTTGTGAGTATTCTCGTAAACACGGTCGCTTACGTGAACATAAATAATTGAAGAATGGACGTGTATCATTATATTGGATCAGTGCATTCGGTCTTAAAGTGACAGCAGCCTAATAAACCTGCTGCCATCATTAATGTTAATCAAAAAAACAGAGAAAATCACTTTTGTAGCTTTAACAAAGATTATTTCATTCATACAGTGAAGACTATGCAGTGTTATTTTTACATTAGATTATTCTTTGTACCTGAATACTGTTAGACTTACCTGAAAAACCTGTTTATTTCATTTGTATCTTTGTTCCATTGTATTTATCTATGCTTGTAATTTGTTTATTTTCTATGCAGATTCACTCTCCTACAAAATCACCCCAATCATTCTAGAATTATTAATTCTTACCAAATAGAGCTATTCAAGTCATCTGGTGAAATTTTCATATTGCAATATATATTACAGAAAAACTAAATATTGCAATGCCAGTTTTTTCCCAATATCGTGCAGCCCTTTTTAAAACATTCTAAACTATGAATAGTACTTGTGGATGGTAGCTTAGTGGTTAAAGTTCCTGTCCTGTGACAAAAGCACTTTATGAGCTAAATGGCAAATTAGCACCTTCTCAATGTTAACTTTCCTGTCTCTTCTTGTAGAGCAAAAAACATGCAAGCAAAGTACGCCGGTACATGAGCATTCACGGTAATGAGGAGCCCATTGCAAAAAGGTTCAAGTCTTCAGATGATGCTGTAAGTCAGAAGAAAGTCAGCAGACTTATTGGATATTAAATCACAGATATGTTTGTGCCCTGTATTAATGGCCAGTGTTCTGTTTTGCAGACAAGTAATGTCGATGAAGGGGGCAAATACAAAGCCTGCAATGTGTGCAACATGACATTCTCTTCCCCAGTGGTGGCACAGTCACATTACCAGGGCAAAGTTCACTCCAAGAACCTTCGCTTGAAGACCTATGGTCAGCAGACTCCTGGTAAGAAGAATGATTATCATGAAATTTAGTACTTGAAACTAATACTTTGTGAGAACCTCTAGTAAATTATTATTTTGTTTACTTATCTGTTCAGAATCGTGGGAGAACCATGATCCTTATTTGAAACAAAAAAAAAATCGTGATTCTCAGTTAATCCAGAATCGTGCAGCTCTACAGTGTCATGTAGTCATACTGCATTTCTTTCTGTTGTACATGCTAATTGTTGACAATATTCAGTATATATTACACAGCACGCTGATATTATATTCCGAACACGGTTAGAAGTAGTCATTTCATCTAAAAAGCTGATGTGGTGTTTTCGCTCATCTTCCAGCATTACCTCAGCCCAAACCACAGGTGAAGAAGGATGAAGGGCTACCTAAAGGTGTGCAGGGGCCGGCAGAGCATGACCCCAACCGCTTCTGCTCCATCTGCCAGGCCTCCTTCAACAATCCCCTCATGGCTCAGCAGCACTACAATGGCAAGAAACATAAAAAACACCTGACTAAACAGAAGCTGATGGAGACCTATGGGCCGTCCTCTGCACCAGGTCAGAACATAGAAGGGGGTCTCACAGCCTGTATGTAAAACTTCATGTGGACTTCAAACAGGAATTACATCAGTAACACTTACATCTCACATGTAAGGAATTACATCTCAGAATTTCATCCAGCCAGAAAAGTAGCGTTCATTTAGGCTGCTTTATAGAATTTTTTTTTTTTTACTAAAGAATTCATATATAAATATAAATATGAATTATTAAATAAATCAAGAGCTTTAACAAAAGTACATGCTTCACAATACTGTGAAAACTTTTTTTTTTGTTTTTAGCACGGGCTGCACGATTAATCGCAATTAACCTGAAAAAGCGCTTAAACCGATTTGGCTTATTACGATTTATGAAATCGCAAAGGCTGTAAATCTTTTTTTTTTTATATATATATGCGCAGCTTGTCAGTAAAGCACGGCTCTGTGATCAGTAGTAAATGCTGCTCCATCTGAAAGCACTGCGAGTTAGAGTCGCTTATAACGTGCATTTGAAAAAGCAACACGTCAATCATCTTTCCAAACATGAGAAGCATTTATGAACCTCGTCCAACAATAGACATTTAACATTTAATAACGTTTTTACTCCAAACTCACTTTGTAACGACAATTGCGCATCCTTGTATGAGATGATGTGGCTTCTTACAAAGAATAAGGCACACAACATATTTCATAGCCTTTATCACTGTATAGAATACTATGTCGATCAGCACTGAAGTATAAATACTTCACTGGCAAGCTGCGCATAAAATAATCGCAGCCTTTGCCAAATTGCGTGCGGTTTAATTTCGATTAATCGTGCAGCCTTACTTTCGGTGGTAAGCAACTGCATCTCTAGTTAACCTGGAATGTTAATTTTGAACCTTGTTAAATTAAATTCCTATTAATTGACATGATTTTTACTTCTAAATCTTTGCTGCCATATTGCAGATGCCATAGCTGAATAAGTTGCACAAAACACAAGGAATATCATTCACTACATATGCGTGCACATCAAATTCTGTTTAACAGAATAAACTGGGTTGAAGATACAGTATATTCTGAATATGATATTCCTTCATACGTGGTTATTGCAAGTAGTGGTCGACAGACATATTGGCTGATATTTGAATTTTTTCATTATCGGCATCGGATGATAAGTTTATCTTTGGCCGATGTGTCAGAAGCGAGACTCTCATTTTGACGGTTGGCTGGACTTTTATTTTGGCGGCGCTAAGTACGGCAGTGCATGAGCACACAGCCCTCCCATTCTGTGTTTTCATTAGTTTGCCAACTCTGTTTAACAGTTCTGTCTAATACTTTATTAGAGAATGTGACCCTGGACCACAAAACCAGTCATAAGGGTCCATTTTTTTTAAAATAATAAGCTTTCCATTGATGTATGGTTTGTTAGGATAGGACAATATTTGGCCAAGATACAACTATTTGAAAATGTGGAATCTGAGTGTGCAAAAAAATCTAAATATTGAGAAAATCGCCTTCAAATTAAGTCCTTAGCAACGCATACTACTAATAATACATTTTTGATATATTTACGGTAGGAAATTTACTAAATATCTTCATGGAACATGATCTTTACTTAATATCCTAATGATTTCTGGCATAAAAGAAAAATCGATAATTTTGTGTTGGCAATGTGAAAAAATCGGCAATGTGTTGTTGGCTATTGCCACAAATATACCCATGCGACTTATGATTTTGTGGTCCAGGGTCTCACATAGTTTTCTCTGTTTACAAAGAGTAAACGGTATATAAAAAAAGAATAACGTTTTTTTTTTTTTTATTATTAGTAATAGGACAGCTGAGCAAACACAAATATTTTCTCATCTACCGTCAACATTCAGGAAACACTAATTTATATAATATAAACAGCTCTTTTAATATCTAATAAATAGGGCAGTAGGTGGTGGTATGCACCTGCAAGCAGGTTTGCCAACTGCCATTAAACAGTTTACATTAGGGATGCACGATAAATCGGCCACCATATCGTTATCGACCGATATATGTTAATTTTTTATGTTATCATTATCGGCCTAATAAGAAAATGTGGCCGATATATTAAAGCCTTTAAATAATGGATTATTTCCTTCAGCTGAGATGCTTCAGATGCGCATTGTTCGCCATGATGATATTGAATTGCTTGAAATATGATTGATTCACTTAAAGGAAAATACAGTTAAGTGCAACGTGCAGCGCAAGTCTGTCATATAGGCTACATAAAATTATAATGAGAACATTGATTGTGTGCTTGGGTCATGGCTTTTAATGGTGAGCCTTTTGTTTTTGTAATCAGGCTCTAAAATTATAAAAAAAAAATTGGATTTAGATTTATCGGCCAATATATCGATTATCTGCTTTTAAATATAACAAATTTTCGGTTATTGGTATCGGCCAAAATCCCTAGTGCATCCCTAGTTTACGTGTTTATATTTAAAAAAATTCATTGGAGTAGAAACAGAATTTTATTATTAAAAAGTTATAACATTTATTATAAAAAACTACCTAATTTGTATACAAATTTTTCTTTTTTCTTGAGGAAAATTGACGTTCTGTACCTGATATATATCCAAATAAATCGAATTGAATTGAAATCAGAATTAAATCGAATCGCAATCTTGTGAATCGAAATCGAACCGTGAAATTTGTCAATGCCCAGCCTTAATTTGTGGACTCTTTGTTGTGTTTTTGTCACAGCAGTACATGCTACTAAAATGTTAAATGTTATTTCTCTCAGCCTCCACACTGAAGGGCTACCCATGTACTGTGTGCAATATTGAGCTGAACTCGGTGGAGCAGTACCAGGCCCACATCAGCGGCTCCAAACACAAGAACCAGTGAGTATCTCATGGTGCTTTCATGTTATAGCCCTCTTGAAAAGATTTCCTTTTCTTATTGGTCAACACATAACATATTCCCCCATTTCAACAGCACCAGACTCAAGAAAGGGCCAAATGCATTCGCCTGCCCACCCGATAACTACCAGCCTGATTTCCAGTATCAGCCCAACCAGGATGGTCTGGAGGCGGTGGGGGACTGGGACAGCTTCACCGAGGGCTACGAGTGAGAAGATGCCCTCAGTGTTGGCTGCCCTCTGCTCATTTGTGACAAGCTTCCTCTGTTTAGGCACAGGTCAATGTGTGTCTGCACTGTGCATCTCCTAATGCCAGCTATTCTCCACAGTACATCTCTTCCTGTCCATTGATTCCTTCTGTCGCTCTCACACACAGTCGAAGGGACCACAAAAAACTTCCGCTTTTTTTTTTTTTTCCTCCTCTCCCTAACCGAAAGCAACGGAGGCGAAACTTAAGAGTGCTGCTTTTGTTTTGTTTTTTTTCTTTTCCCCAGTGTTAGGAGTATGTTTATTAGTGTTATGTATTTGTTTGGTTTACAAAAATTCATTTCCACATTCTCCACGTACAGATGCAGGTCCTGGAGGTGTTTGGAGGTGTTCAAGAGATGTTTTGTCTATATGATCGATACTCTTATTTGTTGCTTTTTATCTTAAAATGCTCAAGTTCCACGTTTTGTGTTTAATGAATGTCTGTGGAATTCAAAGCCGTTGAATTTGATAGTGTGCAACGCTTGGAAAGTTATTTCTTAAGTTCTGGTTTTCTATGTCAATTTTGGAGAAATCTATGTATTTTTAAGCAATTTTAGTCATTTGTTCTGTTTAGACTGGGCAGTAGTTGTCTTTCATTTCTCATGACTCCTTTCCATGTAAACGTAAATCTTTAAGTAGGAAGTATGTTGTAATTTCATATGCTTAGAGATTTAAGCTAAAGCTTCGGTTCTCACATCAAACTGAATTTGTCCTAGTGATTAAAATTGTCCAATCATAAATTAGTGCCACTCCATAAGGGTGAATTATTTATTTTTTTTCCCGTTTCCATTTAGGCACAAACACATAAGTTCATCTTGACGTTGTTAAAACGTAGATTCTTGCAGTATATTCTGGTGTGTAACTTTTTTTACAAAGTCAAAACTGTAAGAAATTGATTAGTTTCAAACGTGCTTGTAAGTTGAAAGCCTCTTCTCGAATTTCAAGTAGGAAACGAAAATGCAACAAGTTTTCGATGACTGTTGAGCATATGTGTAATGTACGGCTTGCATTGTTTATTTTTGCAGTGTACATTGCAGATTGTTCTCGGTATAAGAGACTGATGCCAATGCCAAGACTTTGTGTTTAGCACCTCCATATTAAGCTTCTGAATACAAATGATTCAGTTTAAGAGTCTGGGAATTGTATGTTGAAGTCATTGTGAAAGGTTAAAGTGCTACTTTGTCACTAAAAAGAACTGAATGTGAGAGACCTTTTAATCTTTTTGTGTTTTCTCAAACAGAAAGAGCCTAGTTTTTTTTTTACTCTCTTATGTCTGTTAGATGTATGTTTGATGGGGTGGGAAATCATACAGACTCATAATCCGTTATGCTATTTAACACAATAGGAGTCAGCAGAAGAACTACTGTAAGTGAGTATAGACAGTGCTGGGAGCCTGAGATGTGATGCTGACTAATGTTTTTGCAATCTTAAAGGCTTCTAAGCTGCACAACAGCAATTACGTGCTGGATTAGGGCCTTCAAACTTGGTAGCATTTATGTTTTTGTTGTCATTTTACTTTTATTGGTCAATTTTCTTTTCAACAGACAGTGTGAGCATAAAAAATGTATGTTACTTTTCATCCAGTAAAATGTTTTGAGAAAACTCTTGTATTTCAGACATGTTTTAATGAACATACCTGAAATTGCCCTATCTAACCTTATTTTTTTGTGCATGAAACGGTAAGCCAGCGTGTTTTTGATTGATAACAAATTAATATGATAAATACCAGTTTCCAACATCAAGAAACGCAACTTCTTGAAGCGTGGACTGTTTTCGGACAGCTAAAATAACAAGCGGCTGACACCCCGAAGCCTTGCACATTTCCTCGCATCCTGTAACAAATCTTTTCCTCGTGGGTCAAAATGACCCAAAGCCCTAAATAAATCAATAAATCAATCAATAAATTATATATATATATATATATATATATATATATATTTTTTTTTTAATTTTTTAATGCAATTTTTTTTTTTTTTTTTACCTTTTAAATTACTAGATTTGGTCAATAAATAATGTAATTTAAGCACATTCTTCACATTCTTTCAACTTAAATTCAAAATAACTCATCAATACATGCAATAACCAGCTGAAATAAGCTCAAAATACAGTCATGTGAAAAGGTTAGGACACCCTATTGAATTCCATGGTTTTCTGTATCATTCAGGGCATAATAAAAAAATCATCTGGTCCTCGGTAGGTCTTAAAATGTGGAAAATAAAACCTCAGATGAACAACAACACATGACATATCACACCGTGTCATTATTTGTTTAGCAAAAATAAAGCCCAAGTGGAAAAACCATGGGTGACAAAGTTAGGACACCCTATCATTCAATTGCCTGTAGATCCACTTTTAGCAGCAATAACTTGAAGTAATCATTTTCTGCATGATTTATCAGTCTCACATCATTCTGGAGGAATTTTGGCCCGCTCTTCTTTACAACATTGCTTCTGTGTGTGTGTGTGTGTGTGTGTATATATAAAAATAGAAACTCAAAGTATTGTTATCTGAACCACAGTAATTACCTAAGTTGATTTGACAAAAGATAAAAAGTTGTGACAACAATGAAAATAATTATTTTACAGTGTGTATATGCTGTTTTCAAGATGTCATCAAAAAAAGCATTCATGTTCAGACCTTGTCCTCTAGAGGGCGCACTTTACACACTAGTCTTTAGCTTTTCTTAATCCATACTTTTGGTGCAAGATGGATATTGGGCCAATACCTGGCTAATATATCTTCTCTGAAATGTAAACTTCTCAAAATCTAATCAGCCTTTTTGCTCATATTTTTGACGGAACCATTCGCCATCTGTAAATCATCAAGGATGAATTGTTAGCAAGGTCCTTGAGAATCGTCTGTTTCTAATCTATGTCAATATGGCACTGTTATTGTCAATAAACTTTTGTCTTTGCTACTAAAACAGAAAATAAATCAACAGTAGAGTAGAACAAACAAACAAACAACAGTTGGTTAAACATTTATAGCTGCTACTCTGTAAAATGAACTTATCTTAAATATGTAAAACTGAAGTTTACTTAACTTTTTTGAGTTGAGACTACTAAATAATTTTTGTACACTGTAAACCCTAACGCTTTAAAATAATTAATTGGCTTGAGTGGAGCAAACTCAAATTAAACAAATTAGTTCACTCAAATTAACTTTTATGAGTATTTAGAACTTTCTTTTTCTTTTGAGTTCTCAAAACTGACACATTTTAAGTAATCTGAACCGTTTCATTGTTTTGAGTTTTATGAACTTGTTTCTTTTAATTTAGACAAACCTAAATGTAACTTAACCTAGGCTGGGATTTCTATTTCCCAGCATGCTTTGCCATGACACTCAAAAGGGAGAATAAATGCTAAAATTGTTATATCATTTTTTTTTTTTCTTGTTTTTTTTTTTTTTTTGTGCAAGATTAATGTTAAGTGGAAGATTAGTGTTTAATGTTTTATGTTAGTTTAGAAGAGTTTCTGTTACGGTGTTTTTTTTTTTTTTTTTTTTTTTTTGTAGGGTTACCATCATGGTGACGAGTAGAGCATGAGCTTAGTTTTAGAACAGATATATGTTAAATGTATATATGCTATAGCTATGCTAACGTTACCAAAGCATTGCATTACCAATTAGCAAGGTAGCATTTATTGAATTAGCTAGTTAAAGCTAGCCAAGTTTCCACTACTAAATATTTGAGATAACATGATATTTTTAAGTTAAATGTATGATTAGCTTACTCAGATATTTCAAGTTCAGAGCAAAAATGTATTGAATGCATGAAATACATTAAAATGTATGATTACAAAATAAAAGTTTTGCTTACTTAAACTTTAAACTTCTTAAACTGGCAACTGATTGCCTCAATTTTTTTAGTTTTGCCAACTTATTCGGGTTTACAGTGTAGCATAAACGGAAACTAAACAGTGGATGTGGCCTGGATCAGGAGATTAAATGTCGAAATTAAGTGTTATGTTTAAGTAAATGGAAAGACCTGTTAGTTAATGTTCAATTATAGGCCTATATGACATTTAAAAGAGTTCTGTTATATTGTTTTTTTGCGGTTGCCATTGTGTTGAAGAGTAGAGCTTGTGCTTAGTTTATAGTGTAGGCTATATTATGGATACCCAATAAGCGATAGTTGTAATAAAGTTAGCAGTGACAAACAACTTGTTTGGCCATTGCAAATTTTTATTATGCTAGCCACAGAAAAGCTAACATGCAATAACGCATGAGTTCATATTACTCTCTTTTTGTTAGCATTAGATGTGTAATGAACCTACTGACTACAAATTGTTACCTCAGTTTCATTGAGTATAGATTCTAGGTTTGCTTTTACAGTGTAGCAGCACTAGCCTATTTCCAGTTCCTATATCCCTCATGTGCTGTAAAAATCAATGCGGCTAGATTTAGCCAGGTATTTCCATTCATAAAAAGGCAGTGGGGAGGAGGCTTGACTACTTTCATTGATAAGATCTGTTTACTCGAAGGGGGAGGTATCTGGTGCCTTTCCATTCACTGAGAGAGAGGGGTACTGCCCCTCCAGCGAGGCGCCACGGTGTATAAACAACCCAGTTCTACGTACTACCAGCATGCTGAAACATAGACTCCCCTGTGTGAGCAGAACAAACCCCACCCACCATCATTTAAAGCTTGTATGTATATTCATCGCAGAGATATTAGCACCGTGTTAGGTTTAGCTCTCCAGTGAATTGCTGTTATTTACAGGCATGACCGATTAATCTCTACAAATTTACCCCGACAAAGACGTTTAGAATTACCTGGACCTCAGTGCTGTGAAACGAGGATTGTGTCGAGCTGGCTGTAGCGCAACGTGCTGTAACTTTAGTGGTTATAGTCTGTAGTTTCATAGTTTGACCCCTACATTTCATCCGAAATGAGGCCCGGGGAGCTTTGGGTCATGTTGAGTGTAACTTGATGAATGATTGCTGGACTTTGGCAGACCCATTCAAGTTTACACTCGCGTTTCTAAACATGCCCTTGTGTATTGAATGGCCACATGGACACAAGTGCTGTTTGCTGAACCCCTCTTCGGGCTGTGTAGTCATCCTTTATTTGCTGCTTGCACACTTTTTGGCCTGCATGGAATAGACCTCGAGCAAACTGTCCTATCTTTCTAATTTAATGTGTAGATAGTTCTTTTTTCTAGTTCTTTTTTTTATTTATCCTAAGGCAAGACACCACAGGTGAATAGGATAAAAATGTTAATTAACAATGAAATATGTTTAATGTCTGAAATATGTTTATTTAATATGCACTAATTTGCACACATTTCCAGAACAGAAATCTGAACATTCGATAGTCAGGTTCAAAATTCTTGTTTCATATTGTTTTGTTAAACAAATGACATGATCAATGAGTCATGACAACATGTTTTTACATTACTTCAACTAATTAAAATAGGTAATTTTAAACTTTATTCTTTAATATATGTTATACGAGATTCAACAATTTTTTTTAAGTATGTACGTTTTTTACAGAAGGGATATTTGATATATTTTCACTCCATAAATCAGAAAATACTTTCAACAGCCAGAAAAAAGATCACTGTGTTTTTAGGAATAAAATGTTATTGTGGATGATTTATGAAAAAACTGGGAAGATCTGGCTCAGTGCAGGAGAAAAATGAATTTTGAGGAAACAACCTTTAAATATACACTATATTGCCAAAAGTTTTGGGACGCCTGCCTTTACATGCACATGAACTTTAATGACATCCCATTCTTAATCCATAGGGTTTAATATGGAGTTGGCCCACCCTTTGCAGCTATAACAGCTTCAACTCTTCTGGGAAGGCTTTCCACAAGGTTTAGGAGTGTGTTTATGGGAATTTTTGACCATTCTTCTAGAAGCGCATTTGTGAGGTCAGGCACTGATGTTGGACGAGAAGGCCTGGCTCGCAGTCTCAACTCTAATTCATCCCAAAGGTGTTCTATCAGGTTGAGGTCAGGACTCTGTGCAGGCCAGTCAAATTCCTCCACACCAAACTCTCTCATCCATGTCTTTATGGACCTTGCTTTGTGCACTGGTGCGCAGTCATGCTGGAACAGGAAGGGGCCATCCCCAAACTGTTCCCACAAAGTTGGGAGCATGAAATTGTTCAAAATGTCTTGGTATGCTGAAACATTAAGAGTTCCTTTCACTGGAACTAAGGGGCCAAGCCCAACCCCTGAAAAACAACCACACACCATAATCCCCCCTTCACCAAACTTTACACTTGGTACAATGCAGTCAGGCAAGTACCGTTCTCCTGGCAAACGCCAAACCCAGACTCGTCCAGACAGAGAAGTGTGATTCGTCACTCCAGAGAACACGTCTCCACTGCTCTAGAGTCCAGTGGTGGCATGCTTTACACCACTGCATTCGACGCTTTGCATTGCACTTGGTGATATAAGGCTTGGATGCAGCTGCTCGGCCATGAAAACCCATTCCATGAAACTCTCTACGCACTGTTCTTGAGCTAATCTGAAGGCCACATGAATTTTGGAAGTAACTATTGACTCTGCAGAAAGTTGTTGATTTCTGCACATTGTGCGCAAATAGATAAAGTGTAATAAAATAAACACTTTAATGTGCATTTTGGATGTTTTTTTCCCCCACTAGTCTGAAAGAAGATACATTATGGAAGGAAAATAAACCTCAAAATTGACCAGTGCCAAAAAAAAAAATGGTTTTGCCTGTATGTCATGCCTTAATAATAGTAATAGTAATAATAATAATAATATATATTTTTTATTATTTATGCATTTATTTATTAGACTGGGTAAACCCAGCCTGATCTGCCAGCGATTTGATTTCGCCCTGCAGGAAACCTGTACATTAATTTATCCTGCTTCTGTTACACATTTGTGGGAACCAATCACAGACTGGCTTATCCACCTGGCGCGCTATTGGTGGGTTTAACACAGTGACGGATAGAGAAGCGATGGATCGATGCCCGTTGATCACGCCTCTTGTGGTCTGATTGGTTGAAGGACTATCCAATTGCGGACAGAGTCATTTGAATTATGCTCGTTGATCACGCCTCTTGTGCAGTAGAAAATACATAGCAGACTCCCCAGACCAATGTTCAGTCTTAAAAGATTGAGCTTGGTCTGGTGATAGCCAGACAATTTATTTATGGTACTTTCCAAAAAGTCATATAATTTTTCATGGTACTTTTATGGAGCTTGAAAATTTGTTTGTGTCCCACATGATTTTTTATGCAGTTTTGAATAACGTGAGGATGAGTAAATGAAAATATTTATTTTCGCATGAACTGTCCTTTTAAGAATACCTTATGATTTATTATAAACCTCATAAAGAACCAGGGTTTAGAGTGTTAGTGTTAAAAACATCACAATTATTTTGAATATTTTTAACTGATGGTACAGTATGTGTGTGGACAGTCAGGATGCAGGAAATAGGGGTTTGGGGTTTGCTCATGGGTGAAGAGAGAAAGTGTTGTTGAGGAGCATGTGGGCGGCAGGAGGCTGTATTCTGTTTTGCCTGTCACAGTTTTAGGGGGTTATTGTCTAGGATGGAGACATCCGGAGGTCAATGCCTCAAACCCTGTGTGAGGCAGGGAACAAAACAGCCCTGTATAAGAACAGACCAAATGGGAATCACAGGTGGCAGGAATGGACTACATCTATATGGAAATGAGCTCACTGTTCTCAGCGTCCCACTGCAGCCACTGCTAATTTGCTTGATGCACTGCTGGCCTCTTATTTTCAGAGAGTTGTAGTGTGGATCTCACGAAAACTGAGAATGTTCTGGTCAAAATAAATAAGTTCCTTCAAGAAAAATAAGTTCCTTCAAGAAAAATAAGTACATTTAGGATTTTTTTATTTTTATGAAAAATTTTTTTTTGCTTTGTGACATTTTTTTTCATGACATTTAAGCACATTTTTTTTGTAATTTTTCTCCAAATACTCCCATAATGTGTAAGTACTTTAAATTGAAATAAATACCATTTTGTTAATTTAGAAGTAATTTCCTTTATGCAATATAAATTTAGAGTAAAATATGACTTGGGCATGAAAGAACAAAAAGAAAACAGAGTAAAATAATAATTAATCAAGACCTACTTCAAAAGTAATATGTTACAGTATTGCATTACTCCCTAAAAAGTAACTAATTGTGTTACTTAGTTACTTTTTTATGGAAAGTTTTACTTTTTTTCTCACTTTTTTCTTGTTTTTTTAATAATAATAATAATAAAAAAGTTTTATTTTTAGCAAATTTTAAGGCTCTTTCACACCAAAAGAAATAAATAAGGCTCAGGCTGAAGGAACTGCACATTCACTCCTGTACAGTAGAGGGCGCCGCTCAAACAAACCTTGTAACTGTGTTGCTATTCTGGACCGCAGAAGAAAGTTCAACACTAACTTCAGCAAGAAAAAAACACATGTGATGTTTATCTAAAGTCATTTTTGCTTATTATTATAGTTGAATTGGATCATCGAAGGTCAGCAGCAATGACAGTGGTTAATAAAGTGAGATTAAATGCATAAAGTACATTTGTGTTATTTAACATATTTAATTATTGCAGGTTTGAGTAATATTCTGAGTTTGCTTTTCACTGTTTATATTCATTTTGAGGAATACTGAATCTGTTTTTGTGCAAGATACATTAATGCTCACATTTATTCTAGAACTACAATAACATCGTTCCCACAGCGCACACAACGCCTCTGCACTTACTCACGGTTTCTCTCAACATGAGGACAGAAGGTGACGTGTGTGTGGTGTTTTTAATAGTCCTGGGGCATGTTCAACCTCAAACCGGTGCATAACGTTTTGCTACGGTTTCCTGGGTTGAACGACATGTTTCTTGGAAACAGTGTGCAACGGTGTGCAACAGGGTTTGAGATACGTTTTTCTGTTTGGTGGGTGTGTCAAAAATGTCAGCTCAATCAGCAGCAACATGTATATAAACCACGCGGTATTAAAGAGACAGCTCGCACAATGGTTCCAAGTAAAGTCGTTTACAAATGTGTCCGCTGCAGCTCGGTATACGCAACAATTGAAGATATTAAAAGACATGTTTGTCTTCATCCTGAAATGCGAGGCAAATGTTGGATCACAATAATTAGGAACCACAGTTTCCACAAATCCCTTCACTCTTTTATTCTGGACGGCAAGCACAGTGACTGTAACATCGAGCGTATTTTGCAGTATTAAACACGCATTTATACCGATTTCATCAGACTCCGAAAATTCTTTAAAAAGAACACAAAGAATGGCCTTCTCAGTTGCCATAGTTGCAACTCACAGGAAGTGGAGAGGGAAATTGCACATTGCGCATCACTCCACCACTTAAAGAAATTTGAATAAAATAAAGGCCATAGAGGATCCAACAGTGTTCAACGCACCACCGTTTTTGCAACGTTTTGTCTGGGCTGAACGCAGCCCTGGAACGATGCCGTGATGCCAAACCCCCTCATAGAAGAAGAACACCATCGTGTTTACAACTGTGACAATGAGCGTTATTCAGGAACTAAACTGGATTTTCAAAAGTATGTAAAGTTCGCAGCATAGACTCTTTAAAATATCTCCAAGAGTTTAACCGTTCTGTTATTGTAGGGACATCGACGTTACATTTCCACACCCCTAAACATGACGCGAACTGTGATTGGTTGCTTTATGTCAGTCAGAGGGCCTCTGCATGGGCGGTCCTTGGCCAATGAAAGCTGCTATGGTCTGGCTACATAAGACTAGTGACTCAAGACCATGACTAATTATTAGCAATTGTCATTTAATATTTTAATAAATAATATAATAATATGATTTTTGTAGCAAAATAAAATGGACAAATGAAGTAATATCCTCACTTTCCAACAAGAACCTCTTCCAGAGACACATGAGAAATGAAACAAGCACAGCTGTTGGCTCACATTTTTCACCCTGGTTGAGTAAAAGCTTAGTTTTAGCCACAGAAGGGGTTGAGCCTTTCTCCTGAGATTTTGCAATAATTTTGATGTGTTTATCCTTCAGAAACAAACAGCCCATAAGATACATGTTTTATTTCAGCTCAAACTTATTATATCAAAAAAACTTAATTTCCCTAGAGCCATGGTTCCAGGAATTAACACCACCAGACGTTCATGGGCAGTTACAAAAAGGCTGTTTCATAATGTCAAATCGGATGTTTGCTTGACATAATCCAACAAACATGAGAGAATGTTGAACTGGTGATAAGAGGGGGCCAAACATTTGTTTGCCTGATGGCTGGGACTTTTTTAGCTTTATGGCTGCTTTAGATTGCAAATACAAAACTAAAACGAATAAACAACGACTGGAGATAAATAAGTGATTCTTAATGTCAATGACATATAAGAGCGTCCATGATAAAGAAAAGGAAAAATCTAGTTTAAAACACAAATGTACACTGTGTATTCATGGTTCCATATGATTTAAAAAAAAAAAAAAAAAAAAATCCTTTAAAAACGTTTTCAAAACTTAAAATGTCATGTGGTGTAACCATCAAGTAAAAAACTTATGTTTTTAAATATGTTTTTCAAGGTAAATTTTTATTTTATTAAATTGTTTTACAAATACAATGAATTACACATTTTGCACAAAATGGCGCTTTACAACATGAACTAACCTTGCCTTGTCATAAAAAGTCAAATAATCTGATATTTTATGAGACTTATTGACCTGTTTCAGCATGTTAGACATTTTGGCAGCCAAAAGTTTTCAAATATTAATAAGTATAGTGAATCAGTTTTTATTATTATTAATTAAAGTATTAATAATATTTATATTATAATAATTGTATTTAATTGTGTATATATATATACTAACATTTTTGATTTTATGCTCCCCTAAAAAATATCAAAATTAATTGCAATAAAAAAAACATGCTTATTAAAAATAAGTGTATCAAGTCACTGTATTTTAATGTATTTTTTTAATTAAACAGGAAAAAATGCTCCTCACATCACTTAGTTTGAAACATTGTTATATAATGCATGTGACAATATTTTGTAGGGTCCAACATTGTCTCCTAAACATATCTAACATTAGCAGGATATTTCTAAACGAGTCCACCGATGGAGTGAATTTCATACCACCCCTAAACAAACCCCATAAAGGAAGCCGTACATGTCTGCATGCAATTCTCAAGTAGGATTAGTTCACTATGAGAGCTGAAAGAAAGTCCCATGTACTCCATTTCCTGGGCTCCGAGACAAGTGCAGGTGGCTGAGGGGTTCGGATTACACCCCAATGAAAGTTCCCCCTACCCTCTGGTCCCTCCTTCCCTTCCAGCCCCCCCCTTTTACCCACCAAGCAAAACCTTTCCATGATCTGAGAATTCCTGCAAACTACTCCTAATTCTTCTGACAGATGGACACACTTAATCTGCAGCGGTCAGGCTGGAAGTAAGTGCTACAACCTGTGAACAGGCAACTAGGACAGCCACCTGTCAGGACCCCTGTCACATGATAGGCACCGCATGGCACACAGCTAAGCTATTGGGACATATTGTGCATTTATTTTTATATAAAGTTTTACACATTTGAAAAGTATTGAACAGTTAATGAGGCAGTAAATACATCCCAAGTGCATTTTAATCCCTGAAAGCCTCAATTTTCACTAGGAAAAACACCATTTTGAGATACTAAATCTTTCTTCTGGTTAAAAAAAAATTTGACTTATAAAGTTACACTTTATTTTAAGGTGCCATTGTTACAGTTTAATTGTACAATTAAGTACTAAGTAATAGTAATTAACTACATGTACTTACTATATAATTAGGGTTAGGATTAAGGTTTGGTTTAGGGTTAGTTGCATGTAACTATGCATAATTGACTGTTATTACTATAGTAACTACATGTAAAATGTGTAACAGGGACACTGTAAAATAAAGTGTTACCAAACATTATTGTATTTTTTTACTGTAAAACACTGTAAAAATGCTTCAGTAAAAACCTGTTAATTGGTTACTGGAAAAACTGGAAGAGATATAACCTTACATGTCATGTACACTGCTTTACATTGCGTTAACTCATCAAAATAAGTTAAGCAATTTATTTATTTATTTATTTTTTTAACTTTTTTTTAAGTTATACAAGATTCAACTAATTTTTATGTCATTTTAATATAATTCAAGTTGACATGACTTAAACATCCAAGTTGATTGTACTTAAAAATTGAAGGTTGTTTTTTTTTTTTTTTTTTTTTTTTACGTGGATTACTTTGAATATTGTTCTTAGTTTTTTTTATTAGTTGTGTATAAGGGTTTTATGTTACATCTTATGTTGTTAAATTAATGTTTATTGTGTTATTTTAGTGTCGTGTGTTACCGAGTTGTATCTGTGTGTATGACACTGTGCACCTTCTATATATTAGTATTTGCCTTATGAGGATACTTGTGATGAACTTTGATTTACTGTGTGTCTTTCTCTTTATTACTAGTGTTACTGTGGTGCCTGTCGGTATATGTTAAAGGTATAAAACAGATTTAGAAGCAGCTGAAAAGGGCTGTTGGATTTAACTTTTTTTGTAAATGAAAAAAAAAAGTAAATGAAAGTGTGATTCATTCAGAGCCTACTCAAGATGACACATCTCTAACTTCACCCCAAAAAGGGGGTGTTTCCCACAGCATGCCAACAGATGGATATCATTTTGATAGTTTAAGTGTCCGAGGAAGCAGAGACGGAGTGCTGCTCTAAGAACCCATAGACCAGACAACAGGTGAGCGGTTACGGTCAGCCGGCAAATCTTACTGATATTCTAACCTATTGAACTTTCCCAGAACAGGGTTCCCCCTGTAGACACACATTATTGCATTGCAGGACCTGTTCCATGCGCTTTGATCCACTCAATGTGAAGCAGATCTGTGGCGGTGGCCTTAACAGTGAGATAATGAAAGCAGGCTGGCTGGGAGAGAACTGACCCAGGACAATGCTTCTCTTTCAGGCTGCTGGCATGAGCCGGTGGATACTTGTACTATACAGCTAGTAAAGTGACTTTCTATCTTCAGCACCTTTAGCTGATAAAGTGGAGTGCAAACAAGAATCAGCTTCCTTTTTGGTTCAGAAAGATCTTTCCCTGAGTAACTAGCAGTGCCAGGGTGTTTCCGAGCTTCTTCCTTTTTGCCCTGCTTTTGTACAGTGGGGAGAACAAGTATTTGATACACTGGCGATTTTGCAGGTTTGCCCACTTACAAAGCATGTAGAAGTCTGTAATTTTTATCATAGGTACTCTTCAACTGTGAGTGACGGAATCTAAACCAAAAATCCAGAAAATCACATTGTATGATTTTTAAGTAATTAATTTGCATTTTAATGCATGACATAAGTATTTGATACATCAGAAAAGCAGAACTTAATATTTGGGACAGAAACCTTTGTTTGCAATTACAGAGATCATACGTTTCCTGTAGTTCTTGACCAGGTTTGCACACACTGCAGCAGGGATTTTGGCCCACTCCTCCATACAGACCTTCTCCAGATCCTTCAGGTTTCGGGGCTGTCGCTGGGCAATACGGACTTTCAGCTCCCTCCAAAGATTTTCTATTGGGTTCAGGTCTGGAGACTGGCTAGGCCACTCCAGGACCTTGAGACGCTTCTTACAGAGCCATTCCTTAGTTGCCCTGGCTGTGTGTTTCGGGTCGTTGTCATGCTGGAAGACCCAGCCACGACCCATCTTCAATGCTCTTACTGAGGGAAGGAGGTTGTTGGCCAAGATCTTGCGATACATGGCCCCATCCATCCCCCCCTCAATACGGTGCAGTCGTCCTGTCCCCTTTGCAGAAAAGCATCCGCAAAGAATGATGTTTCCACCTCCATGCTTCACAGTTGGAATGGTGTTCTTGGGGTTGTACTCATCCTTCTTCTTCCTCCAAACACGGCGAGTGGAGTTTAGACCAAAAAGCTCTATTTTTGTCTCATCAGACCACATGACCTTCTCCCATTCCTCCTCTGGATCATCCAGATGGTCATTGGCAAACTTCAGACGGGCCTGGACATGCGCTGGCTCGAGCAGGGGGACCTTGCGTGCGCTGCAGGATTTTAATCCATGACGGCGTAGTGTGTTACTAATGGTTTTCTTTGAGACTGTGGTCCCAGCTCTCTTCAGGTCATTGACCAGGTCCTGCCGTGTAGTTCTGGGCTGATCCCTCACCTTCTTCATGATCATTGATGCCCCATGAGGTGAGATCTTGCATGGTGCCCCAGACCGAGGGAGATTGACCGTCATCTTGAACTTCTTCCATTTTCTAATAATTGTGCCAACAGTTGTTGCCTTCTCACCAAGCTGCTTGCCTATTGTCCTGTAGCCCATCCCAGCCTTGTGCAGGTCTACAATTTTATCCCTGATGTCCTTACACAGCTCTCTGGTCTTGGCCATTGTGGAGAGGTTGGAGTCTGTTTGATTGAGTGTGTGGACAGGTGTCTTTTATACAGGTAACGAGTTCAAACAGGTGCAGTTAATACAGGTAATGAGTGGAGAACAGGAGGGCTTCTTAAAGAAAAACTAACAGGTCTGTGAGAGCCGGAATTCTTACTGGTTGGTAGGTGATCAAATACTTATGTCATGCAATAAAATGCAAATTAATTATTTAAAAATCATACAATGTGATTTTCTGGATTTTTGTTTTAGATTCCGTCTCTCACAGTTGAAGTGTACCTATGATAAAAATTACAGAACTCTACATGCTTTGTAAGTAGGAAAACCTGCAAAATGTACAGTGTATCAAATACTTGTTCTCCCACTGTATATACTCTGCAGCATAAAGTCATCCAGCATAAGGTATGTTTTCATACTAGTTTATGCCGGATTTTTCAGCAGGTTAATGATGGAAAATTATGAAGAAATGGAAAACAAGATGTTCACATTTTCTGAAGAAAATGTAGCACATTCGTACACTTCCATTTTGCACATAACTTTACATGTAAATAGCATATCTACATACTTAATTCTGTCTATTGTTTTCTATTGTTTATTGTATTACTATGGCATACACATAAAACATTTTTAATTTCTATTATTCAAATCAGTTAAATGATTGTTTTAGGCTGCATTAACTAGGTCAGCCGGAACCGGGAACACTTCCAATAACACCTGATGTACTCGTTACATCATAAGAAGAATGGCATCTATGCTAATGTTAGTCTCTCTGTTTATCCCGAGGTTTACTGCAGTCGGCCGGATCCAGGCCGTATCCAGACCAGATGCCTTAGCCTGGACATGACGACCATATCCCTGAAGTGTCTGTAGAGACAATAGTGTCAATTAAACTCCCCCCTGTAAATGCCGCATTGACACGACATTCTAATTAAACCCGTCCCTGGCGTGACAACTCCAATCTTTCGAATAATCCTACGAATATCTATTTATCTAATATGACTTCTGACCTGTAATGTTGCCAGAATCATAATCATACACTATTTGTTCATCGGCCAGAGGAGAACTGGCACCCCGACTGAGCCTGGTTTCTCCCAAGGTTTTTTTCTCCATTCTGGCCCTGAAGGAGTTTTGGTTCCTTGCCACCGTCGCCTTTGGCTTTTGGCTTGCTCAGTTGAGGACACTTAAATTTCAACTATATTACTGATCCGCCCGCATTGACACTATATGATAATTGAAATGAGCTGGATGACATCACCATTTTCTCCAGAGCGGCTGTACAGCCGAATCAAATTCCGTTGCATTATTTTCCTGTTACCACTGTGAAGCTGCTTTGAAACAATTGCCATTGTAAAAAGCGCTATATAAATAAAGGTGATTTGATTTATTGTGAATTTTCTATATTTTTATTACTGTATTGTATTGTATTTCATTTTATTGTAAAATATTCCTTTTAATTGTCCTTACCCCTATATGTATGTCTGTACTTATTTTTTCTGCACTGGATGCTCCTGTAAACTGTGTGTATACTTGGCATTAAAGTTCGTTCTGATTCTGAATCTGAGTTCTGAACAGGATTCAGGTCGGATTTAAACCTGGATTCTCTTGAGTGCAGCAATGCTCCCTTCGACCGTAGGTGCCCTGTGAAGTGGACTTTATGTAACCGGTCTTACTCGACCTGCTCCGAGCAGGATTCAAACTGAGCTTCAAAATTTGAACCCGGGTCGCCGGCATGAGAGGTGCGCCCGCTAACAAGGCTGCAGCCGCCAGCATAACTCTTGAGGCCAGGGGTCTGAGGTTTACACGCACAGCTCTTACTGGCCTACGTCCATTACACTCACCCCCTAAACTTCACTCCCATCCGGGTCACAGCACCAAATGTAACCGGTCTTACTCACCCCGCTCCAAGCGGAATTTGAGCCCCGGTCTCTGGTGTGGGAGGCGCGCGCTAACAAAAATGCTAAAGACTGCAGCCTCTAGCGTCAGTCGCTAGCGCATCTCTTACTGGCCTACGTCCGTTACATTTACAAGGTATTCCTCCATTTTAGGTGTGATTACAGTCGAATGGGAGCGAACATGTTATTTTCAAAAGGTAATAGGAAAGGAATAAGTGAACATTAATTCATCACTTCACAGGAAGTGGAGAGGGAAATTGCACATTGCACATCACTCCAGCACTTGAATAATTTGAATAAAATAAAGGCTGTGAAAAGAAATTGAGGATCCAATGTTATTATTGAGTATAAAGGTGTCATGAAACGAAAGTGGCGACAGTCCTTTCTTCCCTATTGTGACGTATATCCAAGTGAAACGGCTTTTTGAAGGGCGAGAATTGATTTTGTCAGTGGGGAATGGGGAATGGGGAATTTGCTATTGGTGGATCTCATGTGAGTGACAAGTTGTCCCAGTTTTCCAGACGTAACAGTTACAATGCAACTATCGTGATTACGGTAAGATAAAAGACACATCTAATGCAGCCACATTATGTTTATTTTCATATTAAACATTGCAACAGACAATTATCACTTAGTTTAGCGCTTTCAAATATGACATTTTATAAATTAATAATAATAGGCCTACATATTTATATGAATACACATCTGCAACTGTTTATTACACAAATGTATGGTAATTTATTTAGCATTTATTTACAAAAGTATATTGTGTCATACCTGAAATTCCTCTAATATGCGTGACTTAATTTTTTCTGTAAGTGAAGACATTGCAGGGTGTTCAGAATAAACGCATTTTGTCAAGTGAAGTGAACTCCAACTGATATCCTGTCCTCAGGGAGAAGAGAGCAGTGAACTGTGTTGGGGCCCTGTCAATCAGAACGCAGCTTAAGACATCTCGTTTGAGAACAAAGACTGAACAGTTTGGCATCAACAAGGAGAGAATTTATGAATAGGCCTACATAAAAATGACTGACGAACATACACACACAAATATGACACAATTTGCCCAACAGTTGAAGAAATGGATGAAAAAAATTGTAGGTCGGCTTTTTTGCCATTACTGGGAAGAACATATTCTTATTTTATTTATTAAATATTGCTGTATTTATTATAAATGATTTATCCATGCACATCACTATGTTTTTAAATCCATGAGCCCTTGTAATCTTTATTTAAAATAACTTCCGCTCCCTCCCTTCCCCTTCCCTTTAACATAACTATCCCACCACTTTAAGTCAAACACAACTCTCTTCTCTAATGACATGTTTACTGGCCCTACATTTCTTCTTGTCTGAGAAGCTGCTTCACTCAGATATATATATCACAATAGGGAAGAAAAGATTTCATGCCAACTTTGAACACTCTGTCTGGAGTCTCTCAATAGACTTGTAAACATGAACATTTTATTAAACGATAATAAAACTAACACAATAAGTGTAATGAAAGTGTAATTACACAATCATACAGACAGTAGGTGCGCCTGAAATTGCATACTAAGTAGGCACTACGTTTGATGAGGAACAAACTTCAGAAATGTTAAAAAAGTATGTTCTGTAGGCTATAGTAAAAATGTGTGTAGTATGAATGAAATCCAGACATACTACATTCGACATCCGTCAAGTTGCGTCACTGCCATTCACAAATCCTTTGCGTGGCTTCATGGGATAGTAAAGTGTCCATTGGATGTGCACTTTGGATTCTCGGCAGAAGTAGTAGATCATCCGGGTACTTTTTGCCTACTGTTTTTATGAATACTGTGAATTTGGACATACATCCCATCTTGGTCACACTTTAGATTAGGCTCCAATTCTCACTATTAACTAATTATTAACTACAACTTTTGCCTCAATAAACTCCTAATTACTGCTTATTAATAGGTAGTTTAGGTAAGGGGTAGGATTAAGGGATGTAGAATATGGTAATGCAGAATAAAGCATTAATATGTGCTTTATAAGTACTAATAAATAGCCAATATCCTAGTAATATGCATGCTAATAAGCAACTAGTTAATAGTGAGAATTGGACCCTAAATTAAATTGTTACCCTCATGTCACATATTGTTTTTCGTAGAGTATAACCTTATCTGCTATGGGGAAGTGTAGTATCCCTTAAACGTATACCTCAGGTCTTTAGTGACCCGGGACGTCATTCACTACCCTCCTCCTCATTTATTTTTTAAAGTTAGACACATCAACCTTCTTAGTATTCCTCAATCAGTTCATTATAAACAATAGGCCTATAACAAAAAAATAGGGTCGCTATTATATAGCTATTATATAGGTGTGTAACAGTATATATTTTACAAAGTATATTTTTTCTGCACAACAATAATTGAATCTTTGATGACTGAATAAGTGCAATTCACCTTTATTCCAGAAAGTGCATGGCAACGTCTGATACACAATGATGAAGTGACGTTTCACTCATAGTTACCGCAGGCAGAAAACAAAAGAATAGGAAGTATCATCAGCAAAACTTGAAATGGCTCAGTGATTTACTGCAGAACAAGTACTGAACGCAATCAAATATTAGTGTCACTGTCACTTGATGGTGGATCTGGTGAAAATGAGCTCTGATGAGGACAGTGATGATAGTATAAAACATCTGCTCAAACTGAAATCCAAGCTCCAAAAGGTAACAATATATGCTTTATTTTATTCTTCTGTAATTGTTACTCTAATACCAAGAGAGTTTAATATTACAGCAACAGGTAGAAATCCATCCGTGTTAGGTATAGATCTAGGTCGCTAAAGACCCAAATATGTAATAATGATTGGTGAAACATTCATGCATTTAAGGGGTATTTGTTATAGCACTGCTGCAACATTATAAGCTGCAAAAGGAGTCACTGAAATGTCACTGTCATGTCTGAACCTGTGTGGTGAATGGACTCATGAACAATTCGAGTCATGTGAATCAAAAATCCCTGTTAGTGCATTACAACAGCTTCAAAGGTGGCTCATCCAATAAGAAACTATGTTTTATAAAATGAATGTATCCTCTTGAAACACATTCTGAGCTTGAACTCAAGGAGAACCCAAAACACATTTGTTGCTTCATAAGATGGATGTTGTGCTCAAGTTGCGCTTTTGTTTTGGGTGGTGGGGTGAAACAAAAGGCTGGGCTTCGGCTTTTGGGTTTTAGCCTTCCTTCAGACTTATGGAGGAAGGATCTTTCACTTTCCTGCTTGTAATAAGTGACTTCTCCTGTTCCATGCACACAATGGTCACTCTGTTGGGCCCTTTTTAAAGGCGTTGAGCCTGCACGGTTCGGCAGCCCTCCCTGCCGTTTGCTTAGCCACCCAAACGCCAGGCGCAAGGCAAACAGAGCCAGCCTCCACCGCAGCCTTTCAATGCTCCGTCCTGCCTCTAAGAGGCTTATGTCCTCACCCAGGGGTGGTAGGAAGCACAGGATGAATGGATGAAGGAGGGAGGGGCAGGAAGGAGGAAGGTATCGGCCCAATCAGCCGTTACCGCTGAGATCAGAGGAGCTGAAGAGTGACCGGTAAAGTGAGAATGAGCATTGCTGCTGTATCTCTCCGTTAAGATTCGAAACTCCCCTCGGTGAACTGTTTGGTCGACTTTCAAAGAAGAGATGAGGAAATAGCAGAATGCCGGTGATGTCACGCTTAGCTGGAGATGCAAACATCTTTAAAGGAATCTCCTCTTTTCTGTGCTCTAGGGGTTTTGGCAATGCAGAAGGATCCATAATTATTTGCTAATCTGGGAGGAAGTGCTGTTTGCATGAGTACATTGAGATAGAGGAGAAGGATGGGTCTATTAAATAAGGCCCCATTCAGTGAATGAATGAGAATGGAGGGATGAATAGTTCCTTGCACAGATGAATACAAGCGTATTGCTTTGCACAATGACAAGACCACAGGGACCTTTCTTTGAAATCAGGAGTTAATCTGGAAAATTCCTGGCAGCAGGCATCCAATGCACAAATCCTGATGCCTGGAGAATGGCACACTGGCACAACGTCAGTTAAAGGCCATTAACATGGTTTTACAGCCCCCATGCAAGTCCAATGCGGAAGAGATGAATACAACCAGCATGTTTTCTAGGCTTCTGTGTCATCTCAGAAGTGGCATGTTTGTAACGCTCATTTATTTTTGTCCTATCTAGTAAAAAAAAAAGCAATTCACACATACAATAATTTGAATACACCTCCTCTATGATGAGCATGTTTTACGTTTTTTTTCATAAAAGAAAAAAAAATATCGGGGTTATATAGCTGTCCTGATATCATAATGATGAAAAAAAAAACTCATTATAAGAATGAAGTCTTGAAAAGAAAACCTTATTAAATACCTTGATTTATCAAAATTTATATAATTAATTGGAAAAAGTTAAACATTTCACAATCAAACAAAAACATACAGAAAAATTATATCATACAGCCGTGGCCAAAAGTATTGTAAAATACAGTATATAGTACAGTAATACAGTACAGTAAATACAGTACAGTAAAATAAAGCATTGGCATAAATTTTGTGTTTTGCACAGTTTGCTGCTTCAGTATTTGTAGATTATTTTTCACAGGTTTCTTTGGTATACTGGAAAACAATGATAAGCATTTTGTAGGTTTTAAAGGCTTTTATTGGCAAAAACATTCAATATATGCAAAGAGCAATATATGCATAACCTCTGCAATTCGCTCTGGCATGCTGGACATGAACTTCTGGGCCAAATCCTGACTGATGTAGGTCCATTCTTGCCTTTTTAGTGCTCACAGTTCATCACAGTTTGTGGGCTTCTGCTTGTCCACTCACTTTTTGAGGATTGACCACAGGTTCTCTATGGGATAATTACGTTTTAAATTTTTTCCCCCAAAATTTCAATTTAATTATCTCCGAGCGCTTCATTATTACTCTTGCCTTGTGATGTGGTGCTGCATCATGCTGAAAAATGTATGGCTCATCACCAAATTGCTCTTGGAATGTTGGGAGAAGTTGCTCTTGCAGGGCGTTTTGATACCATTCACGGCAGTGGTTTTGGACAGAACTGTGAGAGCGCACAGGATGAAAAGCAACCCCACACATGGATGGTCTCAGGATGCTTCACTGTTGGCATGACACAGGAACTCATGTAGGGGTCACCTTTTCTTCTCCGGATCAATTCTCACTTGAGGCCATTTTGATGCAAAGCAATGATGGCTGCACATCTTTCTTTGGAGGTAACCATTGCTGACATAAGAACACAATGATTGGAAGCACTTATTCTCTCTTTTATAGCAATCAGTCTGCTCTTATAATCCAATCAGAATAATACTGACTAATACTCGTTCAGACTTTCCCATGTGCTGATGATATGATTAGTGTAATGATCTTAGCTGGTCATTTTGTGCCAGGGGCAAAAAAACTGTGAAATTTGGGTTTTTGTGATAAAGTTCGTTTTTTGGCTAATGAAGTTTTTTTTTTTTTTGCAATTATTTTAAATGCATCTGATAACTCTGCACAGTAATCTAGAAAAAATGTGAATCAACATCACAACTGAAGCAGCAAACTTATGTCACTGAACTTATGTCAATTGAAACACAAAATGTATGTCACTGCCAATACTTTTGGCCACGTCTGTAGAGAGGACCTGATATTTAGTTATTTTACATATCTGATATTCCAACCAAAGGCAATGTTAGTTCAGGTGCACTGTAAACTGTAACTCATCAAATAAGTTAAGCAATTTTCAACTTTTTTGTTATAAGTTATACAAGATTCAACTTTTTTTTTAAAGTCAGTTTAATGTAATTTAAGTTGAAATGACTTAAACATCCAAGTTCATTGTACTTAAAAATTTAAGACAGCAATTAATATTACTTTTTACTTGATAGTTACACCACATGACATGTTTTAAAATAATATAAATCCAACATGAATAAACAGTGTAAAAAGAGTAAAAAAAAAAGTACATTTGCACTCGTAAACTAGATTTTTAAAAGATTTTACCCTTTCTTTATCATGAACTCTCTTATATGTCATTGACCCTTAAAGTGGCCACCCAACTGTCTCAAGACAGCACCACTTCCAATACCAGTTAAGTACTTCCTTTACAGGAAGAGGAGGAATGCTGTGCTTTAATGTAAACACCAACATACAGATGTGGCGCAGTTCGGAACTGTGATTCAGATCAACCGAACACAAGACTCATTCTTCATTGTGCAACGCCGGCTAACCTTTTTGTGCCATAAGCCAGGAAATCCTGGGTTGGCGTGCCGGTTTGGCTACCAGTCCATTGTCTAAACCTGGCATCAGAGACTCCATTGAAGTTCTCCATCCAGCTGTAAAATTGGGTAGAGACGGGACCCCCTCTAAAAACAAGATATTGCCCCACTCAGCCGGGTTAGAGCAAGCCGAAGGTGTAAGCTTTAGGAGGGCAAACATGCCGTGCTCGCTTCCTGCCTCTTCCTTCTCAGGATTTCAGTTTTCTGCCTGGAGCTATTGTGTTTCACGGTGCATTTCCCCACGTTGGCCGCATGCATTCTGCAATATTAAAGAAGGCCAGATTAACATAACAGTCCCTCCAGGAATGCTGTCAGTGGAGGAGATGTTTCCTCAGGAAGTGATTTGCTATATAATCTTTACTGGCCAAAAGCAAAGAAAAAAAAAAAAAACTCCAGGAATATGTTATTGTCAGAAAGCATGAGTGAGCACAGCTTGTCTGAATGAACACAGTCAAGGAAACAGAGAAATCTCGGGTTTGGAGTGGACGAGAATCCAAAGCCACAGCCTATTGGTTTCTGTGAACAAACTAAACATGCCTGACCAAAGATCTCAGTGATCTATGTCCAGATATTTTCTGGGAACTTTGTTGTTCCATAAAATTAACTAGAAATGATTTCGTTCTCTAACATGTTCTTTCACATACTTTGGGGTTACATTCTCTTCCAACACAGTGCAGCAAGCTTATCTTACAACATGATGAGAGTCCACCCAGTGTTCATCAGTTTTAGAAGACCTGTTGTAGAATTACATTGAAGAACTGCCTGCCAAAAGTTACATACATTATTAATACAGAATAATTCCAGTCGATTTATCAATATGATGGATATAATATAACATAAAGGTTATTGCTTTTATAAAAAAATATATATAAAAAATATTAAGGACCCATATATTCAGTAATACATTATCTATGCAACTTTTATTTTAATCATTTTAAGTGCATTTTATAAGGATGTAGGCCCTGACACACAAACTAAGGCTGTGCAGTGATATACACAACATCTGCTAATGAGGTGTCTTGTGTAATAGCTGTTACTATATTGTGTATTTTCATATGACTGGAACACTATATTGATCAGCATCCAGGACTGCAACTATGCCAGTAGGTGGCAGTAAATGTCATTGAGTCATTCATTCAGAAGTGAAGTAAATGGTTCTCTTTATGGTCCATTGAATCATTTACCTGATTCATTCAGAAATTAAACACCTCTGTGTATTGCTCGGAGTCGGAGACGAAAAGTTCTGCTTTGTCTTTATATTTTTTGGCAAAACAGACTAAAAATAACACAATGTTGTCTAAAACAACACAATATTAACTTATTTATTTTATTAAACTGTTGTATAAGATCAGTATCAGACAGAACAAACAAGAACAGAACAAACAGAACTCGTGTGATATTGCACTCGTTACTCGTGATATTGCTTATATCATGTAAATGTGAGGGCGTTTTCACACTGGCAGTTTAGTTCAAAACGGGGCACGGGTTCACATGAAAAATTGTTAATGTGAAAGCTGTCATGACTTATGCGGACCCGGGTGAGCTGAGCTCAGGGGTACCGAATTCGAGACTGCCTGAAGGAGGTGGTCTGAGTTCGGTTGCGCAACTTGCGATCGAACTGTGCCACGATTCACGTGAATGTGAAAGCAACACGGACTCGGGTGCGCAAGAAAAATAACCTGCGCATGCGTTTTATCAGATGACGATGTATTTAGTTCAATAAAACACATGTAAGGGTCTAAGGGATGATAGTGTTGATGATTTACCTCGGATATGAGCGAGAGTGAGCCTGCAAGTGTATTCGTGCGTAGCACCGGCGGGAACAGTCGCGCTCTGACGCGGACCACAACAAACGTGCCCAGTGTAAAAACGCCCTGAGACTAAAACTCAAACGGGCATTTTTGCCTCATATCTTGAATGTTATGCATTCTATAGGCTTCATCACACAGTGAGTTGTTGCCCTGCATCATATTCTTCATCAATCAACTGTATGAAATGTAAGATGACCTAAGTAGGTCTGGGGCGGGGCAAGTGCGTTAAATGCGTTAACTTTAATTTTAACGCGTTATTTTTTTACCGTAACTAATTAATCTAATTAACACGTTAAATCGACAGCCCTTTTATATATATATATATATATAGGCTATATATACACACTGATCAGGCATAACATGACCACTGACAGGTGAAGTGAATAATACTGATTATCTCTTCATCACGGCACCTGTTAGTGGGTGGGATATATTAGGCAGCAAGTAAACATTTTGTCCTCAAAGTTGATGTGTTAGAAGTAGGAAAAATGGGCAAGGATTTGAGCGAGTTTGACAAGGGCCAAATTGTGATGGTTAGACAAGTGGGTAAGAGCATCTCCAAAACTGCAGCTCTTGTGGGTTGTTCCCGGTCTGCAGTGGTCAGTATCTATCAAAAGTGGTCCAAGGAAGGAACAGTGGTGAACCGGCGACAGGGTCATGGGTGGAAAAGGCTCATTGATGCATGTGGGAAGCGAAGGCTGGCCCGTGTGGTCCGATCAAACAGACAAGCTACTGTAGCTCAAATTGCTCAAGAAGTTAATGCTGGTCCTGATAGACAGGTGTCAGAATACACAGTGCATCACAGTTTGTTGCGTATGGGGATGCATAGCTGCAGACCAGTCAGGGTGCCTGGACTTTAGAAAACTCAACGCTGTCTCTAAGTTTGACATACTGGAAGGATACTGGCAGGTTCCACTGGAGAAGAAGTCGAGGAAATACACTGTGTTCGGGACACCCACAGGCCTCTTCCAATCCACTACTATGCCGTTTGGTTTACACGGGGCTCCGGTGACATTCCAACGACTTATGGACTATACTCTCCAAAAGGAGGGGGGTCCTGTGAGGACTTGCTGTGCCACTTACTTGGACAATGTCGTCATCTATAGTAACACCTGGGACAGTCACCTCCAACATTTGAGCCGAGTCCTGAGCAAGATCAGTGAAGCGGGCCTGACGCTAAACGTATCTAAGTGTGAGTGGGCAAGGCAAGAGGCCCGATACTTGGAAATTACGAAGTGAGACCTCAGTCAGATGGACAAGGTTAAAGCCGTACGCAACTATCCCAGACCCCGTACAAAAAAGGAGTTATGTTCTTTTCTAGGACTAGTTGGATGGTACTGGTGCTTCATCCCACAGTTCTCCAGGTTTACCCCTAACTAACCTGACCACAAAATATGTTAAAAACCTGATGACTTGGACTGAGGACTGTGAACAAGCCTTCACACAGTTAAAAAATCATCTGTGCACATTCCCAGTCCTGCAAACACTTGTTTTCTGACAGACAGGGCATGTGGAACAGTGTGTACGTACATCTGTGTTCATTGATGGCCAATAAAAGCGAGAGCTGATTCTGTGGTATGTTTTCTGATGTGTCTATGTATCTATGTATTTATGACAATATTCTTTAAAAAATGTATTTGTCACACAGCATGATTACTTAAACTTGTGGCAAAAAACATTTTTAAATGTTTTATTTTTCTAACAATGGTAAACGGTAAACGGACCTATGATTATGCACTTATATACATACTTATATTAGTGTTGTAGTCAAGACCACCTAATCCGATACCAAGTTGAGACCAAGACCAATGTGACCAAGACCAAGACTTTGAGGGGTTGAGACCAAGACAAGACCAAGACCAAGACCATCTTTGCACTGCAGAGGTGGTACAGAAGATGCATCTAAATTGGTAAAATCAAATTAGAAATTGATTTATTGCATCTTAAGCAGTAAGTTTTACATCCAATCACATTAATGATGTTAATAAATAAATCAGACAATGCATTGGCAATTTAGTAATATCCCAGCAGTTGTGGTCTTGACCAGTCTTGAAACAAAATCCAGAGTCCTCTAAGTGAGACAGAGACAAGACCTTCAAAAATCTTCTTTAGACTGGTCTCAAGTACTACAACACTAACTTAGATACATGTACCCCTCTTTAGATGGGGTGCATTCCGATGATCTTTCTTTTTGCTCTTGGTGTGAATAGTCTTGGAGGTCTTTTGCCCTGCTGATGGGCCGCCAAGCCAAAGGGCACACCTTACTGTCCATTCACACACAAAGACCACATTGAGTCTGCAGTGCTGGACTGAGAGTCTTGACCTGTAGCCCTGAGATAAACCTTCAAAACAACAGCTGTGGTGGAGGAGGGGTGAGACCTGGGCCTGTGGCCATGGTCACGCATGGAGGCCTGCTGTTCTTCAATTGAGAAGGCCAGATCCCTCCACTTACAACAAGAGGGCTTTTTTTGGAATTAGTTCAATGAGTGGTCTTGGGTCAGGATATGGAGCATTTTCTGTAGTATCTTTGTGTTTAGTGTGAATATTATTGTGATCTATCTATCTATCTATCTATCTATCTATCTATCTATCTATCTATCTATCTATCTATCTATCTATCTATCTATCTATCTATCTATCTATCTATCTATCTATCTATCTATCTATCTATCTGTCTGTCTGTCTGTCTGTCTGTCTGTCTGTCTGTCTGTCTGTCTATCCATCCATCCATCCATCCATTCATCCATTCATCCATCCATCCATCCATCCATTTGAATTAATTTCATAATAGCTGTTTTAGTGCTCTACCGCCTCACACACTCAAACACATACAGCCACAGTCGAAGCTTAAAGATGTTTTCAGCTGTCATTGCTGGCTACATAAGTGGTTCTTTGTTCCCCGCATGCTGTGAAAGTGCTGGTTTGAGCCACTGCCGGCCTCCCCGCGGCTCCCCTCCACCCCACAATTCAGTGACGTGAGGTCACCACTATGCCCTACCTGAATCGAGGCCCTTTGTCAAGCCAGGAGACCCCACCGATACTGAGGGAGACCTGCAACTGGATCTCGAAGTTCCTCTGGCTTCTATTCCACTGTTCTGTTTTCTCTGTCAACAGAGCACTTGAGAGAGTGAAGGGGCAAAGTACTTCTGGTCTTATGGTGATATGGGAGTGCAAGGACAATTTAATCCTCCGCGGCCTCTTGCCCTGAGACCTTTATGGCTGGTGTGTTCCTTTGAGAGGCTAAATGAATGTTCAGACGCACAGCTGTGCGAAAGCTCAAACGAAGTTCGCTTCATGACATAAATCTGCCCTTGAGTGTGCTTTATCTCCTATCTGAGCTAAAAAGGCAATCCAAACATAATTCTAAATATTTGTGTTTGCTTTCTACGAAACTAATTTGACGCACTTAATGTTGTTTTTTCATTGACTTTGTCCAGAGCTTTTCATAGCTCCCTTGGTATTGCAAAATATCAACATTTCTTTTATTTAATTAAAGTTACAAATCATGCATAAGTGCTTGTCCTCTTCCCAGAACATTTCACAATACAGTTTTCCCTTTGAAAGCAATCTTTAAATGAGGATTTTCTTGTATGTTTCGAGTAGGCCTCAAGCATGATCGAATTACCGAACTCTGTTACGTTATTAGATCTTGGCTCAATTTGACTGTATGTCTCCAAACAGATGAGATGCTTTTGGTCTCAGATGAGACAGATTTTATGTCTTCGAATTAAATGCCTTTGATATCTGAGATTTATTTGACATTTATTGTGGTCGATTGTCTGATGTGGAATACATAGCTAGCTTGTAAGCCTACAACACTACAAAACAACTCTGAATCCAATGGGACATTGTGCTCTTAACAACAGAGAGACTTTATTGAGAATTTATGACTCTTGGGAAAAGCTCAGCACAAATGAATAGTGAATTAAGGGGGACACTTTTAGTGGCAACATAAAAACAAACTCCTATGCCAGTGCTGAGAATAGAGCAAAACCCTGATTTATTCCTGACAGAAACATCGTTACAAGGGCATGTGAGCGCTTAGAAACATTTTAGAGGATCAATTACCAGCCCACAGCATTTTGTGGCACTCTAAAGTGTGCTTATAGAAAAAAGTGCAGAATATTTCATTCTTTGTTAATTAGCGTGATGCCTGGAAATAACCCTTTGTTTAATTAATCTCATTTATTTATTTATTTTTAAATCAAAATTGCTTTTTATTTTAAATTGAATTTACTGCCATAAATAAATAAATAAGAAAACAAACAAACAAACAAATAAATAAATATATTTTGGACCTAAAAATTAAGATTTTTTGACTAAAAGTTGAAATCATTCCCTTATTATTTTTAATTTATTATATTTTAACTTTTTTTTACATTTTGTTTTGAACTGTATCTACAAAATTTTATACAATGCAATAAATAAATATGTTTTGGACCTAAAAAAATACAATTTTTTTTTTTACTAAAAGTTGAAATAATTTGCTTGATCATTTTCAATTTATTATATTTTAACTTTTTTACATTTTGTTTTCTAATTGTATCTACAAATATTATACAATGCCATAAACAAACAAACAAACAAACATGTTTTGGACCTAAAAATAAAAAACTATTTTGACTAAAAGTTGAAATCATTCACTTGATCTTTTTTAATTTATTATATTTTTACTTTTTTATAGTTTGTATTGCATTGTATCAAATCTTATACAATTCCATAAATAAATAAATAAACAAATAAATACATAAATAAATAAAAACCTAAAAAATAATGATTTGGAAAAAAAAGTTTGCTTGATTATTTTTAATTTATTTAATTTTACATTTTGTTTTAAATGTTATTTTATACACTGCAATAAACAGACAAACAATAGACAAACAAACAAACATGTTAGAACCTAAAAATTAATAATTTATGACTAAAATGTGAAATCATTTGCTTGGTTATTTTTTAAATAATTTTTAATTTTATTTTTACATTTTAAATACCATGTAAATGTCTTGATATCAAGACATCAGTTGCCATGACTTCAAATGTTCCATATTGTTATTGTAACAATTTCAATTTTTGATCACTTTAATAGAGGAGCAAAGGCATCATGACATACTAAGATGACATGTTACTAAATGACAAATCAACAAAAATGGCAAATGGTCAAAAAGGCAACCATATTAAGTATTCATACCCCAATGCATGCTGGGAAGAAGGCAAATGGGTCCGATTTTTCCAGTGTCTGCGTAATAAAGCATTAATCCCGCTCACCTGCTGTTTGTGTCACTTCAACATAAAAAGAAAATCACAGTATATCATAATAGAAAATGTACATAAATATATACAAGCATTATTTACAAAGAGTATTTTTACAGTGTATGTGACCTTACATGTTTTCTGGTGTGTAAGGAATGACAAACAGAGGTGAAGCCGGGAAGGAGAGAGACAGCACCGAGAGCCCCGGGGACCGGCTGCTGGTAATGGCTTTTGACGCTCACTTCTTCCGTAATTTGCCGATTAATGGGTGACAGATGCGCATAATGCTTCTGTGCGTGGAGCCAGCCAGGAGAGGATGGACCGGGAGTGCTCATGGGATGAGATAATGCCTATGAGAGGAAAAAGAGTTAGGACCCTCTATCACCCTCTCTCGCCCCTTTTCTCCCATCGCTGCTGCCCCGGTGTGATTTCCAACAGATGTTCAGCACAGAAAGAGTCGCTTGCCAGTAAGTTCAGCATCCTGAGAAATGTTTGGATCAGAGTTTTAGACTGGGAAAAGTTTGAGACGTGGTGTCAACTTGAAATCATCTGTAAATCTAAGGCCTGGGGGTCTGTGAAGGTTCTCCAGGAGGTCTGTGTGACAGATATGAACAACATATGAATTTTTTGTAACACTTTATTTTGATGGTCCACTTTAGACATTCTACTAAGTAACTTTGCAACTACATGTCAACTAACTCTCATTAGAGTATTAGTAGACTGTCTGCTTAATATCTGCTAACTCTTTATTGTGATGGTCCTTCAACAGACATCCTACTGACCATAAGTAACTTTGTAACTACATGTCAACTTATTCTACTAACCCAAACCCTCACCTAACCCTAACAGTCTACTAATACTCTAATGAGAGTTAGTTGACATGTGTAAGTTACTTATAGTTAGTATGTTTAAAGTAGTCCAACGAAATAAAGTGTTACCTGATTATCTTATATAGGCCTACATATAAAAAATATTCAACATATTTAAACGTTTTTTTAATAATAAGAAGTCTAAGGCTGTCAAAGCGTTAATGTATGTAATTGATTTTTTTTAGTTTAACATGTTAAAAATATTTAAGGCAATTAACGCAGCATGCCAAAATGCCCGTTTTGTCCAATATCCCCGTAAGCACAGTCTTAAATAAGTTAAAAAAAGTCTTAAATGAACGTAAAGAGTTATGAAAATAGGATGTGTGTCAGATCCACGTCATGTGCGTCACGTCTTAAAGTGACAGTAGCTTAATAAACCCTCTGCTGTCTGTCATTAATGTTAATCAAAGAACAAAAGAAAAAGAGAAAATCACTCTTGACTGAATAACTTTTGTAGCTTTAAGAAAAATGAATTTATATTTAATTTATAATTTAAGCAGTGAAATGGTGTGAAGTGTTTGATAACTATTCAATTTCTGTATATTTTCTACCTGATAGATCAAATATTAAAACTATACTGTCTTTATGTTGTTTCTGCATTAATTTGGAGATTGAATGTGAAATTATTACAATAAAAACATTATTAAAAATATATTAAAAACATTAATGTTTGGTGCAATTAATCACGATTAATTTGATTATTTGACATGATTAAAATGTGAGCTTAATTAGTTATTTTCTTAGTTATTTAATTTATTGACACACACACACACATATATACATAAACATTCACTGATGCTCCAGAAGGAAATACGATGCATTAAAGGTGCACTGTGTAAATTTTAGCGGCATCTAGCAGTGAGGATGCGAATTGCAACCACCCACCGCTCAGCCCTCCCTTTCGAAGCACATAGAGAAGCTACGGTGGCCGACACAGGACAAAGATGTCGTCTGAGACAGCAGAGAGTAGCTAGCGCTCTGTAGAGAAGTTTGTCCATTTAGGGCTACTGTAGAAACATGCTGGCACAAAATGGCAACCTCACTGTAAGTGGACCCGCGGTGTATGTAGATAGAAATGGCTCATTCTAAGTTAATAAAAACATAACGGTACATTATGTAAGGTCTTTATACACCACTGAAAACATAGTTATGTATATTATATTGCATTTCTGTCAATAGATCCTCATAAATATTACACACTGCACCTTTAAGAAAACTTTTGAACAGGATGATGTCCAAATTTTTCTTATTTTGTTTAAATAGAAATTTTTCCCTTTGGAAGCAACAGAATTACTTGCATGTTTCCCGGAAGACAAATTAAGTACAATTTACCTTGATCTACAAATTCAATAAGTTTTCACTAATGCATCGTGTTTCCTTCTGGAGCAGCAGTGAATGTTTGAACCTTTTTTAATAGTTGTGTTTGAGTCCCTCAGTTGTCCTCAGTGTGAAAAGATGGCTCTAAAAATCATTCAGTCACTGCTGGAAAGGGTTCAAATATGCAAAAGTTGCTGGAAAACTGAAGAATTTGCAGGACCTGAAGGATTTTTCTGAAGAACATTGGGCAGTTTAACTGCTCAGGACAAACAAGGGACTCAAGAACAACCATCACAAAACAAAAAAACAGCCGTGGATCATCCAGGTAAAGACACACAGCATTAAGAATCAATGGTTCATAAACTTTTGAACAGGGTCGTTTTTATAAAATCAGCTATTTTTTTTTGTCTTGTGGACTATATGTAAACATATTTTATGTAAAAAACTAAATAAAAAATAACATGCATTTTGTATGATCTCTTATTTTGTTAAAATAATTCACATTTTAACAGATACTGCAAGGGGTGTGTAAACTTTTGAGCAAGACTGTACATATAAAAGGAGCTCCTAAATTGACAATGCAATTTGAGTGTGAACAATTTAAAATACTAACATGTTTTTCAAGCACTCTAATTTTACAACACAGCATGTGTGTATGTGTGTGTGTGTGTGTGTGTGTGTGTGTGTGTTGAATGCTGAGTGGATTTCCTGCAGCGAGTTGCAGGGCTCCGGATCTGAGGGCAGCGCGCCCCCACTAATCCCCCCTTCCTGTTTTGTGTAAATGCAGCGCCACAGAGGAAGAGCGGGATTTATTTGATAATTAGGCAGATAATACCTTACAGCCAATTACCTGAGATGGGTGGGTTACAAGTGTGTTTGTGAGTGTGCAGGGCTTGTGGAAGGGGTGGTGACATCCATATTGCTCCACACTTGTTAATAAACATTCACTGATCCAGATTTGTCCTGTTGACTGGGTGAATCACTGCATGTGGAAGCTAAGCATCTAACTGAATGCTGTCAAGTAAACAGGCGAGCGTTGGAATCTGGAAGAGTTTGTGGCTTTGCAGTCCTGCCTAAGCAATTTCACCCTGTACTCGCCTCTCCACACACATAAATATGGCCATGGATCAAAGCCTGGCCCACAAAATAGCATCAGTATGGAGATGCTTCTGTAATGTGGTTTGAAGAACCAGAGGGTGTTTTTAAGACCCAGTGATTGCGAGAAATCTTTTGCAGTGAATGAGTTTTTGGGCCCTGTAATCTGATCAATTTTCTTTCGAAGCTGAACTGGAAAAGAAAGGAATGTGCTCTAAAGGAAAAGACAGATTTACTCTGCTAAATTAGTCTGTGAAGGAAGTCCTTTGTTTATTTTCAGCTGTAAATGGGATCTCCTGTCAGCACGACATTTGCCTTGGCCTTCACACTTCTGTTTATTGGTATCTGTGGGCAAAGAATCCCCTGCAAGCCCTCCATACTCTGAAGAACATCCACATAAGGCTCTGGCTTACTTTGTCTGGATATTTGCAGAGATACAAGGAGACATGCATTTGAGACAATGAGCCAATCCTTTGGTCTTTAAGACAACTTAAACACACTTCAAACTTTCTTGATGTTTATGGCCGAATTTGATAAACCATTTGCAAGGGACCCCTATCCTTAAATATAAAAAAATATTCTATTACACTTTATTTCGATGGTCTTTGTACTAACTATAAGTAACTTTGCAACTACATGTTAATTAACTCTCATTAGAGTATTAGTAGACTGTTAGTAGACTATTAGGGTTAGGTGTTAGGGTTTGGGTTAGTAGAATAAGTTGTTGTGTACTTTCAAAGTTACTTATAGTCAGTAGGATGTCTGTTGGGGAGCATCACAATAAAGAGTTAGCAGATATTAAGCAGACAGTCTACTAATACTCTAATGAGAGTTAGTTTACATGTAGTTACAAAGTTACTTGTAGTTGGTAGAATGTGTAAAGTGGACCATCGAAATAAAGTGAAACCAAATATGTATGTATAGGTCTGCTTAAAGTGTGGGAAAAATATCAAGCATGATAGACAACATTTTTATTAGACAACATGTTGTTTGCAAAATGTGTAATAAATAAAAAATAAATAATAAAAATGGTAAATTGCCAAAAATGATTAAAATATTTTCTGAAAAATATTTACTTATAAATATAATTTTTTTTTATAATTAATAAAATTATATATTTTATATTATATATATATTTATAAATTCCACTCACTGTTATAGTAATTTAACGTAATAATCTGAAGAAAAACCGGTTCAATTCATATTGTGCAACATTTTTCAAAATAAATATTATTTCAAAGCAGCTTTACAGAGAAAGACTTTTTTTTTTTTTTTTTACTATATATATATATATATAGTAAAAAAAAAGTGTTTCTCTGTAAAGCTGCTTTGAAATAATATTTATCGTGATATACACTCACCTAAAGGATTATTAGGAACACCTGTTCAATTTCTCATTAATGCAATTATCTAATCAACCAATCACATGGCAGTTGCTTCAATGCATTTAGGGGTGTGGTCCTGGTCAAGACAATCTCCTGAACTCCAAACTGAATGTCAGAATGGGAAAGAAAGGTGATTTAAGCAATTTTGAGCGTGGCATGGTTGTTGGTGCCAGACGGGCCGGTCTGAGTATTCACAATCTGCTCAGTTACTGGGATTTTCACGCACAACCATTTCTAGAGTTTACAAAGAATGGTGTGAAAAGGGAAAAACATCCAGTATGCGGCAGTCCTGTGGGCGAAAATGCCTTGTTGATGCTAGAGGTCAGAGGAGAATGGGCCGACTAATTTAAGCTGATAGAAGAGCAACTTTGACTGAAATAACCACTTGTTACAACCGAGGTATGCAGCAAAGCATTTATGAAGCCACAACACGCACAACCTTGAGGCGGATGGGCTACAACAGCAGAAGACCCCACCGGGTACCACTCATCTCCACTACAAATAGGAAAAAGAGGCTACAATTTGCACGAGCTCACCAAAATTGGACAGTTGAAGACTGGAAAAATGTTGCCTGGTCTGATGAGTCTCGATTTCTGTTGAGACATTCAGATGGTAGAGTCAGAATTTGGCGTAAACAGAATGAGAACATGGATCCATCATGCCTTGTTACCACTGTGCAGGCTGGTGGTGGTGGTGTAATGGTGTGGGGGATGTTTTCTTGGCACACTTTAGGCCCCTTAGTGCCAATTGGGCATCGTTTAAATGCCACGGCCTACCTGAGCATTGTTTCTGACCATGTCCATCCCTTTATGACCACCATGTACCCATCCTCTGATGGCTACTTCCAGCAGGATAATGCACCATGTCACAAAGCTCGAATCATTTCAAATTGGTTTCTTGAACATGACAATGAGTTCACTGTACTAAAATGGCCCCCACAGTCACCAGATCTCAACCCAATAGAGGATCTTTGGGATGTGGTGGAATGGGAGCTTCGTGCCCTGGATGTGCATCCCACAAATCTCCATCAACTGCAAGATGCTATCCTATCAATATGGGCCAACATTTCTAAAGAATGCTTTCAGCACCTTGTTGAATCAATGCCACGTAGAATTAAGGCAGTTCTGAAGGCGAAAGGGGGTCAAAAACAGTATTAGTATGGTGTTCCTAATAATCCTTTAGGTGAGTGTATATATATATAAAAGTTTTTAAAGTTTTTATTAATATTTTGGATTAGATTTCATTTTTACATTTTCTGTTTTAATATAATTTTTAGTGTAATTTTTTAGCAATTTTATTATGTTCTTTTTTCATTTTATTAGTTATAGTTAAAAATATTTCAAAATGGTTTAATTCATTGCATTTTTTATATTTATAATTTATTAATTTATATTTATATTTTAGTAATTTTAGTACTTCAGCTTATTTCTGTTAGTTGGCAAGGCAAAATGTCTAATTTCCATTTAGTTTAAGTTATTAATCTAATATTTATATTTTATTTATTTCAGCTTTATTTCAATTAATTAAAAAAAAAATAGTTTTAGCTTTTGTTAACGATAACAACACTGGTCTTTAGATAGCAGAATAAAACAAAAACTTTTTGGGGGGCCCGGGACCCCAGTTTGAAAACCTCTGGTTTAGAACATACATGTATTACTAGACTAATCTGCAATATATTACATTTTAGCCATAGAAGCAAAATCATAGCACTTTTGTCTGATTTTATTGTTGATTTGACATATAGGTTATTAAAAGCTTGATAAACAGTTTTGGAGATTGTCTTACCTCATTCAAGAGCTATAACTCAATGGGGCCGCCAAGATGGCCGCCAAGTGGACTGACTTGCTTAAAAATGACTTTTATATTTCTCATGTAAACACACTAATGAGTTGAAATGCTGTTTCCACTTCATTAAAGTGCAGACATTTCCCATTTTGGTCTTAACAAAGTTTTACAGTGTGTCATGCCTCAACATTCAGTGTCTAAAAAACTGGCTCTTTTATACTCTGATCCACTTCATTGAAGGCTGCCATTTTTCAAGTCTTGGGCTGGATCCCAGTCTGTGCCCCCGGCATACGTGTCGCTCCTCAGCTAAAATGTTCACGTGGAAAATCATATCATGTTGGTTTAGCCATTCGATACTGACAAACATTTATTCACCCCTGCACCCTTTCTCGTCGCCCTCTGCTGTGCCACTCCAGGTCATTAAAAACTTGTCACAGTTTGGGCTGGTTTAAAGGATTGGCATGGATAAGTTGCCGTCACACGTCTTGTTGTGGGAATGCTGATAAAGTGGGTTGGTTTGGAGATTATGGCAGACTGTGAAGGGAAGTGAGGCGGTGAAGGGGCCCAGATTCCCCATTCCGATTGCAGGGGCCCATCCCACTCCTCCCATGCTTGAAATCCAAGCCAAATCAATTACACTCCCCCAGCACCTCAGAAATTATAGAGCAATAAATAACCCCCCAGAAAAATATGAAGGAGTTATGAGGGTCTGCAGACGCTGGTGAGGCCCACGGCACCTTCATGGATCCCTCTTCTCCCCCTCCTTCCGTCTTCGCCGTGCTCTTTCTCTTTCAGTGACTGTAGATTAGGTACCCTTGATTCCTCCTGCATCTCTAGTTACAGGGCTTTCTGTTGTCCATGACCTAGAGTCCAGCTTTAGGATATGTGATCCAGTGTGTAGCAGGCGCCCTGCTTCTCCTGTAGCCGACAGGGATTGTGGGACAATTATATTGTTTCCTGTATTGGACCTTGAGCTCTTGGTAGCCCTTAATGGAAGCCAATATCTCACAGATATATTTGTCTAAAAATATTTTAATTGTTTTGATATTTATTATTTATGAATGTTTATTCTTCTAATTAATTATAGTAATTAATACTATTATATGTAATATTGTAGTATGGCATTTAAAGTGCCCCTATTATGGTTTTTCGAATATTCCCTTTCATGCAGTGTGTAATATAGCTGTTTGTGAATGTAAACGTTCTGCAAAGTTGTAAAGTCGAAAGTGCACACAATAAATAAAGTTATAGTCTCTCAAAAGAAAGAATCGACTCCGAACCGCCTGAACGAGTCGTCTGTAATTCGGATCTCACTGCATGACGGTTCTACGTCACTAGAAAAGACATTTGCATAATGCCTGCCTATGTTGTACGTTGTCCGCCCACAAACAACTTGACCAGCCCTAAAACATCATTTTACTGACAACTGCTTCTCAGATCTCAGAGTTCAAAGCGTGACTCGCAAAACCCTTGCTCTTGAACGCTGGATCAGTACTCAGTTCTTGCTCCTCAGAATCACAACCTGTAAGTATGAATAATTATTGATGTATATATTTTCTACCAGGTGTTCAAAATACGCATTTTTGTATTTTATATTGTGTAGGTATCTGAATAACCGGCTAACTCACGTTCTTACTGTCTTACTGAAATACTTCTGCTAATCAGCTGTGGGCCACTATTACCTAAAACTGTCTATTAATGCAGATTTTTTGTCGTTCTTACTACTTTAAGTAAAGATGAAGGATGGAGCAAGATTTGTTTTACAAATGTTTATGTTACATCAGTCATTCACGTTAGTGCTGGGCTAACCTATGCGCTGTTATTGATACAGTTCCCGCACGTGCACTGCAATAAATTAGAAATTTATACATGGATTTGTTGATGGACAGACTCTTGTTAATGCTGATGGTGAGGAATTACAGTTAAAACATCTATTATGTACGTCAAACTGAGTAGCGTGTCACTGAGAAACGTCCTGCTCAAGTCATCCTTGCAATGGAGGTTCGGGTCGAATAACTAGTTCTTCCAATGTTTCATCATCGGACTCGCGCTCAGATTGATATGGAAAAATCGATGTCATCGTTAAAGCTACAATATGTATTTCTTTGCCCCTATGGGTCGCTAAACTCTTTAAAACAATAACAAAGGCGTAGATTGATGACGCAGTGAATGAGCGTGGAATCATGGAACTTGTCGTCATACCGATGGATCTAATAATGTTTATGGGGAAATAATATTTATGGATGAGTGAATGCATTCATGGTTTTTAACATGACTGTGGTATGAAGCAGGGCGCGATTACTAATAAGAGACAGATATCAGCGCCACATGCGCGTCCCGGGGGATATAAAGAAATGAGGACATTTCATTCTACCGAACTACCTGCAAGTGCTGAATTACTACTCATACAGATCAGTTTATTTGACGAATTAAAATTGTGAGGAAACGCAATGCTGTTTCACTTGGTCTACACTATCTAAACTGCATTTAAGTGTGTTGAAAGTTATAATGTTATTCTGTGTGTTAGTTTGTTGGCTGTATGAGACTAGCAGTAAGCTACATCAACATTAGAACATCATACTGATGATATTCTAATATTTCATCATGTCGAACTACATAACATTGATTCGTTTTATGTACATTTGCTCACATGTCTAATAAAGCACAAGAACGGCATCTCTGTCAAGTCGAAGTTTGTTGCAAAGCTCTCGCCATCTCGAAAACGCCACGTCCATACTGGTCCTCCTTTGATTTCTAATTTTGTTCCAAAGTCTGCTTGCCATGGTCCATAATGTTTGAACGAAACTACGAGACATTATGCAGTTGTCCAGGTCTGTTGCCATGGTTTCTACAGCAGTAAAAATGGAAACCGAGGGTAACGTGGATACGGCATTGACAGGCGACTCACTCACACGTTCCGGTTCCTTGGTTAAAATCGCAATTTTCTCACGATTTACAAATAGTTGGAAACTTTTGGGATATTGTAAGTACTCAACTGAACAAAATATATAACACTGGCCTAGTGGTTTTTGGATATTTTACTGCAAAAATCCTACACATTGCACCTTTAATGTCTTTACAGTGTGTACAATCACTGAGCTTTAGGAAGCGGAACTGAAGTTTATGGTAATGGAACGAAACATGCTGTAAGCGGTAGACCAATCACAACAGATTGGCCGTCTGGCCAATCAGAGCAGAATAGCTCACAAAAAGGAGAGCTTTAGAGAGACTGATTCACCCTACAAGTTGTTTGAGAATCATTGAAAAATGCAGTGATGTGCAGTGTATATTATGAGAAAAAGTGTTTTTTGACCTTTGATGCATGTAAACCTGTTGTAGAAGAAATTAGGAGCCTTTAAAATAGCATAATAGGGGCACTTTAAAAATAAAATAAATATTCTGTATTTTTCTGTAATTAAATAAATCATAATTTTATTCATTTATTTACTTTTTCATGAAGACATATAGAAAGTTCCTTAATGAAGGCTGTGAATCAGCTACACCAACACACTCTCATGGCAATTCATTTTCGTTTCGGTAAATTGTTTATATGTCTCATTCATACCTGTTTATATCATCTCCTTAAAACCACTGACGGTTAGGTTTACTGGCGAACCTTCATGCTTACATAACAAAAAAAAAATTTTTTAAATTTCCATAAGAATCACATTGTACGAATTAAATTACCATCTCGTAAAATTGTTCGTTTTCTAGTTTTCTCATGAGATCGGGTTGGCTACACCATAATAATAAGGTAAACCATGATGTATTTACTATATACAATATAGTTACATTTACTTCGATTTTTATCAATTCGTTCTCACCACTCATTGTATGAAAGCATTTGCTCCTTCATTAAAAACAACATTTATACTTGTTTTGGCTAATAAAAGCATGTTTTCTGACCTGACAGACTCCACTTAACACTTATCTTATGTTTCCCAAAGACAAAAAAAAAAACTTTTTTAGCATAAACACTTTCCAGTTGTACACACAGCATGATGGTGACTGAAAATACCCTGTGCAGTCTCATAAATGCTTAGCTTAGCTTTTGTTGTTTTTAGCAATTTCAGCTAAAATTAACTGAAAACAACAGCATAACAGCATTAAAGTCTACTTGCAAACTAGTTAACTAATTAAATGGTTAGGTTCACTCATTGTGAAGACCACTTTAAGGCAGTTCACTCAAATTTGAACCTATTTAACGTTAGCGTTTACAGTGAATGTACTGAAGAGCTCATGGAAAGATATAGGCCTACGTGTCTGACGTCAAGTTTAACTAGGTGGAATGTCAAACTCCACTATATAATCCAGCAGCCATATATCTTCAACATAAACTCTGACGTTTGCCAGGCCAGTTCTGACAGTCCATTTAAATGAAGAAGTCCAAACCTGTGTGGAAATGTAAGAGCTAAAATAAAATGGCACCATTTACTGGGGGATGTTTACCCTTAACACTTCCTGGCCTCACACACTCTAGGCATTATCCACAGAGGCTCTGTGTATAGACAAGTGTTCAAATACTTCCCTTGATCAGCAGATAGAGAGAAAGAGAAAACACACTCACACACACACACAGATAAGCCATTGTGCTCTCGTCCGGAGCACTGGGCTGAAGGCTAAGCGGTTGAACATTAACTTTGAACTGCTGGACGGTTAGCATGACTCAACTACAACGAGTCCTTACATCATGTGTGTAACAGTGATAAATTATACAAGATTAAATATTCTATAACAAGAGAAATTAGGTTTGTGAATAAGTCTAATGTTTTCTTCAAGTATGTGAGGGAATGTGTCCAGATTAAGAGAGATTTTGTAAGTGTGTGACCTTAATTGGAACAGGATACAGGAAGGCAAACAGCTGATGTAATATTCTAAAGTAACTGCTACATGATTACTCTGGCTGGCCTTACTGCACTACACACTGGTTTCTGGAGATAAAAATGACATTGACATAGTGCCCACTGTAAGATATTTCCATCGGCATACATTCTGTAATTACTTTGCTCTTTAGCAATGTCACTCCTCAAGAGGTTTTGATAATATGATCGACAAATGAGGCCATGTTGCGTGTAACATCAGTTGTTTATCCTGAGTATGTACTTTTCAGGGCTACACGTGTACGTAAAGGAATATGTATCAGTTAGAAACACTTATAGGAATCAATGGCAACGCAGTGGTATCAGATCATAACAGTACTTTGATTTCCCTTGTGAAAAAGTACACTTTAGCAAACTTATTATGGAAGTAATATACTTTATTAGTGTTTTTCGACACTTAATAATTAAATGCAATTTTATTATAGTTTGAATTTATATTAAATGCAATGGTGAACTTAAGAGTGCTTCTTTTGAAGTAGGACTTAAAGGGATAGTTCACCCAAAAATAAAAATTCTGTCATTCTTTACTTACCCTCATGTTGTTCCAAACCTGTATGAATTTCTTTCTTCTGCTGAACACAAAAGAAGATATTTTGAAGAATGTTGGGGCCTGAGACCAAACAGATCTCAGGCCTCATTGACTACCATAGTATTTTTCCCCCATACTATGGTAGTCAGTGGGGCCTGAGATCTGTTTGGTTACCAGCATTCTTCAAAATATCTTCATGTGACATTTATACAGTTTTGGAACAACTTGAAGGTGAGTAAATGATGACAGAATTTTCATTTTTGGGTGAACTATCCCTTTAAAGGTGCAGTGTGTAGTATTTATCTATTGACAGAAATGCAATATAATATACATAACTATGGTTTCAGTGGTGTATAAAGACCTTACATAATGAACAGTTATGTTTTTATTACCTTAGAATGAGCCATTTCTATCTACATACACCGCGGGTCCCCTTACAGTGAAGTCACCATTTAGCGCCACCACGTTTCTACAGTACCCTAAACGGACAAACTGCTCTATAGAGCGCTAGCTACTCCCTGCTGTCTCAGACGACATCTTTGTCCTTTGTCGGCCACCGTAGCTTCTCTATGTGCTTCGAAAGGGAGGGGTGAGCAGTGGGCGGTTAGCTAGCAATGCTTCGGTCATGGGTTCAAATGCTTGAACTGATTAACTGTATACCCTGAACTTGGATAAATGCATGGAATATCGAAGACGTTCAGCTACATTTGGTAGCAACTGCGCGTCTGGCTATGACTGGATCATAATAAAATAGATTAGTCTGTCATGGTTTTTATACTGTACAAACCGTATATTCTATCCCCCTACACTAACCCTACCCCTAAACCTACCCATCACAGAAAACTTATCTACATTTTTATTTTTATATAACTTTGCATTTTGAATTACAAGGATAACGGCATGTCCTCATAATGTAGGGGGCATGGCCCGAAACCTGAACACACAACACAATATAAGGACTTTGCATCCTCATAATTTAGGTAATTTAATCATTATAACCTCATAATTTAATCCTCAAACCAGTGCACACACAAACACAATGACCTCAACTTCTTGCTGCCAACCAACAATCAGCATAAGAAGCTATTTTTTTGATCAGTAACACCAGAACAGTGATAGAAAAAAATATGATCTTGGGATGATGCAAGCAAATATCTCGAAGGTTGGCTTGAAACACATGCTTGCTTGGATAATTTGAAACAAAGACACAGAAGAGATGTACTGTTTGACTGAATTGGGTCAGTTTAAGTCAAATTCAAGACAAAATGGCCACTACTGACAGATTCTGAAAGACAGTGAAAACTTACATCATTGAAGTTACTTCATTTCAAATGAATTGCCTATGAACTAAAAAAAAACAAGGACAATTCTAGTATATTTTGGCAGGGATATTTCCAAGGACAGCTTCAGCCAACAAAATCGGGGATTGTCCCCGGATAACATGGACATCTGGTCACTCTATGAAAAAAATAAATGAAGTAGGAAGCCAGAGCTTGATGCAGTACATGGCATTTGGTAGGCTGGTTTGGGCCTTTGCCCTTTGGCTGAACATGCAGGACATACAAAGACGAGAGACGCCTATAGTCCATGGTGGACAAACTCTTATCTAACCAACACCAGCTGGCTGAGATTGTCTCCACGGAGAGACAGACACATGTGGACTGTAGTGATAATTGTCCCGATAGTCATAATGGTTTGTTACAAATGAGAGATAAGTAAGTGATGCAGTAGATATGCGTCTAGACAATTTAGATGGTGACACTGAAAGTCAATCTGCATGATTAAAGCAGACGAAATACAAACAAAGAATTGTGTGAAAAGAATGCACTGATCTGATGTTCATGGAACAAATACTGGCCTCATTAAATAAAAATAAACGTTTGATCAGAAATTCAAATCCAACTCCCATGCTAAACCTACCATCACAAACCCAATGGCTATAAGCCTAGTTAGAGATTCACAGATTCACAGAAACAAGACACAAAATTGTGCTCAGTATTTTAAATTATACTTTATTTAATATAAAACAACCAATAAACAAATAAATTAAATATTTCTAAAATAATTCTTTTGAGGGGAAATTTATAATAACATCGATTGTTACATTGGGGAATACACAAATGGAATGTCATGTGGTTTATAATTCTTTGTACTCATTTTTGTACACAAAGAATGTGCTCTTACAATTCTGGAGGTGTCATGGATTGCTTAAGAGTTTGTTTCTCATTTAGAGGTTAAACATCACTGTAGCTGCCTGAAAAGAGGATTTCGAGCTCTCATGATAAATTGAAATTGAACAATTTTGCTCTCATTAATCAACCACCAATTGTCCCAGAATGTGCCCAGAGGGAAGCGTCCCTGGCTGAGAATGCAAAGTACTGGGTAAATTAACTTGAGAAAAGACATTGGCTTCTTATCAGCTTGTTGGATGAGGCTTTGCATTCCCTGAAGGACATTGCTGAGTTTGTTTAGAAAGGCCAGCATTAGCATTTGTATATTAAAAGATAGTGCAGGATAAAGATGGGCAGCTGGAGCCATTAGCATAATAAGGGGCTTTCTCATTTGCACACAGGCCTTAGACAGCCCCCCAATCACCCTGGCCAGCAGTCACACACATTACAGCTGCATGAGACCATTGTCCACCTCGGCCTATGCCTGGAACCCGCAAACAAACCGGGGTGGTTAAAAGGTTACAGCCAAACAATGGAGGATTCACCATTTGAAATCAATCAATATCAAGGCATTTCACATTCGGGCGAGTCCTTTTCTTACGTACAGTACTGACAATGGAAGCGTTGCTGGTCCACGCAATGTCTCAGTTTAAATGGGGTGAATGGTCGGGGAGAAGACCACGACAAACCATGCTTACCCAACGGCGAGGCATGAAATGAACAGAACAACAGGAAGTTGAGTGCTCAGAGGTTTAGCCTTGACAGTGTACAATGGTACGAGCAGCAAACAATAGCTATTGTAAATGTGTTGATGAAATGATGGATTGTTCAGGGATAGCTTCAGAACAGATTTACATAATTTCTTCACCTAAGTAACACCTTCACTTTATATCATTTAGAATAATTTATAAAATGTAATTGTCTTCTGTAATGATATGTACATAAAAATATTTTAAGATATTCACAGGAAATCAAAAAATCAGGCACTTTGCTGCCACTACAACATGCAAGATCCTGAGATTTAAGACAGTTTTTTTTTTTAAATAAAAAATGTAGAATAATTTTATATAGAGAGAGATTTATATTTATCAATGCTATTCGCTTTTTATATCAAAATAAATGTTCTCTTTTTTTAAAAATTCTGGTTTGAAAATGCTCCTTTATGCTGCTCCAATGCTTTCTACATCTAGCAGCACCCATTCAATAAAAACTTTAAAGAAAAAAAGCTCATGACCAGTCCTCTAGTAGAAATCTGATGGTATGAGAGTGAAAATGATTCATCATCAAATGTCATAGTGCCAAGCATCGCTATAATGTTCTTAGGCAGAGCAACAAAGGTGAAAGTCCTTGTACCGCTTTTCATAGTGACATCTGATGTCCACAAGCTTGAGCCAAAAAGGCCTATCGCCTCGTCGTCTTGAGGTCCATCCGAGAGCGCACATCGTGGTAGCCAAGGAGGCATGGGACAGTTGACATAGCATCATGGGTAAACACTGAATCATTGTCTGAAGAGCAAGAGCTGGAGGTGTCCTCACAAGATGGGGAGTACTGTTCGAAAGGGGTGGATAGGTCCAGGTACTGAAAATGTAAAAATGCAAATGGTTTAGAGGTTTGGATACAAAACAACATCTTGTGGGAGTCAAACTGTTGTTGAAATAGATGTTTACCTCATCTGAAATGGACACCAGCACCCTATCAAGCTCTTCCACAAGCTGTTTGAATGTTGGTCTTTGCGTTGGAACCGCATGCCAGCACTCTCTCATCTTCATGTAGCTATAAAAGCAATTTGAATATAAGTAAATCACCTTGAAGACTGAAATTAAACGTGTTTTTGGTGAACAGATTGATGCTTACAGTTCATGGGTGCAGTTGGAAGGTTTGTCCATTCGATGACCTTCCTTCAGCAGCTTAAAAAGCTCCTCTACTGGTATCCCAGGGTACGGCGATCCCCCCAGTGTGAAAATCTCCCACATCAAAACTCCAAAAGACCAACTGCGGAAGCAAGAATCCAAAAATGTCAGTGTCAGTGCACCATGTAGGATAATTAGCCATGCTAATTCAATCCTCTTGTGGAGAGCATATTTTAGTCATTAAAACATCCACCATCAAATCAGGATTAGACTATACTGGTGCATTCTGGTTAATCTGAACGGTGTGGCATTCCAGCCAGGGGGATCCCTGCTCAGCTGATTCTTTGGCATAGCTGTAATGATTAGCCAGACTTACACATCGCTCTGGTGTGTGTAGACTCTGTCAAACAAGGCTTCTGGTGCCATCCATTTCACTGGCAGACGTCCCTGAAATTGGAAACAACAGGGCTGTGACTGGGACAGTTAGCTGCCACACAGGCCGAGCCAAAGCACTCCATTTCCTTTTGATCCACAAAAATATGACTACCCACTCTTTCGCTAATCCCCGCCCCCCTTTTCCCAATTATCTTCTATTAAGCTGTCTGCCAATCAGTATGGACACATTACACATCTGTCTTTCAAAGCATTAAGGCATCAAACAGGGGCAAGCAACCCTGCTTACAAATGAAATGTCTTCAAAAGAGCAAAAAACACCAAGTCTTGAATAGAATTGTTACTTACATTGGTTGTTTTTTTGTAGTAATCGATCTGATGCACTCCTCTTGCCAAACCAAAATCTGCGATTTTCATCACATTGTCCTCTGTCACAAGAACATTCCTTGCTGCTAAATCTCTGTGAATGCACTGAAAGCCAAAAAAGAGATTTCTCTTTAGTTAAAATGACACAAACAATGTTTCGCAGACTCTTTTCCGCTTCTGGTAAGTAGATAAACATGATCACAGTGAGGCTAGAGTTTTGTTCCCGCAAACCAGATGAAACAGAAATTACAAACTACTTTCTATATGAGGTCTGCTGTCTAAATCAACATATAGCAAGCAACATTTGCAAAAGTTTAAACAAGCCTAACTTTAAATACACTTGGACTTCACAGAAAAACAACACAGAGCTAGTTTCTGATGTAAATGCATGTCATTAAGTTTATTTTGGTTTTCATTTTAAATAGAAGTGGTATTTGAGGATTGAAAAAGAGGACGAAAAAGGCCCCTGGTTTGTGGCCCTAATGGAGGGGTTTCAGACGACTGCATTCTTAGCAGGCCACAAAAAGCTAGTAATACGATCCAGTGCACAGGCGGGTCCGAGCGCCTGCTTGCTAACAGATTTATGGCAGTGCTAAAAAGGACAAAGCCCACAGAGACAGGATGGACACAGCGGTAAACACGGCACACCACCACTCCACTAAGGAATGCTTGGCATCACGTGTCAGACAAAGGGATGTGTTGATAAGATGCAGGGGGGCTGGTTTCAAAACAAAGCTAATTGAGCCCTGCAAGCAACTTACTCTTTTGGAGGCCAGGTACTCCATGCCTCTTGCCACTTGGTAGGCACAGGAAACTAAGTCTTTGAAGGTGAGCTGTTCCTCAGGAACCTTGGTCACATCGAAGGTGTAGTCCATGCCTGGAGGTCGACGTGCTCGGAGGTATTCCCGTAGGCTACCCTTGGATGCATATTCAACCAGCACATACAGTGGACCTGATCCAGTAATATAAATTGATGATGTCAAATGTCCAAATGAAGTTACAACTATGAGATGTCACTGTGTTTATAACTTACCATCCTGTGTGCAAACACCAAGAAGATTTATGATGTTCTTGTGCTTGTCCATCACCTTCATTAGCTCCATCTCAGAGATGAGGTCTGCCAGGTCTTTGTCAGTTGCATCATCTAAAAAAAATTACATCAAAATCCTTCTTAGTCTGAAATTCAGAAATACTCAACATTGAGTATGTACAATAGGTACATACATACCTTTTAGCATTTTAACAGCTACAGTTGCCGCATGATCTTGATTTTCTTTGTTTATCCCATAAGCCTCAGCTCTCACCACTTGACCAAAACAGCCCTCTCCAAGTGGTTTCCCTAAAGTCAAACTAGCTCGAGAGAATTCAAATAAATAGTCAGTTCACCATCATATAAAAGGAAACATCTTTTACAACTTTGGTTGCTAGTACTACTTACTTCTCTCTTGGAAACTCCCAGTCAGGGTCATAAGGCAGTTCAAACTCCATAACTCCAGCCAGCATTGGAGAACAACTGGAGGAAAGACGAGCCACCCTCATCAGTGACGCACTTGATTTTCCAGAAGAATTGGACTCCACAGAATACTGTGATAGGTTCCAAAACACACAGAATTAGAATCCAGAATGCTCTGCTGAATACCATGTTCTTGGGGAATTATCATGAGGTTTGTTCAGAAGTCTCATCTTACCTGTCTGCGTAGAGGAAATTTGGAGAGTTTCTGCACTGGGAGTGTATCAAAAGGCTCCCGACTAGGATGAACCTGCATGCGGCAGAGGACCACGATAACTATGGCCATCACCAGTGCCAGGAAGCCAGATGCATAAATGATAATGTCAGTGTACTTGGCCTCCATAAGGTCCATCTCCTTGGCGACATCCTCCTCTGTGGAATTAATAAGGTTTTATTACTTGTAGCTCTTTTTATGATTTGTGTTGTCACTGTGTCTATACAAACAAATCTACCTGATAAGACTGTAAGCCAAGCAGACTGATGAGAGAATCCAATAGAGTTTCCCGCCAAGCAGGTGTATTCCCCAGCATCCTCCATTGTAATATTGGTAAGATATAAGACTTCAACTTCAGACATGTTCAAGCTTCCTGTCTGAGAAGGTGGAACAAACAATCACCATTTAATGCTCATTCATTCCATACTGATCTGGTAAGGTGATTTACCTCCAGAAACTGTAATTGCTAAATACCTTTACGATCTTCACATAAGGAAAGCCATCAGGCCCATAACGGCTGCCATTCATCTCTATGTGCTTTAGCCACTGGATGTGAGGCTGGGCATCACTGTAGACTTTACACAGGAACTGGGCATCTCCACCCACTATAGCGGTAATGTTTTTGGGAAGACCAGCTTGAAGGATGGGCCTATGTGGAGAGCGTTCTGAAAGCAGAAATCGGAAAGTTCAGTACTCTGATACTATACCGTTCTATCAAAATTCTCAACATCCAAAAAATAATGTTACCAATGAAAGTTTACATTCAAGAGCATTTGAAGATAGTCTAAGGCACCGGCACTTCCAGACACGCGGCACTTCCAAAGCTGATCAACGCTCACTAATTAGTTCCATTTAGGGATTGTTAGAACCAGGCCCATGTATTGGGTCGCTTTGAAGTCGATGGGCTCTTTATTCCCTGTTCTTTCCCCCCTGTCTGCTAGGACACAGCAGTTGACCCCACGCTGGACTCTTAACAAACAGGTCTGTCACAGGTCAGGTAGAAAATTGGTCTGGACGCCTCAACCCACAGCGCTTCCAGGCACGTACCCACAGACCGATGCCAACCCCCAACCCACATTCCCCTGCTGTGATATTTATTGCCCTCTTCCAGAGTAGTTCTTAAATATCTGTATAGACATGTAGAGCCTCGGGTGAACCCTGGTGCCTGTGGTGCAGCAGTGTGCCCTGTGGCTCTCTCTGAGGTGCATTTGGTGCCTGTCTCGCTATGTGACGCCACTGAGCTGCTGGTACAGGATCTCACTGATTTGATGCTTATTGCCTCTGACACTTGCTAAGCATGGCAGACCTGCGATGGCTCCTCTTGGAGCCAGGCGGCTGTCTAGAGCAGGCAAGCAAAAGCCCTCTTACCCAACACGTCCAAGAGGTAGGTGTGAGCAATGGACCCATATTTGTTCTCCACCACACAACTGTAGTTCCCACGGTCTGAGGGAACCACACTCTCCATGACCAGGCTCCAGTGTTGATGTCGTAACTATGAACACAAAATGGTAATGTGTAAGCATGAGGCAGTGCTGATATTTATTGCGAGATTTTCAAGAAGTTCAATTCATTGCTATGTCAATCTCTCACCTTGATGCCTCCGATCCGGTGCTCTCCTCTGAATTCTCTGCCATTCTTTAGCCAGCGAATGGTGGGAAGAGGGTTCCCTGTGGCAGGGCAGCGGAATTTGACAGTGTTTCCAGCTGGGACTGCGTAGAGCTTCTTCTCCATTCTTTGAGTATGAGTCCAGTATGGTGCTAAAACGTAAAAAGCAATGGTACATTTCAAACTATCACTCTGAAACTGAAATGCTAATAAACGCAACTGAATTTGTAGTTGCAATGAACACTGACCTCTGGAGATGTAGACCTGGTCATTTTCGGTCTCAGGACCAGCGTCATCAATACCATTGTCCTCATCATCATCTCCTGATCCTACAGCATCTGCAAAGGAACATTACGTTTTCAATTTATTAGATGAACATTCAAAATGAAGACTACAAATCTTCTTAACGGTCACCATGTGGCAGAACCTACCTGCCACTGTGATAGTGAAGTTGCGTAGAGCCTCTTTGGTGCCACGCAGCATACACACATACACTCCTGAATCTTCATAGGTGACATCTGCAATCTCCATGACTGCTGCCCTTATCTGGATACGAGCATTGTGTTGAACCCGTACACCACCCTTGAACCACTGGACAGCTCCAGGACGATTGGTGTCACAACGGAGTTTTAGTACATCTCCAAGCTCTAGAAGTAGATGCTCTGATGTTTCCTCAGTTGGCTCCTCAGAAACTACTTGGACAAAACATGAAAAACAAAGTTGTTAATGGCACCACCATCACACTAAACTGAAGCTTACACCTTAGCTGTGACCTTTTAACTGCATTATGTGGTTTGTCCAACTAAATACTCATAAGACGCTCTTCATAGCAATATAACGCCAATGGCTGACCTGTCAGAGAATGATGGAAGAGAATGATGGCAGCCCTGAAGATGAGAAGGTTAGATGTTATCAGATGCTATGGCTTACCTGATAAGACTTCCAGCCAGGCAGAGCGTGTAGTTTGACCAACTGAGTTTTCTGCCTTGCATACGTACTCTCCAGCATCTTCCACAGAGGCATTCACTAAAGGAAGAATGTTGACTTTGGAGAGATTCTCAAGAAGAGGCTGCGGGGGAAACAAATGTAACATTACTCCCTCTTTCCAGAAGACAGAAAATATGCATAATAGAGGATCTTTAAATCACTTTCTCACCGTAAGCGCTGTAAGAAGTGGTGATCCATCAGGCCCCTGGCGATTACTGTCCTTCTTGAACCACTGGAGACGTGTTGAGGCTGGCTGGTGGAGTTTACACACCAGCTTCACATGTCCTCCAACTAACACAGTAGCATTCTCAGGAAATCCAGGAATAAGAATTGGTCGAGAAACTCGGATATCTGGCGGAACGGAGAAAAGGGGGTTTTGAACAAGGACTCCCGTAATTAGTCTGTGGAATAAACCACATTTAATAAACACATCTAATTAACATAGCTTCTCGCTAATTGCTAACTAGAGCCTTTCTCACAGAGATCACCACTGTTTTGGAGCAAATCAGCCAAACAAAGCCACAAACAAAAGAGAGAACAGAAACACAATTCTCAGCTGAGAGTGACCTAACTTTGACTTCACAGCAGTGTTCCTTGTGGCCCGGAGGTGAATGTGATTTTGAGCATTTGAGTGAAGAACGCCCCTTAACCAAGCAATGTCACCTCCAGCACTGAAGCATAACATTCTTCCACCAACACACTAATGAACTTCACTGAATAAAACTAGGGCCTGGCCCGTATCTGACCCTGAAGTGGGTGTGAATGGCCAGCAGTAAAATAAAGGACAAGCTAAACAAAACACACAAACACATGCAGCCACTAAAAATAGGCTGAATGGCTCAACTGGCAAACTTTACATGAAAAATATGCCTCTTGAGGACACATTTTGTAAGGGCATGCAGTCCACATATTTAGGTTTAGCATTTATCATAAGGTTTATCATAAGAGGGTTATTTACAATCTTGAAGTATCGCACTACTAATGGACTAATGGAAAACTATGTTTGCTTTTTGAAACTTTGAGGTCTTGTGCATACTTTTATTATAACCACTAGAACCCAAGACTCTAGTGTTATTTCTGTACATGCAAGGAATTATATAACTTATTAGCTGTAGATAAATCAAATTATTACTATGAGATGCTTGTATTTGTACTTCCTCTTCAACAAGTTCATTTCTGCCTCTTCTTGTTCTTTTAGCTCTGCATTTCTCACGTGCCTGGGTGGCTCGGCCAATTAAAGTCTTACAGTTGTCAAATGACTTTAATTTCTCCTGGCAGGAACTTAGTGGGGCATTGTTGGACTGCACCACAGGGTTTTCCAACCTTTATCACCTTCCTAGCACTGTATGTAGCTCACAAGTGTTCAGAGAAAGATGCTTTTAACGAACACTTTGCCCCAGCATTGACAAGGGTCTACACCTTTTCATCATTCTCTAGATCTCAGAACGGTGCACTCCGGCTGAGCATATCAACAGCCCAACATAAAATGCCACATAAAGCTTTTGGGTAATCCTGTGACTTAAAAAAAATCCTCTGATTTGTATACATGAGGCTTTTTCACACACAAAAACTCTGGGAGCCAGATCTGTCTAAGTCTTAATAGCTCTTGGAGATAATCGGATACCTCCCTGGCAGGTACAAAATCGAGACAACCAAGTGTTTGTACAATTAAATAGGAGACCCATCTTGTCCCCCCCACTCCCAGCATCCCACAAGCCCCTGTTACTGGCACTGGGCCAGACAGATTTACACTTCCGAGCCTCAGGGCTTTGGAAGGATCAGGTAGCACTGTTTATGGCTCAAGAAAATACTGGGATTCTTTTACTCTCTAAACGATTACATCCTCTCCAACTTCCCCTGTACTTAAATTCTTCACAGTGAGCTCAGCTCCATTTATCATATATTGAATATTCATCAGATATTCAAAACCATTTTAAGTCAAATTCGAAATGTATTCAAAGTAAAATTGACAACTATGTGTTTTATACTCAGAAAAGTTTGGGTGATTTCAAATGAAATTGTTACATTTAATCCATACCTTTTGCCCGGACTTCCCCAGATGTTATGCTTCTTGAAAACACCAGTTCCGTGAAGCAGATGGTAATGAAAACCTTAAAGATGCTCAACATCTTGCTGAGGTAATGTTTGTGTGTGTGTGTGGAAGACAGCTGGTCAGCTTCAAATGCTTACTCCAGGCATTGGCAACCTCAGTGTAGTCACAAACCTGAGAGAAAAACAGAACTGATTTACAATTCACAGAAGCTATTGTGAAAGATGGACCTTTAGAATGACATAAATGCATAATGCATTGCACATCCTAACCCTGTGCACAAAACAACATTTGAAAATGAATGTCCCATTGTACACCTACATCATTGTTGGACATTGTCTACCTCCCTCTTGTACATGAATAACCCTCAGGTACGAATGAGCAGCAGTTAACGACAGTTGTTTATGAATAGAACCTGTACAACGTGCTTTTGATGGGTCGTTTCTGTATCCGGAACCTATACGATTGCAACAACTAACTGTCCAAACACAAAATGTATTTTTAGACAAAAATCAATTTAATTTAAGATTTTTCCACTTATTTACATACTCTAAATGTGCTTCTAAAATACTTATTTTGCTCAGCATGAGAGGTAAATAAGAGCAAACGTCAAGCTCCCAGGGTACGAGGAGACACAGGTGTTCTCAAAACATACGAGAATTTCACACCGGAGTGAGAGTTTGGTTAAGTTAAATAAATCCATTTACAAGTGTGAAACCACTTGGTAGAGTTAATGAAAGTCATTCTTAACGTAAACCTAAGTAAACATAAACCGAACCAGAAATCAGAAATAGATAAGGAATTTTGAACGAAATCTGGAATTGAATGTAGGCTAATCAATAAAAGTTTGTATTTACGATTCAAAGCGAGCATTGCGTTTTTATACGAAATTCCTCAACTGCGCGTAAGCGAAGTTTAAACTAAATAGTATTTAATTTACAATTAGTCCATAGTACAAATAGTCCATAAATATTACACTTTATTTTCAGTTGAATTTATCTGAAGCAACCAATTACTTAATAAATACCAATAGATATATAAATAATATTCATGCAACGAATCTGACCACAATTTTGCCATATGCAAATAATAAAGTTTACCTATTTTCGTGTGCCCTTTGCCCGGTCCGTATGGGTTCGATAAGGCACCAGTACTCAGTGCCCTTGGATCGTGGTGGCCCTTGAGATACTCATGTGTCCTTTTTTTCCCTCACAGTTTCACAATTATTTATCCTTGGAAATCCAAAAAGCAACTTTTGGAAAGTCTGAGTTACGCTGGTAAATCCATTAAAAAACAAAACAAAACCAATAGGCTGATAGTGCAATGGTAAGACTACTAATCTTCGGATTCAAAGTCCAGTGCTGCTTTCCTTTGATGAGCTTCTCAGTGTCTCGCGCTGTGCTCGTGAGCACTCCCGACTCCAAAACCGCTATACATCCACAGAAATGCACAACGCGGAGGATTTAGACCGTGTCTGTTTTTCTTCTTAAAATGTAAAAAAAAAACTTAAAAAATTAAAAAAACAAAAAACAAAACTCCAGCCTTAGATTGTGTGAACGAAAGCATCCAATACCAAACACATTGTAGCGTCCCTCTGTCCTATTTCACATCAATAATGTGATTTGCGCGCAATGACAGCGGAGTGGGGTTTTGCGCGCTCTCTCTCTCTCTCTCGCTTGGGTTCCTGTAGAATGATTTGCTCCACACAGCTTTATGTGGGTTTAAAACTGAAGAGCCGAAGAGTCTCTATCTGGGAACTCTCTGCTTACACTCTGAAGCAGAGCAAGCGTCTGACTGGCAGTGGGAGACAACAGCACTCTGAGGGGAAGGTTCACAACAATGGACTAAAACCAGAGGGAGAGAGAGGGGGAAGGGGGGTGTTAAATCCCCCACCCACAAAAACAAATCCCCAGAGGCAGACCCCAGCCATATAGACTATTTATATTAGATAGATAGACAATAGAGAGACAATTAGATAGATAAATAAAAATATGTGAAATATATACTTGTAATATTTTTTATACTTTTAATTTTTTACACTTTTAATAGTATTTTTTATACTTTTAATAAGGACAATAATGTATGCTAAACTATCAATACCAACATTTATTCTTTAAAAAATCAAGAGTCTTTTAATAGGACTTTTTTTTACAATCTCTGGACAGTTACACCTACTAGATATTTTTTATTTGAAGCTCAATAAATAAACAAACAAACAAACAAACACACACACACACACACACACACACACACACACACACACACACACACACACACACACACACACAAGTAAATAAATAAATAAAATGCCATCATAGAAGAGATTAATTAAGGTCTTTTTTGTAAGAATTTTAAATAACTTGGTTCTGGACAAATAAAAAAAATCTGATATGTGAAAAATAAACAATTAATAACCCCACACTAATATGGTAGGCTAAATAGACTGACTAAATAACTCTAAATAACACCTAGATTTATTGCATTGTAAATAAGCAGGAAAAACAAATTAGGCAATTCCTTTGAAAAGTTCACGAGCTCTGTATTCAACAACTGTAAATGACACCTTTCCTTAATTACATTATTGTGTTATCTTTCACACTAGGCCCTAATCCTTTTAGACGTGACGTCACAATGCACGCGTAATTGATTTATTAGTAGGCGATGCCAGGAAGGTCTTGCGCGTTTTCTTCTTTCTTTCTTCTTTTTTTTTTTTTTTTTTTTTTTTTTGGATCAACGTATTTGCGACTGATCATACGTTTATTCAAAATAACACATTATTATAGCTAATGGAAAGTAATCACTGTTTCCTGTCCCCGTTGCTAAGCATCTTATAGCGCATATGGAATTTACATGCGTTTAACGTGAAAACTTTGATAGAATTGATCATGGTCAAGTTTCCGCGACCATTGCAGGTGTTATAATGAACTAACGCCTGAGGCGGAGAGAGTGAGGCTTAAAGTGCTTACGAGACGGATCTGAGGGGACACTTGGTTTGAAATGATGCCGTTTCTCCCATTCATCAGCGGTCTGTGGCATAACGAGCCCCGCGGTTAAGTCCAGAGGAGAAGCCCGCTCAGAGTCTGACACCTTTCATTACACACACACACATCCAGTGAATATTCATTTTACACATAACTGATAAAGATGTTCAACGCATTATATTAATCAATGGCTAAACATCACTCATGAATAAACAAATACATGTTCATACATTTAAATCACTTAAAAACTGGTCCAAATAACATAACATTTTCTCAAAGAAGAACACCAAATATATTAGACAGACAGATAGATAGATAGATAGATAGATAGATAGATAGATAGATAGATAGATAGTCCCTTATGCTCATAAAGCCTGCATTTATTTGATAAAAAATACAGAAAAAACAGTAATATTGTTAAATATTATTACAATATCTATTAAAAATATTAAATATTAAAATAATGTTATTGTAATAATGCTATGTTAATATACTTTAAAATATAGTTTATTTCGGTGATGTAAAGCTGAATTTTTATCAGCCATTACTCCAGTCTTCACTGTCACATGATCCTTCAAAAATCATTCTAATATGCTGATTTGATACTCAGCTATTATCAATGTTGGAAACAGTTGTGCTGCTGCATAATATTTTTTTTTTTTATAACCTGTGATACATTTTTCAGGATTCTTGGATAATTAAAAAGTTAAAAAAAGAACAGCATTTATTTAAAATATAAATCTTTTCTAACAATATACACTACCGTTCAAAAGTTTGGGTAAGTCATTTTTTTCTCTTTTTTTCTTAAAGAAATTAATACTTTTTTTCAAATGTTAAATTGATAAAAAAAAGGTGATAGTAAAAATTTATATTGTTAGAAAATATTTATATTTTGAATAAATGCTGTTCTTTTTAACTTTTTATTCATCAATAAATCCTGAAAAAAAGTATCACAGGTTATGAAAAATATTAAGCAGCACAACTGTTTCCAACACTGATAATAAATCATATTAGAATGATTTCTGAAGGATCATGTGACACTGAAGACTGGAGTAATGATGCTGAAAATTCAGCTTTGCATCACAGAAATAAATTACATTTTAAAGTATATTAAAATAGAAAACCATTATTTTAAATTGTAATAATATTTCACAATATTACTGTTTTTTTTCTGTATTTTTGATCAAATAAATGCAGGCTTGATGGGCATAAGAGACAAAATCATTAAAAATAGTAATGTTTCCAAACCTTTGACCGATATAGGAAGAATATTGAACATGTTTATCATGTTAACATATTTAACATCATTCAAAGACTATTGGCCCATGAATTAGGATAGAAAGTGCCAGACACACTGCATGCCAGAAAGAAGTGTGCTGCTCAGTGCCCAACGCCACCCTCCAGCTCTTTAGAAACAAGGGCGCTGTGGCACGCTGGGCAGAGCGGCTGCCTTTCTGCCACTTGGGTGAATAAAAGAGAGATTCTTCATATTGAAAAGCTTGCATTCTCCTATTCCTTCTACATCTCACTGTCCATCCCGCTCTTTCCCTCTGTCTCTTTATCTCTTACTTTTTCTAACTTGATCCTCTGGCCTCTCTAAAAAAACGCTGACATTCCCTCGAACAATGCCAGATTTTCCCCCACCATCGTCCTCAGTTTGTCTCCACGGCCAGGAATTAAAGCACTCTGGAGTAACAATCGCCCCTCTCCCAAATCCCACTGCCTGGTCTTTGTTATAGCCTGCTGAATGTGAATGCCCCATTAAAGCCTATTATCTGGAGCTTCTCCGTTGCCCTGCAGATCCACTTCTAACCGTCCCCTCAAAAGAACTCTCTCCTCAAAGCTTTGGCTGACCAGGGTAATCAGGTACACAAATTATTTCATGATTATATCTTGTGTTTAGACCTCGAAAAATATAAGAAACAACTGCTTTTGCCCACTTGTTGCACACAAAGCATATTCTCCACGTTTTAGATTTGAAAGTCCAAATGTACAAAAAACAGGAAAAATTGAAGCTGTAAAAGACAAACAAGAGGGCAGCACACTGGGAAGAACACCAACGACCTCAGCCATTAATAATTTCACCTCACTCTCAACTATGCAAGGAATCCTTGACTTAAAAACACAACATCTTTACTCACTATTGAGTTTCCCTCATGAAAACACCCTCAGTTCCAGTCACATATATGTATGTTGATAGCCAGTGTGGATGTTTATACTACATTATTCTAACTAGTTGTTTGGCCCAATGGGATGCAGGTGGGTCCAAAGTTCACTCATGTTACTGGTGTTAGGCAACACAGACACAATTACAAGCAAGTGTTTGTGCAAGAGGCTGCCTTAATGTTACTGTATTACAGTTCAAATTGTAAGAGACGACCTCAGAATGGCATTACACCAGAGAATACACTTTTAAAGCATATTCAGAATATTTAAAAGTATTTATTTTGGTATTTTGCTTCTCACGGTTTGGTTGAAGTTTTAACATGACTCTGTCTCGATCATCTCTACATGTTAATGGAAATCCTGAAAGCAATAAAGTGCAATAATGTATGACACACTGATCATAAAACACATCAAAACAATCATGAAATGTGTTTATGGCACTTCTTTTCTATGCAGGAAGGGAACAACATATCTAGTGCAGGGATCTGGGGGAAAACAATTATTTTATTAAATATCAAAAATCTAAAAGGTGTGCATTATACCTGACACCTAAACACTTTACAATTGATTTTATGACTGCAAGTCATTCTCTTCAAATGCTATTGCTAATGCTAATGCTATTGTTAGAAACGTGTACACCAATGTCGTATGTAACTTTAGAGACGGTCCTTAAATGTGCGAATATCAAACATTCAACGTCAAACAGTGAAAAAGTAAAAATCGGACATTTTTATACTATGTTATTAATACTATATTATTTATAACAGTAGGGCTGGGTTACAAACATTGATTTCTCGATTTTAATCATTCTCGTTTTTAAGAACCGATATCGATCAAGAATCGATCTTTCAGTCTTTTTACAGCTGATGAATGAATGTAGCGCACCTCCCATCCAATAAATCACAATAAGATTTGAGCTTTGTTACTACTGATATGAAACAAATTCTGTCAATTTTATTACGAAATTCAAATCATACTACATACCGCTTTGGCGCTCTTTAATGTGGCGTGACAGATCGCTGTGCACTTCAAGCGAAGCGACAGATGAACTGATCATCTCTTCTGCTTTACTAAGTTACAGCATGAAATAAACATGAATGAACATCAGAAGGTATGCTGAAAGTCTTTCAACATACCTTCTGATGTTCATTCATGTTTATTTCTGTATTCATTATTTATTTCAATGAAAGATACAGTACAACTTGTCATGCTCAATCAGTGTTTCAAATGTGGAAAGACGTCAATAAAACAGCTTGTACACAATATGTCACCTAATGTTACATTTACTTGAGAAAAGCCATTCAATGTTTAAAAAATAGTTAGTCAGCTACAAAAAAAAAAAAAAATGAACTCTAGAGAGGAGCATTTAGCTAAATGTATGCACTGTATTGCATATTCACTGCTTTTTTACTTAGGCTAACCTGTTCTTCAATATTTAATGTATGTTTGAATGAGTCCATCATTTTTTATGACAGCCACCATTTAAATGTTTATATTTAAAAAGAACCCAAGTAGAATCATAATTATGTCATAAACATTTTAGGCCTATTATTATAGCATTATTATCATAAAAACTTCCTTTTGTGTAATTGAAATGTACGTAGCCTACAAATCAGTTCATTTCAACCTTTAGTATTATAGTGCCGTACCAACTTTTCCCTGTATAGTTACAGCATTAGTTGAGAGAGATTGTTTTCCTTGAGAAAATTTGCCATGTAGGCTTCTGTACCTGAAAGAAAAATGAATCGATACTGAATCGAAATCGAATCGGATCGTGAAACAAACAGTGAAAAAAAAAATTTTTTTTTTTTAAAGTTTTTTTTTTCCTGAAATGTGTCACTTTGGTTTTCAGTGGCATTGCTCTTACATTAAATGTGCAAAAGTTCAGATATGACTTTTTTCTTTCATTTTTTACATCACAAAAATCTGCTTTTTTTTTTTTTTTTACTGTTTTAACAGGGGTGTGTAGACTTTATATCTAATGTACATACAGTACGGTGCAAAAGCCTTAGGTATGTTAGTATTTTCACTCAAAAAAAAAAAAATAGTTTTTAAGCCAGTTATTTATATCTTTTGCTGTAGTTGCAGGTAAGTTTCTTCAAGTATCTTGGAGAAGTTGCCACAGTTCTTCTGGATTTAGTCTGTCAGTTTTTTCTGTTTCGTCATGTAATCCCAGACAGACTTGATCATGGTGAGATCAGATCTCTGTGTGGATCATACCGGCTGTTGTCAGACTCCTTGTGCATACAAAAATCTCACTGGATTATTACAATTAATGGCAAAAGGAATGTTTGGAAATGTAAACTGATATTTCCTACTGACACACTACATCAAAAGATATAAAACACTGGTTAAAACCATTTTTTGGCGAAAATACTAACGTGCCTAAGACTTTTGCACAGTACTGTACATAAGTTGTCTATAATATTAACAATATATAAATAAATAAATAAATAAATAACATTTACCGAATTTGACATTGTATTCACTATTTTTCTCACACAATATAAATAGGTAAACATAAAATTGGCTTTATATTTTTAAAAAGTGATCTCACCATATTTGGAGGTCATTGTAATTAAAAGCCCCCCACTAATGCAAAGTCAAAGCAGCATCTGAGAACCACATTCCCTAAATGCATGTTGGCAACAAATCAACAGCAACATTCTTCTTGTTCTCCCCACCTCCTTCTTATCTGATTACATTAGTGATACGCTGGATGGCCCTTATGCCTCGGCCAGCTGGGAGGCCTGAAAGAGTCTGAAAGTATTGATACTTGCATAACTATGCTAATGAGCAGCTCCACTGATGGCTGTGATAGGGGAGACAGCGGTGTGAATAATTAGCCAGGGTTGCAGCCAGTGAACGGCCTAGCAACAGAGCATGTGAATGCAAGGTGGGGCTGGTCGCTCATTAACTGCAACACTTGTTGGTCCCAGGCTATTGTCTCGTGTTTGTGTTAATTATTAGCTGGACCAGGCCAGACAATGGTGTGACAGAGAGGTCTACTTTGTAATGCAAGTTGACTTCTGCTGCCAAATATATTTTGCGAGGGTCCCACACCCAGCTGTTTTTTTTACAGAGATGGATATCCCTGCAGCCACTGTTTTCCCTGCTCTTCTTCTTTTCTTCTCTGGTTTTCTCTTTTTTTCCATTAGAAATGAGGGTACTCTAGATGAACCTTCCCTGAACTCATCTCTGTTGATGAATCTGATAGAATGTGTGAATGATATCTTAAAGCAGGAGCATATGTGTTAATTGACGAGTGTGAGCATGAGATGTTTTAAGTGCAGTCTCCGTTGTAATTAGTCTCTGTTCTAATTAAACTTCTTAATTAATGTTCTTTTTCACAACTTTCTGAAAAAGTTCAAAGAGCATAGACTTCTTTTAAACTTTAATTTCAGCCTTAGATATGCTGCCTATTTTTAATAAAAAAAATAAATAAAAAAAAAACATTTTTAACATTTGAAAGTGCTCAATTTAATATTATATACTGAAATAAATTATATTTAATTTGGAATTCAAATGGATTTTTTTCTTCAAAAGGTTGCACAGAAGTCATGACTGACTTGTAGATAGACAGACAGACAGACAGATGATAGATAGATAGATAGATAGATAGATAGATAGATAGATAGATAGATAGATAGATAGATAGATAGATAGATAGATAGATAGATAGATAGATAGATAGACTGATAGATAGAGCAAAGGAAAAGATTCATCATTCATTAATATGAAAATTAGAACAATTTAGGACTATTTCCTCCACCATCAACGTTTCAGAGAGAATTTGAGTTGTGATTTTCCCGTGTGTGTATTTGTGTCAGGTTAAGGGGCTCGGTTAGTTAATCATTATTTAAAACTCCAATTCTGTGAGAGTGAATTAGGTGAATGCATCATTGTCTCATTAAAACAACAATCCATTGTGTGAGTGTAACAGCTCTCGTCATGAGGCAATTCACACTCTCACTCCAGACGCAAGGCCTGATATAGCCATCACAGGTACTTACATACAGTATATTGGGTCTCTGTCACACACGTGTGTTTATAAAGAATTTCAGTACATACGCACACATTTTTTTGTGCATGTCTGATTTATTCTGCAGAATTACTCATCCAAGCATCGCCTAAGCAGGACAGCTCTTTAATAAACTTTGCACATATGAAAGCATCAAGAGATTACACTCTGTAAATATGTTCAGAGCAGCGATGATCTCGGGAGGTCCCGTGTGTATTTTGGTTCACCCTGTCAAGCTTTTCATCCGAGGGCCTTTCTTTTGTGGATTATGTCCAATTGCTATAGATGTTATCCCCATGGAAACAAAACCATATTTGGTGGAGTATTGATTACAGCTGAAAACAGAAACAGAGCACCCAGACAGTAACCCCAAATCCATGTTTATGTTCATAAAGCTGTGCTAAAGGGATCAAGACATGCGCAAGGAGAAATAACATGACTGGAATTATATGTAACTGGATCTTCCCAGATCATCCAGATCTCAGAGAAACTGCCCTTTTCGGGCTATCTGCGATGCAAGGCATGCTTGCTGTGTTTTTGAAATCTCAATGTTCTCTGCTTCCAAGGCTTTGTAGACATCCAACATTCGTGACTGAATGTTTTTTGAGCTGGAATCAAAGAGTGCTGAAGTTCGAGCCGGATCAGAACTGACTATTTTAATTAATCAACGCAAGCTAGTGAATATTAGCTCGATGATGTGCTTGAGATCACTTCACTCCAACTGCTTGTGACAGATTCCTGAGATTTCTTTTCATTAAGAAGGTGTCTTATGAAGACATTAAGCCTGTTTGACAACGTCACACTATCCTTTGTTGGCTCCACCACCCCATTTGTGGACTGGCCTCGTGGGGTTCAAAGGGTCGCCATCCCCGGTTTAAATTAAGGAGTATCCAGGGTTCTTCTCCAGGGCTTCCTGCTGTGGCCTATCTTCAGAGGTAATCCAGGGAGATCGGCTCAAAGTTCTCTGCAGCTTATTAGATCAGGCCCCTGAAGAAAGCAGGAGCTGGAGGTTGCATTGTTAGGCCTGATTAAGAGCTTCTCGTCATTTCTGAGGAATCCGGGGAGCCCTGAGTTTACCTCTCAGCTTTTCTCTCATGTGACACATTGTTGCGGGATAAAGTGAAGAGTTTCCTTTAATGGTGGCTCATGTGTTAGATAGGATGTGCTGAGATTAGACTTTACTTCTTCAGTTTTACCCTTTGAATGAAGATTTTGCTACTCCAAGTAGAGTGACACAAGTAGCCGCAGTAGTTGTCGTCATGCTTGAATGCATTTTTACCCAGTTATTCCCCTTTTTGGAGTTATTTTTTGGAGTTTTTGGAGTCCCCTTTTTGATAGATTAATAATGGCATTCTGAGGTAATTTTATATAAACACTGCTAAACTGGCCACAAAATTTTATGCATTGCTGCTAGTGCAACACAATCTCATGGCAATTCGTAACAATTTTACGTTTCGGTAAAATAAGCCACGTTTCCACTGAAATTACCTGGAACAATTTGTCCCAGGAACTTTTTTTCCCCCCAGACCTGTTGCTGTCAGCGCTTCCATCGCGGCCAGAATACCAGCAAATTTGGCAAATTAGTCCAGTGACGTAGGACTGTGTGTGACTTTTCAGTTCCCGCTGGATTTCGTCCTCCGCATATAAGCTTAATAAAGCCTGAACCTTGTCGTTGGCCCATCGGTCATATTTTTTAAACTCCATTGTTGATTCGAATAGCAAACAACTCTTACTGCACGCACTGCAACAGACAGAATGGTGGTTGAAATAAAATGCTGCGTGGAGTCAACCAATCAAAATGCTGTGTGAACTCAACCAATCAGCATGTTCAGCGCCCAAGTCCCACCCCCGAAAGTTCCTGAATTTTGAAAAAGTACTACCTCGCAAGCAGGGACTTTCTGAGGGGGAAATTTTTACCCGGAACTTTACCGGAACACTCCAAAGTCCCTAGTTCCTGGGGAAAGTTTCTGCGGTGGAAACGCGGCTTTAGTGACTAATTTGTATGAATTTGTGCGATCTCATTACTACGTTTTTGTGTGATATGCTCACGCCCCAATGATCATTAGCTCTTTCCCCGCCATTGACGAAAATTTCCAGCTTTCCATGTTTTCACTGTTATACGGTAGGGGGCGCTATTATCTTCTAAAAGAGTACAGAATCTCCTGATCAAAACACAAAAAAGAAGCAGAAACAAGAGATATCATATGTAAGCAGATGCATATGTAAAATAACGCAAACATTAAACAGCATATAAATCAAAACTGTCTAATGTTACTGAATGAAATGTCGACCCAGGCTGGCAACAACAAAAAAAAACGCTGGTGGAGAAAGAGTTAAGTCTGATTTATAGCAGCTTGATGTGTACGTTGTCGGAGAAGCAACAGCTGTGATGGCGGCAAATAGACAGCGAATTTTGTTGCAGCTTGAGTTGTTAAATATCGAAGAACAGATTATTTGTAATCCGCAAGCGGAAATGCGTACGAGGAAATGCGACGCTTTCGCTGTTTTTTTTTTTACCTTTACCTTTACCTTTTTACTCTAGTAGACCAATCACAGCGCTTGAGGTCCGCGTAGAATTAACGCGTTGTTACATTTTTGGAGAGGTGCACGTCAGGCTACGCCATAGGCTACGCATGCTATACACAGCATACGACGTAGCTACGGTGTACCTTCATGCTTATGTTTTTTTCTAAGAATCAAATGTTTCCATTTCTAATACAACACACTTTCAATTCATAACTAATTTGCAATTTGGCGAATTGGTGGCTAAATTCACATAGATCACATTCGTACATTCGTACACTCCACTGATGGTTAGATTTAAGGCTAAAAACCGTACGTTTCTGTACAAATCACACCTTATGAATCCATACGAAAACATCACCTCGTAAAATAAAAAAACTAATTGAAAAGCTTCAAGCTGACTTTTGCCAGATATCACTGCTTCTTACACAGTCTGCTGCTTACTAAACTGATGAAGTTCATATCTGCTACAATAACCTGGTTTATAGGGGAGGCAGTTATGATGATTGATGTGCTCTGAGCACTTGAAGCAGTTCATCTCAATGAGCCACCCTCCAGTGTTTGGACCAGCAGGCAACAGGTGTGCCTGCGGTGTGCATGTATGGATCAGAACAACACAATAATCTTGCTTATAAAAGCCCTCCCGCCCCTGATCTACACCTGGCCCCAGGAAGCCACGGGTGGGTGCCGAGAAGAAGACCCTCTTAAAACCCTCTGGAGATCCCATATCTCGCTCTCATGACCGTAACACTCGGTGGCGTGTCGCTCTTGAACTCATCTCCAGAAGAGAGAGGCAAACTGCCTTCACATTCTCCTGAGACAAAAGGGGGATGGTTCCCTGGGGGGGTGAAGGTTTTGGTATGTTTGGATTTTGAGATTTCAGTCACGGTTTGAGAGACAAAAGGACCTACACTCTAAACAGTGACAGGAGGGACCAGGTGCCACCTGGAGTGCGGCATCAGGGTCTTGCTCGACAGCGCCAGCGTGAGACGGGACCAGTGAAGACATTACGAATGCTATTAAGATGTTTGAAAGGATGTCTGTTTGAAAAAGACTTGTGCTTACCATTACGAGTGTTTTATTAATAGATTTTATATGGTTTATTATTGTTTAATTTATTTTGATTTAAATTTGTGTTAAATGTATTTACATTTCAAATAAACATACACTCGGCTTGGTATTCAAATGATGATTGAATTAAATGTTATACTTTATTAAGTTTGCTTATATTTAGAATAAATGTATTTTTGAAATATTGTTTTTACCTTTGTCTTGGTATGCCTTGTTTAGTGCTGTAATTAAAATTATGACTTTAATTATTTATTTATATATATATATATATATTTACAACAGTTATTAATAATTATTATGTTTACTTAATGTTTATTACATTCATTTACATTAAAAATAAATATTTTTTAATATATTGTTTTTTGTTTGCTTTGTTTTGTGCTTTTTTGTTGTTATGACTTTATTTTATTCAATTTATATTTTATACTTCAAATTAAATTACATTTTAAAATGAATGCTATTAAGTTTATTTCCATTTAAAATAAATGTATTTTTAAAACTTTTGCTTCTACATTTGACTTGGTATGCTTTATTTTGAGCTTTAATAAGAATTATGACTTTAAATATTTTTTTTATATTATTATATTTTTACAACATTATTATTAATAATTATCATGTTTACTTAATTTATTGTTTATTACATTAATTTACATTTAAAATAAATATTTTTTTAATATATTGTTTTTTATCTCCTTGTTTTGTGATTTTTTGTAGTTTTTTTGTTCAAATTAAATTACATTTTAAATTTTTAAATTTTTTTTAAATATTACATTTCTTTCCATTTAAAATAAACGTATTTTTAAAACGTTTGTTTCTACATTTGACTTGGTATGCTTTATTTTGAGGTTTAATTAGAATTATGACTTTAATTATTAATTTATATTACTATATTTTTAATATTATTATTATGTTTTGTTTGAATGAATCCTCCAAGCTTATTTCCATTTTAAATAAATATATTTTCTTGAGTGTTAGTTCACTCTCCCTGGAGATTTCCCGCAGTTTTGGGTGTCCACATCTGTGCCTGATTAGCACAACAAAGGAAGCACAGCGCCTCTTGCATTAATGAGAGCTCCTCCAAGCCAGGGCTGAGGACCTCAGCACAATACACCCTGCAAATTACCACAGGCTTCTGGAGAAGACGCATTCACATCAATGGCAGCTCCTGTTCTACAGTTTACCAAACCAAAATTACATTTGAAAACCTTTTCGATAAACCTTAACCCTAAGAAATTCCTCTCCAAATCATAATACTACTTTCTCCCACAGTCCTCTTTAATTTCCTGGGAAAGACGTTGGGAAATAGGAATGAAAAAGACCATAGGTCCATTGGTGACGTGAGCACCATTGTGTTTAGTATGGATTCAGCTGCTTAGGGAAGAGCAAACATGGATGACATTTGAGCTGCGCAAACAGAGCGCTCTTTATCTGTTTGTCTTTGCATGAAATGTGAGGAATTGTGGAATGAAACTTTTGAAGAAAACCTCACTTTTAGTATCTCAGATGATTGATCACTTTTTAATAGGTTATTGGTTGGTAGGTTTAAGCCGGGGCCATAACAGAGCGCTGCAGTGATGACGTATTTTTGTAGGCCAACCCGGAAGTCAGCATCACCCTGGTTCCTGTGACAAAAACCCAAGATTCTTTCATTGGCTTTTAGATTATTACAGAAAATAAGCTATATGACCAACAAAAGATTATGCTTCTTGCATGTTTTGTTCAGCAAGATAATCTTCACAAGTGAAAACAACTTTTATGTATTTTGAAGCCTATAATCGGCAGAAGCAAAAAGATAAACGTAGCCTATAACCATAGATTTAAACCACAGTTGCATGGCTTCAGCATATCCATCATAAAAGCAATTCTTTCAGTCTTTATTTAAAACATTTTCCCTGAAAGTTTGAGTTAAAGCGAGATTATAAACACAATAAGACTGTAAAAGCGCAGCGGACTAGTGAGTTTTCCTGCTTGTGTGTGATCATGTTTAATGTCCCTCACTGACAAAATCTGTGGTCGCATTTTGCAACTTTTTAGCAACTACCTTTTTCAAAACAAGTAAAAGCTTTAAACAAATCACAAGTTTTTTTTTTTTTACAGATGTATTGTAGATAGGTTGTAAAATAAAATGTGAAAATATCTTGAGCTTCTATTAACCACAGACCTTATTTCAGGCATTTAACCAGAAACCCATTGACTTCAGGACGACTGAATCGGAAGTGCTAAAAGGTTTTGGCCTACACACATACGTCATTCCTGTATACCTCTATTACCATAGACATGTTGACATGCACAGTTATAATCAAACTACAGCAGAGTACATCCCAGTCTTCATCTGTCTGTCTAAGTGTGACCGGTCCTACTCTCCCCGCTCCAAGTGGGTTTCGAACCATGGTCTCTGGCGTGGGAGGCATGCGCGCTATCAAGGACGCTAAAGACCACAACTGCTAGCATCATTCACTAGCACGCCTCTTGAGGCCAGGCGAGTGAGTTGAACAAGCACAGCTCTTACTGGTCTATGTCTGTTACACTAACCCCCTTAAACCTAACTCCCATCTGGGTCACGGCACCAAATGTAACAGGTCTTACTTGCCCCACTCTGAGCGGGATTCAAACCCGGGTCCCCAGCATGGGAAGGCGGGCGCGCTAACAAGGATGCTAAAGACTGCAGCCGTTAGCGCACCTCTTGAGTCCAGGGGTCTGAGGTTTACACATCCCAGTCTTCATCTGTCTGTCTAAGTGTAACCGGTCCTACTCTCCCCGCTCCAAGTGGGTTTCGAACCGTGGTCTCCGGCGTGGGAGGCGTGCGCGCTATCAAGGACGCTAAAGACTGCAGCCGTTAGCGCACTTCTTGAGTCCAGGGGTCTGAGGTTTACACATCTCAGTCTTCATCTGTCTGTGTAACCGGTCCTACTCTCCCCGCTCAAAGTGGGTTTCAAACCAGGGTCTCCGTCATGGGAGGCAGGCGCACTAAAAGACCGTAGCCGCCAGTGTCAGTTGCTACACAAGTCTGTTACACAAGTATACATGACACAATTCATAATGAAATATTTGAATGGTTAAAATACATGTCGCAGTTCACCTCACAAAATTTTCCTGAAGTCTGACTGAAATCTAACTTAAAAGTGCATATAAATGCACTTATCGAGTGTCTTGTGCCGCCCGCCTTGTCCCTTAACTGACAGATAAATGGATCACTGGTTCATTTCCCAGGGAGCACATGAAACATTGACATAGCACTGTATGCATAAATCTAAGTATGAGTGAGCATATACTGTATGTAGAATCGGATATATGAATGGGCTCATCTATGTTTTCTATTCCCTAATGCAATATAAGATGTTGCCAAATTGGGATTGACATACAAAACTGTCAAATATTATCCTTATATCATAATAATTGAATCAACAAGCTGTAATCATTGCCTAACATGTTCATTATGTCTGCTTAACTAAATACACAATGTTTACTAACCACACAACTTATCTTATAGATGTATACTGCCATATGGACTTTAGTTTCATACACTCATCTCTAGCTGATAACACTAAAACATGCATATTCTGCTTTGAAAAAATATTGTAAAGTGATACACAAATAAACTTGAATTGAACTGAACATGACACAAGGTCAGTAAAAATCAAGCGCAGGTGCCGAGTGCCGAATGGCTGTTAGAAACGTGGCCTAATGTCAGAACAAGGTGCTAATGTTCTCCAACAACAAAACGATGATTCACGACCAATCCACATGAATGGTCAATTAATGTCCTCAGTTGCTAGTGTTTATTACCCTGCCTAAATGAATCGGGGCCTCCCCGGAGTCTCCTTCTCCTCCCCTGCTAGCGAAATGAGAAACAGCAAAGGCGCTTTTGCTGATTTGCCGAACACGCACTGTGTGGTCTGAAAGAGAGGGGGAGAAACGCCTGACTTTACGGGCTTCAGTAATCGGCAGGCGTTAAACTGAACAATTAGGCGCTGGCTATATTGTCGCCCGGTTTATGGCTCTACTCTGGCTTTAGCTTGCACAATATGGCTCCATTCAGTCACTCCTCCCATCCTCCCGCCTCTCTGGTAGCGGGACACAGAGACACCCTCGAGCCGAAAGGAGAGGAAATTACAGGTATATGCAGCTAAGCAGCTTAGTGTACCGTTACAAACTAAGCATGGTTAATGAGACATATCAGTGCCCTGCGGCTGGAAGGATGGGACTTCTCATTAGGAGTCAAGCTGATGTCTTTCTGGACATTATGGAGAATAGGTTAAAGAGCCAGACCCCTGAGAGAGTGACACCGGTCCCAAATGGGATCAATCGGGGCAGATGGCAATGGGGCAAAGGATTATTCGTAGATAATCTGTTTAATGAAATCTTTGGAGTTTTAATGTTGGAAAATTTCTTAAAGGTGGTCTCTACCCTGTTCTACCCTGACATGGAGTATTTTTTTCATTGAGACAAATATAGATAAATATAACAGAAACACTTTACAATAAGGTCCCATTTGTTGGTTACACTTTATTTGGATAGTCCACTTCAGACATTCTACTAACTAAAAGTAACTTTGAAACTACATACTAACTCTCATTAATTTTTTAATCAATAAAGTGTTATCAGATATTAAGCAGACAGTCTACTAATGCTCTACTGACTGCTAGTTAACATGTAGTTGCAAAGTTACTTATAGTTAGTAGAATGTCTAAAGTGGACTATCCAAATTCTTAATCTTTAATCTTTGTTGTTGTTAGTTAATAATAATACAATGGTCCATTATTTGTTCATGTTAGCTCTGGTCCATTAAATAAAATTAACAAATGCAAAATTTTAATAATGTATTAGTAAAAGCTGAAATTAAAATGATTAATAAAGATTAATAAATGCTTTATAAGTATTTTTGATTGTTAGGTCATGTTAACTAATGTAACTAATGTTAACAAACAGAATCTTATTGTAAAGTGTTACCAAAATAACATATGGTATAAAAAAATGTTGGATAAATATAACATGTTTTTATACACTATATTTATCCAGTGTTTTTACTCTACATTTTGTGAAGTGGTGGTGAGCCACACGGCTTGGGCCCCAGAATGACAGAAGGTGAGAGTGTACGTGATGTGTTGTCGACAGATCCGACAGGGCCACAGCTGCGGGCCGACCTCAGGGTCTCCCGAAAGGTGTTTGCAGTCGGATGTAGACCCTCTCCATCATGCTGAAAATGGATGACCCCCCTGACAGTGCTGTGGCCCCTATGGAAAAATGTGTGTTTTGCGGAAGACAAATGTGAGCCAAATTCATCATAGAGGATGATATTTATCTCTGCTATGAGACTGAGATGAGCAGCATTAGTTTAGTATATCTAGTGGGTAAATGAGTGACAATGCTGAAAGGGATAGTTCACCCAAAAATGAAAATTCTGTCAATTACTCGCCCTCACGTTGTTCAAAATACTTTCTCTTTTCTTTGGAAGACACACACACACAAGATATTTTGAAAACTGCTTCAACTATTTTGTTCATACAGTGTTTTGGGGTCCAAAACAACTCTGGACTCACATTAACCTTAATGTGTTTGGCATGGTAATGGATATGACAATGTTAATGTGTTTGGTCTTGGCGGAACAGATCTGCTACGCTTTTGCTGCTGCTGCTATTACTGCTGCTGTTGCAGAGCAAGTATGGGACTTTTTCCTGCCAATACATACACAACAGGAGTTGTGAGCAAGTAAGACATGCTTCTGCTGTACAATATAGCATTCATGAACTACCCGTAGCAGATCTATACAGGTGGAGCTGGGGAAGGTGGAGGGTTTCTGAAAGCGTATTGCTCTGCTATAGCAAATGCTGACCAAGTATTTGAAGGTTGAGCAGCGAGCTCATTGGCTACTGATACAGCAGGAACCAATCGGCTGTGCCCTATAGAGAATGATGTGATTGCAAGAAGATTGAGTTAAGGACTTATGAGCCTGTGCCATCTAAAGTTTCATGACAGAATTTTGTATTTGCACAAAATATATATACTACATATTTTTCTAAATATCTTGTTTTGGGATATTTCCCACAAATCCAAATGTTCCAAAGTTTAGGATAACTTTAAAACAAGTATTTATTATGGAAATAATATACTTTAAAAGAATATACTTAAGTGTGTATTGAATGCAAAGTTTTCGTACAGTTAATTGCATATTAATTGCAATTAAACGAAAATGCATTATAGTTTGAATTTATATTAAATGCAATTAGCTGAACTTTGGAGTGATGTTTTCAACTCATTTAAGTAGGACTTAAGCACATCTTTATAAGTAATTTCGTAATTACTTCTATTGTCTGAAATATGACTAAAGTGAATAGCTGAATATACTGAAAAGTATTTATGGAAAACTAAAACATACTTTAATGTCATTTCTGTTGAAAATTGTATGTCAAGCATTTAAATATATTTGTAATTACACATTTGTAATGATGAAGTTGCTTTTTAGTACATTTAAAATCAAATAACACACTACAGTTAAAATTTTAGTATGTTAGTCAACATACTGTATCAAAATAAGTACGCATTTAAAGCATGACAAAACATTATTTAAACATAATGATTTAAAGCGTGCTTTAAAAGTAAAATGTTTAATTTGACATTATTACAAAGTGCGCTTTTTAAACACTTAAGTGGCCTTTTATTTAAGTAATATTGTATTATCTGCAAGTGTAGTTTTTTTTTATTTTTTAAATACACTTTTAAGATTAAGTGCACATACAATACAATTAATCACACTTGTTTTTCAGAAGGGACAGGTTTGGAACAACATGAGGGTGAGTCAATGATGAAAAAATGCTTATTTTTTGTGTAATCTATCCCTTTATTTATTTTTATTTTTTTCAAAAGGAATACTTTAGGTTGCAGAGGTGTAGAAATAAAACTATCTTGATGTTTTTTCATGTCCCGTCGAGTCTTCCGCCCCATGCCAGCCTAAAAATAGCTATCCGTGCACTTGTGGCTTGTGATGGCCTGACTGATTGCGCTGTAGCGGTCTGTGATTTCAGCTGAGCAGAAAACCATATCGTTTCCGTGCGCCACGTGTTCTTTCCCGTGCTGTTTTACATATGGCTGTAAGTGATTCCAGGCGTTTGCGATGCACTGTGACGCAGATTACGAAATGTAAGTCAGGGTACAGTGCACGAGAAGCCTTCAATTCACCCTCTAATTACATTAATTATATCTAATTATGTCTATTAATTATCTGTGAAATAGCTTCAAATGCACAAATGGCACCGATTTGTTAAGCTCAGGACGTTTTATTTGGAAGGTCCCAGAACGGCATGTTTCCCTGGTCAAATACACTGTTGGGGAAACGCACAGGTCGTGCAGTCTAAGTGATGGCAGCTGCTGTGTTTAACATGGCAAATCTCAGCTTCCTAACCATTGGCTGGATGATGTGTTAATGCTCCCGTGTGATGACAGCACATAAACAAAAAGGATGACTGAAAAGGGAAATAGGAAAAAATGGTTGAGTATTAAACTGTTTACCCTATCAGCCCTGTTTACACCTGGTATTAAGATGCGTTTTGGTCGATCGGATAACAAGTAGACGAGGGAGACACATTCCCGTTTACACCTGGTGTTTTAATCTGTCTCTTTTGTCCACTTTCAACCACTTCTGGCCTGATTTCTTCGATGGGAGGGTCTATGGGCGGGTAAATGTATGGGCTTTTTCAGATCTTTCAATCTAATGGACAAAATAATCTTGCGCAATTTACATATGAACGCACCCGGAGAAGATGGAAAAACATACGGAGAGCATCAGCTCTGATAACCGCAAGACCACACCAAATGCATTGAGTGTGTGTTAGAAATCAGGGATGGTGAGAGAACATTGTGCTCGGTACGTTTTTCATCTTCAAACCAAAATTGGGTCTTAACGTCGACAAAGTTTAAATTCCGTCTGGCTAGCGGGCTTCCCATAATGTTTACACATTAGGTCAGTAGGTGGAGAGTTGGTGGTCTTTTGTGGCTGTTCGAACACATTCGACCACATGAGTGTCTACACTGCGAAAGCAATCCGGTCAAATGTGTTTTCAACTACCTCTGGAAGTGGATGAAAGTGGACCAGCTCAAAACATTTTAGACCCCGTTTACACCTGTATTTAGCATAGTCCACTTATGATCTGAAAAATAAAAAAAAAATCTTATTCCTGACCCAATGTATTGATCATACCCTTTTGTTGTGCAGCTCATCATATACTGTGGGCTTTGCGGAAGAGGACAGTCATCACAATTGCAATCCCACAGTATCCACCAAGCCAGAGTTTCTTCACGTCATGTCTCCCAAGATGGCCGCCATTCCAGAGTCTCATCCCCAGATGGCCGTCACTCCAGAGTCTCGTCCCAAGATGGCCGCCATTCCAGAGTTTTGTACCAAGATGGATGCCACGCCAGAGCCCTCTGCCAAGATGGCCGCCACACCAGAACCCTCAGCCAAGATGGTCGCCACGCCTGCGTCATCAGCTAAGATAGCCGCCACGCCTGAGCCCTCAGCTAAGATGGTCGCCAGACCAGAGTCCAATCCCAGAGTCTTCTTCAGAGTGTGCAGCGCTGACCATTGTGTCCACAGCTATGTTGTGTGTGTTGTGTATCAACTTGCCTGCAGTGGCAGCACACACATCGGCGCCCGTCCAGAGTCCAGAGAGGACATCCGTCCCTGTCCAGAGTCCAGAGAGGACTTTGTCTCCCGACCAGAGTCCAGAGAGGACTTTGTCTCCCGTCCAGAGTCCAGAGAGGACTTTGTCTCCTGTCCAGAGTCCAGAAAGTACTTTGTCTGCCATCCAGCGTCCAGAGGGGACTCCAGCCCCTGACCAGCGTCCAGAAGAGACTCCAGCCCCTGACCAGCATCCAGAGAGGACTCCAGCCCCTGCCCAGAGTCCAGTGATGGCTCCAGCCCCTGGCCAGATTCCAGTGATGGCTCCAGCCCCTGACCAGAGTCCAGAGATAGCTCCAGCCCATAACCCCATAGCTCCACCCAATAATTGTTTTTTTGGGGGTGGGGGGGGGCACGCCTCCACGGCTTCTTGAACTGCCGGTGCCTCCCTGGCTTCCTGAACTACTGGCGCCACCCATGCTCCACGGCCCAGGCCCGCCATGCCACGATCCTAGTCCTTTCTCCTTTCCCCTGCACGGGCCCGGCCCGCCATCCCTCCCCCAAGACCGCCATCCTGGACTTTATCATGTCTAGTTTTATTTTTGGTTGGGCGTCTGGAGCAGCCGATAGAGGGGGGGATATGTCACGGTTTTGGGTTTTGTTCATGTCTTTGTATTCATGCTCCTTGTCTTATTGCTGGTTTTGTCATGTGTTCCTGTTTGTCATGTGATCCTGCCATGTGCTCCCCTAATCACATGTGTTATGTTCTTATTGCTTTATTTTCTTGATTGTGCACAGGTGTCCCTTGTCTAGTCATTAGTAGTCTGTGTATTTAACCCTCATATTTGCCATGCGTCTTTGTCTAGCTTTGTCCCTGTAACCATTGTTGGCAAGTCCAAGTTCTCAAGCCATGTCAGCCAAGCCAAGTCTTTGTTTTATGTTTGCTCATGTTAGGATATAAATAAAGCCACACTTGGGTTCTGTCAACTTCCCTGTAGTGGACTCATTACACTCAAGGATACAGTGGTCCCTCCAAAATAGAGGATTTGACACTTAAAGCAATAGTTTACCCAAAATGAAATCATTTACTCACCCTTCATGTTGTTCTAAACCTTTCTTTCCTCTGTGGAACACAAAAGAAGATATTTTGAAGGATGGTTTAACTGTTGTTGTCCATACAATGAGAGTCAGTGTGGTCCAAAATAACACTGACCTTCATTGTGTGTACAAAAACACTGAGACATTTTTCATAATATCTTCTTTTTGATCCACAGAAGAAAGTAAGTCTTGGAATGACATGAGGTGGGTAAATAATTTTTGAGTGAACTATCCCTTGAATCCACACTTATAATATCTGCAAACAAATGCTGCTCAAACTTTTCTCAGAACTCAAAATTTGTGAAATGACTTGTAATCAATAAGTGTTAAGGGGATTTTTAGTGGACGTATGAAGTCAGTCCCCCTCAAATTTGTGTAGTTCATCATATGAACTATAAACATGTTCCACATTTGAGAACCAGAAAGTGTCACAAAAGTGTACTTTTTGGGGCCCCAAGTTGATCCCTGTAATAAGCGCAAGTCATTTCAGATAGAAGCCACTACTTGTCCAAAACCTCAGTTAGTGATCTCAGCTCAGTGCTGAGCGTCAAAGAGAAAGACAAACCAATCCAATGAGTAAGTCAGGATCAGAATCCTCCGGTAGTGATTGAGGGCCAGGTGGGGGCCCTTTCAGCTCAAACGGACCTTGAAGGAGGCTGATTGAATTCCCACTTCCTCTCTGTGTTTCCCTCTCAGCGGTGTGGACAGCAGGAGTGTATCCTGAACGGCACTTCATTCTGCTCCACTACTCTTTCCACACTCAATGTGCTTTTTGTTCCCCCTTACACACTTTTACACACATACACGCTCAGAGAAGAAGGACAGAGGAACTCACACATGTTTTACAGTTATGGTAGTCACTTAAGTTTTAATGAAACAGAACAATATTCAACACAGAATGCAAGCTTCCATATAGCATGTGCAGTGTGATATGAAAGCTTGTTTCCGTCACGGAATAAAACAATTTAAAAGATAATTGTGACTTTTTATCTAATAATTCTGACTTTTTTTCTCACAATTTTGAGTTTATATCTCACAATTCTGACTTTATAACTCGCAATTCTGACTTTATAACTCACAATTTTTAATTTTTATCTCACAATTCTGACTTTATAACTCGCAATTCTGACTATCTAATACAATTTTGAGTTTATATCTCACAATTCTGACTTTATAACTCGCAATTCTGACTTTCTAAGTCAACTGCGAGTTATAAAGTCAGAATTGTGAGATATAAAGTCAGAAAACAGTCATTATAAAGGTTTTTTTTTAACTGAGAGTTTATATCTCGCAATTCTGACTTTTTTTTAAATTGAGAGTTTATATCTCGCAATTCTGACTTTATAAGTCGTAATTCTGACTTTTTTTAAATTGCGAGTTTATAACTCGCAATTCTGACTTTGTAACTCACAATTCTGACTTTATAACTCGCAATTCTGAGAAAAAAGTCAGAATTGTGAGATAAAAAGTCACAATTACCTTTTTTATTTTTTTATTCTGTGGCGAAAACAAGCTTCCATAGTGTAAGCTACATACTAAAGAAAAAGTATGTAAAACAGGATGCAGTATGCAGTCACATGCTGTCAGCTGTCACATGACTTAGGTAGGTTGTTTGATTAATTCAATTATTTGATTTTATGTAAAAATGTCTTTTGGGAGTCCAATCAAGTAACAGGTAGAGAAGATGTAAAATTGTGGTTTGACATCGCTCTCTGTTCATTTATCATGCTGGTGAAAGAATGTCATGTGCATTGCATCGTGGGATACAGTACTCCATTAGCTCTGGTTGTATAGTGCACATTTTGGTAGTAGCAGCTCATTCGATTACTCCATGCATACATACAACTTACAAATGACAGCGGACATAATACATACTGCTTTTTTCAAAAACCGTGTCACTGTGTCATTCTAAAGATATTCAAAACCATTCCATCAAAATTACACATACGAGAACCCATAGAAGCTGTATTATTTTCTCATGATCATGACTTAATTTTCTTATGATCTCAATATAACAAATGTTGCTGTCTTGGGATTTCAACTCAGTGTATTCTTAGAAACATGTGATCACAAGAATATTAAGTTGGGATCATGACAAAAGAAGACTGAAAAAATAATGCAGAGCAGTGAAAAAGCTTGTATTATGATTCTGAACATACATTAATCATTCAAAATATATATAAATGTGGTCAACGTGTTGATTTGATTTCCAAATATTTTCCCAGCAATCCTGAAATATAACATCTGGAATGTTGTAGATTCCACAACATTTACAACACAGAACATAGTAGAACATCTCATAAGGCCACAATTGTTTTTCTCTAGATCAATACCCTCTATTTACGCTTTCCTTCGAAATCGAGCAAAACCATGTTTACGACTCAATGTAAGTCTGTAGTTGGCTGACTCCAAAGTGCACCCTGCATCCTGTTGCATAGACATGTATCTATTAACATTTCGGTCTAGACCCCTTGGTCCCTGCTACATAGACTCAGAGGCACCATAAGTATCCACTTAAATTTATTGGACTCCCTTAAAACCACAAACTCAGTGTTGAGCTGCTGGTTGTCTGAGGCCCCTCTCTCAACACCCGTGTAGTGAAAGTCCTGTCTAATAACAAGACAGACGTGGGCTGCGGCGACGTCAGCAGTCGCAGGCCAACAGCGTCGGATCCGGCTGATCCATTACAATGGACTCCTGTCACCGACCCCTCCACCCCAGGATTCGGAGGGAGTGTCTGGATATGAAGGCCAGGGTTGGTGCTGTTCATCCAGGCAAAGAGTGGCCCCCGGGGATTACGCAGAGGCCGACGGACAGACAAGCTGACTGCAGCGCCATGCCGCCATCTACTTTTGAGGAAATGACCCCATGCTAAGTGCTGCCTGACATACTAGAGAGGCTGGTGATAAAGTAATTGGCAAACGTAGAGACTAATCTCACTGTTGAGCATTTACAGGCTGATCTGAAGCTCTGATAAGCACAACCTAGACCGCTTACCTGCTTATCTTAGCATTGCGCAAGCAACTAAAAGACTTAAGGTGAGGTTCTGACTGAGAACTGTTGAGAAGGCTAGGATTTGAATGCACTTTTTCAAAGTATTAGACAATAAAAGTGTTCAGGCATTGTTTACTATATTTTTTCACTCATATATCTGTCACAAAGTGGCTGTAGTAATCGCACAACGGCGGAGAATTAAACAAAAACAGTCTTTAATCATAAATCCAACAGGGAACACGCAGGAGATTACAGGAATAATAAGCATATACAACCATGTAAAACATAGACAAAACCGAATAAGGAACAGAAGGAAGTCATGGCTTAAATACACACAGGGACTAATCAACATAACATGGAACAGGTGCGTTACTCAAATCTGAAACCACAGCAGCTAACAGGGAATGATAACGCAGGCAAACAGGAACAGGGAAAACAACACCAAAACACAAATGAAACTAACATAACCCTGACAATAGGTGTGTTCGGCTTCGTTACTTTACTTTGTCATACACCGATCAGTCTGAACAGCGCGGATTCAAGTTAAATAACACCTAATGCCGTTCCAAACAGTGGCATACAGTGATGTTCTGAAATGTTCTGAAATAGTTTTTTTTTTTGTTTATTTTTTTATAAATATAAATCAAATCTAAATTCATGTCCCATCATAAAAGAGAAACCAAGTACAATGTAATTAATAACTATGTAATTAATGTAATTTATTAAAACCAAGTATAAATCTCATCAATTTAGTTTTTTAAAGCATTTTTACATCTATTCCAAAATAAAACTAAAGGCAGTAACAATTTAAACAATATAGGCCTATTTTATTTGTGAACTGATGTTCAGCTGTTCTTTTTAATAGTAAACTTGTTATCAGTCATTAAGCTCTGTAAACACTGGTCACAGTCATGAAGATGTACCTTTAATTTCACCAAGCTGATTGCTCACTAAACAGTCATGTTTTCAGGCTGTTTCAAGTTTGATTTTGACGTGACATAAAGCGGTGAAATGGCTGAGTTGTTTACTTACTTTTTAATTAGACTTCCCATTAACGCCATAATGTTGTTCATTCAGACTGATTCACGAACGTGCACGAAAACAAGAGGCGGGATTTATCGCACAAACCAATCATATCCAACCATAACCAATCATATTCAATCATAGCGCAATAGAGGCATTGCCTCCTCTCACATGACTTTACCCCAATCATTGTCAATTACCCCCCATCAAACCCAACACATGCTTAGGAGGGCTGTTAAAACTCAATGGGCTCAGGGGAGGCAAGAGAGACGGGGACTCCCGCTGTAACTGGTGTCGCTGTTGGACAGTGTTACTTTAAAAAACTAGTGATTTATACACTTTTTAATGTCACATTTTGAAATATTTGCTTTGTTTTATTTTTGTAATATAGATTATTTTCTCATCCAATTTTTTTGAGGAGGAAACACCCCTGGTTCCAACCCCACATACACTACACTGCCAAAAGTATTGGGACACCACTCCAAATCATTGAATTCAGGTGTTCCAATCACTTCCATGACCACAGGTGTATAAAATCAAGCACCTAGGCATGCAGACTGCTTCTACAAACATTTGTGAAAGAATGGGTCGCTCTCAGGAGCTCAGTGAATTCAAGCGTGGTACCGTGATAGGTTGCCACCTGTGCAATAAGCCCATTCGTGAAATTCCCTCACTACTAAATATTCCACGGTCAACTGTTAGTGGTATTATAACAAAGTGGAAGCAATTGGGAACAACAGCAACTCAGCCACGAAGTGGTAGGCCACGTAAAATCACAGAGCGGGGTCAGCGCGTGCTGAGGCGCACAGTGTGCAGAAGTCTCCAACTTTCTGCAGAGTCAATAGCTACAGACCTCCAGACCTTCAGATTAGCTCAAGAACAGTGCATAGAGAGCTTCATGGAATGTGTTTCCATGGCCGAGCAGCTGCATCCAAGCCTTACATCACCAAGTGCAATGCAAAGCGTCGGATGCAGTGGTGTAAAGCACGCCGATGGACGAGTCTGGGTTTGGCAGTTGCCAGGAGAACGGTACTTGCCTGACTGCATTGTGCCAAGAGTAAAGTTTGGTGGAGGGGGGATTATGGTGTGGGGTTGTTTTTCAGGGGTTGGGCTTGGCCCCTTAGTTCCAGTGAAATGAACTCTTAATGCTCCAGCATACCAAGACATTTTGGACAATTTCATGCTCCCAACTTTGTGAGAAGAGTTTGGGGATGGTCCCGTCCTGTTCCAACATGACTGCTCACCAGTGCACAAAGCAAGGTCCATAAAGACATGGATGAGCGAGTTTGGTGTGGAGGAACTTGACTGGCCTGCACAGAGTCCTGACCTCAACCCGATAGAACACCTTTGGGATGAATTAGAGCAGAGACTGCGAGCCAGGCCTTCTCGTCCAACATCAGTGCCTGACCTCGCAAAATGCGCTTCTAGAAGAATGGTCAAAAATTATGGAAAGAAAAAGTTAATGTAAAGGCAGACATCCCAAAATTTTTGGCAATATAGTGTACTTTTTTGTTTTTATGTACAAGCCCAGAAGTAATTTTTTTAATCCATACAACTCATGTTTCCCATGAACGACTTGTCATACGACAGTTCTGTATGACAAGTAAACATCTGCTAAAAATGGTGACGTATTGCTGGCAAATGTATTTTTCTTTAAATTATAGTCAAATGGGGGATAGATGCAAGTATATCACTATCTTAATGCAAGATTATCGGATTTATCTGATTTTTTTAAAAATCAAAGTGAAATGATTTTAGGCTGTTCATCAAAAAAGTTAGCGTATGGCTACAGAATATATATATATATATACAGTGGGGAGAACAAGTATTTGATACACTGCCGATTTTACAGGTTTTCCTACTTACAAAGCATGTAGAGGTCTGTAATTTGTATCATAGGTACACTTCAACTGTAAGAGACGGAATCTAAAACAAAAATCCAGAAAATCACATTGTATGGTTTTTAAATAATTAATTTGCATTTTATTGCATGACATAAGTATTTGATCACCTACCAACCAGTAAGAATTCCGGCTCTCACAGATCTGTTAGTTTTTCTTTAAGAAGCCCTCCTGTTCTCCACTCATTACCTGTATTAACTGCACCTGTTTGAACTCGTTACCTGTATAAAAGACACCTGTCCACACATTCAATCAAACAGACTCCAACCTCTCCACAATGGCCAAGACCAGAGAGCTGTGTAAGGACATCAGGGATAAAATTGTAGACCTGCACAAGGCTGGGATGGGCTACAGGACAATAGGCAAGCAGCTTGGTGAGAAGGCAACAACTGTTGGCGCAATTATTAGAAAATGGAAGAAGTTCAAGATGACGGTCAATCTCCCTCGGTCTGGGGCACCATGCAAGATCTCACCTCGTGGGGCATCAATGATCATGAGGAAGGTGAGGGATCAGCCCAGAACTACATGGCAGGACCTGGTCAATGACCTGAAGAGAGCTGGGACCACAGTCTCAAAGAAAACCATTAGTAACACACTACGCCGTCATGGATTAAAATCCTGCAGCGCACGCAAGGTCATGTGGTCTGATGAGACAAAAATAGAGCTTTTTGGTCTAAACTCCACTCGCCGTGTTTGGAGGAAGAAGAAGGATGAGTGCAACCCCAAGAACACCATCCCAACCGTGAAGCATGGAGGTGGAAACATCATTCTTTGGGGATGCTTTTCTGCAAAGGGGACAGGACGACTGCACCGTATTGAGGGGAGGATGGATGGGGCCATGTATCGCGAGATCTTGGCCAACAACCTCCTTCCCTCAGTAAGAGCATTGAAGATGGGTCGTGGCTCGGTCTTCCAGCATGACAATGAGCCGAAACACACAGCCAGGGCAACTAAGGAGTGGCTCCGTAAGAAGCATCTCAAGGTCCTGGAGTGGCCTAGCCAGTCTCCAGACCTGAACCCAATAGAAAATCTTTGGAGGGAGCTGAAAGTCCGTATTGCCCAGCGACAGCCCCGAAACCTGAAGGATCTGGAGAAGGTCTGTATGGAGGAGTGGGCCAAAATCCCTGCTGCAGTGTGTGCAAACCTGGTCAAGAACTACAGGAAACGTATGATCTCTGTAATTGCAAACAAAGGTTTCTGTACCAAATATTAAGTTCTGCTTTTCTGATGTATCAAATACTTATGTCATGCAATAAAATGCAAATTAATTACTTAAAAATCATACAATGTGATTTTCTGGATTTTTGTTTTAGATTCCGTCACTCACCGTTGAAGAGTACCTATGATCAAAATTACAGACTTCTACATGCTTTGTAAGTGGGCAAACCTGCAAAATCGGCAGTGTATCAAATACTTGTTCTCCCCACTGTATATATATATATATATATAGCACACAAGTTGTATGGACAACATTCATTGTGCTTCTTTGTAGCTTTTTTTGGGACATTAAACTGAAGATATAAAATAAAATAAATTAACAGAAAAAAAAACTCTAATTAAGACTATAGTTAAAATATAGCTTTAAAATAAAATAGGGTTTCTTTACTTGATATTTTTTTATGTTTCTTTATTTTATTTTTTTTTAATATTCAACAATATTATTGCTGTTGTATGAGAACTGAACTGAGCTGGACAATGACATCACTGTTTTCTGCAGAACTGCTTTAAAGATGAAATGAACTAATTTAATAATTGATGATCTTTACAACAGAACTGAATCAACACTGAACTGACTTCAGTTCAGTACCTGTTATTACTGTACAGCTGTTTTGAAACAATTTGTATTGTATAAAGCGCTACATAAATACTGGGTAACAATTGTTCAAAAATGTCTACTTTTGTCATCCACATAAAAAAAATTTTGATTTGAAAAAGATTTGAAACCTGAATAAATGATGACAGAATTTATATTTTTGGGTGAGCTATTCATTTTAAATGGTTGAAAGCTTACGACAAAACTAATCATGCCAAACTCCTGACATATTTAACATAAGAAGACATGCGGACTGACACGGCTTGTACACAATGTGTATTGAATGAGACAGATGTTTCAGCATCATCATGACATACGGCCAGTCAGTGGTCATCCAGTAGTCATACTGACTGAATGAGTCACTCTTTGTGGCTTTTTCATCCAGGATATTTCACAACGGAACTAAACTGTGGATTAGAAGTGTGTGAAAGAGTGCTTCCGAGAAGGCAAACCTCATTTTTGTGCTGGCTAAGAAAACAAACACGGAATTGGAAGGGAAAGTGAGAATTGTAAACATACTGTTCTTCTCTTTTTCCGGAATTTTCTTAATTGCACATGAAAATGGTAAGAAGAGATCAAACTGATCTTTACATGTGTTCAGCGGCGCCCTCACATATTTAACGCTTGTATTCTTTTGACGCTTGTATTCGTCTTGTTAAAAAGAGGTAATGAAAACAGCCTCGCATTTCTGCAGGCGACATAATCAAAGCCTCATTGGCTGCTCTTTGAACACATCTTTATTTTTGCACATTGACAGAACAAAGCTTTGCTGCAACCAGCCAGAGTGGACCACACATCCATTCTGTAATTTATGGATTTGAAAGAAAATGAGTTTTAAAATACAAGATATTCTAAAATTAAACCACATCAGAAAGATGTGGTGCCATTAGCGCAGTTAGGGGTTAGTAAGCAATACCGAAATGTAATGTTAAGATATACAATTATAGAAACTCACATAAAAGATGATAACTGTAATAAAAACTATAATTAAAATACAGATTTCATTGAATAAAATTGGACAAAACAGTACCCGTATATTGAAAAAAAAACTTAATAAACAAAATAAAAAACTATAGTTAAAGGGTTAGTTCACCCAAAAATGAATATTCTGTCAGTAATTATCAAATCAAATCACCTTTATTTATATAGCGCTTTTTACAATGCCAATTGTTTCAAAGCAGCTTCACAGTGGTAACAGGAAAATAATGCAACGGAATTTGATTCGGCTGTACAGCCGCTCTGGAGAAAACGGTGATGTCATCCAGCTCATTTCAATTATCATATAGTGTCAATGCGGGCAGATCAGTAATATAGTTGAAATTTAAGTGTCCCCAACTGAGCAAGCCAAAAGCCAAAGGCGACGGTGGCAAGGAACCAAAACTCCTTCAGGGCCAGAATGGAGAAAAAGTTCTCCTTTGGCCGACGAACAAATAGTGTATGATTATGATTCTGGCAACATTACAGGTCAGAAGTCATATTAAATCAATAGATATTCATAGGATTATTCGAAAGATTGGAGTCGTCACGCCGGGGACGGGTTTAATGAGGATGTCGTTTCGATGCGGCATTTACAGGGGGGAGTTTAATTGACACGGTCTCTACAAACACTTTAGGGATGCGTTCGTCATGTCCAGGCTAAGGTCCACCATCTGGTCCGGATACAGCCCGGATCCGGCTGACTGCAGTAAACCTCGGGATAAACAGAGAGACTAACATTAGCGTAGATGCCATTCTTCTTATGATGTAACGAGTACATCAGGCGTTATGGGAAGTGTTCCCGGTTCCGACTGACCTAGTTAATGCAGCCTAAAACAATCATTTAACTGATTTGAATAATAGAAATTAAAAATGTTTTATGTGTATGCCATAGTAAAGAGATGTGTTTTTAGTCTATATTTAAACTGACAGAGTGTGTCTGCTTCCCGAACAATGCTAGGAAGACTGTTCCAGAGTTTAGGTGCTAAATAGGAAAAGGATCGACCGCCTGCAGTTGATTTTGATATTCTAGGTATTATCAACTGGCCAGAATTTTGAGACCGCAATAGACGTGATGGAGTATAATGCGTTAAGAGCTCGCTCAAGTACTGAGGAGTTAAACCATTTAGTGCTTTGTAAGTAATCAGCAAGATTTTAAAATGTATACGATGTTTAATAGGGAGCCAATGCAGTGTTGCCAGAACCGGGCTAATATGGTCATACTTCCTGGTTCTAGTAAGAACTCTAGCTGCTGCGTTTTGGACAAGCTGCAGTTTATTTATTAAGCGAGCAGGGCAACCACCCAGTAGAGCATTACAATAATCTAGCCTTGAGGTCATGAACGCATGAACTAACTGTTCAGCATTTTGCATTGAAAGCATGTGCCGTAATTTAGATACAGTGGGGAGAACAAGTATTTGATACACTGCCAATTTTGCAGGTTTGCCCACTTACAAAGCATGTAGAGGTCTGTAATTTTTATCATAGGTACTCTTCAACTGTGAGAGACGGAATCTAAAACAAAAATCCAGAAAATCACATTGTATGATTTTTAAATAATTAATTTGCATTTTATTGCATGACATAAGTATTTGATCACCTACCAACCAGTAAGAATTCCGGCTCTCACAGACCTGTTAGTTTTTCTTTAAGAAGCCCTCCTGTTCTCCACTCATTACCTGTATTCACTGCACCTGTTTGAACTCGTTACCTGTATAAAAGACACCTGTCCACACACTCAATCAAACAGACTCCAACCTCTCCACAATGGCCAAGACCAGAGAGCTGTGTAAGGACATCAGGGATAAAATTGTAGACCTGCACAAGGCTGGGATGGGCTACAGGACAATAGGCAAGCAGCTTGGTGAGAAGGCAACAACTGTTGGCACAATTATTAGAAAATGGAAGAAGTTCAAGATGACGGTCAATCTCCCTCGGTCTGGGGCACCATGCAAGATCTCACCTCGTGGGGCATCAATGATCATGAGGAAGGTGAGGGATCAGCCCAGAACTACACGGCAGGACCTGGTCAATGACCTGAAGAGAGCTGGGACCACAGTCTCAAAGAAAACCATTAGTAACACACTACGCCGTCATGGATTAAAATCCTGCGGCGCACGCAAGGTTCCCCTGCTCAAGCCAGCGCATGTCCAGGCCCGTCTGAAGTTTGCCAATGACCATCTGGATGATCCAGAGGAGGAATGGGAGAAGGTCATGTGGTCTGAGGAGACAAAAATAGAGCTTTTTGGTCTAAACTCCACTTGCCGTGTTTGGAGGAAGAAGAAGGATGAGTACAACCCCAAGAACACCATCCCAACCGTGAAGCATGGAGGTGGAAACATCATTCTTTGGGGATGCTTTTCTGCAAAGGGGACAGGATGACTGCACCGTATTGAGGGGAGGATGGATGGGGCCATGTATCATGAGATCTTGGCCAACAACCTCCTTCCCTCAGTAAGAGCATTGAAGATGGGTCGTGGCTGGGTCTTCCAGCATGACAACGACCCGGAACACACAGCCAGGGCAACTAAGGAGTGGCTCCGTAAGAAGCATCTCAAGGTCCTGGAGTGGCCTAGCCAGTCTCCAGACCTGAACCCAATAGAAAATCTTTGGAGGGAGCTGAAAGTCCGCATTGCCCAGCGACAGCCCCGAAACCTGAAGGATCTGGAGAAGGTCTGTATGGAGGAGTGGGCCAAAATCCCTGCTGCAGTGTGTGCAAACCTGGTCAAGAACTACAGGAAACGTATGATCTCTGTAATTGCAAACAAAGGTTTCTGTACCAAATATTAAGTTCTGCTTTTCTGATGTATCAAATACTTATGTCATGCAATAAAATGCAAATTAATTACTTAAAAATCATACAATGTTATTTTCTGGATTTTTGTTTTAGATTCCATCACTCACAGTTGAAGTGTACCTATGATAAAAATACAGACTTCTACATGCTTTGTAAGTGGGCAAACCTGCAATATCGGCAGTGTATCAAATACTTGTTCTCCCCACGGTATATTTTTAAGATGGTAGAATGCAGTTTTACAGATGCTAGAAACGTGGCTTTCAAATGAGAGATTGTATCAAAGAGCACACCCAGGTTCCTAACTGACGACGAGGACTTGACAGAGCAGCCATCAAGTGTTAGACAGTATTCTAGGTTACTACTTGTGGAGTTTTTTTGTCCAATGAGTATTGTCAGCATAACAATGAAAACTAACGCCATGCTTCCTAATAATATCTCCCAGTGGTAGCATGTACAGGGTGAAAAGCAACGGTCCTAGCACTGAGCCCTGCGGTACTCCATACTGAACTTGTGTTCGGTGTGACTTCTCTTCATTTACTGCTACAAACTGATAACGGTCAGATAAGTATGATTTAAACCATGCCAATGAAATTCCACTAATGCCAACATAATTTTCGAGTCTATTCAAAAGAATGTTGTGGTCGATAGTATCGAATGCAGCGCTAAGATCGAGTAACACTAACAGAGAGATACAACCACGATCGGATGATAAGAGTAAATCATTTGTAACTCTGATGAGAGCAGTCTCAGTACTATGATACGGTCTAAATCCTGACTGGAAATCCTCACAGATACCATTTCTTTCTAAAAAGGAGCATAATTGTGAGGACACTGCCTTTTCTAGTATTTTTGACAGAAAGGGTAGATTTGAGATTACTGGTCATTGGTTCTCGAGGAAGCTCAAATGTGCTGCATAACACGAGAATGAACCTCATTGGTTCTTGCGGAAGCTCAAACGTGCTGCGTAACACGAGAATGAACCTCATTGGTTCTTGCGGAAGCTCAAACATGATGCGTAACACAAGAATGAACCTCATTGGTTCTTGCGGAAGCTCAAACGTGATGCGTCACACAAGAATGAACTTCACTGGTTCTTGAGGAAGCTCAAACGTGATGCATAACACAAGAATGAGCCTCACTGGTTCTTGAGGAAGCTCAAACGTGATGCGTAACACAAGAATGAACCTCATTGGTTCTTGAGGAAGCTCAAACGTGATGCGTAACACAAGAATGAACCTCATTGGTTCTTGAGGAAGCTCAAACGTGCTGCGTAACACACGAGAATTAATTAGAATTAATAATAATCAATTTAATTATTTGCGTGAGTAGATTAAATACAAAGACAGGAATAGACACGAACATGCAATATTATCCTCAATCATGTCTTCAGCACAAATTGAAAATTTTCAACTCTAGCAAGAAATTCACATGGCGTGTTGTCATGCAAGCCAATCAGTGAAGAGCTTATTGACACTTCCGGTTTGGCACGTCCGTTTGTATCAAAAAAAAAAGGAGAGCAGAAATTTCTCCATTTCTCCATCCCAAAATGGAGAGGTAGCCGTCTGCGGGCACTCTGAAATTTATGACACAACTTCTTATTCATACAGAGACCAGACAAAAAAAGGAGACAGCTTGGAGAAACGTAAGTGAAGAAGTTGGACTACCTGATAAGTGATGAAAATATGCATCTGTTACTTGATTGTAGTTATGAGTTTTACATTACTATGAACTGGTTAACACTGGCATTAGCCAAAGTTAGCACAGAAAGAAATGTTGTTGTTGTTGTTGTTGTTGTTGTTGTTGTTGTTGTTGATGTGCCTGAAGACACTCCTCATCTTAGCATCTTGATCACATTTTGTGGGCAAGCACCACTCACGTTTACTTCTAGTAAATATCTAGTTATCTAGATCTATTTATTAAATAGAGTTTGAAATGCACACCGTTGCAAAATGAATGAAAAAAATAGGCTACATGATGTGGTTGCTGCATGATTTCCAGTTCAACCAAAAGGGCCCTTATTTAACCCATCTAACAGACTTGGAGGAGAGAGACGGCGAGTCCAGGGAAGTGAAGCAGACCACATTGAATCGCTCCTGTTTGACACTAATAAGCAGATACATTCTCCAATAAATGCTGGTGACATTTAAGAGCAGTGCCAGCTGTTTGTGGAATCTGTGTGGAGAATGAAGGGAGGAATTAACCGGCTACAGGAGGATCCTGACTCCCTTATATATATATATATATATATATATATATATATATATATACACACACACACACACACACACACACACACAAACCCACAGAACACTAAGATCCGGCCCTGAATAGCCTCCACTGGCTCAGGTTCCATAACTTCCTGTCCTCTTCTTCCATCCAACCAAGGGTGAAATATCACTTTATTTCTCTGACCTTGCTTCCAGTAAAGTTTGGGAAGGGTGAGCGGGAAAGAAAAAAATGTTGTCAGGAATATATTTTGATTTCATAGACTCTTGTTTTAAATATCCACAAACATCTACAAAGTTACAGAACCACAGGGCAATGAAAGGTTAAAAAGGAGAACAAGATCTTTCCCTCAGGAGAACAAAACATCAGAATGGGATGAAGAGAGAGACAAGAGAGCAGAATGTACGTGTTCAGTGTGTGTTTGTGTTCTCTGTGCCTCATGTCGTGCTCGGGGCTTGTGGTTACCTCGTCCTGCGAGGGAGACAGTCTGACGGCGACCCTACACATGTGGCCCTTACAGCGCGAATTCCTCCTGACCAGAAAATCAGTTGAACAGCACCCGCCAAGCATTGGCTGAATAAAAATTACTCTTGGTTTAATTTCATTCCTCTTTTTTATCCTATACAGTGCAATAGTCAGACTCTGGAAGTAAAATTCTCATTCATTTTCTCCAAAGGGGAATTGGTTTTGAAAGATAACTTATATACAGCATTGAAGACTGTGAGATACAAGGTTGGTAATGGTATGTGATTTTGTCAAAGCCATCAGCAGCCTGCATTATTTCAACTTATCTTTTAAATAACGTCTCGGTTACGTATGTAACCCTCGTTCCCTGAAGGAAGGGAACGGAGACGTTATGTCAGTTACTGACGGGTTTCGCTTAGAAGCCAATCGCCTTTGAGCTCTATAAAATGAGCCAATGGCATGAAGATGCCATGGGTCTGCGGAATTTGCATAACGCAACCCCGCCCCACTGCGTGGGTATAAAGGGCGTTGCGTGGCAATCTCGCATTATGTTACCTGCTGAAGAGCCGACATGAGTGTCCGGCCGTTCCAGCGGTACAGCGGAAGTGGCATGGGGACGTAACGTCTCCGTTCCCTTCCTTCAGGGAACGAGGGTTACATACATAACCGAGACGTTCCCTTTCAGTCAGTACACTATGAGTTACGTCAGTTACTGACGAAATGGGGGTCCCAATACAATCTCGCCACGACGGCTGTCTTCCAGCGCCCTGCGCTGACCAGGGCTCCCTGCCGTGAGTCTTAGCACGAACGAGGGGCTAGGCTCAACACCGATACCAAGGTACACTGGGAAGCATATCCCACGTGGAGAAATGCAACACAATGCCTGCCCGAAGGGAGGACTTAAGAATACACATGACCCCTGTAGGGACTGCATATGGAGCACTCTGGGGTATCCAGCCGCAGGTGGAAAATGTTTCAACCCCAGGTGTGGCAAGGGTGTCTTGCCAATGGAAGACACGTGCTCAGAGAGACTTACCGTGGAAATACACATGTGGGGGTTGCCCAACGGGGGAACCATGCACACGGAGGCACCTAGCCGAACACGAGGGCTGACCAAGCGGGCATGCACTCTGGTGTCGACATAGCAGTGCTGGAGGAGCTCAGGGCTTACTGGGAAGCTCACCTGAGAGAAAATGCGCACGCATCCAGTCCGTGGAGTGGAATGGCGCAGCAAGCGAAGACACCTGAGCCTGTCCAGTTACTGGCCACTTGGGGCGAGTACACGAGCGGACACAGGCTCCACTCGGAGATTATAAAATCTTGCGAATGTGTTGGGTGTCGCCCAGCCTGCAGCTCTACAAATGTCTGTCAGCGAGGCGCCATGCGCTAAAGCCCAAGAGGAAGCAACACTCCTAGTGGAGTGTGCTCTAACCCCAAGGGGGCATGGCATGCCCTGAACCTGATATGCCAGGACAATGGCGTCCACTATCCAGTGAGACAACCTCTGCTTGGAGAGAGCCTTCCCTTTCTGCTGCCCTCCGTAACAGACAAAGAGCTGGTCTGAGGTCCTGAAACACTGCGTCCGGTCTACATAAGCACGAAGGGCGCGTACAGGACAGAGCAGTGCCAAGGCTGGGTCTGCCTCCTCCACAGGCAGCGCTTGCAGGTTCACCACCTGATCCCTGAAGGGAGTGGTGGGAACCTTGGGCACGTATCCAGGCCGGGGTCTCAGGATCATGTGAGAATTGGCCGGCCCAAATTCCAGGCACGCTTCGTCAACCAAAAATGCCTGCAGGTCCCCTACCCTCTTGATGGAAGCCAGAGCAATCAAGAGCGCCACTTTCATTGAAAGGAACTTCAGCTCCACAGACTGCAGGGGCTCAAAGGGAGCTTTCTGCAGGGCAGATAAAACCGCTGCAAGATCCCAAGAGGGTATTTGAGGAGGACGAGGAGGATTTAATCTCCTCGCTCCTCTAAGGAACCTGCTGACCAGTTCGTGCTGACCTACCGTTTTTGAATCCACCAGGTCATGATGAGCCGAAATCGCGGCCAAATAGACCTTCAGGGTGGAGAGAGACAGCCTTCGCTCCAACCCTTCTTGGAGGAAGGAAAGCACGGACCCGATTGAGCATTTCATGGGGTCTTCTCGGCGAGAAGAGCGCCAGGTGACGAAGAGGTTCCACTTCAACGCATAGGCCTGTCTCGTGGACAAGGTCCTAGTGGAAGTGATGGTAGCCGCCACCTGAGGTGGCAGGGTACTCAAACCTACCACGTCCCGTCCAGGTCCCACACGTGTAGGTTCCAAAGGTCGGGACGTGGGTGCCATACGGTGCCCCGTCTCTGAGTAAGGAGGTCCTTCCTCAGAGGGATCGACCAGGGAGGGGCTGTCGCAAGGAGTATGAGTTCTGAGAACCAGGTCCGGCCGGGCCAATATGGGGCGACCAAAAGGACCTGCTCCCTGTCCTCCCTGATCGCCGTGCTGTCTGAACGGAACAGTACGTGCTTGTCCTTGAGCAGGGCTCTGAAGCGGTGCAGGGCAAGACGTACGGCCAGCAACTCGAGGCAATTGACATGCCATAGGCGCTGGGGTACTCTCCAGGAGCCCGCGGCAGCATGTCCATTGCACATGGCGCCCCAGCCCGTGGCAGAGGCATCTGTTGATACAACAACATGCCTGGAAACTCATTCTAGGGGAACACCTGCCCGTAGAAAAGTGAGGTTCGCCCACGGGGTGAAGGTCTGATGGCAGGCCCGAGTAACTGGGATCCGGAGCGTGCCGTGTTGCCATGCCCATCTCGGGACTCGATCGCGAAGCCAGTGCTGAAGCGGTCTCATATAAAGCAAACCGAGCGGTGTTACCGCGGCTGCGGATGCCATATGCCCCAGGAGCCTCTGAAAATATTTCAGTGGAACCACACTCTTGCCCTCGAACTGGCGAAGACAAGTCAGCAGTGACTGCGCGCGCTCGCTCGTAAGCTGCGCGTACATGGCGACCGAGTCGATTTCCATACCGAGAAAAGAGATCCTCTGCACTGGGGAGAGTTTGCTCTTTTCCCAGTTGACCCGAAGGCCCAGACGGGCGAGGTGCTGAAGCACCAGGTCCCTGTGTTCGCAAACCTGATCCCGAGAGTGGCCTAGAATCAGCCAGTCGTCGAGATAGTTCAGGATGCGAACCCCGTGTTGCCTGAGTGGCACAAGGGCTGCCTCGACGACCTTCGTAAAGACGCGAGGGGACAGCGCTAGCCCGAATGGGAGAACCGTGTACTGATATGCCTGCCCCTCGAAGGCAAACCTGCGTCAAGGAAGAATGGAGACATGAAAGTATGCGTCCTTCAGGTCGATCGCTGCAAACCAATCCAAAGGACGAACGCATTCGAAAATGCGTTTGGCTGTCAACAGCCTGAATGGAAGCCTGTCAAGGGTTCGGTTCAAGATGCGCAGGTCCAGGATTGGCCGTAACCCACCGGTTTTCTTGGGTACAATGAAGTAAGGGCTGTAGAAGCCGGACTCCATCTCGGCTGGAGGGACGATCTCGACCGCACCCTTCGCCAGTAGGGTGGCGACCTCCACACGCATGACAGGGGCATTGCCACCCACCATGGTATAGCGGACTCCCCGAAAGCGGGGAGGAGACCGTGCGAACTGAATCGCATAGCCGAACCTGATGGTGCGAGCGAGCCAGCTGGACAGATTGGGAAGCGCTAGCCAGGCTCCCAGAAACTGTACCAGCGGGGTCATGCGGACCACAGGCGTACCCCCTATGGGGCAGCGAGGCGGAATGACCGGCCCAGACATGGGAGGCGTGGGAGCGTCCCGAGGTGTGGGCGGGGTCGAATTCCGCGCCCTGACAGAGGAGACCAGGGAAGGACCAGCATTCCACGGGGGTCTCGTCTGCCAGGGGGCCGAGAGTGGCGAGGCTGCTTGGCGTCGCACACTGCCAGCCGCGCCCTCTTGAGGCTCGGAGGTGAAAATGTCAGTTCTTTCTTTAACCATGAATAGGGTACCAAGGGGAAAGGAGTGGCCCTGCTACCATCTCCTGGGCAAGAACCGAGTTCACCTCCGAGCCGCCTGTCTCAGGACCGCCGCTTAGACTGCCGTTTAGCAGGCTGGGGGGCTGGGACGGGCGGGGCCGCCTTCCTGCGGCGTCCTCCACGCCTCGGCCCGGGTGAAGGCTGCTGCTGGGGCTGGGCGGGAGGGGCGGGAGCCGCAGGAGGGCGGCCTCGGCGGGGAGCAGACTGAGGCTTCTGAGCCGGCGGCTGGGTAGAGGCAGCAGCAGGCCGCCGGGGCAGAATATGCTTAATTGCCTCAGTCTGTTTCTGAGTGGTCGAGAACTGTTGGGCGAAGTCCTGGACCGCCCCGCCGAATAGCCCATCCTGGGAAATGGGAGAATTGAGGAAACGGGTTCGCTCAGATTCTCTCATATCAGCCAGGTTGAGCCATAAGTGGCGCTCCTGGACCACAGAAGTGGACATCACCTGACCGAGAGAGCGAGCGGTCACCGAAGAGCGAGGTCGGTGGCCGCCCGCAGCTCCTGCATTAGCGCGGGGTCAGCATTGCCCTCGTGCATGTCTCTGAGCAGCTTGGCCTGGTAGACCTGAAGAGTGGCCATCGCATGCAGGGCGGACGCGGCCTGGCCCGCAGCTCTGTAGGTCTTCACCACCAGAGTAGACGTAAACCTACAGGCCTTGGACAGGTGCTTTGGGTCACCACGCCACGTCGCAGCGCTCTGCGGACACAGTTGCATCGCAACAGAGCGCTCAACAGGGGGAACCCCAGTGTACCCTTTCACCGCGCCGCCATTGAGGGCAGTGAAGGCGGAAGTGGCTGCCGAACGATCCACGACTTCGACACCTCTTCATGCACTTCTGGGAAGAAGGGCACTGGGGGCTGACGGGCGCCTTCGGCACGGGCCGCCCCCAGATACCAATCATCTAGCCGAGAGCGCTCGGGACATGGCGGAGGGTTCCACACAAGCCCAAGAGCCTCGGCCACCCGGGAAAGCATGGCTGTGAGCTCTGGATCAGACTCGGACAATGCTGGGATTCCCAAAGGAGGCAACACAGCCGAATCGTCATCTCCGGAGGAATCCAGCCCACCTTGTGATGCGGCGATCGACATAGCATCCTCCGCCGGTGAGCCAAATGAAACGCAGGGCCCAGGACGGGAAACACCTGCGCCCTCATCTGGCAACACCACAGGTTGCAGTGTGCTAGAAGGGGGTGTGGCCCGAGGAGGATTCGTCAGGTTGGCCCACACCGTCACCCTCAAGTCACCCTGACCACCAGCCAAAGTATTCCCACTTGTGGAGGGAATAGATTGGGGTGTGGTAGAGGGGACTCTCCCTCCAGCACGGAGATCACGGAGTCTTGACCGCAACACTGCGATGGCCATGTTCCCGCAGTGGGAACATGACTCATCCATGAACGCGCGTTCGGCGTGCACGAGGCCCAAGCACGCCAAACAGCGATCATGCCCGTCAAACGGAGGAACCAGCCGACCGCACCCAGGAATGGAGCACGGGCGAGACATCTTGAAACAGACGTGCCGCGTGCAGCTCTTTTAGAGAAGAGTTTTTGCTCTGAAGAAGGCCGAAGCGCCTAGGGAGAACACACACGCTGTGCTAGATCACTGCACAGATCAGACAGGAATGCGGAACTCGCTAGAACGCGTCGTAACACCAACACTCTGGAGAGACACTCGTCTTGAAGAGAAAAACGCTCAGGCAGTAACACTCGGCTCTGAAGCAGAAACATAATGCGAGATTGCCACGCAACGCCCTTTATACCCACGCGGTGGGGCGGGGTTGCGTTATGCAAATTCCGCAGACCCATGGCATCTTCATGCCATTGGCTCGTTTTGTAGAGCTCAAAGGCGATTGGCTTCTAAGCGAAACCCCCATTTTGTCAGTAACTGACGTAACTCGTAGTGTACTGACTGAAAGGGAACCATGTTTAATTCCTAGTGGAAAAACTACATTACCAATGATTCTGCAAAGAATCTCCACCAATCAGAGAATCAAAACAAGCAAATCATGCCAAAAGAACATTCTAGTGTCTGTCCACTTCAATGAACCATGCGGATAATTTAATAGAGTGAGTAAACTTAAATACACTGTTTCATAATCAACATATTTAAATCAATAGTTTGATATTTCTCAATTGTTTTAATATGAATATGTCATTCGCAATGCTTCATGGGATTGTAGTTCTTTCCCTCAATAAGGCCGTGTGTCCACCAAGGTGTGTTTAGCCAACTGAAAATGGCAGACGCTCTGCTGAAAACGCCTAGCTGTGGACGCTTGAGAGCACTTCGGCAGCACAGTGTTTTTTTCTTTTTTTTCTTTGCTTGCTACAATACGGAATATCCACGGAAGTGTTAGGCCTACTAGTATCTCATTTCACCAATAGTTTGTTTCTGTATTGGTTCTACAAACCCGATTCCAAAAAAGTTGGGACACTGTACAAATTGTGAATAAAAACAGAATGCAATGATGTGGAAGTTTCAAATTTCAATATTTTATTCAGAATACAACATAGATGACATATCAAATGTTTAAACTGAGAAAATGTATCATTTTAAGGGAAAAATAAGTTGATTTTAAATTGCATGGCATCAACACATCTCAAAAAAGTTGGGACAAGGCCATGTTTACCACTGTGTGGCATCCCCTCTTCTTTTTATAACAGTCTGCAAACATCTGGGGACTGAGGAGACAAGTTGCTCAAGTTTAGGAATAGGAATGTTGTCCCATTCTTGTCTAATACAGGCTTCTAGTTGCTCAACTGTCTTAGGTCTTCTTTGTCGCATCTTCCTCTTTATGATGCGCCAAATGTTTTCTATGGGTGAAAGATCTGGACTGCAGGCTGGCCATTTCAGTACCCGGATCCTTCTTCTACGCAGCCATGATGTTGTAATTGATGCAGTATGTGGTCTGGCATTGTCATGTTGGAAAATGCAAGGTCTTCCCTGAAAGAGACAACGTCTGGATGGGAGCATATGTTGTTCTAGAACTTGGATATACCTTTCAGCATTGATGGTGCCTTTCCAGATGTGTAAGCTGCCCATGCCACACGCACTCATGCAACCCCATACCATCAGAGATGCAGGCTTCTGAACTGAGCGCTGATAACAACTAGGGTTGTCCTTGTCCTCTTTAGTCCGGATGACATGGCGTCCCAGTTTTCCAAAAAGAACTTTAAATTTTGATTCGTCTGACCACAGAACAGTTTTCCACTTTGCCACAGTCCATTTGAAATGAGCCTTGGCCCAGAGAAAACGCCTGCGCTTCTGGATCATATTTAGATATGGCTTCTTTTTTGACCTATAGAGTTTTAGCCGGCAACGGCAAATGGCACGGTGGATTGTGTTCATCGACAATGTTTTCTGGAAGTATTCCTGAGCCCATGTTGTGATTTCCATTACAGTAGCATTCCTGTATGTGATGCAGTGCCGTCTAAGGGCTCGAAGATCATGGGCATCCAGTATGGTTTTCCGGCCTTGACCCTTACGCACAGAGATTGTTCCAGATTCTCTGAATCTTTGGATGATATTATGCACTGTAGATGATGATAACTTCAAACTCTTTGCAGTTTTTCTCTGAGAAACTCCTTTCTGATATTGCTCCATTATTTTTCGCCGCAGCATTGGGGGAATTGGTGATCCTCTGCCCATCTTGACTTCTGAGAGACACTGCCACTCTGAGAGGCTCTTTTTATACCCAATCATGTTGCCAATTGACCTAATAAGTTGCAAATTGGTCCTCCAGCTGTTCCTTATATGTACATTTAACTTTTCTGGCCTCTTACTGCTACCTGTCCCAACCTTTTTGGAATGTGTAGCTCTCATGAAATCCAAAATGAGCCAATATTTGGCATGACATTTCAAAATGTCTCACTTTCAACATTTGATATGTTATCTATATTCTATTGTGAATAAAATATAAGTTTATGAGATTTGTAAATTATTGCATTCCTTTTTTATTCACAATTTGTACAGTGTCCCAACTTTTTTGGAATCGGGTTTGTATATAAAAATGTTGATACAATGTAAAGTATTTGCTCTGGCTCTTGTTTTAAATTATTGTGTTCCATTATTATGCTTGTTGTTGTCATCTGTTGACGTTGTACAAGCAGAACGTGGTGGTTGGGCGGTACTTATTTGTTCCGCCCCTCCACTATGATTTGACGGCTGGGTAAAAAGTTACAGTGATGAGTGCTGCGTTTTACCCAAAGCTGAACATTCGTCAACTCTCGGCGGCCGGTAAAAAACGCAAAACGCTTAGTATTCAGCGTGAAATAGACGCTCAGCGCTTCGTCACGCTGCAGGCATTTTAAAAACGCGGTGCTTCCATTGAAAACAATTGGAAAAATACACTAGCCTAAAGCTGTTAAGTCTTGTACATTTGTCATTTTGTCCGATTTTCAAATGAAATTTTTAAAATCCCTATGTGACAAAGGAATGGGAGAAATACTTACAGAACCAATATCGCTGAAAAAATAGACAGACACAGTTGCATTCTATAGGCTACATTTCCTCTGCATCGATTTTAATTTTTTTTCCAAGAACTCACTGTCACGATGCTAGGGTGTGTGTTACTACAGTAGCCTATGTGTTTGCAAGGATGGTTTTGGATGTTGCCAGAGTCTGGGACACCGCTTTAGTGGGGTGAAGGTGGTGATGATTCTCGATACTAATGTTAATTTCATCAGCTATTTTTTAATTTAGTCTCAGTCTTAGTCCTGTCTCAAATGTACTTTTTAGTTTTTTTTATCATATTTAGTCAACCTTGTCCTGTTTTTGTTTAATCAAGTTTTAGTCGACTAAATGTCTGAGCATTTTAGTCTAATTTTCGCCAATGAAAACTTTGTCACATTTTTCGTCATGCTGCATTTATAAGCCTGATTATTTTGCTCAAAATTATAATCACAACAATTGTTGTCATTTGAGAAATGTATTTTTACATTTCATCAGAACTGTTGCACAAATCAAGAGAATGTCGACCCATACGCATGGTTTATTTTACCTGGTTTAATTATTTATTATAGGCTATTTATCATATAGGCCTACTGGAAAAATAAGAAACTTCTCTAAAAATTTAAAACAGTGAAATTCCACATTACTTTAATGTTAAAACAGCGAGAGAGAGAGAGAGAGAGAGCGTACATGGTTGCCAGATTGCAAAGTTTAAGTAAAACACCGGATATAATACACGTTCTTTTAACAGAAAAGCTCTGATTGAGGGACTTAAATTATTGAAATCTGACAAACGCAAGCATGAATGCTCGAACGCTCCTCTTTCCCCCCCCCGACAAAACCAAAGGGTGATTTTGTTCAAGTTTTTACTACTTTAGTCTTGTCTTTTTTCGTCAACGATATTACATGTTGATATAGTCACAGTTATCGTTTAAGGACATTTATGTCATCTCGTCTTCGTCTTGTCTTAGTCATGGAAAAAAACAAAGGTCGTCAACGAACATTTTTCGTTACATTTTCGTTAACGAAATTAACACTACTCGATACTCTGTGATATTCTGTTCCCTAGATTTAGCTCAAGACCCTTCTACTATATAAGTCTATGTGAATTTTTTGATGTTTTATGGACTAGGTCAGACCTATGACCAGATTTGTCTCTATATTGGCGTAATGGATCCAATCTTCAAGCAAAATGTTCGTCCGTTGGCCTGAGGAGAACTGGCCCCCCGACTGAGCCTGGTTTCTCCCTAAGTTTTTTTCTCCATTCTGTCACCTAATGGAGTTTGGGTTCCTTTGCCACTGTCACCTCTGGTTTGCTTAGTTGGGGACACTTCAGACTACACTGACACTATTGGATGAGAACTGAACTGAGCTGGATGATGACATCACTGTTTTCTGCAGAACTGCTTTATAGATTAAATGAACTGATTCAATAATTGATGATCTTTACAACAGAACTGAATCAACACTGAACTGACTTTAGCTGAATTTTCTTTTAGAGCTATTTTCTTTTAGAGCTGCTGTACAGCCGAAATGAACAATTTTCCTGTTATCACTGTAAAGCAGCTTTGAAACAATCTGTATTTTATAAATCACTATCCATAAGTATGAGCAATAGTGAGAGTGATGATTGCTAATTGTGCACAGCACCAAATACTTTGACCTTGCTCATCTCGGGTCACAAAAGTGTTTGTTTGTCCTTAAAGTGCTTTGAAGCATGTTTTCGCATCTGGTTCTCAAATATGTGTCTCATGCTGTCTTGGTTTGGCACTGGGGGCATGTGGGTAAGACTCACTTGGAGACGTCTATTTTAAATATGCAGTCAATGTGTCAGAACTGGCAGATGAAACACTGTGACACACCAAGCCGATGGTCGGGCAATGTCGGGACGTCGTTGAGCGTCTGTCAGCTCAGTTTTTGCGGTGTGTTCCGCACCGTCGGCATAAGTCGGACTCCGTTGCCGGCTTTTTGGTCGATTGAGCAAGTTGAAACGTCTGGCAGTCAGTGAGACAGATCACTCTAGCAAACTAGTGCACATGAAGAATAGCAAAAGTGACGAAAGCGAGCAAACTAGAGTTAAGAGTGCACACGCGTGAGTGAGTACTCAATACATTTGGATGATTCTGATTCTATAATCTTGATTAATGTGACTGGCCCGGCTTTAGGTCTTCAGAGACTCAAACTGCAGTGCTAAGATAGTATTGCAGATAGTATGCATGGAAACTTCTGAACCCTGTATTTCACCTAATTAAAGGAGACCTTAGTCTGTGCGTAAAATGCCCACGAGACCCTTGTTAAGAAAAAAATTAGGGAAAATTCTGGGTTTGGATATCTGAATATGAGTGTCATTGACGTAGTATGAGCAAAATTGCATGCAACTGAATAATTTCTCCATGATCTGCTTTCAAACAATTACAGACCTCAGATCCCACAGAGAATTTTAAATGTACATGTTAGAAATTCTGATGTCAAGAAATAAGTAATCACCCCTTAAACCGCACTTTAAATTAGACCTTGGTGCATTTTATAAACTGCGGTTTGTCTTCGATAGTTTGCAGGGCTGTGAAATGCAGTGTGAATGCGACACTTAAGGTGATTTATGTTCCACTTCTTCTTTGTCCCGGCAGCTGAGTTTCCACACAGTTAAGTGTCTCCGAGTAACCACAAAGTAAACTGGCTTTGTTTGACTATTCTTTTGTTTTTTTGTTTTATTACTACAGCGTACCCACAAACCTCTTTGTTTTGTCTTGTCTTTCTGCCTGTGTACAGGCACAATAATGAACATTCTCAGCTTGGTCAATCATTTATGAAACTTTTCACTCCAGTCACAAAGTCGAGAAAGTTCTGCTGATAAACCACAGGACATTTTCAGACTCACAGCATGTCAATGAACTTCTAATGAAAAAAAAACCACATTGTATTTTGTATTTCTGTAATCGTTTCCGTAATCAGGATGAGGGTTAAATGTTATTTGCGGTGTTTTGGTTTTCTCCGGCCTGGCGACTGGAGAATTGAGCTGAGGCTGGGTCATCATTGCTTCCCAGTCGAACTCCCAAACCCGGCCAGATGCTAATGAAAACCTTCCCTCTCCGTTTAACAGCTCATAGATAAAAAAGCGGAACTCGAGAAGGATAGAGACAGTGCCAAACTCCCTATCTCGCCCTCTCAGATTTACTCTTCCACTTTGTGGAACAGGGTTCTTGTCTGTCGTTTGAGCTTTGCCATTAAGGGAAAAGCTGTGACAATATTCAAATGGTTCAAACTGATTCTATCACTATAACTAAACCTAATGGGGGTAGCATCCACATCTGGTTGAATCACTCAGGGGTGGGCCGTAGTTCTTGGCTAGTGTGGCGGCACAGACAGGTGATAATGAGGAGGCTGTTTGCTTTTACAGTAGGGCCGATGTGGGCCCCATGCAGTGGGGCACAAGGACGGCGTAGACCTCATCAAGGACTACCGATGGGGCAGCAAGGGAGTGATTAAGTTTTTAGGGAGCTGGCGGGCAGATATGGGGGTTAGAGGCTAAAGAGAGGGGATTTATTAGGGCTGTAAATTACAGTCAGACGGCTTCCTCCTTCTCCTCCGGAGCTCCCTCCCCGCTTCCTTTCCTCTCGCCCTCCCTAGCTTCTCCACAAAGTCCTCATAGTTCCTGAAGTTTTAGGGGGCAGTAGAGACAGAACCCTCCAGGCTCAAAGGCGTCTTTGTGCACAAGAAACTAAGAGAAAGAGAGCGGATGAAAGATGGATATGAGAAAGAGAGTCAATCATTTGCATTGACAGATTATTGTGACCTTTGTGAATGTCATTAACACTTCATTCAAACAATCAGGCTTTGTCAGGGGTTGACACATCTCCTAACTGACCACTAGGGTGAACTTGTGTTAGCGGAGAAGATGGAATACACTGGATGCTGTTTTTTGGGGGAAAAAAACTTTGGAAACCCCCCTACGTCCAGTGAACGTCATCTTTTCATTCATTAGCTGGACAATATTCCAGTAGCCTTGGTAAATAGTAAGTGTAAAACTACACAAGCTGACTTTAACTGCATCCGGACATTTATTTGGCCCAATAAATCAGAATATTCCATACTCCCTCGCCTGAATCCTGAATAAGCACACTATTTCACCTTCAACAGAAAAGCACTGTTGCATACTGCAAATGCTCCCCTGTTTGACTGGTGTGAATGGTGATAATTGTAGATCAATTCAAAAGCGCTTTCTTAAGGAAGAACGAAATGATGTGATGTAATTTCAAACAAAATCAACAAAAGTTCATTTTGGGGGTTCGAAACAGCTTGCCAAAGCAAACTTTCTGCAAAAGTTCGCTACGGCTGGTAAACATCTTTGTACTACCATTGGTCTGTGTCGATTACGTAATAGGTAGGTGTGCGCGGAGGCTCTGCCTTCTTTCACGTCAAAATCTTTTCTGGTTCATTTCCTCTGTTCCTCTGTCCGTTGAGGTCAGATGTCCACAAATAAAAACATGAACACACTGAGAGCTGCTTTATAGTAGAAATTTAAGTTGATGAAATGAGACACTGACACTGTTTTTCATGTTTAATACGGTAAAGCTGCTTGATTTTAAGCAATCTACTGTATAAAGTGCTATATAAATAACTGTGACGTGACTTTACTATAGTGCCGAATTGCAGAGCTCATGCAAACATATCCACGTTGCCATGATCAGATGCTTTTCTTATGCTTCATTAAAAAAATGCTTGCTGTTTTCTCAATTTTGTTGTGTGTTTATTTTGTTATTGAGAGGAAAGACCGTGGCACATATTTACATAATCATCTAACCGTCATTCTCAGCAGCGTGGGCGGCGTTGGATGTTCGCTAACAGTATATCGCTGCTCACGTATTTCGAACTTTGTTTTACCCTAAGCGAAGAACGAAAAAGAACATCGCTTTAAGGCCAAAGTATACTTCACTTTTTATGCATACACGAGGGTCAACGTACAGTGCACGTGACGCGAATTTCATCGTCAGAAGAGTATGTGCACCGTGGGTTTTTTTTTGTAACCGCGCACAATTTGTACGCGCAGGTCGCACATGAGCGTTTAATTTGCAGTCAATTTATTTTGCAGTATTTACATGGATTGTAACTCGTGGCAAGAGATTGCTCAAAACTGTGCATGTGTCGAACGCCTGTGTGCGCATACGAGTCAAAAGAAGTATACTTTGCAAAGCTGTGCGTTCGACTGTGCGTCAAAAAAGTATACTTTCGGCTTAATTTAGGGTACGTTTACACAACAAAACAGAACTAAAAACAGAAACGTTTTTCCTTTTTGTTTTTCACGTACAGATGACAACGGTGTCAAAACAATCCCCGTTCACACGGATCAGCAAAAAAGAATAAAGGAACACGCCACTATTTTTGAAAATAGGCTCATTTTCCAACTCCCCTAGAGTTAAACAGTTGAGTTTTACCGTTTTCGAATCCATTCAGCCGATCTTCGGGTCTGGCGGTAGCACTTTTAGCATAGCTTAGCATAGATCATTGAATCTGATTAGACCGTTAGCATCTCGCTCAAAAAAATGACCAAAGAGTTTCGATATTTTTCCTATTTAAAACTTGACTCTTCTGTAGTTACATCGTGTACTAAGACTGACGGAAAATGAAAAGTTGCAATTTTCTAGGCCGATATGGCTAGGAACTATACTCTCATTCCTGCGTAATAATCAAGGAACTTTGCTGCCGTACCATGGGTGCAGCAGGCGCAATGATATTACCGATTGATAACCCGATTCGAAAACGGTAAAACTCAACTGTTTAACTCTAGGGGAGTTGGAAAATGAGCCTATTTTCAAAAATAGTGGCATGTTCCATTAAAAACGCTGTATTATTCATGCCAGGCCATGTCACTTTGTAAAGGAAAACTACACGCATATAGACTGAACGTAATACGCATGCGCATGACGTCACTGTTTTCACAAATTAGAGTTTTTGTAGTTTACATTGAGACGATAATGGTACCGTTTTCAAAAACTTGCACTTTGAAACCCGTTTTCAAAAGTTTGCGTTTTCAGGCCCCAAAATGCCGTTTGTCGCATTAATGAACGGCCAAAATGCATAAAAAGTTTTCCGTTTTCAGTTGGAAATGATGTTATGTAAACGGCCCCTTAAAGGCCCCCTGAAATCAAAATTTAAGGTTAAACCTTAAGGTTATGAATAAGCTGGTGTGTTACAAAACAATGACAAAATCCGCATTTAGGAGATATAAGTATTCAAACTTACTGTCTCTCATTTCTGCCAATATGGATCACTGATTTGCATGCCATCACCGCGGACTTCAGCTTCTCATCACATCTTCTGTCCAATCAAATGCTCTCTAGAATCTGAAGCGTCCCGCCCCCTAAGTAGACGCTGAAGCTGCGGCTGAAATCTGTCACTTGTTCACACATTTACTATTTTCTACATGGTGAATGGTACATAGTGCACTACATAGGGGATAGGGGACGATTCAGACAGTGTAAATATGCTTTCAGTTGAAGCGAATGTTAGTTTCACGCGCACCGCCGCAGCGCACACACACAGTCTGCTCCAAAGACACAGCACAGAGCGGATCATATGCGCGAGTCAGCGCAGACAACAAAATATCGAACATATCGGACCCATTTGAATTCTGCACAGAATGCTGTATTTCAAAACGATATGCAGGAGATTATGATGAGAAACGGTTAGAGATTAGGAGGAAACTATGGCTTTATCGATCTGAGGCTCTAGTCAAACTGTGATACTATATAAACATAATGCTATTGTGCTTGAAATGTCCCGCCCTGTCTTCCTGTTTCAGGGGAAATTATGTCAACACATTGAAGTTTCAAGGCACTTCAGTGGGCCTTTAAACTATTCTGTCTCTCATAGGTGCCTTGGAAAGTTTGATTAATTTTATTGAATTGGTTCATTCAGTTGTTCATATAGCCTACTCTAAATGAACACTGATGCATAATTCAAAAAAATTATGCACCAGATTGAGTCTCGGTGCGCCGTTTTAATACAAAATAATATTTAGCTAAATGTAACTATTCATAATTATGAAAATATGCCTCTGATTAAATTATAAATTATATTATTCAGCAGCTAGATCCAGTCCTCCAATCTGATTGGCCAAGCAGCAAGATTTATACTGATATTTAATATAACAGCACTGGGAAGCTTTTAATGTTTGTATCACACCACCCGTTTGTTTTCATGGCCACAGTATGTGTGCAGATTGAAAGCAGAGCGTTTTGTTTAATTTTGCCTTCAGCAAGGAGAAATCTACAAATTAACTGGCAAATTTTCATCTGAAACACAAGTTAGTATAGTTCACCCAAAAAAGAAAATTCTGTCATCATCTACTCACCCTGAAGTCGTTTCAAATCCATAAGGCTTTTTTTCATCACAAACACAAAAGAGACACAATCACTTTATATGATGAACAGATTTAATATACATACATATTCACATACATATAAACATTGATCAACGCACACACATAGAGCACATCAAATATTGTAAACAGAAGCTCAAATGTGCTTGGACCTCACATGTCAGTCAAGCATGTTTGAGCTTCCATTTACCACATTTGATGCACTCTATATATGTGCATTTATTTTATTTTTTTGTATGTTTTTTAGTCCATGTATGTTCATTTGGAATATGAAGTAAATGAAGAACTAGCTTGAACACTGATTCAGTTGTTTTAAAGTTGGACTCATGCTCACTCCTGTACAACCGTTAAAACTCAGAACATCTCAAAGAATCGCTAAAACACACAGGAATCTCTTCAGGGTTATTTTTGGTACAGACGTTTGGATGACGATCATGATGTGGGCAAAACGGTGAAAGAGAGGGTGCTGCACAGTGAGTGTTTTGTAGCTTTTACACACAACAAGATGTTAGCTTTATGCTTAGAGTGAACGGTAGGTTGGACGAGGCAGGAACAGGGCGATGTACAACGTTATATCACATCTACTCACACCAGGCATTTCTCACTCCTTCAGCTGAGTGACTGGATACAAGGCTCGATACAAGGCCATCTCACTTTAATGTCAGTTTGTATGCACTGTAAACCCTAACGCTCAAAATACTTAATTAGTTTGAGTAGGGCAAACTTAAATTAAACAAATTAGTTCAGTTAAATTAACTGTTATGAGTATTTAGAACTTTTGTTTTTTTTTTGAGTTCACAGCACTGACATATTTCAAGTAAACTGTTTCATTGTTTTGAGTTGTATGAACTTGTTTCCTTTCATTTAGACTAACTTAAGTTTAACTGAAACTGGGCTGGGATTTTTTATTTCCCAGCATGCTTTGCACATGGCACTCGAAATGGAGAGTAAATGCTAAAATTAAGTTTTAAATAGTGTTTTTTTTGTGCAAAGATAAGGTAAGGGAGATTTAGTAGTGATTAATGTTTTGTTATGCTAATTTAGAAGAGTTTCTGTTAATGTGGGTTTTTGGAGAGTTACCGTCATGGTGACGAGTGGTGCTGCTTGGTTTGAGAGCAGGGAAGTTACATTTTAAATTGCTGTACTCATTCAGTAAGTGCTATACCATGCTACTGTTAACATGTTAGCAAATTAGCAAGTTGGCATTTTCTGAATTAGTTTGTTATAGCTAGCAGAATATTTCTTAACTTAAAAAAAATCTCATTCAACTTTTTTGAGTTCTGAAAACTTATTAGGATTTACAGTGAAGTAAATAACTCATTTGATTGGCAAGAACTCAAAAACTTTTATGTCAACCCTTAAACGCATGAATGTTTCGTCAATCATTATTACATATTCGAGTCTTTAGCGATACCCAGATCTACACTCACCTAAAGGATTATTAGGAACACCTGTTCAATTTCTCATTAATGCAATTATCTAATCAACCAATCACATGGCAGTTGCTTCAATGCATTTAGGGGTGTGGTCCTGGTCAAGACAATCTCCTGAACTCCAAACTGAATGTCAGAATGGGAAAGAAAGGTGATTTAAGCAATTTTGAGCGTGGCATGGTTGTTGGTGCCAGACGGGCCGGTCTGAGTATTTCACAATCTGCTCAGTTACTGGGATTTTCACGCACAACCATTTCTAGAGTTTACAAAGAATGGTGTGAAAAGGGAAAAACATCCAGTATGCGGCAGTCCTGTGGGCGAAAATGCCTTGTTGATGCTAGAGGTCAGAGGAGAATGGGCCGACTGATTCAAGCTGATAGAAGAGCTACTTTGACTGAAATAACCACTCGTTACAACCGAGGTATGCAGCAAAGCATTTGTGAAGCCACAACACGCACAACCTTGAGGCGGATGGGCTACAACAGCAGAAGACCCCACCGGGTACCACTCATCTCCACTACAAATAGGAAAAAGAGGCTACAATTTGCACAAGCTCACCAAAATTGGACAGTTGAAGACTGGAAAAATGTTGCCTGGTCTGATGAGTCTCGATTTCTGTTGAGACATTCAGATGGTAGAGTCAGAATTTGGCGTAAACAGAATGAGAACATGGATCCATCATGCCTTGTTACCACTGTGCAGGCTGGTGGTGGTGGTGTAATGGTGTGGGGGATGTTTTCTTGGCACACTTTAGGCCCCTTAGTGCCAATTGGGCATCGTTTAAATGCCACGGCCTACCTGAGCATTGTTTCTGACCATGTCCATCCCTTTATGACCACCATGTACCCATCCTCTGATGGCTACTTCCAGCAGGATAATGCACCATGTCACAAAGCTCGAATCATTTCAAATTGGTTTCTTGAACATGACAATGAGTTCACTGTACTAAAATGGCCCCCACAGTCACCAGATCTCAACCCAATAGAGCATCTTTGGGATGTGGTGGAACGGGAGCTTCGTGCCCTGGATGTGCATCCCACAAATCTCCATCAACTGCAAGATGCTATCCTATCAATATGGGCCAACATTTCTAAAGAATGCTTTCAGCACCTTGTTGAATCAATGCCACGTAGAATTAAGGCAGTTCTGAAGGTGAAAGGGGGTCAAACACAGTATTAGTATGGTGTTCCTAATAATCCTTTAGGTGAGTGTATATCTAACACGGTTTGCGATAATATAAAACTCTTCTGATATTAGAGTAACAATTACAAGAATAAAATAAAGCATGTTATCTTTTGGAGCTTGGAAGGGTTCAGTTTGAGCAGATGTTTTATCCCATCATCACTGTCCTCGTCAGAGCTCATTTCCCAGGACATTCAGCATCTGGCTCATATTCACCATCTCAAACATATTCTCAAAACTATTATTTTCAACATCTTCAAACATCAACAGCTTCTTCACCAGATCCACCATCAAGTGACAGTGACGCTAATATTTGATTGCGTTCAGTACTTGCTCTGCAGTAAATCACTGAGCCATTTCAAGTTTTGCTGATGATACTTATTCTTTTGTTTTCTGCCTGCAGTAACTATGAGTGAAACGTCACTTCACCATTGTGTATCAGACATTGCCACCTTTTGAAATAAAGGTGAATTGCACTTATTCAGACATCAAATATTCAATTATTGTTGTGCAGAAAAAATATACTTACACTGTTTCACACTTCGGGTCATTAGCTACCCTATACATTTTTTACAAAAAATGAATGGGAAAACAGGCATTCTTTAATAATTGTATTATTTTTTCTTGTTATATTGTTTATAATGAATTGATTGAGGAATACTAAGAAGGTTGATGTCTAACTTTAAAAAATGAATGAGGAGGAAGGTAGTGAAGGATGTATGCGTTTAAGGGTTAATTGCTATCAACTCGGTACTATAACTCGGTACTTCAAGTTAGGAGCAATTAACATGCATGAGTACTACAAACTCAAAACTTGATTACTTAAAATTGGGAACATCATAACTTAAAAAATTTGATGTAACTGATTACCTCAAATTTTTTGAGTTAGCCCCAACGTATTCGGGTTTACGTATTTAATGTGGACCCACTACTGAAAAGACACTTAATAGGGAAGGTCTAAGACTGAGGATAGGTTCAGAGATTCTAAACGCAGCTCTAGTACGGCATAGAAATTACCATCTAAGAGCCCCAACTGTGTGGTTTGGTGTGGAGGAGTGGTGCCAGCAAGCATTTCAGCTTTCATTTTTTCTTGGCCCACCAAAAGACTCTCATAGCATCCCCCCAAAAAAGCTATTTTGTGCCCATATACTGTAGCACCAATGTCTGACTTGACTGGTAGCATGCTAAGGCAAAATTCATGTTCTGTTATTGTTGGCTCTCAAATAAAATACAGCACCCTCTTGACTCTATAAAACATGGGTGGGACTTTAACAGTTTTAAACTCTACTCACAATAAATGTGCTATTTTAGTCTTTAATTGAACCAAAATCTGTAGCTCAGGGTATTTGATGTCACATCTGTTTTCGTCCACAAAAACAAACTGAAGATGCGTCATGTACTGTAGTCACATATTTGTATTTTATTTTTATCCTAAATAATTGGGATTTTTCGCAATCTTATGCTCGTAACTTATCATCACTTTTGGCAAGATTCAAAAACACTTTTTCATCAAACAACTATTCAGAAACAATTGATCTGACAATAAGACGAGATTCATATGAATAAAAACCTGTGTTAGTTCCAAAATACACAAAAAAGCCCAATCGATTAGCTTCTAAGAGCATAAATGCTCCCCATAGCATAATAACCCTGTTTCTGTGCATAAATGTCATCATCTAATTGTTTTACAAGCTAAGCTACATAGGAAATTGACTTCAGCTCAGTTTAAAGCCTCTTATATCCAACTTTCAGTATGACATATATCCACTGGTTTAATAGTAGTAAAACTCACAAAAATCAAATCTACTGTACATTCCTCAGCAGGACGCTAATAGTTCAGTGCAGGCATTATGTCACAGATATGTGAACCTGGTAAGTGATGCTCTCCAGTAGTACAGCATGTTTTATCAAAGGGGGCATGTGTTCCTGTGATCTCTCCCCTCGGGGCATTATCACTGCTGTCCCGCTGCTCTGCAGCCCCCCTCTGTTGTGCCGTTTTATCAGGGCTGCTAGGGTTGATGGAAGTCTGTGTGGGACGCCTTGGCTCCAAGTGCTAGGCCTGATCTCATGGAGCTATATCAACAGAGATAGTCCTGCAGAGGAGTGGTCGAGAAGATTTTAGAGTGTGTGTGAGACAAAGACACCTCTCTTATGGAAAACCAGCACTGAAATAGATTATCGGTTAGCATTAGGTGTTGTTTCCTGTTTAACATCACCCAAAATAAGATGAGTCTGACGTAAATGTGTGTACTGTAATGTAGAAAGAAAGCTATGAATATATAACCATACAAAAACTGGATTATAACAAAATGGGCAGTTGACATCAATATCCTGCAGTGTGACATGCTATAAAAGACATAAAAAACGTTTTTGCATTGATTTTATTATTAGCCATGCAGTTTTCAAAACCTGTTTTTAGTTTAGTTTTAGTTTTACTGAATTTTTTTCACACTACAGGAATATTTAAGCAAACTGCGAAACTGGAAATGAAATTTAAAAAAAAATTTAAAAAAAAAAAAAAATGGAAAAACACTTTTTTTTACCTGCTAAGGCTAGTTTCATAGCTAGCAATTTATGTATGATAATTACACAACATTAAATAATATTTTAACATTTTTTGCAAAATCTGACAAAAATTGTTTGGAAATGACACAAGTAAAATATTTGGAAACAATCTTATTAGTGGCAAAAATTGTTTGTTGTGGTGGAAATGACCAATAATGATAATAATAAATTATGATTTTCACATTTTAAGAATGTCCGACACCCCATGGACATAAAAGTAGTTTAAAATAATGTATGTATGTATGTATGTATGTATGTATGTATGTATGTATGTATGTATGTATTTATTTATTTATTTATTTATTTATTTATTTATTTATTTATTTGTTTGTTTGTTTGTTTGTTTGTTTGTTTGTTTGTATTTATGTATGTATGTATGTATGTATGTATGTATGTATGTATGTATTTGTTTGTTTATTTATTTATTTGTTTGTTTGTATGTATGTATGTATGTATGTATGTATGTATGTATGTATTTATTTATTTATTTATTTATTTATTTATTTATTTATTTGTTTATGTATGTATTTATTTGTTTATGTATGTATGTATTTATTTATGTATTAATGTATGTATGTATGTATTTTTTGTTTATGTATGTACACTGAACAAAATTATAAACGCAACACTTTTGTTTTTGCCCCCATTTTTAATGAGCTGAACTCAAAGATCTAAGACTTTTTCTATGTACACAAAAGGCTCAAATATTGTTCAAATATCTGTCTAAATCTGTGTTAGTGAGCACTTCTCCTTTGCTAAGATAATCCATCCACCTCACAGGTGTGGCATATCAAGATGCTGATTAGACAGCATGATTATTGCACAGATGTGCCTTAGGCTGGCCACAATAAAAGGCCCCTCAAAATGTGCAGTTTTACTGTATTGGGGGGTCCGGGGTGGTCCGGGCCGGGGGGGTCCTGGGGGGTCCAAAAAAAAAAGTCAGTATCTGGTGCGACCACCATTTGCCTCACGCAGTGCAACACATCTCCTTCGCATAGAGTTGATCAGGTTGTTGATTCTGGCCTGTGGAATGTTGGTCCACTCCCCTACAATGGCTGTGCGAAGTTGCTGGATATTGGCAGGAACTGGAACACGCTGTTGTATACGCCGATCCAGAGCATTCCAAACATGCTCAATGGGTGACATGTCCGATGAGTATGCTGGCCATGCAAGAACTGGGATGTTTTCAGCTTCTAGGAATTGTGTACAGATCCTTGCAACATGGGGCCGTGCACTTTTTTTGGACCCCCCCAATACAGTAAAACTGCACATTTTAGAGGGGCCTTTTATTGTGGCCAGCCTAAGGCACACCTGTGCAATAATCATGCTGTCTAATCAGCATCTTGATATGCCACACCTGTGAGGTGGATGGATTATCTCGGTAAAGGAGAAGTGCTCACTAACACAGATTTAGACAGATTTGTGAACAATATTTGAGAGAAATAGGCCTTTTGTGTACATAGAAAAAGTCTTAGAGCTTTGAGTTCAGCTCATGAAAAATGGGGGCAAAAACAAAAGTGTTGCGTTTATAATTTTGTTCAATGTATGTATGTATGTATGTATGTACGTACATATTTATTAATTTGTTTATTTATTTGTTTGTTTGTTTATTTATGTACGTACGTACGTGCGTATTTATTTATTTATTTATTTATTTATTTATTTATTTATTTATGTATTTGTTTGTTTTGTGTTTATTTGTTTATTTATGTATGTATGTATGTATTTAGTTATTTAATTTCATTTATTTGTCAGCTAACCAAATATGTACCAGACTTCCAAGAGGGAAAGGTATTGTTGGTCAGCCACTCTCAACATTTTTTTTTTTAGCTTGAGGTGGCCGAGAGGGAAATCTGATTACATACTTTGAGGTCTGATATAATCTTTGTTCTCCTTTTAATGGGTGACACAGACTGAGAAGTGGGAGAATAAGGGGTCACTGTGAAACTGGCCAGATGGGTGAGAAAGCTAAGCCTTATCGCTGTGGCCTTCCCAACAAGATAAGCTGCAGTATGTCCCTTCTTCCCTGTGGCAGAACCTCAGGGGGGCAGATAAGGGGGTCTTTGATGCATGAAAGGGGGAGAGGACAAGGTAGGAGGGCAGAAAACATAGAGAGGATGAGAAAAAGAAGACCTCTAATCTTTTAATTAAGTTTGCAGAATAGTCTGTCGGTTTCAGAGTAAATGCCACTGCAAAGTTCTCACTAGACTATATACAGTCAGATGATAAGCATAATTCAGGTAATTTTGATTTCACAGATTAAGTGTTAATCTTAAATGAATTACCTTTTCTAATGACAGCATCATGTGACTTAATCTGCTAACCTTTTGAATGCCCAGGCACCACAGATTTTGTGCCATTTTGGATACAGATTTTAGTTTTAGTATACATATCAAGTATTAACTCATTCAACCTAATATCATCTCAAAATATAGCAAGAATTAATGGTTGCGTAAAAAAAAAAAAAAAATTACCAACAGGGTGACCCCAAAAGTACTATTAGACAGCTGGAGTTCATGCATAATACATATCATTAATTCATTTTATTTAATCATTTACAAAATTTTTTTTTTACTATATATATATATATATATATATATATATATTAAATCAAATAATTTGATTATATACACATACATTGTTAATATTTTTATATTTATTCATTGTATGAATAAAAATAAAAACATTAACAATGTATGTAATTATTTGATTTAATAATATTTACTTTTAAATATTTTACTATATTTAAAAGATATTTACAATTATATTAATTATATACACACACACACATATAACTATATTTACATACATTTATTATAATTTATAATATTATATATATATATATATATATATACATTGTATGAATAAATATAAAAATATTAACAATGTATGTGTATATATAATTAGATTATTTGATTTAATAACAAAGATATTTACAATTATATTAATTATATACACATTATATTTATACATTATATATAATATTATATATTATTATTATTATATATTGTATTAACTATATTTACATAAATATAATATATTTTTTGTCCATAAGACTTTTGCACAGTATTGTTATAGTGTATAAAAAATATACATTTTACTATATAAGTCCACATGCATTGCCATCCTATTTAAATAATTAAGTATGACAACTAACAAATACCCACAGCGCTAAGAACTCAAGTCGAATTCCAGCACAGGAATGAAAAGATTAGGGTCACAGACTATGTGTAGGCAAAGAGGTGTGGGGAGTACATTTTTACAGCAGCGCCACACCAGAGTGTCGGAGGCAACCGGCAGCCTGTCTGTCTCCATCTCTCCAGCTTAATTAGAAACACAACTGTGATATGGGCTGCTGCCGAACAAAGACACAGTCAAAGCCCTGTCGATGATGCAAAGTACACCACAACCGCCCTGTTACAGTACATAAAGCGCTATCTCAAGGCCTGGAAGACAACCTTCACACTGTCCTAGAATGAGCTATCTATGACCTGGCCCTACAAGGTACCCAGCGGAGATAGGCCTCTGCTTTTATCTGCCAATGTCATTTCTATGGCAAAGGAGAATCGGATTAAGGCTTTTTGGACAGTGTTATCCATAGCAGTGGGATAGGATGTTAGATAAACAGGAGACGAGGAGGATAAAACAACACAGGGGAGGCGGTGTGGTTTAATGAGAGTCTTACAAAAGGAGCCCTTATATCCTTCACTGGGTTTTGCCGTGGTCAATCATCCAGACCCCTAAAGATAAAAGTCCTAAATTCCCATGACCTGAACTGTATCTAAATCCCAGGTCTCAGTTTACTTGTGGCTAGAAGGAATTGCAAGTAACTCACTGAATTAAACATGACATTTTTAAGTAAAGACTGAAATATAATTTTTTTTGTAAAACTTCCTCCAATTATCTTTGTTTTATTTACAACTTCGAAAAATCATTGTTTACTGTATAGTATGACTATATGCATACACAATTTCAACATAATGCAATATTGTGATAAAATATACCTGTCCAGCTCACAAGACTTAATGGAGTTCTATCTTTCTTTAAAGTATCAACTTTGTCTCTGACGTTTCTATAGAATGCCCTTCTATAAAAGAATTTGATGAGAAATGTTTGAGCTCATATTGAGACATCTGACTTTTGATGTCTGGGTAAATCTGTGCGCAGTTTGAGACATTAGTGAGATCTCTTTTGAAACTTTAGAGGAGAAAAATCTGAGAAGAAGACTTAAACGGTTAGTTGACCCAAAAATGAAAATTCTGTCATTAGTTACTCACCCTCATGTCGTTCCGAACCCGTAAGACTTTTGTTCATCTTCAGAACACAAATTAAGATTTTTGGATGATATCTGAGAGTTTTCTGTCCCTCCATTGACAACTAGCACTTTGAAGCTTCAAAAAGTTCATAAGGAGATCGCAAAACGAATCCATATGAATTAAGTGGTTTGAGCGTGCTGCGTAACATGAGAATGAACCTAATTGGTTCTCGCTGAAGCTCAAACGTGATGTGTAACACAAGAATGAACCTCATTGGTTCTCGCAGAAGCTTAAACGTGCTGCGTAACACGAGAATGAACCTCATTGGTTCTTGCAGAAGCTCAAACGTGATGTGTAACACAAGAATGAACCTCATTGGTTCTTGCTGAAGCTCAAACGTGATGTGTAACACAAGAATGAACCTCATTGGTTCTTGCTGAAGCTCAAACGTGCTGCGTAACATGAGAATGAACCTCATTGGTTCTTGCTGAAGCTCAAAGGTGCTGCTTTACACGAGAATGAACCTCATTGGTTCTTGCGGAAGCTCAAACGTGCTGCGTAATACGAGAATGAACCTCATTGGTTCTTGCAGAAGCTCAAACGTGCTGCGTAACACGAGAATGAACCTCATTGGTTCTTGCTAAAGCTCAAACGTGCTGCGTAACACAAGAATGAACCTCACTGGTTCTTGCGGAAGCTCAAACGTGCTGCGTAACATGAGAATGAACCTCATTGGTTCTTGCGGAAGCTCAAACGTGCTGCTTAACACGAGAATGAACCTCATTGGTTCTTGCTGAAGCTCAAACGTGCTGCGTAACACAAGAATGAACCTCATTGGTTCTTGCGGAAGCTCAAACGTGCTGCGTAACACAAGAATGAACCTCATTGGTTCTTGCGGAAGCTCAAACGTGCTGTGTAACACAAGAATGAACCTCATTGGTTCTTGAGGAAGCTCAAACGTGCTGCGTAACACAAGAATGAACCTCATTGGTTCTTGCGGAAGCTCAAACGTGCTGCGTAACACAAGAATGAACCTCATTGGTTCTTGCGGAAGCTCAAACGTGCTGTGTAACACAAGAATGAACCTCATTGGTTCTTGAGGAAGCTCAAACGTGCTGCGTAACACAAGAATGAAACTCACTGGTTCTCGCAGAAGCTCAAACGTGATGTGTAACACAAGAATGAACCTCATTGGCTCTCGCAGAAGCATAAAACGTGCTGCGTAACATGAGAATGAACCTCATTGGTTCTCGCAGAAGCTCAAACGTGATGTGTAACACAAGAATAAACCTCATTGGTTCTTGCTGAAGCTCAAACGTGCTGCGTAACACGAGAATGAACCTCATTGGTTCTTGCTGAAGCTCAAACATGCTGCTTAACACGAGAATGAACCTCATTGGTTCTTGAGGAAGCTCAAACGTGCTGCGTAACACAAGAATGAACCTCACTGGTTCTTGCAGAAGCTCAAATGTGCTGCGTAACACAAGAATGAACCTCACTGGTTCTTGCAGAAGCTCAAATATGCTGCGTAACACAAGAATGAACCTCATTGGTTCTTGCGGAAGCTCAAACGTGCTGCGTAACACGAGAATGAACCTCATTGGTTCTTGAGGAAGCTCAAATGTGCTGCGTAACACGAGAATGAACCTCATTGGTTCTTGAGGAAGCTCAAACGTGCTGCGTAACACCAGAATGAACCTCATTGGTTCTTGAGGAAGCTCAAACATGCTGCGTAACACAAGAATGAACCTCATTGGTTCTTGCGGAAGCTCAAACGTGCTGCGTAACACGAGAATGAACCTCATTGGTTCTTGAGGAAGCTCAAATGTGCTGCGTAACACCAGAATGAACCTCATTGGTTCTTGAGGAAGCTCAAACGTGCTGCGTAATACCAGAATGAACCTCATTGGTTCTTGCAGAAGCCCAAAAGTGCTGTGTAACACGAGAATGAACCTCACTGGTTCTTGAGGAAGCTCAAACGTGCTGCGTAACACGAGAATGAACCTCATTGGTTCTCGCAGAAGCTCAAACGTGCTGCGTAACACAAGAATGAACCTCATTGGTTCTTGCGGAAGCTCAAACGTGCTGCGTAACACGAGAATGAACCTCATTGGTTCTTGCTGAAGCTCAAATGTGCTGCGTAACACGAGAATGAACCTCATTGGTTCTTGCTGAAGCTCAAACGTGCTGCGTAACACGAGAATGAACCTCACTGGTTCTTGAGGAAGCTCAAACGTGCTGCGTAACACAAGAATGAACCTCATTGGTTCTTGCGGAAGCTCAAACGTGCTGCGTAACACCAGAATGAACCTCATTGGTTCTTGCTGAAGCTCAAACGTGCTGTGTAACACGAGAATGAACCTCACTGGTTCTCGCAGAAACTCAAACGTGTTGCGTAACACAGGAATGAACCTCATTGGTTCTCGCAGAAGCTCAAACGTTCTGCGTAACACGAGAACGAACCTCATTGGTTCTTGCGGAAGCTCAAAAGTGCTGCGTAACACAAGAATGAACCTCATTGGTTCTTGCGGAAGCTCAAAAGTGCTGCATAACACAAGAATGAACCTCATTGGTTCTTGCTGAAGCTCAAACGTGCTGCGTAACACAAGAATGAACCTCAATGGTTCTTGCTGAAGCTCAAACGTGCTGCGTAACACAAGAATGAACCTCATTGGTTCTTGCTGAAGCTCAAACGTGCTGCGTAACACAAGAATGAACCTCATTGGTTCTTGCGGAAGCTCAAACGTGCTGCTTAACACGAGAATGAACCTCATTGGTTCTCGCAGAAGCCCAAAAGTGCTGTGTAACACGAGAATGAACCTCATTGGTTCTTGCTGAAGCTCAAATGTGCTGCATAACACGAGAATGAATCTCATTGGTTCTCGCAGAAGCTCAAACGTGCTGCGTAACACGAGAATGAATCTCATTGGTTCTCGCAGAAGCTCAAACGTGCTGCGTAACACGAGAATGAACCTCATTGGTTCTTGCGGAAGCTCAAACGTGCTGCATAACATGAGAATGAACCTCACTGGTTCTTGCTGAAGCTCAAATGTGCTGCGTAACACAAGAATGAACCTCACTGGTTCTTGCTGAAGCTCAAACGTGCTGCGTAACACGAGAATGAACCTCATTGGTTCTTGCTGAAGCTCAAACGTGCTGCGTAACACGAGAATGAACCTCATTGGTTCTTGCTGAAGCTCAAACGTGCTGCGTAACACAAGAATGAACCTCACTGGTTCTCGCTGAAGCTCAAACGTGCTGCGTAACACGAGAATGAGCCTCATTGGTTCTTGCGGAAGCTCAAACGTGCTGCGTAACACGAGAATGAACCTCATTGGTTCTTGAGGAAGCTCAAACGAGCTGCGTAACATGAGAATGAACCTCATTGGTTCTTGAGGAAGCTCAAACGTGCTGTGTCACACATGAGACTCTGTCATCTATTCATCATGTAAAGTGTTCGAGTTATGCAGCACGTTTGAGCTTCAGCAAGAGGTTTGTTCTCGCGCGTCAAGCAGGTTCAGTTGAACTTCTGTTTCTGTTCGCTGATCAATCTTTATATGTTAATAAAAGCCTTAATTCAATCTTTTCATCATATAACATAATTGAGTCTCTTCATAAAATTTGGACTAAATCTCTTAATTCAGAGGTCTTCAACCCTGCTCCTGGGGACCCACTGTCCTGCAGAGTTTAGCTCCAACCCTAATTAAAGACAGGTGAAGCTAATCAAGCTCTTCAGGATCACTTGTTGAAAATACACAGGCAGGTGTGCTGAAGCAGGTTGGAAATAAACTTTGCAGGACAGTGGGTCCCCAGGAGCAGGGTTGAAGACCTCTGGCTTAATTATTATAGATTAGTTTTATGATTGCTTTATGAACTTTTTGAACTGTCAAAGTGATAGTTGCGTAGCTGTCAATGAAGAAAGCTCTCAGATTTCATCCAAAAGATCTTCATTTGTGTTCCAAAGATGAATTAAAGTCTTACGGGTTTGGAACAACATGAGGGCGAGTAATTAATGACAGAATTTTCGTTTTTGGTGAACAATCCCTTTAAGCAAAAGTCTTTAATTGTTTAATCGCACTGGTGTCTTAAAGACACAATAGAGCTAATAACGAGATCTATTTTTTGATTTCTATTTTCCTCTGGTGAAGATGGCACAATAAAATATCAATACAAATTGAACAACTAAAAGTACAGTAAATCCATACAACTCCATTAACTGGTGGAAGGTTGTTGATTGGAAGTTGCTATAGACAAACACTTCTTTGTTAAATGGTTACTTCACCCAAAAATGACAATTCTGTCATCATCTACTCATCCTCATCCACCTATATGATTTTATATCTGCTGTGGAGCATAAAGGGTGATATTTTGAAAAATGATGGTAATCAAACAGTTTCAGTTCCCACTGGTAACCAAAACTGTTACCAGCATTCTTAAGAATGTCGGTTGCACTTTATTTTGAAGTAAGTGCACTTGCGTGTACTTACAGTGTACTTACCTAAAAAAGTATTGGGTAATACAAGGTAACTACATGGGTTAAGGTTAGGTTTAGGGGTAGGTTCAGGTTTAGTACATAGTTACTACCCAGTTAGTGTCATTACTTTAATAAGTACATAGTATGTACATGGGGAACAGGGCTGTAAAATAAAGTGCTACCAGAATGTCTTCTTTATGTTCCACAGAAGATAGAAAGCCATACTGGTTAGGAAAGACATGAGGATGAGTAAATGATGACAGAACATCACTTTAAGTAAATCATTCAAAGAATTTAGTTTGCCCATCATCATTAGAATCCTTCCTGTTGTTGGACATGGATTATGGTTAAATGTGTTTATTGTTTTAGTAGTATTGCTTTCGTACAGTCAGGGAAGTGCTGTAAACTTTTAATGATGTCCATAGTGCAAAAGAAGCATTTAAGAAATCTTTTTACAATTAAAGAGGGGCAAACAGAAGCATGTTACCATCACACTTGACTCAAAGTTTATGGTTTATAGTGCATTTTGATATAGATCAAGTCTTGTTCTTGCACGATCAATAGGGTTCATAGAAAAAAACAACCCATAACATTTTACTTTTTCAGAGCATTATAAACACTTCCAAAAATCTGCTTCTGCAGTGACTCAGCTTTCTTTCATCATTGTTCAACATGAGATGATTCCCAGCCTGCGCAGACTGGCAGAAGATGAGCTTTGCGTCAGTCACAGAGATAAGTTCAAGAGCCAGGACATGTGTTAAGTACGAAGCACTTGTTGTATTTCCTGTTTGGCTACATCCTGTCTCTGACCAGATGATCCTACGCTGTTCCACTTTTATGTCTGATCTCCTGTCCTCACCGGTCTGTGTATTCCAATCCTCTTTCTCAACCCTTGACCAACCTTTTGCCCCTGTAGCCCCTCCTAAAATCCCGCCACCCCTCACCCAACCAAACAGGAAAAATAAACTTGGCCCTTCAGATAGCTAGAAGTTCCTGTGGAGAACTGAACCCCCGAATACGCCGTCTCTTCCCCCTCCCAAAGCCTGAGTCCGCGTCTCTTGGTTGCTGCATTCTTCATCCCCCTGATCAGCGCTGAATGTTTACCCAGGTGGAGGGGTCAGATCTCCGCTGGGCTTCAGGGAGTGGATGCCCGGTCAATCTCTCACTTTCTCATTCATCTATCTTTCTGTCTATCTATCTCCCTCCTAGGCTGATGATTCCCAAGAGATGCTCTCTTGTGACCTTACTCTTATCTAGTGAAAGGGTCATATCAGAGAGGCCATTTGCTTAGCGATATCAAAGCTCCGGCTTGTCTCCATCCTCATCTGTGCTGATCATCTAAATTTAAGAGCATTTTAAGCTAATGTTCTCAAGACTTACAATTTACACATATATAAATATTTGATAACACTTTTATTTTAAGGTGTTACACATTTCACGGTACTGACTATAGTAATAACAGTAAATTATGCATAATTACATGTAACTAACCCTAATCAAACCCTAACCCTAACTAAAGTAAGTACATGTAGTTATTTAATATTACTCTGTACTTATTTGAGTAAGTGCAATGTAAACGTCACACTGTAAAAAGTGATCAGTTGACTTAACTTAAAAAAAGTGAGAAAACCCGTTGCCTTAAAATTATTAAGTAATAAACTTCATGCGTAATTAAAAAAATTAAGTTATATGAACTTGACAATTCCACAACTTAATTTTTTCAATTACACAATTAAGTTTATTACTTAATAATTTTAAGGCAACGTGTTTCCTCACTTTTTTTTAGTTAAGTCAACTGATCATTTTTTACAGTGTGACGTAGTACACAAGCTATATATTTGATCTGACATTTCAGTGCTTGTAACTTGAATTGAAAAAATGTAATGTAAAATGCTTATGTAAGAATATAATTACCTTGTACCAAAAAAAAATCTATTATATTTAACAAGACGGTACAAGTACATTTACAATAAAATAGTTAAAATATGTTTCAGTTAAAAGTGAGTAACTATATCATTTACACAAAAAAAGCACATTCCCAGTAGTCTGTGTGACACATAACATTTGGTAATATTTTATTTAAATAGTTGTTTTGTTATTAGTTATGTACCTAGGGTTATTATGTTACATTTATGTTACCTAAATATTGTTTAATTGTTTGTAATGCCTGAAACATTATACCCCATTCTACAGTGATTTTTTTCAGTGAATAGTCAGCTGTTATAATAAAGTTTTAAGTAAATTGCCAAAAATGTAATGTAAAAATGTTTTAATTATACATTGTACCACTGTACCATGACAAAAATATATTAGATTGAACAAGTACATGTAATTCTACTGTAAATAATGTAAAAAGGACAAATTACCTTCATGGCAAAAAATGTCTATTATATTTAACAAGACATTAAGTACATTTACAATAAAATAGTTAAAATATGTTTCAGTTAAAAGTGAGTAACTATATCATTTACACAAAAAAACTGTTTCCAGTAGTCTGTGTGACACATAACATTTGGTAATATTTTATTTAAATAGTTGTTTTGTTATTAGTTATGTACCTGTACTTACTATAGTAATAACAGTAAATTATGCATAATTACATGCAACTAACCCTCAACCAAACCAAACCCTATAGTATGATAATCAGTATTACTCAGTACTTAAATATATAGTCACACTGTAACAATGACACCTTAAAATAAAGTGTAACCCCTTTATGTTACCTGAATGTTGTTCAATTAATGGTTTGCCTGAAACATTATATCACATTTTACAGTGAATTTTTTTCCTCAGTAAATATAGTGATCTGTTATCATAAAGTTTTAGGTTAATTGACAAAACAAACATCACATTTAATCAAATATTCCAAATAAAAAAGATTCAGCCTCATTCAGTAATTATTTCACTTTTTTAAACAGCATAAATCTAATATTATTGCGGTTTCTGGGTGTTTTAGCTGAATGCATTATTAACCACTAAATCCTTGCACATTCCTCAAGCATTATCACAGTGGGAGGAGATTGATTTCAGCTCAAATCTGTTTCTATTTTAATCACTGCACTTGGTTAAAGGAAGGTTAAAAGTTCATGTGCAAAAAAAGGGAAACTGAGGTGGGGACGTATAAGAAAAGATGCCTGAACCAGAAGATGATATGGAGAGCGAGAGAAAAATGGAGGCAGGGAGAGAAAGCGTGACCTGAGAGAGGTGAGAGGTTGGGGGTGACCGTGCACTTACGAAACTCATCAATCCAGCGTAGATGAGTCCATGTGTGCATCACTGCCTGGCATGCTGGGAAACCGAGGTCTTCCCACACTCCCCCAAGAAAACCAACGCTGGACAAGACAAGTCAGCACTATCAAAGTCTACAGACTGTGACTGAGGACAAATACCCCCATTCCAGATTATTAACTCGTCAATCTGAGCTCTCGATGCGTTTACAGCTGGTTAAAGGAGAAATACCTTTGAAATGTCAGTATGAATAATCTGATCTTTTCTTTTTTTCAGGTCAAGTTTCAACCTTGCACGCTCAACAAAAGCGCCCAAAAATGCACCTACACTCCCTGTTGAAAGCTCTTAATATAAGAAAACATGGCTGACCCTTGGAATTTCTCTGAACTGTCCTGTAAAAAACCTCTTTGAAGTTGATACTATCAGAACTGAGAAAGATATTTAATGTGATATCATCGCAAAGATTCGGTATTTAAGTGCCAAACCATCCCAGATCTATTGATGCATGTGTTGTTCCAACCCTTTCCAAGTAGTTGATATATTTAGCATGAGTGTGGAGTTCAGGATACAACCACAGTTCTACAATTAGGGAGGACGAGGTAAGATAATGATGAACGTTCTCCATAATAACTAACGTAATAACACCAAAACATAAATAAGGGCACTTCTTGACATGAATTACAAGAAAATTCGTCCGCTGAGATCTCCCCGCGGACAATGTGATGACACTGAACGTGTGTTATATATTGGAAGCGTGAGGAATGTGTGTGTGTGTTTAGCGCAGCTTTTTCCCGAGCCCGCAGTTCCGGCAGAAGGAACGAGAAAGAAAAACAGCCCTGTGTCTTGTTGCCGGACTGGAGCGGCGCACAGAACACATGGTCCCAATTTCACGGCTGTGGATAGAGAAGTGCGGGCGGATGCGGGGGCAGGAACAAGCATGCAATCTGCAGGCATTAATACCTCAGTAATAGTCACATTCGCTTAAAACCAGGAAACATTTTTTTTTCTTTCTTCAACGCACATACATTCACTCTCTCTCTCCAAGTGAGTGGCTGGGGTGCAGCAGATGTGCTAAACAAATAGAATGCTGAGAGACGGGCCCATGTCCTGTTTCCTGTGCGTACCTGCAGTCTTAATGAGTGCCGTTACAGTAAACCGGACATGTGCTTAGGACTCGCACGCGTCTGGCCCGGCAGGCCAGAACAGGAAACGGCGGAGGGGCTCGTCAGCCTCCCTGTTTTCCCAATTGCACGGGAAAAGTTGACGGACAACTTGAATTTCCAAACTGCGGTCTCTGAGACCAGTGTGTAATTACCGGACAGGAAGCTGCTTTTACCCGGGTTTTTTTTTTCCTTCTGGTGTAACCACAGTGCCCGGCCTGGCCTGCGTCGTGTGCGTAAAAATGGATTTAAAGGAGGTCAAATGACAGGATATGATAAGGGCTTTTAGTGCCTGTGAGGGTTTAATAAAATCCAAGCCAGAGCTTTGAACTGTGTCTCAATTAAAACCTATCAATGATTCTCAAATGGCTCCAGGTCTCTCTATGGCTTCTGTGTAGTATTATGAAAAGCATGTGGATAAGGCATGACTTCTGGGTAGAAAACACTTCAACTGTGCAGATGTAAACAATACAGCAGGCCCGGATCCAGGACTGTGTGACTGGGGGGGCATTACGAAAACTTGGTGGGCCAGCAATTGTTGGCAGTGCTGGGTAGTAACTGATTATATGTAGTCTGGATTACGTAATCAGATTCCAAAAATTAAGTAGTTGGAAATGGAATTAGATTAAAGCTGCAGTCTGTAAATTTTACCTCTTTGTCGCCATGCAATTGAAACCTGCAATTGCAGTTAGTTGCGGAATTATTATCTTTACGTGGGTTGTGCATCGGCACAGCTCCTCAGTGCGGATGAATCTAATGTTTTGTGGAGTATGTGCGGCTTGCTGTCAGTCACCGCACCGGTGTGAATACTGTAGGCTACTCTGGAATCACAGATTGGAAGTACGACCAAAATAAGAATTTTCCCCGCAAAATGTCATCTGAACAAGTAAGTAACATGTCTGCCACTTTTGTTCTGACCAACTGAGAAAAAAAGCATTACAATAGATCACGCTACTAATGGTGAATAAATCTAACGGTCGCTTAGCTCATATCACATTAAACCGTGCAAATTATAATCATTGTTATACTTTTTTCTCAAATTGTTAATGTTAACAACATCAGCATTGCGTGACTACGTGTATTTAGTGTGTATTAGCGTTACCTGTAGATTTCAATTTCTGTACAGTCTATTCTTTGCTTTTGACTACGGGTGAATCTCCAGTTGTCACTGATGATTGTCGTTTGGGCCTTTCTGGATTACAATCTGCCATCAAAATGATACGTTTAATTATTCCAGCTGCTGTGAGAAAAAGCTATAAATGATCCGCCACCTGCAACATCCTCACATGCGAGCCGGACTCCTTCTTTATGTATACAGACATGACGTAATGACGCAAATACATGCTCGAATTTCCCGCGGGAATCCACCACTACCACTTCAATTATAACACATTATTACAAGCTTACCGTTGTGAATCGGGCTAAGGTAAGGAGACAGTTTTGAACACTGGCTGGTTATGTACTTGCTCAAAAACTGATTTTGGATCATTTTTAACCAAAAAAAGTTACAGAATGCAGCTTTAAATTACATTTTAAAATACTCATAATCAGTTACTTTTTATTGATTACGTGTTATTCACACAGTGGAAGTAAATCATTCATATTTTATTGATTCTCCCTAATTCTTTTTTTTTTTCTTTCATGTTTTAAATTTTCCTTTCTAAAAAAGGCATATTGCTTGTATACATTCAGAACATCTTTTGTTTGTGAAAGTGCACACACAGCCACTAGTTAGGTGGCTATATAATTACATGGCAAATTGAGATGCCACAAAGCATTTGACCACTGGATTTATAGAAATCGTAAGAAGTATTTTCTCAACATTGCAACATTGCATCGACGCAATTCCTGATGAACACATTAATTATTATTTATCACTCAGTCAGTCATTTAACCATGTATTGCTATGCCTTTGGAAGGTTTTTTTTCTTTCAAACACATTTTTATTATAATTTTTCTTATTTTAAACATTTTTAATTTCATTTAATTATTAGCTTTTCATTAAACTCACAAAGCCCTTGCAGCTCCTTCACAACCCCCCAGTCTGAGAAACCCTGACGTAATGTAATATTTAATCCACTTCATGATGTTGATAACAAAGAATGAAATATATTTCTTTCTCTTTGTTTTGTTTTTTAATATCAATATGGCACAAGATTGTCCTATTCAAATCAATGTGATAAATGGGTTAGGTCAAAAGTTATCTAAAAGTAATCAAAAAAGTAGTCCGATTATATTACCTAATGTAATGGATTATGTTACTAACTAAAATTTTTGTCATGTTATTTGGAATCAGCAACGGACTACAATTTGTAAGTAATCTACCCAGTCAAGACATTCACCGCACTCTCCCAGTTGAATTAAGTCCTGAGACCTGTTTCTTCGTCACACAATACAGAAGGTCTGCACTCTAAAATAGTTTTTATTGACTAAAACAGGATTGATTGATTTACAGACTCCAGTTCAACTCCATCTGAAACAACAGGTAACAGCAATTTCACATTCAATTTCTCACATTTCACAACAGGTTCAACCATTCATATTTTTCTCAGTGATTATATTGAAGGCATTGATTATCAAGGCATTAATGATTATCAAGTAGCTTAATTGATTCACAAACTCCAGTTCAACTCTACCCAGTCCTGATTGTTGGTTAGATTTGATTCAATTCCTGATTCATAGGTTTATTGATTAAATTCAATATAAATTTTTGCAAATTCAGATTTACTTTGAATCGTAAAATTCTATTAGATTTTAGTAAAATGCATTTAAATTATTTTTTATTTCTCTAATGTGTCTTGATCAAGAAAAAGAAACTAATAATAATAATAATAATAATAATAAGTTTTATTTATAAAGCGCCTTTCCCAAGCTCAGGGTCGCTGTACAAGAAAATAACATACACAGCATCAAACATAAGCATCATTATAGTACATAGATAAACATATACACATACAAATATACAGTAACTAGCAGAACACTAAACAGAGGAGGGTTGGAAATACTGTAAGAAAAGATACGTTTTTAGTTAGAGATTTGAATGAGGATATAGTAGCAGTGTCACGAAGAGTAAGAGGGAGCGAATTCGAGAGTTTAGGAGCCACAGCACTGAATGATCTACCACCCATAGTTGAAAGACGAAAACGAGGTACAGTAAGCAGTTGTAAGTCAGATGACCGGAGAGAGCGAGGAGGAGAATAATAGTTCAGAAGTTCAGATAAATAATGGGGAGCAAGTCCATGAAGACATTTAAAAGTTAACAAGAGAATTTTATACTGAATGCAGACAGAAACAGGTAGCCAATGAAGATTATAGAGCAAAGGGGATTTCTTGACTTGATTGATGACTCTGGCAGCAGAATTTTGAACATATTGTAATCTAGTGATTGTTTTAGCAGGCAGCCCAATAAGAAGCGAGTTACAGTAGTCGAGACGAGAGGTTATCAAAGCATGGTTTAGAGTTTCAGTGTCTTTAGTGCTGAGAGCAGGTCGCAGCCGGGCTATATTACGAAGGTGGTAAAATGCAGTCTTGGTAATAGAACTTATATGAGCTTGAAATGTAAGCGATGAATCAAATGCTACACCCAGATTTTTAACAATGTGAGATGGAATTAATGTAGCCCCCATCAATAGATAGACTCAATTCAGACTTTTTTAAAAGGGATGGTGGACCAAAAACAGTAACCTCAGTTTTATCGTTATTAAATTTAAGGAAGTTTCTAGTGAGTCCAGAGGAAGAGCAGAGACGGAGCGGGCTGATATGTAAATTTGCAAGTCATCAGCATAACAATGATAGCTGAGACCATGACTACGGATAATTTGACCATGAGGTAACAAATAAATATTGAACAGAAGTGGTCCAAGGACGGAGCCTTGAGGGACACCCTGAGAGAGAGAACACGGAGAAGATTTGAAGTTATGGACAGTAATAAATCTACTTAATTGCACCAAATTTAAATTTGGTGAGAGCTGTCATTTGCTCATGTGGGCATCCTGAGAATTGGAGCCTCCTTAGACCCGGCCATGCAATACAGTATAAATTTCTGGGATCAATGAATGCTGTTTCCACACAGTGATAATCTATAGAATATGTTCTTTTGGTAACATGAATACTAAGAACATACACATTTAATAACATGAATGCTAAGAACATGTATGTTTGCTAACGTTTGTAATGAACATGTGCTAACAGTTTGCTAAGTACATGCACATTTGCTTAAACGAATGTTAAGAGCAAATACATTTGCTAACATGAATGCTAAGAACATGTATGTTGGCTACGTTTGTTAACTTGTATGCAACATGTAGGCTACGTTTAAAACATGAATGCTAACCTGGATTGTGTCAGTTTTTTTAAAACCTTGCAAAGTGTTTATTACACTGAAATTTGAGGTAAGCCATCACTGCTCATTTTAGTAAGTGCGTTCTGGATTTCTGTCTGGACCTTTTATTGTTACAGTACATAAAGGCAACTGAGCTGTAAAGCAGTTTAGCGTAGCATATGAGAGGAGCCTCGAGTTTCAAAGAGGTCAGATAAGCTTGTCGAATGAGGTGCACACAAGGTTTTGTTTCATCCTCAAACATCACCACAAATATCAAAGCTACTGCCCACCCCTGCAATTTGGAGCCAGAAGGCAAGACTTACATGCATTTTCATCTACAGCCATGAGACACTGTTATTATTCTCAGGTCAGGGCTTTCTACCTACATCTCTGTGTCATGGAAGTTATTAATTACAGCGGCCAAGGTCAGGATACGAATGTGAATAGGTCTACAGTGCACACATATAAAGGTTATATTGTCCCTAATAAACAACATGTGACCTACGGAATTGAGAGGAAGTGCATGTAATATTGCATTACAAAATGTTTTCCTATAAGTGCTAATGGCATTAGCATTAATTGAAAAGGTATGGTTCATGGTTCATGGTTCATCTGCAGATTTTATTTTCCTCAGGTGCAGAAAGTTAAATCATATGATGCGGACCCCCGTTTGGCATGTTGATGGGTGAGGGCCAACTTTCACATACGGAACCCAGTGAGGAGACCCAGCATGGGGGTAATTAAAACAAACTGCCAATGCTTTTTTAGCCTGAGCCAAACAAACGCCATCAACTGTGGTGCTCCCGAACGTGTTGTTGGTTGCCAGCGCTACAACGAGAGGTGACAGTTGGGCTAGTGATCGTGAGGACATGCCAGACTGTCAGATTCACATGAGACAGCACACAGTATGTTTGCTTAAATGCTCAGACTGAAACCGTGTCTTCACCTTAAGATGTGTTTGCTCAGGTTTTGGTTCAACATTAATCTTTTTTTCTCACACTCTGCAAGAAAACCATGGCTTTTGTTGAAGGGGGAAGGTTGAAATCTTCCAGAGACGCCCTCAACCTGAACCACCTAGGTTCAGCTGGACGGCTGGCAGGGTGACAGCGTGGCTGGCATTGTCAACTGTCTGGGCCAGTTTTGTCTATAGGCTAACTGGAGAGGCTAACAGATTGTGTCAGCTTCTTCAGTGATAAGTGTGCTATAGAACGCTTTCACAAGCTAAAAAAAAAGGTCTTTGTCCATCATAGACCACACAATTTTCTCTGAAACCAGTCAACTCTGATGTCCAAAATCTGCAGACTGTCTATTACTTTCAGCAACTAGCATTGAATCCTCCAGACTGCAAATTGGAGCAAAATCTTGGCAAAAGTTGTGTAGCGTATTACAGCCTTAAAGGGATAGTTCACCCAAAAATGAAAATGTTGTCATCATTTACTCATCCTCAAGTTGTTCCAAACCTGTATGAATTTATTTTTTTCTGCTGAACACAAAAGAAGATATTTTGAAGAATATGGTTAACCAAACAGCTGATGGACCCCATTGACTTCCATCATTCTTTCCATCGACTGTTTGGTTAACCATATTCTTCAAAATATCTTCTTTTGTGTTCATGTAAAATGTGTTCAAATGTGTTCAAATAAATTCATACAGGTTTGGAACAACTTTATGGAGAGTAAATGATGACAGAATTTTCATTTTTGGGTGAACTATCCCTTTAAATAGTCAGTAGTGTGGAAAATGGCTACATTGCTATTTTTTGCAATGTAATTTAATTCATTTTAGTCAGTTGGTTCTTTCAGTTAGTTTAGAATAAATCAGAAAGTAAAGACGAGACCGTGTGTCCACTACTCTCCTAGAGGGTCCCGCTTAGTGTTCACATTGGCAATTTGCAACCTCACCGCTAGATGCCGCAAAAATTTACACAGTGCACCTTTAACACTGAACCTAAAGATACTGAACCTAAAGGCATAGGGATATGTTCACAACCTGATTGGTCGGCTTTTATTACGTATATTTTGAGACAGAACTTACCGAACATCTAAAACAATGCTGTGTGCTGGGCTAATGTGCTTGTTGTATGTGTGTAGCCTACATATGATGGTATCTTGACCAGCTGAGAACTCGTGAAGAGCTTATAAAATGTGTAAAGGAGTCAAAACATTGGCAGGAATCCCTCCATCACACACACAAATGAAGATCTGCTGCTGAGGAGACGCGGTTCTGATGCCTGTACCGAACTGTGATAGGCAACATCAAGACTATGACGAGAAAAAACAGGTATGCTTGAGCATTCTGTCCTTTTTAGGGTCGCATCTTGTGACATCATGTCCTGTTTTTGGTTTATTTACATGTCTTTAGTCCGTGTTGTGTTCATATTTCATTTAAACCGCACCAGAGTTAGTTTGGAAGCGGACTGGAAGCCATGGTTTGGCAGCCATCTTTTCAGCGGTCTCGATCCACTTGTTTGGTGCGCACCAGGGTTCGGATGGCAGCATTCACACTTATTCAAATGAACCTCACTACAGAGCAATCTCACCAGAGTTCGTTTTAAAGCTGCACTATGTAACTTTCTTGTGCTCAAAATGTACTATATTTATATAATGAGCGAGTACATCATGAATCCATTTTCCAAACTGTGTTTTTGTCTTATCCTGAACCACTACGGTACACATACAGTGGGGAGAACAAGTATTTGATACACTGCCGTTTTTCCAGGTTTGCCCACTTACAAAGCATGTAGAGGTCTGTAATTTTTATCATAGGTACACTTCAACTGTGAGAGACGGAATCTAAAACAAAAATCCAGAAAATCACATTGTATGATTTTTAAATAATTAATTTGCATTTTATTGCATGACATAAGTATTTGATCACCTACCAACCAGTAAGAATTCCGGCTCTCACAGACCTGTTAGTTTTTCTTTAAGAAGCCCTCCTGTTCTCCACTCATTACCTGTATTAACTGCACCTGTTTGAACTCATTACCTGTATAAAAGACATCTGTCCACACACTCAATCAAACAGACTCCAACCTCTCCACAACGGCCAAGACCAGAGAGCTGTGTAAGGACATCAGGGATAAAATTGTAGACCTGCACAAGGCTGGGATGGGCTACAGGACAATAGGCAAGCAGCTTGGTGAGAAGGCAACAACTGTTGCCACAATTATTAGAAAATGGAAGAAGTTCAAGATGACGGTCAATCTCCCTCGGTCTGGGGCACCATACAAGATTTCACCTCGTAGGGCATCAATGATCATTAGGAAGGTGAGGGATCAGCCCAGAACTACACGGCAGGACCTGGTCAATGACCTGAAGAGAGCTGGGACCACAGTCTCAAAGAAAACCATTAGTAACACACTACGCCGTCATGGATTAAAATCCTGCAGCGCACGCAAGGTCCCCCTGCTCAAGCCAGCGCATGTCCAGGCCCGTCTGAAGTTTGCCAATGACCATCTGGATGATCCAGAGGAGGAATGGGAGAAGGTCATGTGGTCTGATGAGACAAAAATAGAGCTTTTTGGTCTAAACTCCACTCGCCGTGTTTGGAGGAAGAAGAAGGATGAGTACAACCCCAAGAACACCATCCCAACCGTGAAGCATGGAGGTGGAAACATAATTCTTTGGTGATGCTTTTCTGCAAAGGGGACAGGACGACTGCACCGTATTGAGGGGAGGATGGATGGGGCCATGTATCACGAGATCTTGGCCAACAACCTCCTTCCCTCAGTAACAGCATTGAAGATGGGTCGTGGCTGGGTCTTCCAGCATGACAACGACCCGAAACACACAGCCAGGGCAACTAAGGAGTGGCTCTGTAAGAAGCATCTCAAGGTCCTGGAGTGGCCTAGCCAGTCTCCAGACCTGAACCCAATAAAAAATCTTTGGAGGGAGCTGAAAGTCCGTATTGCCCAGTGACAGCCCTGAAACCTGAAAGATCTGGAGAAGGTCTGTATGGAGGAGTGGGCCAAAATCCCTGCTGCAGTGTGTGCAAACCTGGTCAAGAACTACAGGAAACGTATGATCTCTGTAATTGCAAACAAAGGTTTCTGTACCAAATATTAAGTTCTGCTTTTCTGATGTATCAAATACTTATGTCATGCAATAAAATGCAAATTAATTACAAACCCGATTCCAAAAAAGTTGGGACACTGTACAAATTGTGAATAAAAACAGAATGCAATGATGTGGAAGTTTCAATTTTCAATATTTTATTCAGAATACAACATAGATGACATATCAAATGTTTAAACTGAGAAAATGTATCATTTTAAGGGAAAAATAAGTTGATTTTAAATTTCATGGCATCAACACATCTCAAAAAAGTTGGGACAAGGCCATGTTTACCACTGTGTGGCATCCCGTCTTCGTTTTATAACAGTCTGCAAACATCTGGGGACTGAAGAGACAAGTTGCTCAAGTTTAGGAATAGGAATGTTGTCCCATTCTTGCCTAATACAGGCTTCTAGTTGCTCAACTGTCTTAGGTCTTCTTTGTCGCATCTTCCTCTTTATGATGCGCCAAATGTTTTCTATGGGTGAAAGATCTGGACTGCAGGCTGGCCATTTCAGTACCCGGATCCTTCTTCTACGCAGCCATGGTGTTGTAATTGATGCAGTATGTGGTCTGGCATTGTCATGTTGGAAAATGCAAGGTTATCCCTGAAAGAGATGACGTCTGGATGGGAGCATATGTTGTTCTAGAACTTGGATATACCTTTCAGCATTGATGGTGCCTTTCCAGATGTGTAAGCTGCCCATGCCACACGCACTCATGCAACCCCATACCATCAGAGACGCAGGCTTCTGAACTGAGCGCTGATAACAACTTGGGTTGTCCTTGTCCTCTTTAGTCCGGATGACATGGCGTCCCATTTTTCCAAAAAGAACTTCAAATTTTGATTCGTCTGACCACAGAACAGTTTTCCACTTTGCCACAGTTCATTTTAAATGAGCCTTGGCCCAGAGAAAACGCCTGCGCTTCTGGATCATGTTTAGATATGGCTTCTTTTTTGACCTATAGAGTTTTAGCCGGCAACGGCGAATAACGCGGTGGATTGTGTTCACCGACAATGTTTTCTGGAAGTATTCCTGAGCCCATGTTGTGATTTCCATTACAGTAGCATTCCTGTATGTGATGCAGTGCCGTCTAAGGGCGCGAAGATCACGGGCATCCAGTATGGTTTTCCGGCCTTGACCCTTACGCACAGAGATTGTTCCAGATTCTCTGAATCTTTGGATGATATTATGCACTGTAGATGATAATAACTTCAAACTCTTTGCAATTTTTCTCTGAGAAACTCCTTTCTGATATTGCTCCACTATTTTTCGCCGCAGCATTGGGGGAATTGGTGATCCTCTGCCCATCTTGACTTCTGAGAGACACTGCCACTCTGAGAGGCTCATTTTATACCCAATCATGTTGCCAATTGACATAATAAGTTGCAAATTGGTCCTCCAGCTGTTCCTTATATGTACATTTAACTTTTCCGGCCTCTTATTGCTACCTGTCCCAACTTTTTTGGAATGTGTAGCTCTCATGAAATCCAAAATGAGCCAATATTTGGCATGACATTTCAAAATGTCTCACATTCAACATTTGATATGTTATCTATATTCTATTGTGAATAAAATATAAGTTTATGAGATTTGTAAATTATTGCATTCCTTTTTTATTCACAATTTGTACAGTGTCCCAACTTTTTTGGAATCGGGTTTGTACTTAAAAATCATACAATGTGATTTTCTGGATTTTTGTTTTAGATTCCGTCACTTACAGTTGAAGTGTACCTATGATAAAAATTACAGACTTCTACATGCTTTGAAAGTGGGAAAACCTGCAAAATCGGCAGTGTATCAAATACTTGTTCTCCCCACTGTATGTGTTTATATTCAGACTATTTTAGTCCGGTTCGGGACGCACCGCTCTGGAGTAGCCCAGTACCTGCGTGGCTCGTCATAAGACATAAACAGAGAGAAGTAGCTCTTGCTACAATGTTCTTACGCAAGACGCATGCAGTTTTGTTTATTAACCGCTAGAGAGCCAAAAGTTACATAATGTTCCTACGAACCAAGTGTGAACACACCCTTATGAAAGTCCTTATGTTCACAACTTTTGTAGAATATCTTTTCTCTCTTCATTCATTTTAGTGACTGGGTTCATTCAGACGGTTCAAAAATAATTGATACAAAAAATATTTGTTTACCTATGCCCATTACTCTCCAAGAATGGACTTTCTCTTTTCACTGGTTTACTTAATCAGATCATTCAAACGGTTTAATATGGCTTGGTTCATAAAGATTCAATTAATCCCTCATTCACAGCATTGTACAACAACTTTTTAATAAAATGTAAATATTATCAGGGTATTTTATATTAAACAGTTTCAATTTTAAAATTTCAACAGCTTTCAACAGCTTCCGCCAATGCAAACCCTCTTTTGGCGTTAAAAAACTACTGTCAGGATTTATTAAAGACATACAGTGATAAATTAGCACTGAAAAGGCTTGGACAGGGTTATTTTTGCGGCTGACCTTATTGCATATGCATTTGTAGGAGTTTCCCTTTCAGACACAAAATTTATGAGAGGAGAGTATTTAAATGAATCATGCAAGGTGATTTACTAAGGTTTGCACTTGTCAATTTACTGGTATTTGCGCCATTATTTAACACCCAAAAAAGCATGTCTTAAATCAGACGCTTATTGCGCTGCTCTTGGTAGATTATGTTGGTCATTATGAAAATGATCCGTTCTTTAATTTGCGTGTCATCAGTAGATCACGCGCAGAACTTTCCACTCCCAAATGCGCTTTTTTGGTATTGCGCTCTCATGCTAATTTGCCCTGTTTAGTAAATCTGGCCGATAAAGTTAGGTTTACAACCTAATTAGTGCAATTATACATTTATATTTAAATGTTGTAAGTTATAAATGTAATGCTCTCTCCCTGAGGTCCTTGTTGTTTTTGTGCCAGATAAATAAATATCACAAAAACTAGAAATACAGACACAGCTTCATAATTTTCAGAGACCCTCCTCAGCCTGAAGCGAAACATGAACAGATAGCGGGAGGCTAACGGTCTCAATCCAGCCACACTGTCCCTCATTGTTCAGGCTCTGAGAGGCCATTAGGCTCCATAGAGGGCCGTCAGAGAGGCTCTTTCTCTGTGGATGGAGGGGTGCATTGGTAGAGGACAGCTCTGAGAAGGGCAGCAGTGTCCTGGGCAGCAGGCCTCGGCTTTGATGGGGCCAAGTCAGGCTTTGGCTGCATTCCTCGCATGTCTCCCTGGTTTCCCTCTACCACAGTACGACCTCCAGTCTAAACAAACAAGCTGCTCTCGAAGGCCCAAACCCTACTCTAAAATATAGGCCTTCCATTTTTAAAAGCAGGAACACATATTCTTTGTTTCCGTGCCCACAAGCAAAGTTGTTCCACATGTCCCTGTTTCTAAGCTCTTGTCACTTGCCACGTTTTGTATGGAGATGTTCTCCTTGGATGATGCTGGTGCACTGAAGAGAACATAAAAAGGCAAGGCCACCGAAATTCAATGCACATTAAATAGATGTTTACTAGATGTTTTTTTCCCTCTCAAAAAAAGTTCAACATTTCCTCCCACTTGGGTTATTATGCCAAGATGGCGTGGCAAATTTCATTTAAAAGGAGAAACTGAAATGGTTTTATAGGCCATCTGGAAAAAATGAATGTATTCACAACTTTGAAAAACAAACTAATTTCTCATGAGTGCTAAAACAGAAACATTTCACCATCATCAAAACAAAGACAACCACAATGACTTCAGCTCAACTCAAACAAAAGAGGCAACACAAGAGAAGCAAGATGTATTACAATAATGTTTAAAATAGTCTTCGGAAGAAAAATAGATACTAAGGCAAAAACAACTTTTATCAATTAAAGTGACGGTATAATTGCTCACGTGATTTCTGTAAGCTAAATTGTATTATATTATATTATATTATATTTGGGGAAAATACAATATTGGGCATATTTCTTAGTGATATCATTAAACCAAACCCTAAGGCAGTTTTGCACAAAGGGGCAATGACTGTGGTTAAATACCCTCTGATTGCTGACTGCAGACCCTGAAAGGAGAGACAAGAGGGGGTAAGCCAATGAACCGTCCCTGTTTTTAGTGGAGACAATGACCTGAAACAAACCTTATGAGTGACATGATGAATAGTGTCATCATGACCAATAGTGTCAGTCTCCAAGGGTAAGGTTGTGAGAACAGTGAGATTGACATTGCCCTTTTGTGAAGGCCTAGAACGTGATCTTCCCATCATAAAAACTTTGACCATCAGAAGACAAGCTGCAAATCTGTTTTCAGATCAGCAGCAGAGGGAAACCCATAATTTGAGTAAATTAATTGCTTTTAAGTGATTCAGTAATATCGCAAAAAACTTGTTCACCAAGTTCACCTAATGTGGTCTTCACCATTTAATTAAGTAGACTTCATTAAAAGAATGTTTTCATGTAATAATTTCATATTTAATTGACGAAAAACAACAAAAGCTAAGTTGAGCATTACTGACATTGTAAGGTTACACTTTATTTTATAGTGTCATTGCTACACATTTTACATGTAGTTACTATGCTGTAGTAATAACTATAAATTATGCATAATTACATGCAACTAACCCTAAACCAAACCCTAATCCTAACCCTATAGTAAGTACATGTAGTTAATATTATTACTCAGTACTTAAATGTTCAATTACACTGTAACTCGGACACCTTGAAATAAAGTGGGTAACACTTTATTTTACAGTGTCCTTGTTAGATATGTTACATGTACTTACCATAGTAATAACAGTAAATTATGCATAGTTACATGCAACTAACCCTAAACCAAACCCTAATCCTACCCTAACCCTATAGTAAGTACATGTTGTTAATTAATATTACTCAGTACTTAAATATATAATTACACTGTAACAATGACACCTTAAAATAAAGTGTAACCCTTTATTTTAAGGTGACGTAGTTACATTGTACTTACTCAAATAAGTACGGTTAGGGTTAGAGTTTGGGGTTACACTTTATTTTAAGGGGTCCGTGTTACAGTGTAATTATACATTTAAGTACTGAGTAATAATAATTAATGTACTTACTATAGGGTTAGGCTAGGATTAAGGTTTGGTTTAGGGTTAGTTGCATGTCATTTTGCATAATTTATAGTTATTAATATAGTAAGTACATGCAGTAATGTGTAACAAGGACACTGTAAAATAAAGTGTTACCGAGTTTGGTTTAGGCTTAGTTAGGCTACTTGTAATTATGCATAATTTACTGTTATTACTACAGTAAGTACATGCAGTAATGTGTAACTACGTCACCTTAAAATAAAGTGTTACCCATTGTTAAAAAAGAAAAAGGAAGAGGACGGGGGGAAAAAAGAGAAAAAAATGTTACTGACATTGTCACCACCTTCTCCAGAGGTAAAAACAAATAGTTTTGTTTGGTGAAACATACTGCTGTCCAGAGTTGGGGTAACGCATTACAAGTAACGTGAGTTATGTAATCAGATTACTTTTTTAAGTAACTAGTAAAGTAAGGCATTACTTATATATTTACAACAATATATCTGAGTTACATTTAAGTAATACAAATTATTTTTTATTGCTGAAGCAAGAGTGTTGTATTTTCTTCTCCTGCGTACTATTCTTCTGCGATCCAGAACGGCAGCACAGCTGAAAGGTTTGTTTGATCTGCGCCCTCTACTGGACAGGAGTGAATTTGCATTTCCTTCAGCCTGAGGCTTATTCACTTTTGATGTGAAAGGGCCTTTACATTTAAGCCCAGCCCAGATGAGAAAAAGTAATGCAAAGGTAACATAATGCATTACTTTCCAGAAAAAAGTAACTACGTAACGCAGTTAGTTACTTCTTTAGGGGCTATTGCAGTATTGTAATGCATTACTTTTAAAAGTAACTTGTGCTGTCCGTAAACACTGCTGGCCATGCATTTATGAACTGGAGGAAATATTAAAAGCCAGTCACAATATGTGATTTTTTGCTACCAAATCTGATTTTTCTGAAAACACAAACATTGCAGTGCTGAAACTGTTTGTTTAAGCGTCCTGAGCAGCCTGACACAACAACTAACGGTGTGATTTTGTGGCGGGACTATTTGTTTACCTGACCAATGGCAGACGGAGGAATGTTTGAAAAAACTTTTTAAAACAGTTACGTTTAGAATAATATTTTTTGTTTTGTTTGGTGATGCAGAAATTACACACTTCACTTTATTAGAAGAAATTAAACAAACTAACAATAAGCAAAACTGTCACAGCTACATATTAATTTGTGTTTATATTTGGCATAAAACATCCTTGACATAATGATGATGAACTTTTTCACTTTCATCTTCCTTTTTCACTCATTATGAGTTATTATGCATATCATTTTATCTCTGTCTTCCTCGATCTGCACAAGCGCATATTTGCATGCAAAAGACAGCATTTTAAGTTAAACAAATAAAGACATTTACATAAAGATAGGGTAATGAAATCTTTCTTTGTTTCTTGAGGTTTTCTGAGGCCTCTTTTCTTTTTGTTTCTGTCTAACATTCTTACCACCTCCTGTCGGCCAGCTTCCGCTCCTATAGCCTTGAGGAACATCTATATTGTCTCTCTGTCTCAATCACACGCACACAGTCTCTTTGTCTCTCTGTCCATCAGGTTCAATTCTGAAGCAAGTGGTACTGACATCTATGTCTCTCTCACACACACACACACACCCACACACACACACACAGGTCCAGTCACACTCTAGTGATTTCAAGGAACTGGCTGCAATAAAACTGTCCTAGAGCTCATATTAATCACTTGTCCTATTTGGTCTTTATGACTAAATCAGTGTAATGGAAAATCAACAAGCAGAAATTAATTAAGAATCATATAATAGAAGTCTAAAAAAGAGTTATATTTTCCTAAATGTTGCCTAACAGTTTTCTAACTTTTTAACCTTGTCCTCTTTTTTCGCATTTTTATCACTTTTTCAGAGAACAATAGGTACAAAAATAGGTTATACTTTATTTGGTAACACTTTATTTTACAGCGTCATTGTTACATATGTAACATGTAGTTACTATAGTAATAACAGTAAATTATGCATAATTACATGCAACTAACCCTAAACCAAACCAAACTCTAATCCTACCCTAATCCTATAGTAAGTACATGAAGTTATTTAATATTACTCAGTACTTAAATGTATAATTATAGTGTAACAAAGACACCTTAAAATAAAGTGTAACCCAAAAATAATATGATGAAATGTGAGAAATATTTTAAAGGAGATGTTTAATATATATATATATATATACATACAGCTCTGGAAAAAATTAAGAATTTTATTAATTTTTATTTAAAATGAATTCTTAATTTTTTCCAGAGCTGTATATATATATAAATAAAACATACAGTTGAGTTCCAAAAGTCTGAGACTATATTGAAAGTTTAGGATTCCTAATCAAATCATATAAATATACAGATATAATAACTGGTTTTGCTAATTGAAAGAATTTTTAATTGTAGAATATTATATATATAGAATTATATATATATATATATATATATATATATATAAAATGTATATAAAGAAATGTATATAATAATTATATTATTAATTTTTATATATATATATATATATATATAAAACAATATAAAAAGCTTTATATAATATATAAATAATTTTGAATTTATAAAAAACATTTATTTTAAGATTAATATTCTGCTCGTTGGTCACTAATTAAAAAAATCACAGTTGTGCCATTGATCATAAAGTCTTTGATGATCATACGGTCTTGAAGCACAAGATCATGCTAGATTACATGACCATCAACTCGTGGAATTCATGCAGCTTGAGCACTGCTTTTATTACCACAAGAGGACAACTTTCCAAACAAAATGAAATATAAAATAAATGTATATATTTTATGGCTAAACACATTTGGATTAATCGGTGGGAAGGAAGAGGCTCTCAACAGCATCAGATCGTGACCTGCCTCGGTCCACCCACACCAGCAAGGAGCCCTAAACCCTCTCATCAACAGTTATATGACAGGCCTCATCCCACAGAACCACGATTCAGATTGACATCTCAATGAGGGGGCCGGTGCCAGTCTTTTACAAGCGCCATTTCACGGCTGTGCTCTTTGTCCCCCCCCCCACTCCACCCCACCGGGTAGAGACCAGCCCTTTCTTTTTTCGGAGCAGAGAGAGCTGCGACGGGCAGATACAGGGAGGGCCTCTCGTCATGCCCCACTGCCCCTCAATCGGTGTCTGAGTCATTGCCCACAAAAACTGGCTTGCTCCATATACCTAATTTTTGCATATGAATGAGCGGCCCATTGTCCAGCCCTAAATGCACATTAAACCTGTCTGGAAACAATCGAGAGGAGGCGCACACTTTTTCCCCCACCTTAATAAACTAATTAATTGGACATATGAGATTTAGGAGAGGAAGAACATCTTGGCGCTGTTTATTCCAGTGCTTCCTTAACCAACGGCAAGTGTCCCACATAAAGGAAAGGATGTTTATAGTTCTGCCAAGAGTAGCTCAGTGTCTTTGTACAGAGGCCAAACTGAGACCTCTGGCTTTTGTCTACAAAAGAGGGGTTGAACAGACTCATCCCGCCAGGCAGACCGTTGCCGAGACACCTTCGTCATGTCTTGCCCCGCAGGTCTGCCCTTTGCTCTGGCCTGAAGAGCAGACATTGGAGATGGGCCGAGCTCAGGCAAACCAGGTCAGCTGAGATCTGAAAGAGAGCAAAGTGCATGTCCAAAAAAGAGTGATTAGAGATATCAATAGGCATTTCCATTGACTCACACCATTGACTTGCTCTGGTCAGCTTTCTTGTCAGCCTTGTTCGGCCGTGTTGAGTATTGTCGCTTCACTTCATCCACACAGAATCTCAGAAAATAGATTATGATTGATGCAGATGTGTAAGGTTCTACAACCCAGAATCCAATCTGTTTTAAGGCATATGAAACATTGTCATCATTTAGTCATCATTCCAAACTCATATGGCTACCTTTATTTTTTTGAAAAATTTTTAAATTGTTTCAAAAACAGTGAAATCAATGGGGTCCGATCAAACCTGAACAGTGATGAACATCAAATGGGTCTGTGCATGCGTGCATCAAACCTCAACTAAAAACAAAGAAATGTGACAATACACGAGGTAGTTCACGCTACCATTATGTCCTTTTGGAAGCTTGAATGTTTTGGATCCCATTGACTTTAATGATATGGACAAAAGATGAAACATTCTTCAAAATATCTTCTTATATGAGTTTGGAATGACATGTGGGTGAGTAAATGATGAAAGAATTTTCACTTTTGGATGAACAAACCCTTTAAATGAGGGGTTCTGAATTATACGCCTGTCATTGATGTGCACAAAGATGGATAGTTAAACATGGGAAGGGAATGCTTTGGATACCCTTCATCTGCATACAAAGCTAAAAGAGGACTAAGACTGAGAACATCTAATCTCTGGTTTTCCTGGACCTTTTCTCAGAGTTAGCGGTTTTGCTAAACTACAGGGACTAAGATGTGAATGTCAAAATAACAGTACAGACTAGACATATAGAACACAGACAATTTTTTTATAAGTGGCTTTGCATCATAAAATCCAACAAATAGTTGCCCTGCAAATTAGCCCTGCATTTTTCACCACCTACAGCGCTAAACTCTACTAAAATCTGCAATTACACTCTATGAAGAGATTTCTGTAAAGATTTGAATCACCAGAGCAGCTAGTCACCAGCTAATTTTTGTGGCGTGCCCCATGTTGGGCTTTGTGTCCTGGCGCGAAATGCTTGGCTCCATCCCACATGCAGAGGTCCTTCAGGGCTAGCGTCCCAGAGGGGGACTCCATCCCTAGCCTCGAAGAGCCGTCATCTGCCCAGTGGGGTTTGTTTGTACTCGGGCCGAGCAGGAGCTCTGCATTTCTCCTTACACAATGTCCGGCCCCGCCGATTCGGGGCTCGGGCCAAGATGCCCTCAGCGTCGTATGGTAAGTGAGGAGCCCCGGGGCCTCTTTGCGGAGCTCCTGCGGCCCAGCTGCGCATGAGGTTCCTCATCTTTCGTGCTCATTCTTTTAATTAGACAATCTGAGAATTAGCTCTCAGAGGGACACCTCCACCTTCTCAAAAAGCCCCGAATGCTCAGAGAGGTGGCGGTCCGCATGTGAGCCCCAAGCTCATATACATAATCTCACCACATACCTCCACCCCCCACCCCCTCCACCCATCCTCATTTCAATAGCGCTCCCCTCCTTCACCCCCCAGATACTCAAAAGGAGCCCACACCTCCCATTTCCAGGAGCCTGTGGGCGCAGTGAGAAAATGAAGACCTCTGCGCCCCTCCAAATCCCCAGGAATTTCTCATTAGGAGCAGGTCCTGGGCTCCTGAGGACCCCCGGGTTCCCCCCGCACCCCCTGCTCCCTCAAGAAGTCGACCCTCTCGCCCGACTAGAATGGACTACTCCAGTCCACTTTGTGTCGGGCGGCTGTTTCCCTGTGTGTGTTATTCATCTTGCTCCCATTCTCCAGGCACAAGAGGCTTTCCCCGCCAATGGTGCTTTGAAAGTCCTCAAGACTTCCTCTTCTTTTCACCACATTTTTTATGTGTGTGCATGTGCGCAAGTCAGTGTCCGTAATGAAAGACCCAGGCTCTGGATAGCGCAGAATAGGGGTAATTGAAATGACATTTTTTTTATGGTCTCCCATGACAGGAAGCGGGAGTTGGTTCATCAGGACAGTTCTGAGGTTTTGTGCCTTGCTTGGCATTCAGCTACAGGCTGTTTTATTGACGGACAAGTGCTTGGGGTGATGAGAACAGAAGTATATAGAGCGAGCAGGGTGCAGTCAAGAACAGTTATGTTTTTATTTCTCTGTGACTTACAATCATATCAGCGGTAAGTGCTGAATGAGTGAACAGTGTGTTTAAACAGTATGAACAATATGGTTTAACTTAAACTGATAAGATAAAAGTCAAAATTCTGCTACCAAAAATAAGCCTTCACTAAGCCTCTCGCCTTGAAAACATTTCTGATCAATCCTACTTGACAATTGTTGCCATCTGCCAAGATTTTGCTTATTTCTAATGTAAGTCTATGGAGAATCTCTGCAATCAAATAGTTTTAAACACAATTTGATGGGAAAAAAAATACGGTAAAACGTTGTTGCTGTGGCACTTATTATAGTGACAGAGAGTACAGTGCTATTTTTCCTTCTCCAAATATTTAAATAAATCATACATTATTATATATAAAATAAGACTAAGGCCCGGTTTCACAGACAGGGCTTAAGCCAGAATTAGGCCTTAGTTCAATTAGGACATTTAGGTAGCTTTTATAAACATGCCTTAGAAAAAAAACATTACTGGTGTGCATCTTGAAACAAAACAATGGCATACATATTTTAAGATATGTCGGCGCAAGTTGCTTTCAGTTAAAACAGCTCAAACATGCATTTTAGTCTGAGACTAGCTTAAGCCTTGTCTGTGAAACCTGAGGATAGTCTCTGAGGTTTTTAGTCACAGTATGGCATAATTAAAAAAAAATAATTCAACCCAATCCTGCAGCTCCTTGTAAAGATTTCATATAGGCCATGTCAATCACAATGCAGATTGTCTACACAATGCTGAAACAAATCCTAACCCCTAACCCTAAAACCAGATAGATAGATAGATAGATAGATAGATAGATAGATAGATAGATAGATAGATAGATAGATAGATAGATAGATAGATAGATAGATAGATAGATAGATAGATAGGTAGATACAGTGGGGAGAACAAGTATTTGATACACTGCCGATTTTGCAGGTTTGCCCACTTACAAAGCATGTAGAAGTCTGTAATTTTTATCATAGGTACTCTTCAACTGTGAGTGACAGAATCTAAAACAAAAATCCAGAAAATCACATTGTATGATTTTTAAGTAATTAATTTGCATTTTATTGCATGAAATAAGTATTTGATACATCAGAAAAGCAGAACTTAATATTTGGTACAGAAACCTTTGTTTGCAATTACAGAGATTATACGTTTCCTGTAGTTCTTAACCAGGTTTGCACACACTGCAGCAGGGATTTTGGCCCACTCCTCCACACAGACCTGCTCCAGATCCTTCAGGTTTCGGGGCTGTCGCTGGGCAATACGGACTTTCAGCTCCCTCCAAAGATTTTCTATTGGGTTCAGGTCTGGAGACTGGCTAGGCCACTCCAGGACCTTGAGATGCTTCTTACGGAGCCACTCCTTAGTTGCCCTGGCATGTGTTTTGGGTCGTTGTCATGCTGGAAGACCCAGCCACGATCCATCTTCAATGCTCTTACTGAGGGAAGGAGGTTGTTGGCCAAGATCTCGCAATACATGGCCTCATCCATCCTCCCCTCAATGCGGTGCAGTCGTCCTGTCCCCTTTGCAGAAAAGCAGCCCCAAAGAATGATGTTTCCACCTCCATGCTTCACGGTTGGGATGGTGTTCTTGGGGTTGTACTCATCCTTCTTCTTCCTCCAAACACGGCGAGTGGAGTTTAGACCAAAAAGCTCTATTTTTGTCTCCTCAGACCACATGACCTTCTCCCATTCCTCCTCTGGATCATCCAGATGGTCATTGGCAAACTTCAGACGGGCCTGGACATGCGCTGGCTTGAGCAGGGGGACCTTGCGTGCGCTGCAGGATTTGAATCCATGACGGTGTAGTGTGTTACTAATGGTTTTCTTTGAGACTGTGGTCCCAGCTCTCTTCAGGTCACTGACCAGGTCCTGCAGTGTAGTTCTGGGCTGATCCCTCACCATCCTCATGATCATTAATGCCCCACGAGGTGAGATCTTGCATGGTGCCCCAGACCGAGGGAGATTGAGTGTCATCTTGAACTTCTTCCATTTTCTAATAATTGTGGCAACAGTTGTTGCCTTCTCACCAAGCTGCTTGCCTATTGTCCTGTAGCCCATCCCAGCCTTGTGCAGGTCTACAATTTTATCCCTGATGTCCTTACACAGCTCTCTGGTCTTGGCCATTGTGGAGAGGTTGGAGTCTGTTTGATTGAGTGTGTGGACAGGTGTCTTTTATACAGGTAATGAGTTCAAACAGGTGCAGTTAATACAGGTAATGAGTGGAGAACAGGAGGGCTTCTTAAAGAAAAACTAACAGGTCTGTGAGAGCCGGAATTCTTACTGGTTGGTAGGTGATCAAATACTTATGTCGTGCAATAAAATGCAAATTAATTATTTAAAAATCATACAATGTGATTTTCTGGATTTTTGTTTTAGATTCCGTCTCTCACAGTTGAAGTGTACCTATGATAAAAATTACAGACCTCTACATGCTTTGTAAGTAGGAAAACCTGATAGATAGATAGATAGATAGATAGATAGATCGATAGTCTTGTAGTTTATTGTGATCCGATGCAATCAAATCTTAACCTTTATTGACACGTGACTGCGTGATTAAGTTGACCAATGAAATTGGCCTTAGGGTGGGGTTCATTCTCAACTGGTTTGGGGGGAAAAGTCAAGGGTAATTCATTCTAGCCCATGTACAAATAAAATCTAATAATTTGATCACTTTATGAGCGTATTTTACCAAAAATAATGGAAATCTCCTGTTTATTCCTATTGGATGTCTTGTAAAGCTTGTCTGAGATAGCAACAACCAGACACCTTGAGCAGATCAGCTGCTCTACACTATAACCTCTACTCATCAGCATGAGGACACTCCATGGCCCTGTCTTAAATGCCACTCCATATTTGTGGTGACAATGCCACATCGACTGTTGTTAAGCAGTCCGCTGCAGTCCAGTTGAAGTGTACCTATGATAAAAATTACAGACCTCTACATGCTTTGTAAGTAGGAAAACCTGATAGATAGATAGATAGATAGATAGATAGATCGATAGTCTTGTAGTTTATTGTGATCCGATGCAATCAAATCTTAACCTTTATTGACACGTGACTGCGTGATTAAGTTGACCAATGAAATTGGCCTTAGGGTGGGGTTCATTCTCAACTGGTTTGGGGGGAAAAGTCAAGGGTAATTCATTCTAGCCCATGTACAAATAAAATCTAATAATTTGATCACTTTATGAGCGTATTTTACCAAAAATAATGGAAATCTCCTGTTTATTCCTATTGGATGTCTTGTAAAGCTTGTCTGAGATAGCAACAGTGAGCAGGAAAGGTGGATCTTAGTGAAGAAGTGGGAACTCCCTGTAAGAAAATGGCAAGAAAATTAAACAAATTCTATAAATAAACATCAATATATGAGTGATTCTATAATTGGAGATACATTTTGCATTTCGCTAACAGAAATTCTTTCCAGTATCTTGAAAACATATTCAATTTTAAAAATTCAGTGCTTGCCAAACACAAGTTACTTCCTTTTTTTTTTTAATAAATCGGAAAAACTGATTTATTAATATTATTGTTTGTCAACTCTGTTACTGTCAATTCCGTTACATACTGTCAGCATTGTTACTCTACCTTGGTAACAGAGTTTGACGGTAACAGAGTTGACAATTTAAAACTTTTTAGCCAAAAACTCCACTTGCTAGCATAAATGCTAAGAGCACATGGCACTAATGAAATCATGACTAAAGGCCTTTTAAACAACCCACTGTGTGATCAGTGATAAATTCTGTTTTCCTTTTGATATTGTGATAACAATTTTGACGTTTTACAAAATAACTTGGTGTAAGTTATTATTTTTTAGATTAAAATATTTTCTCAGAGAGAGAGCACACATACCTTTCAGTGCTTCAGATCTTATCAGTGAGAGAAAGTTACATAATTTCCTGTATCTTACATGATTGTGGGAGATAATTCCACCAATTTAAAGGCAAATTATGTTAAGGTAACAGAATTGGCGGAACATTTATGGACACACATTTTTATAAGATAAATGTTATTTTTTTTAAAACAGTTTCATGTTGTAGAATTAGGAAAATTACTATGTATGGCTTTTATAAATTAAATAAATTAAATATTATCAAAAGAAAAGTAAAATAAAATATTTTGACTACACAATGATACATGATGGAAAAATACATGACTAATTCAGACAAAAAGAAATCACGATTTTTAGCTATATAAGACACTTTTTACAGGAAATATTATATTGTTATGGCCTGTAACATCTTGTAATAAATTATAAAAAAAAAAAAAAAAAAAAATTACCATTTGAAAAAAGCAGAAAAAAAACATTTATGACTTTGGATCCCAAATGTACCTGAAACTATAGAATCACCCATATGCTGACAGTTTAAATTCTTATGAGTAACAGTATTCACTCCAGAATCTTTTTCTACTTCGTCTATGAAAGAGCGATTGACTCCATCTAGTGGAGAGAATGACTCTCTGCCTGAATGTGAGTCCACACATGGCAACAGTTTGAAACTCACTCTAAATCATAACCCAACACAAGACAGGACATAACCCTACTCGAGAGCTTAAGACGTCATTTGTCACAGTACAACTGGATCAAGTGTAGCATGCAAAATATAATTTCCTCATCCACATGAAGTCAAATTACAAGTCTAAACTTGAAATGTTGTTAACTTTGTATCATGTATGTTCCTCGGACAAGAAGTGAGTGCATTTAGTTTCTGTAAGTCTTTGTGCTGTAAATCTAGTCTTTGTTTATACAAAACGTACAAAAAAACTTTGAGTGACTCATTTATTTCTGTAAATGTTTCTCAACCACTCAAGGTTTTAATTGCCAATCCATGCTATCATTCAAGACACTGGGCTGTTTAAAAAGTTGAGTAAGGGAGGATGTGGAAAAGAAGGAAACAGATAGAGAGAGCTGTCACAAATGAAGACAGCTGTCAGCTGGGATGCATGGCGGGGCTCAGAGGTTAAGGAGGAAAACAACGGGGGTGGACAGCGGAATCTCAAACAACAGGAAAAGACTTCTACACACACAGACTGAGACATGTGGGCCTCCGGAACTCTCTTTGAGAGATGGATGGGTACAACCAGACACCTTGAGCAGATCAGCTGCTCTACACTATAACCTCTACTCATCAGCATGAGGACACTCCATGGCCCTGTCTTAAATGCCACTCCATATTTGTGGTGACAATGCCACATCGACTGTTGTTAAGCAGTCCGCTGCAGTCCAGATTTTGCAGAAAGACAAAAAAAGATTCATAAAATGATAAATGTATCAATATGGTGCTGTAGACCTCATGGACATGCATGAGCAAATGCAAATCCTCATCAAGTGTACCATTTGGGACAGGGCCCGGGGCAGTGGGCTTCTTAAATTCTTTTGTTGAGTTGTGCTGCCCTCTGCCAGTAATATTTGTTACTACATTTGATGGTTTGTTAAAATGTCAAGTACAAGTATAGGCCTTCAATTAAAGTATAACACTTACGTATAACAAAATATTGATTTGTTTAATAATTCTGCTTTCTTAAAATGTAATCCAATGAACTGAATTCATATTAAAAATCGGTTCTCAGGTTAACTTTTTCTTGTATATGTCAGAGGAACATTATTAAACTTCATTTACATGCATCAAAGTGAAATATCCAGGGAAAAGTTTTACTTTGTTCACTGAGTCTACAAACTGATCAAAAGTCCCGCAATCTAATCACCAAAAGACAAATGCTCTGCTGAACGATTGTTGAAGGGTAATAGGTCAAGACAGAAATGACTGTCCACCAGGGGGCGTAAGAACGAACAGCATGCGCTTTAGGCTATTTAAATTATTAATCACGGGCATATTCATCAAAAAAAAAAAAAAAAAACAATATAAACAATAAGACGATTAATTATAAGCAAACATTACATTATAGGCAAAATAGTCATATACATATTTTAGTAGCCTATATATATATATATATATATATATATTATAGCCTATATATGTATATATATATATGTATATATATATATATATGTATATATATATATATATATATATTACTACAGTTTCAGATTTTTTTTCATTATCAATTTAATGTTTTTATTTTTTTAGAATAAAACTCTTTTTATAAAATTACCTTCACAAAAAGTGTGGGCTTAATGGGGACCTTCTCCTTTGGCCTTTTTGCATGTTATGCAGCTTTATTTTTATTTTTAATTAATTATTATTATTTATTTATTTATTTTTTAATTTTGTAAATCAAATTGGATCAAAAATTGTTTGCATTTTTCTTAAATATTTAGCCCTTCACACATAGTGTTCTATTATAGGGAACAATGGGGCTAAAGGACCTGGTGTAAAAGGCCCTTTTGGATGTAATTTCTTGGTAACACTTTATTTTGATGATCCCTTTTGAACATTCTGTTGACTATAAGTAACTTTGCAACTACATGTCAACTAAAGGTGATGATACACAGGACAACTTTTTGAGCAATGTTGCCGTCAACGGGCAACAAGGTGAGACACAAGGCCCACGACCGATCTAAAGTATCCAGATAATTTGTTGCCCATTCTCAATGGGAAAGTGCCCAAGCAACATTGCATCATCACCTTAACTCTCATTAGAGTATTAGTAGACTGTCTGCTTAATATCTCCTAACTCTTATTGTGATGCTCCTCCAACACACATTCTGTTGACTATAAGTAACGTTGCACCTACATGTCAACTAACTCTCATTAGAGTGTTAGTAGAGTATTAGTAGACTGGTAGGGATAGGGTTAGAATAAGTTGAGATGTAGTTGCAAAGTTACTTATAGTCAGTAGGATGTCTGTTGGAGGAGCATCACAATAAAGAGTTAGCAGATATTAAGCAGACAGTCTACTAATACTCTAATGAGAGTTAGTTGACATGTAGGTGTAACGTTACTTATAGTCAACAGAATGTTTTAAAGGCACCATCAAAATAAAGTGAAACCAATTTCTTCTTACATGACAACAAAAACCATAAATTAACTAGACTTAACATATGTTAGTTTGTTTTGTCATGTGCCAAGTGTGGAAATTAATTGACTGCTCCAGTCAATGGAGATTAATTTGTTTTTGTTTTTTTTAATGACTTTCATTGTGAAATTCCCCAGTCATCTCAATGGCAAAAAGTGTCCCAATCAACCTGAATTCACCTCTACCAATTAGTAATCATTAATTAGGCTAGAGTCAATGTGCAACAGATGCCATTGTGTGTTGAATTAGCAAGTACAAATGTAGGCTAAATGGATATATACATATTTGACTGAGAAATAGAATAGAGATAGACTATTAATCGGCTATTGGAAACTTTACTGCTGTAACTCTGGTGTATTTTCTGCCAGGCGCGGCGCTGTTCAGGCGAAGCGGAGATCAGCCAGCAGGCCCACTGACAGCGCTGAAACACTTTCTCTCTCAGCTCAACACCAATTTTGACAGCTTTCGCAAATTTCCTTTTGAGGTGCCATCTAAAAACATCTTTAACGACGTCGTCAGTCGAGATGAATACGGTTCCCAAGCCCCAAACACGCCCTCCCCTTAAAATAAACCTCACGGGACTATTCTAGTATAGGTTTTGAGTTATGCAGGAATTGGAATTAGACGTGTTGCTAAGCAGCAGATATGTAGGTTTATTGAAACGGGATGTAAAGCTGTATGCTCGTCGCATTAAAGCGCTTCAGTGTCACATTCACACGACATTAGACTCGGCCATAATCGTTGAGATGGTGTCGGACTCCTCCATTTTCTCTCTCTCCTCAGACAAAAATAAATAAATAAAATACGGCACAGAAAAACAAACGCGCTGTTTATATATTTACACGTCCAACTCAGTTCACAGTTTCGATGTCATTTCCTTGTATGTTAGAGATGTGACTGAATGAAACGGATAAGTGCGTTGTGCTGCGATATCTATGTCTTGTTTATTACACAAAATCTAATTAGTAGCCTACTATATCTTTACATATGCCATTGTTTATAGCGCAGAACGCACGCGCGTCTTCACGCGCACTGTACATTTCATCAACTCTGATGTAAACAAGCGTCGATGAAAGACGAGTCACAACTTCTTGAATGTATAAGAGCCTTACTTCAAATCGAAATTTAACACTTTGTGGCCTGTGTCAGCACACAGCAGACTCCATCTTGAATGAGCAAGAGCGCTGAACTTGAGTAGAATCGCGTATTTTCATACGCTTCCGAGTGTGTGTGTTACATTTTTGTTTATTATAGAATAGGATTTTATACCACCTAAAGGAAAGCCTATCACTTAAGGAGTAGAAACGTCCGTTACAAAAGCACAGTATCTTGCAAAGTGAGTGGGAAAAAATATTAAAAGGATGCCAAATGTTCGATTAAAGGTGCATTTGAGCGTTTTAAAATGTATAATTGTGTTTTGGGATAAAGTGAAGCACAGGAGTTGAGAAGAGCTCCTCTCGCAAGGGGTTGGGTTGCCGTGCCGATTGGCTGCTGTTCATAGACACATACAGTCACGGGCTTGAAACAGAACCAGGGGCAGGTCGACAGCAAGGAAACCATAATCATTGAAAATGAAAAGTACAACGTCCGCATCGTAACCCAGAGGTACGTTGTGACTCAGGCATCGCGCACTGGAAAGGTTCCTTTCTGTGCGAGTGTTATAATGCATGTGTTTGGTGTGTTTTTGTATTGAAGGGGTAGAGTGATGATAGCATGAATGTGTTCTCAGGTTCTCTGGCCTACTACTGCAGCTGCGGCTGGGATTTTCTTCATCCACTTTCACAATTTGGGAAAAAAGGTCATTTCACGCGCACAAACGAAGAGTTTTCAATATGAATAACACTGGCCAACATTTAAATGGTAAGATTCTATCGGTGTTTCCTTAGGTATCACATTATATATGTTTTAAAATAACGAAATAGACCGGTGGAACTCTGTGAACTCGTTCTGGTGTTTGTTCGGGAGAGAGATATTATTAAAATAATAGCTTATAAATATTAATGAGATTAGCACGCGTGACAATGAGCCCAGCGCTGCCAGTTTTACATGTATGTTATTACTGTATCTTATGCATATTATACTTCATTATGTGAATTCATGTGTCAGTCAGAGTTCACTCTTCGCGCTGTTATATATGTGCGCCCGCTATCGTTCCTGCGTTCCTTCCTGTGTTATGGAGAATGTTCGAAATGGCATGCATACTTCCCCTACTCGGAATAGTAAGCAGCACGTAATTAATCCGTTCCGAACGTGCAGTCGCGCTAGAACTTTGTAGAATTGTCTTCATTTAATCATAAAATTCCACTACATTGTAAACAAATCCCAACACAGACAGAGAATATAATTAAATAAATGATTCACAAATATTTGTATTCCCTTATTTTGTATATTTCACTTATTTATTGAGCAAAATTACGCAGGTGTAAATTTTCTTTTTTTGGAGAAAGTAACGTCAGTGATATCTTAATAATTCAATAGTTCAATAATAATTAATTGGAGCAGGTGTTTTAAATAATTGGATAAAAATCAAGTGTGAGTTTGACAGTATTACTTAATGGACGTAAACATGGGTCTCTGGTCAAAAGAGATTTCTGAGAACCTCTGAAAAAGTCACTGAGGCTTACTAGGCTGGAAAAGGTTACAAAACTATTTCTATAGAGAATACAAATGGACTCTCTTACGCTACCAAGAAAATATTATCATCTACAAAAATCACTCCAAAAGCAGGACATATGTGACCCTGGACCACAAAACCAGTCATAAGGGTCAATTTTTTTTTAAATTGAGATTTATAATATAAATAAATAAGCTTTCCATTGATGTATGGTTTGTTAGGATAGGACAATATTTGGCCGAATATTGTCAACAATTTGAAAATCTGGAATCTGAGGGTGCAAAAAAATCTAAATATTGAGAAAATCGCCTTTAAAGCTGTCCAAATGAAGTCCTTAGCAATGCATATTACTACTAATAATATATATATTTTTTTTTTAAATTTACAAAATATCTCCATGGAACATGATCTTTACTTAATATCCTAATGATTTTTGGCATTCAAGAAATAATTTTAGAGATAATTTTAACCCACACAATGTATTGTTGGTATTTGTATTTGTGTATTTGTGGTCCAGGGTCACATATAATATTCAAGGAGGAACCTCAGAGAAACATGTACAGATCTTCAGGTTAGTGTTTGTGAGACCGTCAGCTAGAGAGACAGGGCAGCAAGGAGGGGCAACATTGCTGCCTGTCTAAAAAAACTAAACATACAGGTGGATGAGCCAGAAGACAGCCAGAAGACTAATGGAAAAATGTTTTGTGGACAGATGATCCCAAAATTGAGCTTTTTGGTGTTAATGAACCATTACAGTTGGAGAAAACCAAACACTGGATTTGGCTTAATAAATAAGTGAAAATATGTAATTAGATACAAATATAAAATATATAATTCTTTTTATGTAGTTAAAAGGTTTAGATGGATATGTGATGCAAATTTAGGTCAAAGTTGTGCAAAATTTCATAAACTTGCAAACAACAGTGCTGGGCACTTGTTGCTATTATTACTACTATTCTTTATTATTTATAACTTTTTGAGAAAATTGTTTAGAGAATGTTTAGAGAATTCATACACAAGCACTTTCATTTCAAGATTTTTACACATACAGAAGTGATGATGAAGTGAATGCTTATATGTATATACAAATTTGTTTTTCAGATAATGGAGCAGTGCCAGTATGATTCGATCACATGTGCTTAATCTCAGTAATTCAACACATTGCCGTACTTGTTCACAGGTGCTGGATCTGCTTGACAGTATATGGAAAACATCACCCATCAGCAGACAGACACTTGGCTTTGACCCTGGCCCATCCTGTCTCATCTGTCCGTGGGTTAAAAACTTAAGATCCATAGTTTACTCACTTATTGTCGCTAAAAAAGCCTTGGAGATCTGACCCTTGGGGATCAGGACCTGCCTCTGTCTGACAGGCTTCTGGAACTATGTGTGGACGATGAACTCAAGATTGGTGCGTGGTAGCCAGGCTGAGTTATTGACACATCTGTCTCAAAATGGATGCAGGTGTGACTGACAGCTGCACATCACCACCCAGCCCTGATTTTAGTCTGGACTCATCCAGTCCATTTGCAAATGGACTGCACTTTGAGTCAATTCTGTTTGAAGATGAGGACGAGGATGAAGTTATGGATACAGAGACAGTTTCTCGGCTGGAAAGAGCCTCGTGTGGCTCAACGAGAGGGCGTACAACAAATACAAATTTGAAGACAAAATTGGATGCCAAGCCTAGAAGCAAAATTTCAAAGGCTCGTTCATCCTTGGGGCAAGAAGTCGTCTTTGAAGACAAGTCTAAAAGTGATTGTGGGCTTTCATCTCTTGTGAGCAGGCCTGCTGGGATTATGATGGCAAGTTCACCTTCAAACCACCACCAACACTATTAGATATCTCTTCATACGCCAATCAACTGTTCTGCAAGCTTTTAAAATGAGTAACATGTCAATGTACATCATTTTAGTTATTAATACATGTTTAATTATCAATAATTTAATATCTGGCAATATAATAATTTATAAAAATATGCTCTTTATGCTAAAACATTCAATGAATCATATTCAATATTTAAAAAAAAAAAAGAAATATTTTTGTACGGTGACCGGTCGTGGCCTCGAGATCCTATGTTGAGGGAACAACATATTTTTTCTTGTGAGCACGACTTCTTTTGTTGAAGTACTTTTTCTTGTGGCCTTGAGTTTAATGTGTAAACAAACCTGCGTGACCATAGCAATCTAAGATTATCAGAAATGGATATTATTAATAAATATTTTATTTTGAATAAAAAATGACAGACAATGTGGCATTAAGACATGGATATATTATATTATATTATATTATATTATAGCCTGTTATATTGTAGCCTATTATATTGTAGCCTGTTATATTGTAGCCTGTTATATGCTATATTAGTAATAGAAATGATACCCATTTCCGATATCAATTTCTGCACAATGTATAGATATAGGTTATATATGACTCTATTTCTGTAGGCGCACTTATGGGAATTATATGGGAAGTTCACTTCATGGGAATTTAACATATTAGGCTATAATATTTATTCATTTCGGCTAGTAATTAATAGACTACATTAGTAAATAGGTATAATAATAAACATGTAATTAACTGTGTCTACTGTTTCATTTGTAATTGAAAACAGATGCTCATTTATTGCCACACACTGGCGTAGCCTAAGCCTACAGAAATATAGTCAAAACTTTATTGGTATGATTGTCAGGCATTTATGGTATTTAAAAAACATATGGCACTTTAAGTATTAAAATAAATAATATATAATGTTAATTAGGTAAAGAGATACATGAAATCAAGGGGAAAATAAAGCAAATACAAAGGAAAATGCTAACAAAGAATATAATAATATAACCAATAACGACAACAATGACAATAATAGAATAATAATATACAAATATTAAATAAAAAAAGACTAAAAAATAAACAATCAGTGAATGGATTTAAAATACTGTGGTATGGGATGGATAAAAAAATGTTTTCTTGTATATAATTTTATGTTCTTGCATATTCTTTTATCATAATTAACGTAATTTATATATGATGTCTACCAGCAGACAAAAAAATCGAAAACAAAGGCTCGACCACCAGTGAAATATTTGGAGGGTGAAGTTATATGGGCTAAATTTAACCGTAGACCATGGTGGCCATGTCAGGTGACTGTTCACCCAGTTGAGGGAGTTTACCACAGAATTAAAGGTAAGTACACAACCACAGAAGCCATACTGTAGATGCCGCTTTCCTAATTTCATGAACCAGAACTTTTCAGTCACATTTTTCCACATAATCCACCCACAAATTCCTTGAATTGCTTTGTTCGATTGTGTTTCAGAGCCACCAGATAGGACCAATCGTCAGTATTTCCTCAAGACATTTGGGGAACCTGAAGAACAAGCATGGGTTCCTGAGCGATCTACTCATATATTTGTGGGTGGATATCAGTTTAACAATCTCCCTTTTGTGAGAGGAAGTGGACGCCAACGAGATGAAAATGCCAGACACTCTGTAATTTCTGAAACATCCTTTCAGTTAAATGGATATTGTGACACGTTTTTAAAACCCTTGTGAAATTGTTACTCTTGGGTTACTTTGCAGATACCCAAGCGTTTTCTGAACTCTTGGAGAGCTAGTGTGGTTGAAGCAGAAGCACTTCTCCTGGAGAAGCCAAGGGTCACCACTCCATGCTCAGACTTCTCCAAAACAATCTCTGAAGGAACCACAAATAACACAGAAAACAAAGTGTCTGTACCAGTGGAATTACCCAACATTAGTCTTCTGAGCAATGGAACAGTTACACAAAAAGACCACCTGAACACCTTACCACATAATCAGGGGTCTAAAAAAAAAAAGAAACAAAGAAAGTCATCAACACATTTGAAAACATCTGAGGAATTTCATTACGAGAAGGATGAGATTATGGAAGGGTTGGACAGTCCCTACTCTGACATTGATTCGGTACCACAGATCCGCAGATGTCCCAAAAGCTCTGAGCGAATATCAAATATCGAACAATCAAACTCAACCCCAAGTCAGCTTCTCATTACAAATGACAAAGAAATAAAAAAGAATGTGGAGAACCAGGGTGGCCTTTGGTTCAGTAAAACAGGAAAAGGTCAAGTCAATGGGGGACTTGGTCGTGCTGGAATTAAATCTGTGAATTGTTCTTTCGGGAAGGTATCTTGTAAAATTAAGATGCCAGATTCAGCAAGCATGAAATCCAAGGACAATCACATCACCGGACTTGAACATCTATCTACCGAAGCCAGGAAAGCTCTCGGTAGGAGAGTGAAGTGCCTTCCGGCAAGTAGTCGCCTGATGACGAGAGCACTGAAGGCGATGGAGGAGGAAGAGTGGATGAAGAAACAACTGGTAAACCAAGAGTCAACCTCAAATGTTGATGTAGAGAATTGTGTATCTTCTTCGGACTTTACATTACCTGAAACAACAGATGTAGACAACAATGACCCTTCACAGAAGATGCCAACTACGGCAAGCAGAGATCTGAAAGAGAACTCGAACATTAGCACACGCACCCAGCTATCATCCGATCTTCTGAGCTGTAAAGACAATGAACATTCAGTCAAATCTGAAGATGAAGGTTCTTTGATATCTCAAGCACCTGTTGCCTTTCATTCATCCAAATTCAAACAAGAGAGTCACGTTTCTGATGTATCTTCTAGTTCTACTCCATCTTTGCACTTAAATATGGAAGATATGGAGAACATGAAAGAAATAACCTTCAAATCACTAGCAAATGAAGACAGTGGCCAGCCTCTGTCGTTTCATCCTGATGCAAACTATAAGTTTAGCACATTCCTAATGATGATCAAGGATATGCACGATAGCCGGGAAAAAGATGGAACACCATTGGTAATAGAGCCGTTACCCAAAAATGAACTTATTAAAGAGGAGCCATCACTGATTCCGAACGTGAAGGATGAGTTGACCACAGTAGTTACACAGAAATGTCAACTGGGCAAAATCACATCCAAACAGAAGAAGATGAAGCTGAAGTCTGGGACAAATATTATCCCGGAAAATCAGCTAAATTCTACAGTTTTAAAAAATGCTCAAAGACATAGTACAAAAATGAGTTCAAAAAAGAAAACCACTGAGGTCACAGCAAACATCCACTCCAAAGATTCATTTGACAAACTGATATCTGAGCATCACCTGCCCTCAGAGGAACCAGAGACCAAGTTCTCGGCTAATGTGCCCAAAAAGCGTTGGCAGAAGTTTGGCCAAGTCAAAGTATTACATGCAGACGAAGGTAGTTGTATTCAAGAGACAGAACGATTACCCTCAGAAAATTGTGACGTTTTGGTGGGTGGCACAAATAAGTCTTGTTCTTTTGTGCCCGAGAAGGCAACTTCCATCGATGCATTAGAAAATACTCAAGCCAACTGTCAAAAAAATGAAACCCCTACAGGTAAGGTAGACAATGTAATCAATGCTAATATCATCTAAGGATTATGTGAAGTCTTTAAGTGGCCTCAAAAATGTTTGTGCTTTTCACAGAATGTAAACGTATTAGAAAACCTAGCAAAAGACTCATAGAATGGACAGAGGAATACGATCAATTGTTTTCTACTAAGAAGAAAGCAAAAAAGAAACCTGAGTCGTTTACTAAGGTAGCTCAGTTTATGCTAGCTAATCAAGTTCAAGTTAGATGTGTACGTTTAATTCAGGTTAACACTCTAACAATTTTTTGACAACTTATAGGTCGAAAACCACAACTGCAGTGGCCCAGTGGAAAAAACATCTGGTGAAAGTTTACAGAATCCTCAGGTAACAGAGCAAGGTGTGTCGAGGCCCCTGCCAGAATTACAGACTCCTCCTCCAGAAGACATGTCTCGGAGCACTCCTTCAATAAATACCACGGCATGTCAAGAGAGTCAAGTGTTGTCTGTTGACACGCTAACTCCACCTCCAGAAACAAACCCATCACCATGTGCTGAAATTTGCCATATGGAGCAGCTTCAAAGACAAAATGCTTTTGCCACTGGTGAGTAGCTTTTTCTGAAGGTTTACATAATTATGAAAAAATTCACAAATTTTATGACTCTTTAATATTTTTCAAACATTTCCATCACATTGTTTTACCATATGCAATGGTCAAATGTAGACCTAGTGCAAAGAACCAGAACAACTTCTTTCTATGTTGTATTTTATTTATTGTTTTAGGGCTAAATATATTCAGTACTTTTTATCAGAACAAAAATAACAGTCAAAAAAAATGATTGTTCATAATTTTGAATAGGTGATGGTGTGTGTCTAAGCACTAAGAGACAACGGAAACCCACCAAAAAGATTCTAGAAAGCTCCATTGAAGCTGAACCAATTCTCATGCCTAAAAGAAAGGTACTATAACTATTTTTTTTTTTTTTTAAAGTTAACTTTATCAATAATTGTTATCAAAAAAACATACTTTTTGCAATTTTAGTCTTAAGGACATAAGGAAAAAGGAAAATTGGGCTAATAGCATTATCATTCACAGGTGAAGTCACAGAAGATTTGCTCATCTGGACAATCTATAAAATCAGGTTTGACTGCTTTCAAAACTATGTTTGTTATTTTATTAAAATCATATACCATTAATATATTGGACGACTTGATTGTTTTAGAGATATAGCCAACAATCAGAGACAATTCAAGGGCCACATTTTCCTAACATGCAGCCCTGATCATTTAATGATGTACTAAAAGATGCATGTCCATCAATTATATTTTCAACAATAATCTAATCTAGTTAATCTAGAAAATTATGTTTTAAGCATGTTATTTGACATTAATCAAATTCGTGCAGAGTTCACACTGCACGATCTTAGCCCCGATTTTGACTCGGTGACAGATTTTGTGAAATCGCCGACAAATGCCCAAAATCGGAGGCAAATTGGTGCTCATTCACACGAGTGACAATCAGGCAGTGTGCATTATCAAAGACGCGATCTGAGAACATCATAGTGACCGTGATCAGTAAATTATCATAAATTATATTAAATCCTGGGTTTGTGTTCCATTGAAGGCTTATTCAGAAAACTGAATAAGCCTGAATCTCCGATAATATTTTGGAAATCTAAAACTGGTCTTTTGTTGGGCCACTAGAAGAACTGACATATGCTGACACTGAACTTTATTATTTTTTATACATTTATTTGGTGCTTTAGTTTTCTTTTGTTTTACTATCTTTAATTGTATTGTAAATGAAGGAATAGGACAACAATCATCAAAAAGTAAGAACAAGCTGTCTTCCGAGTCCATCGACACACCAACTGACCCAATACTAAAAAGCACAGAGATGGAGATAGAAGTTGCTCCTGAAATGCCTCTTACAGTTAACCCAGAATCAGCGGAGGATGGCTCAGATGCTCTCAGATGCTCAAGTTCAGAGGTCAGTAAAAAGAACTCTTGAAAATAGTCTTTTATTATTTCTTAATGGCCACTTTAGTACACCTATACAACTGCTTCTAATCGGCTAATCAGTCAAATGCATTAATAAGTAATATGCAGAGAATTCAATGAAAACTATTTTTCTAAATGCTCACTTAATTAAATAACCTGAATATCTGGCATTTCATTCAGATGTTTGAATCTAGTTATGGCTTGTGTTCTGAAAGAGAAGAAAAGTCACAATCTGATGAAGGACTCTCGGATAATAAAAGGCTCTCAGAGGAGAAAGGTGGCAGCATCTCCCTCAAGGAAAATGTTTGTCAGGTAGGTGTGTTGAGGCCCGTTTACACCCAAGAACGATAACTATATAAGTGTCCACGCCAAAGGACAATAACAGTTATGTCGTCTGCTGCGTTAAATACTCAAGCTTTAAAGTCAGGTGAATTCTGATTGGCTGTCAATGTTTATCATCATCCATTGTTCAAAAGGGCCAGTGATATTGTTCCTCTGTGTTGTTATTGTTATAGCTGTGGTGTGAACTTTTATTATCACTATGTATTATTTAACCTTTATTGTCTCCCTTTGGAGGATTTATTTCTTCATGCAACGTACGTAATTACCCATCATAAGTTGTGATATAGCCTGGGCTGCGTTTCTCAAAAGCATTGTAAGTCTAAGTTGATCGTAGAGACCATTGGTGCCAATTGTTCTATGATCAACTTAGGCTTATGATGCTTTTAGGAAATGCAGCCCTGGTACGTTGGTCTGTTGGGTCAGATTGCTTTCTCACCACGTGATTATTTTGGTGCAGATCCGAGTGCAATTGCCGTGTTCACATATGCCTAAATGAACTGAACTAATGGAGAAAACGCATCAGGTTCCGAAACAAATGCTCCAAATGAGCCAGGTGTGAAACTGGTTCATCATGTCAACTGGTCAACGTAGATTTGGGATTCAGAAAGTAATTAGTAATAAGTAATGCAGTATAGATGTATCCTTCGCTGCCTTTGATATCCCACAATCCTGTGCTTTCCATTCTGTGACAGCTGAGCTAAAAAAATAAATAAAGATGGCATCTGAAAGTTGCGGTTGGTGGCCAGTTTGTGTGTAAATTTATGTTTTTGACCAACGTTTTCTACTTCTGATGTCATTTCTAGTGCGAAATTACTATTGTAGTAATTAAATATTTGCTTAATTATCACCAAAGCTCGCTCTATTTTGCTGTAGATCATTAAACCATTACGCTGCCTCAGAAATCTGTCCGAAATCCGTTTTGTGAGGTACCTTCGTGCACAAACTCTGCCTACAAAGTCATTGCCTGATAAGGCAGCGAGGCAACAAGTCAGCTGGCTAAGTTTTTGGAAGCAGCCTATAAGATTAAAAAAAATGTAAAACATTTAAAAAAATAGGGTCTATTTTTATTTCATGCTAACTTTAATCATAAACAAATGACAGTGTCAAATGACATCAATTGGAAAAAAAAAATTATAACTATATTTAAGACTAAGATGTTTCCAGGAAGTGATTGATCTTAGGATGTTTTAGCAAACTGATTAATCATTTAAAATATGAATTTACTAAATTCAGTAGTCAATAGCTATGGTATATTATGAAATACCTCAATGACCTCCTCCTCTGCTGTTTCTGAAGGTGTGTGAGAAGCAGGGAGATCTCCTTCTGTGCGAAGGGCAATGCTGTGGGGCATTTCACCCACAATGCACTGGTCTGAACGAGCCTCCCACAGGAAAATTTTTATGTCAAGAGTGCACGTCTGGTGGGTGCCTGCTTCATAATTCACACACCAACAGTTTGTCTTAAAGTAATTTTACAGCTTTTGACAGCTGGTTTTGTGAATATTTGAATAGGTATACACTCATGCTTTGCTTGTAAGAGCTTGGGTGAGGACGTCAGGCGCTGTATGCTTCCTGGATGTGGGAAGTTCTACCATGGGGAGTGCGCTGCCAGCCATGCACCCACTGTACCTCTGAACCGGGCCTTTCGGTGCCCTCTCCACGTCTGCCTGGCGTGTTTCATCACAAACCCTACCAATCCGTCCATATCTAAAGGTTTGTTGTGCTTAGAGCAGTTAGGTGCTCGATCAGGTGATGCTACATAATGAAGGCTTGTTCACACTGCCCTAAAAAACACCAACATTTCCACTTGGGAACAGCAATATCTTTTTTTAAGATTCAGTCCATAAAGTGTGGGTCCATAAAGTTGTTATTTTTAATTAGGTGAGACCTTATCATCATGGCAACAATATTTGGATGCTGTGTTTGTTGGAGCAGTGTGAATTAGCATTAAGATGTTATCTTGCAAACTAGGTGTAAACTGATATTAAAATTCTGGTCAATACAGATAAGCCCATGATTATTTCATGTTGTGGCCGATAACCAATAAATGGCTAATATGAAAATTCTATGCTATTTTGTCTAAATCATTTTAAAATTAAACACTTAAAACTAAAATCAGTCATTTGAATTCTGTGAATTTGTGCATCACAACATTATAATGTACAGTATGAAAAATTGATATTTTGAGATTTGCTAAAAATTACATTTAACAGTAATTTGTAGTGTTTTTAAAGATTCACATGAAGTGAGTGACAAAAGTAATCTAAATTTAAAAACTAAAGAAAATGAGCATGGACAAAAATTGCTCAAAGAATGTCCAATTTCGCCCGATACGGATAAAAAAAAAAACTTATACCATGTTAGTATTCACCATCTAAAACACATATTTCAAATGTGGATGCTTTTATTATGAAATTCTCTGTATATTGTGTCTCAGGCCAGCTAACCCGCTGTATCAGATGCCCTGTGGCATATCACGCTAATGATGACTGCGTACCTGCTGGGAGTGTCACTCTCACCGACAGCAACATAGTGTGTCCCAATCACTTCACACCAAGAAAAGGCTGCCGCAACCACGAGCATGTCAACGTCAGCTGGTGCTTCGTCTGCTCAGAAGGTTAATTCAGCTGTATTAGGCCCTCTTTACACCTGTTATTAAGATGCGTTTTGGTTGATCGGATCACAAGTGGACGATGCTAAATACAGGTGTAAACGGGGTCTAAAATGTTTTGAGCTTGTCCACTTTCAACCACTTCCAGCCTCAAGTTGTTCCAAACCTGTATGAATTTCTTTCTTGAACACAAAATAAGATATTTTGAAGAATATGGGTAACCAAACAGTTGATGGGCCCCATTGATTTCCATAGTATTGAAAAAAAAAATACTATGGAAGTCAATGGGGCCCATCAACTGTTTGGTTACTGACATTCTTCAAAATATCTTCTTTTGTGTTCAGTAGAAGAATGAAATGCATACTTGAGGGTGAGTAAATGATGACACAATTTAAATTTTTGGGTGAACTGTTCCTTTAATACCAGGTGTAAACAGGGCCATAGACACCAATTTCTATCACAATTTGCACCTCTGATTGTAGTGTGTGCACTAAATCATTTAACTTCCCTTACAAGCTCACTTTATATGACCTTATCAGAAACATTTCTTCTCTGTATCTGTATCACTTCCCTCTACAGGAGGTAGTCTGCTGTGTTGTGAGTCATGTCCTGCGGCTTTTCACCGAGAGTGTCTGAACATCGACATGCCAGAAGGCAGCTGGTACTGCAACGACTGTCGTGCTGGAAAGAAACCGCACTACAAGGAGGTAGTGTGGGTGAAAGTGGGCCGCTACAGGTCAGCATGCACAAAACCGTCTCGGTTACGTATGTAACCCTTGTTCCCTGAAGGAGGGAACGGAGACGTATGTCGGAACTGACCGACGAATTGGGATCTGTTTTCAGAGACCAATCTACTTCGAGTGATTAAAAACGAGCCAATGGACATTGGTATGCGGTTCACGCACTCCACGCACCGCCCCGCAGCGCGGGTATACAGTGGGGAGAACAAGTATTTGATACACTGCCGATTTTGCAGGTTTTCCTACTTACAAAGCATGTAGAAGTCTGTAATTTTTATCATAGGTACACTTCAACTGTGAGAGACGGAATCTAAAACAAAAATCCAGAAAATCACATTGTATGATTTTTAAATAATTTGCATTTTATTGCATGACATAAGTATTTGATCACCTACCAACCAGTAAGAATTCCGGCTCTCACAGACCTGTTAGTTTTTCTTTAAGAAGCCCTCCTGTTCTCCACTCATTACCTGTATTAACTGCACCTGTTTGAACTCGTTACCTATATAAAAGACACCTGTCCACACACTCAATCAAACAGACTCCAACCTCTCCTCAATGGCCAAGACCAGAGAGCTGTGTAAGGACATCAGGGATAAAATTGTAGACCTGCACAAGGCTGGGATGGGCTACAGGACAATAGGCAAGCAGCTTGGTGAGAAGGCAACAACTGTTGGCGCAATTATTAGAAAATGGAAGAAGTTCAAGATGACGGTCAATCTCCCTCGGTCTGGGGCACCATGCAAGATCTCACCTCGTGGGGCATCAATGATCATGAGAAAGGTGAGGGATCAGCCCAGAACTACACGGCAGGACCTGGTCAATGACCTGAAGAGAGCTGGGACCACAGTCTCAAAGAAAACCATTAGTAACACACTACACCGTCATGGATTAAAATCCTGCAGCGCACGCAAGGTCCCCCTGCTCAAGCTAGCGCATGTCCAGGCCCGTCTGAAGTTTGCCAATGACCATCTGGATGATCCAGAGGAGGAATGGGAGAAGGTCATGTGGTCTGATGAGACAAAAATAGAGCTTTTTGGTCTAAACTCCACTCGCCATGTTTGGAGGAAGAAGAAGGATGGACAACCCCAAGAACACCATCCCAACCGTGAAGCATGGAGGTGGAAACATCATTCTTTGGGGATGCTTTTCTGCAAAGGGGACAGGACGACTGCACCGTATTGAGGGGAGGATGGATGGGGCCATGTATCGCAAGATCTTGGCCAACAACCTCCTTCCCTCAGTAAGAGCATTGAAGATGGGTCGTGGCTGGGTCTTCCAGCATGACAACGACCCGAAACACACAGCCAGGGCAACTAAGGAGTGGCTCCGTAAGAAGCATCTCAAGGTCCTGGAGTGGCCTAGCCAGTCTCCAGACCTGAACCCAATAGAAAATCTTTGGAGGGAGCTGAAAGTCCGTATTGCCCAGCGACAGCCCCGAAACCTGAAGGATCTGGAGAAGGTCTGTATGGAGGAGTGGGCCAAAATCCCTGCTGCAGTGTGTGCAAACCTGGTCAAGAACTACTGGAAACGTATGATCTCTGTAATTGCAAACAAAGGTTTCTGTACCAAATATTAAGTTCTGCTTTTCTGATGTATCAAATACTTATGTCATGCAATAAAATGCAAATTAATCACTTAAAAATCATACGATGTGATTTTCTGGATTTTTGTTTTAGATTCCGTCACTCACAGTTGAAGAGTGCCTATGATAAAAATTACAGACTTCTACATGCTTTGTAAGTGGGCAAACCTGCAAAATCGGCAGTGTATCAAATACTTGTTCTCCCCACTGTATGTCTGTCAGCGAGGCACCTTGAGCCAGCGCCCAGGAGGAAGCTACACTCCTTGTGGAGTGCGCTTGCACCCCGAATGGGCAAGGCACGTCTTGGGACTGGTAAGCCAAGACGATAGCATCCACTATCCAGTGGGCTAACCTCTGCTTGGAGACAGCCTTTCCCTTCTGCTGGCCTCCATAACAGACGAAGAGCTGCTCTGAGGTTCTAAAGCTTTGGGTCCGGTCAATGTAAGCGCGAAGAGCGCGGACGGGCCACAACAAAGCCAGGGCTGGGTCTGCCTCCTCCGAGGGTAGCGCTTGCAAGTTCACCACCTGGTCCCGGAAGGGAGTGGTGGGAACCTTGGGCACGTATCCAGGCCGGGGTCTCAGGACAACGTGAGAGTTGGCCGGCCCGAATTCTAGGCACGATTCGTTGACCGAAAGTGCATGCAGGTCCCCTACCCTCTTGATTGAGGCCAGTGCAGTCAGGAGCACTGTCTTCATGGACAGGATGTTTAACTCTGCAGACTGTAAAGGCTCAAAGGGAGGACCCTGAAGTGCTCTGAGCACCAGGGCTAGGTCCCAAGAGGGTACCAAGGTTGAACGAGGAGGATTCAGTCTCCTCGCACCTCTGAGGAACCTGACGATTAAGTCGTGCTTCCCTAAGGACTTACCTTCCACTGCATCGTGATACGCCGCTATTGCTGCGACGTACACTTTGAGGGTGGAGGGAGACAGCCTTCACTCCAGCCCATCTTGCAGGAAAGAAAGCACGACATTAATCGAACACCTTCGGGGGTCTTCCCGGCGGGAAGAACACCACTCAACGAACAGGTTCCACTTCAGTGCGTAGAGGCGCCTCGTAGAGGGGGCTCTAGCAGAAGTGATGGTGTCTACCACTGCTTGTGGCAGGTCACCTAGAACCTCCGCGTCCCATCCAGGGACCAGACATGGAGTTTCCATAGGTATGGACGCGGGTGCCATAGAGTGCCCCGCCCCTGAGAAAGCAGGTCCTTCCTCAGGGGGATCGGCCAGGGAGGAGCTGTCGCAAGGAGAGTGAGTTCGGAGAACCAGGCCCGGTTGGGCCAGTAGGGCGCAACTAACAAGACCTGCTACTTGTCCTCCCTGACCTTCCACAGTGTCTGTGCGAGAAGGCTCACTGGGGGAAACGCATATTTGCGTAGGTCCCGGGGCCAGCTGTGCGCCAGTGCATCCGTGCCGAGGGTGCCCCTGGTCAGGGAATAGTACAACTGGCAATGGGTCGAGTCCAGAGAGGCGAACAGGTCTACCTGCGCGGCTCCGAAGAGGTCCCATATCAGCTGGACGCTCCGGGGGTGGAGTCGCCACTCTCCCGGAGGTGTCGACTGATGAGAGAGCTCGTCGGCTGTCTGGTTTAGCGCACCTCAGATGTGAATGGCCCGAAGCGACCTCAGATGCTTCTGACTCCACAGGAGGAGATGGCGGGCGAGTTGGAGCATGCAACGGGAGCGTAGACCACCCTGACGGTTGATGTACGCAACGGCCGCAGTGCTGTCCGTACGGACCAGCACGTGCTTGCCCTGTATCGGCTTTTTGAGGCGACCCAGGGTGAGACGTACTGCGAATAACTCTAGGCAATTGATATGCCAACGCAGTTGGGACCCCGTCCACAGACCCGAAACTGCGTGCCCGTTGTACGTGGCCCCCCAGCCCGTGGATCAGGCATCTGTGAAGACCACAGCATGCCTGGACACCTGTTCTAAGGACACTCCCGCCCATAGAAATGAAGGGTCCGCCCACGGGTTGAAGGTTTGGCAACAGTAAGGAGTAACTGAGACCCGGTACTTGCCGCTCTGCCACGCCCATCTCGGGACTCGGTCGTGAAGCCAGCGTTGAAGCAGTCTCATATGAAGCAATCCGAGTGGCGTTACCGCGGCTGCAGATGCCATATGCCCCAGGAGCCTCTGAAAAAATCAGAGGCACACGGCGCGCTGAACACTCAAGCCCCTATGAAAAAGGCAAGATGAACAACGCGCTGACGTGGCCATGTTCTCATGAGAGAACATGAACCACCCACGAACAAAGTCTCAGCATGCTCGTGATGCGATAGAGGAGTGGGGGCCCGAGGAGATGTACCCGGCAGGGAAGCCCTACTGTAATCCTCAGGTCACCAAGGCTTATTAGCCGAAGTAGCCCTTTTCTGGTGCACCAGAAAATAAACTAGATCGGGGAATAGGCGAAGGGACTCCCCGTTTGAGGTTTCATAGTCTTGACCGCGCATCTAGAGCGCCGAGTGACGCGCTGGGTTGCCGTGACAACCCCCGCTGTCAGCAGGTGCTCGACGGCACACGGCGCGCTGAACGCTCAAGCCCTTACGAGAAAGGTGAGACGAACAATGCGCCGACATGATCACGTTTCCTGAGAGAACATGGATCACCCACGAACGCAATCTCACATGTTTATATGCGAGAGAGATCGTGGCCGTCAAATGAGGACAGGAAACAACCGCATCCAGAAACACACGATTTGAATGACATCTTGAAAAAGACGCAGGGTCAAACCGTGTTGCTCTTTTAGAAGGAAATGCTCTTTTAGAAGTGCTGAAGCACTCAGGGAGATGGCCGCGGCTCACAGCAGTCCGCTTGCAAGCCTGCGTGTGAGCACTCAAGAACGGAAACGCCCAGCCAACCAACACAGGAACAAGTGTATGTTGCAGAGGCCACTCACTGACTCGCGCCGTCACACCAGCACCCAGGTAAGAGAGCAATCCTCCTCGAGACTCGTCTAAACACTCTTCGTAGATACAGCTTAATACAGCAAACCGTTCGGCTCCAAAGTTAGAAAGCAATGATGCGGTATTCCACTTCCGTATTTATACCCGCGCTGGGGGGCGGTGCGTGGAATGCGTGAACCGCATGCCAATGTCCATTGGCTCGTTTTTAATCACTCGAAGTAGATTGGTCTCTGAAAACAGATCCCAATTCGTCGGTCAGTTCCGACGTACGTCGAACGTGACCGACTGAAAGGGAACAACCCTTATCATTCCTGGTTTGTACAGTCATTGTACACAACAGTTTGTTCTCTACTCTTTGTTAGATGGTGGCCGGCGGAAGTTAGCAATCCCAAAAACATTCCTGAGAATATCCTACGCATGAGACATGATGTTGGAGAGTTCCCAGTTCTTTTCTTCGGCTCTAACGACTACCTGTGGACTTACCAAGCCCGTGTTTTCCCTTACATGGAGGGTGATGCCAACAGTAAAGAGAAAATGGGAAAGGGAGTTGACTCTACCTATAAGAAAGGTATCTTCTGCAACTAATTATTGCTGCTTGCTTTTGGTATTGCTATTTTTAATGCCCAATCAAAGCTAAAACTTAATTAGACATCACCACATTGACGTCATAGTTTGGTAAAGCAAGGGAGAGTTGAGGCGTTGATCAAGGCACAAGCGGTAATTTAATTAACAAAACAAAGACTCTAAACAACTGGAAATGCTGGGAAGCACAATCAACATAAAATATGAGAACGGACAACTGAAACTCAGGGTTATGAATACACAGACTAAATGAAGAATTAAACAATGGAGGAGCCAGAAGAGTGGGATGCCCTGATGGAGCCAGAGGGATGAAGGCCCATGGCGTTGCAGTCCAGGGCGGAGCCAGGGAGACGGAAGAACGCGGTGAAGTCAGGGAGACTGGAGACCAAGACTAAGGTGAAGCCGCTGGTCCGTAGGGCCAAGGCGAAGCCAGGGGCTTGGAAGACCGAAGTGGAGCCGGTGGGAGTAAGGATGAGGATGAGGGGATGGAGGAATCCAGTGGAGCCGAAGGAACTGGGTGTAACCAGTGAAGAAGGTGGAATCAGAGATCTGGATGGAACCAGAGAAGGAGGCAGAAGCCAAGGAACTGGTGAAGAGGCTGTGAATCAGACAGGTCCGGCGGAGGAGCCGGAGCTAGGAGACTGGATGAAACCAGCAGAGGAGGAAGGGTCAGGGAACACAAGCCAGACTGGACCTTAACTTTGAAGTAATAGTTCTCCAAAAATGAAAGTTCTGTCATTATTGGAATGAAATCTACCTAATGTCATTCCAAACCTGTTTGACTTTTCTGTGGAACACAAAAGATGTATTTTAAAGAATGTTTAAACTGTCAGAAGTCAATAGGGTCCAGAACAAAACTGGCCCAAACTGACTTTCATTTTTTAGTCAAAAACACGTTTTTTAATACTATACAGTACGCAAGTGAGTGTTAGATGACGGCAAAGGTAATTTAAATTCAAAAATAGGGAAATGTACAAATACATATACAATATTGACTGATACCCATAAATGATAAAAATCTCTAATATAGGCTAATATGCTAAAACATTTGAAACTTTGTAGCAGTGCCTTAGCAACCATTCACAAAACCCAGCATCGTGAAGGCAACATTTGCACACACAACTCGTGTAAAAACCTAGTTGTATTACATGATTCTTGGGGCTAGATTTACTAAACAGGGCAAATTAGCGTGAGAGCGCAATTCCAAAAAAGCGCATATGGGAGTGGGAAGTTCTGCGCATGATCTAATGATGACGTAAATCTGGCCCTTGGTGTAGCTGAAATCAGTGATCAAATGAAAATATCTGAAATCAAAATGTTTAATGTGGTTTAGCTTTGGAAGAAGCTGCATTAAGGTTTAAAGAACTGCAGGCAGAGAAAGAACTACGGCAGCTCCAGGAGGACCGACGAAATGACAAGAAACCTCCACCATACAAGCATATTAAGGTAGCTACATGACCATACAAGACACACTATGAGATTGATTGCTAGCTTTATATTATGATGGTACAAGTCTATCTTGGTCAATCCAATAGGTGAACAAACCAATTGGCAAAGTGCTGATCATCTCGGCAGACCTTTCGGAGATTCCCCGCTGCAACTGCAAAGCGACAGACGAGAACCCCTGCGGTATGGATTCAGAGTGCATCAACCGCATGCTGCTGTACGAATGTCACCCACAGGTTTGTCCCGCAGGCGAGCAATGCCAGAATCAGTGCTTCACCAAACGGCAGTACTGCCAGGTGGAGATCTTCAGGACGCTGTCTCGAGGCTGGGGGCTGCGCTGTGCACACGACATCAAAAAGGTGAGCTGATTTCGAATATTCTTCATGGGCAGCGACCCAAACATCAGTCATGCAGACCACACAAACAAAACCCCGAAAGTATACTTCCTTGGTTCGTGTTCCAGAACTGTCCGCATGGCGTAATTTCCGTCATCAGCACAGTCCACTGATGTCTGCGCACACTGTCCACGTGCAGCCTGATTTTTATGTTTGTGCAATTGCTCAAAAACAAAGGTCCAGTACGTATTGTATCATTCACACTCACAAACTAGGGCTGCAACAACTAATCGATAAAATCGATCATTATCGATAATGAAAATAATCGTCATTTGATTATCGATTAGTCATGTCTGCACGCTGTGCCTGGGAAACCGTCAGCCAGTCACATCGCTTAACAGTAGTGAATAACCCTTTTCTATGGACAAACACATATGGAAAATAGCGGAGGACACAGAGCGCAAAACTTTTTGCACTCAGCGCAAAATTTTTATTATAACATATAACATGGTTATATCTTTAACTGTAAATGCTAGAAAGTATTTCCATTTTGCATATTCTGACAACAAGCGTCTTATTAAACTTCACAGACTTCAATGAGCTTTGAATAACATTGTTTAAAATAATGTATTAAAATTCATTTTTAATTTAAAACAATTTTTTAAGGTATAATAATTGTTAGATTTTTCGTCAGATAATCATCAGATTAATCGAGTATTAAAATAATCGTTAGTTGCAGCCCTACAATAAATTAAGTATACTTTGAAGGGATTTCCAGTTGCTGGTTCAATCCCAGCAGTTGCCACCACCAGTGTGTCCTTGAGCAATGCACTTTACTCTAAGTTTCTCCTTGTAAGTCGCTTTGGATAAAAGCGTCTGCCAAATGCATAAATGTAAATGTTAACAATTAGTCCATCTCAGTCCTCCCCCTTATAAGTATATACTTATAGTTTGTCCAGTCTGCTTTCTAAACAAGTCTTTGTTTTTAATGCTCGACCCAAGGGAGGATTTGTTAACGAATATGTTGGAGAGGTGATTGACGAGGAAGAATGCCGTGCCCGGATTAAACATGCTCAGGAAAACAATATCGGCAATTTCTACATGCTTACGTTGGACAAAGTGAGATTCTAAAACTACAACACTAGTTTCAGTTTTCTAAGATTTCTGTTATAGAAGCTGAATATATTGCTTTGTGGTTTCTGGAAGGATCGAATTATTGATGCCGGGCCCAAGGGAAATGAAGCCCGTTTTATGAACCACAGTTGCCAGCCAAACTGCGAGACCCAAAAATGGACGGTCAACGGAGACACACGTGTTGGGCTTTTTGCGCTTACAGATATCCCGGCTGGTAAGTCAAATTTTTATATAGAAGACACTGTGGTATAGCCTGACATTTACACTGCTTTTGCAAAAACTTTGATGTGCATTTTCTTTAAAGGCACAGAGTTAACATTCAACTATAACCTTGAGTGTCTGGGCAATGGGAAGACAGTGTGCAAGTGTGGTGCATCTAATTGCAGTGGATTCCTGGGAGTGAGGCCAAAAGTAAGCAGATGATCTCCAGAGGTTATCTTTTATATAGTATAGCATCATGTTATAACTAGAGATAGATTGATCACTGATTTGGCTCATATAATACTAAACACTGCCCGACCAAAAAAAAACTGCTGTTTGGATTTAAATAGGCAAATGCTGAGTCTATGATTGGATCATTATTGCAGTGATTTTTATGTTTCTAGAATGTTATATGTTTGGCAACAGTTCTTCTAACCCTAATTGATGGAGTGTTTAGTTTAGTTTAGTTTAGTTCCTAAACAGCCATGTAGGAAGACACATCATGGCCATATTCCAGGATGACAATGTCAAGATTCATCAGGCTCAAATTGTGAATGAATGGTTGGGAGGGAGCCTGAAGAATCATTTTCACACATGAATTGGCACCTCTGAGTCCAGACCTAAAATTCATTTAAAGTCTTTGGGATGTGCTGGAGGAGACTTTACAGAGTGCTAGACCCTTGCATTGTCAATACAAGACCTTGACCAAAATGCAACCTCTAGATGGAAATAACTTAACATTTATTTCCATCAAGAGGTGCATCAATTTTTGGTCAAGATCTTGTATTGACAATACAAGAGTCCAGCACTCTGTAAAGTCTCCTCCAGCACATCCCAAAGACTTTCAGTTAATTTAAAAAGGTCATGAACTGCATTGTTTTATTGTTTTATAATGTTTCCTGGGGTGCACTTATAACGTTAGTATGATTTTTACATCAAAAATTGTCATAATTTAAAAATAAAAGGCATTTTTCCTACTCTGATTTTAGCCCTCTGATTTGAATACTCTGTTTGAAGGTGCGTGTCTGCTGTGAGACTTCAGTGTAAACGCCTACTGCTGTGATTGGCTAACATCTTTGCATATGAAATAGCTAAGTATTACATATGGAACTCTCTCGAATACTTTTACCACGTTTTTACTATTACAGCTCTCAAGGTTAACTAATCGTGAAAAGTGTTGATTATAGCATTATATTTAGATCTATGGCATTATATTTAGATCTTGGCATGAAAGGTTGCAGTGATAAGCATTGTAGCCGGTCACAGACATGTTGAGCGCATGAATGCAGTGATCTCATCATTACTTGATTTCTGCACTCTCACGGATGCTTTCGTCATAACTAACAGTGCAAACACAATGTAAATAAGAGATTAGTTGATTATAACAGGAGTTTTGGTGAGAGTCTCAGTTAGGCTTGCTGCGATAGTTGGTGTTGCCGGTGTTCAGGCGAAACACCGGTTACATCACTTGCCCACCGCGGCACCGCCCCCACCGCCGTTTTGATTTTTTTATAGTAATAAAATCATTTAGTTCAGTTAGAGAACAGACACTACAATTAAAAACTGAACGTGCAGCGTGAGCCGAATGAGTTGCAGCACAGACCAGCAGCAGGGGTCTGAATGACAAGATGATCGCGGAAGATTTGGTTTCAAAGCGAAATGTAAAAATGTAAAAAAGTTTATCATTGTACTGTTCTGTTGTGTTTTTCATTAGGAATAATAGGCTAATGAACCCACCATTCAAGCAACCCGCCCCTGAATTGGCGCTAATTTCAAACCGAAAGTGAAAAGAGCACGGCCGCACTAACATTCATTCACGGTGTGTGTCCACTGGCGCGTTTTCAGTACATTCCTATGGAATCTTCATTGAATTAATTGAAAAAATCCATTGAAAACACTCGCTTTGCTCCGCACCGTTATGAATGCCAGTGCGGCCGTTCACATTTTACTTTCGGTTTGAAATTAACGTTTTAAAAGCCCCCGCCGGTGATAGCGGTATTACCGGTGTTGTCACACGTCGATTAACCGGTGGGAAAATTTCCTCACCGTCACATCCCTAGTCTCAGTCACTGATAAACTCGCGCTGTTTGATTGACAGCTCCAGCAATTGTAAAGGGAGCGTTCTTTGATCGTTCTTTTTGATTGATATATAATTTAAACAGTTTAAATAACAGATTATTTATTCATTCTCAATTTTGAGACAAAGAACATCTGACTGTACATGAATCATTACATATCAGAAATCACTGGTCACAGATTAGGCATTAGAATTAACACGGTTACTTGCATGTTGTCGCATTACTGTCGAGTCCATATCATAAAAGTCTGTTTGCAAATCCACAGTGAAATGTACAGAACAAACAAATAATGCTCAACTGAGACATTCACATTGTTGACAATAAATAACCACATTCCTAGCATTAGGATCCTTTGGAAGGTAATGTTATTTTTAGTCCAGTGATCCTGTATCGCTCTTTTATCCTCGTCATCTCACTAACACGCCAGTGGGCGGGTCAAAGTTGCAATGATGAAGTAGGCGTTGATTTTCTTCTACAGAGGCAGTCTTTCACCTTTATATTATGTCATAGATAGGCACATTCCACAACGAGTCGCTCTCTGGGCTTGGTTTCAATAAAAGCTGTTTTTGGACTAACAAGGAAGTTTTCAGTTCTGAAACTTACAGGATATTCTTATAGTATGATGACCTCTTATATGTCAAAAGCTCAATTTCTCAGTTCATGACCCCTTTAAGGTCTGGACTCAGAGGTGCAATACATTTCTAATGTAAACCTGTCCGATTTTTCCCAATAAAGTTTTAGTATGCAAAGCATTCTTGCAAATTCAGTGAACCTTTCTGCTTTGATAAGTGATTGTAGTTAGACATCAACTCTGTGTCTATCAGAACAATCCCCCATCAGATGATAAAGGCCGTAAGCTGAAGAAGAAGTCCCAGATGAAGCGCAAATCCAAGCAGGAAGTAATCAAGGTGCGAGAGGATGAGTGCTTTAGCTGTGGAGATGGAGGACAGATTGTGTCCTGCAAGAGGCCAGGCTGTCCTAAGGTTTACCATGCCGACTGCCTCAATCTCACCAAGAGACCTGCAGGTCAGTCTTGAAGTATTCTCAAACAGGCCACTCACTGACCACAACGTCATTATTCAGCTCAAGTCAGCTCAGTGTTGATTCAGTTTAGTTCAGTTAAGAAACAAGCTTAATTCAGCTGTAAGCAACTCTACAGAAGGCAATAGTGTTGTTATTCAGCTCTACTCAGTTCAATGTTGATTTAATGCAGTTCAATAACAATGTCAATGTTGCAGAGTTCATCCATTACGAAACATATTCGATTTAGTGAGTAACTTGTTTGCGTTTCAGGCCGTTGGGAGTGTCCCTGGCATCAATGTGACTTGTGTGGACAGGAAGCAGCTTCCTTCTGTGAGATGTGCCCTAGTTCCTATTGTGTCGAACATCGGGACGGCATGCTTTTCATATCCAAACTGGATGGGCGATTGTCATGCAGCGAGCACGACCCCTGCGGCCCCGAGCCCCTGGAGCCTGGCGAGATCCGGGAATGCCCCACGGAACTCGTGACAACGTACCCTATAAACCTCATCAGAGGTGCCAAAACCAAAACCAAAACCACAACCCTAAACACTATGGCTGTCCCGCAGGCTCCCTCTCCCCCTGATATAGCCCCTCAGGTCTCCTTTAGCCCCCCCAGTAGCCCTCCGCCACTTAACATCTCTTTAAACTGTACATATTCACCCATTTCTTCCTATGGAGAAGAAGAAAAAGAAGAAGAGGAAGACAGTTTGATGCAATTAGAAATGGATGGTGAGAAGAGCGTATCTCAAGATAATTCGGAACGACTGAGGATAAAGAAGAAAACCGAAGTATGAAGGTTTAATCTATTGACTATTGAAGCAAACTGACCCGGGGTTTAAATTTCCCAACAGATCTCTTTTTAGACATGTTCTTGTTTTCTCACACTACTGGAGGGTATCTAGTGTACTTTGATTTCCAGTCACTACAACCTGAAGATGGTTCTCAAAACGGTTCGCATCTCCTTCTGTAATCTCTTGCCGATTTTATGAGGTTGATTTTAACTGCACTGGGGAAGATAACAGTGCTTACTAAAAAAAAAGATTCAAATGATGATTGAACAGTATCCAGCATCATGGGACGTCATGAGATTTTGGCCATCTTATTATTTCTTGCTACATTTGGCAGTTGGCACTATGAAAGATGTTGAGCATCACAAAAAAACCAACAATGAAGAGACTGAAGATACAGTATTGAGGGAAGGGAATATATTTTTCCATGGAAATGCCATTGCCTTCTTCATCGAGTCAAATAATAATGACTATAAATAATATGTACTGTTACCAAAACCCATTTGTTCAGTATATTTGCTCTGTGAGCAAATGGTACAGAACCTAAGCTTAGGTTAAATTTTACTATTGAATAAGTGGTTGATAAATTCAAGCCCAAAGTATTCTTTGGTTTTTACGCGAATGCTATATGCATACAGCGCGTGTGATGTAAATTTCGTCATCAGCATAGTACGCACGTACTGTACACATGAAGCCCGACTTTTGTAACCACGTGTACTTTATTTACGCTAATAACCTGGTACACAAGGTGGCAACACTGGGCCGAACTGTAAAAAATGTAAGAGATGGAACAACAAACTACTGAAGACCACATTAACAATAGAAAGAGGAGGTTAAGAGATATTGCAACTAGTTTAAAAGAGTACAAAGAGTATAGTTTTTAGAGAAAAAATAGCACGGACATTAGACAAAGATGAATATTTCTAGTGCACATGTGTCAACCACCTATGTTGGTATATGCTATAAAATTGACTATACATTGAAAGGTTTGTGTTTGGCTGTACGCATATGCTAAGCATTTGTATCAAAACCGAAATATACTTCGGTGATGGTAATTAAAGTGCCCCTATTATGCTTTTTCAGATATTACCTTTCACGCAGTGAGTAATAAAGCTGTTTATGAATGTAAAAGATCTGCAAAGTTTTAAAGATCAAAGTTATTGTCCCTCAAAAAAAGAAAAAGAATCTATTCTTAACTGCAGAAACGAGTCATTAGTAATTCCAGTCTTACTTCCGTAACTTGCATACGTAGCAATGTAACAAATAATGCATATGGTCATCATTGGCTGCCTGCGAACAACGTCTACTTTGACCCGCCCTCAAACGCTGTAGCTGGTTCGTGTTGTGTACATGTCCAGAAAACGCCTGTTTTCTGCTCTGCAAAAGCAAATTCTCTTTGTAAACACTCCCGAAGGATGAGGATGTGAAGAGTCAGTGGTTAAAATGACCACAACGATACAACAGCAGTTATAACCTTTTGACGATTGCTTCTCAAATCTCTGTGGTCTAAATGGGATTTACAAAACGCTTGTCCATTAAAGATGGGACAGTACCCACTTTATTTGGACCAGCTTGCTCCTCAGAATCACAACCTGTAAGTATGATTAATTATTGATGTATATATTTTCTCCCGGGTGTTCAAAATACGTTGTTTTGTGTTTTATGTTGTGTAGGTCTCCCGCTAACTGGCTAACTCGTGTCATTACTGCAATACATTACGTTTTTACTATTAGTTATTACTTCTGCTAAGCAGCTGTGGGAAACTATTACCTAAAATTTTGTCCATTAATGCAGATTGTCTGTCGTTCTTACTATGAGTAATGATAAAGAATGGAGCAAGATTTTTTTTTTTTATGTTACATCAGTCATTCACGTTGCTAGCGTATGCGCCATTATTGATACAGTTAATGATACACATGTGCACCGCAGTAAATTAGAAATGTACACATGGGTTTGTTGATGGACAGACTCTTGTTAATGCTGATGGTGAGGAATTACAGTTGAAACATCTCATAATGTACGTCAAAATGAGTAGCGTATCAACGTCCTGCTCAAGTCGTCCTTACGATGGAGGTTCGGGTTGAATAGTTCTTCCAAAGTTTCATCATCGGACTCGCACTTGGATTGATATGGAAAAATCGACGTCATCGTTACTGTCTTTACAGTGTGTACACTCGCTGAGGATTGAGGAAGCCTCCGGAGCTGAAGTTCAGTTATGGTAATAGGCGTTTCGTTTCCGACACGTGCTGTAAGCGGTAGACCAATCACAACAGACTGGGCCGTCTGGCCAATCATAGCAGAGCAGGCTCGCGGAAAGGAGGAATTTAGAGAGACTGATTCACCTGATGAGTCTGAGAATCATGAAAAATATGGTGATGTGCAATGTATATTATAAGAAAATGAAAGTGTTTGTTGACATTTGATGGTGGTAAACCGGTTGTAGGAGACCTCCAAAACAAAATTAGGAACCTTTCAAATAGCACAATAGGGGCACTTTAATACAATTCAAATATCTGTCTTGATCCTGTATTTTTCACATCGTATTACAGAGCCAGCCATTTAAATTTCTTTAGATTTCAAGACTATCGTTTTGTTGAAGCACTTTTGTATAATAATCCAAAATTTGCCTGCTAACACGTTGACAAAGGCAAGAATAACTTGCAATTTATTTGAGATAATTTAGGAAATTTCCCAGATGTCTTCAAATTAATCCATAAAAGCTTGACGCAATCTACAAAGGAAGTGTTCCTCTGTTTTGATTGATCATATCCCCCTAAGAGACAGATATTCCCAAAATCCTCTAGTGTAAATTGTGCTATGAATTTAAAGGTTAACTTTGTGATTTTTGAAACACTTGCGGCATCCAACAGTTACAAAACTTTCAAACAAGCAGGAAGCCCTGTCCCAACTCACACCAGTGGTTGAGCCAGAAGTTTAAATGTTGGCTACTCAACCAGAGCAATCTAGTTAGACAAGCAAAATGATGAGCTGTTCTATCCTGTTGTATATGTTTTTATACATTTAAGCTATATGGGAGAAAGTAACAGACTTTTTCAAACCTGATAGTTAAACACACCCAGTCAAGTCTTTGGTATTTGGTGACTTCATGTTAAATCAGCATACAATTTGAACTGAGACTGCTCATATTACAAGTGTAAAACACTATTCATGGCAACAATACAAGTCCTCTATCATATTTTGTGAAGCTAATGTATATAGGACAAATGATTTTGGCCAGTTGCATGTCTACACTCCTGAATTCCCTCTGGTTTTCCTGATCAAGTGTTCTTCTTGTTGAACAGCATTTCAACATTTTTTACTGTATTCATGTATAGAATTGTTAACTTAATAGTTTTCATGCTGCTCCTAGAGTCATTCCACTTCAGTATATTTCAGACAAATTATCAAGCAAAAGGGGAAAAAATGTGTTGCCTTGTCAGAGATTTTAATTGTGCTGTAGTGCTTTGTACAGAATAAACAACAGTACACACTTGCTGCATCCTTCCTGCTGTTTTTACTACCTTCCTGTATAGAGTTTGATCTAAATTGTATTTAATTTATTTATTGCATTTGCCAATCATTAATTGTCATTAATCAAATGTGAGAGGAAACTTTTAATAAATGCTTGGGTTGTATTTCACCCTCAAATAAAAATAAATTCTATTTTACATAAAGAAAATGAAACCCATTTTTGGGATCATTGAAGTGTTTCGCAATGCGACATTAATTTCATGACAATTAAGCACATTTCCACATGCATTTATCATTTGCCAACAATAATGGTGAAAAACAGACTATTCTCATTACTCATATACTCATTACTATCACACAAAACTATTATATTTACATTGTAAACTACAAGTATACATAATGGTAGAATTTGTTGTACTGTACTTTATATATACTGATTTAATAACAATAAACAAATAGTCCAGACAGGATGATTTAATTTATGTATTACAGTAATGAGAATTTTAGCGAGAATTTGGTACAATTGTCATGACAATAATGTCACAACGTAAAACTCTTGCAGCTATTTTAATTTTATTTCTGTAAAAGATGCAGAAAATGTCTAATTTTATTTCAATTTTCACTTTAATTCTTATGGAATCTGGGGTGAAGCCATTTTATTATGTTCTATATATATATACAGTGGGGAGAACAAGTATTTGATACACTGCCGATTTTGCAGGTTTGCCCACTTACAAAGCATGTAGAGGTCTGTAATTTTTATCATAGGTACTCTTCAACTGTGAGAGACGGGATCTAAAACAAAAATCCAGAAAATCACATTGTATGATTTTTAAGTAATTAATTTGCATTTTATTGCATGACATAAGTATTTGATACATCAGAAAAGCAGAACTTAATATTTGGTACAGAAACCTTTGTTTGCAATTACAGAGATCATACGTTTCCTGTAGTTCTTGACCAGGTTTGCACACACTGCAGCAGGGATTTTGGCCCACTTTGTAAGTAGAAAAACCTGCAAAATCGGCAGTGTATCAAATACTTGTTCTCCCCACTGTATGTATATATATATATATATATATATCAAAGTGCTGTCAAATCGATTAATCGCATCCAAAATAATGTGTGTGTGTGTGCTGTGTATAATAATTATGTATATATAAATACACACACATGCATGTATATATTTAATAAAAATGTGTTATATTCATATATAAAATATTTATTTATAATATAAATTATATAAATATATATACAGTATATAAATGCAAATATTTCTTAAATATATACATGTATGTGTGTGTATTCAAATATACATAATTATACACAGTACACATATGTATTATGTAAACACAAACTTTTATTTTGGATGCGATTAATCGATTTGACAGCACTAATATATATATATATTAGCTTGCAGAATCTGTGAAAATGTGCATAATTTTAACAAAATAAGAGATCATACAAAATGCATGTTATGTTTTATTTAGTACTGTCCTGAATAAGATATTTTACATAAAAAATGTTTACATATAGTCCACAAGACAAAAAAAAAAAAAAAGCTGATTTCATTAAAAAGACCCTGTTCAAAAGTTTATGAACCATTGATTCTTAGTGCTGTGTGGCGTTACCTGGATGATCCACGGCTGTTTTTTTGTTTTGTGATGGTTGTTCTTGAGTCTCTCTTCAGAAAAATCCTCCAGGTCCCAAAAATTCTTCAGTTTTCCAGCATCTTTTGCATATTTGAACCCTCTCCAGCAGTGACTGTATGATTTGAGAGCCATCTTTTCACACTGAGGACAATTGAGGGACTCAAACACAACTATTAAAAAAGGTTCAAACATTCACTGCTGCTCCAGAAGTAAACACGATGCATTAAGAGCCGGGGGGTGAAAACTTTTGCACAGGATGAAGATGTTCAAATTTTTCTTATTTTGTTTAAATATCTTTTTTTTTTTTCATTTAGTACTGCTCTTCAGAAGCAACAGAAGATACTTGCATGTTTCCCGGAAGACAAATTAAGTACAATTTACCTTGATCTTCAAATTCAATAAGTTTTCACCCCCCGGCTCTTAATTTCCTTCTGGATCATCAGTGAATGTTTGAACCTTTTTTAATAGTTGTGTTTGAGTCCCTCAAAAAACAAAAGAAACAAAAACAAAAAAAAAGACGGATCTTAAAATCATTCAGTCACTGCTGGAAAGGGTTCAAATATGCAAAATATGCTGGAAACCTGAGGAATTTGCAGGACCTGGATTTTTCAGAAGAATATTGGGCAGTTTAACAGTCGTGGATCATCCAGGTAACAACACACAGTATTAAGAATCAATGGTTCATAAACTTTTGAACAGAGTAATTTTAATAAATTCAACTATTTTTTTGTCTTGTGGACTATATGTAAACATTTTTTATGTAAAATATATTATTCAGGACAGTACTAAATAAAAAAATAACATGCATTTTGTATGATGGTATGAACATTTTCACAGATTCTGCAAGCGGTTCACATACTTTTTCTTGCAACTGTATACACTCACCTAAAGGATTATTAGGAACACCATACTAATACTGTGTTTGACCCCCTTTCGCCTTCAGAACTGCCTTAATTCTACGTGGCATTGATTCAACAAGGTGCTGAAAGCATTCTTTAGAAATGTTGGCCCATATTGATAGGATAGCATCTTGCAGTTGATGGAGATTTGTGGGATGCACATCCAGGGCACGAAGCTCCCGTTCCACCACATCCCAAAGATGCTCTATTGGGTTGAGATCTGGTGACTGTGGGGGCCATTTTAGTACAGTGAACTCATTGTCATGTTCAAGAAACCAATTTGAAATGATTCGAGCTTTGTGACATGGTGCATTATCCTGCTGGAAGTAGCCATCAGAGGATGGGTACATGGTGGTCATAAAGGGATGGACATGGTCAGAAACAATGCTCAGGTAGGCCGTGGCATTTAAACGATGCCCAATTGGCACTAAGGGGCCTAAAGTGTGCCAAGAAAACATCCCCCACACCATTACACCACCACCACCAGCCTGCACAGTGGTAACAAGGCATGATGGATCCATGTTCTCATTCTGTTTACGCCAAATTCTGACTCTACCATCTGAATGTCTCAACAGAAATCGAGACTCATCAGACCAGGCAACATTTTTCCAGTCTTCAACTGTCCAATCTTGGTGAGCTCGTGCAAATTGTAGCCTCTTTTTCCTATTTGTAGTGGAGATGAGTGGTACCCAGTGGGGTCTTCTGCTGTTGTAGCCCATCCGCCTCAAGGTTGTGCGTGTTGTGGCTTCACAAATGCTTTGCTGCATACCTCGGTTGTAACGAGTGGTTATTTCAGTCAAAGTTGCTCTTCTATCAGCTTGAATCAGTCGGCCCATTCTCCTCTGACCTCTAGCATCAACAAGGCATTTTCGCCCACAGGACTGCCGCATACTGGATGTTTTTCCCTTTTCACACCATTCTTTGTAAGCTCTAGAAGTGGTTGTGCGTGAAAATCCCAGTAACTGAGCAGATTGTGAAATACTTAGACCGGCCCGTCTGGCACCAACAACCATGCCACGCTCAGAATTGCTTAAATCACCTTTCTTTCCCATTCTGACATTCAGTTTGGAGTTCAGGAGATTGTCTTGACCAGGACCACACCCCTAAATGCATTGAAGCAACTGCCATGTGATTGGTTGATTAGATAATTGCATTAATGAGAAATTGAACAGGTGTTCCTAATAATCCTTTAGGTGAGTGTATATACACCGATCAGGCATAACATTATGATCACCTTCCTAATATTGTGTTGGTCCCCCTTTTGCTGCCAAAACAGCCCTGACCCGTCGAGGTATGGACTCCACTAGACCCCTGAAGGTGTGCTGTGGTATCTGGCACCAAGATGTTAGCAGCAGATCCTTTAAGTCCTGTAAGTTGTGAGGTGGGTTTGTGAGTTGTTTGTTCAGCACATCCCACAGATGCTCGATTGGATTGAGATCTGGGGAATTTGGAGGCCAAGTCAACACCTCAAACTCGTGATGCTCGTCAAACCATTACTGAACCATTTTTGCTTTGTGGCAGAGCGCATTATCCTGCTGAAAGAAGCCACAGCCACCAGGGAATACCGTTTCCATGAAAGGGTGTACATGGTCTGCAACAATGCTTAGGTAGGTGGTATGTGTCAAAGTAACATCCACATGGATGGCAGGACCCAAGGTTTCCCAGCAGGACATTGCCTCCGCTGGCTTGCCTTCTTCCCATAGTGCATCCTGGTGCCATGTGTTCCCCAGGTGTTCCCCAGACGCACACACACCCGGCCATCCACGTGTTGTAAAAGAAAACGTGATTCATCAGACCAGGCCACCTTCTTCCATTGCTCTGTGGTCCAGTTCTGATGCTCACGTGCCCACTGTTGGCGCTCTCGGCGGTGGACAGGGGTCAGCATGGGCACCCTGACTGGTCTGCGGCTATGCAGCCCCATACGCAACAAACTGCGATGCACAGTGTATTCTGACACCTTTCTATGAGAACCAGCATTAACTTCTTGAGCAATCTGAGCTACAGTAACTCATCTGTTTGATCGGACCACACAGGCCAGCCTTCGCTCCCCACGTGCATCAATGAGCCTTGGCCAACCATGACCCTGTCGCCGGCTCACCACTGTTACTTTCTTGACCACTTTTGATAGATACTGACCACTGCAGACCGGGAACACCCCACAAGAGCTGCAGTTTTGGAGATGCTCTGACCCAGTCATCTAGCCATCACAATTTGGCCCTTGTCAAACTCGCTCAAATCTTTACGATTGCCCATTTTTCCTGATTCTAACACATCAACTTTGAGGACAAAATGTTCACTTGCTGCCTAATATATCCCACCCACTAACAGGTGCCATGAAGAAGAGATAATCAGTGTTATTCACTTCACCTGTCAGTAGTCATAATGTTAAGCCTGATCGGGGTGTGCGTGTGTGTGTGTGTGTGTGTGTGTGTGTGTGTGTGTGTGTGTGTGTGTATATATATAGTATTTAGTAATGTACAAGAATGATACAGAATATTCAATGAATTCATTTCTCTGATGTGGAACACAGAATTGCTAATATTATTTTGGTGAAAGAGTCAATCTTAAACAAAAATAAAAATAAATAAATAACTTACATATGTGAGGGCAAGCAGGAATAGGCAGCAAAGGATGAATATGATACAGTGGGGAGAACAAGTATTTGATACACTGCCGATTTTGCAGGTTTGCCCACTTACAAAGCATGTAGAAGTCTGTAATTTTTATCATAGGTACTCTTCAACTGTGAGTGACAGAATCTAAAACAAAAATCCAGAAAATCACATTGTATGATTTTTAAGTAATTAATTTGCATTTTATTGCATAACATAAGTATTTGATACATCAGAAAATACTTAATATTTGGTACAGAAACCTTTGTTTGCAATTACAGAGATCATACGTTTCCTGTAGTTCTTGACCAGGTTTGCACACACTGCAGCAGGGATTTTGGCCCACTCCTCCATACAGACCTTCTCCAGATCCATCAGGTTTCGGGGCTGTCGCTGGGCAATGCGGACTTTCAGCTCCCTCCAAAGATTTTCTATTGGGTTCAGGTCTGGAGACTGGCTAGGCCACTCCAGGACCTTGAGATGCTGTGTGTTTATATAATATATATATAATATATATATATATTGTGTGTTTCGGGTCGTTGTCATGCTGGAAGACCCAGCCACGACCCATCTTCAATGCTCTCGCTGAGGGAAGGAGGTTGTTGGCCAAGATCTCGCGATACATGGCCCCATCCATCCTCCCCTCAATACGGTGCAGTCGTCCTGTCCCCATTGCAGAGAAGCATCCCCAAAGAATGATGTTTCCACCTCCATGCTTCACGGTTGGGATGGTGTTCTTGGGGTTGTACTCATCCTTCTTCTTCCTCCAAACACGGCGAGTGGAGTTTAGACCAAAAAGCTCTATTTTTGTCTCATCAGACCACA